>CM061063.1:263861173-266261173 GCA_030762895.1 Sophora flavescens | reverse complement strand
TTTTGCACTTTTCTTCAATTCCAAGAGGTAATCCATGATCATCATCATCATTTAAATATATGTTCTTCATATATTTTCATGATTCAATGGATTATTCATCTTTTTAAATTCTTAGATCTAGAAGTTTGAAAATCCATAGAAAATCATAGAAAAATCCTAAAAAAACCAATTTCTATGATTTTGTAATCATATATACTTTCATAATCCAAGAGTATGACTTGAACCAAAATTTCCTCCCTATAAATCCTAAAAAGGCCAAACCTTATCAAAAAGTCGGTGGAGGAACTTTTGTTCAATTTTTAGAAAATGACCATGTATTTCGTCCTTCTAGTATGTAATGATATGGAATCCAAGTTCTTATATCAAACCAAAATCTCTTGCCATGTTTTTGTGTCTTGGCCGAATTCATACCTTGAGGAACTTGGAGGATTTTAATTCAATCTTTGTTGATTAATCACTAATCCATTATCTTAATTACTTAGGATCCTTAATCCAATGACTTAAGTAATTTTAGAATTTTTAGCCACAAAACCTTGTTGAGGCCGTGACCTATATGTAGTGTATAGGTGATTTATTTTGTTTGATGAGTAATTGTTTGATTGTGGTTGATGAAGGTAGAGTGAATTGGGTGTGTACGTGAGACCATACTTCCGACAAAAGTTCTTTTTAATCCGCAGAAAAATCTTTGACAGGTAAGAGGGGATTGCCTGAGGGATTTATCCGATGGCTACGTGCTATCTGTGGTGCTTGATTAATTTGGTTGAAGTTGTTTTGTTTATATCTGGGTTATTTATCTGTATTTAAGTGTTTATCTACAATTATATATTATAATGTTGTGATGCATGATCTGCCTGAGAATATTACCATGATGTTGTTATTGAATGTTGTTTGAGATTTGAGAAGCCTGACAGTGGTCAGTGCCTAATCAATTAATCAGGTAAAAACTTTAAGAAGCTTTAAAAATTATATTCAATGTTTAATGGATAAATTTTGGAATATAATATTGATAGAAATTAGTATTTGGGAAAAATGAGAAAATGTTGGAAAATACTATTATTTTAATGATTTAACAGCGTAAGAGTGTTTTATGAGTCATAGTGAGGACGTAACCGTGGAAATATTTTCGCACTCCTAGTTTATACGTAAGAAATTTCTAAATATTAGAAAATGTTATTTTAAGAAAATAAGTTTCAAAAATAATTTTATTATGGTGTTGTAAAAGTTATTTTACTAGAAAAATCATAATTGGACTTAAAACGTTTTTAAAACGTCAAACGTCGGACAATTCCAATAATATTTACGGTAGGATTAATAAATATGGTAATATTAGTTAAAATAGATAATTTGTATCAAAACAATATTTCCAGGTTCAAAATATTGATTTTATGAAAGAAAACGAGTTTTAAGTGTTTGTGATGATTTTGTAAAACGAATTTCCAACGTAAACGTATTTTATGTAAAATAGTTTTATACAGCGAATTATTTTCGACAACTTGGATAAGTTCCGAAAGTTTTGTTTTTATTTTGTGTTTCACCAAACGAAAACAGTGTTAACGTTAAAAAGTAAGCCTAGTACCCAAGACGTCGTGATACTGGTGTTCTTAAATAAAAGCACGAAGATCTTTGATCCGTATTACGTTGTTACATGTTGTAACATTGTGATGAACGTTGTTAATAGTGAATATTGTTTTCTATCACCATGAACCTAAGACTGATTACAAGGTCTAAGGTTTTGTGATTGAGCATTCAGACTTCGTATCCTGTGTTAATGTTAAGAAATCTATCACGTTAAAAAAATACAAATAGTCGTAAGCCATCTTGAGTTTCGACAAAAGAAGAATGAACACAAAGAGAAATGACAAGAACAAAATGTTTTATATGCATTCATTGGCAGACGTGCCCACGTTCTACATATGATGCCTTAATGATAGGGTATTCATGTCACGTTCTATGTATGATGCCTTAATGATAGGGTATTCATGCCACGTCCTATGTATGATGCCTTAAGGATGGGGTATTCGTGCTACATTGTTATGTACCGTGCCTTAGTAAATAAGGTATTCCATGCTACGTTGTTATGTATGGTGCCTTCATGAATAAGGTATTCCGTACTACATTGTTATGTATGGTGCCGTATGGTATTCCATGTCACGTTGTGCCTAAAATACCTGACAATCAAGCGTGATCAACTCATTTATTTGGTGTTGGGGTCTCCGAAGATTAGGTATTAAATTAGAGCCTGAATATTGAAGTGTTCATGCATTTTTTTTAAAAGACTGTGATCGGGTATGCAACCCAGCGATATACTACTTGTTTATTTATGGAAATGCTTATGTTTATATGTTTTCTTTTGTGTCGTGCATGTAGTTATCGATTTTTATCCATATATTGGTTTCTTACTCTTGTATTGCTGTATTTGGATTTTCTTTGTTGTGTCCTATGTTGGGGAGTCCAGATGAACCACTCAAGGGATCTGATGACTATAGAAGGAAGTTCCCTTAGTTCGGAGCATGCTGATGTTTCTCTAATTCTATAATGTCTGTTTTATAAGTGTGACCAGCTTAGGTTTTGTTTAAGGTATGTTGTTGTTTTTCAATAACGACCTATACTTATAAAGGTCTATGTGTGAAAACAGTATGATGCAGTGTAGTTGTATGATATTATATATATCTATATACTGTTATACTTACGTTGTTGTTGTGGTTGTCGAAAAAGAAAAGATAAGGAAAAAATTTATCACTATTTTGAGACAGAATTATAACTTAAGAAAATATTATTTTCCGAAAGTAACTAGAGAATTGTTATTTTTATTTATTTCCGCACGTGTTACAAAGTAATGCCCAAGTCGGGTGTTACACGGGAATATGATATTTTTGTAGGATTTCAAAAAAAAAAATTATTTCACAATTTTTTTGTAGGAAATTATATACCAAAAATTGTTTAAAATAATTTTGTCTGAACCATCGATCACAAAGTGTAGATGATATTAACTTAATAACTATTGTTGATTGTTGATATTATAATAAAGATAATCACTCTTAAGTATAAATTCTAGTGTCTTGACCTGGGCAACGCACGAGCGGCATTTGTTGGTGATGAACAAATTCAAAAATCAACAATATTCCATTAGATAAATATATAATTAATTAAAAACATTATAGAAAATATATGGTTGTATCATATAGAAATAAATGAATTTTATTAAAAACTCTTGAAATAAAAATGACTAAAATAAAATAAAATTATAAATCAAACTAACTAAAAAATATTAACTTAATAACTATTATTGATATTATAGTAAAGATAATCGCTCTTAAGTATAAATTCTAGTGTTTTGACCTGGCCAACGCATGGGCGACATTTGTTGGTGATGAACAAATTCAAAATCAACAATATTCCATTAGATAAATATATAATTAGTTAAAAACATCATAGAAATATATGGATGTATCATACAGAAATAAATGAATTTTATTAAAAACTCTTGAAATAAAAATGACTAAAATAAAATAATATTATAAATCAGATTAACTAAAAAAAATGGATAAACGAAATCGATTCACAGATGACATTTCTTGGTCATGAACAGACTTAAAAATTCATGATGATTTCATCACATAAAAATATAACAATAAAAAACATTAGAGGAAACATATAGTTGAATTAAGCAGAAATAAAAACAAATTTAAAAATTCCCGAGTACAAAAAAAAAGAAAGAGAGATAAATTATACATATACTATCTATTATATAATTTTAGTATTAAAAATATAATCTAAAAAATTTAAAATGTATGAAGAATATATAAATATATACCATGTAATTATAACAAACATAAATTATAATAAACTAAAGTATAGTGAAAAATGATACTTTTCTCCTCATCTCTCATTTTTCTCTTCTCTCTCCACTACCAAACACCACAAACCATACTTCTCTCTTCTTTTTCGGCCAAGTTGGGCCACCCTTCACCAAACAAAACCATAGTATTTTTTGGTGAGGAAACAAAACCATTATATTACTTACTCTCTTCACCTTCCTCTACGCAAATGTAAATAATTATTAAGAACTTCCCAAAAAATTAATAAAATAAAATAAGCGAAACAATATAAATACATATATTATTTCAAATATCATCACTAAAAGTATTTCTCCTTTCACGATTTGTAGTAAAAGATAAAAAGAAAATCTTAATTTATAAAAATATAGATCACACATTTGCTCAAAAAAAAAAAAAAAAAAAGATCACACACGGCCTTAGAGGATTCATAGTTAAATATCAACTTAATGTAATTCATTGTATTCTGTAGAGAATATTTACCTAATTTAATAAGTTTCTCTTGGTAGCAACAAATTCGAATTATTATATTATTATATTGTGGATAATATGGAGATTTGGTATTTCTATAATTAATTTGAATGATTAGTCAAAAAATAACAATTATTTGCATATTAATTATTTCTATAATTAATATGGAGATTTGAATATTGTGCCCTTTGCTTCAGGTGCCATCTACAACCAAACAGTCTAAGTTAAGTGAACGTTTGCTATCATCAAAGCAATTTGACATTCGTATACGACAGTGTAGGTTACATATGCTGATTAGAAAGCATTAAAATCATGATTTCAATAGGAGCCTGGGTTGCCATATTAGGTCCCTGTTGCATTAAATTTTTTGAAAACTGTAGAAAATATTCCAGCATTAAATAATTGCAATCATATATTTTGCATGTGAAAAAATATTAGCATAAATGCTTTTATTCACATTCCTATTTTTTGTATAGAGGATTAGACTGTCATTAAAATCATGTTCCTTATCAGTATTAAGTTTGAATTGTGCAATAATGGTGATTTTTGAATTAAGTCTAATTGTCCAATTATCATTGATATCGTTGATTGTATTATCATTTGTTGCATCTATAAATGAGTAACTTATTATTAAGTTTGAAATTTTGTACAATTAGTCATTATTATAATTGATTGATGATTTATTTAAGAGAATATAATTAATCAATGTTTTTAAGCAAGACTTTTAATTCTTGAATTCAGATTTTGGTTCATTGATATAGCATATTCACGAAAATAAGTGAGGGAATATTCATTTAACAGGCTAAATTCCTGCATTTCCTTTTAATGGTGAGATTCAGATTCTAGCTATTCAAAGGAGCACATTGCACATTTGCTCCTGTACATTTATAGTTAGAGTGGTGTTAATACTAATATTAATAATGTATTTATTTTAGATATTGATTCTGAAATTAAGGCAAAATATTTAACACTATAAAAATGGAAAACAACTTGGTCATTGTTTTTAGAAAGCTTGTAACCACGGTGGAGATAAGATCAAGTACCATTATTTAAATATGAGAATATGTTTTCACCAAAAAAAAAAATTAATATGAGAATATTATAATCATATTATTTTTTATTTATATTAAATGAGTCAATTGTGAATTTTTGAATTTTGATTGAAAATCATTTTTATTTATTTTATAACTATATTTTTTTTATAATCCTATAGAAAATTAGTTATTCATTTTTTTACTAAATTCAATATTGTTGGCTGAAATTCCTGTTTTTTTTTTTAAAGTTTTAGATTAAAATTTTTGTCGACAATTTTGCTTCTTTTCTATTATTTTTTAAATTTTATTTTTTGGCTTTTGATTGAGAATCTTTTTTTATTTTATAGCTTTCTAAATATTAGGGGAAATCCAACTCAACATGATTTAAATTTGTAAATATATCAAGCTAATTAGTGTAGTTATAATAGCTGATTGAAAAGTGTAGGTTTATCAACAAAAAAAAACTATAGTTGTAAAATAAATAAAATGATTTTCAATCAAAATCCAAAAATGGTTATTAATTTTTTGTGGGAAGAGATATTTGGTAATTAATTTTTTTGTAGGAAGAGATATTGATATTGTAAGGTGAATCAAAACAAATAAATAGAAGAGAGATAATTATTTTAAAAAAACATAATTAATGAACTTGACATAATTAATTAACAATGGGTTGATTGTGGGTGATTAATGAGTCTTATCCTATACAACATTACATAGGTTAGAAAAATCGAACGGTAATAATAGTAGAGTAGTAGTAGTTGGCTGAATTCAAAAGATCAGCAGTATGAATGTTATTATTTAGAGTTTTAATTCAACCAGATTAATTTAAAATACTTTTTTATGAATGATTGATTTAAAATACTATAACATAAGGACCGTACAAAATCAAGATTTAAAATCACCAATTTGTTTTTCTATTCAATTAGCATTTAATCTGTATTGTCATTTTGAAACATGGACAATATATTAATGACAATATTAAAATTGCTTATTTTAAAACGTCGACAGTCTTTTGACACTAAATTCTATTTATTTTAAATAGTTTTTAAATATAAATTATTTTGTAATAAATTTGAAAAATTATGTTATTTTTTAGATTTAATTGAACTACATCACACATCTTAAAACAAAATAATTTTCATTTTTATTTTGAAGTGAAATTACATTATATTTTATTAATTGAAACATATTTATAATAGGTAGGCTGAATTCAAAAGATTAGCAATATGAATATTTAGAGTTTAATTTAAACTGATTGATTAAATATATCTGGAGATAAGGATATAGTACAAAGTGAAGATTTAAAATCACCAATTTATTTTATCTTCAATTAGCATTTAATATCTATAGTCAATATGATGCGTGGACAATATATCGGCATTAAAATTGCCTATTTAATTACAATATCGAATATATTGTAAAAAACATGTCATATTGCTATAAGATTAATAAATTCAAAATTAAAATAATAAATCCATAAGACTGATTATTAAATTTATTATTAATATTTTTTTAATCCAGACAATTTTTTTTTATTTTTTATAGTATTTGCAATGAAAAAATTATTAAAAATTATTATATAAATTTTTCGAAAATAAATTTTATTTAAAAAAATAAACTTCTTATGCGAAGTTGTTTAAATGAAGAATTTGAAATATTTTAATTCATATAGACATTAGTCAATTCATAGCCATTGGTTCCACTCTCTATTCAAAATTTTGAAAAATTAAGTTTGGAATAGTAATAATTTACTTAATTGATGACATTGATTGTAAAACTTTTCTATTTGTAATTATAATTTAATTTACATCTTTGTAGTAATTGTAGTTATAATTGGCTTCAATCGCATGATAGAACTTTGATTTCTTAAAACTATGTAATTTCTAATCAAAACAAACAATTCCATCATTTAAAAAAAAAAATCTAAACATTAGGCATTTATGTAAAGAAAACATTCCACTAAAATTTATTTAAAAGAGATACATTTTGTAGTGGAAGAAGGATGAATATAGCTTCAAATTTGTATCGCCATCATCGCGTCTCTAATCACCCTAAGGAAGATGAGTAAATCATTCCAATCACCACAGCTGCAAAAAATGAAACGAAATGGAACTTTCTAGAAAAGAGATTTAATCCAAGACCGGAGAGTGTAATATTTGAGGAAAGGAAGATAAAATGAAGAAGAGTGTGATATTATTCCCAGAAGGAAATTTTTGCAAAGAATATTTACCCCTTGAAATGCGGAGCCTATCTTGTAATGTTGCCTCCTTCAATTTTCTTCTACTCACTGAAACAAAACAATAAGGAATTAGATGAAAAAAGAAGAATAAAAGCAGAAGAAAAAAAGAAAGCAATACGCACACACAAACCGCTTGTGAGTTGAATTCAAATATTTATAGACCTTGTACCCTCAGTGATTGCTTGTGATTTGAATCCAAATTTTAAAAACGATAAATATTCTCCTACAATTGAATGCTAATGAATAGAATTATTGATTGATTTTTGCAATTATAATGTCATCATCATTGCTATAATTTTCGAATTGTTACAGGAGAAAATTGAATTGTGCCCTCATTAACCGTTAGCAAATCGATTTTATCCTATAATTATTGATTGATGGTTCTTATAATTAAAATGGATTGAATGACACCTACTATTTGTCATATTTTATTGCTTTGTGGAGCATCCCTTCAAATATCATCAAATTTAATCTGTCATATTTGCTACACTCATGTAGCATCCTTTCAATGAATTGATTTGAATTTGAAATATGTGTATTTTAGTACATTGAAATTCTTTCCTTTTGTAACTGATTTGATTTATATTTGATAGATATATTAATGCATTAATTCTTCCTTATATTATTGGATTTCCATTTTTAGTGATTTACATGAGTGACTGGTTTGGAATTTGAACGGATATGATTTTAATTAGAAAATTACATCATTGTAATTTAATTTGATATTAAATAAATGGTTTAAAACCAGATCGATTGACTTTTATTGCAATTTTAAACCTATTAATTTATGGAAGTAAATTAATTTGTGGAAGTGATTTTATGGCAATCATATTAAGAATCTGTTTTTTCATTAATAACAAAATCAATTATTTATATGAATAACATTTTAAATGTCTTATTTTCATATTTCATCTATTCATACTAAATGTCTTATTCCTATTTAATCTATTATTAATTGCACTAAATGCCTTATAATTGCACCAATTGCCTTATTAGGATTTGAATTTGAATGCTGACATTCAAAATTTAAAATTAATGCGCCTCCTTGAAACACTCATGTATTGACACATAAGACTTGATGACCTATCGTTGTCCAAAGAAGAGAATTATCATCGAGGACATATATATATATGGAGTGTATTGAGAACTCTTCCTTATCGTGAGAAATAAGAACTATTAATAATAGTCATTAGATCACAATTAAAAGAAATTAACGGATCAGATTAAAACCCGGCCTTAAAAAGTCACATGACTCCCTGCCCACCCTTTCAGCTGCTGCTAGTGTCCCTGCCTCTGAACACTGTCGTTGCGCCGCTACCGGGTTTGTCTACTGCCTGGGTCGTCCTCTCTAAACTCTTTCTAATTTTGAATGTAAAAGAAATCTATTTTGCTCGGAATATCTCACATTTAACAAGTGTTTTCCTAATTGAATTGAACCTTGGACATACAGCTTGATTTATTAAGTTAAGAGATCTTGCTCCCCATTTTCTGCTATAACCCAATAGACTATTGCGCATATAACTTGATTGACATTATTTAAATATTTTCTTTTTTTATGAACGATTGGCATTATTTTCATTAGGGAATGAACCCACATGTTTAGGTTAGGGAATGATGATATCTTCAACTTTTGACTCACCAATAATAGAACCCCATAGCTTGCCAAACTGTTAGGAGCAAAGCCTCTATAATATGTGGGTCATCGTTCAATATCAATAAACCTCGGTGCTACGTGGTTCAGGCAATCAGTTGGTGTTTCTGGACTGATGGCAGAGGTGGGAGGGGAGGGTGGAGAAGAGGTTAGAAATCATGTGACCTGTTAATGTGAATATATAATCTCATCGGTTGATTTCTTTTAATTATGATCCAATGATTTTTATTGATAGTTTTCATTTCTTACAATAAGAAGGAGTTCTCACCCGATACACACACACACACACACACACATATATATATATATATATATATATATATATATATATATATATATATATATATATATATAACATAAAAGGTTTTAGATAGCATTTCCGTGTGTCTTTTAATAACGTTTTTAAGTGATATCTATGCCCCCGTCATTAAAAGTAGTTAGTAAAGATATCATTTAAGAAGCGCTATTAAAAGATGACTTTAGATAGCGTTTCCGAGTATTAACAAACGCTATCTTTAGTGTGCGTTTGCTGGCATCATTGGAAGGTCATCTGTGAGTTTAGATAACGTTTGCTTATGTAAACACTATCTAAAGGCATGCCTTTAGATAACGTTTTTTTTATACAAATGCTATCTAAAACATGTCTTTAGATATCATTTACAAATACAAACGCTATTTATTCCCTTATTTTTTTTTTAGTTTATCTATTTCTTAACTTTACCTCCATCCTGCATGTTCATAAAAAACATAAGGTTTACACAAATAACTTAAACACAATCCAAATTATAGGTAGCAATCTCCAATAGTATGTGCAACAAAACCCAGACACCTAAGTTACTTGAACCAAACCATGCATAACACAATACAAAGTTTAGACCATATATAACAAGTGTAATCAAATAAACTTTTCAACAATATATAGCGAGACCAATCTTCCTTGACTTCAGATAGTTGAGTAGTGGAGTATGTGAAGCATTTGCAGTCAAGGAAGTACTGTGACATCAAAATTAAATAAATTAAGTTACAATTGCTATAACATTTGAACAGTCACATTTAAAATCTAAGTAAACAACAAGCACTGAAACTACATACCGTCATTGGTATTTTAACTTGGTTCTGTAAGATAATTTCCTTCATGAAACGCATGACATAATACCCACAATCTGTATTGTTGGGTTGTCTTGGGAACTATAAAAAAGAAAATAGTAAATCAATATAGTTTTAATTTTTTAAACTAATTTCTCATCAAGTTTTTGCAAATATACCTCTATCCGGATCCATTTAATGTTGGTTGCTTTTAAACGAGGCACCTTAGCTCCTCTACGTGCGCGATAAACTTGCAAAGCACTAATCACAAAATCAAACAGACTTCATTAAGAAACATATTTTCAATCATCACAAACACACGCATGGATTTTCCAACAAAAATTCTCAATGGTAACATCTAAATACAAAATGAAGGTTCCGGTTGCCTTTTTTTCTTTTTTGAACCACAACAACCATAACCCAGTATATGTCAATTCAACACAGTTATTCTAATGTCAAAAATCAAAAGCACATTAAGACCATGACAACTTTCAACATGTATATATCTACCATGGAAGCCATTCGACAGAATCATAGAAAATCATAAAAATAAAAGCATGCTTACTTATTGAACAAATTATTTAATTCTGGGCGATTCCTAGGATCAACATGCAAGGAATCCAGATAGTAAACAATCTCTTCAACAGTATTTATCGCTAACAGCATCCAATGATTCATACAAAAATATTGAGATAACAAATCTTAAGCACCTCAATTTTTATATAATTCATTATCAGGAATTAAGTCCTATAGGATAAATGACTCACCCAACATTGCACGGCGCTAGAAACAAGGGCTGATATTCTCTCTCTGTAATTGTAAAGCGGTCAGCTATATACATTGTCTGTGAATCCCCCCCGAAGAAGCCATATGTATATGTTTGATGTGGGGACAAGAACAGAAACCTCATCGTTCTTTCCTTTGGAAGCAAAAATTCTTCATACAAATACCTTCAATTAAAATATAAAAATGGATTACACCAATGACATCAATATTTAAATGGAAAGACTAAAAAATATTGTACACTTCAAGCCTGATTTAGTACCTGATATAAACGAAAATAACGGAGGCAGATACCCATTCATGATTTAGAATTTCTCTGATATTTTCAGCATTAATTCTATCAATGATATGATCACCAAAAATATTTTGTTCTATCTCTATGTCCAATGGGTCATCATTTTTCATATTCTTTCGTTCATGTATTTTAAGAAATTGAAATATTCCAGAGAAATGTTATTTGAACCAGCTGTAGGAGGGTTGGCCTGAGATTTGCCTCATTTCTTTACCGGGGTTGTAATTGACTCCTTTGTATGCTCAGTCACTCTGCCCTTGCCTTTAGATTTTGCAGGTGCCTGGAAATTTTGCATTTCAGTATGCCAGTTAGTGATCAACTAATGTAATAAATATACGCTGTATATGACAAGGTGGAAAAATCTAATTACATACCATATTAATTACAACCACGAGATCAATTGGCCATGCCACATAAGTACCTATTGCATCTCTTATTGTCATTACATCTGCATCATCAATAGGTACCGGCAATGGCGCATCCCCATCAATTGCAACATCAACTCCAACTTTCACATGGTTAAGGGGTAGTGGTCCGGTGTGCAGTGTAACACCCGGCTCATTATATACTTTACCCTTACCAACCATACGATGGGTTGGGGTTGATAAATATAGATGACATGAGTTGACGCCCTAAACCAACGATAGATGAATAAGCTATGAATTAAGGCATCCAATTGAATGTATTTAACTGTGAATGCAATACTAGTAAAAAAAAAAGCATGCATTACCTCTGGAAGCTTGATGACAGATGCTAGAGTGCAACTATCTTTGACGCTTGGGGCTGTGGAATTAGCCTGCCTCAAATCATCCTCCTTTTTTTTTTCAGCTTATCTTCCAAATTGTTCAATCTTTCTGAGAGTTGACCCACCAATGTCTCCCACCTTTTCGTTTCAAATTTATGCTTTGCACAACCTTCAGGTGGGAAGTAGTCTCTTTGAGAGACACCAAAACCCACACCCCTAACACGACCAGGGTTCTCTGGCACACCTAGGGCTTTAGCAAGAATATCTTGGCGACCATAATCTTGTATCTCTCCTTCTGATGCAGACTGTGACAGTTCCTCCTGACACATAGTTAGTGGTGAAATGCAAATGTTAACATTATTATATATTGTCATAAGAAAATTGTGAATGAACGCATTCCCCAAGTATGACTTGGATATTTGAAGTACAAAGTTTTGAAGATGACAAAGGACAACATGTCAACTATATCAAATTTTGAAGACTTGGATCTACAAAGGATAGTTCTTAAAGGTTTATGTTTTTTTAAGTACCTTTGTAAGATCATATAAGATGTTTGAATGATACACAAATAAAATGAAACTAAAATCAACATAGGTTAACATAATCAAGTTGAATCCATGCATTCATCATGTTGAAATGTTTTAAATCTTTACTTAATGCATGAATATATAATACTTGATCATTAGATGAGTTTCACGTTGAAAATCTAAGTTTAAATGAATAGATTTACAAATAAGATGATTGAAACCTTAGTGTAAATATGTTGTGAATAGATTCATTGATTGGTGTGAATAGATTCAAAGCATTTTACTCTCCGTGAATAGATTCATGAATGGATTCAAAATGTTTCAATCTCTGTGAATAGATTCCTGTGTTTCAGTCTCTGTGAATAGATTCATGAATAGGACAAGATGACTTCTTTAGAGTGTGTAATTGTAGATCTGCACAAGAAATGTGAGATAATCTGCAAGTTACCCATGAGGGTACTAGTGAAGTGAAGCGAGCTTGGGTTAACACCTTGACCCATGAATATGAGCTTTTTCGTATGATTCCAGGAGAATCAATACAAGATACGCAAAAATGCTTCATGCACATAGTTAATCATCTAGCAGCATTAGGAAAAACTTTTCCAAATGAAGACTTGGTTAACAAAGTTTTGAGATGCTTGAACAGGAATTGGCAGCCAAAGGTTAGCGCTATTGCAGAATCAAGGAATTTTGCTACAATGACTCTAGCCACCTTATTTGGAAAGTTTCAAGAGAACAAATTGGAACTAAATCGTCTCACTGAGCATGAAGAAGGAGACAAAAAGAAGAAGAGCTTAGCCCTAATCTCTTCATCTTCAAAAGTAAGGAAAGAAGAAAGCGATAAAAGTGATGAATCGGAAGACTCGGATTCAAGCGACGATGACCTTAGCCTCTTTGTGAAAAAGTTTAGTAGATTCCTCAAGAAAAGAGGTGGAGGTAGAAGGCCATTCAACTGGAATAATAAGAACTTCAAAATGGAGAATGACACTTCAACAATAAATTGCTATGAATGTGGAAAGAAAAGGCACATGAAAATGGAATGTCCTCAATTGCAAAAGAAAGGGGACAAATATGAGAAGAGGACTTAAAAAGGACAAGAAAGGCAAAAAGGCATACATAGCTTGGGACGATAACGACCTCAACTCATCCGATAGCTCCGATGATGATGAAGTTGCCAACCTATGTATAATGGCAAGCCACCATGAGGAAGATGAGGTAACTGATGATGAATTTGATTCTTTTTCTTCCGATGATGATTTACAAAATGCCTATGATGAACTTCATGAAGAATCTATAAGACTCATTAAACAAAACTCTTCTTTTAAGAAAATTATTTATGACTTAAAAGAACAACTCTCTTTGTGCAAAAAGGATTTTGAAAAACTCACAAATGAATATGAATTCTTAAAGATTGCTCGTGAGAAATCTTCATTAAATGTATGTTGTAAAAATAATGCATGTAAACCTTTTAGTTGTGGAGATTGTGCTAGATTGAGAAAACAAATTGATGGTATGAAAAACATTCTATCCAAATTCACAATGGATAGAGAAAACTTGAATATGTTGCTTGGAAGTCAAAAGCGTACGCTTAGCAAAGCCAGTTTGGGGTATGATCCCTTTGCACAAAGAAAGATTTTAAAATATTGCTTTGCTAATCCAAGCAAGACAAGTACCCCCTTTACTACATGCTATTATTGTTGCAAAAAGGGACATACGGCAACTACATGTAACATTAGAAATAATAAGTTTCAAAGTGATAGAAAAATTTGGGTTAAAAAAGGATTGGTGCCCAAAACTAACATTCAAGGACCCAAACAAATTTGGGTACCTAAATCTTATCCTTGATTGTGTTGTAGGTTTGCTTGAAGCCCACTAGAAAAGATTGGTATCTTGATAGTGGATACTCCAAGCATATGACCGGTGACAAGACGAAGTTCATAAGTCTAACCCCTAGAAATGGAGGTCATGTCACCTATGGAGATAACAACAAAGGAAATATTCTCGGAGTTGGTAATGTTGGTAACTCTTCCTCTACTATCATTGAAAATGTGTTGTATGTAGAAGGTTTGAAACATATTTTCTTAGCATTAGTCAATTATGTGACAAAGGTTATAGAATTCTTTTCAACTCAAATTGTTGTATAATTGAAAATGAAAGTGATAAGAAAATTAAGTTCATTGTTCATAGAGTAGGTAATATCTATATGATTAACCTAGAAAATATACCCTCAAATGATGATCAATGCTTATTGACAAAAGATGAGGATGCATGGTTATGGCATAGGAGAATAGCTCATATGGAGCACATAAACAAGCTTATCTCTAAGGACCTAGTAATTGGCCTACCAAAAATAAAATTTCAAAAAGACAAGTTATGTGATGCTAGTCAAAAGGGAAAACAAGTCAAGGCCTCTTTTAAAGCAAAAAATATAGTTTCAACCAATAGGCCTTTGCAACTATTGCACATGGACTTGTTTGACCCTTCTAGAACTATGAGTCTTGGTGGCAAGTACTATGCCCTAGTAATAGTAGATGACTTCTCTAGATATACATTGACCATTTTCATTCCTCATAAGGACAAAGCATTTCATGTTTTCATCAAGCTTGCTAAACGTATTCAAAATGAAAAAGACGTAAAAATTGCATCCATTAGAAGTAATCATGGAGGTGAGTTTGAGAAGCATCTCTTTGAGAGCTTTTATGAAGAAAATGAAATTAACCATAATTTTTCAGCTCCTAGAACTCCACAACAAAATGGAGTAGTTGAGAGAAAGAATCGATCTCTAGAAGAGTTAGAAAAAACTATGATTAATGAAACAAACCTACCTAAGTACTTTTGGGCGGATGCGGTTAATACCGCTTGTTATGTTTTAAATAGGGTCTTGATAAGACCAATTTTGAAAAAGACCCCCTATGAATTGTACAATGGTAGAAAACCAAATATTTCACATCTTAGAGTTTTTGGATGCAAATGCTTTATTTTAAATAATGGCAAAGAAAATTTAGGCAAGTTTGATGCAAAGGCGGATGAAGGTATATTTGTGGGTTATTCATCTTTTAGTAAATCTTTTCGTGTTTACAATAAGAGAACTATGACTATTGAAGAGTCAATACATATTGCATTTGATGAATCTAACCCCAAATTGGTGGGAGAGGATATTTTCTTTGATAATGTTGTAGATATATCACAAAAGTCCAATGAGGAAGTCAACAAAGAAAAGATGGATGAAAGAAATGAGGATGAAACTCCTCCAAAGAAAGAAGAATTTGAGCATGTAGAGCTACCCCATGAGTGGAGAACATCGAAGGATCATCCTATTGACCATTTGATAGGAGACATCAAAAGGGGTAACTACTTGGTCGAATCTTAGAAAAATATGCAATTATTCAGCATTTGTCTCTCAAATCGAACCCAAAACCATTAGTGATGCAATTATTGATGAAAATTGGTTAATGGCCATGCATGATGAATTAAACCAATTTGAAAGAAATAAAGTTTGGGAGCTTGTGCCTAGACCAAGAAATTATCAAGTAATTGACACTAAGTGGTTTTTCAGAAATAAACTTCATGAAACTGGTATTATAACTAGAAATAAAGCAAGACTTGTAACAAAGGACTATAATCAATAAGAGGGTATTGATTATGATGAGACATATGCCCCGGTAGCTAGATTAGAAGCTATTGGATTACTTCTGGCATTTGCATGCATCATGGATTTTAAACTATACCAAATGGATGTGAAAAGCGCTTTCTTAAATGGTTTCATACAAGAAGAAGTATATGTAGATCAACCCCCCGGTTTTGAAAATTTTGAATTTCCCAACCATGTTTTTAAGTTGAAAAAGGCTCTTTATGGGCTTAAGCAAGATCCAAGAGCTTGGTACGAAAGGTTGAGTAAATTTCTTTTAGAAAAAGGTTATAAAAGGGGAATGGTTGATACTACACTTTTCATAAAGGATAAAGGAAATGATATATTGCTTGTTCAAATATATGTAGATGATATTATCTTTGGTTCAACTAATGAGTTTATGTGTAGAGAGTTCTCAAAGTTGATGCAGAGTGAATTTGAGATGTCCTTAATGGGAGAGCTAAATTATTTTCTTGGACTTCAAATATAGCAAATAAGGAATGGCATCTTCATAAATCAAGCTAAATATTGCAAGGAGCTCATCAAGAAGTTTGGAATGGAGAATGCCAAAGAAATTAGCACACCAATGGGTACCGACTGCTATTTAGACAAAGATGAAGGTGGAAAGCCTATTGACCCTTCAAAATATAGAGGTATTATAGGTTCTTTACTATACTTGACAGCTAGTAGACCCGATATTATGTTTAGCGTGTGTATGTGTGCTAGATTTCATAGTAATCCCAAGGAATCACATTTCATTGCTGTTAAATGCATATTAAGATATCTAATAGGAACACCTAATACAGGTCTATGGTATCCTAAGGGTGGAATTTCCGGTTTAGTTGGATACTCATATTCCAACTTTGCAGGATGCAAGTTGGATAGAAAGAGTACTGGCGATACTTATCATATCTTTGGGAATTCTTTAATTTCTTGGAATAGTAAAAATCAAGTTAGTGTAGCTTTGTCCACAGCTGAAGCTGAGCACATAGCTGCAGGAAGTTGTTGTGCACAAATTTTATGGATGAAACAACAACTCCTTGACTATGACTTAAAACTTAACAAAATTCCTATAAGATGTGACAATACTAGTGCCATAAGCTTAATCAAAAATCCAATCCAACATTCAAGAACAAAGAATATAGATATTCGACATCATTTTCTAAGAGACCATTTTGAGAAAAGAGATTGTGTTTTTGTGTTTGTTGAAACAACAAATCAATTAGCGGACATTTTTACAAAACCTTTACCCAAAGAAAGATTTTTCCGCATAAGAAGTGAATTAGGCATACTTGATATATCATGTATAGATTGAATATGTGTGTGATTGCTTAAATAGGTATGCATATGCAAAAAGTACCAAAATTACTCAAGGCATGACCTATTTTCTTTCAAAACTTGAACTTTGACAACTCAATATGTGATTTTTTTGATTTGATTGTATTTGATGCTTGTCTTGTTGTGAACATGTGTAAAATATGTATTCAAACTTGCTCCATGCATTAGAATAGGCAATTCAAGCATTAATCAAAAATTCAAATGTGAAAGTGAACTTTTAAGGCATAAATGACAGCAAACATGTTCTGTTTCTGGTGTTTTTCTGCATTTTGGCCTCTGTGAATCGATTCACACGCTGTTTGAATCGATTCACAGTGTGAAAAATCACTAAACACATGAATTTTGCCACTTAAACCGCTGCACTCTGAGATAGATTCTCTCTTCCGCACTTTGGAGAGTCGCTTTGATCCACCATCCACCATTTTATGGTTGTATGATAGACTTTTTGGATATGTTGCTTTCTTATTTCCCCTATATGTTCTGATATGTGTATGAACTTCCTTGTTATTGTGTTTATTGCGATGCTATGCTATCTTTGGATATTTTTATGCAATGAACGCATTCCTATCATATTTGATTTTTTTGATAATGCCAAAAGGGGGAGAAAGGTTCCCATTTGTATTTTCAGGTTATACTCCCACCTTTTATCAAAACAAGGATGCTTATATTCAGGGGGAGCTTGCAAAAAGATAATACAAAGTCTTCACAAGTTTGTCATCATCAAAAAGAGGGAGAATATGAATGAACGCATTCCCCAAGTATGACTTGGATATTTGAAGTACAAAGTTTTGAAGATGACAAAGGACAACATGTCAACTATATCAAGTTTTGAAGACTTGGATCTACAAAGGATAGTTCTTAAAGGTTTATGTTTTTTTTAGTACCTTTGTAAGATCATATAAGATGTTTGAATGAGATGCAAATAAAATGAAACTAAAATCAACATAGGTTAACATAATCAAGTTGAATCCATGCATTCATCATGTTGAAATGTTTTAAATCTTTACTTAATGCATGAATATATAATACTTGATCATTAGATGAGTTTCATGTTGAAAATCTAAGTTTAAATGAATAGATTTACAAATAAGATGATTGAAACCTTAGTGTAAATATGTTGTGAATAGATTCATTGATTGGTGTGAATAGATTCAAAGCATTTTACTCTCTGTGAATAGATTCATGAATGGATTCAAGATGTTTCAATCTCTGTGAATAGATTCATGAATAGATTCATGCTGTATCAGTCTCTGTGAATATATTCATGAATAGATTCATGTGTCACAGCTCTCTGTGAATCGATTCATGGGATCTGTGAATCGATTCAAAGCTAACAGATCTGGTTTTTAAACGTAACAAACACCCCTAATAAATCGATCTATTCATCTCTTTCGTTAAGAATCATTAGCCATCATCTAACAAATAAAAAGAAACACAAAATCTCACAAGATCCTTGCGTCTCATTCTCTCAATCTTTCATTGTGATCATTAGAGCTTCAAGTTGTAATTTATCACTTTCAAGAGTGATTCAAACCTCTTCTTCTCTCTTGTTTTTGACGTTCTTAGTTTGGAAGAAGTGAGGTATCTTCTTCTGGGTTGGATTCAGGGTGTGGAATCCCTGGTTGTGTGTAGGTTGCAGAGTGGGGTATCTCTGGTGTAAAATTTCTTGAACGTTGTACTAAGATCCTGATTAGTCAAGGAACTCTTATACCGGTGGGTGTGAGACTGGATGTAGATCACAAGAAATTGTGATTGAACCAGTAAAAATATCGGTTTGCAATTCTCCTTAACCCTTCTCTCTTTAATTTCAATCTTGCATTACATATTAGGGTTTAATTAATAAAGAATTTAATTGCATTTGAAACAATCTTGTTGAATTATCATTTCAATTACGTTTGCGTCATCTAAAGATTCACTACGCACTCTTGTTAAATACATTATACCTTCATACAACAAAAGTTTTTGAAAAGTTTGCAAAGCATTTTACTCTCTGAATAGATTCATGAATGGATTCAAGATGTTTCAATCTCTGTGAATAGATTCATGAATAGATTCATGCTGTATCAGTCTCTGTGAATATATTCATGAATAGATTCATGTGTCACAGCTCTCTGTGAATCGATTCATGGGGTCTGTGAATCGATTCAAAGCTATCAGATCTGGTTTTTAAACGTAACAAACACCCCTAATAAATCGATCTATTCATCTCTTTCGTTAAGAATCATTAGCCATCATCTAATAAACAAAAAGAAACACGGAATCTCACAAGATCCTTACGTCTCATTCTCTCAATCTTTCATTGTGATCATTAGAGCTTCAAGTTGTAATTTCTCACTTTCAAGAGTGATTCAAACCTCTTCCACTCTCTTGTTTTTGACGTTCTTGGTTTGGAAGAAGTGAGGTATCTTCTTCTGGGTTGGATTCAGGGTGTGGAATCCCTGGTTGTGTGTAGGTTGCAGAGTGGGGTATCTCTGGTGTAAAATTTCTTGAACGTTGTACTCAAGATCTTGATCAGTCAAGGAACTCTCATACCGGTGGGTGTGAGACTGGATGTAGATCACAAGAAATTGTGATTGAACCAGTAAAAATATCGGTTTGCAATTCTCCTTAACCCTTCTCTCTTTAATTTCAATCTTGCATTACATATTAGGGTTTAATTGATTAAGAATTTAATTGCATTTGAAATAATCTTGTTGAACTATCATTTCAATTACGTTCACGTCATCTAAAGATTCACTACGTGCTTTTGTTAAATACATTATACCTTCATACAACAAAAGTTTTTGAAAAGTTTGCGAAAATCTTTTGAATCCTATTCACCCCCCCACCCCCCTCTAGGATTCCAATGCTTGTTAGAGGCCACTTGGACTAACAAGTGGTACCAGAGCTTGAACTCTTTAGGGCAAGCTTAATTGGCTTTAAAGAGGATCCATGGCCTCTAATGGTTTTTATCAAATGGATGGGTCATACAATAAGGCCCTGATTTTTAATGGTGAAGGTTATTCGTATTGGAAAGAACGTATGAGAATCTTTATATGTTCCCATGATCTAGATGTATGGAACACCATAGAAAATGGTCCTTATGTTCCCACACATCTAGTTAATGGAAAGGAAACATCAAAACCTAAAGATAGTTGGACTGATGATGAGAAAAAGAGAGTACAACTAGATTGGAGAGGTAAAAATATCATATCTTCTACTATAGGACAAGATGACTTCTTTAGAGTGTGTAATTGTAGATCTGCACAAGAAATGTGGGATAATATGCAAGTTACCCATGAGGGTGCTAGTGAAGTGAAGCGAGCTCGGGATAACACCTTGACCCATGAATATGAGCTTTTTTGTATGATTCCAGGAGAATCAATACAAGATATGCAAAAATTCTTCATGCACATAGTTAATCATCTAGCAGCATTAGGAAAAACTTTTCCAAATGAAGACTTGGTTAACAAAGTTTTGAGATGCTTGAATAGGAATTGGCAGCCAAAGGTTAGCGCTATTGCAGAATCAAGGGATTTGGCTACAAAGACTCTAGCCACCTTATTTGGAAAGCTCCAAGAGCACGCATTGGAACTAAATCGTCTCACTGAGCATGAAGAAGGAGACGAAAAGAAGAAGAGCTTAGCCCTAATCTCCACATCTTCAAAAGTAAGGAAAGAAGAAAGCGATAAAAGTGATGAATCGGAAGACTCGGATTCAAGCGATGATGACCTTAGCCTCTTTGTGAAAAAGTTTAGTAGATTCCTCAAGAAAAGAGGTGGAGGTATAAGGCCATTCAACCGGAATAAGAAGAACTTCAAAAGGGAGAATGACACTTCAACACCAAATTGCTATGAATGTGGAAAGAAAGGGCACATGAAAATGGAATGTCCTCAATTGCAAAAGAAAGGGGACAAATATGAGAAGAGGACTAAAAAGGACAAGAAAGGCAAAAAGGCATACATAGCTTGGGACGATAACGACCTCAGCTCATTCGATAGCTCCGATGATGATGAAGTTGCCAACCTATGTCTAATGGCAAGCCACCATGAGCAAGATGAGGTAACTGATGATGAATTTGATTCTTTTTCTTCCGACGATGATTTACAAAATGCCTATGATGAACTTCATGAAGAATCTATAAGACTCATTAAACAAAACTCTTCTTTTAAGAAAATTATTTACGACTTAAAAGAACAACTCTCTTTGTGCAAAAAGGATTTTTGAAAAAGTCACAAATGAATATGAGTTCTTAAAGATTGCTCGTGAGAAATCTTCATTAAATGTATTTCGCAAAAATAATGCATGTAAACCCTTTAGTTGTGGAGATTGTGCTAGATTGAGAAAACAAATTGATGGTATGAAAAACATTCTAGCCAAATTCACAATGGGTAGAGAAAAATTGAATATGTTGCTTGGAAGTCAAAAGCATACGCTTAGCAAATCCGGTTTGGGGTATGATCCCTTTGCACAAAGAAAGATTTTAAAATATTGCTTTGCTAATCCAAGCAAGACAAGTACCCCCTTTACTACATGCTATTATTGTTGCAAAAAGGGACATACGGCAACTACTTGTAACATTAGAAATAATAAGTTTCAAAGTGATAAAAAAATTTGGGTTCCAAAAGGATTGGTGCCCAAAACTAACATTCAAGGACCCAAACAAATTTGGGTACCTAAATCTTATCCTTGATTGTGTTGTTGGTTTGCTTGAAGCCCACTAGAAAATATTGGTATCTTGATAGTGGATGCTCCAAGCATATGACCGGTGACAAGACAAAGTTCATAAGTCTAACCCCTAGAAATGGAGGTCATATCACCTATGGAGATAACAACAAAGGAAATATTCTCGGAGTTGGTAATGTTGGTAACTCTTCCTCTACTATCATTGAAAATGTGTTGTATGTAGAAGGTTTGAAACATATTTGTTTAGCATTAGTCAATTATGTGACAAAGGTTATAGAATTCTTTTCAACTCAAATTGTTGCATAATTGAAAATGAAAGTGATAAGCAAATTAAGTTCATTGGTCATAGAGTAGGTAATATCTATATGATTAACCTAGAAAATATACCCTCAAATGATGATCAATTCTTATTGACAAAAGATGAGGATGCATGGTTATGGCATAGGAGAATAGCTCATATACATATGGAGCACTTAAACAAGCTTATCTCTAAGGACCTATTAATTGGCCTACCAAAAATAAAATTTCAAAAAGACAAGTTATGTGATGTTTGTCAAAAGGGAAAACAAGTCAAGGCCTCTTTTAAAGCAAAAAATATAGTTTCAACCAATAGGCCTTTGCAACTATTGCACATGGACTTGTTTGACCC
Organism: Sophora flavescens; assembly: GCA_030762895.1. Lineage (NCBI taxonomy): Eukaryota > Viridiplantae > Streptophyta > Magnoliopsida > Fabales > Fabaceae > Sophora > Sophora flavescens. Next base: position 266,238,229 of record CM061063.1, on the reverse strand, counting down.
TTCTAGAACTATGAGTCTTGGTGGCAAGTACTATGCCCTAGTAATAGTAGATGACTTCTCTAGATATACATGGACCATTTTCATTCCTCATAAGGACAAAGCATTTCATGTTTTCATCAAGCTTGCTAAACGTATTCAAAATGAAAAAGACTTAAAAATTGCATCCATTAGAAGTGATCACGGAGGTGAGTTTGAGAAGCATCTCTTTGAGAGCTTTTGAGAAAAAAATGGAATTAACCATAATTTTTCAGCTCCTAGAACTCCACAACAAAATGGAGTAGTTTAGAGAAAGAATCGATCTCTAGAGGAGTTAGAAAGAACTATGATTAATGAAACAAACCTACCTAAGTACTTTTGGGCGGATGCGGTTAATACCGCTTGTTATGTTTTAAATAGGGTTTTGATAATACCAATTTTTAAAAAGACCCCCTATGAATTGTACAAGGGTAGAAAACCAAATATTTCACATCTTAGAGTTTTTGGATGCAAATGCTTTATTTTAAATAATAGCAAAGAAAATTTAGGCAAGTTTGATGCAAAGGCGGATGAAGGTATATTTGTGGGTTATTCATCTTTTAGTAAAGCTTTTCGTGTTTACAATAAGAGAACTATGACTATTGAAGAGTCAATACATATTGCATTTGATGAATCTAACCCCAAATTGGTGGGAAAGGATATTTTCTTTGATAATGTTGTAGATATGTCACAAAAGTCCAATGAGGAAGTTAAAAAAGAAAAGATGGATGAAAGAAATGAAGATGAAACTCCTCCAAAGAAAGAAGAATTTGAGCATGTACAGCTACCCCATGAGTGGAGAACATCGAAGGATCATCCTATCGACCATGTGATAGGAGACATATCAAAAGGGGTAACTACTAGGTCGAATCTTAGAAATATATGCAATTATTCAACATTTGTCTCTCAAATCGAACCCAAAACCATTATTGATGCAATTATTGATGAAAATTGGTTAATGGCCATGCATGATGAATTAAACCAATTTGAAAGAATTAAAGTTTTGGAGCTTGTGCCTAGACCAAGTAATCATCAAGTAATTGGCACTAAGTGGGTTTTCAGAAATAAACTTGATGAAACTGGTATTATAACTAGAAATAAAGCTAGACTTGTAACAAAGGGCTATAATCAAGAAGAGGGTATTGATTATGATGAGACATATGCCCCGGTAGCTAGATTAGAAGCAATTAGATTACTTCATGCATTTGCATGCATCATGGATTTTAAACTATACCAAATGGATGTGAAAAGCGTTTTCTTAAATGGTTTCATACAAGAAGAAGTATATGTAGATCAACCCCCCGGTTTTGAAAATTTTGAATTTCCCAACCATGTTTTTAAGTTGAAAAAGGCTCTTTATGGGCTTAAGAAAGCTTCAAGAGCTTGGTATGAAAGGTTGAGTAAATTTCTTTTAGAAAAAGGTTATAAAAGGGGAATGGTTGATACTACACTTTTTATAAAGGATAAAGGAAAGGATATATTGCTTGTTCAAATATATGTAGTTGATATTATCTTTGGTTCAACTAATGAGTTTATGTGTAGAGAGTTCTCAAAGTTGATGCAGAGTGAATTTGAGATGTCCTTAATAGGAGAGCTAAATTATTTTCTTGGACTTCAAATAAAGCAAATAAGGAATGGCATCTTCATAAATCAAGCTAAATATTGCAAGGAGCTCATCAAGAAGTTTGGAATGGAGAATGCCAAAGAAATTAGCACACCAATGGGTACCGGCTACTATTTAGACAAAGATGAAGGTGGTAAGCCTATTGACCCTTCAAAATATAGAGGTATTATAGGTTCTTTACTATACTTGATAGCTAGTAGACCCGATATTATGTTTAGCGTGTGTATGTGTGCTAGATTTCAAAGTAATCCCAAGGAATCACATTTCATTGCTGTTAAACGCATATTAAGATATCTAATAAGAACACCTAATACAGGTCTATGGTATCCTAAGGGTGGAATTTCTGGTTTAGTTGGATACTCAGATTCCGACTTTGCAGGATGCAAGTTGGATAGGAAGAGTACTGGCGGTACTTGTCATATCTTTGGGAATTCTTTAATTTCTTGGAATAGTAAAAAGCAAGTTAGTGTAGCTTTGTCCATAGCTGAAGCTGAGTACATAGCTGCAGGAAGTTGTTGTGCACAAATTTTATGGATGAAACAATAACTCCTTGACTATGGCTTAAAACTTAACAAAATTCCTATAAGATGTGACAATACTAGTGCCATAAGCTTAGCCAAAAATACCATCCAACATTAAAGAACAAAGCATATAGATATTCGACATCATTTTCTAAGAGACCATGTTGAGAAAGGAGATTGTGCTTTTGAGTTTGTTGAACAACAAATCAATTAGCGGACATTTTTACAAAACCTTTGCCCAAAGAAAGCTTTTTCCGCATAAGAAGTGAATTAGGCATACTTGATATATCATGTATAGATTAAATATGTGTGTGATTGCTTAAATAGGTATGCATATATAAACAGTACCAAAATTACTCAAGGCATGACCTAGTTTCTTTCAAAACTTGAACTTTGACAACTCAATATGTGATTTTTTTGATTTGATTGTATTTGATGCTTGTCTTGTTGTGAACATGTGTAAAATGTGTATTCAAACTTGCTCCATGAATTAGAATAGGCAATTCAAGCATTAATAAAAAATTCATATGTGAAAGTGAGTTTTTAAGGCATAAATGACAGCAACCATGTTCTGTTTCTGGTGTTTTTCTGCATTTTGGCCTCTGTGAATCGATTCACACGCTGTTTGAATCGATTCACAGTGTGAAAAATCACTAAACACGTGAATTTTGCCACTTAAACCGTTGCACTCTGAGATAGATTCTCTCTTCCGCACTTTGGAGAGTCGCTTTGATCCACCATCCACCATTTTATGGTTGTATGATAGAATTTTTGGATATGTTGCTTTCTTATTTCCCCTATATGTTCTGATATGTGTATGAACTTCCTTGTTATTGTGTTTATTGCGATGCTATGCTATCTTTGGATATTTTTATACAATGAACGCATTCCTATCATATTTGATTTTTTTGATAATGCCAAAAGGGGGAGAAAGGTTCCCATTTGTATTTTCAGGTTATACTCCCACCTTTTATCAAAACAAGGATGCTTATATTCAGGGGGAGCTTGCAAAAAGATAATACAAAGTCTTCACGAGTTTGTCATCATCAAAAAGGGGGAGAATGTGAATGAACGCATTCCCCAAGTATGACTTGGATATTTGAAGTACAAAGTTTTGAAGATGACAAAGGACAACATGCCAACTATATCAAGTTTTGAAGACTTGGATCTACAAAGGATAGTTCTTAAAGGTTAATGTTTTTTTTAGTACCTTTGTAAGATCATATAAGATGTTTGAATGAGACGCAAATAAAATGAAACTAAAATCAACATAGGTTAACATAATCAACTTGAATCCATGCATTCATCATGTTGAAATGTTTTAAATCTTTACTTAATGCATGAATATATAATACTTGATCATTAGATGAGCTTCATGTTGAAAATCTAAGTTTAAATGAATAGATTTACAAATAAGATGATTGAAACCTTAGTGTAAATATGTTGTGAATAGATTCATTGATTGGTGTGAATAGATTCAAACCATTTTACTCTATGTGAATATATTCATGAATGGATTCAAGATGTTTCAATCTCTGTGAATAGATTCATGAATAGATTCATGTGTTTCAGTCTCTGTGAATAGATTCATGAATAGATTCATGCTGTTTCAGTCTCTGAATAGATTCATGAATAGATTCATGTGTCACAGCTCTCTATGAATCGATTCATGGGGTCAGTGAATCGATTCACAGCTATCAGATCTGGTTTTTAAACGTAACAAACACCACTAATAAATAGATCTATTCATCTCTTTCGTTAAGAATCATTAGCCATCATCTAATAAACAAAAAGAAACACGGAATCTCACAAGATCCTTACGTCTCATTCTCTCAATCTTTCATTGTGATCATTAGAGCTTCAAGTTGTAATTTCTCACTTTCAAGAGTGATTCAAACCTCTTCCACTCTCTTGTTTTTGACGTTCTTGGTTTGGAAGAAGTGAGGTATCTTCTTCTGGGTTGGATTCAGGGTGTGGAATCCCTGGTTATGTGTAGGTTGCAGAGTGGGGTATCTCTGGTGTAAAATTTCTTGAACGTTGTACTCAAGATCTTGATCAGTCAAGGAACTCTCATACCGGTGGGTGTGAGACTGGATGTAGATCACAAGAAATTGTGATTGAACCAGTAAAAATATCGGTTTGCGATTCTCCTTAACCCTTCTCTCTTTAATTTCAATCTTGCATTACATATTAGGGTTTAATTGATTAAGAATTTAATTGCATTTGAAATAATCTTGTTGAACTATCATTTCAATTACGTTCACGTCATCTAAAGATTCACTACGCGCTTTTGTTAAATACGTTATACCTTCATACAACAAAAGTTTTTGAAAAGTTTGCGAAAATCTTTTGAATCCTATTCACCCCCCCTCTAGGATTCCAACTCTTGTTAGAGGCCACTTGGGCTAACAAAAATAACAAATGAAAATGTAAACGTTATTCTACTTACACATTTATCCCACACTTTCTGCCTATTTTTGTTGTCAATTACACCCGCCTTGTTCTCGCGGGCTTTCCTCCCCACAATATGGTGTTTAATTTTATTAACTTCTGGCCCTGCCTCCTGTATCTGTATATTGAGATAATATATATTAACCAAACTATTTAAAAGTCATACTTACCACACAGTTAATTATATACATACCAATTCATCCTCAATGTCAGCATACCCCTTACGTGATGCTTTGTAAGGGCATGTAGGATCTAATGCTCTCTTGTGATTTTCATTGCTTAATTTCTATTCAGACACATATCAGTAATATTAATACATGGTTAATGTCATATATATATAATTATAAGGACTAACGTGATATTGGAATCGTGCATCTCCTGTGCGTATTGCTACAAAATCTACCCACTCATCCCTTGATATGTGTGCATATTGTGATGGAGATTTCTCTTTGATACTCCCGTTTGCATCTCTTAGAAATTTTCTTGTCAATCTAGTTCTGAATGCCCGATGTAGGTTTCCGGCTTCCTGAAGTACAAATTTTCGTCGAGATTCATCAACATTAACAGACATCTGCAAAACAATATAAACGTGTCAAAGTAAGTATGTTTACATAGTTTACAATATAATTCACAAATTTTAATAATTACTTGTACATCAGCCCATATGTTCTCTTTAAAGCATCCAAAGCTTCATCCTTCCAATTAGAACAGATAATTGGGACCGTTTACCGAACAACGGCCCTAATGTAACTCTTCAATCTTTTTCCATTGGCACGAATTGGTTGGTCCAAATAATTCCATTCGACCTAATAAAAATAATAAAGTAATTAAATCTAGATATCAAACAACATAATGTAATCCTTATATTAGTAAGTAAATTACCTCAAATTTTTGTCCTTTACTCCTAGCACGGATGACCGCCTTCATAACAGTTGACCCACATCACGTCACTTTGGCAGCACTAGCATTACCGGAAGATGCCATTTACCTACAAAAAAAATTAGACACACAAGTAAAACATCATTGGACATTAATATAATATTAATTGATGCTAAATATAAAACATCACTGGATAACAGAATCAACACTAGCATTACCGGAAGATGTAATTATAATATAAATGGATCAGAAAGTTCATTTAAACACAAACACTACATACATGTTTAAGTCAACCTTTTTCTTTTCTTCATTGGATTGAGATTTGTTTGTCCTTTATTAGTACAAAATGGTGGATTGACCAAAAGCCCCTCATCATGATCATCTCTCATATACATACCATCATCCCTAGTTGGATCAATCTCAAGTGATTGTAATGTCCTGATGAAAGGATCATCTTCAATATCAACATCTCCATGGTCTTGATCATCAATCTTAGTAATTATTTTGTTAGTCAAAAGAACAATGGACCTTTTCATATCAGCTGGATCAGTGACATAGAACACTTGTTGAGCTTGAGATGCTAATATAAAAGGCTCATCTTTATACCCCACCCTGTTAAGATCCACCTGCATGAACCCTGACTCATCAATCTGAACACCATTATTATTGTCAAACCACTTACAAACAAACACGCCAACCTTAAACTTTGTGTAATACAACTCCCATATGCGTTCAACGATGCCGAAGTATGACATATTTGCATATATGGGGTTTCTGTCTTTAGTACTTGAGATATGCATAGACTGAGCTACAAGATTCACACCACTGTTTTGCATTGTACTGCGACCATCTTGTTCTTTTGTATAGAATGTGTACCCGTTAATTTGATAACCGTGGTAAGAGAAGACATGCAAACTTGGACCTTTGGCTAACCATCTCAATCTTTTTGAAACTGAAGTAGCATTTTCAGTCAACTCTGCAAAAATGTGATCTCTTAGCCACGTTATAAAATAACGATTGTGTTCTCTAGTTAGCCAATTTTGATTCTTATTTGGATACAAACTCTTAATCATGTCCCTGTGTTTTTCAACATATGGCTCAACCTCATCGGCATTGTGCAGAACATATAAGTGTGCTTGCTCCCATTCCGTCCTTGATATAGTCACTATTTCAGTTCCAGTAATTCCTTGCACCATCATTCTCCCTGTGTGACGAGACTTTGGCAGCCCTATGGAATCAGCATTGGATAGGTATTCGGTACAGAATTCAACAGCTTCTTCGACAATATACTGTTCAACAATACAACATTCTGGTCGTGATCGATTTTTCACATAACTTTTCAATATCTTTATATAACGCTCAATCGGGTACATCCATCTCATATAAGCTGGCCCACACAGTTGTGTCTCTCTAACAAGGTGAATGGTTAGATGAACCATTATGTCAAAGAATGAAGGTGGAAAGTACATCTCAAGCTCGCATAAAGTCACAACAATTTCTCTTTGCAATGATGGCAACTTCCTAGGGTCAATCACTTTGATGCAAATTACCTTGAAGAAGAAACACAGTTTAGTTAAGGCCCCTCGCACTTTGTTAGGCAAAATAGACCGTATACCAATTGGTATCAACTGCTCCATGAGAACATGACAATCGTGGGACTTTAGACCTTTTAACATGAGATCTTTCATCGATACTAGGTTCCTAATGTTTGAAGAGTACCCTTCCGGAACCTTAACTTCTTCAAGAAACTTACAAAAAATAGTTTTTTCTTTTATAGATAGAGTGTGAGCAGCCGGAGGAAGATATGTACTTTTGCCCTTTTTCGTCTGTCCCAATTCTCTTCTTATTCCCATACTAACCAAGTCCAACCTTGCATTGATGCCATCATTAGTCTTTCCTGGCACATTGAGTAACGTACCAATGACACTATCACATGTATTTTTTTCAACGTGCATCACATCGAGGAAATGTCTTACATATAATAATTTCCAATATGGCAACTCAAAGAAAGTCGACCTTTTCTTCCACTCTCTTGTGACAATATCTCTTGCAAAAGGTTTACCGAATTGGATATTCAAATCCTTTATCTTTTCAAAAAGTTGATCACCCGTTAACGGTGAAGGAGCTTTACCTTCTTCCGAGTTCCCATTGAGCGCCTTTCTCCACCAACGGTAATGATGACTTGGATGCAAAAATCTACGATGCCCAAGAAAGACATTCTTCTTACAATGTTCTAACTGCATCCAATCTGTACCCTCTTCACATATAGGGCATGCACACTGACCCTTGATGCTATATCCTGACAAATTACCTTACGCTGGAAAATCATTAATTGTGCCAAACAACATAGCCCTCAAATTGAAACTTTCTTCCTTATACCCATCATACATCTCCACACCTGTCTCCCACATTTGTTTCATGTCTTCAATCAAAGGAGTCAAATAGACGTCTATATCGTTTCTTGGTTGTTTGGGCCCATAAATTAACATAGATAACATAATAAATTTGTGCTTCATGCATAGCCATGGAGATAGGTTATAAATCACCAAAATCACAGGTCATGTACTGTAAGAGCTACTTTGAACACCATGCGTGTTAAATCCGTCAATAGCCAATGCAAGTTGTAGGTTTCTTGATTCTTGCCCAAAATCAAGATAATCATGATCAAATTTCTTCCATTGAGGAGAATCTGCCGGGTGCCGCAGCTTGCCATCTTTGATCCTTTCATCCTCATGCCATGTCAAGTGCTTTGAATCTTCTAAACTACGGTACATGCGCCTAAGTCTGGGTATTATGGGAAAATACCACTCAACCTTCTTTGGATCTGATTCTTTCTTCTTATATCGTGAGGCATTACATTTAGGACACAATTTTAACGATGCATATTCATTCCGAAATAAAATGCAATCGTTAGGACAAGCATGTATCCTCTCGTAGCTCATGCCAATAGAGAGTAACATTTGTTTAGCCTCATATGTCCGACTAGGAAGCACATTATCCTCCAGCAAGATGTCTTTCAATAGTGTGAGTAAGTCCGTAAAGCTCTTATCAGTCCATCCATTGCCCGATTTCAAGTTATACAACTTTAACATCGCCGACAATCTTGTGAATTTAGTACAACCATCATACAACGGTTGCTCTGCATCACTTAGCAACCTCTCAAACATTTGAGGACAATCCCGAAGATCCTCTTCAACAACATTTGCAATGTCTTCAAAACGATCGCCCTCATAAGTATTTGTGTCGGTATTGTTTGATGAATATCTTACACGATTCCTCATTTCACTAGACTCATCTCTTGCCTCACCATGTTTTGTCCAACATGTATAACTTTGGTCGATTCCGTTACACACTAAATGTTCTTCCAACTCGGCTGCACTAATTCGCCTTTCATAACAACAATCTAAACAAGGACATATGATTGTACTAGGGTTTTTCGCATGCCGAACTGCAAACCTAATGAACTCTTTCACCCCATCCTCATACTCCTTCGTTAAACGATTGGCAGACATCCATTTCCGATCCATGCTTTCCCGATCTACCAAAATATTTATTAACCCATATTTACCTTGAGTTTAGAGTGGTTGATGTCTACATGCAATGTATACAGATAAAAATAAACATCCCTAATGCTTCAACTAAAGGATTTTAAAAAACAAATACCTGGTAGAAGAAATCCTTTGTGGATGGGGAATGATAGAAAGCAAAGTAGCAATGCCAAGCTAAAACAAAACAACAATAGAAAATCTGCAAGAACGGAATTTCAAAGACATTAACACATACTCTACCTTAGACATTATAGATTTACAAATGTATAGAAACCCGTCCATCCATATAAAATATATATCAAATCTCTACCCAATTTACTTAGCAGTAAACGATGCAAATCTGTTACTTTTCTACCTTCGAATTCACAAGGAGAACCATTCAAAAGGCGACAATTCGAAGAGCTGCCAAATGAAATGCAATTAGAAACAGAACACACATACACAAAGAATTATATGCAACAACAAAGCTCAATGGAATGAAATAAATTCAACCATAATATCTCTTGAAAATGGTTTAACTACTGTGCTAGATATAAAAATATTCATGAGTTGCTAATTGACACTAACCTATATTATAAGTCTGTAAGGATTACACCATGACCTTAAATAATAACTAGTAACTCCATTAACCAACAATATATCCTTGTATCACCAAAATACTAGTACACAATTGTGGCTTCTCAAACTTTACAATACCACATATTCATATCATTATTACCTCAAGAACTTTCAAGAAAACCAAACATTATAAGTTAACTTTATCTTTCTTTACCGAGCCATAAAAGAAACGCTATCGTAGGTACATTCTTTACATAAAAGTATCCGAACAAAAATTGCGTTACAATAAACCCACTTTTAACCAAACTTAAATTTTGCAAAATGAAATTGGTTCAAACTTAAGTTTGCAAACTCTAATCCTAACACACACTTAGATACATATCCACAACTCCATTTGCCTCCTTATAAATGTCACAAAATATGTATCTTATGATCTACAATATTTAAAATTCAACAAAAAATTTGTAACTTTCTCTAATATTATATAGAAATGAGAAGACTTTGCAATACTATAGAGGTAGATATACCATAATTTATTATAAGCAATGCGAATTCTTGAATCTAAAGAGACAAAAGAAAAACATGACCTTCAAGGCAAGATGCATCACAACTTTAGTTTAAGTTGAATTAATCACTCGTTAGTAAAATTTATGACAAACTTTGTGTTTAAGCATTTCCATGGTCTTAAGGCCATCCACACAACATCTCAGTTTATGCTTATTTGGAAAAGTACGAGTGTAAAACATATAAAGTTAACATAATTTATACATGTTTGCCATGCTTCATAAGCATGTAAAAAGCAACATACAAATCCAAAATTAGGCCAGTGCTGACCAAAAAGACCTCATACTTTATAGCAGATATGGCAGAAGCAACTATTTAGTTGAATAAAATACCTAGCTAAGTGCTAGAGGCAGAAGGGACATCACCAATGAGCTTGAACTCCTGCACCTCCCTCAAGTTCAACCATGGCTTCTCCAAGACCTCCGTTTCATAAACCTTTTTCTTCCCACCATCTCTTACCTCCAAATTGATATAGTACAGGGTACCAGAAACCACCTACTGCTTTGCACTCCCACTTTCACAAATTCCAGAACTGCATTCCGCATAAGCATCACACCAATCCAATTAAAGGGAAGAAAAAAAACAAGAAAGAGGAAATTATTACAAATAAAATTGCAACCCCTTACATATAGAACAAGAACCCCACCATGCTATTACAACTACAAGAAGAATAAAAAATATCAAATTAACATAAAATTTGAAATTTTAAGTAGCAAAATTCACTTTCTTCCCTTAATTTTCTCAGAAAAAAATATCAATGAAGAATAAAATCAAGTAGACATCATAAATAAATAAAAACCTCTTTTTTGTTGTGTTCTTGAACAGCAAAGCGAGCGAGATTCTCGATCTCGACCCTGTTCTGGCTTCCACCTCGATCTCGATCACGTAACAAAAAATTTGATACGAAGGTGGCTTTGCTCAGTGGCGGTGGAGGTTACCTCTTCCCCAAAACCCAACCTCTTTCGAGCCGAAAACAGGTCGAGCACAGCGGAGGCAGAGGGCACAACACAGCGGCGGTGGCGGTTACCTCTTCCCCCAAAACCCAACCACTTTTGTGCCGAACGTAGGTTGAGCGCAGCAGAGGCTTAGGGCACAGCACAGGGGAGGGTGAAAGCACCTATTCCAGAGGCAGAACGCAGTGAGTGAAAGCCACAACTCTGAGAAAGGATGCAGGGCGAGCATAGCGGCCGGAGGTGACGGAGCGAAGCGGCAAACAACTCTGAGAGAAGCCAGAAATGTTTGCTATACGTGGGATGTTAGGGTAAAACGCAGAACAACTAAGAAGGATCAAAACGCATACGAGCGCGGGATGAGACGAAAATATTTGAGGGAAGTTATAAAATCACTTAAGATAGCGTTTCCGCCTTTAAACGCTATCTAAATGTTATCTTTTAATAGCATTTCTTTAAACAAATGCTATTAAAAGTTGATTTTATTTTATTTATTTATTTCAAATTAGAAAAGATAGCGCTTCATTATAAAAATGTTATCTTAGGTGCACTCTTTAATAGCACTTATTTTAGGAAACGCTATTAAAAGGACACAACCATTTTTAATAGCAGTTCCACTCTACAAACACTATTAGATAACTGCTATTATAAGTCATTTTTGTTGTAGTATATATGCCAAATGTTTTTCTTTTTGACAAAAAAAATTATTTAATACATGTAACTAAATTCATTTCAATAATACATACTTCAAATAAAAATCATATATAAATTCGGTAATCAGTTAATTATACAATTATTTTAAAATTAAAAATACAAAATATATTAAATACGGAAAAATGTATGGTCTAAGAATAAAAATAAATAAATTTATAATAATCAAAAAGTTATACTATTTTCTAAATTTAATTATAATTTGATCTATTTAAAAAAATTGTATATATATATATATATATATATATATATATATATATATTTCAGTATAATATTTTTTCGCCTTCATCCTGCAACTACTTAAAGCCTTAAAATGTACTTCCTCCGGTCCTTATTATAAGAAACAAAACACTAAAATACACAGATCAAGGAAATACATTGAAATAAGCTAATTGTAATTAATATTCATATAAATTTACAAAAATACCCCTTCTAATCTTAATTAATATTCTACTTGTATGGAAAGTTGATACTATCTCGTAAAAATAAATCCTATAATAAATGAGGGTAGAATTGAAAATGAGCATTTAATATATGTCAAAATTAATGCATGTTTCTTATATTTTGGACAAAAAAAGTACTCATTTGTTTCTTATAATAAGGACGGGGAGGGAGTATAAGACAATGAAAACAAACAAGTAATGGAGATTCTAATGATAATAATCTTAGTAAATTAATAAGAGTGATATTTTATCAAACATGCCAACACGGGGAAGGAAAATGTATTGATGAGAATTCAGAAGTTATATAGTAAGATTTTTTTCCTTGCCAAAAATATTCAAAATATGTAAATGGCAATATCTTCTTATATTGAAAGAAACACGAGAGATAAGCATCTGAGCTCCACATCAATGTGAAATTTTGCTAAAAAATAATACTTGAATATTGTTCATTGAAACCTTTGTTACCTACACCTCCTAGAGAACCAGGATTATGTTATGAATCGTATGATCAAGAACACAATAGCACAAGATCAAAAACTCAAAAGGAAATTTGGGAAAGACTTAGAACCTGTTTGTTAAAAACAGTTTTTTTTAAGAACAAAAGAATAAAAAAACTTGTTTGTTGAAATGTTTTATAAAACATGGTTTTAAAAATAATAACGGTGTTTTAGTTTTTTAAAACAGTATTAAGAGAATATCTCTAAATTGTTTTTATCTTTTTTTTTAAGCAATAAAAAACATGGAGAAGATATTGTTTTTATTAATGGCCGGCAAAGTAGTAAATATTTGGAGTAGAGGCTCATTTTTCGTCCCTACAATTCATGAGGTATCCAATTATGGACACATTGATTTTCTTATTTTGTATCATCATTTTTCACCCAATCAAGTCGTTGATTATTCCTAATGTGAGACAAATTAGTGGTTTCTTTGCAACCTAGTCCCTGGCGACAGCCTTGTGTCAGGTGTGTTATATAACTCTTTATCAAGTTGTTCCATGCACAATAGGTTAGGCAACTACAATCCTCAACCTTACAAACTGCTCGCGTATCAGTCTTCTTCTACTTGATTTCCCTCCCTAGGGCAATGTTGAAGTCCATGAGCTATTTCAACAAGCTGAGCATATTCTCTTCTTCATTCTCCTTATGTCCCCTATTGGCCTTTTCTCCAGCATATTCATACCTGTTAACCCAAGCTGAAACTGGTCCTACACTCCAAGATTTGATACCTATTATTTTCCTATAAACTTTCTCATAATCGCTTTCCATTTCATCAAAGCTATTGCACAAGATTACTCTTAGATCCGTCACTAGACAATCCGGTTGCAGATCATGAAACACAAGTTCAATTTGATCTTGGAGCATTAAAGATCCTAGACTGATTTTTTCTTTCTATCAATTCTTTTCAAGTGCCAGCCTTTGACATTTTCAGCCCCATCAGGGAGACCAAGTTGGGCCTGCAGGGAATTGAACCACATGAGTTCTGATGGGGTTTCCAGAACAAAACTCACTGTCTATGGCTTTTTGTAATGCCAAAGCATTAGCTTGGGTTGTGATAATGGTGAAGGTTCTAAATTGCGGTTGCGGTCGCGGATGCGGTTGCGGTCATTGCGATTGCGGCCATTGCGGTCGCTGCATCGCGGACTGTAGCTGCTGCGGCGTGAAATAATTTTATGTTCTCACCAAATCTAAAAAATATTGTATAATTATTGTAATTCTTCATATATCTAAATTGAAAAGAGGATAGCAAAAATAGAGAAAAGAAATAAATTGTTAAAGCATAAAGGAATAATTATTGCATCTAAATGCTTTAGAGGCCTGAAATTTTTTTAGTTTTGGAAAAAAAAATTGAACTAACGGTAATGAAAATGAGTGTTGCGGCCTGATGCAATTCGATGCAGTGTCTGATGTGGTGCTGATGCAGTTGCATTGCGGCCGCAACACGTGAAAAGGGATCACACCGCAATTACGGTGTGATGCGGTTGCGCTGCGGTCCGCAACGTAATATTGCGGCCGCAATACGTGATGCGGTTCGTAATTTAGAACTATGATAATGGTAACACTGCCACCATGCTTGGCAAATAGCCTTGCTGTCTCTACCATGGGGTTCATATGACCAGGAAGTGGAAATGGAAGAAAGATGACATTCAGTTTGTGGGGTCGAGACTCCATCTGCATGCAATTTCTAGCTTGCCAACTTAGCAATATTGGCAAACGTGAAGGACGTGAAGCTTTTTTTTTTTTTTAGAAAGGTGAAGGACGTGAAGCTGAACTATAGCTTAATAATTTATATATATTTGGTTTATTAGATTGCACTTTTGGTGGCAGTTTAGTAATTTAAAAATGTGCCGTGCCAAATGCGTGGCAGTTTTATTTTTTATGTGTGACATCATGTATTTTGCTGTTACTATATTGAACGCATGCGCGAAGGGTTATAGATCCCTTCTTTAAAAACGACACGTGTTATTTGAAAACTCATTCAAACGCCCCTTAGTCAATGAATTTCTTTTATAAGAAAGTTATCAAATCAAGTGAAGTATCCCCTCTAAAAAAAATCAAGTGAAGTATCATTTTCTTGGCAGCTTAGTCATTAAAAAATGTGCCTTGCCAATTGGGTGGCAGTTTTTGTGCGACATTAGATGTTCTGCTTTTACTATATTAAACTATATGGAAAAACTAAACGAACACACTTTCTCGACACTTACACCGTATAGTATTATTACAAAGAATTATTTTAATAATGAATAGAATTTTAACAATAAAATAAGATATTTACGAGTTAAGAAAATACTTAAAAATACTAGAAACATTAGAACAAAATGAATATATTATTTTTCATCAAGAATTGATTAGAAAAAGAATAAGAAAATTAAAAAATGAATTAGAAAATTGTATAGGATAATGGGATTATCCGAAAAAATAGAATCAGGATCCAAAGAATTAAAAAAACTAATGAAAGAAATGAACAGAAATATTATTCAACTAATTGAAAATACAGAAAAAATTGCAACTTACACTTGTAATAGAATACAAAATGGACAAAATGAAATAAGAAGTATTAAAGAAACATTAAATAATATCAGTAGAGGAAAAGAAATAGAAGAAAATGAAGATATTATTAGAATAAAAATTATTCTAGAACAACTAGAAAACCTTTTAAATTATGAAGAAAATAATAGATGTATAACAAAAATAGAATTGGAGGAAATTCTGAAAACAAAGGATTTAAATAAAATAATAATTAAAAAAGAATTAGATCAAGAATCATCAAGAATACCTACACCTGTATCTTCATGGAGAGGATAAAAGACGAATACATGGCAACATTAAGAAAATCAAATGATTTAGAAGAAATTCAACAATTACTAGAGCAACTTAAAATTGTTGAAGAAGAAAATAATGAAATACACAAAATTGAAAAAATCAATAAACGAGATATAGAAAATGATAAAATAATCCTAAATTATAGTTCATATTCAGAATCTGAAGAAAATCATATAAGAATGGAAAAAGGAGAATATAGTGGAAAAAGCCCTAAAAGAAAATGGGAAGAATATAAATATACACCCGAAGGAGCTTGGGATAAATATGAAGAAGAGACTATGTATAATAAAGGATACACAAGAAAGAATAATAATAAATGGACAAAAATTCAAGAAGAATTTAAACCTCGATACAATAATATAGGAAATATACTTGACCTTGATTGTATAAGAAATAAAGAAGAAGTCTTATTGAAATGGACTAATGAAATAATATTAATGATCCTAACTGACGAAAAATTCAAACAATTAAACTTTATAGAAACCAAGAATTTTGTAACATTTAAAACATCTGGAAATGTACAAAAATTTTTAGTAGGAATTAAAGACGAAGAATGGATAAGATTTGGAAGAATGGTAGATAATAGCTCAGATTATGTTAAATTAATAATGACATTAATACAACAAGAATTTTTAGGATATAATCTGATGGAACAAAGAGAAAAGACAAACAAAACTCTACTTGAAAATGCTAAATCACATTTAAATAGAATGCAGATTTGTGATATGTGCCAGATTGAAAGTTTTATCTGCGAATATCAAAAATATTATTATCAATTGGATGAAGAGACAAAAGAAATATATAAATATATCTTTATAGATAAACTACCATATCCACTTAATTCAAAGATCAATAGATTATGGGAATTAAGACCAGAAGAAACTGCAAATACTTTAGGAGGAGTTATTAAGCTCTTATACCAAGAATTAAGAGAACAGTGTCTGAATAGAGAAACAATTAGCCAATTGAATAGAGGAAGTACTGTCATTTGTTGTGACATCCCAGAGATAGAAAAACCAAGAAAATATGGTTGTGATAGAACAATAAGAAGAAAAAGGAAAAATTATAAGAAATCAAACTTACGAAAAACTTATCCTAGAAAAAAGAATTATTACAAAAATAATAAAAAGAAATATTTTAGGAGAAAGAAAACGACACCAAGAAAATACTGCCCAAAGGGGAAAAAGAAATGTGTTTGTTGGATATGTAATGTTGAAGGTCATTATGCCAATGAATGCCCTCAAAGAAAAGATAAAGACTTTAAAGAAAAATCAAAATTAATAAAACAAGTTTTCCAGATACATGAACTTGAACCACTAGAAGAGGAACTAAGTAATTTTGAGGTAAGTATATATGAATATTCAGAAGATGAATTATCTTCAGAAGAAAGAGAATCCGAATAATACATATATATATATATATATATATATATATATATATATATATAAATATTGATAGAAAAAGGTAATAAAGAAACAGAAGCTTATATAGATACTGGAGCAAGTCTATGCCTTGCAACAGAAGCCCTTATAGATAATTGGGAAAGACTAGAAAAGCCATTAAAAATACAAATTGCAGACGGATCCATACATCCTCTGTAATTGGATAGCAAAAAGAATTACTTTGGTCATACAAGGAAAAATATTTATTGTACCAACAATATATAAACAAGAAACTGGAATGGATATAATTATTGGAAATAATTTCTTAAGACTTCATGGACCATTTTGCCAACATCTAAAATATATTACTCTGAAAACCCCATATATTTATCAGAAGCAAAAAACGGGAAATTCTAAAAATACCAATTATTCATTTTTCTGAATGCACTTATTCGTCAAAGTTTCAACAGCTGAAACGTGGTGAGATTATTAGTCTACTTTGCACAAAAATTCGTCATGCACTTATAAATTTAGAACCAAACAGAATAATTCTAGCTCATATAGAAGAACTTTTGGATAATGTTTGTAGCGAAAACCCTTTAGATCCAAAAATAAACAAAAATACTGAATTAATCGAACAAAAATTAAAAGACCCTACAAAGGAAGTAAAATGTAAACCAATGATTTATACAAAAATTGACAGAGATGAATTTACAAAAGACATTGAAGAAATGTGTAAAAAATGATTAATTAGATCATCGAATAGTAAGCACTCAGCACCAGCTTTTTATGTAGAAAATCATAATGAAATAAAAAGAGGTAAAAGAAGGATGGTAATTAATTACAAGAAAATTAATGATGCTATGGAAGGAGATGCTTATTTCCTCCCAAGAAAAGACTTAATTATTGAAAGAATTAGAAATATGGATTGGTTTAGCACCTTTGATTGTAAATCAGGATTTTATCAGATCAGATTGACTGAAGAATCAAAAGCATTAATAACATTTAGTTGTCCTCAAGGACAATATGAATGGAATGTACTCCCGATGGGATTGAAGCAATCACCCGGAATTTTCCAGCGAAGGATTGATTCAATTCTCAAAGAATTTAAAGACTTTTGTCTTATTTATATTGATGATATATTAGTCTTTTCTAATAAAGGATTAAATGATCATTTTGAAAAGATAGAATTAGTTCTTAACAAATGTTATGAACATGGAATAATTTTAAGTAAAAAGAAAGCTATTTTAGCCCAAAACGGAATTAATTATTTAGGATTAGAAATTGAGAAAGGAAAAATAATAATGCAACGACATGTATTAGAAAAACTTCAGAATTTTCCAACAAAATTAATGGATAAAAAGGATTTACAAAGATTTCTTGGACTATTAACATAAATTTCAAATGAAGGTTTCATCAGGAATCTTGCAGCGGAGAGAAGAATCCTCCAACAAAATCTGAAGAAAGATGTCCCTTGGACATGGACTGATGAAGACGATAGACTGATTATAAAAATGAAAGACTTATGCCAGGATCTTCCTGAGCTTTATCATCCATCGGATGATGATATAATTATTATTGAGACTGATGCCTCAAATGACTGTTGGGGAGGTGTTATGAAAGCAAAACCCCCTGGATTTAAAAATGAATTACTGTGTCGATACATGTTTGGAACTTTTTCAGACTGTGAACTTAATTATCCTACTCATGAAAAAGAAACACTGGCTTTAATCCGTATGCTTGAAAAACATTGGATTTATATACTGGATAAGGACTTTATTGTCCGAACCGATTCTACTTATGTTGCAGGTTTTAAGAACTGAAATCATAAAGGCACTTACAAACAATGACGATTGATTAGATGGCAAATGAAACTTGCCGAATACAATTATTCGATCTCTCACATTAAGGGAGAAAAAAATGTTCTTGCAGATATTTTATCAAGAGAATGGAGCAGCAAACAACTGAAGACATAAAGAAGCAGATTCAATATCAAAGAATGCTCAAGAAGCAGAAGATAATGGAGTTAGACTTGATCAAAGCAAACATTGAAGTACTGGAGTTTCAATTACAAGCCAAAGGAGAATCTATCAAAGAAGATCCTATGAAAAATATAAAGCAACAGGCACAAGAAAGCACTAATGAAAAGTGGTACACTATCTTCAATGGACTACACCCAGGTGTTTACAATGAATGGCACAAAGCAGCCCCTCACTGCATTGGAATTTCCGGAGTTCATCACAAAGGATTTCGTACCAAGGAAGAAGCTGAAAAAGCTTTGATAGACTACCAGAAAGAACAAGACAAGGGCAAAGAAGTTTATCTTGGCCCAATGACTTTCTCTGAAACCATAAAGACTCCACCAGCCCAAAAAACTTCATTAAGGATACTCGGAAGAATTCCTTCTTCCATTGATGACTACCAAATCCCCTCAAGAAAAGACCATGAACTACAAGTTCAATTTTCCAAAGAAAAATTTTATGAACACTTAAAAAGACTAACCAACTGGTCCGAAAAGGAAAAAATTAATTGTTTTTACATGGTTAACCGAAATATTTTCGGAGTTAAGGCCATAATTACTCCCGGAGCATCATCGATTCTTACATTTAATATGTTCCAGTTTGGACTTATTGAATGTCTCTATCTCAGTCAAGACTTGGAAGAAATCAAATTATTTCCATATAGTTTGAAGGAAGCCATCCAGAACTATCAAAGAAATGTTGCAAAAGATAGAACTATCTTCTTGAAGTTCTGTTCAACCTACCCAGACTTTGCAACCAAACAACCCGCAAAGAATTTAATCTTCATTGGAGTAAGTAATAATAGCTTCTCCATGAGAGACGAACCTACTGGAGAGATTTATGACAAAGAAAAGATTGTCACAATTCTAGCCAATCAACTAGGAAGCATTTTTACTCAATGCCAGATTATTGGAAAAGACTCTTTCATCAAAGCTATGCACAAAGGTCCACATACTCTGCTACTCAGCAAGACTAGTGGAAAATTGATTAGAGAAAGAGATCTATCACTACTGACGAACTTCGAATTACCCTTCTACACGTTACAAGGACTTTCAATGAACTACCAGCCAGTTGTCCTTGACTTGTTGTGCTCAATGATTAAGGAAAATGGCAATCACGCATGTGAAAGATGCGTAAAGCAAAAAGACTGTCGGCAAGATGACAAGGACTCAGACGAAGCCATTATTGAAGAATGACGTAAGCACTGACGTCATCAAACAATAATAGAGGGATGACGTAAGCAATGACGTCATCAAGAATTATTGAAATGTCTGATTGATGTAATAATGTAGGGACTCTTTTGTAAATTACCTAGCCTTTCTTCGTGTATAAATAAGACCTCCTATACCGAGGCAAATCAGAACTTGAAAAGTATTTCATTTCTCACCTCTCTTCTCTCTGAGAAGTTCTAAGCTTTTGCTTAGCGATTCCTTGAGTGTGGAATCACCCAGTTCTATGTATTTCACTTCTGATTATAAATAAACTACTTTCATATATTCCTCTACTTCATTACTACTTTACTTTCATTACTTCCAATTACTCGTTGAAATCTCAACTTGACTTAGATGGAAGCTGCGGTGGACCAAATAACCCAGAATCACTTCAAACACCAAATCAGGTATGACTCATAAACCATTTAGTTTTATCCAGTTTATATTCGAAATTAATCATGTTTGAAATAGAAAAGGAAATAATTAATAATACTGATGTAGAACATTTGCAAATTACTGAAGAAGACGAAAACTATGAAGGAAGTATTTTAATAGATCCAAAATTATTTCAAAAGATTCAGAAAGAAGACTTGAATTTATCTAAAGATGCAAACATGAAAAAACTAGGAGGTATAATGAAACGATTTAACCAGAAAGAAAATATAATATATTATGGGAAGATAATTAATGAAACACCAATAGATATATCTGAAACACAGGGAAACACCTGTATCCAATTAGTGAATAAGAAGAAATTAATTGAGTTAAAAAGAAATCTAAAAAAGGAATCACATAGAAAGAAAATAGGATATATTCATATAGGAGCAATACAAGTCCTAATTAAGGCAACCTTTCAAGAAGGAATAGATTCACCAATCGAATTAATTCTAAAAGATGATAGAATAACAGATACTAAGGATAAAATATTAGGAGTAATCGAAGGAAACTTAGCCTACGTTAAGTTAAAATTCGAAATACACCCAAATATTGGAATACCATTAGATACTCAAAGATTAGATCAATCTTTAACTATGGAACATAGGTTTTTACGAAATAATTTAATGAGACCAGGAGACAATATTTTCTCAATTACTTATTGTGTCAATTATGCACTAACAAATTCACATCATATCATTACTTTTAGAAATAATGATAGAATTGATATACCAAGACTTTTTGAAGAAATAGGAAAGATCTACTATCCAAAAAGAAATGAATTAACAGAATTAGGAATTTCTATAAGAAATCCAAAATCACTAAGTTTTAAACAGATCCCTAAACCAATTACTTTCCCTGAAACAGAAAATAACAAGGAAGAAGAAAACATAAATAAATTGTCAAATCAAGTGAGAGACTTAGCGCAATATTTAAGAAATAGAATATGAATAATAAGGGAAAGGAATTAAGGAATATTTATGAAAAATATCATAATAAAATAAATCTAGATAAAAAGAATATAAAAAAATTTATAACCCCTTATATAGAAAAAATCAAAATCAGGAACAAATAGAAAAATATATTATAGAAAAAGAAAATGAACTTATTAATATAAGGAATAAAAGAGAAAAATATAAAAGACAAGTATTAGAAAGAATAGAAAAAATAAAAAAATGACTTCAACTCAACAATCATCATCTAATTATTTTAGATTAACTGCACCATCTTTTGAAGATATCGAATAAAATAATGGAAATATATTCTGAATTTGATAATCAAACAGAAAATGAAATAATAAGTGTACTAGTAATGGATTTACCGATTGACTGCAAACAATTAATAATTGAAAAGATAAAAGCCCAATTTAGACAGGAAGATTATTATCTTGCAACTATTTCGTTAGATATAGAATGGAACTATATGGAAGAAATATGATTAACTTTTGAATATGATAGACTATCATTATCTGACATATATGAAGATTGGGACTTATTAGATGATTAAATGGATCAAGAAATATTAAGCATTTTGGTTATGAAAATACCCAAAGACTGCAAGCAAATAATAATTAATAAATTAAAACACCAATACTGGCAAGAAAAACTTTATTTAAAACAAATAGTACAAAGAATACAGCTAGCATTTTGTGAAGAAGAACGAGATCAATTAATCAAAGATATAATGGAAATAGATGAATCTATAATGGACTATGGATATGAATTATTAGTAACTCAAATTATGCATAAAAATTATCCCGATTATGTATAATTACTACCACTACCTGGGAAAAGATAGAGTGGTACCAAACTGGTATCAGAGCTAAGTACTAGCTAATTATTATGGGTTCCCAAAATATAGAAAAATTTGTTCAAAATTTATGTATGATAGATTTAACAAATCAAAATAGACTAAAAGAATTAATACAAGAATTAAAAGAGGAAACAACTGATACATGTAATAAACACATGGAATATCATTGTGAATATTGTGATTGCAAAGAATATGACAGAAGAATAGATTTGATAAAAATTATACTTGAAAAATTAAATTTATGGATAGATCAAGAGGAATCATAGATTCAACGGCTTACAACATGTATGAACTGTAGAAGTGTCAATACGGTGTCATAAAAACCGTGTCAGTTTAGCAAACCTCTAAACTATATTGAACGCATGTGCAAAGGGCTTCAGTCAATGAATTTATTTAATATGAAAGTTATCAATCAAGTGAAGTATCTCTTTGGTGTCAGCTTAGTAATTAATCAAAAAAAATGTGCCATTGCAAATGCGTGGCAGTTTTTTTTATGTAACATGATGCATATATATCTTTTGTTTTTTATTGAAAGCATGTGCAGAGGGTTTTAGTCGATCAATTTCTTTTATATGAAAGTTATCAAAACAAGGGAAGTAAAACATTTTTGGATTTCTACAAAAAAAAAAAGAGAGGCTAAAATGTATTTTTGATCTTTCAACTTTCTCATTTTGGCAAAAATAGTCCCTCTAGTTTATTTCTGGCGATTTTAGTCCCTATAAAATTTTGAAGTCGCACAAATGGTCCCTCTGCAAAGTCGCCGTTGAAAAACTAACGGTTTGCTTATAAATAATAAATAATATTCCATTACCGCTGCCATTATTTCCACTACTAGTCACCCATCCATCGAGTTGACACTACAAGAATAAGGTTAATTAGTGATGGAATTTTTGCGACGGCCTCAAATCCATCGCTAATTTTATGTTTTGTTCCGTCGCTAATATGTCAGTAACGTTCCCGCCATTTTATGCGAAATGTTCCCGCCAATTTGCGACGGGCATGGCCGTCGCTAATGTGCAAATGTTTGTCCAAGGTCATTTGCAACGGCCATATTGGTTTGCGACGGACCGTACTTTTGCGACGATCATTCTCAATTTGTGACGGAATCATAATTTGCGACGGCCTAGCCATCGCTAATATTAAAAGGCCGTCGCTAATTTCCAACAATTAACTCGAATAGTTTTCTTCCTCCCTCAGTTGTCATCTTCGCATTTTTATGCTCTGGTTCTCTGCTCGATCTGGTTCTGGTTTTCTGCTCCCACCGTGCGCCGCCCAAGCTCCACCTCTCGTGCCGCCTCTGCCGACCCATCCCGAAGACCAGCAGCACCACCTCCTTTCCTCCACCGCCCATTCACTGCCACGACGTACGTAACTCTGGTCGCATTCCTCATTCCCTTTCATATTTTAAACTTTAAACTGTGTTCCTCATTCCCTTTCATTTTTACATTTTTGAACTCTGAACCGCATTCCCTTTTTCCCTTTCATTTTTATGCGTAGGCACTCCCAGGGCTCCAATTTTATGCCATTCCCTCTCACGCAGCGACAGTGGGTTGATTTCTGGTTTGGGTTCTTCTCCTCATAGTAAGGTTTGAGCATTTATCTATGTTTGCACATGTTGAGACTGTCACTTTGGCATTAATTTGTAGTCTCCATGTTCTGGTTGGTCTGTTGATGCTAACACTTGATGAGTTTATTTTTGCCTGTACTAACTTTTATGCTCTTTAAGATAGTTTAGAAATCTTACTTCAATGTCCTGAGATATAAGAATATTATGTGAAACTTGATGTGAAAATTGATAAATTTGTTAAAATCTAGTTTGTTGATACTTTCACTGTCGTGACTAGTCTCTATATGTGTTAAATGTTGGTTGATGAGTTTGATTCCTTTTACTGAAAATAATTTGGCTTTGAATTTGATTGCTTGATTGTACACTAAGCATACCACATGTAAATCCCAAATGAAAATCATCTATGGACTCATTAATTATCTCAGACAGGATAATAGTTCAATATGTTCACTTTGATAACATGTCAATTATTTCGGTAAAAAACTTGAATTGAATTTCCCTTAGGTGTGAGGGTGAAGGACTTTTGTTTTCGCTTCAGCAGTTTTAATTCTTCTAAGAAGGGTTAGAATTTCTCTTATTGTATTCTTTGTTGCGGAAATATGATCTAAATTTCGAATGATTTGTTTTAAGGAGGTTTGAACTTGAATGAGGACTTAATTTCAAAATGACTGTGGATTTTGTTAGCTTTATAAAAACTGATTTCTCTGCCACAATCGCAGTAGTGCATTCTATTTCGCAACATTTGCACCATCAAGTAAGTTTCGTTTTTTATGTTAATTATACCCCTTAAGATTTGTGGTATCTGAAATCAAAGAGTGGTTTACATTTCAAAAAATAAAGAGAAGAAGATAATTGTTTGTGTCTTATTGCCTTATTTTCTGAATAGGCCGAAAGTAGATTGGGCAAATTCGACATGGACTTAGTCCTGGCTTGAAACTGTCCGTGTTTGTGTGTTTAATTGCAAGCTGCCTCATTCATCATTCCTACTTTCTCTAGTGAATCTTAAATGTTATAGTTATATTTTAAATTCCCTGTCCATTTTATTTATAATTTCTTTTTGTTTTAAGCGCATTGTGTTTTTTTGTTTCTGATGCTGTCAGTGATGATTCAGTTGTTGATTTAGATGACAATATACATGTTAAATCTGATTATGAGGTTAGCTATGATTAAAGTGGTAGTCAAGAGCATGATTTTATGGGTGATAATAGTGGTAGTGAAGAAGTAGATGTAAGAGATGAGCACTATAAAAGGATAATTGAATTGACAATAGACGATATAAGGGGTCTAGAGTTTGGTAGTCAAGAGGAAGCTTATGAATTTTACAAAATGTATGCAAGGTATCATGGTTTTGTAGTGAGGAAAGAATACAATGGTACAATTACAAAGAGAATGTTAACAAGCGTCTATTTGTGTGCAGCACATAAGGAATGAGGAACACAAAACACTTTTTGAGATTGGATAGAACAAGAGAGCATAGGCCACTTACTCGTACTAATTGTCAAGCTAAACTTCAGATATGCTTAGATTCACTTTGTGTGTGTTGCTTAAGACTAAGGGTTTCTGAGGTTGATGTTTGGACAGTGTTCAAGCATTTTTTGTTTAGATGATTTTAGAATTTTGATGGCTTTCTTTTGATAGCTGTGATATTAATCAACCCTTTGTTAGATTATCCTCTTCTTCTCGTATAGTGTTTGAATCCTCTTACTGAATCATCAACGCTAGCTTGTCTTGTTAACATCATATATGGTAATTGGTCTGTTAATGTCAAGTTTGGCGGCATGAAAATTAAAACATAATAATTGAAAGATATATTACAGTTTGGTTATTTCGATATTTAAAGTTTAACACAACCATGGATCTTGGAAAAGTGTTTGTTTAACCTTGCAAACTATGTGCACTTAACTAGTTTAGTCTTTCCCATTAGTTTTTCCTTTTTCGGATCTTATAACTTTACAAACCATGTGCGGCCCTGATTCTTTTATTTTCTCATACAATTTTTTTTTTTTTTTGTGATATCTTGATGATAAAACTAAAGTAAGAAATGTATGTATCTTGTGTATAGACAATGGGTTTAAATACCCACTTTCATGATGATTTTTCAATAATTGATTTGGTGTTAGTCCGCTATGTTTTGGCAATGATGTAACAACTTATGATTAGAATTGGTAAAAATAGTGTTGTTTTTTATGGATCACTTAACAATTCATAAGTTGATTATTGCTTGAATTGTATATATGTTGGTTATTTAAATTTTAGTAAACATTAGAATACACCCTCTCTGACCCTTAATTTCCTTGTAATTTTTTGGCTTATAGTGAACATTATGGTAGCTTCCCTCTCTGACCCTGCATAAGGAAGGCCTTAGACCTTGGTTATAGTTTCGGCATTTATGTGAGCTCTTGGTCCTCAACAAGTACTTCCTATTTCTCCTTCCTTGTTTTATCTTGTTATCACACTATCACCAAAGGATGGTGCTTATGTCTCTTTGACTGTATTCTTTTAACTGTACTTTTAAGTAGTAATATGTGTGGGTACACTTGTCAAAAAGATGATTAAGGGAGCCTGTTCTCTTTATATTTTTGAAATTTGGTTCTCCAGTTAGAGTTTTGTTTCTTCAACATTTGGTTTTGATCCTGAATCATCAACATTTCACTTGCTTCAGAGAATCTTAGGGTGTGTTTGGATTTTTTTTTTACCTTATTTTCATCATGTTTCTATTTCAAGAATTTGTACATGAAACACAAAAAATTTTGTTTTCACTGTTTCCCGTATAAATGTTTGAAAATAGTAGACACAATAAAAACAATATGATATAATGCCTGAATGATGATTGTCTGTTATTTTTTTCTATGTTTGTTGCTAGTCCAATATTGATGCATGAGTTGTTGTGGTCTACTAAGAATGATATTCTGGATCCATGTAAAGTGTTATAGTTTTTAAGTAGTCCTCTTTGCATTATGATTATTGATTACTTGGGCTTCAAATCTTTTTGATAAATTTGTTTATTTTTCAAATTTTATGCCTGGGTGTGACTTTAATTTGTTAAGGGGATTTACAACGTCAGTGCTTTGTTTTTGTTTGGGAATGATGAAAATGTGATTTTTATTTACAAATATTCAATTGTGAATGGGACACGATAGCATTGTATGTTTCCTGGAACCTGAGAAGTTGATCCTATGTTTTTTTATCTCATAACAACTTAGTGCCTGTTTGTTTTGTTTCCAATTTTCTGTTTTCATGTCCAGTTTTTAGAAATAATTACGAAACTGCCACCTTGTTTTCCTCATTGATAAACAACTACCACCTCATTTTTGCATAATTAATTTTTGTTTCATATTTAATCTCATAATTGTTGCATATATTTGTTTATGAATTAGTTCTGGAAAGTCACGTTTGTTGAGAGAGTAAGAACGCGACTTTGAGGTTCAACAACAAGGGAAAATCGCTTCCAAGCAAACAAAGCAAGAGAAGGTGTGGTTTTTTTTTTCGTTAATTGAGAGAATGTTTGATATTGATTTGATCATTTTTTGGTGCACCTTGATGTGGAAATTGTAATTGTTTTGGTAATATAATGCCTTTTGATTAATGTCTATAATCTGTTTGTTGAATCACCTAAATGCTTTTAGGTTGGAATGTGGTCATGTTATAGGTGGTTGGGTTAGTTTTCTTTTGATATTAATGGCTGAGTTGGTGAGTAGCTTGAATCACAATCTCTTCTTGTGCTGAATGGACTATGAATTTTCTTTATTGGTTTTGTGTATTTTTGACAGTGTTACGGTTATCAATATTATATTAAATGATTCTTATTCTTGTAATGTTGTTTATGTTTTGTTTCAAGTATGTTAGGGATATTATAAATTGTCTTTATAATAAAGATTTATTTTCTAGATGAGTTGATCGTCGAGAAAAACCTTAGTTACCCATTTGAGGTGCAATATTTTAGAGCACGTGTACTGTTGCAAGTCATTGTGCTCTTGATATTGGACCTCGAATTGTCCAAGTGGGACAGTTTGATAAAAAACTTTTTCTTTACTAGTATAATAGCTATTCATTAATTCTTATGTGATATATCTGATGAAAATTTGGTCTGACGCATTACCATTTGTTCTCTGGGTACATACTTGATTGTGATATCTCACCCTGGTCAAGTCATGTACTTGGAGACCAATGGGAAATGCTGCTGAAATTTCGTCAGATATGAGACATGAGAAGTGATGAGTAACTATTATACTAGTGTTGAAAAAGGTTTTTCTTGAATGGGATAGGGCCATACCAAATAAAGAAATGGAGCACTTCTGCGAGTTTGCCCAAAATAGTTTTTCATTATAGTTATCTTTTTTTGGCGCAAATGCAGAGGATGAAATTTGTTCCTTTGAATCGTACTTGGATGTATGATAGGGTTTATCCGCGTAGAGAGGGATTAAAACAATCTTTCTTAGATGGTGTTGAAGAATTTATTATCAAGGCAAGTCAGCAAGATACTTATAACAATGGGGGGGGTGATTAGATGTCCTTGTGTGAAGTGTGACTGTACCCGAATTAAGAATGTGGACGATGTGAGGGTCGACCTGTATAAAGTTGGGTTTAGGCCTAATTACTGGATTTGGACAAATCATGGAGAAGAAATGCCGCAATTTGATTTTGGCATTGACCAGAATTGCACCGGTGGTTCAAGTAGTGGTGCGGTTTGGATATGGAGATCATATTGTTTCCATGGAGGAGATGGTGTGTGATGCTCTTATGATGTCCGGGTCGTTTGAGTCCAATAATACAGAAGAGCCTCCTAATGCAGATGCACAAAAATTTTATAATCTCCTAACAGAGGCAAATAAGCCTTTGTGGGAAGGGTCCCCCGACTCGAAGTTATCGATGTGTGTTCTACTGTTGTCTGCCAAGTCCAATTGGAGCATACCCGAGTTAGGCTTGGATTTCATTGCCAAAATGGTTTTGGCCGGGACGCCTTTCAATGGAGGATTACCCAACAATTATTATGATGCGAAGAGGTTAATGTCCAAGTTAGGATTGGAGTCCAAGAGGATTGACTGTTGTCATAATGGGTGCATGATCTTTTACGATAATGAATTCGACAAAAATGATGGCGCATTGGTTGAGTGCAGATTTTGTCACGCACCAAGGTATTGTCAGTGCAACGCAAGTAGAAGTAATCTGAAACCAGTTCCGGTAAAGTCGATGTTCTACCTGTCAATCATTCCTAGATTACAGAGGATGTTTGCATCGATGCAAACTGCAGGAAAAAAGACATGGCACCATGAGAATAGGAGGAATGCAGGAGTGTTACACCATCCTTCTGATGGTGAAGCATGGAAGCACTTTGATCGGGTGCATCGGGATTTTGCCGTTGATCCTCGTAATGTACGACTTGGGTTATGCTCGGATGGCTTTACCCCATATATCCAAGCCTCGGCATCACCTTATTCATGTTGGCCCGTTATTGTTACCCCTTACAATCTTCCTCCCAAAATGTGTATGTCAAAGCCATATATGTTCTTGACTTACCTGATTCTGGGTCCATCTAATCCAAAGACAGGCATTGATGTATACTTGAAACCTTTGATTGATGATTTGAAGAGGTTGTGGAATGGTGTTTTGACGTACGATATTTCTCGAAAACAAAATTTTACAATGAAGGCAGCGTTGATGTGGACAATTAATGACTTCCCTGCGTATGGCATGTTGTCTGGCTAGGGGACGCTTGGGAAGCTTGCATGCCCGCATTGTATGGAGCATACAAAGGCATTTACCTTAAAATATGGGGGGAAGTCATCCTGGTTTGATTCCCATCGCAGGTTCTTACCGAACGATCATCAATTTAGAAGGAAAAAGAATGCCTTCAAGAAGGGGGTTGTTGAAATGGATGGACCGCCTCTGAGGTTAACACCAGAACAAATTTGGAGTAGAATCAGGGACTTGCCAAAAGTTACTGAAGCTGGGGTTTCCAAATTAGATGGTTACGGGCAGTGGCATAATTGGACAAAGAGGAGTATTTTTTGGGATCTTCCTTATTGGAAAGATAATTTATTGAGGCACAATCTTGATGTAATGCACATTGAAAAAATTTTCTTTGACAACATTTTCAACACTGTGATGAACGTGCATGGCAAGACCAAAGACAACGATAAGGTTAGAATGGACTTAAAGTTGTACTGCAGGGGACCGGATTTGGAGCCGAGACATCGGGATAATGGGAAGATGTACAAGCCAAAGGTCAATTATACCTTGACTATCTAGGAAGCAAGGTTAGTTTGCCAATGGATAAAAGGGGCTCGGGATGCACGATGGTTATTCTTCTAACTTGGTAAGATGTGCTGATGTTATCAAAGGCAAGTTGCATGGGATGAAAAGCCATGATTGCCATGTGTTTATGGAGTGCTTACTTCCTATCGCCTTCAGTTCGTTTCCCCCCCATGTTTTGCCCTTACTGAAATAAGTCAATTCTTCAAGGACTTGTGTTCTGCAACTTTAAGGGAAGACGATTTGACCAGGATGGAACAAAACATTCCACTCATTTTGTGCAAGCTGGAGAGAATATTCCCCCCGGGCTTCTTTGATTCAATGGAGAATCTTCCGATTCATCTTGCATATGAAGCCAGACTTGGTGGTCCAGTTCAATATAGGTGGATGTATCCATTTGAAAGGTAATTTAAGTATCACAGTTATTGATCCACTTTCATGCATATTAGTTAATTAATAATAACCTCGTCATTTTTTAATAGATTCATGGGCGAGTCAAAATGATCGGTGAAAAATAAGGCTAGGGTTGAAGGTTCGATCTGTGCGTCTTACTTACACCGTGAGACAATTCATTTCTGCTCTCATTATTTCAAACACATGGTTTTGTCGCCAACAACTAGAAGGAACGAAACGGAAAATGAAAGTGGAAGACTACCTGGAACCTTATCAATTTTTGTCTTTCTTCGGTCGTCATTCCGGAAAGGAGTTGACACATTATTTAACGGAGGCAGAGTGGAACTCAGCTCATGTTCATGTATTGATCAATTGCGCCGAGGTTAAACCATACCATGAGTAAGTATGAGCTTATAATTTTTATTCCTTCGATAGCATATGTCAATTTTCATTGATGTTATCCATATATGTTCAGTGCATTCTTGTCTTCTCGTGATGCATCTGCTCGTACTCATGAAGATTTTCCAAAATGGTTTAAGCAACAAGTAAGTATCTGCCCATTTATCATTCTGTTATTCACTATAATGTATGCGGATAAAAACATATATCGTTAAACTTTGTGAATAGGTTTACAATGAGGTACCTACTGTCATTAATCAACATTTACGAAACTTGGCTGATGGTCGTCTGACACAAGTCAAAGAATGGCACACATACTTCGTGAATGGGTACAAATTTCATACTCAATCATGGACAGAAGACAAAACAACAATAAATAGTGGTGTTTACGTAAAGGGTGAGCCAGGCGGAGTTGCAGATGACTTTTATGGTGTCATACAACACATATATGAGTTGTCATATTATTATTTAGATTACCCTAAGAGAATAGTGTTGTTTTATTGTAATTGGTTCGATCCATCTAGTAGAGGCACTAATTTGAATAAAAAATATAATATTGTGGACATCCAAATGAGTAGAAGATATCATATGTTTGATCCGTTTATCATGGCACATAATGTGAGACAAGTATATTACGTTCCTTATCCAGCAACTCAAACAGAAAAACGAGGTTGGTGTGTTGCAATCAAGACAAAACCAAGGGGTCGCATTGAAATAGATGTTTCAGAGTTGGATGAGCCATATCAAACGGATGAAATGTCACATGCAAATGAGGTAATTGAAGTTGAACCAATCTCATGTTTACAAGACACACAATTTGTAGGGGAAGAAGTGGATACCTCCACTTGACATCAAATCAAGTTATTCCGGATGAAGATGTTGAAGAAGCGAGAATCAACGGAAGATGAAGAAGATGAAGATGGCTATGAATATGACACTGACTCAAATTCTGAATAACAGTTACTTTATTTATTTTAGTGATATATTTTGTATTAAGTTGTATTGTCATTGTCATAACTTTAAGTTCATTATGATTAGCATCATTTTCCATTATTTACATATTTGTGTTTTTGCTTACTTTAAGTTAATTATTATCACCATCAATTTCCATTATTTGCAAATTTGTGTTTTGGTTACTTTTAATTAATTATTATTAGCATCATGTTTCACTATAGACATGACTGATGGTAAGGGAAAGGGTAAGGCACCTGTTGGAGGGGCACGTCGTCGTGGTCGACCCCGCTTCGTGACATGGACAGTCGATGACGGATTCGTGTCCCTCCCATCTACATCTGTTACACTACGCCCACACCCATGCCTCCACATGATATGGCACCGACACCCCCACCTGTTGCTCCTACACCATGTCCACCACCTACACCCGTGCCTACACATGTTCTGACACCTCCCTACCGACCTGTTGCTCCAATCACTCAGTTCATGGACACCTCCATTGGGATCACGATGATGCCCACCCCAAGGATTCCGACTCAGACCCATGGAGACAATTCCAGACAACCAGATGCATCAGGGGTGGATTTGCCCATGGACGGTGATCATCAGTCTAATGGTGACGACAAGGAGACTAATGGATATTCATCGCCTATATCATCAGATGATGAGGAGATCGAGGTTATGTCAGATGGCCGAGTTATTGTTACCCCGACCGATAAAGGGTAAGAAATATCTCAAATATTGTTATTTTATTGTTGAGTGCAGATTTTATATGTATGTGTATTGATTGTTCTCATGTTCTATTGATAAGGTTCCTTCCGTCGAGAAAATCTGCAGAGGCCGTCACGTATGCAGTTACATCTCAGTTTGACTGGGCCTGGAAACATTGGAGTGAGCTTGAGGATCAGGATCGGGATCGATTCTTTACGGCTTTTAAGGTATTTTGTACTTTTGAATTTACTTCCATTTTTTAGTTACTTTTAATGTTTCTTTAGTTTATTATTATCCTAAAAATATTATATTCTCCTTATTTACAGGAGAAGGCTGCTTGGAGAGTAGAGTATTCCACTGATGAAGAGATAATTTTTCATCAAAAAGCGAGCAAACACCTCTCAGAGTTGTTGACGAGATATCGGAAAAAGGGACAGCGTCCAAAATGGTGTTTCCCACCCATTTGGGAGGAGTTATGTGCTTACTGGGCTACACCTGAATTTAAGAAAAAATCCGCTCAAGCAAAGCTCAACAGGGCCTCAGAAAAGGTTGGGAGCCTGCACACTGGTGGCAGCATCAGTAAGCAGGAGCATGCACGACGCCTTGTAAGTTCCAACATCATATTTTGTTAATTCATTTACATGTCTGGCTATTAAGAATGTGTAACTTCAAATATGAACAAGTTTTTTTTTTGGTGCAGGCTAGGGAGCTTGGCCGTAGCGTCAAGCCGGTTGAGCTTCATGCCCGAACTCATACTAGGAAGGGTACCGGCGAGTATGTAGATGAGCGCTCTAGGCGCACTCAGGTGATTTACATGTCTCTTTGTTGGAAATTATTTTTATTTTATATTTAATAATTATGGTCATTTTGTATGATGATGTGCATCAGTTTTAATGACAGGAGGACTATCATGCTAAGTTATCTCAGGTTCGGTCTCAGGCAGCCTCATCTTCTCCTTCCACCACACTTGACCCAGAGGTGGAAGCCCAATTGGAGTTGCAGGCATGGGTCGAGGTTGCTGGCGGTAAGAACAAGGGTCGCATATACGGTATGGGAGACCTAGCCGGTAACTATCGACGCGGGTGCTCCAGCATCTTCACTCAGCAGAGTCGAGCATCGTCCAGTACTAGGCCCCGCCAGTCTCATGAGTCTGCGGAGATGGTCAAGATGCGACAGAAACTGGTAGCTCAGGATGAGATCAATCGGCAGCTGCTTACTCAACAGACACAGATGATGGAGCAGATAGAGATGATGGCAGCTGCACAGAGAGAGCTCATGCTGCGTTTAGGAACCAGCACCCCTCAGCCACAGTCGCAGCAGGACCAGCACCTTCACAGCACCCCTCAGCCACAGCCACCACCGTCCCAGCCTGAGGGTCATCGGCAGACCAGTGACGAGGATGATCAATCCTTTACAGATTTGTTAATGCGGGGCTATAGAGAGGGTTATTAGTTTGGGTTATTAGTTTCTTTAATATTAGATTTTATTTTGTATGATGTATGCACTCTGTCAAAACAATTTGCTTTTATTTATGAATTTCATTTATTGTTTAAAATTATTATTCATTTATCATAATATAGTCTAAATTATAATTAATATAAAAAATAACTAATGTTTATATTAATTTTGAATTTTATATTAAATAATTAATTAAAAATAATTAGTATTTTAAATAATTAATTAATAAAAAATTAGTTAATTAAATTATTTAGTTTCATAAAAATGTGTTGTAATTTGCGACGGTCATTCCGTCGCTAATTTATGTTGATTTGCGACGGTTATACCGTCGCTAATTAATGTTAATTTACGACGGTTAAGCCGTCGCTAATTTCTATAATTTGCGACGGTCATGCCGTCGCTATTTTCCTATAATTTGTGACGGCTAAGCCGTCGCTAATTAGCGACGGTCATTTAAAAAAACTGTCAGAAAGTGTTTGCGACGACCCAATATGTGACGGATTTGTGACCGTCGTAAATCCGTCAAAAACATGTGTTTTGCGACGGATTTAAGCTGTTTGCGACGGCCTTTGGCCCTCGCTAAATTCATTTTTTCTTGTAGTGAAATAATTAACAATCAAACAACTAAATACACTTATACTCTTATATGCTTGGTTCGGCCATGAGGGAATTAATTATCAAAAAATTTCTAAAAATCCTAAGCTCTTGGATTAGTGTTCTTTAATCACTTGAAACCCTAAAACAAAGATTAGAATACAAAGATTGAAATAAAATATTCCAACCTTTCAAGAATCCTAATTCGGCCATGACACTTAACATAGGCCAGAGATTTCAAAAATTTACATACTCTTAGATCCATGACCTTAGAGTAGTGTAGAGTTAAGATAAACTATCATAAGTTGAAAAATGAAACAAAATCTTTCAACTTCTCAAGAAAATAATGTCGGCCATGAGAAATAAAATGGCATAGAGGTTTCTTTTTGATTCAATAATCATGGATTCAATATATATATATGAATTATAAGATTGAATCAACCAAGACTAGTTTAAAAAAATGAACAAAGTCCTCCCCCCACAATAACTAGGGTTCGACCTCAACAAGATCAATAGGCACAGAATTTTGGTTTGATGTATCCTCTTGGATCTTGAATAGAGAGAGGATAATAAGATCATAGAAATTGGTTTCACTTTAAAAGGATTTTTCTATGAATTTTCAAAGTTCTAGATCTAAGAATTGAAAAATATGATCAAGACTTCAAATCACAAAAATGAATAATGAACATGATGATGATTGAGTGAGAGGAGTATGGTATATCTCTTGGTATTGAAAAATAAGCAAGGAATTAAGTAGTTGCTTCACAAAAATGGCTTATGGAACTTAGAGAATTTTGAGAGAAAATGAAGAACAAAGCAAAGGAAGAAGATGATGACTTAATAAAATGGATGGAATGACCTAATGTGGTGTGTTGGCCGTGGGTTTTGTGGCGCTAAAGGGTCCAAATTGTTTTTCATTTAAGGACAAAGGTGTAATTTCACTTAGGGCAATTTTGTGATTAAGTTAGGACTTAAGGACATTTTGGTAATTTCATGCCTAAAGTAATCATGAAAATTATGTGGTTGAGATTGAAGGAGAGGTGGCTGATTTGTGTCCACAAATTGTAGGGAAAACTTGTCATTTCATTGAAAGTTCAAGGGTAAAATGGTCCAAGGGCAAAATGGTCTTTACACTAGTTTAAATAAATATCTATATTTTTTTTGTTAAAAGCAATCATGACATGGGTGACTCATCCATATGACTCACTACCCTAGGTGGCACCATATCTCAGCATCTGATGTCGGGTTTTGTCTCCGTACGTCCGTTCTCGAATCCGTCGATTACCCGATTTAGGGTTTTACACCCGAATCGAGTATAATAACCTATTTATTTTTAAAATTTTCAAAATAACCTATATTGTTGGAAATAATATATAAAATCTATTCATTTCATTCTCGGGTCAAAATTAGGTTTTTTGATCAGTAAAATCTTACTGTCAGTAAAAACGCAGACCGGGTTCCGTCTAAATTTTCAACCAAAAATTTCACCGTATACTTATAAAAATAAGTATGATATGAATATGACTTTGGTTTTCCCAAAATCATTTTCTAAGTTTCAAATAAAAATATAAACGTTGATTTATATTTATATCGATATTAGAAAGCGGAAGAAAATTGGGGTGTTACAGTTGTTAGTTATTTTTCGAAAACATTGAAAATTATATCTTTCACTTCTACTTTTAAAAATTTATTTCTTTTGTAGGGAAAAGAATAGCTTATGAAATAGTTATAATGAATGACTCTCCTACAAGTAATCTTTATATATAAAAGTAGAAGTGAAACTGCGATATCTTTCCCCCAAAATTGTGGGCAAAATTGTAAAATAATATCTTTATATAAAAAAGTAAAAGTGAAACTGCAATATCTATTTCCCCCAAAATTGTGGACAAAATTGTAAAATAATATCTATAAAAAAGATATAATATATTTAAAACAAAGAGTCATTAATGGCTGAATTTGGGAATGTGTTGTTAGTTATTTTTCCAAAATATTGAAAATTATATCTTTCACTTCTACTTTTAAAAAGTTATTTCTTTTTTAAGGAAAATAAAATCTTATGAAATAGTTTCTACAAGTAAAGGGACAAAAATATTCATGCAACAAATCTTTATACATAAAAGTAGAAGTGAAACTGCTATATTTATTTCTCCCAAAATTGTGGGCAAAATTGTTAAATAATATCTTTATATATAAAAGTAGAAGTGAAACTGCTATATCTATTTCCCCCAAAATTGTGGGCAAAATTGTAAAATAATATCTATAAAAAAGATATAATATATTTAAAATAAAGAGTCATTAATGGCTGAATTTGGGAATGTGTTGTTAGTTATTTTTCCAAAACATTGAAAATTATATCTTTCACTTCTACTTTTAAAATGTTATTTCTTTTGTAGGGAAAATAATAGCTTATGAAATAGTTATTCAGAATGAATGACTCTTGTACAAGTAAAGGGACAAAAATATCCATGCAACAAAAAATGGTAAATTGATTTTTGTACTAAACAGGTCATTTTTGTGTATCATAAATAGATTCAAATTTTATAGAATACTTATTTATAATGAAACAGTAATAAACTTATTCATTTTGGCCATTGGTTTGCTGTGTATGTCCAGATCTACTGTATTTGTGGGCTTGCTTTGTTGCTGGTACTACTTGTGCCAGTGCATAGTCATGTATTTATTCAATAAATTTTGCTTATAAAAAAAAACTTATTTGTTGATATTTTAATTTATTATTTTTTATATTGAAGCATCAATATCATTTCATAATAAACTAAAATATTTCTCTTTACACATAATTAATCTAGTTATAATGATAAAGTCTACGCAACTTGGATGTGGCTGCACGGCGAAAACTTTCTTTGCTAATCTGGATATTCTATATATTAGCATGTCTATGTAAGTTTCGGATTGCCATTGATTTTGTGGCATATAGCTATGAGTGAAAGTTTTGTTGATGCTTTATAAAAAAAACTGCTAAAGTGTTTTTCGTTAGTGCTAATATTTTCAGTAAAAAAAAAAACATAACAAACGTTCTTAATTGTCTTTAGATTCTCTATTTTAGGTCTGAAATTTAAAATGCATATTCATAATTCATTAAGGCCTTATATATGAATTTAAGCTATATCACACGCAAGAGAAAAATAATCAGTAGTTTATTTTTTTCAACCCACAAAGATGACCGGAATTAGTAGTTGGTTTTATTCAACCCAAGCATAAGACCATGACCATAACCGTGGCACGTATTTTTCAATAGTTTAATTATGAGATAAACATTAAATACTAGAATTGCTTTATACAATTGTAGAGGGAAGTCACAAGAAAAACGTGGAATGGAAATGAATATCTTGTCATGTGATTATACAGAGCAAAGAGATAGGCATTAAACGATTGTATTAATAGGCTTTGTAAACATTTTTGAAATTAAATTTCTTTTATCACCTTTTGTATTTGTCTTTCTTCTACACTTAATCACAGGACTTGGAAAATATATATATGAAAAGATCTATTCTAGGCGAGCAACACCTGTAAGACTAGTTTCTCATATTCAAAAAGTTGGTGGTGGAGGAAAGAAATAGATACGGAGAATATCCTAATTAGTTACTTTCATGTAAATTAAAATTATAGGACACATTAAAATCAGTGAATATGATAAATTAATAATAACTGATATATTCAAATATAATTACATCAAATCTCATGCTTGTCATTCTAACTAATAAATAAATAAATCAAACAATGATATATTTACAAATACAATTGTATATGGAATTTCGTAGCACTAAATTGTGGCAACACCATTAAGTTTGATTCCTGGTTTGATTAGAAACTCCTTGAACCATAGGGCAGAGAGCTTTTGGTATCTTTTTAAACCATTTTTATAATCCACGAAATTCATTCCAAATCGCACCGTATAGCCTGATTGCCACTCAAAATTGTCCAATAAAGACCATGCGAAATATCCCTTCACGTTAGCACCAGCCCTGTGTTTTCAATGGAAGAAAACAAATTAGAAAATGTTATACATTTAATACAACAAAAGTAAAGCTCTTTATAGATATATAAAACGATACTTACTTAATTGCAGATTGAAGGTAAAAGAGATGACGATAATGATAATCAATTCTATAAATATCCAAAAGAGATTCCTCGAGTGATAGCTTTGGATCATCGTACTCATTTATACCTATATATTAAGGTATGGAAAAAAAAAAGAATTATCTTAGATATTACTTCAATAGTTATTGAAAATAAAATAACATTAGGCATGTATACATAATATTTAATGTATTTACCATTTTCAGTAATATAAATTATAGGGTTGTTGTACTTTTCTTTGGTATACAACACAAGGTCTTGAATTCCTTTTGGATAAACATACAACCAATCTGAAGCAACCTGCATAATGGTAAAGATAGGTTTCATTATTATTGTTATTATAATTTCATAGTACTAAACTTGTAAGGATTAAAATTAAGAAAAAAAATCTCTTTTAAAGCAAGCTTGTCTCTAAAGTAAGTAAATAAATATTTATTCACCCTTGATTTGAAAAAGTTCATCGAAATCTTAATTCACTAAATAATATAAGGGTGGATATGCAATTACTTGCTGACTTTAAATATAAGCTTACTTTAGAGGATTCATATCATAAAAGTTTAGAGTGTCACACACGTACATTTAGACCAATGGGTTTTCCATCACGTACAACTGCAATCACAAAATAAAAAGGCACGCAAATTATTAGTAAAAATCATATTCAAAATATATACAATTTATATCACTGATAGATCGATAGTATATATATGTGCTTACATGAAATATCAGCAAGATAATCTGTTTGGTAGCTAGGTCTAGCATTGCTTAGTTGAGGGGCATCAATGGCATAGGCAGAGGAGTAATAGTTTAGGCCAATAAAATCATATGAACCAATGAGTTGCCTAGATTGCGCCTTTGTAAACTTTGGTAACCTTGTTCTCACCAAGGACCGCATGCTTTGTGGATAATCTCCTTTTGTTAGAGGATCCATAAACCTGGAATCGAACAAATAAATAAAATAAACTATCGATTAGTTGTTAGATCTATAGTAAGTTGGTGTTTATCAATAAGCTTAATTATTGTGCATATTTTCTAGTCTTTGAATAAGAAACAAGATTGCTTTAGCACCACTTTAGCTATCCAATGTGGATTTTGAGGACGAAGCACTTACCATCCATATATGAAGTCAATAAGTCTTTCGGCAGCCTTTTGATCGCGTTTGTTTTCTGAGATCGGCACAAACCATGTAACTAACAAGGTTATGCCAATTACACCATTTTGAGATGCCTGCACTCGTATATTTTGGTTTATTAATAAATAGATAAAATCCAAGTTAAACAAAAATCAATAATTAATTTTCCCATGTCTTATTCTTTAGCCTATGTGTCCTACCTTTGCCCAAAAACAACTAATATGTTCTACTAATCTTTTGAAGCAACAAACCTGATATTTGGTCTTATACACGTGAACAGCTGCTGCGTGAGCAAGAAGTTGATTATGCGTAACCAAGTAAGGCTCTATCGAAGAATCACCACCATTGCAATTATGATTCAACCAAGCAGAACAACGGCCTGGTGCCATCTGCCCCATTGCATACCCATTGTGGCTATAACTCCATGGTTCGTTTAAAGTTATCCAATGCTTTACTCTATCTCCAAATTCCTTCAAGCAAAGTTCCGCATAGTCTTGAAAATCTTTTCTGGAGAGCAAAATACATAATCTTAGACATTGATATATATATATATATAGCTAAATTAAATATTCAAGCAGAAAGTTTGAATTGTAATACTCACACAATGAGAGGGCTTAGGAAGCCACCGTACTCATCTTCCAAGGCTTGTGGAAGATCCCAATGGAAAATAGTGACAAATGGTTGGAGACCATTTGCAATTAGCTCATCGATGAGGTTGTTGTAGTAGTCGATTCCTTCTTGATTTGTACCTCCACTTAGCTTTCCAGTTGGAAGTATTCTAGACCAAGAGATGGAAAATCTGAAAGCATCCAAATTCATATCCTTCATGATCGCAACATCTTCCTTGTAGCGGTGATATGAATCAATGGCTGTGTCTCCACTTTGTCCGTCCTTAATCTTTTCTGGATATTTATGGGTGAAGGTATCCCATATGCTTGGTCCTCTGCCACCTTCGCTTGCTGCACCTTCGAACTGGTATGCTGAGGATGCTGTGCCAAAAGTGAAGCCATTAGGGAAACTGTTCCGATTCAGTGAAGCAACCTCAGTAGTAGGATCAACACCTTCTGTGAATACAATGGGTATTGAACTAACTAGAGCAAGGAGGCCAACGAGGAATGTCATATCTGCGTATTCTGCTTTATCGCTTTTCTTTTCTTGCTTTCCTGCAGTTGTTTTTTTATCAGCTTTTCCTGCTTTTCTTGCTTTGCTGCAGTTTTTTTTATAAGCTTTTCTTGCTCTGTCCCTCAAGTTACGTGCGTTCCCTTTTATAGTGGAATGGAATGGGAAAAGCAGCTACCCTATGTTGATTACTAATTATAATAAAATAATAATATAATAGTGAAGACCGACTTAGGTGGCGTTTGGAAGAGCTTATTTAAGCTCCTTTTAACTTATCTGATGACATAAGTTCTTATGCAGTGTGTTTGGCAGAGCTTATAAAAATAACTTATGTCATCCAATAAGGAGTTTTTGACTTATTTTCATAAGTCACTGGGAGAAGCTTATGGAATTATCATAAGAGCTTATGCACTAAACACCCTCTCCCTATTTTTTACTGTTCGAATCCTCTCATGCCCCATTCTTTCTTTTTCTTTCTTTAAGCGCTTATGACACAAGCTCTCATGCGATAAAGTCTTATGTCATAAGCTCTTAATTAAGTTGTTTACCCAAACGCAGTCTTAGAGAATAAAGGCACATGCTTGGAATTTCCTTTTCCTTATAGATCCCTCAAATTGAAAATAAAAATGGTCTGCGCTTGTTCAGTCTAGTCAACCATACAAAAATATGGAGGGAGTGGGACCCTTTAATCTCGTTTCGCTTTGGTGAAGAGATCAGAGAGAATAGAAATTAATGAATCTTGTGTTTAATCAGTTAGTTGGCTGATTACAACGGTTAGATAGGTACTTAAACAAGTGAGGAAATGAGAGTGGCAGTTATAACTAATTGCTTACAGGTATAACTACCTAACTACTCTATTCCAAAGGTGTTGTTAGCCATCTGTCCATCTATAGTAACAGGGTCCAGCTGACTAGTATCCCAAGGACATTAGGTTAGGAACCCACAAAAGAAAAATTTGTATTGAAAAATTAATTGTTAAATACATCATTTCCCATACAGCTTTTTTTTTCTTGGTTTCTTAATTAAACAATGCCCCAAATACAATTGTTAGCATTCTTCGTAATAATATAGTAAAGTTACCCGCAGAACCCATTAATAATATCATTATTTTTTTTATATAAAATATGGTGAAATTAAAAATTACGACCAATATATGGTTAGTCCAAATTGTAATGAACACTTTAAGCAAATGGTCAGAGGTTCGAATATATCATGACTCTTGTGTATGGAGAAAACCTGATTAGGGGGAATCACCTTGTGTGCCCAACATGTTTCCCAATAGAGATTAGTCACTACTAATGTTGGTGGATACTTCGTATCTATAACATGGTTACAAAAAAAAAAATTGTGCTAATTTCTAAAGAGACATTATGGAATAGTGATATTAAATATGATAGCAATTTCAGGATATATGTGTGATAGTAAATGAAAATCAATTTAATAATGTTGATACTAATTATACCATAGGCAAATGTTAACGAGTGTCCTAAGGACATTGTTTAAGAAGTCTAAGAATGTAAGTTTTTATAGAAAGATTATCTAAAAAAAATGTTTTTATAAATACAAAATTATTTTTCAAAATAAATATTAAATGATAGAGATAAAACAGAGGAATGCTACCGGCACACTAACGTACTCTTTTTTTAGTTAACAGGAGGGGAAAGCCCCCCGAAAAGGAAACAACTTTAGCTACACTACGAGGGACAGACACTCCTACACTATCCTGAAAAAGGAGTGCACAACAACCATCTGGTGGGTCCTGAAAAACATGAAGATTCAAATCCAACGAATGGCCCATATTAGCCAGAAAGTCGGTAACATGGTTCCCTTTTCTCAGTACATGAGTCACACGAGTCTCCCAATGATGAGATCTTAGCTCATTAATCACACAAATAATAGGGGCGCAAGGGTGATCATTAGAAACATCCTTTTGCAAGAGGCTTGTCACCACAGCTGAATTACTTTCAATCCAGACCCTGCAATACCGCTTTTCCAAGCTATGGATAAAGCCATATAAACCCCCCAAAGCTCGGCCATGTGAACATTAGTTGTCCCATGGTTTTTAGTAAAACCCAATAACCAACTACCTGAGGCATCCCGAAAAACTCCTCCACAAGATGGCTAACCCAATATCTTGCTTTACTGACCCTTCTATATTCCCTTTGATCCAATCATTAGGTGGAAAACACCAACCCACAAGGATCTCCTGGTAC
This sequence comes from Sophora flavescens, assembly GCA_030762895.1. Taxonomy (NCBI): domain Eukaryota; kingdom Viridiplantae; phylum Streptophyta; class Magnoliopsida; order Fabales; family Fabaceae; genus Sophora; species Sophora flavescens. The sequence continues at coordinate 266,194,897 of CM061063.1, read as the reverse complement.
CTTCTGCTCCTTAGGCCATTAGAGACAATCACGCTATTTACCGGCATATTCCTTTTAATACTTTCTTCGACATACTCTTTATAATTAGATTAATTTCACGTGGGATCCACTCTATTTAGTGAGTATCATATGCAATTCACCTAACAATCATAAGTGTGTTAGAGAGTGTTAAATTGAACGTGTTGCTACTTGCTAGCATTTCTTTATAAAATAATATAAAATTGCCTTGATATAAGGAAAACAAATGTCAATTAAAAATTTAATGCTGCTATTAATTATCTAATGCATTATTAAGTTTATGGATAAATAATTTTTGAATAAAGACCCAAATTGGTCCGTGAAAAAAATAGAGGACCCACTTTTGATATCTGAAAAAAAAAAAGTAATGACTTAGTCCCTCAAATTTACAAACGTGAGATATATTAGTTCATCCTTTCACTTCTAATGTCTGTTTATTTTTTTATTTTTTTTTGACAAGCTCAATGTCCGTTTACTTGCATATATGTATCCCGTTAACCATCATGCCTGACTCGTTAGTGGTATTGCATAGCTTACGACAAATTTCCACCGTGAAAAATGATTAAAAAGTAAAAAAAATTGCACAATTTTTAGGTATCTTGGTTTTAAATTTTGCATATTTTTCTCACTTTCATTCATTTTATCATGGTGGAAATTTGTCATAGGTCACGCATGACCATTAGCGAGTCAGACGTGATGGTTTACGGGACACATGATATAATGGTCCAAAATATGGCATGTAGACCAAATTTCCCAAATACTAAGCCCAAGTAGTATTAGCCCCTTTAGGTGTGACATCATATACTAGAAGGACCTAGAAACTTCTATTATGGCGAGTCACTAGTTTGTAATTCCTTTTTTCTTTTTTGTAATTTTGTTTTCATTGCAATCATCTCATTACATATATAGCATTCTCAATAACAAACCTAAACAAACTTAGTAGTGAGTAATCATAGTGACTCATCATTATTCTAGATGATTCTAGCATATGCATATAAGATCCTAAAGTACTTCATAGTCCATTAGTCATTTGGGTTGGATCTTGTTGTGGAATGGGATCTCTTGGCTTGGGTCCAAAATGTGTATTTCTTGGGCCATAATATCTCTTTGCCCTTCAAAAACACCTTGTCCTCAAGGTGTAACAATCTCAAAACCCATTTTGTTGCAGCCCAAAAAAAAAAATTCAGAGAAATTTGAATGGATGTCCAAAAAATTATAACAGCCCATATGGAAGATGATAAAGCCCAGAAGAAACAATCTAAAGCAACCAAAATTAAAATATTGCAAGGTCTAGTAGCAACAAGCCCAGTAATAATGTCCAAACCCTAATGCTCTTGTTGTTTCAAAGCTCCAAGCAGAGGCCCATATAAAATGCCAAAGACTCCCAAAAATTGAATTTGAAGATGCCAAGATAATAATTTTGCAAAGCCCAGTAGCACAATACCAGTGAACAAGACAGCTCTTGAACCCTAATGGTCCCATCTGATGCAAAAGATAATGGCACCCATGGCCGGCCAGAAGCCGGGCCGATGACAGTGCCGCCGCGGGAAGGAGAGCCACCGTCGGAGGCCAGCTTGACCGGTCGAAGAGGACACTTCCCTTCCTCTTGACAAAGATGGTTGTGACGGAGATGGGGAAGAGGAAACCGAAATCGATAGATCAGAAGTGTCTCAAACTTCCAAGTCGGTGACGCACGGCGGAAGGGAAAGCAGATGTGAGGTTACCGCCGGGATCGAAAACGACAATGCTCCAGCCAGGATGCGTGGAAGACCCGACGACGCTCTTGACGACAAATACGCCATTCGCGTCTTGTCGTTTTGCTTTCGCGACAACAACGTCAATGTTGTGTCCAGGCTTGCTGGCAAACAAGGGCGGGGGTGGTGATTGGTGGTTGATGGGTGAAAATTTTAGCTTCAATTTGCAATGCCAAGGAAAAAGCTTGAGACTCACAGCAGGGGCAGAACAGCTTTAGCTCATGTGGAATTGAAGGTTGGATGATGGACCATAAATGGTGGAGGTGGAGAAGAATGGAGACATGAGAGGATCAATGAAAGCACCAATGTAAGGTATAAGAAATATACCCCACAGAAACTAGGAGAAATAGTAAATTAAAAGTGTGTATAAAGTATGTTTTTCTTCAATTTTCTTCTTGTTGTTCATTGTATTAAATTGGTACATATATAGTAGTGCTTGAGCAATGAAAACAAAAATACAAAAAAGACAAAAAGGAATTACAAACTAGTGACTCACCATAATAGAAGTTTCTAGGTCCTTCTAGTATATAATGTCACACCTAAAGGGGTTAATACTACTTGGGCTTAGTATTTGGGAAATTGGGTTTACTTGCCATATTTTGGGCCATTACACATAAGCAAGTAAACGAACTGTTACGTTAAAAGTGGGAGGAGAGATTAATGTGTCTCGCGTTTATAAATCTGAAGGACTAAGTTGTTAATTTAATTTTTTTCGATAACCAAAAGTGGGCTCCTGCCCGAAACTTTTTACGCACTAATTTGGGCCTTTACTCATAATTTTTTTCTTATGATAATTTAAATTCCATATTGGAGTAATGGACACACTCACGTTATTGAATGGATGTTATCATCAATAATCAAATGTTTATCCCATAAAACAACATAGTATATGGTGATGATCGATGTCTTAAGAAATCATGCCGTATCACCTTTGGTCTTTGGAGGTCACTGTAGAGTGTTGTATGGACTTTCTGCAAACGCGGGCCTGCATATATTAAAATATGTATTTTTCTGTTACAAAAAATGAAAGATAATTTTCAACTGAATGACTTTGAGGAAGGCAGGTAGAATAAATCACGCACGTGATACATAAAAAAATTAAAAAAAAAACATTTTGGTCTCCGAGAAAAACATCGGAATCCATTTTAGTCCTTAAGAAAACTAAAGTATCAAATTAGTACTTCACAATTTCAAAATAAGGACACATTAGTCCAGCAATATATTATCTCTATAGAATAGGGTTCCATAGTTGCTAATTTGTGGCATAAATTGAAGTGACGTCGAATATGTCTCATTTTGGATATTTAAGTGTCATTTTTTGTTGCTTAAGGAGCCAGTTTCTTTTTACCGTATACGTTCAATGTGATGTTGTTTTGGGAATTTAAAACATTTAAGTAAATGTTTAATAACTAATTTACACTATGGAATTTGTAAATAACATATAACAATACACCTAAGTAAGAAAACAGAATACGTCATCGACTTAACAAACCCAAACTAACAGGAGGTTAACGGAGGGACTAAAGTGTCCCTAGTTTAAAATTGTGAGGGACTAATTTGATAGCTTAGTTTTGTCAGGAGCTAAAACAGACCCGGATATTTTTCTCGGGGACTAATTGAGGAGTGCTATCAACACTCTCTTTGACACTCTCCCTTAAACACTCTGTCATATCTGAAGCCACATCACCCTTTTTTTTAACCACTTACCTGATCATCAATTCCACAAGTTAAAGAGATTTATAGTTTTTATTTTATTTTCTTTATGTTTGTGGGTCTGAAACCCTCACCCTCAGTACTCTGAAAACATTGTTCCTTGCTCCCCGGCTGCCATTTGAAGCAATATGGACTTTCTCATTTACTGGGTACTGTTTGTTGTCCGTATAGACCGTAAGAGGACGACTTGAATGGTTCACCAAAACACCCACATCCTTCCACATTCAAAAAAACCCACATCCCGCACTCAACTCTGTTTCTTTAGGCATTCCAGTGCATTTCATGGTTAATTAGTCTCATTGGGTTTAAGTACAAGTACGTATTTTCATTTTGTCACCATTATTCCATCAATTCCTTTAGCTTATGTGAATTATATAATTGAAAAAGATGAGTGCATATTTGGTTCCATGGTCGGAACAGGCAGACTCACTTTTGCAATGGTCAAACATGGGTTTGACTAATTTTAAGATGTTTAGCTTTTGGATTCAGAAGCAATTTTAGATTTCACAATCAATTCTATCAGAAACAGCTTAGAGTAACTTTTGTTTTTGGATTGAAAAATTATACTAAACTTCATATTAAACTTGCTTTTAAAATTAAATGATCTAAACATAAATCACTTCACTTCAAACTCACTTGTATTGAAATCAATTCTACAAAATCAATTCTATTCAAAATTATATTTGTCAAATGCTCATCCAAACACACGCTGGATCTGTTGCCTTGCTGCTTGGACGTGGGTGGATGGAAAAGGTCTAAGACTCAATAATAACAAAATAAAATAAAGTAAAAAAAAAGGTTAAAGAGTGTTAGTACTTTTGAAATCATGTTACGTGCCTATTTGATTGAGATACTTCTCAACGTACGCAAGCTCTAAATCCCGTGTTCCGAGCCACAAAAACCTGCTTTTTTTTTCAAAGCTCAACTTTTGAGCTTTCACTGAATGCAAGTTGGAACGCTGGGTTACGTTAGAAAAGATCTAAAACAAACACACTCGTACTTCTCCTACCTGGTCGATGCCGTTCCGACGACTACAGCTACAAAGGACAAAGCTTCAGAATGCGGAGGGTCAGTGTGTAAGACCATTAACAGTAAAGAAAAAAAATATTAAAAGTCACTTTACTTGTGCAACCGGTAACCAAGTAAGGGGTTAAAAAAATATGGCGACGTGACTTCACATATGAGAGTGTATAAGGGAGAGTTGTCAGAGAGAGACTCTTCCTAGCATTCCCCTTGACTAATTAAAAAACTAAGATCATCTCCAACGATGGTTCTTACATGATTTCTTAAGTAGTATATTTACCTATTAAAAAAACTTAATTAGAAATGTTATGATTTAATTCAAGTTTATATTTGATTTGATCAATTTATGGGAATACTTGAATTAATGATGTTAAAAAGTTAAATAAAAAATAATTTAGACAGACAAATCAATGAATTTAATGTTAGTCAAGTGGTATTAAACTATTAGTAAATTTTTATTATATGTGATACAATAAATAATAAATTGTTCGTAGAATAAAAATATTTAATGTGATGGACACTTGGTTTCGAGTAAAATTAATTAATTTTATAACATATTATTTTCATTATTGGTCAAGATTAATATTTTCATTTGTATTATTATTAATTGACCTGATTCTATTAAGTGCATATTCCAACGAATTATTATTATTATTATTATTATTATTATTATTATTATTATAAGATAATGTTATAATGGAAATTTTGGTTTTATGAGTGAAAAAATAATATCGAAAAGGTATGAAATATGTTGGAAGTAATTAAATGTATAATTAGAATAATTAAAAGATACAATTAAAGGAATTTAATTATAATAAGTACAGAGTTTTTTTTTTTAAAGGAAAAGTACAGAGTTTAAAACATTTAATTTTAATTTAAAATTTCCAACTTAAATTTTTAAAACAATGTTAAATATACAACAGTTTAAATGCTGACAAAAATATACAATTTTTTTTAACAACGTATGAATTTATCTGTGAAACAAATTGTCAAATATGGAAGATATGCTACTTGATGGAATTAATAATATTTCTGAGTTTATAATTCAAAATTTGTATTAATGCCATTTCCTAATTAATGGTGCTTATAATTTATTGTCATTTTGTTTTCTCATCTATGATTTACCGCTGATATATGAATTTAAGTGCATAAAAATTTGCCAAATATGGAAAAACGTTTTTTGGGGAAATTATTGACATTTTTGAATTTAGATATTCAAATTTTGTATTAGTGATTTTTACGATTTAATAGTGCTAATAATTAATTTCTTTTTTCCCCTCCCATCTTTGATTTATCATTAATGTATGAATTTAAACTCGTAAAAGATGTCAAATCCAGAACAATATTTTGTATTGAAATTATTATAATTTCTGAATTTAGATAATCAAAATTTGTATTAATTAATGTCATTTCAGAACTAATGGGGCTGATAATTAGTTGTCATTTTTTCCTCCTCCATCAATGATTGATCACTAATGTATGAATTTTTTTTTTTGACTGAACTAATGTATGGATTAAAACATATTAAAAATTGCCAAATCTTAAATAGACGGTTTTTGCTGGAATTAATGTATTAATGATTTGTATTAACGACTTTTCTAAAGAGTCATTAATTATCTCCAATTAATACATTGTTAATTAATTATGTTCCCCTCATTAATTATGATTTTCTTGAAAAAAATCATTTATCTCTCTCCTATTTATTTGTTTTAATTCACCTTCCTATATCAATATTTATTCCCACCAAAAATTAATAATGATTTTTGGATTTTGATTGAAAATAATTTTTATTGATTTTATAACTACAATTTTTTATTTTAAATTTTTTTGATAAACCTACACATTTTGACCAGCTGTTGTAACTACATTAATTTGCTTGATATAATTACAATTTTAAATCCTGCTGTGTTGGCTTTTCCCTAGTATTTAGAAAGTTATAAAATAAAATTATTTTTACCTACCATTGTTTTGGTACATTAATGGATTTCTTTTATATTCCACTTTGTGTTTCTTTTCTATTGTTTTTCAAATTTGATATATTTTTAATTTTGATTGAAAATATTTTTTTTTATAAATTTCTAAATACTAGGAAAAACCAACACAACTTATATCATGCTAATTAGTGTGGTTACAATAGCTGGTCAAAATGTGTTGGTTTATCAAAAATAAAATAAAATAAATTGTAGTTATAAAATCAAAAAAAATTATTTTCAATCAAAATCCAAAAATGATTATTCATTTTTTGTGGGAAGAAATATTGGATAATCAATTTTTGGTGGGAAGAAATATTGATATAGGAAATTGAATCAAAACAAATAAATAGGAGAGAGATAAATGATTTTTTTAAAAAAATCATAATTAATGAGGGGGATATAATTAATTAACAATGGATTAATTTGAGGTAACTAATGACTAGGGATGGCAACGGGGCGGGACGAGTGCGGGTAGTGCTTCCCTCGTATCCATCCCCGTCAATATCCATGGATATTTATGCGGGTAGCGGATATCCATGGATATCCGTGAGTATTTAAGAGTCTAAAATAAAATGAAATAAAATTAAATTATACAATATAATATAACAATATACTATATTAACATTATATAATATACTATATATATTTAAAAGATTTATCATTAAGGGTTTAACCACTAAAAAATATCAAATAAGATAGAAAATAAAATTTATTTCATCTCAAAATGATAGAAATTGTCATAATATATATTTATATTTAATAAAAAATATTTATTATAAATATGCAGGTATCCGCGGGGCGGATACCATGATCCCCATGCCCATTTAATAAGTATTCATTTACTACCCATTGCGGATAATTTATGCAGATACCCGCAGGTACGGATAATTTTGCCATCCATACTAATGACTCTTATCGTATGCATAAGTTAGAAAAACCGATGTATTAACGCCATTTTCAAATTAATGGTTCAGATATATGCATACACTAGTGCAGAAAAGGGATTCTACATCGGAGTTTACACATCGGTTTCTATTAAACCGATGTGTAAAAGGAGGCGATGGCATTTTTGAAATTAAAATCAAAGTATTACACATCGGTTTAAGAATAACCGATGTGTAAAACCTTTCCACATCGGTTATTTCTAACCGATGTTTAAAATTAAAATAAAAAAAACTTAAAGTCAGAAATTTTTAACATTTAACATCGGTTGTATGAGAACCGATGTGTAAAACAGTCATTAACCACATCGGTTTCTAATAACCGATGTATAAAACTATAAAAAAAAATTAGAAATTAAAATTTTATTTTTAAACATCGGTTTTGTTATTAACCGATGTGTTAAAGTTTACCACATCGGTTCAAAATTAACCGATGTGTATTATTACTTCCTCCCTTTTCATTTTGGCGCTGAGAACTTTTCATCTGAGCTCTCTCCCTCCCAAGTCTCATTCTTCTTTTCCCTGGCCCTAATACACAAATAGCTGCTCTCAGTCTCCAACTCTCCCTTTCCCTTTTGTTGACCTACGTTCTCCACCGCTCTCCACTGCTCTCCACAGCTCTCCGTCGCTCTGCATGCTGACCCTCTCAACATCAAACAAAGGTAAGATCCTCTCATTGTCTCTCTTCCTTTCCAAACTTCCCTTCTCTTTCTCTTCTTATTGTTTGTCTTTTTCTATAAAACTCAACCCTTTCGTCTTCACAAGAACCACCAAGGAGGCCACCACCGTCCTCTGTTCCGGCGCCCTCGTGAGTAAACAAAAACCTCTGCTCTCTCTGCTTTGGTAAAAAAACCCTTCTCTTCTCTTTTTTTCTTTCTTTATTCTTCTCTATGACCCATTTCTTTCGTTGGTTTTTGAAGGTTTTGGTTGTAAGTGGTGAGTAAAAGAAGCATTGAGTTAGGGTGGAATATTGATTTGAAATGCATTTCTTTCATTGGTGACCCTCATTTCTTTCATATTTGAAACCCATTTCTTCTCTGTGACCCATTTAGTTCATTCTTTGCTATTGTTGGTCTTGAGTTTTTGATGGGGTTCCTGCTAAGTTAGTGGGGAATGGGTTTTTAGTAATTACGGCCGATTGGAATTAAGGCGAGTGCTGCATCTTTTGGTTTTTTGTGTTTCTGGTTTTGGTGTTTAACTCTTGGTGTAGATTTTGTTAATAGTGAGTGCTATTTATTGGGTGATGGATCTTTTTAAAACCACTTGAAAGATAGATTTTATGTCCAAATTAGTATTTAGAGCCAAAAGTGTCCCTTGTCGCTGCAGCAACTCTAGATTACCGAGGCAAAGTCAGTAACTCTGTGCAGCTTAGTTATGCCTTATATGTCAAATAAAGCAGATTTATTATCATCATCATCTAATAGATTTTATATACATATATGTTTTATAGCTGCCCTATTATATACATAGATTTTATATACATCTAATAGATTTTATATACATATATGTTTTATAGCTGCCCTATTAATAAAGGCTATGAGGATTGTCCACAAAAGCAGTCTGATTTCTTTTTAAAACTTTAAAGGATGTTTTGTTGGTCTTTCCTGTTATGGATAAAGTATAATTATATAGAATTCAATGGCATATATTATAATCTTCCTAACCTAAGTATACATTGTAGAAATTCATGGTGTTATAAATGCTAAGAAGGGGTTTTGATGGATTGTTGGGGGCATGAATTTAGCTATATTTCGACCTCCTAGCAGTTTGTGTGTTTCTGGTTGACAATGTACCTAATGTCCTGCTTCTTTTGTAATCTTTTCTTTATTATGATGTATACGGGTTTGAGTACCCCTTGTACTCGATTCAATACATTTTTTGCTTATAAGAAAAAAAAACCAAAAACCTTGATATCTCTGATTGTTTCTCCAGTTTTGGTCGATGCATTTCTGTTTACATCTACTTTCATCATCTTTATGACATCATCAGGAGAATATGAATCCTTATTTGCTCCATCTATTTTGTAAGAACATGTGATCTCAACCCTTTTTACAGTAAAATCTAAATACAAACAAAATAATATTTAAAGTAAAATATCTTACCATGATGTACGTTCATCACATAAATGTTTTCTTTCTCATAGCTGATGACAACCTCATGTCCAAGAGGACTGAATGCAACATGACTAATTGCATAATCTTTCTGAAATTGAAACAAGAAACAAGAGAATCAAACGAGTAGTAGTACACTCACACCTTTAGACAGAATAGAATTCCCAATATAAAAAAGCAAAGAACTAACCTTAGATCTTGTTTTTACCCTTTTCCTCTCTATGTTTTGGTAAGTGACTTTACAAAGACCTTATAGTGTCTGTCAATTTTATGGTTTTCATTAGAATTCTTAGATGTTCATTTTGCTGCAGGGTGATCTACACTTCATTGCATAGTGCTACTGCCTCTGCTTTGTTCACTTCTCTGCTGTCTTTGCATAATAACAACTAGGCGTGTCTGTCTCTCAGAAGGTACGTTTTGGCTGAAAAGCTTTCATTGGAGTTTTAATGTATTTTCTTGAAAATTTATTTGATTCGATAATATGCCCACAATAATTAGTAAAGACTTAGTTTCCCGTTTGAGATGCAATACTAATGAGCGTACGTGTACGTGCTTAATGTACCGCTCATTGTGTTGGATCTTGAATTGTCCAAAGTTGGAAAGTTTGGGAAAAAACTTTTTCTTAATTCAGTTATAATAGTTACTCATTGATTCTAATGTTATATACTTGATGAAAGTTCGGATTGATACATTTCCTTTCATTCTCCGGGTGCATACTTTATCGTGGTGGATGTCATCGCGTTCAAGTAGTGTACGTCGGAGACCGCGGGGAAATGCTGCCAAAATTTTGTCGAGTATGAGCATGAGAGTTAAGGACTAACTGTTAACCGAATGTTGAAAAAGTTTCTTCTCGAATGGGATAGGGCCATACCCTGTCATAAGAAGTGGTTGATGAATATGTTGGACTAAGTACGAAGGTATTGGTTTAGTCATGGATCGCGGTTGGATGAATGCTAGACGGACAAGTGATGAGTATGAGAATGGAGTGGAAGATTTTCTACAGTTTGCAAAAACAAATGCTCCTGATATTGGTAACGGAAGGTTTTATTGTCCTTGTGTTAACTGTTTGAATGAGAGACGACTAGAAGCTGAGGAGATACATGATCATCTTATTTGTGAGGGGATTTGCAAGAGTTATACAACATGGATATGCCATGGTGAATCGTTAGACAGGCCGAGGGTGTCGGATAGAGAGGAAGTTGATGACGTGGAAATGGACGATGGACTAGAGAACATGATCCGTGATGTTGGGCAAGAGTCTTTTCGGCGCGCACATGTGTATGATACTTTGTGCAGTGATGCGCAAGTGGCTTTGTATCCGGGGTGCACTAATTTCACACGGTTGTCAGCGGTGTTAAGATTGTTCAATGTGAAGGCGAGAAATGGGTGGAGCGATAAAAGCTTTACCGAATTGCTTGAGTTGTTGAAAGAAATGCTTCCAGAAGGCAACACATTGCCATCTCGAAACTATGAGGCGAAGAAGATATTGTGTCCGATGGGTATGGAGTATAAGATAATACACGCTTGCCCCAATGATTGCATATTGTACAGGAAAGAGTTTGAAGAGATGCACGAGTGCCCCAGGTGTGGGGTATCACGCTACAAAGTGAAGGATGGTGATTCTAGTTGTGATGTGGTCACCAAAGGTCCTCCTGCGAAGGTGTTATGGTATCTTCCCGTGATTCCGTTGTTCAAGCGATTGTTTGCTAATGTAAATGACGCAAAGAACATTAGATGGCATGCAGATGAGAGGAAGTGTGATGGACAGCTTCGCCATCCGGCCGATTCTTTGCAATGGAAGAGAATTGATAGTTTGTTTCCGGATTTCGGCAATGAGCCCGAAACCTCGAGGCTTGGACTTGCTAGCGATGGAATGAATCCATATGGAAACTTAAGTAGTATTCATAGTTCATGGCCTGTTCTCCTTGTAATTTACAAACTGTCTCCTTGGTTGTGCATGAAGCGCAAATACATTATGTTAAGTATGATGATTTGGGTCCTAAACAGCCAGGAAATGATATTGATGTTTATCTCGAGTCCCTTGATTGAAGACTTGAGAATGTTGTGGGATGAAGGCGTTGATGTGATCGACGGGTATTGCCGTGAGACATTCAGATTGCGTGCCATGTTATTTTGCACCATCAATGACTTTCCAAAGATACGGGAACCTGTGTGGGTATAGTGTTAAGGGGCATAAAGCATGTCCAATATGTGAAGAAGGCACATGTTACCATCAACTGCAACATGGAAGGAAGACGGTTTACCTTGGGCAACGGATATTTCAACGACGTAATCATCCTTATCGTAGATTTATGAAAGCTTACAATGGACTTCCGGAGAATGAAATTGCTCAGGTGGCCTTGACTGGAGAGCAAGTTTATCAAAGGGTGAACAAAACTAATGTTATCTATGGGAAGACCCGAGAAGAAGGCTACGAGAGAAGAAAATATGGAAGAAGAGGTCGATCTTCTTTGATCTTCCATAATGGTGCAAGCTTGATGTAAGACATTGTATTGATGTGATGCATGTAGAGAAAAATGTGTGTGACAGTTTAATCGGAACGCTTCTCAACATTCAAGGCAAGACAAAGGACGGTGTGAATGCTCGTCTGGATCTAGTTGCGATGGGTATACGAGAGCAGTTAGCTCCACTTAAAGTGGGGGATAAGAAGACTTATTTGCCCCAAAGATGTCATACTTTATCAAAAAAAGAGAAAAGAAGTTTTTGTGAATGTCTACGGGGAGTCAAAGTGCCACAGGGTTACTCTTCAAATATCAGAAGACTTGTCTCAATGAAAGATCTCAAATTAGTTGGCTTAAAGTCTCATGATTGTCATGTCTTGATGCAACAACTACTACCGGTGGCCATTCGTGACATATTGCCTAAAAAAGTCAGACATGCCATTACTAGGTTATGCTTATTCTTCAATGCTATATGTAGCAAGGTCATTGACACTAAAAATTTGGATGAGTTGGAAAATGAGGCAGCCATTGTATTGTGCCAATTGGAGATGTATTTTCCACCTTCATTTTTTGACATCATGGTTCATTTGATTGTTCATCTAGTGAGGGAGATTAGATTGTGCGGTCCCGTTTATTTAAGGTGGATGTACCCGGTTGAGCGATACATGAAGATCCTGAAAGGATATATGAAAAATCCACACCGTCCCGAAGCATCTATTGTTGAAAGGTATGTTGCAGAAGAAGCTATTGAGTTTTGTACAGACTACATGTCAGAAGCGGAACCTGTAGGGCTTCCTAAGTCTCGTCACGAAGGAAGATATGATGGTAAGGGTACACGAGGTATCACTGTTAAGAGCATGGATCGGGAGGAAGTGCTTCAAGCACATTTGTATATATTGAATAACACTGATGAGGTTGAACCATACTTATGTGAGCATAAAAGCATCATCAATGAAACTTACCCTAGAATGAATGAAAAATGGTGTTTGAACAAGCATAACAAGACTTTCTTGAATTGGTTTAAAGAAAAAATTGCAAAGGATGGTATTGCTTCTGATACATTAAAATGGCTAGCACAGGGGCCTAACTTTGATGTCATATGCTGGAGTGGGTACGATATCAATAAGTTTTCCTTCTATACAAAGTCCCAGGATGACAAAAGTACTATGCAAAATAGTGGGGTTATGGTCGTCGCTGAGTCCATGCATTTCTCTAGTTCGAAAGATAAAAACCCTGTTATGGCATCAGTTTCATACTTTGGAATCATTGAAGAGATATGGGAGGTTGATTACACGAAGTTTAGAGTACCTGTTTTTAAATGTCAGTGGGTCGACAGTAACAATGGTGTGCAAACCGATGAGTTAGGATTCAAATTGGTGGACCTTAGTAAGGTAGGTAATAAAGAGGAACCTTTCATCATGGCATCCCTGGCAAAACAAGTGTTTTATATCCGTGATCCTTCTAACAAAAGGTGGTCAGTGGTTCTCCAGGGAAAAAACATGTATAATGGTAGTGAGGGAAATCACGATTCAACTCTTGATATTTCTGATACTCCTTCTTTCTCAACACGAGTGCCTAATTTCAATGAGGAAAATGAAGTGGATGATGTACATGCTACTCGTAATGATCACCAAGAAGGGTTATGGGAGAACTTTACTAATTGACCACAAAGTAAGTTTAGTTTGATATTACCATCAAGTTTGGCATATTATATGTTTACGTTGATATTTATAAGTTATGTTTATGTACGTTGATCGATATTTATAAGTTATGTTTGATATTTATCCTGACATACTAACAAGTTTTTTTTTTATTTTGTGTTTAAACAGGTATACATGGCTGATCATGAGGATATCCCTCCTTCATGCAGCGGGTCAGAGACCCCGTCTACCGGTAGAAATGGTAGACGTGCCACACGGATGAGGAATTTGACTACCAACCGTGGGTCAAATCAAAGGATAAGAGTAGACTTTGATAATAACCTCAATCCTATTGGGCCAATGGAAGATCAATTTAACAGTTTTGTGGCGACCCTTGCTAGGAACAGGCCCAGTATACTCATTGATAGGTGGAGAGATGTACCGACGGACGTGAAGGAGCAGATATGGGAGAATGTTCTGGTATCTATACTTCTACGTCCTATGTTTGTCTGTATCTACTTTATTTTTATCTTAATAATATCATACAGTAATTCGTTGATTCTTTTGGTCTTAATGTAGTTGACCTTTGACATACCGGATACATACGCTATGAAGAAGCGTTTGCTAAAGTATGCTGGAGAGCGTTGGAGGGCTTTTAAGGCCGACTTGGGCAGATACTATATATTCAATCCAAAAAGTAAAAAGAACCCACTCGAGGTGTATCCGTTTCTTGACCAGGCGACGTGGGATCGCTTTGTTCAGAGCCGACATGATCCTAGCTTTCAGGTTAACTTATTTGATTTGTCTCTAAATTTGTGTAATTGCATTAATTTCATTTACTTATGTAACTTAATTGTCTTTTATTTATAACAGGAGAAGAGGGAAAAGGGGCAGAAAAACCAAAGCAAGAATATCTACCCCCATGTCATGTCTCGTGGGGGATATAAAAAGCTTGTTAAGAAAATGGTTGAAGAGGAAAAGAAAGCACGTCAGCAGGGAAAGCATCTCAAAGCGGATCCTAATGCTGAAAATCTTCCAGAGGTTGTTGATCCACCTCCACCCCCACGCCATCGTTCATGGAAGAGGGGCCGACAAAGAAAAACGGACAATATACATCCGAGGAGGCCCGCCAAGTAATGCGAGAGGATTGTAAGTATAGTTTGTTGTAATTGTCATTTTAAGATTGTTACCGAATTGTAATGTGACCCGATATTTTATGTGATAGGATGCCTTGGATGATCAGCTAACCCAAGGAACCTTTGTTCCTAGAGGACGCGATGATGTCTTATCTCTCGCCATCGGTAGAAACTGAGACCACCCGGCCGTGTCATTGGTGTTGGATGGGGAGTCGGCATTCGCCAATACCATGGTTCATCTTCACACCAATGCCACGAGGATTGATTTGCAGATAGAGCACGACTAAAACAGAGATTGCAGGTGAGCTTCGACGGGAGATGGCCGAGCAGTTTGCCCAACAGATGGCAATATTGACTTCTATGTCCCGCCAGATGACAATAGGTGTCCAACCCTCTCCGTCCAACCCTCTGTCCATGTGAGCACTAAGGGCTCATGTGATCCTCCTCATCATCCCGAAAATGATGATGATGGTGATCTTCTTCTTGCTGCTGCACTGATGATGATGATGATGATGACGACCCGATAGGTGTGAGCTGTATGTTGATGATCATCATCATCATCGCCGCTTAGTGGCATTGGGTAGGGCATATAATAAGTTAGGTAATATCATACACCATCGGTTATACTATTAGGATGATCACCGAGGGTGTCTGTTGAGATTATTCGAGATGCTGATGCTCGAGTCCCTGTGCCCATTGAGGAGGTTCAAACGGTGGGTCAGGCCCCCGGTAACTTCATCCTATGGCCAAGAAGACTGGTCAACTTTCTTGTTGCATCTGAGGTATTCAGTTAGTTGTGTTTTTCTATATTCATAGTTGAAATATATTTATTATTGTTTAAAGATAATGCTTTATTTTTATTCGTTATAGGATGTTGGAAATGATATTGTGCCTAAAAGGTCGGATCTAGGAAGACCAGAGATGTCTGCTCCTACCAAGGTATTCATTTGACCATTTAGTTAATAACGAATTAAATAACTTAATTATCCGTGATTACTAATATATATCTATGTTGTTTAGGGGATCGACAAAGGGGCACCTGGCCATGGTGATGTTTTTAAAGTTCTGGCTATACAGGTTGTCACCATGGAGGATGATGCAGCCTTGGTAACGTTGGAACATGATGCCAGCCCTGGTGAATTGTATATACCAAAGAAGGAACTTATGGAGATGGCACTCAATAAAGAAATGGCCAGTTCTACGCACACATATCGTTTTGGTGCACGTAAGTACATTTTATTTATAAGTTAAGTACGTAATTAATTTTTAAATACTATGATAATTAACATGTTTTTCCAATATATTAGGTATCTGCATCGTATGTTAGTCGATCAGGGTAACCTCGCCCTTTATGGGTTCATTGACCCCATGTTCATTCAGGGTGATGTTCTCGTAGCATCGGAAGACCCGGTCACTACCATACGTGATATACTTGCCCGAGACGATCATCAATTCTATCTTGCGCCTTATCTCAATAAGTAAGTACCCGGTTATTTAAGTATAACTATATATGACTTAGTCACTAACTGCTTCGCAAATACAATGGCATTGGCAATCGTTGCTCTTGTACCCAAGAATGAACGTCGTGGTCTTCTTCTGCTCATTGGGAAATAAGCCGGCGAATCAACTGAAGACGATCATCGAAACGTATGCATTAAAATACTTTATAATCAGTAATGCAGTTGTTTTAATTATCTGAAATCTATTAGATATACTTTAATTAATGTTTTTGTCATGATAGGTCTATTAATGCATCCCACATGTTGCGTGGTGAAAGGCGTACTCGGGCTATCAGATGGATTATTCCCAGTATAAGATATTTATTAGTTCAAATGCATCAAATGCAGTGGGTACAATAATTGATTTCTATTTTATTTAATTCCTCATATTCTAATTGGGTTTCATTTGTACGTAGTCACGTATACAACGTGGGTCATAGGAATGTGGCTACTATGTGATGCAGTGGATGTTGGAAATTATCTCCTCCGGGATCACTGAAAGATGGAGTGAGGTAAATGTTAATTGACACAATTAGAAGTAATAGTATAGATTCGTTATATGTTTTATGTTAGTTTATTACTTAAAAGATATAATCTTTTGTCCAATTAAACTTTCAGATGTTCAACAATCCAACTCCATTATCTGATTCTGACATCAACATCATAAAGAGGCGTTGGGCAACTTTCTTTCTTGAAGTGTACCACCCATAGTTTGTATATATGTAGTTAGTTTAAAAACTTATCATGTACTAGCTATAGTGTACCTTTGACTGATGATATGTATTAGTGCTCAGGTCTGGTTCAATTATTCTTCTCTCGTGTTTTGATGTAGCCTTGATAAAGTGTTGTTTTCATTCATTCGAAATTAATTAGGCCTGATGCCCTCTGTTTTCAGATTCTGTGCTCACTAGTCATTTGATGAAATGTCAGTATTTTTAACCATATGTGTAAGAGCTGATTGTTTGTGCTAAGAAAATTGAATGAAGTATGTTTTGCTTTTGAATGATTGTGTCAAAACTGGTTTGGTGTTCTGTTGTTGTTTCTTGTTTGATCAGGGTACTGCTGGTTTGTTTATTGATCTGCATTACTGAAACAGGGGAAAGGAATGATTGAAATGTAAACAACAGATTAAAAAAAAAATGAGATTTTACACACCGGTTCATCAAAAATCGATGTGTAAATTTAACTTTCTACATCGGTTTTCCGTAGAACCGATGTATAAATTTCACTTTACACATCGGTTCTATTTAAAACCGATGTAGAAAGTTAAATTTACACATCGGTTTTAGCCAAAACCGATGTAGAAAGTTAAATTTCCAACTGCTTATCAATTGATAAATTAATTTTCCACATCGGTTAATAGAAAACCGATGTTTAAAATATACTTTACACATCGGTTTTTTAACCGATGTGTAAAGTGGCAATAAACCACATCGGTCGTTTCCACATCAGTTTGAAAACCGATGTGAAAAGCCAAAAATAACCGACGTGGAATTCCTTTTCTGTACTAGTGATAATGCATATTATTGTGATACATGTATAGTACGGGTGAGAAAGAATATGGAACTGACTCCTGTAGATTTTCCTTCTCAAAATCACACTTGAATGTATATTATAGATTATTATTATTATTCTGAATTTAAATGTGTCTTAAATTATCTTTTTAATAGAAATTATTTATTAGTCAATTAGTTTATTTATAACTTATTCTTTAATATTTTAATTGCCATTTGATTGTTTTCTTATGGTTTTTATTGTTTTGTCTAATTAATTCAAAAAAAAAATTTCGAGCAATTTTTTTGGAAATAATTAAACTGCTATCTTATGTTATCCCATTCAAAGATATATTAATCCATATATTTAATTCCATATCAGTTTTCATCAAAAGATCATTACATGGTCAATCACCATTAGTTAATCATGAAATTAAATTGTTGAAATATTTTTTTAATGGTGGTTTGCGCTATTGTATATTTTTTTATTAATTGAAATAACTGAAAGATCAACAATATATGAGCATTTGATTTATATCATCAGGAGCTCAAAAGTCACAATGATAAACAACGAACACTCACAAAGAAAAACTTCAATTCCAAACAATTGAACATAGTTGGAAGGAGTAAAATTGGCAAAGACCCATTTGGAGAATGTGGGAGTTCCTTCCAAAACCAAGATTAAAAATGAGGAGTGTGACACCCTCACCTGGGTCATCACATGGTCACCCGTTAACTCATAGTGGAAAATAAAACTTCAATTCGCTGGTTGCTTTCGGAAAATAATATTTTCTTAAGTTGTTATTACCTCTCAAAAAGGTGATAAAATTTTTTCCCCTTTTCCTTTCTTTTTCGACCAACCCAACAACAATGTAAACATCATCAAATATGGATATATAAATATAACACACTTTTGTACTGCATCAAAATGATTCATACAACCCGACCTTAATAATTATAGGTCCTTCGAAAACAAAACATAAGGTAATTAAAACCCTAAGCTGGTCGTAACTAACAGACACTATGAAAGTAGTAAATAGCATCAGCATGCACTGAACTAAATAGCATTCTTCTTCTTGTAGAAGTCATATCCCTTGAGTGGTTCCCCTGAGCTCCACAACATACAACACAACAAGGCAAACCCAAGACAACAATGCAAGGGTGAGAAACCAATATATGGATTTAACTCGATAACTACATGCGCGACTCAAAGGAAAGCATATAAACATATATATTTTCATACAACATCAGTTCTTAAATAAACAAGTAGTCATCATTGGGTTTCATACCCGAAACATCATCGTTTGAAAAAATATGCATGAACACTTCAACTTTCAACGTCTAATTTTTCACTTAATCTCCGGAG
The DNA here is from genome assembly GCA_030762895.1 of Sophora flavescens. Lineage (NCBI taxonomy): Eukaryota > Viridiplantae > Streptophyta > Magnoliopsida > Fabales > Fabaceae > Sophora > Sophora flavescens. Next base: position 266,175,768 of record CM061063.1, on the reverse strand, counting down.
ATACCAACACCGTGTAAATGAGTTGATCAAGCTCGATAGCCAGGTATATTAGGCACTTCGTAGCATGGAATACTATATTCATCAAAGCACCATACGTACTTCGTAGCATGGAATACCTTATTCACCAAGACACCGTACATAACTTCGTAGCATGGAATACCTTATTCACCAAGGAAACGTGGGCACGTCTGCCAATGAATGCATGTAAAACATTGTATTCTCGTCATTTTCTTTGTGTATAATCTTTCCTTTGCCAAAGCTCAAAAGCTTACGACCAATGTAGTTTTCAATGTCTTAAAATCTTTTATTATCCACACAGGTCACGCAGTCCGAGTGCCGAGTCACGAAACCCTAGACCGATGCACCAGTCATAGGTTCGTGGTAATAGAAAACATCTTAAATGTTTAAACGGTATACATCACGTATACAGGAGACACCCAGTCTACAGGACCCCAAAGTCCAAAGGACCCCAAGTCCATAACACAACAATGACCCTTAGTACCCCGACATCTTGGTTACAAAATCGTTGGTTACCAAATCTTGGTTTTCAGAAAAGAGAGTCACTAGAGGTTTCAACTTGCTTAAAATACGTACTGCCGTTTTCAAAACAGTTGTCGTCGAAACTTTACCAAATTGCCGTCAATTATCATTTTTAAAGTCATTTAAGCCAAAACTTAGCTTTTTCCACTTAAATATTTTTCTGAAATCATAATTAAATTATTTTCAATAATTACATTCATAAAATAACTTTTTATAATATTACGGAATTTCTTACGTAAAAATTAGCAGTACAAAAATAATTTCACGGCGCCCACACTGTGACTCATAGTTTACTTTTACACTGATAAATCATTAAAATAATAATATTTTCGGAAAATTCCTATTTTTTTCAAATAATTATTTAGACAAAATATACTCCAATATCTCTCAGTTAAACATTGAATATTCTTCGTATATCTTCTTAAAGCTTTTACCTCGTTTAATTAATTGAGCACTAACCACTATCAGGCTTCTCAAACAATATCCAACAACATCATTATAATCATTAACCCAGACAGATCGTGCATCACAACACTATAATATATTATTGTAGATAATTAATTAACAACAGATAATCAATTAAAAGCAGAAGATAAACACAGATAAAATACCATAACTAGCAACACCAAATAAACATACAGAATACAAACTGATAGCACGTAGCCATCGAAAAATTCCCTCAGGCAATCCCCCCTTACCTCTTGAAGTTACTAAGTTCTTTCTCAACATGCTTTCCGATCCGATTCCGGCTTTCCTCTGCGAAACTCGGAACAAACCAATAAAGTTTATCCTTCACAACAAACATTACACAATTAATAAAAAATCAAACAATCAAAACACTCTAGATCCTAAGACTATGATTCGGCCTCCATAGAAGAATAGGGAAGAAATTTTATTTTGCTTCATGCTCTTAGATGATGAATATAGGCATCAAGATGAGTTAATATAAATTGGTTTCAAGTCAAAAGGATTTTTCTACAATTTGTTATGAATATTTGAAGAAAGCATCATGAACTTTAAACAAAATAAAGAACATGATGATCAAAGGCATAAACTCATAAAAGTTGTGAAGAGAAAGACTCAGAAAGGTAAGATTAAGAGATTTTACCTCTTGAAGATCAAAGAAAGTGATGATTTGTATGATGTTCTTCACAAATCCAAGCTAAGTGTTCTTATGATCTTTTGGAGAGAAAGCTTAAGTTAGATGCAGAAGATGACATGCAATTTGCCTAAGTGTGGTGCTAAAGAGGGGGAGCCGTGGGTTTTAGGGTATTTTGGTCCAAAATTACAATGGCAAAGCTTGTAATTTTCAAGTGAAACTAGGGGTAAAATAGTCTTTTCCCTACAAAAATATCTAAGTGTCATAAATGAGCAATTATGGTCATTACGACTCGGATAGGATCATCATAAATGCTCGTCACATCAGTTACATCAGTCATCTCAGGTCCGTTGCTGACTCCCTGATTCATCTGACTCAGGTTTTCCTAGAGATATCTCGACGTTTTCGCCCGCAGCAAATATAATATTATATTTTTACGCTAAATTTTTCAAAACTTCCAGTATCGTTGCAATTACGATAAAAACATTATTCATCTCGTTCATGAATTAAAATTAGGTTTTCTAAGCAGTAAACTTTTACTGTCAGTGAAAACGCAGAAAACAGCAGACGGTTTCCGTCTGAATTTCCAACCAAAAACTTTCCCGTAACCTTATAAAAATAAGTATAACATGAAAAAAGACCTTGGTTTATCCAAAATCATTTTCTAAGTCTCGGATAAAAATATATATGTTTATATATTTATTACCGATATTAGAAAGCAGTGAAAATCGGGGTGTTACAAGGAGAGATGAAAAAAGTTAGAAAATAAAAAAGACAGCAGTAGATCCAGAAAAAATCGGACTTGAAACAACGATTTTGTTGCAACCCCCTCCTCTCTTGTTTAGCGAAATCATTCAAACAGAATTCAATGTCAATCAATTTCATTCGCAATATAGATTAAAAAAAAAAAAAGAGAGAGAGGCACCTCTGAGAGAATATGGTGACCGAGCAGCAGTGATCTCTTTGCAGCGCTGGTGATCTAAAAAATGCATACGCTCCATCTACATGATTTCGTAGACTTGTAAAAACTTCAATGGAGATAGATGAAATGTGGAGAAAATGTTGAATTAATGAGAGAAAAGAATTGAGAGAGATGAAGAGAAGGGTGCAAACGATGAGTTTAATTAGGATAGACTATGGATGCTTGAAATTAAATTGATAATAATGATTCAAAATCAAATTTCCAAAGGAAAACAGGCCATAGCGACGCGCATGGAGTATGGGAGAGACAAAAGACACCCCTTGACACGAAGGAGGAGCAAGAATGCAGCTCTACGGTCAAAATGATGTAAAGGGAGGTAAGCATGTGAAAGAAGAAAATTAATTTACCGAACATTCATTGTCTACTTAATATGCATTGGAAATAATGCAAGCATGAATTTAAATTTTGAAATTTGAAAACAAAATTTAGATATCAATAAATTTATTCTTTCACTCAATGTTCCATACGAAATTTTAGAGATACGCTCATATTTGAATTTGAATATTTTTAGAATTAATGTGCCTCCTTGAATCTTTCTGGTATTGATACATAAGGCTTGATGACGTATCATTGTTCAGAGAGGAGAATTCTCCTTAAAGACATTTAACTTTATATATATAATAGATGAAAGGTAATTGTCAACTGAATGACTTTCAGCAAAGCAGGTAGAATAAATCACGCAAGTGATACATTCTAATTTAGTAGTTATAATGGGCACGTATCTGCTGGGTGCAGAATGAGTATCTATCATCATCGGGGTTGGTAGACATAATACAATAATGCACTTTTTTTGTAGACCAAACTTCAGTTGATGGTTATTCTCTTTGGCTAACGATTATTGTACTATTTTTCAAAAAAAAAATAAAAGATTACTGTACTGCTGCCATATGATTGATTAATAATATAATTTTTTTACACTTATGCACTAATGAAAAATATACATTAGACGGTAAAGGTTTACGTCAGTTAACCAAAAGCTAGACGTTAAAAAGGAGGCGGTGGCAGTTTTGTAAATATCAGACTTCATTAATTCAATTTTAACGTCAGTTGTTTTAAGGATTGACGTTAAAAGTGAAGTGACTCACTTTTAACGTCAGTTCAATAAACAACTGACGTTAAAAGTGAACCTTTTAACGTCAGTTCTTCATTGAACTGACGTTAAAAGTGCGTCACTTCACTTTTAACTTCTGTTCTTTAATCAACAGACGTTAAAGGTTATTTTAATAATTTTTTTATCTAGTATACGCACCCTTCCGCATTGCCTTCCTCAAAGTTTCAGTTTCACAATTGCTTTGATGTTTTGTGTTTCTGTTTTGAAAACTAAAATATATGTGCGAAGTATAAGTTGATTCAATAACCCAAACCGGATCTCATTCATTGAAAGGGTTTAAAATCCTTTAAAAAGTAACATTGATATGGTTTAAAATCATATAAAAAGTTACATTGAAAGGGTTTAAAATCCTAAACATTTTTTAAGGGGCTTTGTTCCCTTCACGGGTGAGCAAGAGAGGAGAGTCGAGCGACCGAGTTTTCCAGAGCGACTGAGCAAGGGTGCACCCGATCTGTTTCAGCAATGGTCTTGGAACAGTCATTTGCTTCCAAAGCTGACATTCTGGTGCTGTAGCTAGCTGCCGATTCTCCAGAAAGATGATAAGGTGAGCAACTCACACTATGTGATTTACACAACCTTATCACCCATGTTATGTGATTTACACAACCTCAGAAGTTGTTTGACCATTAAGACAAAGACCTTTGAGTCTAGGAATAGGAAGAAAGAGTGATGAAGTTAATCTCCACGGCAGAGCCATATTGTGAAGCAGAAAATTAAAAGGATGGAAGGAAGCTATTTATAGGAGCAGGGGATGAAGTTACTAAGCTATTCTGATTTTATTGAAAACTTACCTATAAACTTTAATGCTCATTAAGAGGATTAAGTTACAAGGTGCATGGGTAAATAGCACAGTAGTCAAAGGAATGAATTCTTGCAGAAACTTATACACCTTTAACGTCAGTTGTTTAATACAACTGACGTTAAAAGTGTTTTTAAAATAAAAAATATTTATTTTTAACGTCAGTTTTTTATACAATTGACGTTAAAAGTATGGTTTTTACTTCAGTATAATAAATAGCTGACGTAAATAATCCTATAAATTATAAACGTGCAGAATGAATATTGGAAATAATGTAATATACGGGAACTTGACAGTCATAAATTAAGTTGACGTTAAAAATGAGGTGGTGGCATTTGATTGGCAGTCATATTTATTTTTAACGTCAGTTTTTTATACAACTGACGTTAAAAGTGTGGTTTTTTACTTCACTATTTGCGTCAGTTGTGTCAATTGTGTAAAGAACTTGTGTAAATATTAAATCACTATTTACGTCAGTTGTGTAAATAACTTGTGTAAATATTAAACAAGTTTATTTTTAATCTACATTAATTAGCTTGAATTAGTAAACATATTCTTGTGAAAATTAAAATAAATAAACACTTAACATAAAAGTGTTATATGTATAATCAAATCGTATCTGATTGAAGCGATTCATAAGTTACAACTACATGATTAAAAGATAAAAAATTTCTGCAACATAGCAGTAAAATATTAAAAGGTTTTCGCGTCAACATCAATTTCTTCTCAGTTCTGTCCTCAGAAACTCCAATGGATGCATCGATCCCCTCCCTGCTCATTTGAAGTCCTTGATGCTCCATCTGTGCTTTATCCACAGTCGCTTGGGGAGGAGATGGAATAAAGTGAGGGAGTCATATTATGTGATTTACACAACCTCAGAAGTTTTTTGACCATTAAGACAGAGACCTTTAAGTATAGGTATAGGAAGAAATAACAAAAGTCTCAAATGTGATAGAACCATATTGTGAAGGAATAGAAAACGCACGAAATATAGAGGAAAAGAAGAGGGTGTATTTACATACTGATACAGAAGAATGACACTTTATATAGAGAATAGTCTCTCTTTGATTTTCTTGAAAACTTATCTATAAACTTAATGCTCATTAAGAGCATTAAGTTTCAAGGTGCATGGGTTAGCACAGTAGTCAAAGGAATGATTTTTTTTGCAGATATACACTTTTAACGTCAGTTGTCTTCAAAAATTGACGTTAAAAGTGATTTTAAAATAAAAAATATTTATTTTTAACGTCAGTTTTTTATACAACTGACGTTAAAAGTTTTATTTTTACTTCAATTAAATAAATAGTCAAAGGAATTAATGTTTTTGGATAAAGGTATACACTTTTAACGTCAGTTTCTTAAGACAACTGACGTTAAATATATGACCTTTAACGTCAGTCTTTACAAACAACTGACGTCAAATGTTGTTTTATTTTGGTTTACACCGCGCGCCTTCTCCGCACTTCCGCTCTCAGACGTCTCTTTTCTCTTTTCATCACGCTCAACCCTCACTCTCACTCTCACTCTACCCTAATCGCGAGCTCATCTCCACCGCAACCACCGCGAGGGCTTCTTCGCCACCAACGTGAGGTACACTATTAACCCTAACTCTGTCTTTCCATTCATATTTTACAATAACTTTACATCTCTCTTTCCCCTTCCCGCGCACTAACTCTCCTTGTCCCTCTGCTCTCAGTAACCACATCGAACGTTGGCAACCACTCGAGCTCCCCTCCCCACCACCACATGAGCACCTATTTCTGGTGAGTCTTTAGGGCATTTTTTTTTTTTTTGGTTTTGAGTGTATGTTGAAACTGTAGTCTCAGTAGTTGAAACTTGAAACCGTGAGTTTGAGTTGTTTGGAATGTACGTCTCTATTTTTGGTTTTGAGTGCATGTTGCTCTGCTGGTTGATCTGTCACGGCCGTGATGCTCATCACGGCTAGGCCGTGATCAGTTCTGCCTGTGATGGTCTGGTTCAGTTGGCACGTTACGGCCGTGATGGACATCACTGCCAGGCCGTGACCAGTGCTTACCAATCTTCAAAAACTATAGTTTTCAATCTCCCGTTTTGTCCTTATATTGGATATATGTTTTGTATATCTACAGGACCTATCTAGTTATGGATCGTAGTTGGATGGTTTCTAAGCGTACTAGTGCTGAGTATTTGAAGGGGGTGGGAGAATTTATAGAATTTGCTCAAAGGAATGTTCCTAATAGTAATGAAATGTTCTGTTGTCCTTGTGTCAAGTGTTTGAATACGAGGAAATGTACGGTGAAGGATATACGTACTCATTTGATTTGTGAAGGGATTTGCTTGAGTTAGACAAGATGGATATGGCATGGTGATGTGTTGTTGAGTAGTACGGCAAGTGTCTCCCAAAGTGAGAACGTTGACGTAGATATGGAGGATGATCGAGTAGAGGACATGATCCGTGATATTGGACAAGAATCTTTTCATCGAGCTCATGTGTATGATAGGTTGTGAGGTGATGCGGATAAGCCTTTATATCCAGGGTGTATTTCTCATACACGGTTGTCGGCGGTGCTAAAATTGGTTTGTGTGAAGGCGAGAAATGGTTGGACCGATAAAAGCTTCACGAAATTGCTTGAAGTGTTGAAAGACTTGCTTCCGGAGGACAACACATTGCCTGACCGTAACTATGAGGCCAAGAAGGTATTGTGTCCTATGGGTATGGAGTATAAGAAGATACACGCATGCCCCAATGATTGCATATTGTACACCGGTGTTCATGAAGACAATCACGATTGCCCCAAAGGTGGGTTATCACGATACCAAGTGAAGGGTGGTGATGATGATGATGATGTGAGAAAAAAGGGTCCTCCTGCGAAGGTGTTGTGGTATCTTCCGATAATTCCATGGTTCAAGCGATTGTTTGCCAATGCGAAAGATGCGAAGAATCTTAGATGGCATAATGATGAGAGGAAACGTGATGGAAAGGTTCGTCATCCTGCTGATTCTATTCAATGGAAGAATATCGATACTATGTTTCCGGATTTCGCCGATGAGCCGAGAAACCTAAGGCTTGGACTTGCTATGGATGGAATGAATCCTTATGGTAACATGAGTAGTATTCATAGTTCCTGGCCTGTTCTGTTGGTAATTTACAACATGCCCCCTTGGTTGTGCATGAAGCGCAAATACATGATGTTGTCTATGATGATTTCGGGCCCAAAGTAACCGGGAAATGACTTAAATGTTTATCTAGGTCCCTTGATTGAAGACTTGAAAACGCTGTGGGTGGAAGGTGTTGATGTAGTTGATGGGTATTCTCATGATACTTTCAAGCTTCGTGCCATTTTATTTTGCACCATCAACGACTTTCCATCATACGGTAACTTGTCCGGGTACAGTGTCAAGGGGCATAAAGCATGCCCTATATGTGAAGAAGGCACATGCTACACTCAGTTGCATCATGGAAAGAAGACGGTTTACCTTGGGCATCGGAGATTTCTTAGACGTGATCACCCATATCGTAAGATGAAAAAATCTTTTAATGGATGCCAAGAGACAGAAGAAGCGTCGGCGGCCTTAATTGGAGAGCAGGTTTATCAGAGGGTAAAGGACATCAATGTTATATTCGGCAAGTCCAAAAAGAAAGGTAAAGCTGCTGAGAAAAACATATGGAAGAAGAGGTCGATATTCTTTGATCTTCCATACTGGCGCAAGCTTGATGTCGATACATCGCATTGATGTGATGCATGTGGAGAAAAATGTGTGTGATAGTGTGATCAGGATGCTTCTCAACATTCAGGGCAAGACAAATGATGGTGTGAATGCTCGTCTCGACCTCGTTGCTATGGGTATACGAGAGCAGTTAGCTCCAGTTTTTGAGGATGGTAAGTGGACTTATTTGCCGCCAGCATGTCATACTTTGTCAAAAAAAGAGAGACAAAGTTTCTGCGGGTGTCTTCAGGGCATCAAAGTTCCACATGGTTACTCTTAAAATATGAAGAGGCTTGTCTCTAGTGATCTTAAATTGGTTGGCTTAAAGTCTCATGATTGTCACATCTTGATGCAACAACTTCTGCCCGTTGCTATTCGTGGTATTGCTCCAAAAAATGTGAGACATGCCATTACTCGGTTGTGCTCATTCTTCAATTCTATATGTAGCAAAGTCGTTGACCCCCATATGTTGGATGACTTGGAAGTTGAGGCTGCTACAATCTTGTGCCAATTGGAGATGTATTTTCCTCCTTACTTTTTCGACATAATGGTTCACTTAATTGTTCATTTGGTGAGGGAGATTAGATTATGTGGGCCGGTTTTTCTGAGATGGATGTACCCAGTTGAGCGCTACATGAAGATCTTGAAAGTGTACGTGAAGAATCCTCATCGTCCGGAAGCATCTATTGTTCAAAGGTATGTTGCAGAAGAAGCTATTGAGTTTTGTTCGGACTACCTTCATAACACGGATCCTATAGGCGTTCCTAAGCCTCGGCACGATGAGATCAGATGTCAAGGTAAGGGTACACATGACTTAAGAATTAATAGGAAGGATCGGGAGGAAGTGATTCAAGCATATTTGTATGTATTGAACAACATCGAATGTGTTCAGCCTTTCTTATTTGAACATAAAAGAAAAGTCAATCAAGAAAACCCTCGAATGAGCGAAAGGTGGTTGTTGAACAAGCATAACAAGACTTTCCTACCATGGTTCAAGGAAGAAATGCTTAAGGATGGTAGTACTGCTTCTGATGACGTAAGATGGCTAGCACGTGGGCCTAGCTTCAACGTCATATGTTGGAGCGGATACGACATAAATAACTTTTCCTTTTATACAAAGGTACAAGGTAACAAGAGTACCATGCAAAATAGTGGGGTTATGATCGTGACCGAAGAAATGCACTTCTCTAGTGCAAAGGACACAAATCCCGTTAAAGCATCGAGACCTTACTTTGGATATATTGAAGATATTTGGGTGCTCGATTACACTAAGCTTACGATGCCGATATTTAAATGTAAGTGGGTTGATAGTAACGGTGGTGTACAAACCGACGAATTGGGGTTCACATTGGTAGATCTCAACAAGTTAGGTCATATAAATGAGCCATTCATAATGGCTTCCCAAGCAAAACAAGTGTTCTACATCACCGATCCTTCTAACAAAAGGTTGTCCATGATTCTCCAAGGAAAAATCATGTATAATGGTAGTGATGAAAATGAAGATTCAAATCTTGATATTCCTGAGACTCATTCTTTTTCAACAAACATGCCTACTATAATCGAGGAGACACAGGTGGACGATGTACGTGCCACTCGTGATGATCATCACGAAGGAATATTGATATAGGTAGTTTAAACTTAGTATATATTTATTTTTATTTATATTTCTGTATTTATTTTGAGTTATAACCTATGTTAATAAATATATATTGTTTCTGAACAGGCATACATATGGATCATTGTTCCATTTTTCCTTTGCAATTCTGTAATGTGTGTGATATTCTGTGTTACTGGGATATTTACTGAATGCAGGGATAGCCGAGGGGAGTGATATTTTAAAGCTGAATTAAAAAAAATATACTATTAACGTCAGTTGTATCATACAACTGACGTTAATAGTATTTTATAAAATATACAGTACACTATTAACGTCAGTTGTTTATTACAATTGACGTTAAAATTAAGACCTTTAACGCCAGTTCTTCATAATAACTGACGTTAGTTTTAACAAAATTAACGTCCGTTCTGAAAAGAACTGACGTTAATTTTGACAAAATTAACGTCAGTTGTGTTAAAGAACCGACGTTAATAGTTTTATAGTTAACGTCAGTTAACGTCAGCTGTATTTACGTCAGTCAGTATTCTGACGTAAAAACTCAATTTTAACTGACGTAAAAAGCACTTATTGCACTAGTGATGGATGCCGATAAAATCTATTATGAGATGGATATCCCGACTTTCACCAAACTGTAAAAATTGATTATTATTTTTTGTGTGTTTATAACCAATGATTAATTTATTTCGAGGTGAGGAGATCACCGAATTGGGATTTTACCTCTTTCAACAAAGCTTTTCTTTTCTATATACATGACAGATGTCGAATCTTTAACATCATATTTAAGAAATTCAGCAATCTACCAACTGTAATGAATCTTATTGGTAGAAAAAGTAAATTGATTATTTAATTAACACACAAACTTTCCTGGAGACGATCCCAATATCAAACACTATTGACAGTTTGACACCCAAAAAAATTATATGAGTCATATGATGTTGGCGAAGAATATTTGTTTAATATAAGAGCCATTTCTTACCGATTTAGCACAATTTGACTCTATTATATATTTTAAATTTTTAGAGTTTAAAACTTTCACATGGTGCTAAGCTCAATTGCAGAGAAAACAGAAAGAAAAAAAAAAAGAGTTGTTTTCAATATCTTCTATACAAATATTTTAAAATAGAAAATATAATAAAAACAATGTGTCAATCCTACAATTATTTCTAAAAATAGAAACTGAAAACAATAACTAAAAATAAAGCCAACAGATCCTAAGGGCCTGTTTAGTTTGTTTCTTGTTTCATGTGTCATTTCATATTTTTAGAAATAATTTATTAATTACAACATAAGTAATTATAAAGTTGTTACATTATTTTCATTATGTTTCTTGTTTTCTTGTTTCCAAAGATTTATACAGGAAACACTAGAAATAACTTTTTGTTTGTTTTCATTGTTTCCTGTACAAATATTTGGAAACAGAAAAAGGATGAAAACAAAGTAACGTTTTTGTAATTATTTATATTGTAATTATTTCTAAAAGTAGGAAATGGAAACTGGAAATAAACTAAAGAGGCTGTAATTTGTTCAGTTGTGAGATTGATGATTCTCTTTTAATTTAATAATTTCATTATTTGATCAACGGACATTTCGGATTAATTGAGTTTCACATGCAATGTTGACTCGCAAATCTTTATAAATAAAAGCAGAAGTGAAACTGCTATATCTATTTCCCCCCAAAATTGTGGGCAAAATTGTAAAATAATATCTTTATATCTTTATATATAAAAAGTAGAAGTAAAACTGCTATATCTATTTCCCCCAAAATTGTGGGCAAAATCTTTATATAAAAAAAATAGAAGTGAAACTGCTATATCTATTTCCACCAAAAATTGTGGGCAAAATTGTAAAATAATATCTTTATATCTTTATATATAAAAGTAGAAGTAAAACTGTTATATCTCTTTCCCCCCAAAATTGTGGGTAAAATTGTAAAATAATGTCTATAAAAAAAGATATAATATATTTAAAATAAAGACACTTTAATGGCTGAATTTGGGAATGTGTTGTTAGTTATTTTTCCAAAACATTGAAAATCATATCTTTTACTTCTACTTTTAAAAAGTTATTTCTTTTGTAGGGAAAAGAATAGCTTATGAAATAGTTATTCAGAATGAATGACTCTTCTACAAGTAATCTTTATAAATATACTAGTGCAAAATATGCATTTAACATCGGTTATAATAAAAACCGATGTGATAAATGGACTTCTGGAGAATGAAATTGCTCCGGTGGCCTTGACTGGAGACCAAGTTTATGAACGGGTGAAGAACACTAATGTTATCTATGGGAAGACCCAGAAGAAGGCTACTAAGAAGAATATATGGAAGAAGAGGTCGATCTTCTTTGATCTTCCATATTGGTGCAAGCTTGATGTAAGATATTGTATTGATGTGATGCATGTGGAGAAAAATGTGTGTGACAGTTTAATCGAAACGCTTCTCAACATTCAAGGCAAGACAAAGGATGGTGTGAATGCTCGTCTGGATCTAGTTGCGATGGGTATACGAAAGCAATTAACTCCACATAAAGTGGGGGATAAGAAGACTTATTTGCCCCCAGCATTTCATACTTTATCAAAAAAAGAGAAAAGAAGTTTCTGTGAATGTCTACGTGGAGTCAAAGTGCCACAGGGTTACTCTTCAAATATCAAGAGACTTGTCTCAATGAAAGATCTCAAATTAGTTGGCTTAAAGTCTCATGATTGCCATGTATTGATGCAACAACTACTACCAGTGGCCATTCGTGACATCTTGCCTAAAAAAGTCAGACATGCCATTACTAGGTTATGCTTATTCTTTAATGAAATATGTAGCAAGGTCATTGACACTAAAAAGTTGAATGACTTGGAAAATGAGGCAGCCATTATCTTGTGCCAATTGGAGATGTATTTTCCACCTTCATTTTTTGACATCATGGTTCATTTGATTGTTCATCTAGTGAGGGAGATTAGATTGTGTGGCCCCGTTTATTTAAGGTGGATGTACCCGGTTGAGCGATACTTGAAGATCTTGAAAGGATATATGAAGAATCCACACCGTCCCGAAGCATCTATTGTTGAAAGGTATGTTGCAGAAGAAGCTATTGAGTTTTGTAGAGACTACATGTCAGAAGCGGAACCTGTAGGGCTTTCGAAGTCTCGTCATGAAGGAAGATATGATGGTAAGGGTACATGAGGTATCCTTTGTTAAGAGCATGGGTCGGGAGGAAGTGCTTCAAGCACATTTGTATATATTGAATAACACTGATGAGGTTGAACCATACTTATGTGAGCACAAAAGCATCATCAATGAAACTTACCCTATAATGAATGAAAAATGGTGTTTGAACAAGCATAATAAGACTTTCTTGAACTGGTTTAAAGAAAAAATTGCAAAGGATGGTACTACTTTTGATACATTAAAATGGCTAGCACAGGGGCCTAACTTTGATGTCATATGCTGGAGTGGGTACGATATCAATAAGTTTTCCTTCTATATAAAGTCCCAGGATGACAAAAGTACTATGCAAAACAGTGGGGTTATGATCGTCGCTAAGTCCATGCATTTCTCTAGTTCGAAAGATAAAAACCTTGCTATGGCATCCGTTTCATACTTTGGAATCATTGAAGAGATCTGGGAGGTTGATTACACGAAGTTTAGAGTGCCTGTTTTTAAATGTCAGTGGGTCGACCGTAACAACGATGTGCAAACCGATGAGTTAGGATTCAAATTGGTGGACCTTAATAAGGTAGGTAATAAAGAAGAGCCTTTGATCATGGCATCCCAAGGAAAACAAGTGTTTTATATCCGTGATCCTTCTAACAAAAGGTGGTTAGCGGTTCTCCAGGGAAAAAACATGTATAATGGTAATGAGGGAAATCAAGATTCAACTCTTGATATTTCTGATACTCCTTCTTTCTCAACACGGGTACCTAATTTCAATGAGGAAAATGAAGTGGACGATGTACATGCTACACGTAATGATCACCAAGAAGGGTTATGGGAGAACTTTACTACTTGACCACATTGTAAGTTTAGTTTGAGTTATGTTTAAAGTCATATTATATGTTTACGTTGATATTTATAAGTTATGCTTATGTTGATCGATATTTATAAGTTATGTTTGTTATTAATTTATCCAGACATACTGACAATTTATTTATTTTTTGTCTAAACAGGTATACATGGTTGATCCCGAGGATATCCCTCCTTCATGCAGCGGGTCGGAGACCCCGTCTACGGGTAGAAAGGGTAGACGTGCCACACGAATGAGGAATTTGACTGCCAACCGTGGTTCAAATCAAAGGATAAGAATCGACTTTGATGCTAATCTCAATCCTATTAGGCCAATGGCAGAGCAGTTTATCAGTTTTGTGGGGACCCTTGCTCGAAGCAAGCCTAGTATACTTATTGACCGTTGGAAAGATGTACCGTAGGGCGTGAAGGATCAGATGTGGGAGAGTATTATGGTATCTATAATTTTACGTCCTGTGTTTGTATCTACTTTATTTTAATCTTATTAATATCATACAATAATTCGTTGATTCTTTTGGTGTTAATGTAGCTCACATTTGACCTGCCGGATATGACGGATATGAAGAAACATTTTATAAAGTATGCTGGTGAGAATTAGAGGGATTTTAAGGTGGACCTGGGCAGATATTATGTATTCAAGCAAAGCTGTGAAAAGAACCCACTTGAGGTGTACCCGTTTCTTGACCAGGCGACGTGGGATCGCTTTGTTCAGAGCCGACATGATCATAGCTTTCAGGTTAACTTATTTGAGTTGTCTCTAAATTTATGTAATTTCATTAATTTTCTTAATTTACTTATGTAATTTAATTGTCTTATATTTATAACAGGAGAAGAGGAAAAAGGGGCAGGAAAACCAAAGCAAGAATGTCTACCCCCATATACTGTCTCGTGGGGGATATAAAAAACTTGACCTGACAATGGTGGAAGAGGAAAAGAAAAGACTTCATCAAGAAGCATCTCAGGCAGATCCTACAGCTGATAATCATCCAGAAGTTGTTGATCCACCTCCACCCCCACGCCATCGTAGATGGAAGAGGGCCCGACAAAGAAGTACGGGACAATATGCATCTGAGGAGGCCCGCCAAGTAGCTGAGAAGATTGTAAGTATAGTTTGAATTGTAATTGTGATTTTAACAATGTTATTGAATTGTAATGTGACCTAATATTTTATATGTTGTAGGATGCCTTGGACGAGCAAGCCACTCAAGGAACCTTTGTTCCTAGAGGATGCGAGGATATCTTAGTCACGCTTGCCATCAGAAACTGCACCACCGGACCTTGTCATTGGTGTTGGATGGGGCGTTGACATTCGCCAATACCATGGTTCATCTTCACACCAACGCCATAGGGATGTTGATGCAGATAGAGAACGGCTAATACGGGAGATTGCAGATGAGCTTAGACAGGAGATGGCCCAGCAGCTGGCAATAATGGCTGCTATGTCCCAGCAAAACACAGGTGTCCAACCCTCTGTCCATGTGAGCACTAAGGGCTCATGTGATCCTCCTCATTAGCCTGAAAATGATGATGATGATGATAATGATGATGATGATGATGATGATGATGATGATGATGATGATGATGATGATGATGATGATGATGACCCTGATAGGTGTGAGCTGTATGTTGATGATCATCATGATCGCCGCTTAGTGGCATTGGGGAGGGCACATAACTTAGGTAATACCATACACCACCGTTGGGGAGGGCACATAACTTACACTACAAAAAAAGGTTATTTAGCGACCGAAAATAGTGACCGAATTTATTGGTTGCTGTTTGCGACCGAAATGGCGACCGATTGTAGGATCTAAATCAAACACTGATTACAGTTGATATTGCGACCGAAATAGCGACCAAAATAGAGCGTAGCATAGTTATCGGTCTCTATTTCGGTCGCCAAATAAAGGAAAGTAAAAGTCAAAAAAATTATGACTTTTTAGCGATCGAAATGGCGACCGAATTAAATGCAACGGTTAAATTCCATTTATCTTGGTGACCGATGTTAAATCTGTCGCTAAGAGGTGCGTAAAAGAATTAAAATGGAGCGTGTTAGCGACCGAATTTTAAATCGGTCACTAAATTTATGAATTCAAATTTCAAATTTACCCGTTTAGCGACCGATTTAGCGAGCGAATAATTCGGCCGCTAAAACTGAAATCCCTAAATCACGACGTTCCTTCCTCTCTTCCCCCATTTCTCTCTTTCCCTCTCTTCTCTCCCACACGAGCGGCGCGGCGCAGCAGCTTCGACCATCATTCTCTCTTCCTCGCGAGCTTCGACCACCACCCTCCAGCCACCGCCGTCAGGTAAGCTCTCTCCCTCTCCCTCTCCCCCTCTCCCTCTCCATCTCCGTTTCTCTCTCTCTCTCTCCATCTCTGTCTCTCTCTCTCTCTCTCTCTCTCTCCATCTCTAACCGTTTCTCTCTCTCTCTTAGGTCCGTCTTCCTCCGCACGTCCGGCAGCGGTGCCACCACCACCGTCACCACCGAGGAGCGGTGCCACCGTTACCACCGCAACACAGTAAGTCTTCTTCCCTTTGGCAAAATCAAGTAATGCGAGTCTGCTTTTACTATATTAAACTATATTGAACGCATGTGCAAAGGGCTTCAGTCAATGAATTTCTTTAATATGAAAGTTATCAATCAAGTGAAGTATCTCTTTGGTGTCAGCTTAGTAATTAAAAAAAATGTGCCATTGCAAATGCGTGGCAGTTTTTTTATGTAACATGAAGCATATATATATTTTGTTTTTTATTGAAAGCATGTGTAGAGGGTTTTAGTCAATCAATTTCTTTTATATGAAAGTTATCAAAACAAGGGAAGTAAAACATTTTTGGATTTCTAAAAAAAAAGGCTAAAATGTATTTTTGATCCTTCAACCTTCTCATTTTGACAAAAATAGTCCCTCTAGTTTATTTCTAACGATTTTAGTCCCTATAAAATTTTGAAGTTGCACAAATGGTCCCTCTGCAAAGTCACCGTTGAAAAACTAACGGTTTGCTTATAAATAATAAATAATATTCCATTGCCGCTGCCATTATTTCCACTACTAGTCACCCATCCATCGAGTTGATATGTCGGTGATGCCACATCCTCCTATTCTCGGCTCCATTCCTGCCACATCTCTCGTCGTCGGCGAACTCAAAGCCGTTGAAGAAGTCAGTGTCCACTAAAGCTCCGGTGATGTCCACCAACGGGGGCACCGATCGGCCTTGATCGCTAACTATGGCCGCTTGATTTAACGGAAACGATGGTGATCAGGACGACGACACAAGCACCAGAGATGCCGCCTGCAGCGGACGGAGATGGGAGGGGGAAGGCGGAGATGTCAAAGTCCGAAAGGTCTAAAGGAGAAGGTCATCAAAATCGGGTAGCGAGGCAAAAACTGGTGTCGGAGTGGGACCTGCGGTGGTGGGACCCACACTCCGACATCCCTCTATGCCCACCGTTGCCGGCAGAGTTCCGATGAACTTTGGATCCATTGAAAAAACAAAGTTTGTATTTTTCTTTTCCTCCTCTGATACTATGGTTGTTATGGTGGGTGGTTGATGGAAGAGTGAGAGAAGAAACTGAGAAGGGAGAGAAAGAGAAAATTTTTCAGGTGGGTGGTTGTCTCTTGTATGACTCATTCAGTATGAGTTAAAGAACAAGCAAGTAACAACAACAAATAATTTGACCTTTAGATTAGATACCAAAAGTTGAGGAATTTGTCTTTGGAGTAGAGGACATTTCAATGCTCCACCCTTTGTTGCTGATGAAGAACGATGCCGTGGGATGAAGATGAAAGAGGTACGAAGGAGAGTGAGGGTATCGCCAGATGAAGAAGATGAAGTTTGGATTCTTTTAAAAATGATATATTGAATATTCTAATTATTATTTTTTTTTATCTTAGAAACATAAGGAAATGCCGTTAGTTTTTGAACAGTGACTTGATAGAGGGATCATTAATTTGTGCAACTTCAAAATTTTATTGCCAGAAAAAAATTAGAGGAACTATTTTTGCCCAAGTGAAAAAGTTGAAGGACCAAAACTACATTTTAACCTTCTTTTATAAGGACATATATAATCATGTCTGATTCTCGATTGAAATTTATTCCACGCCAGTTTCTCTTGCAGACAATATGTAGATTTTTTTTCCCTGATAAATAGAGAATATATTAATAATATGTAGTTTTAGCAACATAGTATGCCCAACTCTCCAACTTCTAGAAATGGTTGAAGAAAGAACACACTATCATCATTAATATGTAGATAATGCAGAATAATTAGTGAAGCTCAATCATTCAATTAAGACCTAAATGTTGGGAAATGCCATCATAATTTCCCTCATCTGTGAACTCAAAATAGGCACTAAGCGGAAGCGTAAAATAAGTATAATAACACCAGATAATTTTTAGTTTGGAAAAACCCGTGAACAAGGGAAAAAACTACGGGACCCATAGACCGCTTAAACTTCCACTATAAAATAATAGGAATACAGAAATATTATATACTCAATTTATGAATAACACTTTTATAAATTTGACTCACTATTTTTCTAAAAATATCTCTAAAGATCTCTTTCTCTTTTCTCTCTTTCTCTTACGAGGCTCTGGTGTATCTCACTTTCTCTCAAGTTCTTCTATTTATAGAAGCAAAAAAATGTGCACTCGTTATGAAAGTGGTAGGAGGTTGGACAATTTTCAACAATTGCATTTAATGAGTAAGACTTTTGGCTGAATCTCCAACACTAAAATCATTCAATTAGTGAATCACTGAATCCCAATCTCGCCAGCTGCCTCGTGTTTGCCACTTCGTTTTTTATACTGCCTCGTGTTCTAGTCACTTCGTTTTCTTTATAAGCTACATAATTTGACGTGGTAGCCACCTACCTCACATGATACGCAAGTTGGTATGATCTCTAAAAACTGGAATAGGCACATGAAAAATATTATACTTATAATGCAATATATATATATATATATATATATATATATATATATATATATAACAACCAAATATTATCCTATTAGATAAGGTTGGATATATAATATAATATAATATAATATAATATGCATGACAGTCCAAAAACACAGCTGAAAG
Organism: Sophora flavescens; assembly: GCA_030762895.1. Taxonomy (NCBI): domain Eukaryota; kingdom Viridiplantae; phylum Streptophyta; class Magnoliopsida; order Fabales; family Fabaceae; genus Sophora; species Sophora flavescens. The sequence goes on along the minus strand of CM061063.1, from coordinate 266,156,836 downwards.
CAAAAGGATGATGTGGTTGATATTGAAGGTCTTCTTTGCTTTGATAGTATTGGTAGGAGTAGTGCTCCCTGGTGCTGATACCTTGAGTAGAGATGACTTCCCAGTTGATTTTGTGTTTGGCTCATGAACCTCAGCTTATCAGGTTCATCTCTCTCTTGCAATTATTAATGTTTTGATCTTGCTGCTCCTTCCTTTTCATGGGAGAGTATCACTGATTCACTATTAATCAGTTCACACAGTCATTTGATTCTGTTGTTGATTAAATGAGTGAATTAGCAAGTTATAGTTTCTGGAATTATTTTTTACTTGCATTTTAGTCCCTTTTAACTCTGTGTGCAACTTAATCCTTAAATCTACAGAACTCATGTCAACTTAATCCTTTTTAGGAACTAAGCTCCACCCATTTTTCTCAAAGGGAACGTTGGTGGTGTGTGTTGAGTTGTATCATAAAATTGCTCCAAACTTAATCTGTTCTTTCATATAGATGTTAACAATAAAATTGTATGCAATGTGTAGATGATCTCTCTCCAAACTTAATGTGTTGAGTTGGGATCGCTCTCCTAGGGTTTCCTAGGAACTAAGTAGCGGCTACTCCCAGCTCTTTACTGGCTTCATCATCCATTCTTTGGATCTCTCCCCGGGTTATCCCGGCTTCTTTTTTCTTTCTTCTCTTGTCCTTTTGTTGTTTTCTTCCTTTAAAGACTCATGGAGACATGGAAGGCGGTCCCACTCTCGGAGGAGGAGGAGGTGGGAATCGTGGTGGAAGAGGATGAAGCATTAGAAGAGGGTGTGTTCAGTCGATCCCTTGCAGGCACACTGCAGTGCGCGAATCCCTATAATGTTAGGGTCTTCAAGCAGGTCATCACGGGACTCGTGGAGGTTGAAACACCCCGTGGAAATCCAGGACCTTGGGAAGAATCTGCATGCCTCTTCCGCTTCTCCAACAAACGAGACACGGAGAACGTTCTCAAAGGTGCTCCTTGGAGCTTGGCCAGGAATCTATTGATCCTCAAAAGAGTCTCTGGGGACTGAACAACCATCCGAGATGGTCATGCGGACCTCATCGTTCGGGGCGAGAATCTATGACTTACCATTGAAGCTCGGATCGGACTCCATGGCGCGAAGGTGGGGATATCATCGGAAAATTTGAAGAGGCGGATAACAACGATGCAAGCAGAGTTTGGAAAATTCCTCAGAATCAAAGTGGAGCTTGATCTGCGTAAACCCTTGAAAAGGGGCACAGTGATTCGTTATCAGGGCAAAGATCTTCGCGTCTTCTTCAGGTATGAGAGACTCCCAAATTTCTGTTTTGCTTGTGGGAGGTTGGGTCACCAAATGAGAGATTGCGAGGAAGCAGGGGATCATGATGAAGAAGGGTACGAGGAAGTGGAAGAGAAAGACCTACCCTTTGGGCCGTGGCTTCGAGCTTCACCTTTACCCAAGCTCAATCGAGATCAGAAAAGGGACAGCAGCTCCAGTGTTTGCAGCAAGGCTCTGTTCGCCTGTACAAGTAGCAATAAGGTGGAATCTTCATCCCAGAAAAATGAGGAGATTGAGGTAGATCAGACACCAAAGTCAAAAGAGAAGGAGGAGGCCATTCCAAATTTTGAAGAAAAGAACAAAGAAAATCTTGCAAAAGAGATTGAGAAGGTGGCTGAGTCCTTGGGATCTTTTGACCTGACTCCTAAGAACAACAACACGGGTAGTGGTAAGCAGCCCAGCTCTGGCAAGCAACGAAAGTGGAATAGGAAAAAAATCAGAAAGCCTATGGGAAGCAGTAGCAAGGAGGATACATCGAAGAAGATGGGAAAGAGGCAGCTGATTGATGTGATGATCACGAGAGGGGACTCAGGATGGACTTATGGGTAAAGACGAGGAAGAGGCGGTATGTTGCTATGGAGACGGAAAAACCTGAACCAGAGGCGGTGTTGGAGGACCAACACTTGCCTAAAGCCATGAAAATACTAAGTTGGAGCCGCCGAGGGTTTGGGAACCCTCGGGCAGTTCGAGCCTTGTCAAGGCTCATCCTTTTAGAAAACCCCTAACTAGTCTTTCTCATGGAGACTAGACTTAAAGAATACGAGATGTCTAAAATAAAGGCCAGGTGTGGATTCAATGCGGATTTGTTTGTGGCTATCATGGTTCCGGGAAGGAGAGATCAGGGGCCCGGCTCTTATGTGGAATGATCAACTGGATGTCACCATTATCTCCTACTCTTTGAACCACATTTTTGGAAAAATGGAAGATGATGAAGGAGGGGAACCCCGGTTTCGTTACGGCATCTACGACTCACGAGAAGAAGGAAAAAAAAAGAAGACCTGGGAGCTGATAAGAAACTTAGCAGGGCAGACTTCAAATAGGTGGATTTGCTTTGGAGACCTCAACGATATCCTTTCTTTAGGGGAGAAGAAGGGAGGAAATCCTCATAGCTTTGAGCAGTTAAGTTTGGGCAGAAACACAGTTTCTGATTGTGGCTTGCAGGATCTAGGCTTTGTAGGCTACCCTTTTACTTGGTGCAACGGAAGGAAAGGAGAGGAACAAATCCAATGTAGACTTGATAGAGCTCTAGCAACTGAGGCTTTCATAACCAGATTTAGCCCAATTCAGGTAACTCACTTGCCCCGCTTTGGCTCAGATCATGCCCCCTTATTGATTAACCTTGAGGTGTCTCTGCACCCCAATCGGAAGGAAAAATTTCACCTGTTTAGGTTTGAGGAATGCTGGACAAAGAGTGCAATGTGTGAAGATGTGGTGAAGAGAATCTGGTCTGATGGTAATGCATCTTGTGAAACCAAAATTGCTAACCTCCAAGCGATGGATGAGGAATTCAAGGACTACAGAGCCAAAGAAATCAGAAAGGAGATTATAAAAACTGAAGAGAGACTTAAGGACCACTCCATGTGGTCCGATTCCCCAGAGTGCTTAGCTGAGTTCAAGGACCTTGAGAAGCATCATTCGGAGCTCCTGAAAACTGAAGAGACCTCATGGCGGCAAAGGAGTAGAGCTGTTTGGTTGATAGATGGGGACAAAAATACAAAATTCTTCCATGGCAAGGCTAATCAGCGCAGAAAGGTGAATCAGGTGAAAAAACTAAAAGATGAAAATGGGGTGTGGTGGCATGGAGGGGAGAATATTGAAAGGATCCTCCTAAGTTATTTTTCTGACTTGTTCACTTGCTCCAAGCCAAGCGGCATTGATCAAGTCTGTTTGTCAATTCAGAAGGGACTTAGCGAGGAGCACAAATGGTGGTGTGATCAGGATTTCACAGCTGAGGAAATTAGAGAAGCTATTAATCAAATGCATCCTCTCAAGGCTCCAGGACTGGATGGCATCCCTGCTCTGTTCTACCAGAAATATTGGCACATAGTAGGTGATGAAATTCAATCTTTTGTCCTTGGTATCCTAAATGGTGCAAAATCCCCAGCCCCCATCAACAAAACTTTTATTGCTCTGATTCCCAAATGCAAAAACCCAAGCTCTCCAAATCAATTCAGGCCGATAAGTCTTTGCAACGTGGTAATGAAAATTGTCACTAAGGTAGTGGCTAATAGAATCAAAGGAATTCTCTCGGATGTAATTGATGAGGAGCAAAGTGCCTTCGTGAGAGATAGGCGATAAGCGATAATGCCCTAGTGGCTATGGAGTGTTTTCATTGGCTAAAAAAGAAGACAAAAGGGAAGAAGGGGATGATGGCTCTAAAGCTTGACATGGCCAAGGCATATGATAGAGTGGAATGGCCGTTTGTAAATGCTGTCCTTCTTCATATGGGGTTTCCTCCAAAAATCACCAAGCTCATTATGTCATGCATCAACTCAGTTTCATATCAAGTTCTCATCAATGGTAAACCGAGTAGGAGCTTCTCCCCAGAAAGAGGGCTTAGGCAAGGTGATCCTCTCTCACCCTACATCTTCATATTATGTGCAAATGTACTTTCTGGCCTCCTTCATAAGGAAAAAATGCAGGGTTCCATTCATGGAATCCAAGTGGCAAGGAGAGCCCCGCAAATCACCCATCTTCTCTTTGTTGATGACAGTCTTTTGTTTGCTAGAGCCACTCAAACCGAAGCTGAATCCATATCTCGAGTCCTCAATGCTTATCAGTTAGCCTCCGGCTAATTGGTGAACTTAGACAAGTCAGAAGTGTCATTCAGTCGAAATGTGCCTATTTCTGAGCAACATATGATCTGTAACAAGATGGAGACAAAGACTGTGACCTCTCACTCGAGATACCTTGGCCTCCCGGTATGTTTTGGCAGATCAAAGAAAGATGTCTTCGCTTTTGTTAAAGAAAGGGTGTGGAAGAAACTCAAAGGGTGGAAGGAGAGATGCCTTTCTAGAGCGGGGAAGGAGGTGCTAATTAAATCCATAGCTCAGGCCATTCCTAATTATATAATGAGCTGTTACAAAATTCACGATGGCTGCTTTACAAGACATTGAATCCATGATAGCAAAATTACGGTGGGGGGCACAAATGAAGAAAACCGGGAAGGTGCATTGGTTGAGTTGGGAAAAGATGGGAAAAGCTAAAGGAAGAGGGGGCATGGGCTTTCGGGGTTTTTCTGAATTCAACAAGGCCCTGATTGGAAAACAGTGTTGGAGGCTAATTACTGAGGAAAACTCCCTTATGGCTAGAGTGTTCAAGAGTAGATACTTCCCCAGAAGCGGCTTTTTGGAAGCAAATCTTTGGTTTCCAACCAAGCTATGCTTGGAGAAGCATTTTTCAAGAAAAAGAAGTCATGTCCTTAGGGATGAGGTGGCTGATTGGAGATGGGAAAAAGGCAAAAATATGGAAGGATAATTGGCTACCGGAGCAATCCAACTTCAAGGTCTGGAGTCCTCCATCCATTCTCCATCCGGAGGCAACAGTTAGTGAACTTATTGATGAGGATACAAAACTTTGGAGAAGGGACATGATCTTTGATATTTTCAGCCCCTATGAAGCCCAACAGATAATCAATATTCCTATCTCTTTGAGGCTACCGGGTGACCGTCTAACTTGGCATTGGGAAAGAGATGGAAACTACTCAGTGAGATCGACTTACCACATGCCTCGTGACAAAAATGATAGAAACAACCCTGAGTCCTCGGAGATGAGGGATCAAAGCCTTTGGAAGAACATTTGGAAAGCCCCTATCCCCAACAAGGTGAAGAACTTCCTTTGGAGACTTGCAAGGAACATCCTGCCAACTAGATCCAACCTGGGAAAGAGAGGCATGCGTCTGGATCAGGCTTGTCCCCTCTGTTTGGAAACAGCAGAAACACAAGAACACTTATTTATGCATTGCCAACTAGTTCAAACTCTGTGGTTCACAACCCATCTTGGTGTGCATGTCCCAACTCAGGTAAGCCTCAATAACTGGATGAAGCAATGGCTAAACAACTCTGATTCTTTAGCTGTCCAGTTTTTCAGCATTACTCTTTGGCAGATTTGGAAAGTTAGGAATAATGTTATCTTTAAAAAAGCCAAACCTGACCCTCTGGCTACTGCTAAAGCCATTCTTGATTTTATCATTGAGTTTAATGCAGCTAATAACCTGTGTCCCAAAGACCCAAGGAGGAAAGACCCTTTAAAATGGGAGGCGCCTCCTGAAGGAACCCTGAAACTTAATGTTGATCTTTGGTTGTTTTGAAAATGGCGCATTTGGATGGGGAATGCTAGTCGAAATTCTCTTGGTCAGGTGCTGTTTCTTGCTACAAAGAAAGAAGGAATCCGGGTCAGCCCCTCTAACAAAGGGAAGCTCTGGGTTTGAGGTGGAGCTTACAATGGGCGTTCCAAGAGAATCTCGATAGCTTGATCATAGAAACAGATGCTGAAATGGTTGTTAATTGTCTTAAAGGTATGCCTAAAATTGCTAGCATTGAAAATATTATTCAAGATTGTAGAGAGACTCTATCACGGATGCCAAATCTTGTTGTTTCTAGTATAAAAGAGAAAGGAACTCTGCTGCCCATGCTTTGGTAGGTGTAGCTAGAAATCTCGGATCCAGATCTTGGTTGGGGATTTTCCCATAACATGTTTATCACATCTTTTGTAATGACTTTGTTTTAGCTTATTGAATTGCTTAGCTTCCTGACAAAATAATATAACTATATTAGGGCCTATACAACTTTTTAATAAAGGCAAAAAGAAATTTTATTAATCAAGCCGAGATCTGAGACAAGATGTGCCACACCTTGAACTAATGACTAAATACAAATCATAAATTCCACAAAAAACACCAACCCAAATATATTTTACAAGATATCTCCCCTGATACTGTTGGAGTGCAATTCAGATTAAATAAATCAGTTAGTGTTAGTTTGTTAGTTAGTGTTGGTTAAAGTGTATTGTATGCAATGTGAATAAAATTTCAGTTTTCATATTCTTCTCTTTTTTTTGATCGGACAGAAACTAAAAAGCAAACAACAAAAAACTAAGGTCTCAGTTTAGCCACTCCCATTACATCAGCCAACAAGGTAGTCGATAGTTGAGGGGGACAATGACTCCAAACAGTAAAATCCTGGGTTGAGGAAGCACCATGCTTAGCTAGTCAGTCTGCACAAGCATTCCCTTCCCTCAAAACATGTTGAAATCGCAGGGTCCAACCTAAGGACATAAAACTCCTTATATGATTGATCAAGGGAGCAAAAGGATGAACAAGAGAAACACCATTCATGATAAGATCCAAAGCTGACATTGAATCCGATTCACAGATTACATGTTGACAGCCTAAGTTGCAAGCTTTCCTAAGACCATGAGCAATAGCTAAAAATTCAGCATTCATGTTGTTAGAAATCCCACAGTATCCCGAAAAACCAATGATCCACTCTCCATTGCTATCTCTGATCAGGCCACCGAAACCTGAGTTGCCAGGATTGCCCATGCTACTACCATCAACATTGAGATTAAAGGAATTCACCAAAGGTGGTTGCCATTTAACCTCCCGAACAGGTTTGTTAACATTAGAAGAGCCAAAAGCCTGTTGAATGGACCTCACCAAAGAATGGACATTACTAAGAATTCTCCAATCATCCCACCTGAAGTCTTCAAAAATCTCCACATTCCTAGCCTGGCCTTCCAAAGGTACCAGCAAGTCACCACAAACACAATACCCTTCTCATCAATTGCACTTTCACGAATCCAACTGGAGGGATCATCTGATTGGAAGAACAGATGTTGGTTACATATCTGGAAGCTCCAAATGCATCTGGCTCTCGTGCAATCCCTGAGAGAATGGAGGATAGTTTCCTGAATAGAACCACAAATTTGACAAGAATAGTCCATGGACATGTGATGATCAACTCTGTGTTTATTTGTAGGAAGACTTTTATGCAGGGCTAGCCAAAGAAAATGTTTTAAGTTTTCCGGAAGTTTGAGTTTCCATAGCCAGGTCCAATTCCCCTCATTAGCATACTCATTAGCCTCATTGTCAAGCCAAATATAAGCACTTTTAGCCGAGTAGGCACCATCATTAGAAGCCCCCCAAATCAAAACATCATCAGATTCTGAATGAATGAAAAGACTTTGGATATTCAATTGAATATCTATAGGAAGTTGTGTAGCAATTCTGTCAAAGCACCAATTATTATCCAGCCAAATATCATTCAGATTCAATGTTGTATCCTGGATGTTAACAAATGGAACAAAATCACAAAGCTTCCCTTCATCAAGAAACTTATCATACCATATGGAGATATTGCCTCTGCCAACTCTGTACTTGAAGCCCTCCTGTAGCAGATTCACAGCTTTAACCATAGACTTCCAAACATAAGAACAACCATTCTTGGGTTGCAACTGAAAAATATGATCACAGTTATTCATATACTTGAAATAGACAACTATAAACACGAGAAATGGGGTTGAATTGTGTTTATCAGAATTTAATCAAAGTTGAAATCTTTTCGCAAACAGAAGCTAGATTTGGACGAGTGGAAGAATACAGGATGGACGGGTGACTTTTGCAAACACACCACTTGATAGATGTAAGAAAACTAAAGCAATTAAAGAGGTAATAAGGAAGGAGAGATTGACACAGTTGTTTATCCTGGTTCACTCTTCAAAGCAAAGAGCTACGTCCAGTCCTTGGCAGCACCAAGATTTTTTCACTATAACTGATCAGGCTACAGACTCAAGTATTGTTTGCACACCTAGCCTCTTCAGGCTCAAAGACAAGTATTCTTTGCACACCTAGCCTCTTCAGGCTCAAGACAAGTATTCTTTGCACACCTAGCCTCTTCAGGCTCACTCAGGTTTGTTTGAGAGATTTGGTTTGTAACAGATACAACTTCTCACAGACAGATCTTTCACTAACACTCAGATAGTGGTTTAAATGTAAAGCTTAGGAAAGTCTGCGTAATAACTTCAAATGATTGAAGAATACAAAATGAAATAATGAAGAAATTAATGTGTAGAGTTATGGTTCTTTGATGCTATGTGTATTCTCACTCTACTTCATCTTCAATGGCTTCTGTATTTATAGTCTTCAAGCATTTAGGATCCGTTAGAGACATTCCCTAAGATGTTGGCTTCAAACAGAACTTCATTAAATGCAATAGAGTTGTTGGTTGTACTCTAACATGAAGGATCATGGCTTTATACATCGTGATACAGTCACATCAGAGTTATGCAGAGTGCTTTTTATACTTTGCTGAGTACACTTCCCTTTTCGTGTAAGAACCCAGAGGTACTAGGGAATAAAGCATGTTGGAATCATTCTTTAATCGTTCTTTGGTTCTGATTATCCAAGGTTGCTTGAGAGAGTAAGTTATGACTTTTCTTGATAATCGTGAAAACTGAGTAGGAGAGAAGGCTTCAAGTTTCTTTCTGGTTCTTGAAATACGATTCTGATAATCCTTATAGAATTCGCGTCAATAAGATAAGTGCTTCCATCTTGAAAATAACCGCGTCTATCTAGCCATTTGAGTTTTCATTCGGGCTAGTAGACGAGCTCCTTATTAAGGACTCAGCAAGTCCAAAGACTAGTGTGGACGAGCGCTTCTGTCACCTTCAGTGGACGAGCACTCCTGTTACTTTAGTGGACGAGCTCCATATGCCACGTCATTGGACGAGCCATTCTGATACCTTAATGGACAAGTTATTTTGATACCTTAATGGACGAGCTCTATATGCCACGTCATTGGACGAGCCATTCTGATACCTTAATGGATGAGCTATTCTGATACCTTAATGGACAAGCTCCATATGCCACGTCATTGGACGAGCCATTCTGATACCTTAATGGACGAGCTCTTCTATCACTTCAGTGGACGACCACTTGTGTCACTTTAGTGGATTCAAGTTTCTATCTCTTGCGTTCTGGACGTGTGCTTCAATTACTACAGTGTTGGACGTCTGTTTGTTTCACTTTGTTGGACGTGAGATTCTATTACTTAATCTGCACACTCGATAGACAGGTTAACAACCAATATGAAGGTTAATTAAATCATTAACCAATGTTTAGTTATCATCAAAACTTAGGAAAATGCACATCAGACATTTTAGAGACTTAACAATCTCCCCCTTTTTGATGATAACAAACATTGAGATGATTTAATGAACCTCAAAATATCAACAAAGAAAATAGAATAAATCAGATAGGTTGAAATTTTCTTAAGCGGACAGGTTATATCATATTCATTCTCCCATTTCATATTCATTCTCCCATTCTCCTATAACATATTTCTATCACAAATCTCAATTTCTCCTATTCTCCCCTTTTGTCAACATAAAAAAGGGTTATCAAGTTTTATTTATGAGATATGTTAAGGGCAAGATAACATGTTAAGAAAATCATAGTAATGCAGCAAGCATATTAGACATACTCCACTTAAACTATTGTATCATTACTCCTCGTGAACTAATGCTTATTTAAAAGAACATGTATATAGGAGTAATGACAGATTTAGCATAGACAGGTTAACATTCATACATGTCATTCAACAATGCAATGCATGTTTAGATTATCTCTAATAAATAAAAACCTTTCTTCTGCGAGGGGTTTAGTGAAAATATCAGTCCATTGATTTTCAGTTTTAACAAACTTAATATCAAAGATGCCTTTCTGAACATAATCCCTAATGAAATGATGTTTGATTTCAATATGCTTAGCCTTAGAATGCTGAATTGGATTTTTAGTTAAGCATATAGCACTGGAATTATCACACCATACAGATATGTTATGTTCATAAATAGAGTAATCCTCAAGTTGATGTTTTACCCATAAGAGTTGAGAGCAGCAACTAGCAGTAGAGATGTATTCTGGCTTCGATGAGAGACAGGGCAATGGTTGTCTGCCTCTTGCTTGACCATGAGACTAAACTTGCTCCAATGAAGTGACATCCTCCGCTGGTCTTTTTCTTTCTATCCTGTCTCCAGCAAAGTCAGCATCACAATATCTCACTAATCTGTATTGTTTTGATCTTAAATACAGCAAACCAAGATTAGTAGTTCCAAGCAAATATCTAAATATTCTTTTAACAGCCTTAAGATGAGATTCTCTATGATCATATTGGAATCTAGCACACATACAGACACTAAATTGAATGTCAGGTCTGTTTGAAGTTAAGTACAATAGAGAGCCAATCATACCTCTGTAGACAGTTTGATCTACTTTTTTACCTTCATCATCTTTGCTTAGTTTTGCATTGGGTTGCATAGGGGTTTTCACGAGCTTTCCATTTTCCATTTGTATTTCTTGAGTATCTCCTTGGTATATTTTTGTTGATGAATATAAATTCCATCACTTGCCTGCTTGATTTGTAATCCAAGGAAGAACTTCAATTCTCCCATCATGCTCATCTCAAATTCATCTTGCATTAAATTTGAAAATTCCTTGCACAACTTTTCGTTAGTTTCTCCAAAAATAATATCATCAACATATTTGAACTATAATAAAGTTCTCTTTAGAGCATTTTTTGAACAGAGTAGTGTCTACTTGTCCTCTAGTAAAACCATTATGCATGAGAAAAGAACTGAGTCTATCATACCATGCGCTAGGTGCTTGTTTCAAACCATATAATGCCTTTTTAAGTTTGAAAACGTGATCTGGTTCATCAGTATCCTCAAAACCAGGGGGTTGTTTAACATACACTTCTTTTTCAATGATACCATTTAGAAAAGCACTTTTTACATCCACTTGAAACAGGGTAATTTGGTGTTGTACAGCATATGACATTAAAATGCGTATGTCTTCTATTCTAGCTACAGGTGCAAAGGTTTCAGTATAATCAATACCTTCTTGTTGGTTATAGCCTTGAGCTACTAACCTTGCCTTATTTCTGACAACTTTACCATCTTCATCCAATTTGTTTCTGAAGACCCATCTTATTCCAATAACTGACTTGTTTTTAGGCTTAGAGACAAGAGTCCAGACATCATTTCTGGTGAATTGGTTAAGTTCTTCTTGCATAGCAAGAATCCAGCTTTCATCCTCAAGAGCTTCTTCAATGCGTTTAGGCTCCAAATCTGAAATAAAGGCCACATTGCTTGATTATCTTAATGTGGATCTGGTTCTTACTCCTTTAGAAGGGTTTCCAATAATAAGATCCTTAGGATGATGAGTATTGAACTTCCAATCCCTTTTGAGATCATGATGAAGATCTTGACTTGTCTGCTGACTCGTCTGTTCCACTTGTCTTTCAGCCTCAGGCACAGGTTCTGTTTTGGTTAGATCGAGTTGTTGACTTTCTGGCTTGTTTATATCAAGACCTGCAAGATCATCTTCTAGATCTGATAGTTCTTTAGTAGTCTTTAATCCATCATTGAATTTAACATGAGCAGATTCTTCAATAATACAAGTTCTTGAATTGTATACTCTAAAAGCCTTAGACTTTTCAGAATATCCTACGAAAATACCTTTATCTACCTTAGAATCAAACTTTCCAAGATTATCTCTGGTATTCAGAATAAAACATTCACATCCAAAAGCATGAAAATAAGATATGTTGGGCCTTTTTCTTTTCCACAATTCATAAGGAGTCCTTTTTAGAAAAGGACTAATAAGTATTATGTTTTGTACATAACAAGCAGTGTTTATAGCTTCTGCCCAAAAGTACTTAGGGAGATTATTTTCATTGAGCATAGATCTAGCCATCTCTTGCAAAGATATGTTCTTTCTCTCAACCACTCCATTTTGCTGTGGAGTTCGAGGTGCAGAGAAGTTATGAGAGATTCCATTCTCCTCACAGAACTGTATAAACTGCTCAATTTCAAATTCTCCCCCATGATCACTTCTAAGGGTAGAAATACAAAAACCCTGCTCGTTTTGTACTCTTTTGTGGAATACTGAGAAAGCCTTAAAAGACTCATCCTTGTGTGTTAGGAAGAGTACCCATGTGTATCTGGAATAATCATCAACTATGACAAATCCATATTTTCTTCAAGTCAGGCTGGCAACACTAACTGGTCAAAACAGATCCATGTGTAACAACTGAAGAGGTCTAGAGGTTGATACTTGGTTTTTAGATTTGAAAATTGATTTTATCTGTTTACCTCTCTGCATGCATCACACAAGACATCTTTCTTAAAGCTAATATCAGGCAAATCCTCTCACAAGATTATTCCTTTTTAATTCAGAAATTAGTTTCATACTAGCATGTCCTAGTTTCTTATGCCATAACCATCTCTCATCCTCTTTAGACATCAGACAGGTTACACTTTGATCCGAGAGATCAAACAGTTCAATCTTATAAAGATTTTGTTGCCTTTTAGTTGAAAAGAGGGTTTTGCCACAACAGTCTTTAACTATGCATACATCTTTGGTAAAGGAAACATCAAAACCACTATCACATAATTGACTTATGCTAAGCAAATTGTGTGTTAATCCTTTAACCATAAGAACATTAGATATAGAGGGAAGAGGGGGTTTACCACCAATAGTACCAATTCCTATAACTTTCCCTTTCTGATTCCATCCGAAAGCAACGTGTCCTCTTTTCTTAAGTTGGAGGTCTAAGAACATAGACCTTTCTCCTGTCATATGACGCGAGCAGCCACTGTCTAGGTACCAGCAGTGGTGTTTTCTTTGTCCTGTTGAAGACATCTGCAACAAAAATTATTTGATCTTTAGGTACCCATATTTTTTTGGGTCCTTTTCTATTAGTTCTAGGAGTCTGTGAAGACTTCCTTCTCTTCTTATGGATACACTTAGACATAACATGCCCAGTTTTTCCACAGAAGTTACAAATAGGTGTCGATTTGGTTACAGTTGACTTAACAGATACTGTAGAAGCTTTGGTTGATATTTTATGATGTGTCTGATGGACATATCCAATACCCTCTTTGTTAAGAGAGTGCCTCTGACTGGCAAGTAGCTTAGTCAGATTGTGTCTACCATTAACAAATTTGGCAAGATCAGAAGTGAGCTCTTCCACTTTTTGTTGAGGTTTTTCAATTTCTTCAGATGGTGATGTTTCACTTGAGATCTTAGCATCATTAGACTTTTCAATCTTCAGTTCACTGTTTTCTTTAGCCAACTTCTCGCACTCTTGAGATTTCTGTTTATGCTCACTGGTGAGCTTTACATACTCTCTCTTGAGGGATTTGAAGGCTTTAGATAAGCAGTTAGATTCCTCCATCAACTCCTCATAGGCATCAAGTAATTCCTCATAGTCAGGATGTACCTCATCGTCAGAGTCTGAGTCAGTGTTGGCCATCAAATAGAGATTGACTTCTTCCTATGTTTCTTTATCAGAAGATGTTGACTCCAGATCCTCCCAAGTAGCCATCATTCCTTTCTTCTTCTTCTTGAAGAATTTCTTAAGAGGGGCCTTCTTGAGTTGAGGACATTCAACCTTGATGTGACCAGGCTTCTTGCATTCATAGCAAACAATTGGACTTTTGTCTGTTGAGGTGGATTCTTTGAAGTTCTTGTCCTTGTTGAACCTTCTGAATGGTCTATCCCTCTTGAACTTCTTTTTCTATAGGAGAAGCTTTATCTTCCTAGTCAGGAGAGACAATTCTTCATCACTCTCAGAATCCTTGAGTTCTGATAGGTCAGCATCACTGGATGACTCATCTGCCTTCAGAGCCTTGGAAACTTTTCCTGACTTTTGATCAGCTTTCAGAGCAATTGACTTGCCCTTCTTTGGTGCAACTTCATCTCCAAGTTCTTCCTCATGAACAGTGAGTGTTCCAAGAAGTTCATCCATAGTCAAGGTAGTGAGATCCTTGGCTTGAGAGATAGCAGTGACCAAAGGTCTCCACTGTACAGGTAGACTTCTCAGAATCTTTCCAACCTTCTCAGAATTTGTATAGACTTTGCCAAGAGATTTTAAACTGTTGATTATAGTTTGAAATCTTCCTATCATTTGAGCAACAGATTCTCCTTCCTCCATGACGAACAATTCATACTTTCTGACAAGTATGACAATCTTTGACTCTTTGACTTTGACTGTTCCTTCATGTATGACAGCTAAAGTGTCCCATATTTCTTTGGTAGAGTCACAAGCACATACCTTCTCAAACTCCTCCGGATTGAGAGCACAAATGATGTTATATCTAGCTTTGTAGTTCAACTCCCTTTTTTTCTTTTCTGCAGTAGTCCACTGAGCTTTTGGTTTGTCAGTGTTATCATCATTCTTGGGAATGAATGGACCATCTGTAATGACATCCCAAAGATAAGAGTTTGTAGATAAAATGAACCATTGAAATCTATCTTTCGAATAGTTGTCGTTTTCTCCATTGAAGTAAGGAGGTCTGGTTAGGGAAGCTCCTTCAGTCTGATGACTTCCACTTGAACTAGCTCCAGCAGTCATGTCTATTCTTCATGACCTTTTACCTCTACACTGTTAGATGCTCAACCCAGAGGCTGAGCTCTGATACCAACTGAAATAGACAACTATAAACACGAGAAGGGGGGTTGAATTGTGTTTATCAAAATTAAAGCAAAGTTGAAATCTTTTTGCAAACAGAAGCTAGATTTGGACGAGTGGAAGAATACAGGATGGACGGGTGACTTTTGTAAACACACCACTTGATAGACGTAAGAAAACTAAAGCAATTAAAGAGGTAATAAGGAAGGAGATATTGACACAATTGTTTATCCTGGTTCACTCTTCAAAGCAAAGAGCTACGTCCAGTCCTTGGCAGCACCAAGATTTTTTCACTATAACTGATCAGGTTACAGACTCAAGTATTGTTTGCACACCTAGCCTCTTCAGGCTCAAAGACAAGTATTATTTGCACACCTAGCCTCTTCAGGCTCACTCAGGTTTGTTTGAGAGATTTGGTTTGTAATAAATACAACTTCTCACAGACAGATCTTTCACTAACACTCAGAGAGTGGTTTAAATTTAAAGCTTAGGAAAGTATACGTAATAACTTCAAATGATTGAAGAATACAGAATGAAATAATGAAGAAATTAATGTGCAGAGGAATGACTCTTTGATGCTATGTGTATTTTCACTCTACTTCATCTTCAATGGCTTCTGTATTTATGGTCTTCAAGCATTTAGGATCCCTTAGAGACATTCCCTCAGATGTTGGCTTCAAACAAAACTTCATTAAATGCAATAGAGTCGTTGTGGACAGCCATTAATGCAATAGAGTCGTTGGTTGTACTCTAACATGAAGGATCATGGCTTCATGCATCGTGATACAGCCATATCAGAGTTATGCAGAGATCTTTTTTTACTTTGCTGAGTATACTTCCCTTTTCATGTAAGAACCAGAGGTACTAGGGAATAAAGCATGTTGGAAGCATTCTTTTAGTGTGGACGAACGCTTCTGTCACCTTTAGTGGACGAGCACTCCTGTTACTTTAGTGGGCGAGCTTCGTATGCCACGTCATTGGACGAGCCATTATGATACCTTAGTGGACAAGCTATTTTGATACCTTAATGGACGAGCTCCATATGCCACGTCATTGGATGAGCCATTCTGATACCTTAATGGACGAGCTATTCTGATACCTTAATGGACGAGCTCTATATGCCACGTCATTGGATGAGCCATTCTGATACCTTTATGGATGAGCTCTTCTATCACTTTAGTGGACGACCACTTGTGTCATTTTAGTGGACGCAAGTTTCTATCTCTTGCGTTATGGATGTGCGCTTCAATTACTACAGTGTTGGACGTGAGATTCTATTACTTAATCTGCAAACTCGATAGACATGTTAGCAACCAATATGAAGGTTAATTAAATCATTAACCAATGTTTAGTTCTCATCAAAACTTAGGAAAATGCACATCAGACATTTTAGAGACTTAACAATACTTAGCTGCTAACATTTGTACCCATAGTTTGCCCTGGTTATGTATCATATCCCATACATGCTTCCCTAATAAGGCTCTACTGGTATCTCTGGCCCTTTGAATGCCAAGACCACCTCTATGTCTTGGATGATCACTTTCTGCCAGCTCACCCAATGATTCGAAGCACCACCCCAAATAAATTCCCTGATTGAAGCATCAATGTTAGAACAAGTACCTTCAGGAAGCCATAAATTCTGCATAGTGTATATTGGCATTGAGGAAAGGACAGACTTAGCAAGAGTAACCCTACCAGCTCTACTGAGAAGTTTGCTTTTCCAATCAGCCAGACGACTATTGATTCTATCATGAATGTAGGAAAAATCCATTTTCTTAACTCTCCCAGCTAACAAGGGGAAACCAAGATATCCCCCTATATTAAATGTATGTCGAAATTCAATGATAGATTGGAATTTATCAATTTTGCTTCTAGGATTATTTTTGGAGGGCAAGAACCTAGATTTATGCATACTTATTGTCATACCAGAAGCTTTGCAAAAAGCCTGCAGAACCTCCTTAACCAATTTTACCTGAGAGATCTTGGCTTGAGTAAAGAGTAGACAATCATCCGCAAAGAAAAGGTGCGAAATTGGAGGCCCATTCTTGGAAATCTTAATAGGATGCCACTTATTACTATGCATATTCTCTTGAATCATCAAATCTAGTTTCTCCATACAAAGGACAAAAAGGTAAGGAGACATTGGATCTCCTTGCCTAAGCACTCTATGAGGAATGAAGCTTTCAAGATGCTCATTATTCCATTTCAAGGTCAGAGAAGAAGAAGAATGTAGCTCATTATCAAATTAATAATATGGGTTGGAAAGCCAAATTCCTTAAGAGTCATACGAAGAAAATTCCAATCCACCTTATCATATACTTTTTCAAAATCTATTTTGAACATAAGATATCCAACCTTTCCTTTCTTCTTATGCATATAATGGACAATTTCTTGAGCAATAAGAGCGTTATCAGACGTACCTCTATTCGGGATAAAGCTGCCTTGAAAAGGTCCAATAAACTCATCTAAATAAGGCCTGATCTGCTTCACAAGAATCTTAGAAATCAACTTTAGCAATACATTGTATAAACTAATAGGTCTGAAGTCTTTGAGACTAGTGGGATCATCAACTTTAGGGATAGGCACAATAAGAGTTTCTGCCAATTTATTATCAATACAGCCCAAGGGGAAGGCTTTAGACACCAAATCAAAAACATCATTTCCAACAATGTTCCAGTAAGATTTAAAGAAAACAGGTTGGAAACCATCTGACCCTAGGGCCTTATACGAATGCATAGAGAACAAGACCTCTTTAGTCTCTATCCTTGTAACAGGTTGCAGCAGTAAATCATGAAGACAATTGCTAATCTTTGGAATGTTTTGCAGCTGTAAGCTCTGAGGATTACATTGCCCATTGGTTTGGAAAAGACTCTTAAAAAAGGATAAGGCTTCCCTCTTCAAAATTGATTCATCTGAACACCAATTCCCATCAATAATCAAGCCAGTAATTTTATTCCTTCTTCTCCTTATAACTGTTTGAGTATAGAAAAATTTAGTGTTCCTGTTACCAAATTTCACCCACTTTTCACGTGAGTTTTGGTACCAAAGGAGCTCTTCTTGGGCCAGTACATCACTGTATTGCTTCTGCAGATCCTTTTCTAAGGCAATAAGATCAGAATAAGGAAAGAAATCCAGCTGCTGATGAACACCCCTAATACATGCTTCAAGGAGTCTTTTCCTTCTAAAAATGTTCCCAAACACTTCTTTATTGAAGACCAAAGATTGATCTTTAATTTTACCCAATTTATACAAAGCAGTGCCCATAGAAGACATCCAAGTATTTTCAACCAATTTCCCATAATCCGGGTGAGACATCCAAGCCGCTTGAAATTGGAAGAATTTAGCTATAATACTTTGAGCTTTCTTGCAGCTAAGTAAAAGAGGATTATGATCAGAATCATCGGGGGCTAACACTTCAACCAGAGCATGAGGAGATTGTAGGCGCCAATTAACATCTGCAATGCAACGATCAAGTTTCTTCCTTATGTGTCTTCCCTGATAAATATTTTTGGAACAAGTAAAGAGGCCACCCACAGTGTGGAGGTCCATAAAGTCACAATCGACCATTAAGGAAGCAAGCAGCTGAGCCCGAAAAGTATAATAATTCCCTCCAGACACCTCAATTGAGTGAATAATTTCATTAAGATCACCTATAACCATCCAAGGACCAGAAATAGCACCTCTCAAATTTCTTAAACTATCCCACAACTCACAGCGACTTGTGAACATAGG
Source organism: Sophora flavescens (assembly GCA_030762895.1). NCBI lineage: Eukaryota > Viridiplantae > Streptophyta > Magnoliopsida > Fabales > Fabaceae > Sophora > Sophora flavescens. The sequence continues at coordinate 266,138,315 of CM061063.1, read as the reverse complement.
AGAAGCATACACTGCAGAACAATACCAAGTCACATTTTGTTTTTTAATGGAGAAGGTAATTGCTTGATGCATACTATATACAAGGTCAAAGGCAATATCATCCCCGCTGGACAAAACCCAAATACCTCCAGAATGACCATGAGCTTCCTGAATAAAAATAGGTTTATATCTAAGACTTAACCACATCTGTTCAGCTTTAAAAAAGAGTCCATGAGTTTCATACACCAAAAACAAAGAAGGGTGATGAAGACTAATGATATCACGGATATGGCGCCTCTTACTCTTACCAAAGGCACCTCTGATATTCCAAGAAATGATTGAAAGATTATCAAACAAATCCATAAAAACCATTAAAGAGAAGGAGGGCAGTAACAGAAGGTTACAAAGCCATTCGAGAATGCTGAAGTTGTGTTTCAGGAACAAAGTCTACCCAAATCAGCCCAACACACAGATACTGCACCCCCACCAAGCATTACTCCAAGGAGCTCTCCAATTTGTAGGATCCCCATACTTTACTCTAAGTAACCTAGACCACAATTGATCTTTCTCTACTAGGAATCGCCATATCCATTTACTCAACAGTGCCATATTATAAGCACGGATATTTTTGATGCCCAAACCACCCTCCTCCCTAGATTTGCATACAATGTCCCATTTCACCCAACAAATCTTACTACACTCATTGCTACCCCCCAAAGGAATTTTCTTTGGATTTGGATGATGTTATTAATTACTTTTTTGGATCCAAGTAGAACGAGAGGTAGTACACTAGAATTGAAGATAGGACTGCATTTATCAGAATAACCCTACAACCAAAAGATAGATATTTATTCCTCCACCCAAGTAGTCGTTTTTGCAAGGAGTCAACAGAGCCCAAATGGATGATCTTCTTGGATTGGCTCCCACCAGAATACCCAGAAACTTGAAAGGGAAGGTTCCTAAATTGCAATTGAGCATATGAGCCGCAAACTCTTGAAATGGATGATTCACCAATGAACAGTACAAGCCACTTTTGTAAAAGTTGACCCTGAGACCCGACACCAGTTCGAAGCTCCTAAGGATACATTTTATAGCCCAGACATTTGCTCTCGACATGTCTCCAATCAAGATTGTGCCATCCGCATATTGAATGTGAGACACCGCTATCTCCCGGTACCCCCCAGATAGCTTGTAATCTTTGAAGAAGTTATTTTCTACTACACTTCGGATCAGCCCACTCAGACCTTCTACAACAATCGGGAAAAGTAAAGGAGCCATAGGGTCGCCTTGCTTGATACCATTTGACATGCTGAATTCCTTCGTCGGAGAGCCATTCACCAAAACCAAAACTGAAGTAGAATGGAGGCACACTCTAACCCATGATCTCCACTTTGTGTCGAAACCCATTCTAACAAACATATAATCTAAGAACTCCCAACATCATGTCATATACCTTCTTGAAATCAATCTTAAACATCACACACGGATTACCACTTTTCTTAGCATAATCTAGGATCTCGTTTACCATCACAACTCCATCCATGATGTTCCTCCCTCTCAAGAAAGAGGTTTGGTTTCCTGATATAACCGTTTCCATTACCAATCTCAGCCTCCCTACAAGAAGCTTTGCCAAAACCTTGTAAAGACAACCAACAAGGGAGATGGGCCTATAATCGTTTAAGTCCACCGGGTTATCCTTTTTAGGAATTAACACCACAAACGAAGCATTATTCCCCCTTGCCAACCTATGGAATTTATGAAACTCTGCCACCATTGCACAAAAATCCTTCTTGACAACCTCCCAATATTTCATTATCAACAAGAAATTATATCCATCCGGCCCCGGACTCTTGCTGCCCTCACAACCCCACATAGCTCCCTTGATCTCTTCTAAAGAAAAATCTGCTGTAAGGCTCTTTACTTGTTCTGCCGAAATTCTATTAAAGGAAATACCATCTAAGGATGCCGAGAAACCACTATGATGGTTATAAAGTGCCTTGAAGTTCTCACATATACCCTGTTTCACCAGATTCGGTTCCTCAACCCAGGACCCCTGCAAGCTCAGACCATGAATCGTATTCTCCCTCCTCCTTTTGTTCACGCAAGCATGGAAGAAACTAGAGTTCGAGTTGCCCAACTGAAGCCACTTAACTCTAGATTTTTGGAAAGTTAGGGAATTCTTCAAAGATGACAATTTCCAAAAGGATTCGAAAGCCTCCCTTCGCCTTAAGATGTCTGCATCCGTGAAATAGCCCATTCCAACTTCTCATCCAACTGTTTTATGTCAGCAACGGCCGACTTTATTCTTTCATCAAGGTCCCCAAAAGAATTTTTGTTCCATGACTTCAGTTCCTGCTTCATCAACTTAAGTTTCTCCTTGACCACATAGGACCCCAACCTGAAACGTTTAGTTCTCCCCATTTTTCAGTAAAATAGCTGTCAAAATCCTTGCCCTGTAACCATCAATTCAGTACTCGAAATGGCTTGGGCCCCCAATTTTTAAAGCTCTGTTTCAGCACTAAAGCACAATGATCTGACACCGTCCTATCCAAACCTAACTGAGAAAGATCCTACCAAACAACAAGCCATTCATCTGAGATTAGGAAACGGTCAATTCTGCTCATACAGGTTCCGTTCGATCTATGCCAGGTGTACTTGTGGTCAATAAGAGGAAGATCATTTAATCCCATGTCATCAATGAACTCATCGAACTCAACCATTTCACTGTTACCTAGTTGAAGAGAGGACCCTCTCCTCTCATTTGTGCACTTAACAGCATTGAAGTCCCCCACAATGCACCAAGGGGAATTTAAATTTCCTGCCCTGATTGTTTTCAACTCCTTGTAACAGCCCGATTTTCGGATACGCTGTATTAACGTTAAAGATATATTTATTTATATTTTTATTTGAGACTTAGAGGAAATGATTTTGGAGAAAACAAAATCATATCTAGAACCTACTCTACGGTAGGTAGCTCTGGTTAAAATTTTAAAACTCAGACGTAAACCGGTCTGCGTTTTTAACTGACACTATAATTTTATATTGACAGAAAACCCTAATTTGACCCGAAAACTGAAATTTGTAGATTTTTTATATTTTGTCCGTGAGGAAGTCTACTTTCCAAATTTCTGATCAGAATTAAAATATTATGTGTATTCGGACGAATTTTGGCGAAAGTTCGAACCAAAAACAGTCGGTGTTTTCACTGACAATAAGATTTTAATGATCAGAAAACGTAATTTTGACTCGTGAACGAAACAAGGTAGATTTTTACCACGTTTCCAACGAGATAAGTTATTTTGAAATTTTTGTAAAAACATAAAATATTAGACGATTCTCGACCGTTTTGGTCGTTAATCGGGTAATTGACGGAGCCGGGAATAGATAACAGAAAAATATCTAGATATTTAGTAAAATAAATATCTAGATATTTATTTGAAAATATCTAGATATTTAATGAAATTATCTAAATATTTATTAGAAAATATCTAGATATTTATATTAACCTAACCATGATTATTTTAAACCTAACCTAAGTTAAAGCCAATCTCCTAGCTATAAATACCCCCCACGGCAGCCCCCCCTCCATCTCTTCTCCTTCATTTGTTCTTCTCCAACTCAAAACATAAACTCCATTTTCAAGAGCTCTTGCATCCTTGTTGAAGTGCATCAAGATCATCATCATCTTTCCATTTCCAGCATCACTTGAGGTAATATGATAATCCTTGATCATCTATTCTCCTACTTGAAGTCATTTTCATTCTATGTCATGATTTTATTTTTCTTAGATCTAGAACTTCAAAGAATTCTAGAAAATTGTAGAAAAATCCTAAAAATGTGAAACCAATTTCTATGATCTAGTTTTGATCACTACTTTCATTATCCAAGAGCATGTAATCAAAAACATTTTCCATCCCTAAAAACTATTCTAGGCCGAATTCATACTTAAGTGAGTTAGTAGGATTTCTTTAAAATTTAACTTGTATATCATTGATATGGTTGAAGGTGAATTTGATAAAACGTGGCGTGAAAATGAGGGACATCATTTTCGGAATTCCACTGTCGTCGGAATCGATAAGTAGTATATTATATAATAATTGTGTAGGGCGGCCTAAACCCTACTAGTAGTTGATTAATCGACAAGACCAAAATCACATTGGAAACCTTTTCTGTGAAACCAATGGTGATTCGGGGATTGTAGGTTTATCGACATTAAGGTTGATTTTATGATGTTGAGGATGTTTGATTTTATTACTTATTTGATTTGTTTTTGATATGCTGGTTGCGATAATTTGCTTTATATGATATTTTATGATGCTTGAATATTTTGTTGATATTGTGTTATGCATGATCTACCTGATTTTTATTATTATGCTTAGTGGATTTTTAAGCAAAGATATATATGTTATCTAAGAGATGATTGTTTTGGGTGTGAGGATAATGATGATTTAGAAGTGCCTAACCTAGATGATGTATGTTAAAGAAGTGTTATGGCATAGAATATATGTGTCAAGTTCTAATGGAAGGTTAAGGCACTAGGATGTTGTTAAAACGGGTTGGTGAGATTCAAGTATAGGTGTTGTTGTCCACAACCGTGTATTGGTAATATAATACATAAGGACAAAAATGTATTGGTAATATAATACCCAAGGACAAAAGTGTATTGGTAATATGATACACAAGGACATATGTGTATTGGCAATATAATACATTGTGTATTGGTAATATTATACACGTAAAACACATCTGTGTATTGGTAATATAATACACAGCGTATTGGTAATATAATACACGTAAAATCAAGAGTTCTCGCGAGACCACTTCCACCTTAGAAATAGGTGTGCAGCTATGGTGTCTTTGAGTAGCATGAGATTGAGGGTAGATGATGATACATTAATTTGAGGATGCTTTGTTAGTTAGGTGTGTTAAGTCTCTAAAATGTCTGATGTGTATTTCCCTAAATTTTGATGAGAACCAAACATTGGTTAATGATTTAATCAACCTTCATATTGGTTGCTAACCTGTCTATATAGTGTGCAGATTAAAATTGTAAGAATCATCTCGTCCACTAAAGTGACAGAAGCGCTCGTATACTAAAGTGACAGAAGCACTCGTCCACTAAGGTAACTGAAGTGCTCGTCTACTAAAGTGACAGAGGCGCTCGTCCACTAAAGTGATAGAAGCGCTCGTCTACTAAAGTAGCATTAGAGCTCGTCCACTAAAGTATCAGAAGAGCTCGTCCACCGGAGTGATAGAAGCGCTTGTCCACTGGAGTAACAGAAGCGCTCGTCCACTGGAGTAACAGAAGCGCTCGTCCACTGAAGTGATAGAAGTACTCATCTACTAAGGTAACAAAAGCGCTCGTCCACACAAGTCTTTGGACTCGCTAAGCCCTTAATGAGGAGTATCCGTCCAATGACGTGGCATATGGAGCTCATTTACTAGGTTACGTTCAACCAGTTAAAGGAGTATCCGTCCAATGACGTGGCATTTGAAAACTCGTCTACTAGCCCGTCCGAATGAAAAATCTTTAATGGCTAGATGGACGCCGTTATTTTCAAGATGGACGCGCTTATCTTATGAACGCGAATTCTATAAGAATTTTCAGTATCTTATTTCAAGAACCAGAATCAAGAAAAGTCAGAAGTTACTCTCTCAAGCAACCTCGGATTTCAGAACCAAAGACCAGTTAAAGAATGCTTCCAACATGCAGCATTCCCTAGTACCTTTGGTCCTTACACGAAAAGGGAATTGTACTCGACAAAGTACAAAAAGCTCTATGCACAACTCTGATATGACTGTATCACGATGCATAAAGCCATGATCCTTCATGTTAGAGTACAACCAACGTTCCTATTGCATTAATGGCTGCCCAGAACAACTCTATTGCATTTAATGAAGTTTTGCTTGAAGCCAACATATGAGGGAATGTCTCTAACGGATCCTAAATGCTTGAAGACTATAAATACAGAAGTCATTAAAGATGAAGTATAGAGAATACACATAGCATTAAAGAGACATTACTCTGCGCATTAATATCTTCATTCTTTCCTTCTGTATTCTTCAATCATTTGAAGTTATTACGCATACTTTCCTAAGCATTACATTTAAACCACTCTCTGAGTGTTAGTGAAAGATATGTCTATTTGAAGTTGTATTTATTACAAACCAAATCTCTCAAACAAACCCGAGTGAGCCTGAAGAGGCTAAGTGTGCAAAGAATACTTGTCTTGAGCCTGAAGAGGCTAGGTGTGCAAAGAATATTGGTCTTGGAGCCTGAAGAGGCTAGGTGTGAAAACAATACTTAAGTCTGTAACCTGATCAGTTATAGTGGATAAATCTTGGTGCTGCCAAGGACTGGATGTAGCTCTTTGATTTGAAGAGTGAACCATGATAAATAACTGTGTTAATCTCTCTTTCCTTAAACTCTTTAGTTTCTTTAGTTTTCTTGTATGTCTATCAAGTGGTGTGTTTGTTAAAATTTCATCAGACAAGTCACCCGTCTGTCTTGTGTCTTTCCACTCGTCTAAACTAAGTTTCCGTATGCGAAAAGATTTCAACTTTGTTTAAATTCTGATAAACACAATTCAACCCCCCTTCTCGTGTTTATAGTTGTCTATTTCAAGGTGTTGAATGATGTTATGTCTATGACAATTACTGTATAATTTACTATTACTCTTTTCCGCTTTTTGATGATATAACTGCTTCTTATCCCCTATATCTTTCTTTATGTTGTATTTTATTTATTATGTGATTGTACGAGAAGACCCCATGGATGAGCGAAACCAGGAGGAGTTGGATGGAACTCCCTACGAACCCGAGGCCGGAAGACGAGTTGTGACCCATAGTGATTAGGGTCTAGTTAGTTATGGCCAATACATCTCGTGAGGCATTTTTATATGTTTCCGCTTTGTTTAACTTTTGTTTAAGTATATGCTTGTGACCCTCAACGGTGTTTTATAATATGATTATAAGACTTAAGTGTGTATGTATAAACATAAGCATAGTGTGTTGTTGTTAACTATTTAAAGTGGTATGCTCTTTAACTTAAGTTTTTAATTTTTACGTGTTTTCACGATAAGTGCGTGATTAAATAATAAATTAATAATATTTTAATTTAATGACACAAAGGGGTGTCTCACTCCTTCCACAACTCCCTTTTGCCTGACAGTGAACAGCGAGAGTAAACATTGAAAATGTAACAGGCACTATCTGTGTTCGTCCAGAGGCCCTTCACACCCAGAAAGTCATTGCCACTAAAAGAATTTTCAATTACAAAAGCATCCTTATGCCACAAACATAGCATACCACCCGAGTTACCCGTCGAAGGTCTGAAAATCCACTCCACCTCTACGCTGTCCCAAAAGAGATTGGCAGAGAAAATTGCACGGTTTTCCAATTTTGTTTCTTGAATGCACAGAAAAGCAAACTTTTCCTTCCTGACCAGGTTTCTGATAGCCTCCCTCTTCAGTCTCCCCCCCAGGCCCCGAATATTGTAGGACCCAATCTTCATTGATTATCCGTAGAAGCCCCAACCGCACCTCTATTTTTTTGTGCCACAACCCACTTAGACATATCCCTATGCTCCATAAGTGCCAGTTTTGGAATCCCCTCCTCCTCTTGACCAAATGCAACCAGACCCAGTTTCTTACCTTCTTCCCAAATTTTATTCGCTTCTAATTATGCTTCTGATATAATCACAGCTCTATTCATGTTTCTGATGTGTGAATCTGAAATAGAGTTGCTAACCTGTGTGGCACGGCGAGCACACTATTTGCTTTCGAGTCCTCATCATCAGAAAAAAAGACTTCAGACTGCTGGTATTTCCAATCAGAGTAAAACCTGTTATAGTTTTCCTCGAAAACTTCCTCAAGCAACCTAATTGAGAACAAACTTCCATTCACTTTGATCTGGAGAACCCTATTGATAATCTCCGGCACTGACGTGGTGATAAGAATTCGTCCACCATCAAGCTTGATTTTGTCTCTTGTTGATTCATCAATGGTTATGAAGGTGCCCAGACGTTGCCCAACCGTTTTGAAGAAGCCTTCTCCCAATCATGTGATGGCATCCCAAGAACCTTCACCCATGAAACATGTGTTTGAGTTTCTAACTATGATCTTGAATCTATAAGTCTTGAAAGTTTTGATAGCTTGTTCCTATGATGGTCGAAAAATATGAATAAGTAGGCCTAGGATACTATGTTTCAACTTTCCAAGTATTGATCATGGATTTAGAAATCTTAATACCTTGTGATTCTAAACCTAAGAGTTATTGTTAAACAAAGAATATTTTCCTCATCATCCTATGATGGCCGAAACTTAGTGTTTAGGTTCTAGGATGTTTGAGTTTTTATTTTTCCAAAATGATCATGGACTTAAGCTCCATAAGATATTTGGATGCTAAGTCTAAGAGATTGGAAAGTTTAAGAATTTCTAACTTGTTTATTCTATGTTATTAAAGCTAGGATGTATTACTTTCATTTTTCCAAAATGATCATGGACTTGAGCTCCATAAGATATTTGGATGCTAAGTCTAAGAGATTGAAATGTTTAAGTTTCCATTGTTTTCCAAAATGATCATAGACTTGAGCTCCATAAGATATTTGGATGCTAAGTCTAAGAGATTGGAAAGTTTAAGGATTTCTAACTTGTTTATTCTATGTTATTAAAGCTATGATGTATTACTTTCATTTTTCCAAAATGATCATGGACTTGAGCTCCATAAGATATTTGGATGGTAAGTCTAAGAGATTGGAATGTTTAAGTTTCTATTGTTTTCCAAAATGATCATGGACTTGAGCTCCATAAGATATTTGGATGCTAAGTCTAAGAGATTGGAAAGTTTAAGGATTTCTAACTTGTTTATTCTATGTTATTAAAGCTAGGATGTATTACTTTCATTTTTTCAAGATGATCATGGATTTGATCTCCATAAGATATTTGGATGCTAAGTCTAAGAGATTGGAATGTTTAAATTTCCATTGTTTTCCAAAATGATCATGGACTTGAGCTCCATAAGATATTTGGATGCTAAGTCTAAGAAATTGGAAAGTTTAAGGATTTCTAACTTGTTTATTCTATGTTATTAAAGCTAGGATGTATTACTTTAATTTTTCCAAGATGATCATGGGCTTGAGCTCCATAAGATATTTGGATGCTAAGTCTAAGAGATTGGAATGTTTAAGTTTCCATTGTTTTCCAAAATGATCATGGACTTGAGCTCCATAAGATATTTGGATGCTAAGTCTAAGAGATTGGGAAGTTTAAGGATTTCTAACTTGTTTATTCTATGTTATTAAATCTAGGATGTATTACTTTTATTTTTCCAAGATGATCATGGACTTGAGCTCCATAAGATATTTGGATGCTAAGTCTAAGAGATTGAAATGTTTAAGTTTCCATTGTTTTCCAAAATGATCATGGACTTGAGCTCCATAAGATATTTGGATGCTAAGTTTATAACTTAGTGGGATTTTAATTCAACTTTGTTAAGTGAGCATTTTTATGAACTCCCTAACACTTAAGGATCATAAATCCATGAGTTGTATAATTTTCGAGAATCTCTAACCCTAAGAACTAGTCTTGGCCGAACCTATACCTTGTGGTTTAGTGTTCTTGTTTGATTTTAACTTGTGATTTTGTGTTCATAACCTTAGACTTCCATCGCTGAGGAAACGAGACATTCGTGGTATACCTCTTCGAGCATCAATCTCCTTACCTTCACAAATGGTGGAGTTAGTACTTTGTGGTGTGACAACGAGGAGCTTCGAGTTCGGGAGTCCGGTGATAACCCAGGTGGGGGAAAGAACCAACCTGTCATCGGAATGGATAAGTAGTAGATTATATAATAATTGTGTAGGACGACCTAAACCCTACTAGTAGTCGAGTAATCGACAAGACCAAAATCACATTGGAAACCTTTTTCTAAAAAACCAATGGCAATTCGGGGATTGTAGGTTTATCGATAATAGGTTGACTTTAGATTGTTGATGGTTGATTTGATTTTATTACCTTTATTGAATTGATTTTTTGCTATATTGGTGATATGGGGATATTTGGATTGATATTGTGTTATGCATGATCTGCCTGGTTTGTATTATTATGCTTAGTGGTTTTTAAGCAAAGATATATATGTTATCTAAGATATGATTGTTTTGGTTGTGAGGATAATGCTGATTTAGAAGTGCCTAACTTAGATGATGTATGTTAAAGAGGTGTTATGACATAGAATATGTGTCAAGTTCTAATAGAAGGTTGAGGCACTATGATGTTGCTAAAACGGGTTGGTGAGATTCAAGTGTAGGTGTTGTTGTCCACAACCGTGTATTGGTAATATAATACACAAGGACAAAAGTGTATTGGTAATATAATACACAAGGACATTTGCGTATTGGTAATATAATATATATCGTGTATTAGTAATATATTACACGTAAAACCACTTCTGTGTATTGGTAATATAATACACCGTGTATTGGTAATATAATACACTTAAAATACTTCTGTGTATTGGTAATATAATACACGTAAAATCAAGAGTTCTCGCGAGACCACTTCCACCTTAGCAAATAGGTGTGCAACTATGGTGTCTTTGAGTAACATGAGATTGAGGGTAGAGGATGATATATTAACTTGAGGGTGGTCTGTTAGTTATGTGCGTTGTTTGTCTGTGACAATTACTGTATGATTTACTATGACTCTTTTCCGCTTTTTGATGATAGAACTGTTTCTTATCCCCTATGTTTCTGTATTCTTGTGGGTTACTTTACTTACATTAGAAGACCCGATGGAGGATTATGTTGCTGAGGAGCTGGACGGAGCTCTGTATGAAACAGAGGTTGCCGAGGAGTTGGATGGAACTCCTTACGAACCAGACGCTGGAGGTCGAGCTGTGATCCATGGCGAGTAGCGTATAGATAGTATGGCCAGTGTGTCTAAGAAGGAGTATTTTTATATGTTTCCGCTAAGTATGACTTTTATTTTAAGTTTATGCCTGTAAGGGATCCTACTGAGATGATTCCCTCAATAGTGTTTTGGTAATGTAATAAATAAATAGGTGTGTATTTATATATTACAACCTTGGTGTGTTTAATTTGCAGAAGTTATATGATTGTTTAAATAAAGTTTTAATTTTTACGTACTTTTCACGCTAAGCGCGCGATTAAGGAATTAATTAATAAGGTTTTAAGTTAATAAAAGGTCGGGGCACAACGTGGTGTCTCAGTCTCCCTCCTTATGAGTAGCTAGAGGTCTTCTCATATAGCCTTTTTGGTGGGCTTTTAGGAAGATAGAGGCCCAATTTGGCTTAGTCTCCAAGGAGTCCAATTCTGGGAGGAATAGGAGAGCACCCTAAGTCTTGAGCTAATTAAGTTTAGCGAAAAGGCTTGTGATGAAGTCTTCAAGAAATACCCTGACTTATTTATTAAGAAGAAGGTTTCACTCGACCTCTCCGAGGGTGCTTTAGCCCGACCTCTTTTCTAGAGGAGCTCGGAGGCTCGTCCAAAAATGATTTGAATGAGGGAGCTCAAGGGCTCTACTCAACTTGATATGGCTGAGAGGAAGCACAGAAACTCATCCTAACTTAATTAAGGGAGCTTAAGAGATCGACCTTGGTTTATTTTAAGGGAGTCTTAGTTCGTCCTGACTTGATACGAGAGGCTTGCCTTGATTTGTTTTTCTTTAAGGAGCAAGTGAGATGTTTTAACTCAACTTGAGTCTTCGTTTCTTATGATTTGTCTTGGGAAGGGTATTGGTGTGACTTAAAGTTGACTTGATCTAATTTATTTTGGAGAGAAGCATAAGCTTGGTTACTCTAGATCTTCAAGCAAAAATAATTTTGTTATCTATTAAATTAATAAACTTAATAACTTCAAGAAAAAATTTGATAAATAAAACAATAAACCTTAAATGTATTAAATGAGTAGTCAAACACAAACTTCATATCTTTTAACTAGTCAAGTTCAAATTTTAAAATTGACTCAGTTAATTAAATGAGACAAATTTGAACAAATTTTTTTTCCCCTTAAGCCAACTCCAAACCCCTGCTTGACTGATTCATTTGCACCCTTATCATGGAACTTTTTCTTTTAAGGAATTGGATCCTCTCTTATAATATGATGATCATATTAGAGTGATACAGATACATCTTTTAATATGCATGGACCCACCATGATTGGTTGTAGGTCCCACTAGTTACAATTTTAAAAATTTGTTTCTTTCTCTCTTTAACATGATAGTATCCAGTTTTATGTAAACAGGAGAGATTCAAGATCCCTCTTTTAACTTTATTTTTATTTCTTATCAAACCTTCTCACGTCCTTGTCCCATTCCAAAATAACCGTCAATTTCAACCACTTTTTGTAAGCATAAAATTAAATTCAAAGACTAAATTGAATGTAAAAAATAATTTTAGATACTAAATTACTCATTTACTCTTCATTAAATATTAAATAATATATTAATATATGGGTGATGAGTGTGATTTCACCTCATTTTTCATGTACATTTCTGCATGCATTTGCATTTAGTTAGGCCATTTTAGTTGGATTTTGTTTAGTTTTTCCTTTGGAACGGATAAGGTGGTATTGTGTGTTGTTTTGCAGGGATTTATGATTAAATGCCCAAGATTTAGCCATGAGGAAGCTGAGATGAAGAGAAGGAAGAAAAAGGGGGCCAAAAGTCAGAAGCTGTCACGGCCTGGCCGTGATGGCTATCACGGCCGTGACCCAAAACCACCAAAAGTCAGAATCCATCACGGCTTGGACGTGATGGAGATCACGGGCATGAAAAAGTTGGCTCGCGTCGCGAAGAAAGGCTCGCCTCGCGAGAGAGTAATTTTGCCAGAACTGCAAGAGACAGAACCCGTCACGGCCTGGCCGTGATGGCTGTCACGGCCGTGACGGGCCACGAGTTATAAAAGAACCTCTGAGCAGAACAGAAGGGACATCCAGAAAAACCTAAAAACGGATCCTCTGCTGCTGTGGCTGCTGTGCAACCTTCTATGGAGCCCCTTTTCTTCATTATCTCTGTAACTCTTTCTTTTGTTTTATCTTCAATTATGTGTAGCTAAACTCCCCCTTGTTGGGGTTAGATTATTGCTTATCTGAACTTGGTTGTAAAATGACTTGATTATAATACAGTTTCCTTCTTCTTTATGAGTGTATGATTCTATGCTTAATGCTTTCCTAGGCTTGATCATCTTAGGAATGATTAGTTGCTTTGATAGACAATTGAAAGGTTCTTGTTAAAGCATGCTCATGAATCATATGCCAAGTAGTCCAAGAATCTAGACATAGGTGTTGGCTGCTTGCAATCTTATGAATCTTTATTCTTAATGCAATGTCTCTGATTAATCCACCTAAGACATTAGGGTTTAATTTGGTATTTTAGGCTTAATCCACCTAAGACATTAGGGTTTGAGTATATTAGAAAAGATTCGATTGTCATAATTGAAGTAGGAACTGTGTTAGTCATCATTTCATAACAATCAAGGGAGGATTAGCTTAGTCTGACCCTAACAATTCTATCTAATTGTTATTCACATTTTTGTCTGCATTCTAACTGTTTGATAAAATTCCAAAAAGAAAAAAAAAACATTTTATTCTTGTTTGCTTGTTAGATGATAGAGCTACCTTCACTCCAAAATTTGATCGCCTAGATAGTAGTCTAATTTGCGAAGTGGTAATTGTCCACGATCCCTGAGAACGATATCCGGTCTTACCATTTTATTACTTGCAACGGACCGGTACACTTGCCGAGTCCGTGTCAAGTTTTTGGCACCGTTGCCGGGGATCGGTGTGCCAATATCACGAGTACCAAAGGGGACTCCTAATTTAGGCATTTTTTTGTTGTTTTCTTACTGTTTTATTTCCTTTCTTGTTTTCTGTTCTCTGCTGTATTTTTCTGTTTTGTTCTGTTCCTTTTCGGCGCTACTCTGTTTGTTCCTTGTATGCGAGGTACAATCGATCCAGGTGAACTCCAATTCAACCCTGAGATCGAGAGACTCTGTAGAAGGAATAGAAAGAAAGCCAAGGCAAGACAGAACAGAGAAAGAGCATCTTCTAGTAGACAAGAGCAACAAGTTGAGTTACCAAGTGTGCAAGAACCACAAATTGAAGTAGCAGCTGTCACCATGGCTGAAGATAATGCACTAAGAAGGACAATGGGGGACTACACTTCCCCTAGAGTTGATAGATATGGAACTCCGATTGTGAGACCAGCAGTGGCTTGCAATAATTTCGAAATCAAGGCATCACTTCTCCACCTTGTGCAGCAAAACCAGTTTGGAGGTTTGGAGAGTGAAGACCCTCATGCTCACATTGGTACTTTTATTGAGCTGTGTGACACCATCAAGCTAAATGGAGCTTCTGATGAGGCCATTCGGTTAAGGCTTTTCCCTTTCTCTTTGAGGGATAGAGCTAAGTCATGGCTTCAATCTCATCCTCATGGAAGCATCATCACTTGGAATGATTTGGTGAGCAAGTTTCTGTCTCGATTCTTTCCTCCGTCAAGAATGATTAAGCTGAGATCAGAGATCAATGCCTTTGCACAGAGGGATGGTGAGTCACTCTATGAAGCCTGGGAGAGATTCAAGTCCTTACTCACAGCTTGTCCAAATCATGAACTAGAGACATGGCAGCAGGTTGCAACATTTGTTAATGGGCTCAACAGGAATTCAAGAAGTATGATTGAAGCGGCTGCAGGAGGGACATTGAGTCAGAAGACGCCCGAAGAAGCAAGGGACTTGATTGAGAACATGGCTAACAATGACTATCAAATGCCTAGTTCTCGATCAATGGTCAAGAGAGGTGTTCTAGAGCTGGATGAAATTGGCGCTCTCAAGGCACAAATGGCTATTCTTACCAAGCAACTGGGGTCGGTTCAACTGCAGAATTCTCAACTACAAGCTATCCAAGTTCAAGGTACTTTGAGTGTGTGATTTACGTGGAGGCAACCATGCAAATGGAAATTGTGAGATCAATGTGGTTGGAAGTTCTGGACAAGAAGAGGTAAATTATATGGGCAACCAAGGGCCTAGAAATGATCCTTACTCCAACACCTACAATCCGGGGTGGCGCAGCCATCCTAACTTTGGTTGGGGACAAGGGCAAAGTTCAAGTTCTCAAGCGAAGCCTCCTCAAGAGAGTTCAAGCAAATTGGAGAACATTCTAGGCCAGTTCATGCAAGCGACTCAAGAGACTATGAAGAATCAAAATGCCTCAATCAAGAACTTGGAGCATCAAATAGGCCAACTGGCAAGGCAGATGGCAGAGAGACCTCAAGGACAATTGCCAGGAGATACAGAGAAAAATCCGAAGGAAGATTGTAAGGCAATTATCACAAGAAGTGGGAGAGTGTTAACCCCACAAGAAAAAGAAAGAGAAGAAGAGGCAAGAGGAGCTAGAGATGATAAGGTACAGTTTGAAGAGGTAAACAATGAAGAACCCAGAAATTCCCAAGATACTACCTCTATTCCTACTGGTGTAGAAGCTGAAAAACCGTAGAGGGAGAAATTGGTTGATGACGAATTTGCGAAGAAGAAGACTAAAAGACAGATTCTGGAAGAGGTTGATAATCCCAAAGAGCTGCCCCCATATTTCAGAATCCCGTACCCCCAACGGTTGAAGAAGGAGGCAAAAGATCAGCAGTTTTCTAAGTTTCTGGAAGTATTCAAAAAGCTACAAATCAACATCCCGTTTGCTGAAGCTCTACAGCAGATGCCTTCCTACGCAAAATTCATGAAAGAGATTCTTACAAACAAAAGAAGGTGGAAGGAGGAGACAGTGATGCTTACTGAAGAATGCAGTGCTATAATTCAAAGGAAGCTGCCAGTAAAGATGAAGGACCCAGGCAGCTTCACTATCCCATGCACGATTGGTCATCTGAACATAGGGAGAGCATTGCGCGATTTAGGGGCAAGTATTAATCTGATGCCGCTCTCCATTTTCAAGAAGCTGGGGATTGGTGAGGTAAAACCAACAGGGATTTCTCTTCAACTGGCAGACCGCTCCATTACATATCCCTATGATGTTGTGGAGGATTTGTTGGTGAAGGTAGATAAATTCATTTTTCCAGCAGATTTTGTGGTGTTAGATATGGCTGAATATGGTGATACTCCTCTGATTCTTGGGAGACCATTCCTAGCAACAGGTAGAGCCTTGATCGATGTCAATCAAGGGGAATTGGTGCTTTGGGTACAAGACGAAAAGGTCACCTTTAATGTGTTTGAGGTAATGAAACACCCAAGCGACAAGGACACATGCATGATAGTGGACCTCATTGATTCATTATCTGACAAGAGTTTGCACCAGAAGTTTGAAGATTCGTTAGAAGCAGCTCTAATGGTAGAGGATGTAGAAGAAGTATGTGCAGAAGAAGTTGATCTCATGATTAAATCTCTGGAGGCTTGTCTGGTTGTGAATATTGATGAAGACAAAGTGGTGGAAGATGTGAGAATTGAAGACAAGGGTGACCCACCGGTGCTAGAGTTGAAAGAATTGCCATCCCATCTCCGTTATGCTTTCCTTGGGATGAACTCTTCATTCCCAGTTATCATCAGTAGTGGGTTGAATTCCTTGGAAGAAGAGAAGCTGTTGAGGCTGCTTAGGGAGCACAAATCTGCAATCGGGTGGTCTATGTCCGATTTGAAAGGGATAAGCCCCTCCTTTTGCATGCACAAAATCCGTGTGGAGGAAAATTTCAAGCCGGTTAGACAACCCCAAAGAAGACTCAACCCGAATATGAAAGAAGTTGTGAGGAAGAAGATTGTGAAGTTGTTGGATGCGGGCATTATCTATCCCATCTCCGATAGTCCATGGGTGAGTCCGGTCCAAGTTGTGCACAAGAAAGGGGGATGACAGTGGTAGCAAATGAAAAGAATGAACTTATTCCCTCTAGGACCGTGTCTGGATGGAGGGTATGCATTGATTACAGAAGACTGAATGAGGCCACCAGAAAAGATCACTTTCCATTGCCCTTCATTGATCAGATGTTAGAGAGGTTGGCGGGCCATGCTTTCTATTGTTTCCTTGATGGATACTCTGGGTATAACCAGATTGTGGTTGACCCAGAGGACCAAGAGAAGACCGCCTTCACTTGTCCCTATGGTGTCTACGCATACCGGAGGATGCCATTCGGGTTGTGTAATGCACCCGCCACTTTTCAAAGGTGCATGCTATCCATATTTTCTGATATGAATGAAAAATTTATTGAGGTATTTATGGACGATTTTTCTGTGTTTGGTGATTCTTTTGATAACTGTTTGAATAATCTTGCCTGTGTTCTAAAAAGATGCCAAGAAACTAACCTTGTTTTAAATTGGGAAAAATGTCACTTCATGGTTAGGGAAGGTATAGTTCTTGGGCATAAAATTTCATCACGTGGAATGGAGATTGATAGAGCCAAAATTGAAGTGATTGAAAAACTTCCCCCTCCCTTGAATGTGAAAGGTGTTAGAAGCTTCCTAGGGCATGCAGGTTTTTATAGGAGGTTTATAAAAGATTTTTCAAAGATTGTGAAACCCCTATGCAAGCTTTTGGTAGCTGATACTCCTTTTATATTTAATGATGATTGCATGCATGCCTTCCAAGTTTTGAAAGAAAAACTCACCACCGCACCGGTCATTGCACCTCCAGATTGGAGTTTACCATTTGAGCTAATGTGTGATGCAAGTGACTATGCGGTGGGAGCCATTTTGGGCCAAAGAAAAAATAAAGTGTTGCATGTCATTTACTATGCCAGTCGTGTGCTTAATGATGCCCAATTGAATTATACCACGACTGAAAAAGAATTGCTTGCTGTGGTATTTGCATTTGATAAATTTAGATCCTACTTGATTGGCTGTAAAACTACTGTCTACACTGATCATTCTGCTTTGAGATATCTTATGACTAAACAGGATGCCAAGCCAAGGCTTATTAGGTGGATACTACTACTCCAAGAGTTTGATTTGGAAATAAAGGACAAGAAAGGAGTGGAAAATGTGGTAGCCGACCATTTGTCTAGGCTTCCACAAGCAGATGTTCAAGCAGAAGCAAAGTTGCCAATTCAAGAGGAATTCCCAGATGAATAGTTGTTTGTGGTGCAAGTGGCACCTTGGTTTGCGGATATTGCAAATTACAAGGCCGCCAATAAGATTCCGATGGACTTCAATGCACAACAGAGGAAGAAGCTCATTCATGATGCCAAATTCTATATATGGGATGAGCTGTATCTTTTCAAAAGAGGTTCGGATGGAATTCTGAGAAGGTGCATTCCGGAAGAAGAGATTAATGGGGTGTTGACTCACTGCCACAACTCACCTTATGGAGGACACTTTGGTGGTGAAAGGACCGCCATGAAGATTTTGCAAAGCGGGCTATTTTGGCCCACTATTTTCAAGGACTCCAGAGCTTGGGTGATGAAATGTGATAAATGCCAGAGGACCGGCAGTATTTCCAAGAGAAATGAGATGCCCTTAAAGGGTATATTAGAGGTGGAGCTCTTCGATGTGTGGGGGATCGACTTCATGGGTCCTTTCCTGTCATCTTACAACAACAAGTACATTCTGGTGGCGGTTGATTATGTGAGCAAGTGGGTGGAAGCCGTGCCAACTTTGAAAGATGATGCAAGAACTGTGATCAGTTTTGTGAGGAAGAATATTTACCCGGTTTGGGACCCCTAGGGCTATCATTAGTGATGGGGGTACTCACTTTTGCAATAATGAGTTCAATGCAGTGCTTGCCAAATTTGGGGTGAACCACAAAGTTACCACACCATACCATCCCCAAACCAGTGGGCAAGTGGAATTGTCCAACCGGGAGTTGAAGAGAATTTTGGAAAAAACTGTGAACAATGCAAGGAAGGATTGGGCGAAGAAATTGGATGATGCACTTTGGGCCTATCGAACTGATTATAAGACACCTATTGGTATGTCACCTTACCAATTAGTGTTCGGGAAATCATGTCACCTTCCGGTAGAGTTACAACACCGTGCTTTTTGGGCAGTGAAGGCCCTGAACTTTGATACAAGGCTGGCCATGGACAAGAGGATGCTTCAATTGAATGAGTTGGATGAGTTCCGACTCTTGGCTTATGAGAGTGCTAGGATATATAAGGAAAGAACAAAGTTCTGGCATGATAAGTACATTCTTCCCAAGAAATTTGAAGAAGGCCAGTCAGTTTTGCTGTTTAACTCAAGACTCAAGCTCTTTCCGGGCAAATTGAGATCAAGATGGTCAGGCCCATTCTATGTCAAGTCTGTCTCTCCATTTGGTTCAGTTAAATTGGAAGATCCATCATCCGGTGATACCTTCACTATTAATGGACAAAGGCTAAAGCACTACCTTGGAGGCAACTTTGATCGTCAGGCGGTCTCCGTCACTCTTCAGGCACCATCTTAAAAGAACAAAAAAAAAAAATCATCCGTCAAGCTAGTGACGTTAAAGAAGCGCTTATTGGGAGGCAACCCAAATTTTATTTTCATCTTCTCTTTTGTTTTTGATTTCTCCTCTTGAATAATTTGAGAAGCTCAAGAGGTTTGTTAATAGTTTGTTGAGTGCTTTCAGATTTTGAAGGAAGGAGGAGAAGAAGGGCAGGAGGAAACAAAACCAGAAAGCTTGTGATGCAGCACCACTACCACCTGGGTGAGTTGTTCCAGTTTTCTCCCCTCTCTAAGCTTCATTATTTACATTGAGGACAATGTAAGTCTTTAAGCTTGGGGTAGGGGTAATCTTTTTGCTTGCATTGTAAATATTGCATTCATATAGGCTTAATTTTGCATGATCGCATGATTCGGTTACCCCTGCTTAGATTGAGCTTTTGATTGTGAGAGTTAAGTGCCAATTTTTCTGTGATAGTGAATTTTTGGACCCTAAATTGTCTATTCTTGTGATATGGCTTCAATAAATATTCTTGAGATGGTCTTGGATAGTTGATGATTAGCATGTGTTTCTTTAGACATGTGTTTCTCACTGGTTTTTGAACTGAGAAATGTGAGCTTTTGAGCCATTAGGGGGTACTCACTAAATCTGCCCCCGTTCTTTGTGTAGAGTGTTGTTCCTCTTGGATTGTTTTTCTCTAGAACTTGACTTGAAACCATTTCAAAGCGTGAAAATTTTTGAAAACATTTTTGAAAAGGATTGAGGCAATAGGTATCTTTTTCTGGCCTTCTGAGCTTTGAATGAATAATGCTACCCCTAGTTGCCCCATTTTGAGCCTGAATGAATAACATGCTTTTCTTGGTACCCTGAAATGTTTTGTTAATTAAGCTTATGAGGGACCTTCTAAAGTATTGAAAAAAGGGTGAAAAATGTAGTTGAAAGTTTGGGACGAAAAAAAAAAAATCTCCCCTTCTCCAAGCAAAAGAAAAATGAAAAGAAAAAGAGAAAAAGAAAGATATACAGAGAAGGGGATGACAAAAACAAGAAAAGTGAGAAATAACAGAGAAGAAACAAAATAATGGTGGAAAAATGAAATCAAAACCCAAAGAAGGGTAGTTTAGAAGGTCGTGCCTTGCAATGCTTGATTGTTTGTATAGCCTTTTGAAATTTCCTGTTCTTGAAATTCCCACCTGGAAATTGATCCCATGGCCCCATTACAACCAAAGAATAAGACCTCTTGATTCTTAGATGTTTTCATTAATAAAGTAAAGATTTGGTTGATAGTCAAACATATGGTAGGAATCATTCCTTGAGGAAAATGGAGTGAATTGTTATATATACTTGAACACTTGAGTGAGTGAGGCAAGAATGAGAGCCAAGCAAATGAACAAGCTTGGGGTGAGCTTCAAGTGAGATAGAGTGCCCGAATCAATGAGAATGTGAGTCTAGGAAACCTAAGCCCCTAATTGGACTTGAATTGATTGTCTCTTGCTGAAATAATTGAATGCCTGTTACTTGGATCATGTTACTCGGGTTCTTGATTCACTATCCATGCTTTGTTTATTTTGGTCTTATGGCCTTGGTTTTTTGCTTGAGGACAAGCAAAGTCTTAAGCTTGGGGTGATTTGATGAGTGTGATTTCACCTCATTTTCCATGTACATTTCTGCATGCATTTGCATTTAGTTAGGCCATTTTAGTTGGATTTTGTTTAGTTTTTCCTTTGGAACGGATAAGGTGGTATTGTGTGTTGTTTTGCAGGGATTTATGATTAAATGCCCAAGATTTAGCCATGAGGAAGCTGAGATGAAGAGAAGGAAGAAAAAGGGGGCCGTGATGGCTATCACGGCCGTGACCCAAAACCACCAAAAGTCAGAATCCATCACGGCTTGGCCGTGATGGAGATCACGGGCATGAAAAAGTTGGCTCGCGTCGCGAAGAAAGGCTCGCCTCGCGAGAGAGTAATTTTGCCAGAACTGCAAGAGACAGAACCCGTCACGGCCAGGCCGTGATGGAGATCACGGGCATGAAAAAGTTGGCTCGCGTCGCGAAGAAAGGCTCGCCTCGCGAGAGAGTAATTTTGCCAGAACTGCAAGAGACAGAACCCGTCACGGCCTGGCCGTGATGGCTGTCACGGCCATGACGGGCCACGAGTTATAAAAGAACCTCTGAGCAGAACAGAAGGGACATCCAGAAAAACCTAAAAACAGATCCTCTGCTGCTGTGGCTGCTGTGCAACCTTCTATGGAGCCCCTTTTCTTCATTATCTCTGTAACTCTTTCTTTTGTTTTATCTTCAATTATGTGTAGCTAAACTCCCCCTTGTTGGGGTTAGATTATTGCTTATCTGAACTTGGTTGTAAAATGACTTGATTATAATACAGTTTCCTTCTTCTTTATGAGTGTATGATTCTATGCTTAATGCTTTCCTAGGCTTGATCTTCTTAGGAATGATTAGTTGCTTTGATAGACAATTGAAAGGTTGATGTTAAAGCATGCTCATGAATCATATGCCAAGTAGTCCAAGAATCTAGACATAGGTGTTGGCTGCTTGCAATCTTATGAATCTTTATTCTTAATGCAATGTCTCTGATTAATCCACCTAAGACATTAGGGTTTAATTTGGGATTTTAGGCTTAATCCACCTAAGACATTAGGGTTTGAGTATATTAGAAAAGATTCGATTGTCATAATTGAAGTAGGAACTGTGTTAGTCATCATTTCATAACAATCAAGGGAGGATTAGCTTAGTCTGACCCTAACAATTCTATCTAATTGTTATTCACATTTCTGTCTGCATTCTAACTGTTTGATAAAATTCCAAAAAGAAAAAAAAACATTTTATTCTTGTTTGCTTGTTAGATGATAGAGCTACCTTCACTCCAAAATTTGATCGCCTAGATAGTAGTCTAATTTGCGAAGTGGTAATTGTCCACGATCCCTGAGAACGATATCCGGTCTTACCATTTTATTACTTGCAACGAACCGGTACACATGCCGAGTTCGTGTTAATGGGTATTGTCGTATTGGGATAATGTGAAAGGTCGAAGGTGCAGCTAATGAAGATGGCAGGAATCCCAGCATATGGGATACTGATGGGCCTCTGGTTGACTGGTTTTATAACTAGTCAAGACCTTGGCTTTGTGCTAATTTTATATCATTTTTACCCAAATTAGACTTTATTGTCCTTAAGTAGTATTTTGAGTCTGTAAAGTGTTTTTAAGTTAATTTAGTTGATTTAGAGTGAATAAAGTATTTACTTTTACTTTCTATTTTCAGGTTAATAAAAAGGAATAAATCTGGAGCTTTCGCCCCGCGAGAAGTCTGCTCGCCCCGCGAACCAGAAGGTGACTGTTCCTGAAATTGCAAAACTTTCTGTCTCGCCCCGCGAAGAAGGACTCGCCTCGCGAGTACCTGGAAGTCAGAGAGCATCACGGTTTACCCGTGTTGAAGGCCACGGGCGTTACGGTTTGGAATTTGAAGAGTTCGCCTCGCGAAGGATATGCTCGCCTCGCGAGATGACCAAAAGTTGCAGACCTTTCACATAATTCGCCTCGCGAGCAGTGCTTCGCCTCGCGAGGACTTGGATTCCAGAAACGTGTATATAAGTAGTCTTAGGCAGAACTGAAGAGAGAGTCAGAATTAGCCAGTTTTGGCTAGTTTCTGAGCTTGTTAGTCTTTTGTTTTTCTTAGTTTAATGTTTATTTCTGTAATGGAGAACTAGTCTCCTAGATTAATCTACTGTAATTGGTTTTTATCCATACTTGAGGTTCTTGTATTTCCTGTTTTCATTTCCTTTTCTCTTTTCAATACCATGCTTTATATTTCTGTTTGCTTAATTCAGGAGTATATTGTGTTGTGTTGGTTTATCTCGGTGATATCATGTTCCTATATATAATCGCGTTTGCTTAATTCGCGTGTGTACGTTTCGTGTTCGCTTAGTTGACGAAGTGCTTAACCCCGTTTGCTTAATTCGGGAATAGGGACATATATCTGTAGTAGTGGTTCCGCTTGTGGATTATTGCTACAACCGGGAGGGGATTAGAATCTGCTTAGGGCTAGGAATTTGCATGAACCGATGATAGTTGGGAAACCAAAAGCAGTAGGTTAATCGCTTTAGCTTATTTGGTAACTGCTCTATTTTCTTGCTTTGTTTTCTGTTTTGCTTCTTTAAATTTAGTTTCCAATCTCAAAACCCCCAATTCTAACTTTTTCTAACTTTTTTTGTTAATAATAACAACACCTAAAGAGTCCTTGAGAGACGATCCGAGTTGTCGCACAATACTGCATTATTTTATAATCGCTCGTTCTTTTTGGCGCGTGGCGACAGCGCGGTCAAAAATTGGCGCCGTTGCCGGGGACTCTTGTTTGTTGTTATTAGCAGAAAGTTACATTTAAAAAAAAAAACCTTTTGCATTCCTGAATTAGTTCTGTCTGCTTTGTATGGATGTTTGATTGCCATGGATAATTACATGTATGGATATTTGCCTAATGTTTATTATGAACCACCACCTTGCATGTATTATCCTAATTTTAGTGAGCCACCACCATACTATCCTAGCCAAGTGACCACCTCTGCACCTTCCGAACCTTCCCTAGAGGACCTGTGCAAACAGATGACTGCACAGATAACTGCACAAATGGAAGCAAACTTTCTTGAATTTCAACAGAAGATGGAGGCTGAATACCAGAGGGACCAAGCTGAATCTCGGAAGTTATGGGCTCTAATTGATCAAGTTACCGCCAACTCAGCTGCAATGCTAACTCCACAGCCTCTTGAGGAACATACAGATTCTAAAGTGGTTATTTTTGAAAATAATTATGATGATAATGTTTCTGTTGATGATGAATTATGTGTTGAATCCCCTGATCCTAATGCTTGTTATTGTGATGGAACTGCTTTGTGTGTAGAATGTTTTACAGGTTTACACTTTTCGGGAAAAATAGAAAATGCAGATCGTTTTGCAGGTGTATTTTTTTTCAGGAAACTTAGATCAGGAGGATCAGGAGAACATTTGCTCCACCGTGCTTGAGGATAAAGAAGAATCTTTGGTCTTAGATGCATGTGTTGAGAGTAATGGGGTGGATGATGAATTAATTGCTGAATTTCCAGACATTGTAGATTTTACTGATTCATTTTCTTGTAATATATGTACTAACTCTAACCTTTGTGTGGTGTGTGCTGAAATTTCTGCATGTATAGCAGGTGAAAAATTTGTTAGTGCAGTGGATGAAGACATTGCAGAAGTTGAAGCAGCACCGGTAACCGTTTCTAACTGTTTGCCACTTCCCCCTGAGGAGCCACCAGTGATGGAGTTTAAGCCCTTGGATCTTGCACCATGGCCAATCCAAGAGGTTGAGCCCCACTTCTATTGGGGAGACTTTATTGAGAAGGAGGTCATCTGTGACCCGAGAGGTAGTGAGAAGTCCGCCGCACTGGGTGGAGTTATTATAATTGTCAAGTGCTCACCGCATCAAAGCTGCAAGTTAGGGAGGCTTGGAATGAATTTTAGTTCTTTGTCCATCACGTGGGACTTATGTTACAAGCAGTGGGATCCTGGTGGAACCGCCTCTGAATGAGCTTTTCTTAACCCTTTCTCCTTTTTAATTTTATTTTTCTTGCTTTATTTCTGTTTTATTTTCAATAAAGCTCCTGAATAATTTGAGAAGCTCAGGAGTTGTGTTTGTGTCTTGGTTATGGCAAGTTTGATGGATTTGATTAATTTTTTGCATAGATTAATGGCATAATATGTGTTGACTGTTTTCCCCCTAGGATTTGAGAAATTTTTTTGAAAATTTGATCCCCATATGATTGAAAACTGAACTTTGGGATTTTGTTATGATGGCATGATTTATGATAAGTTTGGGGTGATAGGAAACACACACTAGGGATAGTATCTCTGTCAAATAATTTGCAAAAAAAAAAAATGTCCAGGTGAGGTTTTGAGCCTCCAGCATGTTTTAAACTGTGTGAAAATCACTTTCAAGTTGCACTTCCCTGGATTTGATTGAATCTCTTTTTGGTTTGCATGATTATGTGTTTGCTTCAAATGATTTAGGCATTTTCCTTGTAAATAGCTACTTAGCCTAAAAATAACCACCCCTAATGCATGTTCCCTAGTTAGCCCCATTGAGCCTATTAGCCTGTTAATTCTTGTTAACCTTATGTTACAAGCTAAAATCTGAAAAACCATGTTAACCCGATCTTAGGATTAGGAGAGCATGGAATCTTAGTAAGAAATTTGGTTGCAAGAAATTAAGTTTGGGGTGGCTGCAAGGTGTAATGTGTTGTTTGGGATTGAGAAGAAAATTGTGAAAAAAAAAATATATATATATATATATATATATATATATATATATAAAATTTAAGAAAAAAAAAGAAAAAAAAGAAAAAAAAAGGTGCAAAAATGCCAAAAAGAAATAAAAGGCTGTAGCCACCCAGAAGCATAAAGAAAAAAATTAAGAAAGGAACTTGAGTAAATTTCAAAGTGTAAATAATGTTCATGCTCTCTTAGTTCCTAGGGTCTTCAGCCTAGTACTTTTGTATATCCTACCCTTAGCCAGGCCCCATTACAACCCATAAAAGACCTTTTGATGTTGCTTGCATGTTTTCTGTGGGAATCATTTTGAGATGAAAATCAAATTTATGGGAAGTGCTTCTTAAAAGTGAAAATTGAGTGAATTGTTGATAGCCTGACACAAACTGAGCGATTGAGTGAAATATAAATTTCCCTTGTGAGGAAGGCAGTTGTTTGGATATGGTGATCTCCCTCTTGTGTGTAACTTGGATCCCCTGCTTAAATTGATGATTGTTTAAATGATGAATTTCTCAATTGTTTGGAATAAATGATTGTGGGGATTACTTTGCTTGAAAGGGGGAACATTGAAAGAAAAATTCTTTTGAAAAATTGCTTGAAATCTATGGAAAGTTGATTAAATTCTTAAGTTTGCCAGGTCTTGAGTCTTTTTAAGTTTTTGAGTGTAGTTTGCTTGGGGACAAGCAAAGTTTAAGTTTGGGGTATTTTGATGAGCCTCTGGTTGACTGGTTTTATAACTAGTCAAGACCTTGGCTTTGTGCTAATTTTATATCATTTTTACCCAAATTAGACTTTATTGTCCTTAAGTAGTATTTTGAGTCTGTAAAGTGTTTTTAAGTTAATTTAGTTGATTTAGAGTGAATAAAGTATTTACTTTTACTTTCTATTTTCAGGTTAATAAAAAGAAATAAATCTGGAGCTTTCGCCCCGCGAGAAGTCTGCTCGCCCCGCGAACCAGAAGGTGACTGTTCCTGAAATTGCAAAACTTTCTGTCTCGCCCCGCGAAGAAGGACTCGCCTCGCGAGTACCTGGAAGTCAGAGAGCATCACGGTTTACCCGTGTTGAAGGCCACGGGCGTTACGGTTTGGAATTTGAAGAGTTCGCCTCGCGAAGGATATGCTCGCCTCGCGAGAAGACCAAGAGTTGCAGACCTTTCGCATAATTCGCCTCGCGAGCAGTGCTTCGCCTCACGAGGACTTGGATTCCAGAAACGTGTATATAAGTAGTCTTAGGCAGAACTGAAGAGAGAGTCAGAATTAGCCAGTTTTGGCTAGTTTCTGAGCTTGTTAGTCTTTTGTTTTTCTTAGTTTAATGTTTATTTCTGTAATGGAGAACTAGTCTCCTAGATTAATCTACTGTAATTGGTTTTTATCCATACTTGAGGTTCTTGTATTTCCTGTTTTCATTTCCTTTTCTCTTTTCAATACCATGCTTTATATTTCTGTTTGCTTAATTCAGGAGTATATTGTGTTGTGTTGGTTTATCTCGGTGATATCATGTTCCTATATATAATCGCGTTTGCTTAATTCGCGTGTGTACGTTTCGTGTTCGCTTAGTTCACGAAGTGCTTAACCCCGTATGCTTAATTCGGGAATAGGGACATATATCTGTAGTAGTGGTTCCGCTTGTGGATTATTGCTACAACCGGGAGGGGATTAGAATCTGCTTAGGGCTAGGAATTTGCATGAACCGATGATAGTTGGGAAACCAAAAGCAGTAGGTTAATCGCTTTAGCTTATTTGGTAACTGCTCTACTTTCTTGCTTTGTTTTCTATTTTGCTTCTTTAAATTTAGTTTCCAATCTCAAAACCCCCAATTCTAACTTTTTCTAACTTTTTTTGTTAATAATAACAACACCTAAAGAGTCCTTGAGAGACGATCCGAGTTGTCGCACTATACTGCATTATTTTATAATCGCTCGTTCTTTTTGGTGCGTGGCGACAGCGCGGTCAGATACCTTCGCCTATGCTGGAAATGGTATTGTTCTATGGTCACATGTTAAGATATTTGACAAGAAGATATTTGGAAAGAAGATATATATTTATTAATTTGAAATCTGATTTGATTCCTTTAATTAGACAAATCAGATTTGATTTGTTTTATTTGCTGTAATTATGATTTGATTCCTTTAATTAGACAAATCAGATTTGATTATGCTGTAATTAGGCTCTTGTGTAATTTAGGAGGAATTGTGATGCCCATCTATGTATATAGCCTACGGGTCCTTAAGGAATAAAACATTTGAACCATTCCTTTACATGGTATCAGAGAGCATACAACCCTAGGAAAATATACCTGACGACTGTTATGGATGGAAAAGAAGGTCAATCGAAGTCTTCTGGGACAGGAGACGAACAAAGTCAGAAGAGAAAGCCGTCACCATATGATCTCAATTCCAACAACAATCTCGGGAATATGATCACGCAGGTGCAGGTGAAAGGCGAAAACTATGATGAATGGGTTAGGGCTGTGAAGACGTCTTTGAAAGCAAGAAGAAAATGGGGTTTCATCGACGGAACCATAAAGAAACCCGATGAAGGATCCTGAGTTGGAGGATTGGTGGACTGTTCAAGCCATGTTGGTGTCATGGATCTTGAACACAGTCGAATCGACTCTACGAACGACCATGTCCTACTTGGAAACTGCCAAGGAAATGTGGGACAACATAAAGGAAAGATTCTCAGTTGTAACCGATCCACGAATACAACAACTGAAATCAGAATTGGCACAATGCAAACAAGGAGGTTTGTCCATGGTAGCCTATTATGGAAAGCTGAAGGCTCTGTGGGATGACTTAGCAAACCACGGACCGGCATGTTTTATTCTTAAGGACCCGTAGGCTATATACATAGATGGGTATCACAATTCCTCCTAAATTTGTGCCTGTCATAATACAGCTATTTACATAAGAGCCTAATTACAGCATGTCTAATTACAACAAATAAAACAAATCAAATCTGATTTGCCTAATTAAAGGAATCAAATCATAATTACAGCAGATAAAACAAATCAAATCTGATTTGCCTAGTTAAAGGAATCAAATCAGATTTTAAATTAATAAATATAGATCTTCTTGCCAAATATCTTAACACCCCCTCAAGTTGGGCATTCGAAATCTTCATGTTCCCACTTGAGGGGGTGTTAAGATATTTGGCAAGAAGATATATATTTATTAATTTGAAATCTGATTTGATTCCTTTAATTAGGCAAATAAGATTTGATTTGTTTTATTTGCTGTAATTATGATTTGATTCCTTTAATTAGGCAAATCAGATTTGATTCGTTTTATTTGCTGTAATTAGACATGCTGTAATTAGGCTCTTGTGTAAATAGTTGTATTATGACATGCACGAATTTAAGAGGAATTGTGATACCCATCTATGTATATAGCCTACGGGTCCTTAAGGAATAAAACATTTGAACCATTCCTTTACATCACATATATAATATGCTTCATTTTCTTATTTTGGTTTGTCAGTTTTACTATTTCACTTCAAAAAATTGAATACCCAAAATATATTTTTAGG
The DNA here is from genome assembly GCA_030762895.1 of Sophora flavescens. NCBI lineage: Eukaryota > Viridiplantae > Streptophyta > Magnoliopsida > Fabales > Fabaceae > Sophora > Sophora flavescens. Next base: position 266,109,135 of record CM061063.1, on the reverse strand, counting down.
GAATTTGTACGAAGGTGATGGATGCATGCAATGAATATCACAAACACAAGGTTATAAAATGTTGTATATAAATATTGGTGAAGAAAATTTATTTATGTTGCACAAAAAAAAAAAAAAAAAAATTGGAACACACATGCACAAGATGCATCTTTTATATATATATATATATATATATATATATATATATATATATATATATATATATATATATATATAATTGGCACTGCCTTCTTTTTGGTTTTCAAAGTATATATCCTTGCCCTATAGGTGAAATATCAATATCCAATCCTTGCAACAATGATTTTTTTTATACACATGAATCTCATAATCAAATCCACGACCTTGTACTGGATACTGACCTTAAATTGATACTATTTACATAAAAATACATTGCACTGGAAAACATTTTTATTTAGACTATTAGTAAATTAGTAAATACCAAACTTGATTTTCTGCAGGAAGATGTCCAACTCATGGCCAACATGGGCTTAGAAGCATATAGATTTTCCATATCATGGTCAAGACTTATTCCAGGTCAAATTACCAAAGTATTATTTTTAAGACATTCTTAAACCATTGCCTTAATTTCAAAACTTATCTATGCTTGACACACTTGGTTTAATTTGATTAGATGCAATGAATCTCTTACTCCATTGGAATCTAGAATCTAGTTGCCTACATCAAACTGTTATGTTGTTTTCTGTTCTGACCATCTTTTTCTCATGTATTACCAGATGGAAATGGACCAATTAATCCCAAGGGATTACAGTATTACAACAACCTTATCAATGAACTGAAAAGCCATGGTTGTCACATATTAACAAGACACATTTTCATTTTAATGTTTGATTAATATTGCCTAAGAGAAGTTATAAGTGCTGAGTTTTCATGTTGTAGGAATCCAACCACATGTTACATTACACCATTGGGATCTACCACAAACACTTGACGATGAATATGGAGGATGGGTTACTCGAACAATTGTGTAAGTTTCCCTAACTTCAAGTTTGTAATTTTGTTACCGTCTTTTACCAAATACATGATCATGCCAGATGCATATGGATTTGGATTCCCCGCATTCACGAAGTCATAAGATACATCATTAGATCAATGTTGTTTTAATTTTTAATTTTTTTTAATACACACTCAAATGCATCTAATGGTCTATATCAGGGAATGCGTGAAAATAATGAATGCAGTGAATCCAAATCCGATGTATGTGGCACAAAATTGAAAAATGATTTTAATGTGATTAACGTATTATAACGTAATTATAAATGCATGCTTCTAGGAAAGACTTCACATCATATGCAGATGTGTTCTTCAGAGAATTTGGCGATAGAGTTAAGTACTGGACCACATTGAATGAGGCCAATGTAGTAGCTATGGCTGGCTACGATGCTGGATTCTTTCCTCCACAACAATGTTCTTCTTCTATGGCTTACTGCTCAAGGGGCAATTCCTCGACCGAGCCATACTTAGCAACCCATTATATGTTGTTAGCACATGCATCGGTTGTTAGGATGTATTGGAAGAAGTACCAGGTAAAATATTACATGACACACTCACCACTCCACTCTAGCTATCATTCATTAGCCCTTCTACTTTCATTTGGTAACATATTTATGTCGGGATTGTTGGAACACAATCACTCACACCCACTCATGGTGCACACACATAGAAAGAATATTGAGAAAACGAGAGAAAAAGATACACTAAAGAAAACTTTTATTCATACACTTGCACTACACTTTCACTTGCACTATACTTCACACTTGTCTACTAATTCACATCACACACTATGTCTATTTATGGACTTACACATACACTAACTAACTCTCTTAATAGCTTCTAACTAATCGCTTTAGTTACAACAAACTAATCACACTTTAACAAACTAACTAAACACTAACTAATTACCTAATTTGAATTATCTTCAACACATCCCCTTAATTCAAATTAGCTAAAAGCACAAAATACAAAAGCTAACACAGCTCTGAACACAATTTTTCTAGGATCCCATACTTTGAAGCACAATGACCTAACCTCCTTTGAAATGCACACATATCCACCAGGATCCCAGAATCTCAGAACACTTTTGTATACCCAAAAACAACACATTGACAGAATTAATTTGCTAGTCTGGTGGTCACCAGCTTGGCCTTTAATCCCTGCGTCCACAGCTCGAATCGACGCTACAACCACATTTCTGGACTTTAAACCTTTCAGCACTTTTATCAAAAATAAAACAAGCAACATGCATATGGCCGGTATCGAACGCAAGACATGATACATCTACACCGAACGCCTTACCACTAGGTTGTACCATTTATTGATATGAATTATCAATCGCAAAATATATTTATGTTCTTGGAGTTTCTTCCTTCTCCAGAAACATAAATCTTCATCTTCCCCTTTTCGTTTCTTCTTCGTTGTATCCCATACTTTGAAGCACAATGACCTAACCTCCTTTGAAATGCACACATATCCACCAGGATCCCAGAATCTCAGAACACTTTTGTATACCCAAAAACAACACATTGACAGAATTAATTTGCTAGTCTGGTGGTCACCAACTTGGCCTTTAATCCCTGCATCCACAACTCGAATCGACGCTACAACCACATTTCTGGACTTTAAACCTTTCAGCACTTTTATCAAAAATAAAACAAGCAACATGCATATGGCCGGTATCGAACGCAAGACATGATACATCTACACCGAACGCCTTACCACTAGGTTGTACCATTTATTGATATGAATTATCAATCGCAAAATATATTTATGTTCTTGGAGTTTCTTCCTTCTCCAGAAACATAAATCTTCATCTTCCTCTTTTCGTTTCTTCTTCGTTGTATCCTCAATCGAAAAACAAAATATGAACCCTAGGCCCAATTTCTTCTCCCCCACTTGCTTTAGAACTTTGTTCATCACCTGCTTCCGTCTCACGGTCATTTTATCAAGCATCTCTTGCCCACAACTCTCGTTGTTCTTCGCCTCCGACAGCAACGGCGGCACGTTCGCACAGATCTTTGAACCTGACACCATCTTTTTCGCCTCATCTGCTCTCCTATTCTCAACAAAACGGTCCATCTCAGTGATACTACACCACGATCGCTTCTTCTCCAACGCGGCGTTCTAGTGAAACGCCGTCCGGAGCCCCAACGGATTCGAGTCAGACAGCTCCGCCACCCTCCTTTTCTTCTTCGGTTCATCATCACTTGTCAACGCCCCGAGGTCTTGCTGCAGAGATACCACCATACCGACTTTCACCGCCACCATTGAAGATATCTTGGCTGATCCTATCCTTTGTTCCTCGGCTTCCACGATCTCACCCTCATCACCAGAAATGTAATCTTGATTACTATTCTTGTATGAAGCCTCTTCATTCCCTTTCTTGAATGAGTGATCATCAACTTCTTGCTGCTGATTTGGTTTCAGCAAAACTTTCCCTCTTTCAATTGCTGCGGCTCCTGAAATTGCTAGATTTGCCTCTTCTGGTGGCTTCTTTTGTTCACTGCGCAAGTGGGCTTCCATATCATGCAGTTCTTGATTAAATGATGCACATTCAACCTCGGGATCAGACTTGGAAGATCGCAGTCCCAGTGCCTTCTTGACTTTATCGAGGCTGAGATTGTTTACCTCTAGATCATCACTAATCTCTGTCTTGTCCTTGTTTGCCTCAAGACCATCATCACTCCTCTCTTTTCTCCAAGTGTTCTCTTCTTCACTCCTTTTGACACTCTTGATTTTCTCCCTGGCTGCGACACCTTTCTCCACTTTATCAGCACCTCCGTAGATCTTGTGCAAGATGACCCATGCTCCTTTGGCTGTGTTGCAGCAACTATCTTCTCAAGAATTCCTTCATCCACACATTGATGAAGAATCAAGAGAGCTTTGTAGTCTCTCTTTTTGGAAGCACCATCTTCCACACCTTGAACACCTTCTTGTACCACCTCAAGCACCTCATAGAAATTGAGAATGTTCTCCATCTTCACTACCCATTGATGGAAGTTCTTGCCATCAAGAACCGGTAATGGGATTGATAAATCCCCACTCATGATACCATGTTGGAACACAAGCACTCACACCCACTCATGGTGCACATACATAGAAAGAATATTGAGAAAATGAGAGAAATAGATACACTAAAGAAAACTTTTATTCATACACTTGCACTACACTTTCACTTGCACTATACTTCACACTTGTCTACTAATTCACATCACACACTATGTCTATTTGTAGACTTATACATACACTAATTAACTCTCTTAATAGCTTCTAACTAATCACTTTAGTTACAACAAACTAATCACACTTTAACAAACTAACTAAACACTAACTAATTACCTAATTTGAATTATCTTCAACAGGGATGATGATCTCTCGTACCTTTTTGGTGTACCACACCATGTCTCAACCAATAATATTGTCATTATTATATTTTTTTCAATATTAAATAAAAGTTTAACTTACATAACAAGATATTATTGGTTGAAACATGATATGATACACCAAAGTGGGACAGAAGATCTTCATTCTTATGTTGAATAGCATATTAGGTGACAACGTTGATGTTATTTTGAATGTTACTACCTCCGGTCCACATTATAAGAGACAAAACTCTAAATCTCACAGACCAAGAAAAAGTTTTGAAATGAGGTAATTGTAATTAATACTCATATAGATTTCCCAAAATATCCCTTCTAATTGATGAACCAACTCACTTGCATGGAAAATTGATATGTATCTCGTAAATATAAATCCTATTATAAATAAGGGTAATATTGAAAATTAACATTTAATATATGTGAAAATTGATGCATGTTTCTAGTAATTTGGACAAAAAAATGGACTCATTTGTTTCTTATAATATGGACCAGAGGTAATAATAAATTAATGCAAATGCTAACCAGTATCCTTAGGGTAATGGTTAATGTCATGATCGAATTTCGTAGCCACGACAGGCCGAAAAGGAAAGACTTTCTTTCCCCTTCGCAGCTTCACAAGCATACAAAAAATCGTCTCATTAAAAAAACAATTACATTCATTAATTACAACTTAATAAATATAATACATCAGAGTAACTAAACAACACAAATTACAAAGTCCTGTTGAAAAAAAAATATATACTCTTAAACTATGGACAACAATCCATTAAAAGTTGTCCACATGACACCCAGGGCATCCGACGGCTTCGAAGATACTTGTATCTGAAATGTTAAACGTGGGGTGAGTCCACTGACTCAGTGAGGGAGTTTCCCCCAAACACATGCAATCACACAAGCCTAAGATGAAATAAAGTCACACACGTAAGCAAGCATTAGATTAAACAAATATATACTTATTTTCAATCCACATATCTCAAACATCTATACATATGCAAAAGATCTCAATTAGCAAAATATTGTATGGACATCTTGTCCCTCAAGAGAGAACTTGTAGAATGACTTGCACTATATTATTTTCTCATAACTCATGTCCGCTCATAAGGGGATACATATCAAACTCATATACATCGAATCTTTGGGTCCACTTGGGGTTGTTCTCTCAAGGTCCCTCACCCCGACGGTTTTAATTTCGTACCCCAGAGATACCGCACCCTCCGACAAACATCAACATCCCTCCTCAATGTCCGGGGTATTTAACGAGGTCCCCTCATCCCCGATGGTGATATTTATATACCGAAGCCTCCCGCTCCCCAGTTCGCCTACCCAAAGATTCATATTTCAAAAGTTGTCAATCCATTACACAAAGTACTCCTTTTAATAATCGTAGAAACCACATATAAGCAATAACATAGTAAACCAATTCACATCATTATACCTTGACAAAAACATAAACAAAAATATACATTACAAAGCTATACAATTTCTTTATGGAAGTCCTTAACACTTGGGTTCTTAATAATTTATACAAATTAGCATTTCTCCAACAAAATAGAGATAACAACACAATTATTTCATTCACAAACTATTATCACTTTATTGATACTTTCCAATATGCCCATTAATGTAATCCAAAATAATATATATCCACAATATAGATAAAAAAATCATTGAATAAACACCTTTACTAAAATTCAACCATAGAGTTAATCAATATTCAAAAGGCAGCAACACTAAAACACACATCATAACATAGTCATAAACTCACCAACACATGACTAAAGATAAAGTTTCTAGCAAGCCTTGACCAACTTCAAACAAAAACTGAGAATTCTATAGAGGTCTAAAAATTCTGAAATTTTAACCACAATAATACTTACATGTCTACTTTCAAATGACACTAGTTTCCCTTAAAAAGAAGGTCTACAACTCCAGATATCAATTTTGAAATAAAACCTATTCGAGTACATCCGAGACATACAATACTCCCGTTTAAAAATTAATCTGGGACTTCCACAGGTATCCTTAAATCATGAAATTTTACTACAATATACTTCTATATTTCAGTTTTCAAACGCAAGAAGTTTCATCTCAATCCGAATTTTACAAAGCAAGATCCCAAACGGAAATGAAGAAGATGATGTGTGAAGATCAAGCTCAAAGCTCTCCAAGTTCTCTAATGGCTTCTCCTCCTCCAAGCTCTCTCACACTTTCTCACTCTAAGTTCTCTTTCTAGGTTTTTCAAAAGAATGAGAATGAGGTGGAAGGGGTGACCCCTCCTTTTAATCTAACATTGGGCTCTAAGTTGGATAAAAGCTTATAAGCCCATTAAATCACTAATGATATTAATTTAATTAATCAGATTACTAAGAGTTGGTCCAATATGAGATGTCAAGTTATTATGCCTTAAAATCCTTGTTTAATTTAATTATTTAATATTGCCACAAAACATTTTCAATAATAGCATAATTTACTATTAACGAACATATTAATAACTTAAAAAAAATTATCATGTATAATCATTATATAAAGAAAAATTCTAAACTACTGGAATATTATTGGTTAAAGCCTTAAATTAAAGTATTAAAATTTCCGGGTATTACAGTTAAAGAATCAAAAATAGAAAATTTGTCTTGGAGGGTGGTGTATTCAATATGCTGAAAATTTAAAAGCTACATTTTTCAATAAGATTTTTCTATCTTTAGAATCCTTAATCAATATCATTAGGGCACTAGTTAGCTGAACCTATAAATTAATTAATAATCTTCATTTCATTTATTCTGAAAACAATATTGTTGAATCCAGAGCTTGCAACATGGCTTCATTGGGTTTAATCTCCTTGCTTTTAGCCTTCTTCCTCAAACAAATTGTAAAAAAGGAATAAGCTGAATATATGTTTTTTGTATTGAATGAAATGAATTAGAATTACATCAAGGAAAGCTATGCTATTTATAGATAGCAGTAGCAACTAACATAACAGACTCTTATCCTCTAGATAGAAATTCTTAACAACTATCTGAATTTGTTACAACAAACAAGGCATATACTTAGGGAATACCTTCACTCCCCCTCAAGTTGGAGCATGTAAGTTCTTAATGCCCAACTTGTTTAACAGGAATTCAAACCTTTCTTTGCCTAATGGCTTAGTGAAGATGTCTGCCACTTGGTCATTATTACCAATCTTCATGGGCTGAACTTCCTTTGACTGAATTCTCTCTCGAACAAAGTAGCAATCCATCTCAACATGCTTTGTCCTCTCATGAAAGACTGGATTCATTGCAATGTGGATGGCTGCTTGGTTGTCACAATGTAGTTCAGTTGGTTTCTGTTGTGGTGTTTCAAGTTCTGTCAAGAGCCATCTGAGCCAAATGACTTCACTAACAGTTGCAGCCATGCTTCTATGTTCTGCTTCGGCGGATGATTTTGCCACAACAGTTTGCCTCTTGGTCCTCCATGATATTGGTGACTGTCCCAGCATCACTAGATAGCCAGTGCAAGACCTTCTGTTTAATGGACATCCTCCCCAATCTGCATCACAATAAGCCTACAGGTTAAGACCTCCTTTTACTGGAATGAAAATTCCTTGACTAGGGGTAGTTTTGAGATATCTCAAGATCCTATCCACTGCATCCATATGAACCTGTTTAGGATTAGTCATGAACTGACACAAAGTGTTCACAGCATAAGTGATGTCTGGCCTTGTTATGGTTAGATACAGTAGTTTCCCTAACAATTTCCTATATCTGGTTGCATCAGTGTCAGGCTCATCCTTGTTAAATCCGAGATTACAATTCTGTTCCATAGGGAACTTACTAGGTCTGTTGTTCTGCATCTTGGTTTCTTGAAGGATATCTAGAGTGTACTTTCTCTGGCTTAAGACAATACCATCAGGCGATCTTGCTACTTCCACTCCTAGGAAGTATTTCAAGGTTCCCAAGTCTTTGATGCTGAAAGTTTTGTCCAAGTATTCCTTAATCTTCTTCATAAACTCTGGACTATTTCCTGCTAAAATAACATCATCCACATAGATGAGTGCAGCAAGAAACACCCCTTCAGCTTTGTAGATAAATAAGGAATGATCTGCCTTAGACTGATTAAAACCAACATCATTTAAAGCCTTGGTGAACTTTTGATACCAATTTCTTGATGCTTGTTTGAGTCCATAGATTGACTTCTTTCAACTTGCACACCCTAGTTTCTCCATTCTTTGCAAAGCCTTCTAGAATCTTCATATAAATGTCTTCTGCCAAATCACCATGCAAGAATGCATTATTCACATCTAATTGGTGAATAATCCATCCCTTCTTTACTACTACAGTCAGTAAGCATCTGATGGTAACAAGTTTCACCACAGGAGCAAATGTCTCATGAAAGTCTTCTCCTTCTACTTGAGTGAAGCCTCTTGCAACTAGCCGAGCCTTGTACCTTTCAATATCTCCATTAGGTTTCTACTTTATTTTGTAAATCCACTTTGAATCAACTGTGTTTCTGCCTGGTGGAAGTTTCTCCAAGGACCATGTCCCATTGCTTTCAAGTGCAGCAATTTCCTTTCTCATTGCTTCCCTCCAATATTCATGTGTTATTGCCTGCTTGAAATTCTTTGGCTTATCTCTAGAGGAAATGGCCACTAGGAAAGCCTTATGTGATTGTGAAAAATTATCATAAGATATGAAATTTGAAATAGCATAAAGTAAAGTGTTACCTGAAGTTGTGTTAGGATCAGTAATGGATGGTGGCAAGTCAACTTCATAGTCTACTAAGTGCCTGGGAAGAGATCTTACTCTTTGACTGTGTCTGTGATCAGTCTGAATCCTAGATTGATCATGAATTATGTCCTGATCATGTTGTACTTCTGATTCCTGTGTTAAGTCTGTCATTTGCATATCCTGGTTATGCAGATTTGTTTCTTTCATCTTGTTATCATTCAATGGTGAATGAAGTTGAATATCTTCATCATAGTTTTCAAATATTGTGTACTGTTATTTAGAAGTTTTGCCATGAGATTTGCACACATTTTTGTAAGGAAAATCATTTTCACAGAAAATTACATCTCTAGACACAAAAAATTCTTTGTTAGATATATCAAACAATTTTTAACCTTTCTATCCAGTAAGATAGCCTACAAAAATGCAAGCTCTCCCCCTTTCATCAAACTTGCCTTCTTTTCTAGTTTTCATAGCATACACAAGACAACCAATGACTCTTAGATGATTATAATCAGGTTTCTTTCCTAACATAATCTCATAGGGTGTCTTGTTGTTGATAACCTTTGAAGGTAGTCTATTTATCAAATAAACAGCTGTAAGAATACATTCCCTCCAAAATTGTATTGGAAGACCAGAATGGAATCTTATAGCTCTAGCTATTTCAAGAATATGTCTGTGTTTTCTTTCCACTACCCCATTCTGTTGGGGAGTGTAAACACATGTTAATTCCATGGTAATTCCCTTTTCTTTGTAAAAATTTTGCATATTAGTTGAAGTGAATTCTAAACCATTGTCACTTCTGACTCTTTTGATTCTCTTTTGAAATTGAGTCTCTATCATGCATACAAAAGATTGTAAATAGTGTTCTACCTCTGATTTGTATTTCATCAAATACACCCAGACTCCCCTACTATAGTCATCAACTATGGTAAGAAAGTAATAAGCTCCAATGCTTAATTCAGTGTTATATCTACCCCATATATCACAATGAATAAGATCAAAACAAGCATTAGATTTTATTGAACTTAAGGAAAAAGATAACCTAGTTTGCTTAGCCCTTACACAAGAGTCACAAACTTTGTTATTCTGATTTTTATTCATAGGAGCATATATGCCTATGCAAGACAGTTTTGCATCAGAAGTGTGGCCTAGCCTAGAGTGCCACAAACTAAAATCTATTGTTTTTCCTACCTTCATATCTATTCCTCCATCATGCGTTGGTTCAAGGAGGTATAAATCATCTTGACATTTACCCTTTCCAATCAGTTTCTTCGAGGGTAAGTCGTTCACAACATATGAGTTGGCTACAAAGGTTATGGAACAGTTGTTTTCTTTAGCTAATCTACTGACAGAGAGGAGATTACAATGGAAATCAGGAACATACAACACTTTATTGATGTTTAATCCATTTGACAAATTAACAGTTCCTATTCCCTTGATTGGCACACTTGTACCATTGGGAATTTTCACAGATTGTCCATTAGAAAGAAAGCTTTCTTGAAGATTATTTTGGTCACATGTGATGTGTTCAGTGGCCCCAGGATCAATGATCCAGGGCCTGTTGAAGGATTTTATACCTGCTAGAGTTTTACCTGCCATGTTTACACTTGGTTTTGATGATTGTGCCATCATGGCTGGTTCTACATCCATTTGTAGCTGCTATGTTAACTTCTCATACTGTTGAATTGACAGTCCAGGAATAGGGCTTTCATCAGTGCTAAATTGATTCACCTTGAAACCACCTTTCTTGCTCCAAGATCCTGTCTTTTCTTTCCTTTCTTTGTATGGATTCTTCCAGTATTGTGGATAGCCAACTATCTCCCAACATTCTTCCTTAACATGACTAATTTTATGACAATGATCACACTTTGGTCTATCTTTCTTGGTTCCTTTCTTATCACCTTGAATTTGGAAAGCTGAGGTTTCTGCAACAGGTCTGCTCATTGCTGAAATCATTATTTGCTGTTCATCCTCTGCCACTAGATGATAAGCTTGTCCAAGATTTAACTTTGGAGCCATGCTGAGAATCTGTGTTTTCACTGTACTGAAAACGTCATCTAGGCCCATAAGGAAGTCATATAATTGGTCTCTTTCTCGCATTTACGCTAATTGTTTCTACACATTACATGTGCAGTTTCCACAATTGCATTTTGGCCAAGGTGTTATGGATTGAACTTCATCCCACAACCCCTTTAATTTGGTGTAATACGCTGGGATTGATAATTTTTCTTGCCTGAGGAGACTTATGGCTTGCCTTAGTTCATACACCCTAGGTTCACTCCCTTTGGCAAACCTATCTTCAAGATCCACCTAAATCTCTCGTGCGGTTCCTGCATACCTGACACTGCTCCTCACTTCTTTATCCATTCCATTCCTTAGCCAACCCTTCACCATTGCATTACAATGTATCCAATGTCCAAGATTTGGTGAATCAGCCTGTGGCATGGAGATTGTGCCATCCACAAAGCCAATTTTGTTCTTGGCATATAATGCATTGCTCATGTCTGCAATCTATTCGCCATAATTTGCATTGTTGAGTAGTTCACTCACAAATAATTGACCAGGTTGATCAGAAGGATGGAGATAGTATGGGGACATATGATCGATGGCTTCTTCACCGCAAGATTTGTTCTTTTCTTTCTTTGAAGAAGAGGAAGGTTCTTCTTTCTTTGAATTTTCATCTTCTGTATCTGTCATGATTGCAAGGCAGTATCACGATCCATGATTTTAGCTCTGTGATACCATGTAAAAAAGGAATAAGCTGAATATATGCTTTTTGTATTGAACGAAATGAATTAGAATTACATCAAGGAAAGCTATGCTATTTATAGATAGCAGCAACAACTAACATAACAGACTCTTATCCTCTAGATAAAAAGTCTTAACAACTAACTGAATTTGTTACAACAAACAAGGCATATACTTAGGGAATTCCTTCACAAATACGAGTGAAGATATGAGTGCCACCCAAAGTGCCGAAGACTTCACCATGGGGTGGTAAGTAACGATCTAGTAAAGATATCTCTTTCTAATATCAATTGACATCACCTATTTGGAATTGTGGGATTGCAAAGGACTAACTCTCCAAAAACTTTACTTTGTTATGTGAAGAAATGGATCTTGTCATAAAAGTCCAACACCATGCTTTTTTCCTTTTAAATAAAATAAATAAATAATTTTCAGTTATACATTAATTGCTACAGTAGGTTACATCTATGATTTGCTATTGCGGGTTTCTAAACCCATTTACTTTTGGAGATTACCCTGATATAATGAAAAAAATTGTTGGCTCAAGGCTTCCTTTCTTCACTCAAAAGAAATCAAATTTGGTCAAGGGCTCAATTGACTTCTTAGGACTAAACTTTTACTACACACATTATGTTAAGAACAATCCTAGCAACCTATAGATGGATGAAAGAGATTACATGGCAGATATGGCAGTGGAACTTGAAAGTATGTTATAAGCCATTTCATACACAAATTTTGATTGCATAACCAATTCTATGTTAAGCTTTAACATGTCACTTGTATAAATCTTCATTCCGCGAGATCTGGTTTTCATGCTTTATGATTTGAGATACTTCTTATACATAGATTCATTGTCTTGCTATTATTTGTTGCAACAGTGGCCTTAATGAGATTGTGGTTCAACATTTGTGATTTTATTTCCTTATCTCAGATCATTTAGTTAGTGGTTTTTAATTATCTATTTAAATTTTCTAAATATTTGTATTGGGAAAAACCAAAGTCCCAAATTGTATATAGATAGTGTCTAATAAGAGCTTATAAGTAGTGGTCAATCCTCATCCCATGAGCTAGCTTTAGGGATTGAGTTAGGCCCAAAATCTAATATGGTATCAGAGCTATCCTAGATCCATTAATTATTGGGCCACCTGCCGTGTTATCCACGCATCAAGCCCAATAGTACTTGGCGTGAGGGGGTGTATTGGCAAAAACCCAAGTCCGACATTGACTAGAGATAGTATCTAATAATATGACATTTGTAAGAATAGTGTATATTTGAACTGCATCCCTAATTCCCAGCACTTGCTATTTACATATTAAGTATGTGTTAAATATGCTTTCTAACGCTCCCCCTCAAGCTGAGCATATATGTCGAGCCAACTAGTCACTAGAGTTGACAAAATCAGTTGTGATTTCCCCTGGAATCACCTTCTCTCTTACAAAGTAACAATCTATTTCTGTGTTTGGTTCGTTCATGGAAGACAGGATTTGATGCAATGTGAAGTGCAGCCTGATTGTCACAGATAAGTTTTGTATCTTGGATATCTCCCAATTTTAACTGTTGGAGTAGTTGCCTAAGCCATGTAAGCTCACATGCAGTTGCTGCCATAGCACGGTATTCAGCTACTGCACTGGATCTGGCAACTATGTTATGCTTCTTGCTCCTCCATGAAATCATATTTCCTCCAATAAGAACGCAATATCCAGAAGTGGACCTCATATCTGATGGTGATCCTGCCCAGTCAGCATCAGAGTAACAAGTGATTTTGGCATTTCCTTTATCTTCATATAATAGTCCTCGTCCTGATGTCTTTTTGATGTACCGAAGAATACGTATGACAGCATCCCAATGGCTATCACAAGGGGCATTCAGGAACTGGTTCACCACACTAACTGCAAATGTGATGTCAGGTCTGGTGACTGTAAGATAGTTGAGTCTGCCTACAAGACGTCGATTAAGAATATCCAGAGCATACTTTCGTTGGTTAATTGAAATTCCTGAAGTGGACTGAGCAACCTCAATCCCTAAAAAGAATTTGAGAGGACCCAAGTCTTTTGTTTGAAATTGTTTGTAGAGGTGTGCTTTGAGTCGCTGGATACTATCTGTGTCATCACCAGTAATGACGATGTCATTGACATAAACAACAACATAGATGCGCGGACCAGAAGGAGAATGGATAGAGAAAAAAAAGGTTGTTTTAATCAAGTGATCATCCTCTATTTTTTTATGTAAAATGAATAATTTTTATCTCTTGAAAATGGGACAGAAACGTAGAAATGAAACTTTTTACCAACTTATTCAGAGAACAGAAGCACAGAGAAATAAGAGTGTCAAGAGAAATTTATTAATAATATCAACGAAAAGAACAAAGATTACCACATGGGAGTAGAATAAGAATGACTTTGTTTACTCTCAGTGGTAAGATTTTAAGATCGAAATCTTTACATTCAATCTCCCTGGCTCCTTCAGCTCTTCCTTCTTAACCACTTCTAATAATAGGGAAGAGAAAAGGAAGCTCAGATTTCTGATCTCTCTTCCTCACAACAAAAATCTCTTTTTATTTTCTCTTTTCTTTGTATCTTTCCTCTCTATCTCCTCTATGATCTTTCGTTTCCTCTCAAGAACAGTGTTCTCCCCTCCAAAAAATGTCCTCCCCTTTTTTTCTCTTTCTCCTTTCCTTTTATAGACGGAGGAGAGGGCTTCTTGCTTCTTCTCCATTGGCTTCAAGGTCGGTTTGTACGAAACCCAAGGCTTGGGCCGTTCTGAAAGGAGGTGATTTGATGTGAGGGTTGCATGGTTGAAAAAAGGAGATGGGGGGTTTCGTCTGATGGGTGTGATGGCTTTTTAGGGTTAGGAGTAGGGCTGCTAGGTTAAGGTGGGAAAAGATGAGGAAAAAAAGAAAAGACCAATGGATAAAGGAGGTGCAAAAGGGGGGGTTCTGAGAAGAAATAGCGTGTGTCCAGATGGGGTGGCATGAGTAGCAGAAAGGAGGTGATTTGACGTGAGGGTTGCAATCTTGACAAGAGAAAGAGATGAGGGGTTTTGAGTAGAAATAGCGTGTGTCAAGATAGGGCGGCGTGAGTAGCAGAAAGGAGGTGATTTATCCTGAAGGTTGCGTGTTTGAAAAGAGAAGGAGATGGGGGGGTTTTTAGGATTAGGAGTAGGGTTGCTAGGTTAAAATGAGGGAGGAGGTAAGGAGGAATAAGGACCAATGGGTGGAGGAGGAAAAGAGGACTTGCCTGATATGTAAAGTAGGAAGGAGGTATAACTTAGTTCCCTTTTCTCTTTGTTGATTTTTTTCTCTCCTTGTTTTCTTCGTCATTTCTTCCTTATTTTCTCCTTCTTCTTTCTTTATTCTTTAGCCTTCAGCCTGAAATTAAAAATGCAGTGGACGGAATCTCTTCGTCCCAACGGAAACTTCGATATACAAAAGTAGATATATACAGGACGGACATCCTCGTCCAATAAGAAAAGATAATTGCAGTGGACAGAACCTCATCGTCCAACAGAAATTAAAATAATTGAAGTGGATGGAACCCCCTCGTCCAACAGAAATAAAAAGGACAGGACTGGACGGGTCCACCCCATCCACCAGCAAGTGTAGTGACTGGACGGGACCACCCCACCCCTTGGCAAGTGCAGTGGACTGGACGGGGCCAACAACAAGTGCAAGTTAATGGACGGGACCACCTCGTCCATCAGCAAGTGCAACGCAATGGACGTGACCACCCCGTCCATTAGCGAGCGCAAAGCAATGGACGGGACCACCCCATCCATTAGCATGCACAAAGCAATGGACAGAACCACCCCGTCCAGCAGCATGTATAAGGCAATGGACGGGACCACCCCGTCCATCCACTAGTGCAAAGCAATGGATGGGACCACCCCATCCAGCAGCAAGTATAGGGCAATGGAAGGGACCACCCCGTCCATCCACTAGTGCAAAGCAATGGACGGGGCCACCCCGTCCAGCAGCAAGTACAAAGCAATGGACGGGACCACCCCATCCACCAGCAAGTGCAAAGCAATGGGCGGGACCACCCTGTCCACCACAAGTCAAAACAAGGCGGAACACCCCGCCCACCAAAGCAAAGCAATGGACGAGACCACCCCCGCCCACCAAACGCAAAGCAATGGACGGACCACCCCGCCCATCAAAAGCAAGCGATGGACGGACCACCCCGCCCATCCAGATGCAAGCAATGACGGACCACCCCGCCCACCAAGGTAATGCCGTAAAGCAAATCAGAGCAGGAGGACCACCCCGTCCATCAGCAAGTGCAAAGCAATGGACGGGACCACCCCGTCCATCAGTAAGTGTAAAGAAATGGACGGGACCACCCCGTCCATTAGCATGTGCAAAGCAATGGACTGGACGGGACCACCCCATCCACAGCAAGTGTAAATGTAATGGACGGGACTTCCCCGTCCAACAGCAAGTCCCATGTGATAGACGGGACTTCCCCATCCACTGCAAGTGTAAATGTGATGGACGGGACTTCCCCGTCCAACAGCAAGTCCCACGTGATGGACGGGACTTTTCCGTCCATAGCAAGTGCAAATGTGATGGACGGGACTTCCCCGTCCAACAGGAAGCCCCATGTGATGGACGGGGCTAACAGCAAGTTAGCTATGAGTCCCCTACTTTCTTCATTTTTCTTTTTATTATTATTAGTCTCCTTGTAGTGTCATGTTATAAAAAAGAATAAAAGACGGAGAAAAATGGGTGTTCACAGTTGCCCCTCTTTACTTGTTACATACTAGAAGACATGATTAGTCGTGACTTCTCATGTATTGTAGTAATGAACAAGTAAAGAAAACTAACACATATTTTGTCCCAAAAACATGAGGAGCTCAGAAGAAAACCTTACAGTTTGGAAATGGAATTGCAGTGGACGGAAACTCCTCGTCCAACAGAAGAGTAAATATGCAATAGAACCTCCTTGTCCAACAGAAAATTAAATGCAATGGACGGAACCTCCTCGCCCAACAGAAAAGTAAATATACAATGGACGGAACCTCTTAGTCCAAGAGAAAATTAAATGCAATGGACGGAACCTCCTCGTCCAACAGAAAATTAAATGCAATGGACGAAACCTCCTCGTTCAACAGAAAAGTAAATATGCAATGGACGTAGCCTCTTCGTCCATCAGAAAATTAAATGCAATGGACGGAACCTCCTCGTCCAACAGAAAATTAAATGCAATGGATGGAACCTCCTCGTCCAACTGAAAAGATAATTATGCAATGGACGGAACCTCCTCGTCCAACAGAAAATTAAATGCAATGGACGGAACCTCCTCGTCCAATAGAAAAGATAATTTTTCAATGAGCCTTAGAGCTCGAAAATAAACTTGTAATGAGCCTTAGAGCTCGAGAATAAAGGTGCGGTGAGCCTCAGAGCTCGAAAATAAATAATCAGTGATCTGAAACAAATGAGAATCCCTTCCTTTTGAGGACAAAGGAACCAATTGCTCCCTGGAAAAAATTCGACCAACCAAACCCTTGTTCACCGGCCACTCTGGGACAATTCATCACTCATTCGTTTAACAACATTGGTCACCCATGAATCTGATGAACTTCGAATGTTATCTAAGCTTACTTGCATCATTCTTTCTTCGTCCAGTGCATGCTACCTCTTCCACTGAATCTAAAGTATTGAGCCCTATTGGTTTAAACCATTCATTGGTGCTACCATTAGAGTTATCAAATCATACCATTAAACTTATATTTACTTTTATTGAGACATGAGAGTGAACACGATAGGGGAGTGTGGAAGAAAACCTCTTACCTTAATATGATAATTTAGGTTGTTAAGAGACAATAACAATGAGAACAAAGTTACAAAAGGGATCATGAAGATTAAAAGAACAAAGATAAGAAAAGAAAATTACGAAAATCACATAAAATTTGCCCCAGTGTTGGTCCGTTGATTTTCATTTAATTGATTCCCCTCAGCTTTTGATGACACAGATCTTGGCTCCTGTTTCTGATTCTTCAAACACACCTTCTTCGATCATTCCTTAATAATTTTGCCCCAGGATACTCAGCCAGATAAAATTGCCCCAGTATGGTGGGTGCTTGCAGAAGTGTTGGACCCTATCCTTCTCTTAGGCTGCCCTTGCATGTTTTCAGCCTAAGGTTTCTTTGCCCTAACTTTTGCCTAGGTTGCCCTCTCGGGTTTTCAACCTAGTGGGCCTTTACTTTTCTATTGTTCTTTTTCCCTAATGCCCTTTCGGGTTTTCAACCTAGCGGGCCTTTGTTTTCCTTTTGTTTTCATTGTTCTTTTGCCCTAACTTTTGCCTAGGCTGCCTTTTCGGGTTCTCAACCTAGCGGGCCTTCAAGCGTAGAACTTTTTCACAGCATCAGAGTTTAGTGGCATTGGTAGCTCTTCCCTATCTATGTTTTGCAGAATCAAAGCTCCTCCCGAAAACGCTTGTTTGACAATATAAGGACCTTCATAATTTGGTGCCCATTTTCCTCGGGGATCCTCTTGACTAGGGAGGACTTTCCTTAAGACCAGGTCTCCCGCACAAAATCCTCTAGGATAAACCTTTTTATTGAAAGCTCTTGCCATTCTGTTTTGATACAATTGCCCGTGACAGATAGCTACCAGCCTTTTCTCTTCTATCATGTTCAACTGCTCATATCGAGTTTTCACCCACTCAGATTCTTCTAAGTCTGCTTCCATCAAGACTCTTAGCGAAGGGAGTTCTACTTCGATAGGTGAGACAGTCTCCATCCCGTACACCAGAGAGAAAGGGGTTGCCCCAGTGCTTGATCGTATGTTAGTCCGATAAGCATGTAGAGCATATGGCAGCATTTTGTGCCATTCCTGATAGTTTACAACCATCTTGGCCACGATCTTCTAGACATTTTTGTTTGCTGCTTTAACTGCATCATTCATTTGAGGCCTGTAAGGAGCCGAATTGTGGTGTTTGATTTTGAGACCTTCGCAAAACTTTTGAATCTCGATACCATTAATATTGGAAGCATTATCTGTGATTATCCTCTCTAGGATCCCGTATCTGCAGACAATGTCCTTTTTGAGGAATTTGAGAAACACCCTTTGAGTTATGCTGGCATATGAAGCAGCTTCTACCCATTTAGTGAAATATTTTATCGCCATCAAAATGAAATGATGAATATTGGAAGCCTTGGGATTAATGGGACCGATGACATCTATTCCCCACATCGAAAAAGGCCATGGGGATGCTAAACTGTGCAGTGGAAACGCAGGTGCATTAACCCGGTCTGCATGCATCTGGCATTTTTGGCATTTACGAACATGCTCCATGCAATCGACTCCATAGTAGACCAATAATAGCCAATTCTCAAGATCTTCCTAGCCATCATGCGACCATTGGCATGAGTCCCACAGATTCCTTCATGAACTTCAATCATGATCCATTGAGCTTCGCGAGCATCCACACATCTGAGTAGGGTACCATCATACCCTCTTTTGTACAAGACTTCCTTGTTTAAGAAAAAGGCCATAGCCAGTCTTCGGATGGTCTTTTTATTTACTTCGCTCGCCTCTACCGGTTATTCCTTGGTCTGAATATATCGCTTAATATCATGATGCCAAGGCTTACCATCAGGTTCTCCTTCCACATGAGCACAGTACGCCGGTTCATCTTGCACTCTAATTTGGATGGGTTGGACATTGACATGGATATCCAGCTTGGTCATGGTAGCTAGTGTGGCTAAAGCATAAGCAAATTGATTCTTGTCTCGACTTAAATGCAAGAAAGTAATCTCGCCGAACTTTGCAATCTACTGAGTGAAGTATTTCTGATACAGAATCAACTTGGAGTCCTTGGTCTGCCATTCACCATTGACTTGGTAAATGATTAAAGCTGAATCCCCGAAGACTTTCAACTGCTTTATACCCAGTTCAAGTGCCATTTGCAATCCACCAGCACACGCCTCGTATTCTGCAATATTATTTGTACATTCAAATTTCAGTTTTACGGTCATCGAGAATTGCTTGCCATTTGGTGAGATAACCACTGCTCCTATACCACTGCCATGGATATTAACTGCTACATCAAAATATGTTTTCCACACATCTTCCTATTCTCCGTCTTCCTCAAGGGACATTACCTCTCCATCTGGAAACTCAGAATTGACAGGCCATTCATCCTCAAGAGGATTCTCTGCTAAATGGTCAGCAATCACGCTTCCTTTTATGGACTTCTGAGTCACATATTTGATGTCAAATTCTGACAATATCACTTGCCACTTCGAAACCCTTAAGGAGATATAAGGACTTTCGAAGATATACTTCAAAGGATCCATTCGAGAAATTATCCAAGTGGTGTGATATAACATGTACTGTCTGAGTTTCCTGGAAGTCCATACTAGTGCACAACAAGTCTTCTCGATTGCCATGTAACGAGCCTCATAGGCGTTAAACTTCTTACTCAGATAGTAAATTGCCTGCTCCTTCCTGCCAGATTCATCATGTTGTCCCAGCATTGCCCCCATTGAGGTTGGCAGTATGGTGAGATAGAGTAATAATGGACGACCTTGGGTAGGTGGTACCAACACTGGGGGATTTAGTAGATATGCCTTTATTTTATCGAAGGCTTCTTGACAGTCATCATCCCACCTTCCTGGATTACTCTTCCTGAGGAGTTTGAAGATTGGCTGCAATGTGCTTGTCAGATTTGCAATGAAGCGCACGATATAGTTCAATCTTCCAAGAAAACCCCTTACTTCTCTCTCGTTCTTAGGTGCTGGCATGTCACGTATTGCTTCCACCTTGTTAGGGTCCACCTTTATTCCTTCTCTACTGACAACAAAGGCAAGTAAATTCCCTGCGGATGCACCGAAAGTACATTTTGCAGGGTTGAGGCATAGCTTGTACTTCCTTAGCCGCTCGAACAACTTTCTCAAAACTGTCGCATGGCTTTCTCCTTCCTTGGACTTGGCCACTATATCATCAACGTATACCTCTACCTCCTTATGCATCATATCATGGAACAATGCCACCATAGCACGTTGGTAAGTGGCCCCAGTGTTCTTTAATCCAAAAGGCATCACTTTGTATCAAAAAGTTCCCCAAGGAGTGATAAAAGTTGTCTTTTCTTTATCTTCATTGTCCATGAGGATCTGATTGTACCCAGAATACCCGTCCATGAAAGAAAACATGTGACTTCTTACTGTACTGTTTACAAGGACATCAATATGAGGTAGGGGGAAATCGACCTTTGGACTGGCTTTATTCAGGTCTCGGGAGTCCACGCACATTCTGACCCTTCCATCCTTCTTTGGTACTGGAACAATATTAGCTACCCATTCCGGGTGTCTAGCTACTTCCAGAAAGCCAGCCTCCAACTGCTTGGTCACTTCTTCCTTGATCTTCAATGACATCTCAAGATGCATTCTCCTTAATTTTTGCTTCTTTGGAGCCGCATCTGGGTATAAGGGAATTTTATGCGTTTCTATCCCAGGATCTAAACCTGGCATATCTCTGTAGGTCCATACAAAAACATCCGGATATTCTTTGAATAGTGCAACCATTTCTTCTTGCTCTGGGTTAACCACTATTTTCAACTCCTTCTTATCTTCCTCGGTTCCCATATTGATCACTTTTGTAACCTCATCATTCGAGTTAATCCCTTCCTCTAACCGTTTCACCACTTTTATGAATACTTCAATGTCTCCTTCCTCCTCATCGGATTCAAGATTGTATTCATCAGCGGCCGCGAGAGAATCAATAAATGAACTTTCAAAGTTCCTCTCCTGAGGTAAATGTTTAGTGGAAGAAGCATCCCTGGAAGAGAAAGTCAGGAATAGGATAAGTATAGGCAAGGGTTTTATTTATGACAGAAAAGCTTAAACAAAATAAATAAATGAAAGAGAGAAAAGAAATGATGGAATCAAAAGGAAAACATCAGACAAAGTGTTACGTTTTCATTCATGTCTCAAAGAAAGTAAACATCAGTTCATAATTAGTACAATAAGATAATTACTTCATGGAAATAACATCAACAAATGGTTCAGATCGCCAATTGTTGAGAACTTCATTGCTAGCAGGGAGATAAATGACATGGTTCTCGTCCAGCTCCTCTTCAAGTGTGCTAATGGTGAAGTGAGGGGAAAATGACTTTGCGGGACTGATAACTTCAGCGGCTACTGGGAAAGTCTCTGTCAGAAGGGGAAGATACTTTCTCTCGCACTCTTATTCTTCCTTGTTCTCAAGAGTCATGAATTTCATCCCTTCTGTCAGGTTGGGCTGATACCCCAATCCACGCCTTCCTTCTCTCACAGCCGCTTCAATCGGTCGAGAGATCCCTTGCAGTTGAGGCCCTAGGCCTTTTCCTCTTTGATACCCGTTCTTTTCCATGATGCGGACTACTACTTCATTCACATTCTTCATTGGAGGCTCCCTTTTCTCGTTTTCTAACTTTAACACCTCAAAACTGCGCAGTGAGTCGTCTTCCATCTGCTCTGTACTTTCCACATAAGGTACTGTGGTCGGCTTCTTCAGCATGATTTCCTCTTCACCACGGACAGTAATAACGGATCCATCTTGGATATACTTCAAACACTGATGCAAAGTCGATGGAACCACTCCTGCTTCATGAATCCAAGGCCTCCCCAGAAGCATGGTGTAAGCTGGTTGGATTTCCATGACCTGAAAAAGGATAGGGAAAGAACTAGGCCCTATTCAAGGGACATCGTTATTTCTCCTAAGATTCCTCTTGCTGTCCCATCAAAGGCTCGCACAATCATTTCTTGCGGTGTCAAATCTGCCACGCTTATATTCAGCTGCTTGAGTGTGGTCATTGGAACCACATTCAACGCCGAACCACCATCTACAAGCACCTTTGCAATCACAAACCCCTTACACTTTAGGGTGATGTGTAAGGCTTTAATGCTACTGCGGGATTTCGAGGCTACTTTATCTTCCGAGAAAGTAATCATGTTGACATGCCTGATTAGGTCCACCATATTTACCACATTTTCCGGCGTGACGTCAAGTTTGAAATACGTATCATTCAACACCTTCAATAATGCCTTGCGATGCAATTCTGATGTCCAGACAAGCGACAAGAGAGATATCCTTGCTGGAGTTTTCTTCAACTGTTCTACCACATCATATTCACTTTGCTTCATGATCTTCAGAAACTCTTCTTCTTCTTTCCCTTTTCTCTCATCCATAGTTTTCTCTTCTTCGGCTTCCTTCATCATTTTTTCTTCAGCAGGGGTGTAGCATCGTCCGCTCCTTGTAATGCCTCCAATTCTCACAATATTCGTAACTTGGGCCTTCGAGGTCTCCCCCGTAGCTCCAGTTAGTTCGACTTTCTATTCATAATTCCATGGTACAGCACGTGTATCAGCATAGGCAAAAGGAGTTGGCTTGCTCACCCTTATGATGACTTTTTCTGGGTTTGAAGGTTTGTTCATGGGTGGTACTCGGAGTACAACTTTTTCGACTACATTGACTTCCTCTGCCGCACCTCGTCTGGCTTGAATCACCCCCAAGGTGAGTAACCTCTGAACCTGGACTTTGAAATCCTAACAAGTTTCGATATCGTGCCCCACTTGCCCATGATAATAGTCACACCTTAGATCCTTGGCATACCCCCTTTCTTCTCTTGGAATCCTCACTGGTGCAATAATGTGGTATCCCACCTTCTTCAGTTCTTCGAAAATCTTCTGCATTGGTACTCGTAGTTCCAGTACCTTCCTGATCGGGGACCCTGTTACCTCCAAATTGTTTACTCGATTTCCACCATTATGATCCGGGATTGGATTCTTAATGATATTAGGCTCGACCTCTTCCTCGAATCCTAGCCTCCCACAAGCAATCAGTTTTCTTACTGCCGTATTAAAAGCCTCGCAATCCTCAATAGAATGCCCTGTGACATCCATATGATACTTTCAAGTCTGATTTGGATTGAACCAAGCAGGAAATGGTGGTTCTAAGGGACCTAAAGGGTTTCCCGCAATCAAGTGGCGATCAAACAAATGTTGGAATAAATCCGCATTGGAGATGGACAATTTCGGGAAGGGTGGCAGATTTGGACTTTGGAAACGTCCTTGGTTTAGGAAGTTTCGGCGAGGCGAAGGGTAGTTTGGAGGGTTTTGTGGGGGTGCAGACGGGTAACGGGTGTATGATGGGCGGGCAAGGTTATATGGTTGGGGGGTAGGAATGTTGCTGATTTGGTTTTGCGGGTAAGTGTTGGTTTGAGAGGATGGGTAAAGCGGGGTTTGTGTCTGGTATGGGATATGTTGGTTAGGGTTATAGGGTGCTTGGTACTAAGGATTAAAATTCCGTTGGTGTTGTACATAATTCGCCTCAACTTCCTTCTTCTTTGGTTGAAATCCCTTCCGGGATGCACTTCCTTCACCATCATTCATGGGGAGCTTTCCAGCTCTTGCCAAAAACTCAATCCTTTCACCGGCGACGATCAAGTCAGAGAAATCTTTGTAGGTGGCCCCAGCCATGGCCCCTATAAAAGGTGCTCCGAGGGTTCCTAGAAAGTATTAGCACATTTCTGATAAGGTCAACGGGGGCTGAAATTGTGCAGCCAAACTCCTCCACCTTTGGGCATATTGCTTGAGGGCTCCTCACTCCTTTTCTGCAGTGTAGTCAATTGTTCACGACTCAGGGCTGCATCCAGGTTAAATTTGTACTGGTCCATAAATAAGCCAGCCAATTCCGTCCACCGCGAGATCTTGGAATGGTCCAATTGAAGGTACCATTCTAAGGCGAGGCCAGTCAAGTTTTCATGGAAAAAGCTGATAAGGAATTTGTCATCCTTGGACCAGATTGCCATCTTGGTGGCGTAACTAATGAGGTGAAATCGTGGGTTCCCACTCCCATCATATTTGGAGAAGTCAGGGATCTTGAAATCCTTGGGGATCACGACATCTGTGGCGGGATAGAGTTCTTCTATCTGGAGAGGGCCGTAGGTGCTCGGGCCTTTTATCGCTTTTATTTGTTCTTCCATTTAATCCATCCATTCATCTCTCATCTTATCCTTATCAGCCTGGACTACCGCTGACTGGCTATGAGTAGACACATGTGGTTGTTCCCACGTTGGCACAGTGTAGCCCGGGACTTCATGATAGGCATTTTCAAAAGGAGGGTATCCTTCTCGAATGGGAAGTGTTATTGGTGCCGTGTGATGTGTCTAGTCAGGTCCAAACACTCCCTGAATGAGACCCGTGCTAACGTTTGAAAATGTCGGTGCTGTTACCACTGAGGAAATTCACTGCCTACCAGGTTCAATTGCCTCTCTGTTTGCGCTGAGCATGCTGAGAGATTCCCTCATATCTTGTAATATGGCTTCTAACCTTGCTTGGGTTTCTGCCATCTCGCTCATTCTTCCCCTCATATCATCTATCTCAGATCTTAGATTTCTTCCTTCCTCAGACGCATTGGCAGCCATCCTGGTCCGAGATCTGGTATCGTGAACTCGGGTTTGGTTGGTATTACCTTTTCTAGGTCGCGCAATGGTTCCCGAATCCTCAGAAAGATGCGACTCTGTGAAGCAAATAAGAAAAACTCATTAGTCAATCCAAAATTTTGTGTGTGTGCATGCATGCATGTGCAAGTTATCATCCTTTATTCGATTGTGAGGGTATTCTCAGGAAGACTGTCGTATACACCAATAGCAAGAAAACTCATCCTGCAATCAAATCTAGTGGTATGGTTCCCTCTAGTTTGAATGTAGTTGGTGTCAAGTCCAAGGGAGAATTTACTCCTCGATAGACCACGCCCGTACTAGCAACGTCCTTATTTTTACACAGAAAACACGTCGATTTTAGGGTAAAAATACAGTTGATGATGTATCTAAGGGAGAATACACTCCTCGATAGATATCATCTAAAAAAACGCTTGACAGTCATGGATGAAAACTTCCCTTTCATTATAAATATTCGGATACAAATCGTGAGTCTTTGATCAAAATAAAAGCAGTACATTGATGGTCTCCATCTTTCTCTGAGGTCTACAAAGTTCTATGTTAAGAGCCTCGTCTTCTTTTTCTTTGAATGTAGTTGCTGAAGGAAATGGTTCATATGAACATGGACAGATGTCTCTTCAAATTGCTCTACCGGCTGGGAAGTGTGATATTGGAGCTTATCCATCACGTCCTCATATTTTCTCTTCCATGCTTCCTTTTCATTCATTACATCTTTCACCACCAATTTCCATCCCTTTAACCATCCTGCGTGACGTTGAGCTTCAATCCTTTCAGAGTTTTTTATCTTGTTTCTGAGCCAACTTTCTCTCATGTTGGCTTCTGTCAGTAACTCACGATATTTGGCCGCTTCATTCCATCCTTGATCAGAGTACACTTCTGTTTGGGCTAAGGATTCCTGCAGGGATTCAACCCTCTCTTCTAGTATACGTATCGTTTCAACGTGATCCCCTACACTTGTCTCGAGCTCTTTTTTCTTCTTTTGAAGTTTGACAAGCATCTTCTCTTGACATCCTATTTTTGCCAGCAACTCTTGAATTTCTGCTTCTTTGTCTTTTCTTGCCCTTTTTGCACGACTCTGGGCTTCGTGAGCATCAGCGCATTCATCCTTCAAATGCTCAACTTGTAAACTCAGCTTCTGCACTTGTCTTTGGAGCGTGATAATAGTTACTTCGGTAGCTTGATCTTTCTTATCAAAAACCCTCATCTGAGCTTTTAAAACTTCGATTTCTTTCAACATTTGATCTTTGGTCAGAGAATTATTTTCCTTATGGAGAGGGGATGCAGGTCTTGAAAGGAAACCTCTTCTTACTTCTCTCCATACTTTATATCTTTTTGTGTGAGCTATGACTCACCTTCTTAATTCCTCCGGTCCTTTTATATGAATATCATTCCATGCTGACCTTACTGCTATCTTTTGACTCTTGATGCCCTCACCTTCTTGGTATAGGAAGAACATCCCATCGAGCATCTCTTTAGGGGGTTCATCCTGTGTCCACTTGAGTTGACGCATTACCAAAGCTAGTGAGTATGATACACAACCTCTGGGACCCATCAATGGAACATTTGACAAACTTCCACAGCTGAACACCACTGAATCTCCATTATACCATGGACACATCCAACTAAATGACCACAGGTCGATCTGATCAAACTCTTGCTTCCACTCATACAACTTACGTGACTTTAGTTGCATGCGAGTGAATCCTTTCAGCGGGTCGTCTGTTCTATCAATTTTATCACGAGCGTACAAGTGAGTCATGATCCAGACATACAATATTGACACACAACATCACAATTTCCCTTGTTGATTCTGATGACAAACCTGTCGGGAGAGGAACGTTTCAGCTAAGATAGCAGGGACCGGGTTTACACCATATTCTTCGACCCTATAGAAAACGTCCATGGCTGACTGATCAATCAGATCTGGTACAAAAGGAAAGAGAACCAACCCATACATCATGAGGGCTAGTACTTTGTTGAAAGTAACCCATCGTCGTTGCTGGCCCAGCTTGTTGAGATACACTTCCAAAAATCGCCTCTTCATCCCTTTGGTGGTTCCCTTTTCTGTTTTCTCTATCTTTTTCGGTTGAAGCTCCAATAGACTTGCTATCTTCCGATCTGTTACATGTTAGCCATAATCCATGTAGAAGTGAGTCTTCTTTTGAATGGGCAGTCTTAGCATATAAGCATACTCTTCCATGGTTGGAGTGATGTCCAAGTCAGGCAATTCAAAACACCTCAAAGTTGAGTTCCAATATTGGGCCAATGCACTCAGAGCGGTAGCTTCCACTGAAACACGCAACAGGTCTAATATTCTACCATACTTGCTGGCAAAGTCTGAGCCTGCTTCTTCTGGCATTTGCTGGCTGAGTTCACATAATCTCTTCACGTCATTGAGCGTCACATCGATCTTGATAATTTTCTTGGGACAACTCGCGTTGCTAGTACTCTTCTCTGAACCAAGCTTTTTCATTTTCTTGCTATAAGGTGAATACCAAAATCTTCTAACAAAGAGAGACACACAAAAATGAGTATAGTGAAGCAAATATATCTTGCATGATTCATGTTGTAGGGGACTTAATGCGGTTGAAAACCCTGATGGGTATGCATCACCTTCATTATGACATAGCACCTATTAGATATGCAATAATATTCGAACATGTCATTCAGGTTTGAGGCAGCAATGTGGTGCCCCTAGTTTCGTGAATATTCACGATGAGCATGCATGAAAATTTATGCTTATGATGATAGAGGAGGGAAAGAAAGTACGCCCCCTTTTGCCCTAAGCCAGGTAAAACCTAAGGATGGACACGCCTTAAGGTTAGGACTCTAAACAGGTTGGCCACTAGGTCTGCTCTATTAGTGAGAGTTGGGACGGGTCTAGACCTCTAAAAGTCATGGTCCCCAGATTGCCCTCATAAGAGTATGATTCATGAATCTAGCCACAAGTAGGGATAAACCCTCTCAATATGACTATTCCACGATCTCATGTACAATCTGAGTGGTGAACTGACCAGTATTAGGGAGGTACAAGACCTCTTTAATAACAACGTCAGAGCACCGCCTAATCCTTGGGTTTTTGAGCAAGCTCGGGTATAGAGCTAAGTGTGTGTGCAATATGTGATAGTGATGTGTGTGAAAGGGGGCATACAAACCTGTAACACTTAAAAGTAAAAATAAAAAGAGAAGACAAGAAAAACCTGCAAAACACAAACATATATATATATATATATATAATATATATATATATATATATATATATATATATATATATATATATAAAAATGGTTATAAGTCCTATATCCTATTTTTAAAACATGGGAAAAGAAAAGAAAGGAAGAGGAAACAAAAAATTGTTAGTGAAACATATATAATAATAACATGAGTTAAAACGCCTGCACCACTAACTCTTCTTATTTAAATAAGAGGAAAAACCCAACCAAAAGGACAATCCAAACAAACAGCACTGCAAATAAAAACATGTTTTGTCATTTAATTATCGCAAGGAGAAAAAACAGTAAGATACAGCCATAAAAGGTAAAACAAATAAGCTACAAGTTACTAAAAATTTGCAAAACCAATTTTTATGGGCTTGACTCTCTTAAAAGAAATCCCCAGTGGAGTCGCCATCTGTAGCGACCTAAAAAAAGGCTAGTTTTTCCTCTTAGAGAGAAAACATGGAGTCACCACCAACTTTATTTAATTTTGGGAAAGTTGGAAAACCCTTCAAGAAGAAGCTTCGGGTTCGGGAGTCGATTATGTCTAGGGAAGGCACGAAGACTTAACCCCACGACACCCTAGACCATCCATAAATGGTTACCCAAAAATTAGTTGTGTAAATTATTAGTAACTTTGAAATATTTGTTTTACCCGTTGTGAGTCTCTTTATTAAAACTACATGAGGTTGAACATGGCATGTAAATCCATAGAGCAACCTATAAACCTGAAGGGTTGAACATGACACTTGTCATAGGGCAACCCAAAAAAAAAGGTTGTTTTAATCAAGTGATCATCCTCTATTTTTTTTATGTATAATGAATAATTTTTATCTCTTGAAAATGGGACAGAAACGTAGAAATGAAACTTTTTACCAACTTGTTTAGAGAACAGAAGCACAGAGAAATAAGAGTGTCAAGAGAAATTTATTAATAATATCAACGAAAAGAACAAAGATTACCACACGGGAGTAGAATAAGAATGACTTTGTTTACTCCTAGTGGTAAGATTTTAAGATCGAAGTCTTTACATTCAATCTCCCTGGATCCTTCAGCTCTTCCTTCTTAACCACTTCTAATAATAGGGAAGAGAAAAGGAAGCTCATATTTATGATCTCTCTTCCTCACAACAAAAATCTCTCTTTCTTTTCTCTTTTCTTTGTATCTTTCCTCTCTATCTCCTCTCTGATCTTTCATTTCCTCTCAAGAACAGTGTTCTCCCCTCCAAAAAAATGTCCTCCCCTTTTTTTCTCTTTCACCTTTCCTTTTATAGACGGAGGAGAGGGCTTCTTGCTTCTTCTCCATTGGCTTCAAGGTCGTTTTGTACTAAACCCAAGGCTTGGGTCGTTCTGAGCAGCGGAAAGGAGGTGATTTGATGTGAGGGTTGCACGATTGAAAAAAGTAGATGGGGGGTTTATTCTGATGGGTGTGATGGCTTTTTAGGGTTATGAGTAGGGCTGCTAGGTTAAGGTGGGAAAAGATGAGGAAAAAAAGAAAAGACCAATGGGTAAAGGAGGTGCAAAATGGGGGGTTCTGAGCAGAAATAGCGTGTGTCCGGATGAGGCGGCATGAGTAGCAGAAAGGAGGTGATTTGACGTGAGGGTTGCACACTTGAAAAGAGAAAGAGATGAGGGGTTTTGAGCAGAAATAGCATGTGTCAAGATGGGGCGGCATGAGTAGCAGAAAGGAGGTGATTTATCCTGAAGGTTGCGTGTTTGAAAAGAGAAGGAGATGGGGGGTTTTTAGGATTAGGAGTAGGGTTACTAGGTTAAAACGAGGGAGGAGGTAAGGAGGAAGAAGGACCAATGGATGGAGGAGGAAAAGAGGTCTTGCCTGATATGTAAAGTGGGTAGGAGGTATAACTCGGTTCCCTTTTCTCTTTGTTGATTGTTTTTTTTCTCCTTGTTTTCTTCGTCCTTTCTTCCCTATCTTCTCCTTCTTCTTTCTTTATTCTTTAGCCTTCAGCCTGAAAATAAAAATGCAGTGGACGGAATCTCTTCGTCCCAACAGAAACTTAGATATACAAAAGTAGATATATACTGGACGGACCTCCTCGTCCAACAAGAAAAGATAAGTGCAGTGGACGGAACCTCCTCGTCCAACAGAAATTAAAATAATTGAAGTGGACGGAACCCCCTCGTCCAATAGAAATAAAAGGAACAGGACTGGACGGGTCCACCCGGTCCACCAACAAGTGTAGTGATTGGACGGGACCACCCCGTCCCTTAGCAAGTGCAGTGGACTGGATGGGGCAACAGCAAGTGCAAGGCAATGGACGGGACCACCCCGTCCATCAGCATGAGCAAACAATGGATGGGACCACCCCGTCCAGCAGCAAGTATAAGGCAATGGACGGGACCACCCCGTCCAGCAGCAAGTATAGGGCAATGGACGGGACCACCCCGTCCATCCACTAGTGCAAAGCAATGGACGAGGCCACCCCGTCCAGCAGCAAGTACAAAGCAATGGACGGGACCACCCCATCCACCAGCAAATGCAAAGCAATGGGCGGGACCACCCCGTCCACCAAAGAAGTGCAAAACAATGGACGGAACACCCGCCCACCAAAGAAGTGCAAAGAAATGGACGAGACCACCCCGTCCATCAGCAAGCTCAAAGCAATGGACAGGACCACCCCGTCCACCAGCAAGCGCAAAGCAATGGACGGGACCACCCCGTCCATCAGTAAGCCTAAAGCGATGGACGGGACCATCCCGTCCATCCACGAGTGCACAGCAATGGACGGGACCCCCCGTCCATCAGCAAGTGTAATGACTGGACTGGACCACCCCGTCCAGTAGCAAATACAGAGCAATGGACGGGACCACCCTGTCCATCAGCAAGTGCAAAGCAATGGACAGGACCACCCCGTCCATCAGCAAGTGTAAAGCAATGGACGGGACCACCCCGTCCATCAGCAGGTGCAAAGCAATTGACTGGATGGGACCACCCCGTCCACAGCAAGTGTAGATGTAATGGATGGGACTTCCCCGTCCAACAGCAAGTCCCATGTGATAGACGGGACTTCCCCGTCCACTGCAAGTGTAAATGTGATGGACAGGACTTCCCTGGCCCAACAAAGAAGTCCCATGTGATGGACGGGACTTCCCCGGCCACAACAAGTGTGAAGGTGACGGACGAGACTTCCCCGTCCAACAGCAAGTCCCACGTGATGGACGGGACTTTTCCGTCCATAGCAAGTGCAAATGTGATGGACGGGACTTCCCCGTCCAACAGCAAGCCCCATATAATGGACGGGGCTAACAGCAAATTAGCTATGAGTCCCTTACTTTCTTCATTTTTCTTTTTGTTATTATTAGTCTCCTTGCAGTGTCATGTTATAAAAAAGAATAAAAGACGGACAAAAATGGGTGTTCACATTGGGTCATGCCAAACTGTATTAAGACAGAGCTAAAGCATCCAAACCAAGCATGAGGAGACTGCTTCAATCCACGGAGAGAATGGTGAAGCCGACAAACAAGGCGAGAGTCACCAGAAATAGTAAAACCTGGGGGTTGGTCCATATGAACTTCTTCCTACAACTCGCCATGCAAGAAGGCATTTTGAATATCCAGCTGGTGAAGAGGCCAATGATGAATGGCAGCCATGGCTAGAAAAAGACGAATAGAAGTGATTTCGGTCACAGGGGAAAAAGTATCCCCGTAATCTAAACCAAAAATTTGTATATAACCTTTAGCCACCAAACGAGCTTCGAAACGATCAATATGACCATCGGGTCCAATCTTCACTGTATATACCCAACGACAACCCACGATAGTCTTGTCAGGAGGCAAGGGAACAATCTCCCAAGTGCAATTGGAATACAACGCTGCCATCTCTTCCAACATTGCCTTGCGCCAATTGGGATCAACCATGGCTTCACCTGTAGACTTAGGAATAGACACATAATCCAAAGCAGAAACAAAAGAAACATAGGAAGGAGATAAACAGTCATAGTTTAAAGTACAAGCATAGATAGGATTAGGATTGCGAGAGGATCGAATACCTTTCTGTAATGCAATAGGAAGTTCAGGTGCAGGAGGCATAGATGGAGGGGCGGTTGGAGCAGGAGATGAGGATGGTGAATTACTGGAAGGAGGCACCGCTGAAACCTGTGTTCGCCACTGGTAGGTATGCAAAGGAGGTGGAGAAGGAACAACAATAGGTGCCAGAACAACTGGTGGGGCTTCCAGAAGGTCCTCAGTGAAGTTGACATCAAGGACGACGGAAGTGGAGAAGAATCAGATAGTCTCAAAAAAGGTGACTTCAGTAGAGACAAGATATCATTGAAGTTGTGGACAAAAATAACAATAGCCCTTTTGCTAACATGAGTAACCTAGGAAAATACATTTAAGAGATTTGGCTGAGAGTTTGTCTTTACCTGGAGTGAAATCCTGGACAAAACAGGTGCAATCGAAGACACGTAGAGGAATAGGATAGAGTTCTTTTTGTGGATACAAGAGAGAGTAGGGAACCTAATTCTGAAGGACGGAGGAAGGCATGCGGCTGATAAGATAGCAAGCCGCAAGAAGCGCATCACCCCAGAAGCGACAAGGAACATTATGGTGGAGTAGAAGGGTACGAGCTGTTTCAACCAAGTGTCGATTTTTCCTTTCGGCAACACCGTTCTGTTGTGGTGTGTGAGAACATGATGTTTGATGAATAATTCCCTGTGAAGTCAAAAAGATTGAAACTGGGAGGACAAATATTCACGTGCATTATCAGTGCGCAAAATTTTAATTGAAGAACCAAATTGATTTTGAACTTCAGCGCAGAAATCTTGAAATATATTAAAAACATTAGAACGATTTTTCGTTAAAAATAACCAAGTAAACCGGGAAAAATCATCAATGAAAGTGACAAAATAATAGTAGCCTAAGGTTGAACAGGCACGACCAGGACCCCAAATATCAGAATGAACCAAAGCAAAAGGTGACGCGATTCTTTTATTGACTCGCTGACTATAAGTATGACGAGTATGTTTTCCTAACTGACACGACTGACATTCAAAAAATGAAAGTTTAGAAAAACTTGGAACCATGAGACGCATTTTATTAAGACTAGGATGACCCAAGCGTTGATGTTCAAGGGTTTGAGAAGTAGCAGAGACACAAGCAACTGGCAGCGAAAGTTGATATAATCCTTGAGAGTTATGTCCTGCTCCAATCGTCCATCCCGTACGCCGATCTTGGACATAAACAGAGTTATTAACAAAAAGAACAGAGTAATCAAGGGTGCAAGTGAGTTTGCTAATTGACACTAGATTAAAAGGACAACCAGGAACATAAAGCATAGAATCTAAGGAAAGATTAGGAAGAGGATGTGTTTGACCAATGCCTTTAACTTTAATTCGAGAGCCATCGGCTAAGGTGACACTGGTCAAAGAATCCAAGTAAGACAGTTTAGAGAGAAGGGATTTGTTACCAGTCATATGATTGGAAGCACCGGAGTCAAGTATCCAAGGTCCAAGAGAGGAAGACTAAGATACAAAAGCTACAGGATTATCGGACTGAGCAACGGCTACGGCAGGTGAGATGGGTTGTACGTTGTGCTACCTTGATTTGGAGAAAATCACTGTAATCAACAGTAGAAATAATAACTTCCTCAATAATGTTTGGGGCAGTGACATGAGCAACGTTAGCATGCTTGGATTGTTCCCTAGCCTTGGTGCGGCATTCAGCTTCAATATGGCCAAAGCGGTTGCAATAAGTGTAGCGAGAACGACGATAGCCACCACCACGGCCTACACTCCATCCACCACGTTGATGAGAGTGGGAGACAAGAGCGGATGAATTAGTTTGAGGAATGGATGAGTGGCCTAAAGCAAGAGGAGTTGAGAGATGCAACAATTGTTCGCTAATCTAATCATAGGAGGGAACAGTGAAACCCAATAGTATTTGATTACGTACCGAGTCAAGTTCAGGAGGTAGACAGGCAAGTGCAAGTACCATGAAAAACTTGTTGCGTTGCTCAGCATGAGCTGCTGCATCTTTAGCAAATGGCATTAGTTTCTCAAAATCAGTAATTAAATGATCAAGCTTACCAAGGTATGTCTGCATATCCATGTTTTCCAACTTCACAGAAATCAAGTTGAGAACAACACTGTAGAGGTGATGAACATCATTAGAATAGACTTTCTTGACCTTTGTCCAAACATCATAGCATGTGGTAAAGGCCTGGTATTGGGGCTGGAGTTTGGGGGCAATAGAAAACCAAAGAACACTGCAAAGAGAGGCATCGATTTGCTTCCACCGGACTTGTTCCTTGTCTGGAATATCCTTGGCTTGTTTGGTCAAGTGGTCTTCACAGCCTTGCCCTTGAAACCACAACTGACAACAACAGCTCAGGTGCTGTAGTTGGAAGTACCCGTTAATTTTTCACATGGGATCAGTGGAACATTGGTAAATGTCATTGCAACACTTGAATCAGAAGAGGAATCAGTGGAGGCCATGATAAAAGAGGTTGAAACAGGGCTAGAGAGGGTCGCCGGAGTGAGGGAACGGTGGCAGAGGGGTCGCCGAAGACTAGTTCACGCTGGAGAGCAGCCAAAAAATGGTTCTGTTGCGAGCGCGTGAGACGCACGCGCCAGAGAGAGGCCGTGCATGGAGGCACGTGCGGTGGTGGTTGGGGTGGGCTTCCGGAGTGGTGGTTGCAGGAGGATGTTGGAGCAGATGGCGGGGTCACACCGGAGTAAGGAGGTGCGGTGGAACGGAAAATGGAGCACACAATGGTTGCAGGTACTATTGACCCGAAAATGAGAACCACTGAGGAGAAGAAAAAATAACCTATAACTAGTGATAGCATGTAAGAATACATAGTGTATATCTGAATGTTGTGTGTTATATGTCCACGCATGTATGTTATTTATAATCACATATTAGGGTACAAGAGAATCAATCATAAATACAAAAGAATAAAATCAAATCCCTAATTAGTAACTGCATCCCTAATTCCTAGCACTTGCTATTTACATATTAAGCATGTGTTTGCTTTCTAACAACATTAATAAGAGCTTTTAAGATTGAGTTAGGCCCAAAATCTAATAATAATTTGGGACAACACTTCTGAGGTTAACAATCAATGTCTCTTTCTCTTGCTTAATTATACTTCTAGCACCTGTTGCATATCATCTGTGGCTCCATTTACATGCTCAGATGGAACTTCTATATACAATCTTCACTAGTGCAATAAGTGTTTTTTACGTCAGTTAAAATTGATTTTATATGTCAGAATATTGTCTGACGTAAATACAGTTGACGTTAATAGTTAATATTTTAACGTCAGTTCTTTAAACAACTGACGTTAAATATAAAACTATATTAACGTCAGTTCTTTAACACAACTGACGCTAATGTTGTTCAACCTAACGTCAGTTGTGTTAAAGAACTGACGTTAAAGGTTTTATTTTTAACGTCAGTTTCCTAATACAACTGACGTTAATAGTGTACCGTATATTTTATAAAATACTATTAACGTCAGTTGTTTGATACAACTGACGTTAATAGATTTTTTTTAAAATTCAGTTTTAAAATATCACTCCCCTCCGCTATCCCTGCATTCAGTAAATATCCCAGTAACACAAAGAATATCACACACATTACAGAATTGCAAACACTACCCTTAAATTTCAATATTAACAAAAAGAAAAGAAATATACAAAGGAACAATTGGGGGACTTAAAACCAAAACCACTGTATAGGAAAAACATAACTATCTACAAGTATGTATGTATATATATATATATATATATATATATATATATATATATATATATATATATATATATATATAAATTTTAGTCTCTAATGACTAAAAACAAAACTACCAATCTAAGTATATATATATATATATATATATATATATATATATATATATATATATAAACACACACACATACATGTTATTAATTAGTTTCTAAAGTCTAAAAAAAACTATTCATCTAAGTATTGTGGAGGTATCTTGTCAATTCCTTTTTCAGCCGCATACTTGAAGAAGAATTCTGGTAAGTGAGACACCCCGCTGTGCCCCTTTGTGACATTTAGTTTGAAACCTCAATTATTAGTTCCTTAAGCGCGCGTTTAGCGTTAGATTTTCACAAATCATTTTCGAAATGTCCCCTTTAAAAATCGGAGATTTGTATGACGTCGGAAAAACACCTGATAGACAGTTTAACAACTTCAAAATTTAATCCAACCATAAATGGTCTCTGGTCTTACATCAACTGCCAGGAGCGGAAGAATAAATACACAAACTCCAGTCGTGATAAAGACTTAGGAGATAAATAGATACAGTAATCCCAAATTGGTTTTTTTTACACATAAATAGTTTTCATTAATAACAAAAAATATTCGCAAGATTATAATATATAAATACTCCAAATTTATCTATTACATTACCAAAACACTGTTGAGGGTATCCTCTCGGTAGGAGCCCTCACAAGCATAGACTTAGACAAGAATACTAAACAACTGAAAACATCTAAAATGTCTCACAAGACGCACTGGCCATATACTACCTGGACCCTAATCACCATGGGTCAAGACTCGAGCTCTGGCATCCGACTCATAGGGAATCCCGTCCAATCCCTCATCATTAAGTTTGTCCACCAGGTCTTCTAGTACGATTTCATCATAAAACAAAATACAACATGCAGAAAGATGCAGGGGATAAGAAACAGTTCTACCATCAAAAACGGAAAAGAGTCATAGTAAACTGTACAGTAATTATCACAGACACAACATCAGTCAAGTCATCCATCTTTCATAAAATTCTTATATTCATCCTACCCTCACTCCTACAACTAAAACTCGATCATCGAACATGGCTATGGTTTCCTCATCATAGTTATGGTTATCGGTCGATCGTCAAGCGACACGCCCCATTCCGGTGCACATCCTTAGTCATGGTGAGAATGCTCATGCAAAGCAATGACACTATAGCTGCACAATAAACCCGGTGCACACCCCGGATCGTGGGTGCTCATGCAAAGCAATGACACTATATAGCTGCACGATTATCCGGTGCACACCTTCACCATGGTAAGAACGCTCACGCAAAGCGTGACACTACAGCTGCACGATGATCCCGGTGCACACCTCATCCACTCACAGAGGTGCTCATGCAAAGCATGACACTCGTAGCTGCACAAGTTTAGTTTATCCATTGGACGGTCCCACAAGGACTTCGGGTCTTGTATGTGTCTCACATACGGTTATAGAAACAACACAACTTGTGGACCTCAGACCCCTATGGTCATAACCTAGTGCTTTAACCTCTCATCAGGACCTCAACACATGCTCTATGTCACAACACCTCTTTAACATATTTCATGTAGGTTAGGCACCTCTAAAAATCATCATGATCCTCACGCCCAAAACAACTCATATCTTAGACCACATATATATCTTCGCTTAATACACTAAGCATAAAGTAAATACCACACAGATCATGCATAACCTCAAGTCAATAAAAGATATTTCAAAACATCAACATAGCACTAAATCAGTTCAACAAAGGTAATAAAACTCAAATCAACCATCAACAGTATAAACATCAACCTAATATCGATCAACCTACAATCCCCGAATCACCATGGGTGTTTTATAAAAGCAATTTAAAGTGATTCTGGTCTTGTCGATTATTCGACTTCTAGTAGGGTTTAGGTCGCCCTACATAATTACTACATAATTTACTACTTATCGATTCCGACGATAGGTTGATTCTTTCCCCCACCTTTTAATGCGTTCGGAGGTTTTTCTGGAACTTCACAGTCATGCAATCAGCTCCAATGAGTTCCCAAAAAGGGAATTCATACTTCTCCAAAGCAAGCAAGAACATGAAAAACATCCCAGAGAGACGATCCAAGCATTGAAACAACCAGACAAAATACTGAATTAATTTCTCAACAATCAAAATATAAATATAATTCAATAATATATTTAATTTCTCAAAAACTCGTTGATTTAAATCAAAAACAGATTTGGGGTTTTTAGGCTCAAGGTTAAAATTGAGAAAAATCAGTTTAACAAGAGATTGACAAAAAATGATTTAGGGAGACACTTAATCATGCTCCCAATTTCAGAAAACACCAATTAATTTCATATTTTGAGAATTAAAATCAAAACCTAGGGTTAGGGTTTCAAAATCAATTTGGGGGTTTTGAATCTGAGCAAAGGAAATGAGAAAACCACTTACCCAAGGAAGAGAAAGAACTTGAAGGTGGTGTTGTGGTGGCGGCGTCACGGCGGCTCCGACGAGGTGGTAGTGGCGGTGGAACACTCCCCTACAACATCCATGACCCACAAAGTGAAGCTAAGCTTCATGGAAGGGGAGAAGAAGGTGACTGAACGAAAATAGGTGGAAACCACCATGAATGGCGGCCAAGCACGCTTACCGCGGCGGAGGGGGTGGAGATAGATGCATGGACAGCAGCGGAACGTTAGTGGCGGAGAACAGCGACGCAAGGGACCAGGAGGTGCGCTGATTCACTTGGCCTTGTTCTCCATGTTGAGCGGCGGTCGAAACGGCGCTCTGCGGTGGCGGCGGCGTGGATCGAGTTGCGGTCGAGTGGGTTCGTGACGGTGGCGGACGACATGGCGGAGGACGCGATCTGAACAAGCGAATCGGACGTGGTGGTTGTGCGGTTCCGGCGATGCGAGAGGTGGTGGTCGCGATCTCGGTCCAAGGGTGAAGGAAGAAGGAGAACTTTGAAGGTCAAGGTGAAGAGAAAGAAAGCAAAGAAGAGAGAAAGAAAATAGAAAGAAGAAGAAAGAAGAAAAAGAAGGAAAGAGAGAAAGGAGAAAAAGAAAGAAAGAGAAAAAAAGAAAAAGAAGGAAAAAGGAACAGAGAAAGAGCACGTGAGGGGAGGGGTTACGGGTAGAAATATGAGAGATAATTTCTTATTTTCGTACTAGTGGGTAAATAACGAGTGATAAATATTAAGCCTAAAATAAACATGTTTTTAGTTTTTGAATCTAAAAAATAAAGATTGATAAAGATATAATTTCGAAATTCAAATTAGAGTAAAGATTAATAGTTGAACTGATCAACTAAGAAAATACTCGGTCCAAAATTTAATCTCCGATTATGGTCAAACCAGTTTATTTTCAACTCTAAAATTAAATTGAATGAAAATATGAAAATTCTTTTCTATTAAACATATTATTTAAAAATATTTTTTTTGTACTGGTAGTAATAGTGACAATAATGTAACTTATTGTCTAGTAAGCGTGCATTCACTGAAATAAGTCAGTGCTAACGCACCTAATAAAATAATTTGAAGAGAGTAATTTAATTACTCAAATTAAACCACATAACAAGATTAACATAAACATCCAAATAAAATAATTAATCATATGTGTAATTATATTTTAACCGGTTAAACAGCGAAACTAAAAACGGGCTGTTACATTACTACCCCTCTTAGAAAAAAATTCCGCCCTCGGAATTTCATGACTCAAAACTAAACAGGATTTTGTAATCACACCTTAACCATAAAATCTTGCTTTACATTCTCGTCGCTTCATTCTTTTCATCTATAACTCTATGACAGGATTGATTCTTATGTCATTCTATTTATCCTCGAGGCTTTTTACTACCGCGTTATCTCCACTACCTTCGATATTTCACCTTAGTCTATTACACTTTAAAGAACAAAATCAACGCTTAATCTCTTCACTTCTCAATATAGATCCATTAGAAAACTTTCTCCAATATCTAACTTTCACAGCTAACATCAAAACCAACACTAACCTTACCGCATCATACATCAACCTTCAACCCAAAGCACACAATTGTAGTCTTAGTTTCCTTTGGACTTATTCCACCACTCCAAATTACAACAAGATTACACATTTCCAGTATCCAAGTAAAACATCTCCACACTAAAATCAACAAAAACCATGTCAGTTAAGATTATCTAACTCCACAACCTTGAACTACTCTAGAAAACTTAGCTTTACTCAAGAAATCATCCTTTGTATTCACATCCAACCTAAGTGAAACTACAGTAGGAACTTTCCTTTTGATCTTCCAAATTCCTACATTCAATCATAACCATAAGCATTTGATCATTACCCTAAATCTCCTTAACTATACTCTGCCTCAGTCAAAATTTGATCCTTCGATCTATAGTAATTTGTCATACTTGCTGATATTACTCTTAATCTTACCATTCATAACTACACCTCGACAAAATTCCTACCACTGCATGTCCCATAGTTTTCAATATCTCTAATTCGCCATAGATCTTAACAAAACCAATTTAGAATTATCGCACTCAAGGGAAATCTGAATTTATCCTACGTATTGCCTGATCAAGTCTTTATTCTAATCCTCAAGGCATGATAAACAATAACAAAGTCAACATAAGTAAGTCCCTTAGTTTAAGAATCTACCTTTCTGTCCAAACACTAACTTAGTGACCAAAAGTTAACATAAAAATATATATATATATATATATATCTCCTTAATCCACATCGTAACTTCAATATCTCAAAATATATGCAACAAAACTATCATTATAATTCAACTATTGATCATCAAACCTTATAACTACAATTCTCTACTCAATTATCGCACACCAAAACTTTACAAAAAGAAATATGAAGTCTTACATCTTGTTTGAAATATAAAACATGACTCTAAGCACTTAACTACATTAACTGCCATATTAAACCAAACAAAATATATTCCATAACAATTAAGATTTTACTAGAAGCTCAAACTCATCATTTTAACAAGAATACCATGCCTAGGTACAACATCCCTTCTCAAATCCGAGATCACCATAATATTACTCATCTAAAGTATCGTCATTCCGCTCTTAGTCTTCCTTGAATAATAACAAGTCCCCACTCACAAATTAAATCCTTAGATATGAACTTGATACGTACTAGCACTTACCTACATATCCTTCCCTTAGAATCACCTTCATCATTAATAACTATCTTCTTCAAATATCATATCCTAGTAATGTTCCTAAATACTAGCACACTATTTCCATATCTACCGTGCTTCTTTATATCAAAATCTTAACTTAACATCCTCTCTTACTTTGAACTACTACTAATTGTCATGTGTCCACACAACGTTTCCAAATAACTTCGATTTTACCATATATATCATTTCTATATACTCAAACTTCTTCATTATGTTTCCAAATCATTTCAAATCCCCCTAAATTTTCCTTATAACCTTGTGTCTCAAACCAAGTTCGAGTTAATACTATTTTCATCAATCAAATATCACTTTAAAGAATACTCCCATCACAAGCTAAGGTTTACACTTTATCTTAATAAACTCCAATAACATCAAAGTGATTAGAAACTAATTTTATTCTCAACATAAAGACTTAAATACTAATCATGTACAAGCCACACTCAAATCAACACCTCTTATAAACACCACATGCTTAAACCTCAATTTCTTTAAACAAACTTATCATCATCGTAAACATCATTAGAAAATAAGTTTATATTCACATCCAAGTATTAATTTCATAAACTTGAGTCTAATTCCTTTCTCATCGTTAAACACTAGATTCGGGACCAAGTATCCAACTTATAAGCTTAGATTTCCAATCAAATCCACAACTATAACCATCATCTCAACCATAAAAAGCTACAAGGCTTCAACTAATTCAATCCTATACTAATTAAGACCCAAACTAATTTTGTTGTCTCTTTATCATCTTCAACAACTACCCACATTATCCAAATATATCTAGTACTTAAAATAAATTCCCGTAATAACAATTTCTTCCTACCACTAATTGTTCACTATACCT
Organism: Sophora flavescens; assembly: GCA_030762895.1. Classification (NCBI taxonomy): domain Eukaryota; kingdom Viridiplantae; phylum Streptophyta; class Magnoliopsida; order Fabales; family Fabaceae; genus Sophora; species Sophora flavescens. The sequence continues at coordinate 266,066,846 of CM061063.1, read as the reverse complement.
TATGAACAAGAATTAATTCTTCCAATAAACTCATTGTCTAACACTTATTTCAAATCTTACTTTCTAACTTTCAATGCACAATCAACCATGATACTCTCTTTTATACAACAACTTACCTAAGTAACTTATCCCAAAAATATCGTGTGTATCATGAGTAAGAATATTAATCATTTCAATTCCCTACTCTACTTAGGAACTTAAAACGAAGAAGCTACGAACTTTCTACCCAATTTCTAAGCATAGTCAATATCCGATGTGGACTCAACTAGACACGGCCAGTAACAACACCCTAACTTTTAGCAGTCCGATCAGAATCAAACTGCTCTGATACCAAATGAGACACCCCGCTGTGCCCCTTTGTGACATTTAGTTTGAAACCTCAATTATTAGTTCCTTAAGCGCGCGTTTAGCGTTAGATTTTCACAAATCATTTTCGAAATGTCCCCTTTAAAAATCGGAGATTTGTATGACGTCGGAAAAACACCTGATAGACAGTTTAACAACTTCAAAATTTAATCCAACCATAAATGGTCTCTGGTCTTACATCAACTGCCAGGAGCGGAAGAATAAATACACAAACTCCAGTCATGATAAAGACTTAGGATATAAATAGATACAGTAATCCCAAATTGGTTTTTCTTACACATAAATAGTTTTCATTAATAACATAAAATATTCGCAAGATTATAATATATAAATACTCCAAATTTATCTATTACATTACCAAAACACTGTTGAGGGTATCCTCTCGGTAGGAGCCCTCACAGGCATAGACTTAGACAAGAATACTAAACAACTGAAAACATCTAAAACGTCTCACAAGACGCACTGGCCATATACTACCTGGACCCTAATCACCATGGGTCAAGACTCGAGCTCTGGCATCCGACTCATAGGGAATCCCGTCCAATCCCTCATCATTAAGTTTGTCCACCAGGTCTTCTAGTACGATTTCATCATAAAACAAAATACAACATGCAGAAAGATGCAGGGGATAAGAAACAGTTCTACCATCAAAAACGGAAAAGAGTCATAGTAAACCATGACAAGAATTATCACGACACAACATCAGTCAAGTCATCCATCTTTCATAAAATTCTTATATTCATCCTACCCTCACTCCTACAACTAAAACTCGATCATCGAACATGGCTATGGTTTCCTCATCATAGTTATGGTTATCGGTCGATCGTCAAGCGACACGCCCCATTCCCGGTGCACATCCTTAGTCATGGTGAGAATGCTCATGCAAAGCAATGACACTATAGCTGCACAATAAACCCGGTGCACACCCCGGATCGTGGGTGCTCATGCAAAGCAATGACACTATAGCTGCACGATTATCCCGGTGCACACCTTCACCATGGTAAGAACGCTCACGCAAAGCGTGACACTACAGCTGCACGATGATCCCGGTGCACACCTCATCCACTCACAGAGGTGCTCATGCAAAGCAATGACACTCGTAGCTGCACAAGTTAAGTTTGTCAGGCGTCCAAGCGACATGTCCCATTCCCGGTGCACATCCTTAGTCATGGTGAGAATGCTCATGCAAAGCAATGACACTATAGCTGCACAATAAGCCCGGTGCACACCCCGGACCGTGGGTGCTCATGCAAAGCAATGACACTATAGCTGCACGATTATCCCGGTGCACACTTTCACCATGGTAAGAACGCTCATGCAAAGCGTGACACTACAGCTGCACGATGATCCCGGTGCACACCTCATCCACTCACAGAGGTGCTCATGCAAAGCATGACACTCGTAGCTGCACAAGTTTAGTTTATCCATTGGACGGTCCCACAAGGACTTCGGGTCTTGTATGTGTCTCACATACGGTTATAGAAACAACACAACTTGTGGACCTCAGACCCCTATGGTCATAACCTAGTGCTTTAACCTCTCATCAGGACCTCAACACATGCTCTATGTCACAACACCTCTTTAACATATTTCATGTAGGTTAGGCACCTCTAAAAATCATCATGATCCTCACGCCCAAAACAACTCATATCTTAGACCACATATATATCTTCGCTTAATACACTAAGCATAAAGTAAATACCACACAGATCATGCATAACCTCAAGTCAATAAAAGATATTTCAAAACATCAACATAGCACTAAATCAGTTCAACAAAGGTAATAAAACTCAACTCAACCATCAACAGTATAAACATCAACCTAATATCGATCAACCTACAATCCCCGAATCACCATGGGTGTTTTATAAAAGCAATTTAAAGCGATTCTGGTCTTGTCAATTATTCGACTTCTAGTAGGGTTTAGGTCGCCCTACATAATTACTACATAATTTACTACTTATCGATTCCGACGATAGGTTGATTCTTTCCCCCACCTTTTAATGCGTTCGGAGGTTTTTCTGGAACTTCACAGTCATGCAATCAGCTCCAATGAGTTCCCAAAAAGGGAATTCATACTTCTCCAAAGCAAGCAAGAACATGAAAAACATCCCAGAGAGACGATCCAAGCATTGAAACAACCAGACAAAATACTGAATTAATTTCTCAACAATCAAAATATAAATATAATTCAATAATATATTTAATTTCTCAAAAACTCGTTGATTTAAATCAAAAACAGATTTGGGGTTTTTAGGCTCAAGGTTAAAATTGAGAAAAATCAGTTTAACAAGAGATTGACAAAAAATGATTTAGGGAGACACTTAATCATGCTCCCAATTTCAGAAAACACCAATTAATTTCATATTTTGAGAATTAAAATCAAAACCTAGGGTTAGGGTTTCAAAATCAATTTGGGGGTTTTGAATCTGAGCAAAGGAAATGAGAAAACCACTTACCCGAGGAAGAGAAAGAACTTGAAGGTGGTGTTGTGGTGGCGGCGTCACGGCGGCTCCGGCGAGGTGGTAGTGGCGGTGGAACACTCCCCTACAACATCCATGACCCACAAAGTGAAGCTAAGCTTCATGGAAGGGGAGAAGAAGGTGACTGAACGAAAATAGGTGGAAACCACCATGAATGGCGGCCAAGCACGCTTACCGCGGCGGAGGCGGTGGAGATAGATGCATGGACAGCAGCGGAACGTTCGTGGCGGAGAACAGCGACGCAAGGGACCAGGAGGTGCGCTGAGTCACGTGGCCTTGTTCTCCACGTTGAGCGGCGGTCGAACGACGCTCTGCGGTGGCGGCGGCGTGACTGAGTTGCGGTCGAGTGGGTTCGTGACGGTGGCGACGACATGGCGGAGGACGCGATCTGAACAAGCGAACTGGACGTGGTGGTTGTGCGGTTCCGGCAGCGATGCAGAGGTGGTGGTCGCGATCTGGTCCAAGGGTGAAGGAAGAAGGAGAACTTTGAAGGTCAAGGTGAAGAGAAAGCAGCAGCAGCAGAGAAAGAAAATAGAAAGAAGAAGAAAGAAGAAAAAGAAGGAAAGAGAGAAAGGAGAAAAAGAAAGAAAGAGAAAAAAAGAAAAAGAAGGAAAAAGGAACAGAGAAAGAGCACGTGAGGGGAGGGGTTACGGGTAGAAATAGGAGAGATAATTTCTTATTTTCGTACTAGTGGGTAAATAATGAGTGATAAATATTAAGCCTAAAATAAACATGTTTTTAGTTTTTGAATCTAAAAAATAAAGATTGATTAAGATATAATTTCGAAATTCAAATTAGAGTAAAGATTAATAGTTGAACTGATCAACTAAGAAAATACTCGGTCCAAAATTTAATCTCCGATTAAGGTCAAACCAGTTTATTTTCAACTCTAAAATTAAATTGAATGAAAATATGAAAATTCTTTTCTATTAAACATATTATTTAAAATATTTTTTTTGTACTGGTAGTAATAGTGACAATAATGTAACTTATTGTCTAGTAAGCGTGCATTCACTGAAATAAGTCAGTGCTAACGCACCCAATAAAATAATTTGAAGAGAGTAATTTAATTACTCAAATTAAACCACATAACAAGATTAACATAAACATCCAAATAAAATAATTAATCATATGTGTAATTATATTTTAACCGGTTAAACAGCGTAACTAAAAACGGGCTGTTACAGTAAGAGCATCCTCAAGTCTCTAAACTCATCTTTTTGAAGAGGCGATTGGTCGTTAAATGCCTACACGCGTTCAAATAATAACAATAACATTAACGCAAGTCATCACCAAAACTATAATATATAATTTAACAAGTTGTTTAAATATTACCTTCCTCCATCCATCCGTAATAGATGCGGAGACTATGTTCAGCATATGAAGCATCGCATAATAGCCGCACGACCACCCGTCATGTTGAAATCGAGACTACAAACAAAATTAATTTCAATGTCAGTTAAATATACATATAAATTAGTAATTATAATATTAATTATTTGATAAATAAACTACCAAACATTGAGGATGGTCCATTTAGGATTTGCTTTAGTCTTAGAAGTCCTACTTCTCCCGTTGGCGCAACTTATGCTACTCGTCTTCAACGCGCTATCATAAACAAATAATCATGTCAATTAACAAATTCATATATCATGTGTGTAATAAACTAAAAATAACTGATATTAAAACATAAATTAAATTTAAGATTAGTTACTTACGTATTTACAACTTCCACCACCTCCTGTGGTGGGTTTTGGTGGAGAGAGCATAAGAATATGACAGTATGCCTAGACGGGTGAAGTACGAACAACTGCCAAGGTTATTCATACAGTAGGGAGCCAGATATAATTCTTTCCGATTGTCTCCCAACAAGTTCCATATGTATTTACTAAATGCATCGCCAGCAAAGAATTCGGGCACAAGGATTGACGGATCTAAGAAGCCGTAAACTGATGCAGTGCCCTTATCAAGCTGAAGACGATGGAGATACCTAAGATATGAAAAGGGGTGGATGTTAATTACATAATATATATATTGAAATTAAAATAAATTATTAAATGGAAAAATACCAAAAATAAATAAGTTATAAAATTAAAATTAACTTACGTGCACCAGAGACTCAAAATCGTGCTGGCCATCCAGACGTTATCTCTGCAGACGTGCCCGAGATCTTCACCAAAGAAGGAAAATATCCTCTGTTGATTTGGGCGTGCCACCCATCCATCGTGCTCCAATGGACATTCAAAAATCTCAAACGCATAATCCTCACCAAGTGAGAACAAACGAGTGACAGCGACACCGACGTCGACTTGGCCTTCAATTTAGGAAAAATAAAATAGATAAGTTGTTGATAATTAAAAAAAACACAAGTAATTATTTGACTAATTTGGACATTAATAATGAATACATACCTTTGTTAACATTTCGAGCTCACGTCGTTTGAAGTCCAACTCAAGCTCACGCCTTTTCATTTCCAACTCAAGCTCATGGCGTTGGACTTCCAACTCCCGTTCCCTAGCTGCCAACTCATCGTCCTCCACATGTGCCATACTATAACTTTCTTTTGTGCTCACATGTGAAAGGTTGGCATGCCCTGCGGTGTCCTTGGATGAATCGACGAGGAAAGCTCTCTAGCAAGCGCCTGCTTGAATTCTGGGTTGGATAGTAAGCTTTGCATCAGATGCGTTGTAATACCGGGGGTTGGAGATGAGTCACGAGTCATGTCATCCAAAATTGATGCTTCATAGACCACCCGCTTTCGTGAAGCAGACTTGCCATAATATTCTTTGATGGTCACGTTCCCAGGAACACCGATAACCCGACTAGGATGGTCTTTCTTGCTTAGAGCAGTCATCAAGACGTCCCGCCGTCCAGAAGGGACGAATGAGCCCCTGGGAGGATTGTGCTTTAAGATCCATCTACAATGAACAAATGAAAAAAACGTGCAAGTGAAAAGTGTTAAAAATATCTATACAAATATCAATTGAAATGAAGTTAATTATTTACTTACAATCTTATCTCGCCACTTCGCGAGTGGCATCAACTTTAAAAGATCCAGTCTTTGTCATGCGGCGGTAGATGTCCGACGGAGGACTTGATGGTGTGCCCTCGGCACCTCTCCTCTTATAATCCTAGAAGAGTGCTCTTCCTGCTTCACCCTCAGCCTATCCGCCATCATCTCCTCGATCCGAGTCTCGTACCCACCCTGAGACATGGTGTGGCGGTGGACCTTCTTCGCCTGATTTTTCCGACCCTTCTCTGCCTTAGCCTATTCAAACAAAAACACATAATTAAATACAGTTAAATGATCTATAAAAAGCATACAAAATTAACTTAATCAACCAACCTGAAATTCTCCATCCTGTCGACTCCTAGCAAACATATCCCAAGTAACCTGATCAATCCAGGGATAATCCGAGAACATCTTATCAAGCCGCTTCTTCCCAGATACATAGTACCTGGTAAGATCATGCTTGAACCCATTCCAACGCTTTGATGCCATTTTCATACATTTCTTACGATGATCTTCGTCATTTGGCACAGTCCAAGCTACCTACACATTAAATACATAACAACTGGATGGATTATAACTCGGATAATTATCTAATAATGTAAATCAAAAGAATGTAAAGGTAAAATACCGTGATAGCCTCCCAAATCTGATCCTTAACGCTCGCGGGAACGTCATTCCAAATGGTTGTAGTTGATGCTAACATGCTGCTTCGCTTGTAAAAACACCCACTTTTTAAATTCTTTAGCACGAGGTCCCTAGGGATTTAGATTAGCATTGAAGGACACCTCAAGCTTCTATCCGCTTTGCCCGGCCTTCTCTAGTTTCTTCAAAGTCGTGGCTCCTCTAACCCGTTTCCTATGAGCCTGTGATGTCTGTATGGACAAAAAAAATGATAAAATAGAGGGTTGTAACATTATAAACTTACATTAAAAAGAAGGACTAAAGATAGTATATAACATGTAAACTTACACTAGAATCAGGCGTAGGCGCGATCGGGTCCTACGTAGGCCCCACAGTGTCCTCCCGTGCATGTGGGCCATCCGACTGATCCATATGAATACCTGTTCAGAAACAATATATATTTATTAACATAGGTTATAACTAAAAATAAATACAGAAGTATAAATAAAAATAAATGTATACTAATTTTAAACTACCTATATCAATATCCCTTCGTGATGATCATCACGAGTGGCATGTACATCGTCCACCTGTGTCTCCTCGATTATACATACCTTTTCCTTGGAGAACCACGGACAACCTTTTGTTAGAAGGATCAGTGATGTAGAACACTTATTTTGCTTGGGAAGCCATTATGAAAGGCTCATTTATATGACCTAACTTGTTGAGGTCTACCAATGTGAACCCCAATTCGTCGGTTTGTACACCATCGTTACTATCAACCTACTTACATTTAAAAACCGGCACCGTAAGCTTAGTGTAATCGAGCACCCAAATATCTTCACTATATCCAAAGTAAGATGTCGGTGCTATAACGGGTTTTGTGTCCTTTGCACTAGAGAAGTGCATTGCTTCGGCCACGACCATAATGATGTGTCGCGTCAGTCGACGTGCGACGACGCTCGTGCATATCCGGCAAGTGTACCGGACTGCCGTCAAGTAATAAAAGATATCGAACCCACAGAGACTGTGTTCCCGAATCGCAACTAAATTTCGAATCGATTGAGTTCTGGACTTTTTAGAGAGGGTTTTGAAATTGGTTTTTGAATTGAAAGATAGATGAGCAGAGAACAATTAAAACAGAAAACAATTGTTTTTGGGGTTTTTATCTAAAACGGATTCCTAGGGATTTGGGTTACCTTTGAGGCTGTTTATGTTGCTAACAGATTTACCTTTGTTGATTACCGAAATTGCCTTGAAGGCGAGTTTATCCTCTAATAGCTTAAGCTCCCTCTCGGGTTACAAAAGTCGTGCCCAATTGACCCGACCCCTACTCTCGTGGTAGTCGATCCCAGATTGGACCCTTTGCGTTCCGTGACAACTCGTTGCTCCTCGAGGGACGGCTTCTAACTCTCGTGATTTCAGTCCCAAGTCTGACTTCTATAGGTCCGACACCTAGGTTCACCGCTAGGTTCCTCCCTATAATGTCTCGGTCATGCAAATAACCTAAGTTCACCGCTGGGTTCCTCCTTGGATCATTCACATCTCACAAACTAGTGGCTGCCGGGCTTTACGAGTGAATCACCCTAGAGATCCTAAGTTCACCGTTGGGTTCCTCCTTAGAACGTCTATGTCACGTAAATAAACGGTTGCCGAAATTTATGAGTGATTAACACACTAGAAATCAGATCTAAAACAATTATGAAATCAACAATGGTTTCAACATCAAATTAACATCATTTACAAACCTCGGGCAGAGCCCTAGTCCCTAGAAACAAACTACTACTCCAGTCTTGCCATGGAGATGACATGCTGGGTTGACAACATAATAGAAAAATCAGAAAAGAGAAGAGAGGAGAAGAAAAATCTAAGCCTAGAGTAGTAGTCCCTAATGTGTTGATCCTCAATGATGTGATCATCCCCCGTATCTGATGCCTTGGTCCATATTTATAGAAATGGGGAAGTTAGAGTCCCAAACCAACTCAAAATCTGATCTATTTCGGTTTCTTTAGATCCAAGTAAAGCGCGTCACGGCCGTGATGGCCATCACGGCCAGGCCGTGACGGTCTCTCCGCCCTGTAATTCTCGGAAAATCCAATTTCGCGACGCGAGATATGTTTTTCGCGACGCGAGACTTCAGTTTCATGGCCCGTGAAGAATTTTCACGGCAGGCCGTGATGTGCTCTCGACTTTTGGTGGTTTTGGGTCACGGCCGTGATGGCTATCACGGCCAGGCCGTGACGACTCGACTTCACCTTTCTTCTTTTTCAGTTTTGCTCGATCATGGTCGTGATGGGCATCACGGCTAGGCCGTGATGGGCTCTGTTTGGCTCATTTTCTTCAGTTTTAAAGCTCCATCTTCATCCAAACTTCATCATGGTTGATCTTGAGCAATTTACCCTTTATATCTGCAAAACAACACACGAAAACCGCCTTACCCGTTCCAAAGGAAAATTAACCTAAAATCTAATAAAAATATGCCTAAACTACATGAAAATGCATGCAAAATGATAGACAAAGATGAGGTGGAATCACACTCATCAAATCACCCCAAGCTTAAAACTTTGCTTGTCCTCAAGCAATTACTCAGGCCATAAGATATAAATCTTTCAAAGCATGGATAGTGAACTAAGAACCCTAGAAGCTAATCCAAGTAATAGGCATTTTTAATAAGCATTCAAGAGATAATCAAGTTCAAGTCCAATTAGAAGCTTAGGTTCTTCAAGTTCATGTCCTCACTGATTTGGGCACTCAACTCACCTCACTCAAGTGTTTTAGGGTTTATGACAATTCACTCCATTTCCTCAAGTAAAGTATTTTACCATAGGCTTGACCATTAACCAAATCTCTACTTTATTTAAGAAAACACTTAAGAATCAAGAGGTCTTTTCCTTTGGTTGTAATGTGGCCATGGGATTTATTGTAAGGTGGGAAAATCAAGGAAGGGGAATTTCAAGAAGGCTAGACAGATTATCAAACATTACAAAGCATGACACCTTCTAAAATACCCCTTTTTGGGCTTTGGTTTACTTTTTCCACCTTTCTTTTTTCTATATTTTATTTTTTTTTCTTTTTTCATTTCTCACTTTCTTTGTCATCCCCTTCTCCATTTTTTTCTGTTCATTTCATTTTTTATTTGTTTGGAGAAGGGGAGATTTAGCTCAAGAGAAATTACTTTCTAGCTTTTTCATCCCATACTTTTTCCAACTACCAATTACCCTTTTTGTAATACTTTAAAAGGTGCCATACCAAGCATTATTTATCAAAGTAATTCAAGGTACCAAGAAAAGTATTTTATCTTTAGGCTCAAAATTGGGCAACTAAGGGGTAGCATTTATCATTCAAAGCTCGGGAGGCCGGAAAAATACCTAGTGCCTCAATCATTTCCAAAAATGTTTTCAGAAATTTTTAAGTTTTGAAATGGTTTCAAGTCAAGTTCTAGAAAAAACAGTCCAAGAGGAATTACAACACTCTAGCACAAGAAATGGGGTAGATTTAGTGAATACCCCTTTTGGCTCAAAATCTTACATTTAGTAGTTCATAAATCAGTGAGGTACACAAGTTTAAGGAACCACATGCTAATTATCAACTATCAAATGACTATCTCAAGAAATTTCATTTTTAGCCATATCACAAGAATAATGAAAAATTGGGTTCAAAAGTCACTATCTCAATTCATTTGGCTCCAAGTTCTCACAATCGGATGCATGTTCTAAGTGAGGGGCAATCTAGAGAATGTGATCATACCAATCTATGCCTATGAGAATGCAATATGAATGCAACAATGCAAATGCAAAAATAAATACCCCTACCCCAAGCTTGATTACTTACATTGTCTCCAATGTAAATAATCAAGTCGGAGAGAGGAGAAAAATGGAACAACTTACCGAGTCGGTAGCGGGTGTTGGCTTCACATTCCAGTCAAAACTTGGGTAGAAATTTTATCACGGCCGTGAGGCTTATCACGGCTAGGCCGTGATCGTTTCTGGTCCTCAGGAATTGCCCTGTCACGGCCGTGATCTACATCACGGCTAGGCCGTGAGGCTCTCTGGCCTTGGCATCCTACTCATCACGCCCGTGATGGTTGTCACGGCTAGGCCGTGATGCTCTCTGTGCTCTTGTTTAGTTCATCACGGCCGTGACCCATTGTCACACGGCCGGGCGTGATGGCCTCTGACTTTATTTTTTTATGCTCTTCTTCTCTTTCTCAACCTGAAAACACTAGACAAACTTATTAATGATATTTTTGCCTCTTGATCTTCTCAAATTATTCAAGAGGTTAAATCAAAAACAAAAGGAAAAATGGAAAGAAAACTTGGGTTGCCTCCCAAGAAGCGCTTATTTATGGTCTTAAGCTTGACCACACTTCCTTCAATCAACCGGGGTCGGCTGGGCGTAGAAGTGCAGGCACACTTCTCTTCCATGGAGCTCCTTCAAATAGCCGTTTCTGCTCATACGGCCAGTAACGCTTCCGCTTTGCTCCTTTCTCTCGGAGCTTCCTAGCCTTCCTTCCTCCCGGCGGAAGTATTGTTTCTGCATGGACAGCAATTCCAACTTCACCACTGGGTGCATCTCCAACCATGCATATCTTTGGGGTTGCTTCCATGCTAAGTTCTTTCTCTACCGCTGGAGACGTTACATCAATTCTGCACACATGGCTCTCAAAAGGAGGGTTGTTACAAGAGTTAATCAACTGAAAATTTACCCTACCTTCCTCTACATTTAGAGAGAGTTTGCCATTCCTTACGTCTATTAATGCTCCAGCGGTTGCCAAGAATGGCCTTCCTAAAATGATGGGGAATTTAGAATTCCCTTTCATGTCCAATACCAGGAAGTCGGTAGGGATGAGAATTTTCCCTACCTTTACAGGAGCATTCTCTAGTATGCCTAGAGGAGTCCTAGTTGAGCCATCCGCAATTTGTAAGGGGAATTTGAATGGTCTCAACTCTTTGCTTCCCAACCTTTCCATGATAGTGAGGGACATCAAGCTCGCACTAGCCCCTAGGTCACATAAGGCTTGGTCAATTTGCACTTGTTCAATCGAGCAAGCGATGGAGAAACTACCTGGGTCTTTCAGTTTAGTAGGCATTTTAGTCTCTACATCTACTTGCTTTTTCCTGACCAACCTCTGTGGGAAAGGTATCGGGGGTTGGTACGGTGGTGGAGGGACGTATTTCGGTTCAAGCTCTTCCTTTTCGCTCGTGTCCTCCTCCGGTTCCACCTCCATTTCAGCTACCCCCACCCCAAGCTTATCATCCCTCAAGTGTATGACATTGCAATGCTCATTGGGATTTGCTTCGGGTTGCCCCGGGAATGTATCCTTAGGTCTCGAGCACGTCTTCGGCTTGTTGGGCAATCTGGGTTTCTAGCATCTTGCTATGAGTGGCTAAGTGGTCAACCTTAGATGCTAGCTCCTTTATTGCCTCATTCTGCTGAGCTTGAGTGGCAACAAAGTTTTCCATGAGAGACTCGAGCTTAGATTTTTGAACCTGAGGATACCCCGGTCTTGCTTCTCTTATTTCCTTGACCCTCTTGGAACTCATGGTTGAGCGTGTTCTTTGTAGTTGCCGTAGGAGAGGTAAGGGTTGTTCCTTCTTTGGTTGTAGGGATTTGGGGGAGCATAGTTGGGCAGCTTCGGGTTCGTATCATAGTAGTTGTTACAAGAGTTCACTTGTTCACCCGGCGCCTTGGATCCATGTGGGCATCCCATCATGTCATGTCCCCGCATTCCACAAATCTCACAAATAGTGTTAGTAGCACCTATTGCACTCACATTAGCTCTTTCAATCTTATCTAATCGTTTATTTAGTGAGTCAAATTTAGACATTATCAGATCAATGCTACTTACTTCAAACTTACCCCCGAAATCTTGTTCGGGTTATTACCTCTTTCGGACCCCCATTGGTGGTAGTTGGTGGCGACATTCTCGATGATGTTGAATGCCTCGGTGAGAGGCCTATTCATAAACGCTCCACCGGCTGCAGAATCTAGTGACACCTTCAAGAGTAGTCCAATCCGTTATAGAAGGTGTGCACTATTAACCACCTCTCGAGTCCGTGATGTGGGCACGACTCAGCCAGTCCCTTGTAACGATCCCAAGCCCGAGTAATGATTCTCCGTCTTTTCGGAAGAAGCCGGTGATCCTGGGTTCTTATGTAGGCCGTCTTGGATGGAGGGAAGAATTTCTCCAAGAACGCCTGCTCCAATTGGTCCCAAGTAGTCAAAGTGTTAGCGGGGATTTGCTTAAGCCAGGCCTTCGCCTTTCCAGTGAGAGATGAGGGGAACAGTCTCAAACGCACAACATCGACTGAGGCTCCATGAATCCGGATTGCATCGGTGAACTCTAAAAATGTCTCTATGTGATCGGTCGGGTCCTCCGAAGGCAATCCTCCGAATTGATGTTGCCTAATCATGTTGATTAGCATAGGTGGTATGGTATAGTTTTCCGCCTCAATCTCTGGCCTTGCAATCCCAGTTCGCAAGCCTCTCGCATTTGGGGCTGCGTAATCCTTCAAAGGTTTTGTATCCGGTTGATTCGCCATGAGTGGAACGGGACTCAACCTTTCTCCCTCTCTTTGTTGTCTTCTACGTCTGTGGAAGGTCCTCTCGATCTCCGGATCAATCTCACTAAGGCTCCCAAGACTTAGAGATCTTTGCATATAACACACAGAGAGATGGATACAATAGAAGGAAAAGAAATTTTTTTTTTTTTTAAATTTTTTAAATTTTTCAGAAATAAAAATCAAACAAAAAGAAAAGGTCCAGAAAAATCAATTCAAAATTTGAATTGAGATTCGAAAAGGCACAGTCCCCGGCAACGGCGCCAAAAACTTGATGTCGCGCGTCAGTCGACGTGCGACGACGCTCGTGCGTATCCGGCAAGTGTACCGGACTGCCGTCAAGTAATAAAAGATATCGAACCCACAGAGACTGTGTTCCCGAATCGCAACTAAATTTCGAATCGATTGAGTTCTGGACTTTTTAGAGAGGGTTTTGAAATTGGTTTTTGAATTGAAAGATAGATGAGCAGAGAACAATTAAAACAGAAAACAATTGTTTTTGGGGTTTTTATCTAAAACGGATTCCTAGGGATTTGGGTTACCTTTGAGGCTGTTTATGTTGCTAACAGATTTACCTTTGTTGATTACCGAAATTGCCTTGAAGGCGAGTTTATCCTCTAATAGCTTAAGCTCCCTCTCGGGTTACAAAAGCCGTGCCCAATTGACCCGACCCCTACTCTCGTGGTAGTCGATCCCAGATTGGACCCTTTGCGTTCCGTGACAACTCGTTGCTCCTCGAGGGACGGCTTCTAACTCTCGTGATTTCAGTCCCAAGTCTGACTTCTATAGGTCCGACACCTAGGTTCACCGCTAGGTTCCTCCCTATAATGTCTCGGTCATGCAAATAACCTAAGTTCACCGCTAGGTTCCTCCTTGGATCATTCACATCTCACAAACTAGTGGCTGCCGGGCTTTACGAGTGAATCACCCTAGAGATCCTAAGTTCACCGTTGGGTTCCTCCTTAGAACGTCTATGTCACGTAAATAAACGGTTGCCGAAATTTATGAGTGATTAACACACTAGAAATCAGATCTAAAACAATTATGAAATCAACAATGGTTTCAACATCAAATTAACATCATTTACAAACCTTGGGCAGAGCCCTAATCCCTAGAAACTAAGCTACTACTCCAGTCTTGCCATGGAGATGACAAGCTGGGTTGACAACATAATAAAAATCAGAAAAGAGAAGAGAGGAGAAGAGAAATCTAAGCCTAGAGTAGTAGTCCCTAATGTGTTGATCCTCAATGATCCTCCCCCCCTGTATCTGATGCCTTGGTCCATATTTATAGAATTGGGGAAGTTAGAGTCCCAAACCAACTCAAAATCTGATCTATTTCGGTTTCTTCAGGTCCAAGTAATGCGCGTCACGGCCGTGATGGCCATCACGGCCAGGCCGTGACGGTCTCTGCCTCTGTAATTCTGGAAAATCCAATTTCTCGCGACGCGAGATATGTTTCGCGACGCGAGACTTCAGTTTCATGGCCCGTGAAGAATTTCACGGCAGGGCCGTGATGTGCTCTGACTTTTGGTGGTTTTGGGTCACGACCGTGATGGCTATCACGGCCAGGCCGTGACGGACTACGACTTGACCTTTCTTCTTTTTCAGTTTTGCTCGATCATGGCCGTGATGGGCATCACGGCTAGGCCGTGATGGGCTCTGTTTGGCTCATTTTCTTCAGTTTTAAAGCTCCATCTTCATCCAAACTTCATCATGGTTGATCTTGAGCAATTTACCCTTTATATCTGCAAAACAACACACGAAAACCGCCTTACCCGTTCCAAAGGAAAATTAACCTAAAATCTAATAAAAATATGCCTAAACTACATGAAAATGCATGCAAAATGATAGACAAAGATGAGGTGGAATCACACTCATCACATAACCCCACTATTTTGCATGGTACTCTTGTTATCTTGTTCCTTTGTATAAAAGGAAAAGTTACTGATGTCGTATCCGCTTCAACATATG
Organism: Sophora flavescens; assembly: GCA_030762895.1. NCBI lineage: Eukaryota > Viridiplantae > Streptophyta > Magnoliopsida > Fabales > Fabaceae > Sophora > Sophora flavescens. The sequence continues at coordinate 266,051,830 of CM061063.1, read as the reverse complement.
ACGTTGAAGCTAGGCCCACGAGATATTCATCTTACGTCATCAGAAGCAGTACTACCATCCTTAAGCATTTCTTCCTTGAACCATGGTAAGAAAGTCTTGTTATGCTTGTTCAACAACCACCTTTTGCTCATTCGAGGGTTTTCTTGATTGACTTTTCTTTTATGTTCAAACAAGAAAGGTTGAACAGAATCGATGTTGTTCAATACATACAAATGTGCTTGAAGCACTTCATCCCGACCCTTGCTATTAATTCTTAAGCCATGTGTACCCTTACCTTGACATATTATCTCATCATGCCGAGGCTTGGGAACCCCTATAGGAACCGTGTTATGAAGGTAGTCCGAACAAAACTCAATAGCTTCTTCTGCAACATACCTTTGAACAATAGATGCTTCCGGACGATGAGGATTCTTCACATACCCTTTCAAAATCTCCATGTAGTCCTCAACTGGGTACATCCATCTCAGAAAAACCGGTCCACACAATCTAATCTCCCTCATCAAATGAACAATTAAGTGAACCATTATGTCGAAAAAGGAAGGAGGAAAATACATCTCCAATTGGCACAAGATTGTAGCAGCCTCAACTTCCAAGTCATCCAACATACGGGGGTCAATGACTTTGCTACATATAGAATTGAAGAATGAGCACAACCGAGTAATGGCATGTCTCACATTTTTTGGAGCAATACCACGAATAGCAACGGGCAGAAGTTGTTGCATCAAAATGTGACAATCATGAGACTTTAAGCCAACCAATTTAAGATCATTAGAGACAAGCCTCTTCATATTTGAAGAGTAACCATGTGGAACTTTGATGCCCTGAAGACACCCGCAGAAACTTTGTCTCTCTTTTTTTGACAAAGTATGACATGCCGGCGGCAAATAAGTCCGCTTACCATCCTCAACAACTGGAGCTAACTGCTCTCGTATACCCATAGCAACGAGGTCGAGACGAGCATTCACACCATCCTTTGTCTTGCCCTGAATGTTGAGAAGCATCCCAATCACACTATCACACATATTTTTCTCCACATGCATCACATCAATGCAGTGTCTGACATCAAGCTTGCGCCAGTATGGAAGATCAAAGAATATCGACCTCTTCTTCCATATGTTTTTCTCAGCAGCTTTACCTTTCTTTTTGGACTTGCCGAATATAACATCGATTCCATTTACCCTATGATAAACCTGCTCTCCAATTAAGGCCGTCGGAGCTTCTTCTGTCTCTTGGCATCCATTTAAAGCTTTTTTCATCTTACGATATGGGTGATCACGTCTAAGAAATCTCCGATGCCCAAGGTAAACCGTCTTCTTTCCATGATGCAACTGAGTGTAGCATGTGCCTTCTTCACATATAGGGCATGCTTTATGCCCATTGACACTGTACCCGGACAAGTTACCGTATACTGGAAAGTCGTTGATGGTGCAAAATAACATGGCACGAAGCTTGAAAGTCTCATGAGAATACCCATCAACTACATCAACACCTTCCACCCACAGTGTGTTCAAGTCTTCAATCAAGGGACTTAGATAAACATCTAAGTCATTTCCCGGTTGCTTTGGGCCCGAAATCATCATAGACAACATCATGTATTTGCGCTTCATGCACAACCAAGGGGGCAGGTTGTAAATTATCAACAGAACAGGCCATGAACTATGAATAATACTCATGTTACCATAAGGATTCATTCCATCCATAGTAAGTCCAAGCCTTAGGTTTCTTGGCTCATCGGTGAAATCCGGAAACATAGTATCAATATTCTTCCATTGCATAGAATCAGTAGGATGACGAACCTTTCCATCACGTTTCCTCTCATCATTATGTCATCTAAGATTCTTCGCATCTTTTGCATTGGCAAACAATCTTTTGAACCTTGGAATTATTGGAAGATACCACAACACCTTCGTAGGAGGACCCTTTTTTCTCACATCATCAAGATCATCATCATCATCACCACCCTTCACTTTGTATCGTGATAACCCACATTTGGGGCAATCGTGATTGTCTTCATGAACACCGGTGTACAATATGCAATCATTGGGGCATGCGTGTATCTTCTTATACTCCATACCCATCGAACACAATATCTTCTTGGCCTCATAGTTACGGTCAGGCAATGTGTTGTCCTCCTGAAGCAAGTCTTTCAACACTTCAAGCAATTCCGTGAAGCTTCTATCGGTCCAACCATTTCTCGCCTTCACACAAACCAATTTTAGCACCGCCGACAACCGTGTATGAGTAGTACACCCTGGATATAAAGGCTTATCCGCATCACCGCACAACCTATCATACACATGAGCTCGATGAAAAGATTCCTGTCCAATATCACGGATCATGTCTTCTACTCGATCATCCTCCATATCTACGTCAACGTCCTCACTTTGGGAGACACTTGCCGTACTACTCAACAACACATCACCATGCCATATCCATCTTGTATAACTCAAGCAAATCCCTTCACAAATCAAATGAGTATGTATATCCTTCACCGTACATTTCCTCGTATTCAAACACTTGACACAAGGACAACTGAACATTCCATTACTATTAGGAACATTCCTTTAAGCAAATTCTATAAATTCTCCCACCCCCTTCAAATACTTAGCACTAGTGCGCTTACAAACCATCCAACTACGATCCATAAGTAGATAGGTTCTGTAGATATACAAAACATATATCCAAAGCATTTAAAAATTATTTCAAATTTACACCATTTTCAGGTTTCTTAAGACAAAAGAAATAAGTAGATGAAGATAAATTAACAAAACAGAATTCCAATGAGCAATATATTGTTGATGTCACATGCCACAAGCAACTCTAAATTTCTTCCCATTTTGAAATAGGTCATGATAGCAGAAGAAAAACGAGAAAACACAAAACCCACGACCAGAAATAGAGACATTCCAAACAACTCAAACTCACGGTTTCAAGTTTCAACTACAGAGACTATAGTTTCAACATATACTCAAAACCAAAAATAAAAAAATGTGCCCTAAATACTCACCAGAAATAGGTGCCCGCGTGGTGGTGGGGAGGGGAACTCGAGTGGTGGCCAACGTTCGATGTGGTTACTGAGAGCAGAGGGACAGGAGAGTTAGTGCGCGGGAAGGGGAAAGAGAGATGTCAAGTTATTGCAAAGAATGAGCAGGAAAGACAGAGTTAGGGTTAAGAGTGTACCTCACGGTGGTGGCGAAGAAGCCCTCGCGGTGGTTGCGGTGGAGATGAGCTCGTGATTAGGGCAAAGTGAGAGTGAGAGTGAGAGTGAGAGTAAGAGTGAGAGTTGAGAGTGAGAGTGAGAGTGAGCGTGATGAAAAGAGAAGAACAGAGACGTACAGAGCGAAGTGAAGAAGGCGCGCGGGTGTAAACGTTATAATCAAAAACCAAAAATAAAACAACATTTTACGTCAGTTGTTTGTAACAACTGACGTTAAAGGTCATTGTTTAACGTCAGTTGTATTAAACAACTGACGTTAAAAATAAATATTTTTATTTTAAAAACACTTTTAACGTCAGTTGTTGAAGACAACTGACGTTAAAAGTGTATAAGTTTCGGCAAAAACATTCATTTCTTTGACTACTGTGCTACTTACCCATGACTACTGTGCTACTTACCCATGCACATTGTAACTTAATCCTCTTAATGAGCATTAAGTTTATAGATCAGTTTTCAAGAAAATCGGGTAGTCTCTCTTCTCTATATAAAGAACCATTCTTCTGTATCAGTCTGTATTACACCCCCCCCCCCCTCTTCTTTTCCTCTATATTTCGTGTGTTTTCTATTCCTTCACAATATGGCTCTATCATATTTGAGATTTTGTTATTTCTTCCTATACCTAGACTTAAAGGTCTCTGTCTTAATGGTCAAAAAACTTCTCAGGTTGAGTAAATCACGTAACATGGATGGTAAGGTTGGGTGCATCACGTAATGTGATTCCCTCACTTTATTTCATCCCTTTCACTTCGTTTTGGAAGCAAATGACTGTGGATTCAAGATGATGCATCAAGGAATTCAAGTGAGGGAGGTGATGCATCCATTAGAGTTTCTGAGGACAAGACCGAGAAGAAAAAATGATGTTGAAGCAGAAACTTTTTTATATTTTAGGGCTATGTTGCAGAAAATTTTTATCTTTTAATCATGTAATTGTAACTTATGAACCGCTTCAATGAGATACGATTTGATTATACACATATAACTTGTTGTATGTTAAGTGTTTATTTATTTTAATTTGCACAAGAATTTGTTTACTAATTCAATCTAATTAATTAAGATTAAAAATAAACTTGTTTAAAAAAAAAAGTTTAGAAATAAACTGCACTATATGGAGTGATCTGCGTTAAGAGTGACAATAGGGCATTTCAGATAGGGATATACGATTATTTACGTCAGCTATTTATTTAACTGAAGTAAAAAATCACACTTTTAAGTCAGTTGTATAAACAACTGACGTTAAAAATAAATATTTTTTATTTTAAAAACACTTTTAACGTCAGTTGTTGAAGACAACTGACGTTAAAAGTGTTTAAGTTTCTGCAAAAACATTCATTCCTTTGACTACTGTGCTACTTACACATGCACCTTGAAACTTAATCCTCTTAATGAGCATTAAGTTTATAGATCAGTTTTCAAGAAAATCGGCTATTCTCTCTTCTCTATATAAAGTACCATTCTTCTGTATCATTCTGTAATACAGCCTCTTCTTTTCCTCTATATTTCGTGCGTTTTCTATTCCATCACATATTTCGTGCGTTTTCCTCAAGATTCATGAATCACATCCCTATGAGGGTAATCTGGGGACCATGACTTTGAGAGGTCTATACCCGTCCCAATTTTCACTAATAGAGCAGACCCAGTAGCCAACTTGTTTTGAGTCCTAACCTTAGGGTGTGTCCATCCTTATGTTTTACCTGGCTTAGGACAAAAGGGGCGTACTTTTCTTTCCTTTCTCTATCATCATAAGCATAAATTGTCATGCATGTTCATTGTGAATGTTCACAAAACTAAGGGCGCCACATTGCTGCCTCAAACCTGAATGACATATTCGAATATGATTGCACATATAATAGGCGCTATGTCATAATGAAGGTGATGCATACCCATCAAGGTTTTCAACCCCATTGGGTCCCATACAACATGAATCATGCAAGATATATTTGCTTCACTATACTCATTTTTTGTTGTGTCTCTTTGTTGGAAGATTTTGGTATTCACCTTATAGCAAGAAAATGGAAAAGTTTGGTTCAGAGAAGAGTACTAGCAACCCGAGCTGTTCTAAGAAAAGTATCAAGATCGATGTGATACTCAATGACGTGAAGAGATTATGTGAACTCAACCAGCAAATGTCAGAAAAAGCACGCTCAGACTTTGTCAGCAAGTATGGTAGAATATTGGACCTATTGCGTGTTCCAGTGGAAGCTCCCGCTCCGAGTGCATTGGCCCAATATTGGAACTCAACTTTGAGGTGTTTTGAATTGCCTAACTTAGACATCACTCCGACCATGGAAGAGTATGCTTATATGCTAAGACTGCAAATTCAAAAGAAGACTCGCTTCTACATGTATTATGGCCAACATGTAACAGATCGGAAAATAGCAAGTCTATTTGAGCTTCAACCGGAACAGATAGAGAAAACAAAAAAGGGAACCACCAAAGGGTTGAAGAGGCGATTCTTGGAAGTGTATCTCAACAAGCTGGGCCAGCAACAACGATGGGTTATTTTCATTAAAGTACTAGCCCTCATGATATATGGGTTGGTGCTCTTTCCTTTTGTACCAGATCTGATTGATCAGTCAGCCATGGATGTTTTCTATAGGGTCGAGGAATATGGTGTGAACCCGGTCCCTGCTATCTTAGCTGAAACTTTCCTCTCCCTACAGGTTTATCATCAGAATTAACAAGGGAAACTGCGATGTTGTGTATCAATATTGTATGTTTGGATCATGACTCACTTGTACGCTCGTGGTAAAATTGATAGAATAGACGACCCGCTGAAAGGATTCACTCGCATGCAACTAAAGCCACATAAGCTATATGAATGGAAACAAGAGTTTGACCAGATCGACCCACGGTCATTTAGTTGGATGTGTCCATGGTATAATGGAGATTCAGTTGTATTCAGCTGTGGAAGTTTATCAAATGTTCCATTAATGGGTCCCAGAGGTTGTGTATCATACTCACCAGTGCTGGTGATGCGTCAGCTTAAGTGGACACAGGATGAACCTCCCGAAGAGCTACTCGATGGGATATTCTTCCTATACCAAGAAAGTGAAAGCATCAAGAGTCAAACGATAGCAGTAAGGTCAGCATGGAATGATGTTCATATAAAAGGACCGTAGGAATTAGGAAGGCGAATCATAACTCACACAAAAAGATATGAAGTATGGAGAGAAGCAAGAAGAGGTTTCCCTCCAAGACCTGCATCCCCTCTCCATAAGGAAAATAATCCTCTTACCAAAGATCAAATGTTAAAAGAAATCAAAGTTTTAAAAGCTCAGATGACGATTTTTTATGAGAAAGACCAAGCTGTCGAAGTAACTATTATCACGCTCCGAAGACAAGTGCAGAAGCTGAGCTTACAGATTGAGCATTTGAAGGACGAATGCGCCGATGCCCACGAAGCCCTGAGTCGTGCAAAAAGGGTAAGAAAAGACAAAGAAGCAGAAATTCAGGAGCTGCTGGCAAAAATAGGATGTCAAGAGAAGATGTTTGTCAAACTTCAAAAGAAGAAAAAAGAGCTTGAGACAAATGTAGGGGTTCACGTTGAAACAATACATATACTAGAAGAGAGAGTTGAATTCCTGCAAGAATCTTTGGCCCAAACAGAAGTGTACTCTGATCGAGGGTGGAACGAAGCAGTCAAGTATCGCAAGCTACTAGCAGAAGCCAACATGAGAAAAAATTGGCTCAAAACCAAGATAAAAGACTCTGAAAGGGTTGAATCTCAACTTCATGCAGAGTGGGTAAAGGGATGGAAATTGGTGGTGAAGGACGTAATGAATGAAAATGAAAACATGGTATAAAAAATACGAGGACGTGATGGATAAGCTCCAATATCACACTTCCCAGCTGGTGGAGCGATTTGAAGAGGCATTCGTCCACATTCGTATGAACCATTTCCTTCAGCTACCATCGAAGGTGACCGAATTCTTCAATTATTTTGGGAAACTTGCCAGAGGGTTCAAGAAAAAGAAGATGAGGCTCTTAACATAGAACTTTGTGGACCTTGGAAAAGGATGGAAATCATCAATGTACTTCTTTTATTTTGATCGAAGACTCATGATTTGTATCGGAATATTTATAATGAAAAGGAAGTTTTCATCCATGTCTGTCGAGCGTTTTTTTTAGATGATATCTATCGAGGAGTGCATTCTCCCTTAGATACGTCATCAACTGTATTTTTACCCTAAAAACGACGTGTTTTCTGTGTAAAAATAAGGACGTTTCTAGTACGGGTGCGGTCTATCAAGGAGTAGATTCTCCCTTGGACTTGACACCAACTGCATTCAAACTAGAAGGAACCATACCACTAGATTTGATTGCGGGATGAGTTTTCTTGCTATAGGTGTATACGACAGTCTTCCTAAGAGTACCCTCACGATCGAACAAAGGATGTTAACTTGCACATGCATACATTCACACACAAAAAATTTGGATTGACTAATGAGATTTTTAAATGCTTTACAGAGTCACATCCTGCTGAGGATTCAGGAACCATTACACGACCTAGGAAAGGTAACACCAACCAAACCCGAGTTTACTATACCAGATCTCGGACCAGGATGGCTGCCATTGCATCTGAGGAAGGAAGAAACTTAAGCACTGAGATAGATGAAGTGAGGGGAAGAATAAGTGAGATGACTGAAACCCAAGCAGAAGCCATACTACAGGATATGAGGGAATCTCTCAGCATGCTTAGTGCGAATAGAGATACAATTGAACCTGGTAGGCAACGGATTCCTTCTGTGGTAACAGCACCGATGTTTTCAAACATTAGCACTGGTCTCATTCAGGGAGTATCTGGCCTCGGCCAGACACATCACACGGCACCAATAACACTTCCCATTGGAGAAGGATACCCCCCTTTTGAAAATGCCTATCATGAAGTCCCAGGCTATACCGCACCGACATGGGAGCAACTACATGTATCTACTCACAGTCAGTCAGCGGGAGTTCAGGATGGTAAGGATAAGATGAGAGATGAATGGATGGAGAAAATGAAAGAATAGATAAAAGCCATAAAAGGCCCGAGTACCTACGGTCCTCTCCAGATAGAAGAACTCTGTCCCGCCACAGATGTCGTGATCCCCAAGGACTTCAAGATTCCTGATTTTTCCAAATATGATGGAAGTGGGAACCCACGATTTCACCTCATTAGTTACGCCACCAAGATGGCAATTTGGTCCAAGGATGAAAAATTCCTCATCAGCTTTTTCCACGAAAGTTTGACTGGCCTCGCCTTAGAATGGTACCTCCAATTGGACCATTCCAAGATCTCGCGATGGACAGAATTGGCTGACTTATTCATGGACCAGTACAAATTCAACCTGGATGCAGCTCCGAGTCGTGAACAGTTGACTACACTGTAGAAAAGAAGTGAGGAGCCCTTCAAGCAATATGCCCAAAGGTGGAGGAGTTTGGCTGAACAAGTTCAGCCCCCGTTGACTTTATCTGAAATGTGCTCATACTTTTTTGGAACCCTCGGAGCACCTTTTATAGGGGTCATGGTTGGGGCAGTCTATAAATATTTCTCCGGCTTGATCGCCACCGGTGAAAGGATTGAGATTTTGGCAAGAGCTGGAAAGCTCCCCATGAATGATGGTGAAGGAAGTGCATCCCGGAGGGGATTTCAACCAAAGAAGAAGGAAGTTGAGGAGAATTATGTACAATGCCAACGGAACTTTAATCCTCAGTACCAAGCACCCTATAACCCTAACCCACATATCTCATACCAGACACAAACCCCACTTTACCCGTTACAATCATCCTCACAAACCAACACTTACCCGCAAAACCAAATCAGCAATATTCCTACCCCCCAACCATATAACCTTGCCCGCCCATCATACACCCGTTACCCGTTTGCACCCCCACAAAACCGCCTAAACTATCCTCCTCCTCGCCCAAATTTCCCAAACCAAGGACATTTGCAAGGTCCAAATCTGCCTTCCTTCCCGAAATTGTCCATCTCTAATGCGGATTTATTCCAACAATTGTTTGATCGCCACTTGATTGCGGGAAACCCTGTACGTCCCTTAGAACCACCATTTCCTGCTTGGTACAATCCAAATCAGACTTTCAAGTTTCATATGGATGTCACAGGACATTCTATTGAGGATTGCAAAGCTTTTAAGGCAGTGAGTGAAAGTTGATTGCTTGTGGGAGGCTAGGGTTCGAAGAAGAGGTCGGACCTAATATCGTTAAGAATCCAATCCCAAATCATAATGATGGAAATCGAGTAAACAATTTGGAGATAACGGGTTCCCCAATCGGGAAGGTCTTTGGAACTACGAGTGCCAATGCAGAAGATTTTCGAAGAACTAAAGAAGGTGGGATACAACATTGTGGCACCAATGAGAATCCCAAGATAAGAAAGGGGGTACGCCAAGGATCTAAGGTGTGACTATCATCGTGGGCAAGTGGGGCACGACATAGAAACTTGTTGGGATTTCAAAGTCCAGGTTCAGAGGTTACTCACCTTGGGGGTGATTCAAGCCAGACGAGGTGCTACCGAGGAAGTCAATGTAGTTGAAAAAGTTGTTCTTCGAGTACCACCCATGAACAAACCTTCAGACCCAGAAAGAGTCATCGTAAGGGTGAAGAAGCCAACTCCTTTTGCTTATGTTGATACACATGTTGTACCATGGAATTATGAACAGAAGGTTGAACTAACTGGAGCTGCGAGAGAGACCTCGAAGGCTCAAATTACTAATATTGTGAGAATTGGAGGCATTACAAGGAGAGGGCGATTCTACACCCCTGTTGAAGAAAAAATGATGAAGGAATCCAAAGAAGAGGAAACTATGGATGAAGGAAAAGGAAAAGAAGAAGAAGAGTTTCTGAAGATCATGAAGCAAAGTGAATATGATGTGGTAGAACAGTTGAAGAAAACTATGGCAAGGATATATCTTTTGTCGCTTGTCTTGACATCAGAGTTGCATCGTAAGGCACTATTGAAGGTGTTGAATGAAGCATATGTCAAACCCGACGTCACTCCGGAAAATGTGGTAAATATGGTGGACCCAATCAGGCATGTCAACATGATTACTTTCTCGTAAGATGAAGTGGCCTCGAAATCCCGTAGTAGCACCAAAGCCTTACACATCACCCTAAAGTGTAAGGGGTTTGTGATTGCAAAGGTGCTTGTAGATGGTGGTTCGGCATTGAATGTGGTTCCAATGTCCACCCTCGAGCAGCTAAATATAAGCACGGTGGATTTGACACCACAAGAAATGATTGTACGAGCCTTTGATGGGACAACAAGAGGAATCTTAGGAGAGATAACTCTGTCCCTTGAAATAGGGCCTAGTTATTTTTCTGTCCTTTTTCAGGTCATGGAAATCCAACCAGCTTACACTAAGCTTCTGGGGAGGCCTTGGATTCATGAAGCAGGGGTTGTTCCATCGACTCTGCATCAGTGTTTGAAGTATATCCAAGAAGGGTCCGTTATTACTGTTCGTGGTGAAGAGGAAATTATGCTGACAAAACCTGCCACAATACCTTATATAGAAAGTACAGAGCAGATGGAAGACGACTCGCTGCGTAGTTTTGAGGTATTGAAGTTAGAGAACAAGAAAAGGGAGCCCCCAATGAAGAATGTGAATGAAGTAGTAGTCCGCATCATGGAAAAGAATGGGTATCAAAGAGGAAAAGGCCTAGGGCCCCAGCTGCAAGGGATCTCTCAGCCAATTGAAGCAGCTACAAGAGAAGGAAGGCACGGGTTGGGGTATCAACCCTACTTGACAGAAAAGATGAAATTCACGACTCTTGAGAACAAAGAAGGAGAAGATGGTGAGAGAAAGTATCTTCCCCTTCTGACAGAGACTTTCCCAGTAGATATTGAAGTTATCAGTCCCGAAAAGTCATTTTCCCCTCACTTCGCTATCAGCACACTTGAAGAGGGACGGGATAAGAACCATGTCATCTATCTCCCTGCTAGCAATGAAGTTCTCAACAATTGACAATCTGAACCATTTGTTGATGTTATTTCCACGAAGTAATTATCTTATTGTACTATTTGTGAACTGATGTTTACTTTCTTTAAGACATGAATGAAAATGTAACACTTTGTCTGATGTTCTCCTTTTGATTCCATCGTTTCTTTTCTCTCTCTTTCATTTATTTATTTTGTTTAAGCTTTTCTGTCATAAATAAGACTCTTGCCTATACTTCTCCTATTCCCGACTTTTTCTTCCAGGAATACTTCGTCCACTAAAGATTTACCTCAGGAGAGGAACTTTGAAAGCTCATTTATGGATTCCCCCGCGGCCGCTGATGAATACAACCTTGAATCCAATGAGGAAGAAGAAGACATTGAAGAATTCATAAAAGTAGTAAAACGATCAGAGGAAGGGATTAACTAGAATGATGAGGTTGCAGAAATGGTCAATATGGGAACCGAGGAAGACAAGAAGGAGTTGAAAATAGTTGATAACTCAGAACAAGAAGAAATGGTTGAACTATTCAATGAGTATCTGGATGTTTTTGCATGGTCCTACAGCGATATGCCTAGTTTAGATCCAGAGATAGCATCACATAAAATTCCCTTATACCCAGATGTGGCTCCAAAGAAGCAAAAATTAAGAAGAATGCACCCTGAGATGTCGCTGAAGATCAAGGAAGAAGTGACCAAGCAGTTAGAGGCTGGCTTTCTGGAAGTAGCTAGATGTAACAGCCTGATTTTAATTATGATGTTCAACTGGTTAAAATATAAGTAAATTATATTTTAAACTTGAGAGTTAGAAAGTGTTTTTGATTAAAATAAAATCATATTCATAGACTACTTTATAATAGAGGGTTACGGTAAAATTTTCGGTTGAAAATTCAGACGAAAGTCGGTCTGCGTTTTCACTGCCGGTACAAGTTTACTGTGCAGAAAACCTAATTTTGACCCGTGAACGAGATAGTTAGGGATTTTGTTATGTTTTCTTCAACTTTGGTTATTTTGAAAATTTTCGTTCAAAAATAAAATAAAATATTTTATTCGGACGAAAACGTCGGAAGAATTACGATCGGAAATGCAACTGGGTACGAAATGGAGCAGAATAGGAGTCATAAAAGGCTTGAGGTGACATGAGGGAGTGAGGTGACTCACTAGAGGTATAGCCTAAGCTAACTCCTAAAAAGTGGTCATGATAGACTTTTTGAAATATATCATATTATATTCTAAAAACCTATTTTTCTCTTTCCTCTTCAACCAAACAAGGCACAAGGTCAAAACTTGCTCTCCAAGCTTATCCTCTCTCCAAAATTTCGTGCTCCCCTCTCCCTCCTCTATATAATCATCACTCATCTTCATTCTCTCATTTTCTTCCTCCATCTTCATACTTCTTCAACTTCTTCCATTTATTCTTTCTACAAACACGTAAAGCTTCCATTTTTATTAGTCTTTTCCACTTGAGTTCTTCATTAAAGTTCTTCCTTATACTAAGGGTAATGCTCTCATATGAATCTTTTTGCAAGTTTCATCTTTTATTTCTTAGTTTGCTTTATGTGTTCTTTATATGCTTTAAACTTCTAAAATGGTAGAAAACTCCTTTTGAGTTGAAACCACTTTCTATAGTCTTGTATTAACTTATATTTTCACATACTAAGAGGCTGTGTAAAACCAAAATCTCTACCTATCTCTTCCAATGAAGGCAGAATGCTTGCATTTGTGACCTAGGAAGTTTTTGTTTCAACTTTTGGAATATGATCATGTGTTTGAGTTTCTACTATCCCTTGATCTTAAATCTATAAATCTTGGAAGTATTGATAACTTGTTCCTATGATGACTGAAAATATGAGTAATTAAGCCTAGGATACTATTTTCAACTTTCCAAGTATGATCATGGATTTAGAACTCTTAATACATTATGATTCTAAACCTAAGAGTTATTGTTAAACAAAGAATATTTTCCTCATCATCCTATGATGGCCGAAACTTAGTGTTTAGGTGCTAGGATGTGTGAGTTTTTATTTTTCCAAAATGATCATGGACTTAAGCTCCATAAGATATTTGGATGCTAAGTCTAAGAGATTGGAAAGTTTAAGGATTTCTAACTTGTTTATTCTATGTTATTAAAGCCAGGATGTATTACTTTCATTTTTCCAAGATGATCATGGACTTGAGCTCCATAAGATATTTGGATGTCAAGTCTAAGAGATTGGAATGTTTAAGTTTCCATTGTTTTCCAAGATGATCATGGATTTGAGCTCCATAAGATATTTGGATGCTAAGTCTAAGAGATTGAAATGTTTAAGTCTCCATTGCTTTCCAAAATGATCATGGACTTAAGCTTCATAAGATATTTGGATGCTAAGTCTAAGAGATTGGAAAGTTTAAGGATTTCTAACTTGTTTATTCTATGTTATTAAATCTAGGATGTATTACTTTCATTTTTCCAAGATGATCATGGACTTGAGCTCCTTAAGATATTTGGATGATAAGTCTAAGATATTGGAATGTTTAATTTTCCATTGTTTTCCAAAATGATCATGGCCTTGAGATCCATAAGATATTTGGATTCTAAGTCTAAGAGATTGGAAAGTTTAAATATTTCTAACCAATACATCCTATGAAGGCGGAACCTAGAAGATTATGGACATAGGATACTTGGTTCTTATTTTTCCAAAATGATCACGGTTTTGAGCTCCTTAATACATATGGATGCTAAACCTAAGAGATTGGAAAGTTTAGTGAATTATAGCCTATTTTAATAGCCTTGGCCGAATACCCTAAGTGTATAACTTAGTGGGATTTTAATTCAACTTTGTTAAATGATCATTATCTATGAACTTCTAACACTTAAGGATCATAAATCCATGAGTTGTATAATTTTCAGGAATCTCTAACCCTAAGAACTAGTCTTGGTCGAACCTATACCTTGTGGTTTAGTGTTCTTATTTGATTTTAACTTGTGATTTTGTGTTCATAACTTTAGACTTCCATCGCGAAGGAAACGAGGACGTTCGTGGTATACCTCTTCGAGCATCAAATCTCCTTACCTTCGCAAAAGGTGGAGTTAGTACTTTGTGGCGAGACAACGAGGATCTTCGAGTTCGGGAGTCCGGTGATAACCCAGGTGGGGAAAAGAACCAACCTATAGTTGAAATGGATAAGTAGTAGATTATATAATAATTGTGTAGGGCGACCTAAATCCTACTAGTAGTTGAGTAATCGACAAGACCAAAATCACATTGGAAACCTTTTCTGAAAAACCAATGGCGATTCGGGGATTGTAGGTTTATTGACATTAGGTTGATCTTTATATTCTTGATGGTTGATTTGATTTTATTACCTTTGTTGAATTGATTTTGTGCTATGTTGGTAATATGGGAATATTTTGATTGATATTGTTTTATGCATGATCTGCCTGGCTTTTTTTTATTATGCTTAGTGGATTTTTAAGCAAAGATATATATGTTGTCTAAGAGATGATAGTTTTGGGTGTGAGGATAACGATGATTTTGAAGTGCCTAACTTAGATGAGGAATGTTAAATAGGTGTTATGGCATAGAATATATGTCAAGTTCTAATAGAAGGTTAAGGCACTAAGATGTTAAAACGAGTTGGTGAGATTCGAGTACATGTGTTGTTGTCCACAATCGTGCATTTGGTAATATAATACACAAGGACAAAAGTGTACTGGTAATATAATACACAAAGACAAAAGTGTATTGGTAATATAATACATAAGGACATCTGTGTATTGGTAATATAATACACCGTGTATTGGTAATATAATACACGTAAAACACTTCTATGTATTGGTAATATAATACACCGTGTATTGGTAATATAATACACGTAAAACATTTCTGTGTATTGGTAATATAATACACCATGTATTGTTAATATAATACACGTAAAACACTTCTGTGTATTGGTAATATGATACACGTAAAATCAAGAGTTCTCGTAAGATCACATCAACCTTAACGGGAATGGGGGTGGAACACCTTAATAGGAATGGAGGTGTGCACTAGGTGGAACATCCTAACGGGAATGAGGGTGTGCCCTGATGCAAATGAGGGATGGTGACGGGAATGATAGTGGTCATGATAACGTAACGACATGGTGATAGGATTAGAGAGGTTACATTTAAATAACGTGTTAGATTGCCTGAGAGTAAGGGTAGATGATGATATATATTAACCTGAGGATGATTCGTTAGTTATGTGTGTTGATTGTCTGTGACAATTATTGTATAATTTTACTATGACTTTTTTCCGCTTTTTGATGATAAAACGGTTTCTTATCCCCTGCATATTTCTGTATGTTGTATTTTATCTCCTTGTCGAATTGTACGAGAATACCCTGTTGATGAGCGTAACAAGGAGGCGTTGGATGGAACTTCCTACGAACCGGAGGCTGGAGGACGAGCTGTGACCCATGGTGATTAGGGTCTAGTTAGTTATAGCCAGTGCGTCTCGTGAGGCGTATTTTTATTATGTTTTCCGTTGTTTAACCTTTTGTCTAAATATATGCCTCTAAGGGATCCTACTGATAGGATATCATCAACATTGTTTTGTAATATGCATAATATATTTATATTGTGATATGCCATTCTATATGAAGTTGTATACTTTATAAGTTAAGTTTTAATTTTTACGTATTTTCACGTTAAGCGTGCGATTAAGTAATTAAATAATGAGGTTTTAATCTAATGACACAAAGAGGCACAGCGGGGTGTCTCATTTTGGTATCAGAGCAGTTTGGTTCTAAAACGGACTGTGGGTTATGTCCGATCAGAATCAAGCACTGCGAGGTTTAGGATGTTGTTACTGGCCTTGTCTAGTTGAATCCACATCGGATATTGACTATGCTTAGAAGTTGGGTAGTGAGTCCGAACACGATAACTAACATTGGTATGCAGCTGTCGGTAGCTGATGATAGAGGAGCCAGTGTTCAGAGACGAGGAGCTGGAAAAGGAAGTTCTAGTCGCAGGACTGCAGATGGCCAGACCCCTGGCCACTATGAGAGTGTTTACTGTGAGGGGAGCTGAATCCTCTCAATCTGGGGATCTTATATGAGGTATGTATTTTATATCTGGTAGACTTTGTTTTTTTGTCTAAGTAGCATGATAGACAAGAAAGTGATGAGATTTTGTCGAGGTATAGTTGTGACTGGTAGGATGTGAACCCTTAAGATCAATATCAGTGAGTGAGACAATTACTATACGTCAAATGTTGATCGAGGCATAATATTACTAAGAGAATCTAAGTTAATGATCAAATACTCATAGTTAGTATGGATGGTATGAATTTGGAAGATTAAAGGAAAAGTACCAATAGTAGTTTTACCTAAGATGAATATGAGCATGAAAGATAACTTCTTTTGGTTTTAATTGCATTAAGAGGTGCAATAATGTTCTTTTAAGGGTTAAGATGTGTGATTTTGATATAATCTAGAATAGTGGAATACGCTACAAGGATCTAAGACTATGAATGGATACATTAAGTAGGAAGTTAGGGTAGTATTGATTGCGGTGTTAATTGTAGAAGTTAGATGTTGAAATGGATTGTGGTGTTAATTGCGGGAGTTAGATGTTGAAATAAGGTCCTCTGGTGGATCAGTAGTAAGAAGGAAAGGATTAAGTTTTAATTATGTCCTTCAAAGATAATAGATCAAGATGAAATGTTAAGGACAATGAATATAATGTAGTGATGGATTGTTTTGAGGATAAATAGAACAATATAAGAATGAATTTTGTTATGAAGATTCTTGTTGTAGCCTCTAGGAAAGCCATCGATGGGAAATATAATATGTGATTTTTAGATTAAGATACGATTACAAAATGAGGTCTAGTTTCGAGATTAGAAATTCCGAGGACGAAATTTTCTTTTAAGAGGGGTAGTAATGTAACAACCTAATTTTAATTATGTTGTTCAACCGGTTAAAATATAATTAAATTATATTTTAAATTTGAGAGATAGAAAGTGTTTTTGATTAAAATAAAATCATATTCATAGTCTACTTTATGGAAGAGGGTTACCTTAAAACTTTCGGTTGAAAATTCAGACGAAAGTCGGTCTGCTTTTCACTGCCGGTACAAGTTTACTGTGCAGAAAACCTAATTTTGACCCGTGAACGAGATAGTTAGTGTTTTTATTATATTTTCTTCAACTTTGGTTATTTTGAAAATTTTCGTTCAAAAATAAAATAAAATATTTTATTCGGACGAAAACGTCGGAAGAATTACGATCAGAAATGCAACCGGTACGAAATGGAGCAGAATAGCAGACATAAAAGGCTTGAGGTGACACGAGGGAGTGAGGTGACTCACTAGAGGTATGACCTAAGCTACCTCCTAAAAACTGGTCATGATGGACTTTTTGAAATATATCATATTATATTCTAAAAACCTATTTTGCTTTTTCCTCTTCAACCAAACAAGGCACAAGGTCAAAACTTGCTCTCCAAGCTCATCCTCTCTCCAAAATTTCGTGCTCCCCTCTCCCTCCTCTATATAATCATCAATCATCTTCATTCTCTCATTTTCTTCCTCCATCTTCATACTTCTTCAACTTCTTCCATTTCTTCTTTCTTCAAACACTTAAAGCTTCCATTTTTATTAGTCTTTTCCACTTGAGTTCTTCATTAAAGTTCTTCCTTATACTAAGGGTAATACTCTCATATGAATCTTTTTGCAAGTTTCATCTATTATTTCTTAGTTTGCTTTATGTGTTCTTTATATGCTTTAAACTTCTAAAATCTCTCTAAAATGGTAGAATACTCCTTTCGAGTTGAAACCACTTTTTATAGTCTTGTATTAACTTATATTTTCAAATACTAAGAGGTTGTGTAAAACCAAAATCTCTACCTATCTCTTCCAATGAAGGCAGATTGCTTGCATTTGTGACCTAGGAAGTTTTTGTTTCAACTTTTGGAATATGATCATGTGTTGGAGTTTCTAACTATCCATTGATCTTAAATATATAAATCTTGGAAGTTTTGATAGCTTGTTCCTATGATGGATGAAAATATGAATAAGTAAGCCTAGGATACTATGTTTCAACTTTCCAAGTATGATCATGGATTCAGAACTCTTAATACATTATGATTCTGAACCTAAGAGTTATTGTTAAACAAAGAATATTTTCCTCATCATCCTATGATGACAGAAACTTAGTGTTTAGGTGCTAGGATGTGTGAGTTTTTATTTTTCCAAAATGATCATGGACTTAAGCTCCATAAGATATTTGGATGCTAAGTCTAAGAGATTGGAAAGTTTAAGGATTTCTAACTTGTTTATTCTATGTTATTAAAGCTAGGATGTATGACTTTCGTTTTTCCAAGATGATCATGGACTTGAGCTCCAAAAGATATTTGGATGCCAAGTCTAAGAGATTGGAATGTTTAAGTTTCCATTATTTTCCAAGATGATCATGGATTTGAGCTCCATAAGATATTTGGATGTTAAGTCTAAGAGATTGGAATGTTTAAGTGTCCATTGTTTTCCAAAATGATCATGGACTTAAGCTTCATAAGATATTTGGATGCTAAGTCTAAGAGATTGGAAAGTTTAAGGATTTCTAACTTCTTTATTCTATGTTATTAAAGTTAGGATGTATTACTTTCATTTTTTCAAGATGATCATGGACTTGAGCTCCATAAGATATTTGGATGCTAAGTCTAAGAGATTGGAATGTTTAAGTTTTCATTGTTTTCCAAAATGATCATGGACTTGAGATCCATAAGATATTTGGATGCTAAGTCTAAGAGATTGGAAAGTTTAAAGATTTCTAACCTATAAATCCTATGAAGGCCGAACCTAGAAGGTTATGGACCTAGGATACTTTGTTCTTATTTTTCCAAAATGATCACGGTTTTGAGCTCCTTAATACATATGGATGCTAAACCTAAGAGATTGGAAAGTTTAGTGAATGCTAGCCTATTTTACTAGCCTTGCCGAATACCCTAATTGTATAACTTAGTGGGATTTTAATTCAACTTTGTTAAATGATCATTGTCTATCAACTTATAACACTTAAGGATCATAAATCCATGAGTTGTATAATTTTCGGGAATCTCTAACCCTAAGAACTAGTCTTGACCGAACCTATACCTTGTGGTTTAATGTTCTTATTTGATTTTACCTTGTGATTTTGTGTTCATAACCTTGGACTTCCATCGTGGAGGAAACGAGGACGTTCGTGGTATACCTCTTCGAGCATCTAATCTCCTTACCTTCACAGAAGGTGGAGTTAGTACTTTGTGGTGTGACAACGAGGAGCTTCGAGTTCGGGAGTCCGGTGATAACCCAGGTGGGGAAAAGAACCAACCTATCGTCGGAATGAATAAGTAGTAGATTATATAATAATTGTGTAAGGCGACCAAAACCCTACTAGTAGTCGAGTAATCGACAAGACCAAAATCACATTGGAAACCTTTTCTGAAAAACCAATGGCGATTCGGGGATTGTAGGTTTATTGACATTAGGTTGATCTTTATATTCTTGATGGTTGATTTGATTTTATTACCTTTATTGAATTGATTTTGTGCTATGTTGGTAATATGGGAATATTTTGATTGATATTGTTTTATGCATGATCTGCCTGGTTTTTTATTATTATTATGCTTAGTGGATTTTCAAGCAAAGATATATATGTTGTCTAAGAGATGATTGTTTTGGGTGTGAGGATAACGATGATTTAGAAGTGCCTAAATTAGACGAGGAATGTTAAAGAGGGGTTATGGCATAGAATATGTGTCAAGTTCTAATGGAAGGTTAAGGCACTAAGATGTTAAAACGGGTTGGTGAGATTCAAGTACAGGTGTTGTTGTCCACAACCGTGCATTGGTAATATAATACACAAGGACAAAAGTGTACTGGTAATATAATACACAAAGACAAAAGTGTATTGGTAATATAATACGTAAGGACATCTGTGTATTGGTAATATAATACACCGTGTATTGGTAATATAATACACGTAAAATACTTGTGTATTGGTAATATAATGCACCGTGTATTGGTAATATAATACACATAAAACATTTTTATGTATTGGTAATATAATACACCGTGTATTGGTAATATAATACACGTAAAATCAAGAGTTCTCGCAAGATCACATCCACCTTAACGGGAATGGGGGTGGAACACCTTAACGATAATGGAGGTGTGCACTAGGTGGAACATCCTAACAGGAATGAGGGTGTGCCCTGATGCAAATGAGGGATGGTGACGGGAGTGGTAGTGGCCACGATAACGTAGAGACATGGTGACAGGATTAGAGCGGTTACGTTTAAATAACATGTTAGATTGCCTGAGAGTAAGGGTAGAGGTTGATATATATTAACCTGAGGATGATTCGTTAGTTATGTGTGTTGATTGTCTGTGACAATTACTGTATAATTTTACTATGACTCTTTTCTGCTTTTTGATGATAGAACTGTTTCTTATCCCCTGTATATTTATGTATGTTGTATTTTATCTCCTTGTGGAATTGTACGAGAAGACCCTGTGGATGAGCGTAACCAGGAGACTTTGGATGGAACTCCCTACGAACCGGAGGCTGGAGGACGAGCTGTGACCCATGGTGATTAAGGTCTAGTTAGTTATGGCCAGTGCGTCTCGTGAGGCATATTTTTATTATGTTTTCCGCTGTTTAACTTTTTGTCTAAGTATATGCCTTTGAGGGATCCTACTGATGGGATATCCTTAACAGTGTTTTGTAATATGCATAATATACTTATATTATGATATGCCATTATATATGAAGTTGTATACTTTATAAGTTAAGTTTTAATTTTTACGCATTTTCACGTTAAGCGTGCGATTAAGTAATTAAATAATGAGGTTTTAATCTAATGACACAAAGAGGCACAGCGGGGTGTCTCATTTTGGTATCATAGCAGTTTGGTTCTAAAACGGACTGTGGGTTATGTCCGATCAGAATCAAGCACTGCGAGGTTTAGGATGTTGTTACTGGCCTTGTCTAGTTGAATCCACATCGGATATTGACTATGCTTAGAAGTTGGGTAGTGAGTCCGAACATGATAACTAACATTGGTATGCAGCAGTCGGTAGCTGATGATAGAGGAGCCAGTGTTCAGAGAAGGGGACTGGAAAAAGGAGTTCCAGCCGTAGGACTGCAGATGGCCAGACCCTAGGCCACTGGGAGAGTGTTTACTGTGAGGGGAGCTGAATCCTCTCAATCTGGGGATCTTATACGATGTATGTATTTGATATCTGGTAGACTTTGTTTGTTTGTCTAAGTAGCATGATAGTCAAGAAAGTGATGAGATTTTGTTGAGGTGTAGTTATGACTGGTAGGATGTGAACCCTTAAGATCAATATCAGTGAGTGAGACAATTACTATACGTCAAATGTTGCTTAAAGCATAATATTACTAAGAGAATCTAAGGTAATGATCAAATACTCGTAGTTAGTATGGATGGTATGAATTTGGAAGATTAAAGGAAAAGTACCTATAGTAGTTTTACCTAAGATGAATATGAGCATGAAAGATAACTTCTTTTGGTTTTAATTGCATTAAGAGGTGCAATAATGTTCTTTTGAGGATTAAGATGTGTGATTTTGATATAATCTAGAATAGTGGAATACGCTACAAGTATCTAAGACTGTGAATGGATACATTAAGTAGGAAGTTAGGGTAGTATTGATTGCGGTGTTAATTGTAGAATTTAGATGTTGAAATGGATTGTGGTGTTAATTGTGGGAGTTAGATGTTGAAATAAGGTCCTCTAGTGGATCAGAAATAAGAAGAAGGAAAGGATTAAGTTTTAATTATGTCCTTCAAAGATAATAGATCAAGGTGAAATGTTAAGGACAATGAATATAATATAGTGATGGATTGTTTCGAGGATAAATAGAACAATATAAGAATGAATTCTGTTATGAAGTTACTGTTGTCACCTCTGGGAAAGACATCGATGGGAAATATAAAATGGGATTTTTAGATTAAGATACGATTACAGGATGAGGTCTATTTTCCAGAATAGAAATTCCGAGGACGGAATTTTCTTTTAAGAGGGGTAGTAATGTAACAGCCTGATTTTAATTATGATGTTCAACCGTTTAAAATATAATTAAATTATATTTTAAATTTGAGAGTTAGAAAGTGTTTTTAATTAAAATAAAATCATATTCATAGTCTAATTTATGGTAGAGGGTTACGATAAAATTTTCGGTTGAAAATTTAGACGAAAGCCGGTCTGCGTTTTCACTGCCGGTACAAGTTTACTGTGCAGAAAACATAATTTTGACCCGTGAACGAGATAGTTAGTGTTTTTATTATGTTTCCTTCAACTTTGGTTATTTTGAAAATTTTCGTTCAAAAATAAAATAAAATATTTTATTCGGACGAAAACGTCGGAAGAATTATGATCAGAAATGCAACCAAGTACGAAATGGAGCAGAATAGGAGACATAAAAGGCTTGAGGTGACATGAGGGAGTGAGGTGACTCACTAGAGGTATGCCCTAAGCTATCTCCTAAAAAGTGGTCATGATGGATTTTTTGAAATATATCATATTATATTTTAAAAACATATTTTTCTCTTTCCTCTTCAACCAAACAAGGCACAAGGTCAAAACTTGCTCTCCAAGCTCATCCTCTCTCAAAAATTTCGTGCTCCCATCTCCCTCCTCTATATAATCATCACTCATCTTCATTCTCTCATTTTCTTCCTCCATCTTCATACTTCTTCAACTTCTTCCATTTCTTCTTTCATCAAACACTTAAAGCTTCCAATTTTATTAGTCTTTTGCACTTGAGTTCTTCATTAAATTTCTTCCTTATACTAAGGGTAATGCTCTCATATGAATCTTTTTGCAAGTTTCATCTTTTATTTCTTAGTTTGCTTTATGTGTTTCTTTATATGCTTTAAACTTCTAAAATCTCTCTAAAATGGTAGAAAACTCCTTTTGAGTTGAAACCACTTTATATAGTCTTGTATTAACTTATATTTTCACATACTAAGAGGTTGTGTAAAACAAAAATCTCTACCTATCTCTTCCAATGAAGGCAGAATGCTTGTATTTGTTAACTAGGAAGTTTTTGTTTCAACTTTTGGAATATTATCATGTGTTTGAGTTTCTAACTATCCCTTGATCTTAAATCTATAAATATTGGAGGTTTTGATAGCTTGTTCCTATGATGGCTGAAAATATGAATAAGTAAGCCTAGGATACTATGTTTCAACTTTCCAAGTATGATCATGGATTAAAAACTCTTAACACCTTGTGATTCTAAACCTAAGAGTTATTGTTAAACAAAGAATATTTTCCTAATCATGCTATGATGGCCGGAACTTAGTGTTTAGGTGCTAGGATGTGAGTTTTATTTTTCCAAAATGATCATGGAATTAAGCTCCATAAGATATTTGGATGCTAAGTCTAAGTGATTGGAAAGTTTAAGGATTTCTAACTTGTTTATTCTATGTTATTAAAGCTAGGATGTATTACTTTCATTTTTCCAAGATGACCATGGACTTGATCTCCATAAGATATTTGGACGCCAAGTCTAAGAGATTGGAATGTTTCAGTTTCCATTGTTTTCCAAGATGATCATGGATTTGAGCTCCATAAGATATTTGGATGCTAAGTCTAAGAGATTGGAATGTTTAAGTTTCCATTGTTTTCCAAAATGATCTTGGACTTAAGCTCCATAAGATATTTGGATGCCAAGTCTAAGAGATTGGAAAGTTTAAGGATTTCTAACTTGTTTATTCTATATTATTAAAGCTAGGATGTATTACTTTCATTTTTCCAAGATGATCATGGACTTGAGCTCCATAAGATATTTGGACGCCAAGTCTAAGAGATTGGAATGTTTAAGTTTCCATTGTTTTCCAAGATGATCATGGATTTGAGCTCCATAAGATATTTGGATGCTAAGTCTAAGAGATTGGAATGTTTAAGTTTCCATTGTTTTCCAAAATGATCATGGACCTAAGCTCCGTAAGATATTTGGATGCCAAGTCTAAGAGATTGGAAAGTTTAAGGATTTCTAACTTGTTTATTCTATATTATTAAAGCTAGGATGTATTACTTTCATTTTTCCAAGATGATCATGGACTTGAGCTCCATAAGATATTTGGATGCTAAGTCTAAGAGATTGGAATGTTTTTGTTTCCATTGTTTTCCAAAATGATCATGGACTTGAGATCCATAAGATATTTGGATGCTAAGTCTAAGATATTGGAAAGTTTAAAGATTTCTAACCTATAAATCCTATGAAGGCCGAACCTAGAAGGTTATGGACCTATGATACTTTGTTCTTATTTTTCCAAAATGGTCACAGTTTTGATCTCCTTAATACATATGGATGCTAAACCTAAGAGATTGGAAATTTTAGTGAATGCTAGCCTATTTTACTAGCCTTGGCCGAATACCCTAAGTGTATAACTTAGTGGGACTTTAATTCAACTTTGTTAAATGATCATTGTCTATGAACTTCTAACTCTTAAGGATCATAAATCCATGAGTTGTATAATTTTCAGGAATCTCTAACCCTAAGAACTAGTCTTGGTCGAACCTATACCTTGTGGTTGAGTGTTCTTGTTTGATTTTAAATTGTGATTTTGTGTTCATAACCTTAGACTTCCATCGCGGAGGAAACGAGGACGTTCGTGGTATACCTCTTCGAGCATCCAATCTCCTTACCTTCGTAAAAGGTGGAGTTAGCACTTTGTGGTGTGACAATGAGGATCTTCGAGCTCGGGAGTCCGGTGATAACCCAGGTGGGGTAAAGAACCAACCTATCGTCGAAATGGATAAATAGTAGATTATATAATAATTGTGTAGGGCGACCTAAACCCTACTAGTAGTTGAGTAATCGACAAAACCAAAATCACATTGGAAACCTTTTCTGAAAAACCAATGGCGATTCGGGGATTGTAGGTTTATTGACATTAGGTTGATCTTTATATTCTTGATGGTTGATTTGATTTTATTACCTTTGTTGAATTGATTTTGTGCTATGTTGGTAATTTGGGAATATTTTGATTGATATTGTGTTATGCATGATCTGCCTGGTTTTTTTTATTATGCTTAGTGGATTTTTAAGCAAAGATATATATGTTGTCTAAGAGATGATAGTTTTGGGTGTGAGGATAACGATGATTTAGAAGTGCCTAACTTAGATGAGGAATGTTAAATAGGTGTTATGGCATAGAATATGTGTCAAGTTCTAATAGAAGGTTAAGGCACTAAGATGTTAAAACGGGTTGGTGAGATTCGAGTACATGTGTTGTTGTCCACAATCGTGCATTTGGTAATATAATACACAAGGACAAAAGTGTACTGGTAATATAATACACAAAGACAAAAGTGTATTGGTAATATAATACATAAGGACATCTGTGTATTGGTAATATAATACACGTAAAACACTTCTGTGTATTGGAAATATAATACACCGTGTATTGGTAATATAATACTCGTAAAATATTTGTGTATTGTTAATATAATACACCGTGTATTGGTAATATAATACACGTAAAAAATTTCTGTGTATTGTTAATATGATACACAGTGTATTGGTAATATAATACACGTAAAACACTTTTGTGTATTGGTAATATAATACATCGTGTATTGGTAATATAATACACGTAAAATCAAGAGTTCTCGCAAGATCACATCCACCTTAACGGGAATAGGGGTGGAACACCATAACGGGAATGGAGGTGTGCACTAGGTGGAACATCCTAACGGGAATGAGGGTGTGCCCCGATGCAAATGAGGGATGGTGACGGGAGTGGTAGTGGCCACGATAACATAGAGACATGGTGACAGGATTAGAGAGGTTACGTTTAAATAACGTGTTAGATTGCCCGAGAGTAAGGGTAGAGGATGATATATATTAACCTAAGGATGATTCGTTAGTTATGTGTGTTGATTGTCTGTGACAATTACTGTATAATTTTACTATGACTCTTTTCCATTTTTTTGATGATAGAACTGTTTCTTATCCCCTGTATATTTATGTATGTTGTATTTTATCTCCTTGTGGAATTGTACGAGAAGACCCTGTTGATGAGCGTAACCAGGAGGCGTTGGATGGAACTCCCTACGAACCGGAGGCTGGAGGACGAGCTGTGACCCATGGTGATTAGGGTCTAGTTAGTTATGGCTAGTGCGTCTCGTGAGACGTATTTTTATTATGTTTTCCGCTGTTTAACTTTTTGTCTAAGTATATGCCTGTGAGGGATCCTACTGATGGGATATCCTCAACAGTGTTTTGTAATATGCATAATATACTTATATTGTGATTTGCCATTCTATATGAAGTTGTATACTTTATAAGTTAAGTTATAATTTTTACGTATTTTCACGTTAAGCGTGCGATTAAGTAATTAAATAATGAGGTTTTAATCTAATGACACAAAGAGGCACAACGAGGTGTTTCACTAGACACCCGGAATGGATAGCTAATATTGTTCTAGTACCAAAGAAGGATGGAAGGGTCAGAATGTGCGTGGACTACCGAGACCTGAATAAAGCCAGTCCAAAGGATGATTTCCCCCTACCTCATATTGATGTCCTTGTAGACAGTACAGCTAGAAGTCACAAGTTTTCTTTCATGGACGGGTATTCTGGGTACAATCAGTTCCTCATGGACAATGACGATAAAGAAAAGACAACTTTTATCTTTCCTTGGGGAACTTTTTGTTACAAAGTGATGCCTTTTGGATTAAAGAATGTTAGGGCCACTTACCAATGTGCTATGGTAGCATTGTTCCATGATATGATGCATAAGGAGGTAGAGGTGTATGTTGATGATATAGTGGCTAAGTCCAAGGAAGGAGAAAGCCATGTGGCAGTTTTGAGAAAGTTGTTCGAGCGGCTAAGAAAGTTCAAGTTGCGCCTCAACCCTGCAAAATGTACTTTTGGTGCATCCGCAAGGAATTTACTTGACTTTGTTGTCAGTAGAGAAGGAATAAAGGTGGACCCTAACAAGGTAGAAGCAATACGTGACATGCCAGCTCCTAAGAACGAGCAAGAAGAAAGGGGTTTTCTTGGAAGATTGAACTATATTGCGCGCTTCATTACAAATCTGACTAGCACATGCGAACCAATCTTCAAACTCCTCAGGAAGAATAATACAGGAAGATGGGATGATGACTGTTAAGAAGCCTTTGATAAGATAAAGGTATATCTACTGAATCCCCCAGTGTTGGTACCACCTACCCAAGGTCGTCCTTTGTTACTCTATCTCACCATACTACCAACCTCAATGGGGGCAATGCTGGGACAACAAGATGAATTTGGCAGGAAGGAGCATGTAATTTATTATCTGAGCAAGAAGTTTAACGCCTGTGAGGCTCGTTATATGGCAATCAAGAAGAATTGTTGTGCACTAGTATGGACCTCCAGAAAACTCACAGTACATGTTATATCATACCACTTGGCTAATTTCTCGAATGGGTCCTTTGAAGTATATCTTCGAAAGTCCTCATATCTCCTTAAGAGTTTTGAAGTGGCAAGTGATATTGTCAGAATTTGACATCAAATATGTGACTCAAAAGTCCATCAAAGGAAGTGTGATTACTGACCGTTTAACAGAGAATCCTCTTGAGGATGGATGGCCTGTCAATTCTAAGTTCCCAGATGAAGAGATAATGTCCCTCGAGGAAGACGAAGAACGGGAAGATGTGTGGAAAATGTATTTTGATGGAGCAGTCAATATTCATGGCAGTGGTATAGGAGCAATGGTTATCTCACCAAATGACAAGCAGTACCCAGTGGCCGTAAAATTGAAAATTGAATGTACTAATAATATTGCAGAATACGAGGCATGTGCTGGTGGATTGCAAATGGCACTTGAACTTGGTATAAAGCAGTTGAAAGTCTTCGGGGATTCGGCTTTAATCATTTACCAAGTCAATGGTGAATGGCAAACCAAAGACTCCAAGTTGATTCCGTATCAGAAATACTTGACTCAGTTGATTGCAAAGTTCGACGAGATTACTTTCTCGCATTTAAGTCGAGACAAGAATCAATTTGCTGATGCTTTAGCCACACTAGCCGCCATGACCAAGCTGGATATCCATATCAATGTCCAACCCATCCAAATTAGAGTGCAAGATGAACCGGCTTACTGTGCTCATGTGGAAAGAAAACCTGATGGTAAGCCTTGGTATCATGATATCAAGCAATATATTCAGAACAAGGAATACCCGGTAGAGGCAAGCGAAATAAATAGAAAGACCATCCGAAGACTGGCTATGGCCTTTTTCTTAAACAAGGAAGTCTTGTATAAAAGAGGATATGATGGTACCCTACTCAGATGTGTGGATGCTCACGAAGCTAAAATGATCATGATCGAAGTTCATGAAGGAATCTGTGGGACTCATGCCAATGGTCACATGATGGCTAGGAAGATCTTGAGAAGTGGTTATTATTGGTCTACTATGGAGTCAGATTGTATGGAGCATGTTCGTAAATGCCAAAAATGTCAGATGTATGCAGACCGGGTTAATGCACCTCCGTTTCCACTACACAGTTTAGCATCCCCATGGCCTTTTTCAATGTGGGGAATAGATGTCATCGGTCCCATTACTCCCAAGGCTTCCAATGGTCATCATTTCATTTTGGTGGCGATAGACTATTTCACTAAATGGGTAGAAGCCGTTTCATATGCCAGCATAACTCAAAGGGTGTTTCTCAAATTCCTCAAGAAGGACATCGTCTGTAGATACGGGATCCCAGAAAGGATAATCGATCACAGATAATGCTGCTAATCTTAATGGTGCCCAGATTCAAAAGTTTTGCGATGGTTTCAAAATCAAACACCACAATTCGACTCCTTATAGGCCTCAAATGAATGGTGCAGTTGAAGCAGCAAACAAAAATGTCAAGAAGAACATTGCCAAGATGGTTGTAAACTATAAGGACTGGCACGAAATGATGCCATATGCTCTACATGCTTATCGGACTAATATACGATCAAGCACCGGGGCAACCCCTTTCTCTCTAGTGTACGGGATGGAGGTTGTCTCACCTATTGAAGTAGAACTCCCTTCGCTGAGAGTCTTGATTGAAGCAGATTTAGAAGAATCTGAGTGGGTGAAAACTCGATATGAGCAGTTGAACATGATAGAAGAGAAAAGACTGGCAGCTATCTTGCACAGGCAATTGTATCAAAGCAGAAGGGCAAGAGCTTTCAATAAAAAGGTTCGTCCTAGAAAATTTTGCACGGGAGACCTGGTTTTAAAGAAAATCCTCCCTAGTTAGGAGGATGTCCGAGGAAAATGGGCACCGAATTATGAAGGCCCTTATATTGTCAAACAAGCATTCCCAAGAGGAGCTTTGATTCTACAAAACATGGATGGAGAAGAGTTACCAAGGCCAGTAAACTCTGATGCTGTGAAAAAGTTCTATGCTTGAAGGTCCGCTAGGTTGAAAACCCGAAAGGGCAACTTAGGCAAAAGTTGGGGAAAAGAACAATGAAAACAAAAGAAAAGAAAAGGCCCGCTAGGTTGAAAACCCGAAAGGACAGCCTAGGCAAAAGTTAGGGCAAAACACAATGAAAACAAAAGAAAAGCAAAGGCCCGCTAGGTTGAAAACCCGAAAGGGCAACCTAGGGTAAAGAAACCTTAGGCTGAAAACCTGCAAAGGCAGCCTAGGAGAAGGATATGATCCAACATTTCCGTAAGCATTCACCATACTGGGGCAATTTTATCCAACTGAGTATACTGGGGTAAAATTGTTGAGGAATGATCGAAGAAGGAGTGTTTAAGGAATCAGAAACAGAAGCCAAGATCTGTGTCATCAAAAGGCTGAGGGGAATCAATTAAATGAAAGTCAAAGGACCAACACTGGGGCAAATTTTATGTGATTCTCGTAATTTTCTTTGTTTATCTTTACTTTTAATCTTCATGATCCCTTTGTAATTTTGTTCTTATGTTGTTAGTTTCTCTTAACAAACTAAATTCTCGTATTAAGGCAAGAGGTTTTCTTCCACACTCCCCTGTCGTGTCCACTCTCATGCTCAATCGCTATGGTCATGTCTCAATAAAAGTAAATATAAGTTTAATGGTATGATTTGATAATTCTAATGGTAGCACCAATGAATGGTTTAAACCAAGAGGACTCAATACTTCAAATTCAATGGAAGAGGTAGCACGCACTGGACGACAAAAGAGTGGTGCAATCAAGCTTGGGAGGATAAACATAGCATCCACCTCATGAGTTATCAGATTCTTGGGTGACCAATGTTGAGTGACGCCTCGTCCCAGAGTAACTGGTGAACAAGGGTTTGGTTGGTGGAAGTTTTTCCATGGAGCAATTGGTTCCGTCGTCCTCAAAAGGAAGGGATTCTCATTTTGTTTCAGATTACTGATTTTTTTTTAGCTATAAGGCTCACTGCAATTTTATTCTCGAGCTCTGAGGCTCACCGCATCTTTATTCTCGAGCTCTAAGGCTCATTACAAGTTTATTTTAGAGCTATAAGGCTCGTTGCATATTTACTTTTCTGATGGATGAGGAGGTTCCATCCATTGCATTTAATTTTCTGTTGGATGAGGAGGTTCCGTCCATTGCATGTTTACTTTTCTGTTGGACGAAGAGGTTCTGTCCATTGCATTTAATTTTCTGTTGGACAAGGAGGTTCCGTCCATTGCATTTAATTTTCCGTTGGACGAGGAGGTTCCGTCCATTGAATATTTACTTTTCTGTTGGATGAGGAGTTTCCATCCATTGCATGTTTACTTCTCTGATGGATGAGGATGTTCCGTCCATTGCATTTAATTTTCTGTTGGACGAGGAGTTTTCGTCCATTGCATGTTTACTTTTCTGTTGGACGAGGAGGTTCCGTCCATTGCATGTTTACTTTTCTGTTGGACGAGGAGGTTCCGTCCATTGCATGTTTACTTTTCTGTTGAACGAAGAGGTTCCGTCCATTGCATTTACTTTTCTGTTGGACGAGGAGGTTTCGTCCATTGCATTTAATTTTCTGTTGGACGAAGAGGTTTCATCCATTGCATTTAATTCTCTGTTGGACGAGGAGGTTCCGTCCATTGCATGCTTATTTTCGGGTTCTAAGGCTCGCTGCATATTTACTCTCCTGTTGGACGAAGAAGTTCCGTCCACTGCAATTTTATTTTCAAAATGTAATGTTTTTTTCTAAGGTCCTCGTGTTTGGACAAAATATGTGTTCATTTTTCTTTACTTGTTCATTACTACAATACATGAAAAGTCACGACTAATCATGTCTTCTAGTATGCAACAAGTAAAGAGGGGCAACTGTGAACACCCATTTTTGTCCATATTTTATTCTAATTTTCATGATATTGTGCTTCAAGGAGACTAATAATAATAGTGAAGAGAGAAAAAAAAAAGAAAATAATAAATAAAGGAGCGGGCTCATAATTAATTTGCTGTTGGACGGAGTGGTCTCATCCATTGCATTGGACTTGTTGTTGGACGCGGTCCAGGCCAGTCCATTGCACTTGTTGTTGGACGCGGTTCAGTCCAGTCCATTGGACTTGCTGTTGGACGGGATGGTCCTATCCATTGCATTGGACTTGCTGTTGGATGCGGTCCAGGCCAGTCCATTGCACTTGTTGTTGGACGGGTTGGTCTCGTCCATTGCATTGGACTTGCTGTTGGACGCAGTCTAGTCTATTGCACTTGTTGTTGGATGGGGTGGTCCCGTCCATTACATTGGACTTGTTGGACGGGGCGGTCCCGTCCATTACATTGCACTTGTTGTTGGACGGGGTGGTCCCGTCCATTACACTGCACTTGCTGTTGGACGGGATGATCCCGTCCATTACATTGGACTTGTTGGACGAGGTGGTCCCGTCCATTACATTGCACTTGCTATTGGACGGGGTGGTCCCGTCCATTACATTGGACTTGTTGGATGGGGTGGTCTCTGAGACACCCCGTTGTGCCCCATTGTATTATTACATTAAAACCTTATTATTCATTTACTTAATCGCGCGCTTATTGTTGAAAA
This sequence comes from Sophora flavescens, assembly GCA_030762895.1. Classification (NCBI taxonomy): domain Eukaryota; kingdom Viridiplantae; phylum Streptophyta; class Magnoliopsida; order Fabales; family Fabaceae; genus Sophora; species Sophora flavescens. Next base: position 266,019,694 of record CM061063.1, on the reverse strand, counting down.
TACGTAAAAATTAAAACTTATTTAATAATCATATAACTTCTACAAATATAAAACACACCAAAACTATATTACATAATACACACATGTTTATTTATTACATTACCAAAACACTGTTGAGGGTATCCTCTTAGTAGAATCCCTCACAGGCATAAACTTCACTACAGACATACTTAGCGGAAATATAAATACTCTTTAGACACACTGGCCATAATGTCTATACTCTAATCGCCTTGAATCACAGCTCGACCTCCAGCATCTGGTTCGTAAGGAGTTCCATCTAACTCCTCAGCAATTGGTTCCTCTATCGGGTCTTCTCGTACGATCATATCAGAAATAAATCATGCAGAAAGATATAGGGAATAAGAAATAGTTCTATCATCAAAAAGCGGAAAAGGGTAATAATAAATTATACAATAACTGTCACAGACATAACATCATTCAACACCTAACAAAACATCCTCAAACTGAAGTATTCATCCTCTACCCCAATCTAATATAACTAAACTTTTATACTGACGTGGCCATCTCTATTCCTATCACGTTAGTCAGTAGTCCAGAACGGTCCAGTACCAATAACTTTCGAACGCATCAAAGACTAAACAAGTAGTAGTCTAAGATGGTCCAGTGCCAATAACATACGAACTCGTCACGTCAAGGAATATCATTCCATAACGGTCCAGTGCCAAGAACATACGAACGCGTCAAGAACTAAAGAGTATTACGGTAGTCTACCTCGGCATCCACATCCTTAGGGCACTCATCCGCAATATCCGATATCCCAAAATAGGATATCCTGACCTCGTGTGTTCCAGTCACACGGCTGTGAATAACAATACATCTATAAATGAATCTCCCTAAATTACATCAATAACAACCTAGTGCCTCAACCTTCCATCAAAGTCTCAACACATTTTTCCTCATAGATAAAACCACTTAATTAGGCTAGGCACCTCTAAATCACCTTTATTCTCTCACCCAAACAATTATACCTCCGAGCAATATATATCTTTCCTTAAAATCATCTAAGCATAGCATTAAACCCAGCCAGATCATGCATAACACATTAATCAACAGAATATTCCAACATCTCAAAATCATATTAGGCAATTTATCACAACCAACTCATAATAATCAAACCAAATAAATAACAAAGTCAAATTCTGTCACGACTTGGCCGTGATAGCCATCACGGCCGTGACGGACAACAAACATCCTCAATATCATAAATATTCAAACACCGCAATAATACGTCACATGCAGATGGAATACCTCAACCAGCGTATCACAGTAAATTTGATAACATAAAATCAAACATCCTCAAATACTTAAAATCAACTTAATGTCGATAAACCTACAATCCCCGAATCACCATTGGTTTTACAGAAAAGGTTTCCAATGTGATTTTGGTCTTGTCGATTACTCAACTACTAGTAGGGTTTAGGTTGTCCTACACAATTATCATATAATCTACTACTTATCGATTCTGACGATAGGTTGATTCTTTCCCCCACTTGAGCTAGCATCGGAAATACGTACATGATGATCCTCGTTATCCCGCCATGAGTTAACACAACCACCTTCAACCAAACAACATAACTATAATTAATCAACTAACAACCATCTATGACACTTTAGGGCTAGGTTCGGCCAAGACTTAGAAAATAGGTTTAGGGTTATCTTCTTAATGCCATCTTTTGGATCCTAGTTACTAGAGTCTTAACTAACATAGATTACTTATTACAAGACTAAAATTTGAAACAAAATCCTCTAACCTTTAGGGTTAGGGTTTCGGCCAAGGGCTGACTTTTAGGGTTCAAAATCCTTAAAATTTCTAATCATGATTAAGTAATAGATTAATGGTCCTTAATCAACCAAGGTCATTTATGAAAACTTTGAACAAAACTCATCAAATCTCATCCACCTAGGGTTCAGTCAACATAGAGATTTTAGGGTAAAGATTTTCATTTTAATAAACTAATCATGGATTAGAGTGTGTAGGCATACATGTCATATGAAATACATGATCATACATGACAACACATGAACAAAACCCTATCAAACCCATCCTCCTAGGTTCGGCCCAGTACAGATATCAAGGAAGGAAATTTCTCATGATCATATGCTTCTATATGATGGAAATAGAGATGATTATAAGATCATAGCAATTGGTTTCATGTCAAAAGGATTTTTCTAGAATTAGTTATGAATTTTTGAATCTAGCTCCATAAACTTTGAGTAAAATGAAGAACATGTTGAACACAAGCATAAATCCATAAAAGTTGTGAATAGAAAAGCTTAAAATATCAAGATTAAGAGAGAGATTCCTCACCTTGGAATAAAAAGATTTATTCAAGAACTTGAAGAACAAAGATGATCTTAGCAAGAACACTAAGGAGTTCTTTCTGTTTTGTGGGGAAAAACTTGAGATGTGAAATATAAATTGTTTAGATCATTTAGATAAGTGAGAATATGATCTTAGAAGATCAAAACAAGGTTTGGATGGTTATGTATGGGTATGGGCCGAATTTGAAGGAGAGAAAAGATGAACTTGAAAGTTCATGGATTCAAGAACAAAATGGATCAAATGATGGTAATTGATCTAAGGAACAAGTTTCATGAATGAAGAATCATGAGATTATGTTTCTAAGTTAGAGAAAAATGATGAATCAGTGAAGAACAAATGAAGAACAAGTGATGAACTTGTGAGAGAAAATGAAGAACTTGAAGTTTTGAGAGAGACAAAATGATGAAGTTGGAAAATGAAATAAAATGGTTCAAGTGTGAATGATGGGCACGGTTTAGAGGTGGGTGTAAGGAGAAAATATGTGGTTCAATGAGATAAAAGAACCATGGTTGAGTTTATTTGATCAAGGTTAAGTTAGAAAATAATATAATAACTTAACTATAGTTAATAGTAACCTAATTAGGGTTTATTTGTAATCATGGTTAATAAAATATGTGGTCATAAATTTTGAAGAGATGTGGCTGCCTCCTATACCACATATTAGGGAGAAAATATTTGGGGTTGCAAATCATGGTTAATTAACCTTGGTTTTTCTAAGTATTCTTGAGAAGTTTAGAGAGAAAGATAAAGATGATGAAGATTTAGAGCATTTTCGGTAATTTGGTCATATCTTTCAATATACTTGTCCATCTTTGATGATCTTTATGTCGTTGAAAAGAAGAGAGAAAGATGAACAACTTTAATGTAGAAAGTTTTTCGAGATTCAGAACAGATAAGAGTCATAATTTCGTGGCAGTTTCGGGATAATGATGAGAATGTGACTTTGCCTATGACTCATCCACTTAACATCAATGCTCATTTATGGCTAGGAAAAAGTGGTGTCCAAATGTTTGGAATGGAGGAGGAAACCGTGTGGATTGGGGGTAATTTGGTCCAAATTCTCAATGGCATGGCTTGAAATATTCATGAACAGACAAGGGTAAAATTGTCATTTCTAGGAAAAAGATTCCTCTGTCATAAATGCGTCATTATGGCCATTATGACACTAATAAGATCGTCATAAATGCCCATCAAGTCGGTCAAATCCATCACCTCAGCCCCGTTGCCGACTCCTTAGTTCATCTGGCTCAGGCTTTTCCTAGAGATAATCTCGACGTATACGCCCGCAACAAATATAATATTTTAATTTTTTTACCAAAATTTTCAAAACTTCTAGTATTGTAGCAAATACGATAAAAACATTTTTCATCTCGTTCACGAATTAAAATTAGGTTTTCTGAGCAGTATAAATATACTGTCGGTGAAAATAGTGGGCCGGGATTCGCCCGTCGTTTCAACCTAAATTTTAATCGTAGCTTCCTACATTCAAGTAGGATTGAGTGATGAACTCCGTTTATTTAAAATAATTTTCTAATACTCATATAAATATATACAAATAATCGTTCGCAATTCGATTATTTTGAAACAGTGAAAATCGGGGTGTTACAGTCTCGTTAATTACATTGCACTTGCTGTTGGACGGGATGTACCCGTCCAGTACATTGCAGTTACTGTTGGACGGGGTGAACCCGTCCAGTCCATGCATTTGCTGTTGGACGGGGAGGTCCCGTCCATTGCATTGGACATGTTGTTGGACGCGGTCCAGTCCAGTCCATTGCACTTGCTGTTGGACGGGGTGGTCCCGTCCATCACATTGAACTTACTGTTGGACGGGGTGGTCCCGTCCATTGAACATCAAAACCTTCTGTTGGACAAGTAGGCCTTCCATTGTAATTAATTTTCTGTTGGACGAAGAGGTTCCGTCCATTGCATATTTCCTTTTCTGTTGGACGAGGTGTAGCAGCCTGATTTTAATTATGTTGTTCAACCGGTTAAAATATAATTAAATTATATTTTAAATTTGAGAGTTAGAAAGTGTTTTTGATTAAAATAAAATCATATTCATAGTCTACTTTATGGTAGAGGGTTACGGTAAAATTTTCGGTTGAAAATTCAGACGAAAGCCGGTCTGCATTCTCACTGCCAGTACAAGTTTACTGAGCTAGAGACCAAATTTTAATTCGTGAACAAGACGGTTAGTATTTTTATGATGTTTTATGTGGGTTTGGAGTTTTTTGAAAAATCTGGTTCGGGGCCAAATCTCAGGGATTTCCCGAGCGAAATCGTCGGGAAATACGATCGGGGAAGTCATCTGATACGCAATGGAGCAGAGCATCAAGAGAATGAAGTGACATGGAGTGACTTGATGTGAAGGCCACGACACATCTCAAAAGTGAATCTTGACTTTTTTCAAAATCTCACTTTTTCTTACATTCTTTCTCCAACCATACCTCCACACCATACCTCCACCTTACCACACCTTACCTTCTTTCTTTCCCTATAAGCAAACCTTCGTTTTCTCTTCTTTTTCCTCTCCAAAACCGTTCCCCTCTCTCTCACTCTCTATAAATACTCTTCATTTCCACACTTCACCACTTTTCCTCCATTTTCTCACCTTTACAACTTATTACATATCTTCTTCTTCTCTCTTCTAAAGTTCATCTTTTTATCAAGCTTTTTACTTTAAGTTCTTCATCAAAGTTCTTCATATTGTTGAGGGTAATGATCCTATGTTGTCTATTTTTCAAGTTCTTGTCTTTATGTTCATAGTTTTGCTTTAAGTTTCCTTTAAGCTTTAAACTTCTAAAATCTCTTAAAAATGGTAGAAAACTCCGTTTGAGTTGAAACCAATTTCTATGTTCCTATTTTTACTCCTACTACAATACACTAAAAGGCTGTGTAAAACAAAAATTTCTAACCCTATTTTCTTGATGAGGCCGAAACTATGCTTTTTGGTTTTGGTGGGTTTTGTTTAACTTTGCTTGTATGGACTTGTATTTGAGTTCTATTCCAAGATGATCATGACCAAGGGCTCCTTTGTACTAAAGGATGTTAGGTTTAAGTGATTGGAAAAGTTTAGAGATTTTACACATTTTCATGTAAAGACCTAAACTTTAAGTAGTTTAAGACATTGATGCTTAGTTGATGTTTCTCCAAAGTGATCATGGATTAAGGCTTCTTGATGTATAAGGATGCTAAATCCAAGGAATTGGAAAGTTTAAAATATTTTCTTGCTTTATTTTTCTATGATGGCCGAATGTAACATTTGACCTAGGATGTGTTATTTTATTTTGTTTTCCAAGATGATTATGGATTAAAGCTCCTTCATGGTAAAGGATACTATGTCCAAAAGATTGGATGATTTAAAGATCTCTAACCTCACAAACTTGTTAAGGTCGAACCTAAGGGTTCATGGTCTAAGACATTTGATTTTTCCATTTCCAAAATGATCATGGTTTCAAGATCCTTACTACGTATGGATGCTAACCTAAAGAGATTGGACAATTTAGAAATTCCTAGCGTATTTATCTATGCTTGGCCGAATCCCTAGGTCAATTACTTAGTGGGATTTTTAATTCAACTTTGTTAAAAGATTGTTGTTTATGAACTTCTAGCACTTAATGATCATAAATCCAAGAGTCGCATAAATTTCGGAAACCCCTAATCCTAGTTTATTGTATGAACCAAACCTATACCTTGTGGTTAGTGTTCTTTGATTGAGTTTCAACTCATGATTTCATGTTTTGTAACCTTAGACTTCCATCACGGAGGAAACGAGGACGTTCGTGGTATACCTCTTCGAGCATCTAATCTCCTTACCTTTACAGAAGGTGGAGTTAATACTTTGTGGTGTGATGACGAGGAGCTTCGAGTTCAGTGATAACCCAAGTGGAGGAAAGAACCAACCTATCGTCGGAATGGATAAGTAGTAGATTATATAATAATTGTGTAGGGCGACCTAAACCCTACTAGTAATCGAGTAATCGACAAGACCAAAATCACATTGGAAACCTTTTCTGAAAAACCAATGACGATCACTACCAAAAAACATTTGTTTAGCGACCGTAATATTCGGTCGCTAAACAGTGTAAATCGGTCGCTATTTAATTTAGCGACCGAATTAGCGACCGATTAATGGTGGTAGCTGAATACCTAGTCGCTAAGGTTTTAGATACCAAATTAATATTTCGGTCGCTAAGTAGCGACCGAATATGTAGTCGCTAAAAAATAAAAAAACGGTCGCTACTAGGTTGGTCGCATTTTTTGGGTAACCATTTCTAGCGACCGATAATCGGTTGCGAGTTCGGTCGCTAAAGTTAGTTACTGTTAACCTATATTAGCGACTGATTTTTGCGACACCCTACTCTAGGGTCATCCCATTAATACCCAAATATAAATTATAATTATATAACGCTGGTTACTTTCGGAAAATATAATTTAAGGTGACTAACCTTATATAAAAATAGTGCTTAAATTTTTTTTTCTTTACATACAACATACAACTATTATAAACATAAACCACAGATATGTACATCCATATATATACATATGCTTCATCGTGTACATATACAACTCCTATACTAGGAGATATCAAAAAGCCTTTAGAAGCATAGACCATTCTCCATCAAACTAAACAAAGAAGATAAAGATATATACAGATCAACAGCAACTGGTTCAAAACCATCTCAAAACTAAGGGCTCTAAGAAGCCAAAATAAAACTATCAAGACTCACTACCCCCGGAAACTATACCTAAGCTGGTCAAGCTAATGAAACCCATTGGAAAGACCATAAGGATCAATCCCACCTACAGCTGACGAGTCTGATGATGCCTCCGCTTCCATTGCTTCATCTGAAGAATCTCCATCATCTACTGCAGGAGGTTGAAACTCTGGATCATCCTCTAGGCATTCCTCTGGATCTTCTTCACCTTCTACTAGCTCTCCTTCAACTGGAGGTTCTCCATTTCCTAATATCTGAAGAGGTTGAGGTTGAGGTAAAGGATCCATCATTCCATGCTCCTCCAGATATTGAAGATACAGCCAAACCGGTGGTAACGATATCTCGATTGTTTCTACTACATGCGTCCTCTGATTGGGTCCATCTTCTAACGTTCCAATAATTTCTGTACTAGGGCCATGGTAGGTGGCGCTAAGTGCCCCAATATTTATATCCCAGGCACCACCATACTGTGCCCGATCAAAAGTGAGTGTACGAACCCTCGACTGCACCAGTGGTACGTCTGGATTCATCTGAATATGTTGTAAGAGTGAGAAACCAATACTTGGATCTTACTCAATAACCACACTCTAGCCATCAAATACCACATCAACATTTATCACATAGAATTAATTATAAACTAACAGTTTATCAGTGGGTTCAACACCCCAAACATCATCCATAAAATTATGCATGACACTTCTATTCATCATCTAATTTTCATCCTAATCTCATGAGATATCCCAACATCATATGAGTTGATCAGACTCCATAGCCACACTGGCTAACTTGGCTAACTGCCAATAGGTCCGCGACCTCTTCCCATCTTGAAAACAACAAAGGCATACACAGCCAGGCACTCACAAGGCCAAACACATTGCTAACGTCCACAACCAGTGGCATTATACCATTAGCAAGTAAGATGGGGATCCCAATGTCCTCCAAGGCACAATGAGATATGCATATCGTAATTACCTCAGCCGCCGGTAATTAATGCATTTAACCACAAATCTCAGGCACGTCTGCCACATGCATGCAAAACACTTTTGTTTTGTTCTTTTCTTTGTGCTCAATCTTTATCTTGACGAAGCTCAACATGGCTTACGACTCACATAGTTTTAAAACACTTTTTAAAACTTTCATTACAACACAGGACCTTACTGTCCGAGTGCTCAATCACGACACCTCTCGACCGGTGCACCAGTACTAGGTTCGTGCTTCTAGAAAACATCTTCAATGTTTTATCACAGTATACCTCATGTATACAATTCATCACAGTATACCTCTTGTATACCATATAGGCACTCCAAGTCCAAATGGCTGAGTCCATCACAATCACAGAACATTAGTACCCCGACGTCTCGGTTACTAAGTCCAACTGTATTTTCAACATTGTTACATCAACTTTCGATTTTTAGAAATTCTTTTCTAATGGTAGAAATTCATTATAAAAATTCTTATCAAATAAAACTTAATTTTCACAAACCAATGAGTCACTTGAGGTTTAACTTTCTCAAAATAGGCACTGCCGTTTCAAAAATACTTGCCGTCTAGATTTTCTAGATTTGCCGCCAAATTTTGTTTTTAAGACTTTTAAGCCAAAAACTTAACTTTTTTCCACTTAATTAATTTTCTAAAATCACCCTCATCTTGTTTTCATCAATTAATTTAATAAAAGAATATTCTGTAATATTCTGGGTTTTCTTACGTAAAATTTAACAGTACCAAAATATTTTCACCGTGTCGAACTCATTGTGACTCATAATTCACTTTTCCAAAAATAACTTATTAAAATAATAATATTTTTCAACACTCTTTATTCTTCTCAAAAGAAATTCTCTTTGATATCATATACCAATAATTTGCCACCAAAACCTTGAATATAATTCGATACAGTTTCTTAAAGCTTTTATCCGACTTTCTTCATTGTGCACTGACCACTGTCAGGCTTCTCACACATCAAACAACAATTATATCACAGATATTTCCCAGGCAGATCATGCATCACAGTTCATAATATAATTGCAAATAGACAATTAACGCAAAATAAACCACACAGATACAAATAACGCAACAATAAACAACATAAATACTAACAAACAATTAATTACAAACAACAATTGGATAGCATATAGCCATTGAATAGAATCCTTCTCAGTACTCCCCCCTTACCTCTTGAAGACTCCTTGTTCAACTTACAAACTCCTTCAGAATTTCCGTTACCTTGTAAACTTGTACTCAACTAACCTTCAATTATTATAACCAAAGAGTTACAAATCAAGAAACTAAAACATTCTAAACCCTAATACATAGTCACGGCCTCTATAGGTTTTTGAATAACTAAAACTTCTAATCATGATTAAGTTATGGATTAATGATCCTTAATTAACCTAAATCATAGATTATCAACTAACAACTAAGTTTCAATACTCAAAACTTCCTAACTCTTTTATACCTAGATTTGGCCTCAATAGGTTCATGAAGCTAGGGTTCTTAGTTTAACAAATCATCTTGGATTTATAAAGCATACTTACTAAACACTTGATTTCTAAGATCATTTATGAAAATCATGAACAAAACTCAACAAAACTCACCCACTTAGGGTTCGGCCAACATGAATATTTTTGAGTAAAATAGTCATTTTAAGAAACTAATATGGATTAGAGTGTGTAGTCATACATGATCATACATGAAAACACATGAACAAAACTCTACCAACCCTAAGGTGATAGATTCGGCCAAAGCTAGTTTTTCAAGAAAGAGATTTTTGATTACTTCATGCTCTTGGATTTAGATAGTAGACATTATATCTAGAAGATAGAAAGTAGTTTCATCATCATTAGATTTTCCTAGGATTTATTATGATTTTTCAAAGTTCTAGGGTTTGAAACTTGAAAATGATGAACCACCATGATATAAGTCTTGAATCAAGAAACTATCTAAAGAACATAGGCATGATTTAAAACAAAGATTAGAATTTACCTCTTGAGAATCAATGATGAAGAAAATCCAAGAACTTGCTTTGAAACTTAGAACTAAGAACTTAGAACTTTAGAGTTTATAGAAGACAAATAACCAAAGAACTAAATGAAAAGTGAGAGAAGGGTATTTATAGTGTGAGTGGCGACATCTCAAGAAGAATCTAGATGAAGATGAGTTGTCATGTTAAAAGGATCAAAGTGCAATTAAGTTCCAAGGACCAAATTGCAAAGATTCCAATAGTTGAAGGACTAGTTTGCAAATAGACAATAGAATGTCATGATGATGAGTTTAATCACATTAAATGCCATCTTATCTTTGACTTGCTTGGCTGATTTTTATGAGTGAAAGACAAGTTAAGAAAGTAAGATAATTCAATGTATTAGGAAGAATCAAGAAACTTGTAGACAAATCTAGGATAAGTAGAAACTTATGGAAAATTCTAGAACCAACTTGACAATTCCAACAAAAATGGGCAGCCACAATTTCACATGGGCTTACGCATGGGCTTGAAACATTTGGGCTTGATTTCATTTTCTTATTGGTTGTGGGACCCACTTGAAGATTTAGGCCTTTAAAACCTAAGATAAGAAAACTTAAATGGGCTTTATGGACTCAACTATGAACTAGAAAAATTTGGGCTTATAAGCCACGACCATTTAGGATTAGAAACAAGGATTCTAGCCCAATCCACTTGAAAAAACGAAAAAAACTAATTTAGGGACAAAATGGTAATTTACAGAAAGTTCAGGGACTTAACCGTAAATTTCGAAATTTTCTATTTAATCCTGAAAAACCTTCTAAACTTAAAAATATGATTCATCCCCTTGAATCATCTCAAAATCCTAAGATAAATCCTCTTACTACTCTTAGAAACTCTATCTCCTTTCCGTCGTCTACCCGAATACGTTTTCCGTTCGTAATACGTAAATTATTTTATTTTTTTCTGAAAAAATTCTAAAAATACAAAGTTGTAGAAAATAAAATACTAAACTTAAGTCTCTCGTTCACGAATTAAAATTAGGTCTTTTGAGCAGTATTATTATACTGTCAATGGAATTCATGACAGGGTTTCGCTTTGAATTTCCAACCTAAATTTTAATCGTAGTTTCCTACGGTCAAGTAGGATTAAATACTATCCTCCGTTCACTTAGAATAACTTTATAAAACTCTAATAAACTTATAAACATATTTATATGTATTTACTGTTATTTAAAACAGTAAAATACTGGGTGTTACATTACTACCCCACTAAAAAAAATTTCGTCCTCGAAATTACGTACCTGTAAATAATTCAGGATACTGTAACTTCATTTTGTCTTCTACTTCCCATGTTGCTTCTCCAGTTACGTCATCCCAAATAACTTTAACCAATGAGATTTGTTTACCTCTGAGCTGCTTAATCTTCTTTATCCGCAATTCTCACAGGTAAAGTCTCATAAGACATGTTTTCTTTTAGTTGTACTAGATCAGGTTCAATTACGTGAGATGGATCAGGAATATACTTTCTTAATTGTGAGACATGAAAGACATCATGAAGATTGGATAGAAACGGTGGTAAAGAAATTTTATAAGCTACAGGACCTATCCGATGAAGAATTTGATATGGTCCAATGAATTTAGGAGTGAGTTTCCTGAATTTAATTACCCTACCAACCCCAGTCGTTGGTGTGACTCTCAAAAACACATGCTCACCTTCCTCAAACTCAAGAGGTCGTCGTCTCTTGTCAGCATAACTTTTCTGTCGACTCTGAGTTGTTCGCATTTTCTCTTGAATCATTTTCACCTTTTTCGCCGTTTGTTGCACTATATCCTGGTCCAACCATAAAACTCGCACCATCCTGGTACCAACATAAAGGCGTCTCGCACCGTCGACCATACAACGCTTCATAGGGTGCCATACCTATGCTAGAATGAAAACTATTATTATAAGTGAATTCTATCAACGATAGATATTCATCCCGACTTCAGTATTTTCCAATACACAAGCTCTCAATAAATCTTCAAGAGATTGAATAGTCCTCTCTGATTGTCCATCCGTTTGAGGATGATACGCAGAACTCAACCTAAGTTTCGTTCCCAACGACTCTTGTAGACTTTTCCAAAATCTTGATGTAAATCTTGGATCACGATCTGAAACAATACTCAAAGGCACTCCATGTAACCTGACAATTTCATCAATGTACAACTGAGTTAATCTTTCCAATGAGTATTTCACATTAACTGGTAAAAAGTGAGCTACCTTTGTCAACCTATCAACTATTACCCATATAGAGTCATACCCTTTCCGAGTCTTTGGTAAACCTGACACAAAATCCATTGCAATACCATCCCATTTCCATTCTGGAATATCCAAAGATTGTAGCATTCCCGCTGGTCTTTGATGTTCTACTTTAACCTTCTGACAAGTTAAACACGCAGCTACAAATTCCATTACATCTTTCTTCATACCATGCCACCAATACAATTTCTTTAGATCCTGATACATCTTAGTAGCTCCGGGATGCAAACTCAACTTTTGACGGATCTACAGCAATTCCCTCACTCGAGACTATATGTCCTAAGAATTGAACTTGGTCTAACCAAAATTCACACTTCTCAGGTTTCGCGTAAAGTTGTTTCTCCTTTAAAATTTGGAGAACCACACTGAGATGTTCAGCATGTTTTTCTTTACTTGGAGAATAGATTAGAATATCGTCGATAAAAACAACGACAAACTGATCTAAGTAAGGACGAAAAATTCTATTCATGTAATCCATGAATATCGCTGGAGCATTCGTAACCCCGAATGGCATCACAAGATACTCGTAATGACCATAACGTGTCCTAAACGCAGTTTTACAAACGTCCTCCTCCTTCACATGAATTTGATGATAACCCGAACGTAAATCTATCTTTGAGAAAACAGCTGCTCCGCGTAACTGATCCATTAAATCATCTATCCTTGGAAGTGGATACTTATTCTTAATCGTCACCTTATTCAGCTGCCGAAAATCTACGCATAAACGAGAAGTTCCATCTTTCTTCTTGACTAATAACACTGGAGCTCCCCAAGGCGATACACTAAGTCTAATAAATTCCTTCCGCATCAGTTCCACCAATTGTTCTTTTAATTCCTCTAGCTCTGATGTCGACATTCGATATGGTGCTATAGATATTGGTCCAGTGCCCGGAACCAAATCAATCGCAAACTCAATCTCCCGAACAGGTGGTAATCCAGGTACATCATCAGGAAAAACTTCCAGAAAATCGTTGACAACTGGTATACACTGCAAGTCTAACTCACTCTTAATGTATAAGGAATATAATAGCATGTATCCTTGTGCTCCCTCCTTTAAAGAAGCTTTTACTTGATTAGCAGTTAACAATCCAGAAATCTCATCCGTAGGAAAAACTAAGGTTTTACGAGCACAGTCTATCAAGATATGATTAGAAGACAACCAATCCATGCCTAGAATTACATCTAACTGTATTAAAGGCAAACAGATCAGGTTAACAAGGAAACGTTTATCCTGAATAATGATAGGACAATTTAAACAAACAGAAGTAACCACAACTGGCTTAGCAGTAGGAGTTGAAACAACAAGATCACACAACAAAGAAGAAACAGGCAATTTCAACAGTTTCACACAATCCATCGAGAAACAAACAGAAGTAACCACAACTGGCTTAGCAGTAGGAGTTGAAACAACAAGATCACACAACAAAGAAGAAACAGGCAATTTCAACAGTTTCACACAATCCATCGAGATAAAAGAATGCGTTGCACCTGAATCAAATAGTACAGTTAAAAGATTACCGTTTATATCACACTTACCTTGTATGAGATCGTCAGAATTCGAAGCCTCAGCTCCACTCATCGTATAAACTCTTCCCTTAGCCGTCGGTTTATTTGTTCCAGCGTGATTGACAGTCGACTCCCGCTTTGGCATCGTACAATACTTTGCCATATGTCCCATTCGATCACAATTGAAACATTTCACTTCATTTCTAGGACAAACATTTGACATGTGACTGGAATCTCCACAGTTATAACATATCCTAATTTGACCTTGATTCTGATTTCTTTGACCTCCACCTCCTGATGCAACAAAATTCGAACGATTCTGTTGTCGATTCTGATTATTCACTTGCGAACGAAAATAAGGCTTCCTCTGATTTTGTTTTCCTCTCCAACTCTAATTCTGATTCTTGAATTTAGAAGATCCACCAGCACTTCCTCTAGTATCCTTTCCTTTCTTCATCTGTTCGATCTTTCGACTCATTTCCACTAGTGCTTGGAAATTACGAAGTTGTAAAGGTAAAATGGACTCCTTAATCTCAAATCACAATCCCGCTTCGAATCGTTCACACTTCCAGCTTTCACTTGGTTGAGCTTGAAAGAAACGGAAGTATTTGGCCAATGACTCAAACTTCGCCGCATACTCCTCCACCGATAAATCTCTCTGATATAACCCCAGAAATTGTCGTTCCCTCTCGATCCTTATACTCTCCGGAAAATATTTATCCATAAACGCAATTCGAAAAACCTCCCAAGTAATGTCTTGATGCTCATCCTCCAACAGTAGCCTAGCACCTTTCCACCAATATTCTGCATCTCCCACCAGTAGGAAAACAGCATAAGTGACCCGAACATCTGCCGGCGTAGCAAATAACTCGAAGATCTTCTCCAACTCCTGGATCCAAAGATCAGCCTTCTCAGGATTTGCATCCAGACCAAACTGTGAAGGATTTTGACTTCGAAACGCAATCAAAGCCTTGCCTTCCGCAGCTTGCAGATTCTGAACATTCATCGCTGCAGTCTGATTTGCAATTGCCGCTGCCATGTTCTCCATTGCTTGAGCCGCATAGTCTACTCCTTCTTCATACTCCTCATTCATATTACCACGACCTCCTACACGACCCCCTCTACGGCCTCGTACACGACCACGTCCACGCCCAGATTCTGGTTCTACCACTGGTTCCATAACTGACCTACAATTCACAATCAGTTAGACCAAAACCAGAAACTGAAACGCAAACTCACTCGTTATCACACATTACTTCTAATAAGTAATTCAAACAAATCTAAGTCAGAGATCACACAACATAGACATAACAGACCTATTTCCCAACATTCCCGAAAGACTCGACCAGCTCTGATACCACAAAATGCGACACCCTACTCTAGGGTCATCCCATTAATACCCAAATATAAATTATAATTATATAACGCTGGTTACTTTCGGAAAATATAATTTAAGGTGACTAACCTTATATAAAAATAGTGCTTAAATTTTTTTTTCTTTACATACAACATACAACTATTATAAACATAAACCACAGATATGTACATCCATATATATACATATGCTTCATCGTGTACATATACAACTCCTATACTAGGAGATATCAAAAAGCCTTTAGAAGCATAGACCATTCTCCATCAAACTAAACAAAGAAGATAAAGATATATACAGATCAACAGCAACTGGTTCAAAACCATCTCAAAACTAAGGGCTCTAAGAAGCCAAAATAAAACTATCAAGACTCACTACCCCCGGAAACTATACCTAAGCTGGTCAAGCTAATGAAACCCATTGGAAAGACCATAAGGATCAATCCCACCTACAGCTGACGAGTCTGATGATGCCTCCGCTTCCATTGCTTCATCTGAAGAATCTCCATCATCTACTGCAGGAGGTTGAAACTCCGGATCATCCTCTAGGTATTCCTTTGGATCTTCTTCACCTTCTACTAGCTCTCCTTCAACTGGAGGTTCTCCATTTCCTAATATCTGAAGAGGTTGAGGTTGAGGTAAAGGATCCATCATTCCATGCTCCTCCAGATATTGAAGATACAGCCAAACCGGTGGTAACGATATCTCGATTGTTTCTACTACATGCGTCCTCTGATTGGGTCCATCTTCTAACGTTCCAATAATTTCTGTACTAGGGCCATGGTAGGTGGCGCTAAGTGCCCCAATATTTATATCCCAGGCACCACCATACTGTGCCCGATCAAAAGTGAGTGTACGAACCCTCGACTGCACCAGTGGTACGTCTGGATTCATCTGAATATGTTGTAAGAGTGAGAAACCAATACTTGGATCTTACTCAATAACCACACTCTAGCCATCAAATACCACATCAACATTTATCACATACAATTAATTATAAACTAACAGTTTATCAGTGGGTTCAACACCCCAAACATCATCCATAAAATTATGCATGACACTTCTATTCATCATCTAATTTTCATCCTAATCTCATGAGATATCCCAACATCATATGAGTTGATCAGACTCCATAGCCACACTGGCTAACTTGGCTAACTGCCAATAGGTCCACGACCTCTTCCCATCTTGAAAACAACAAAGGCATACATAGCCAGGCACTCACAAGGCCAAACACATTGCTAACGTCCACAACCAGTGGCATTATACCATTAGCAAGTAAGATGGGGATCCCAATGTCCTCCAAGGCACAATGAGATATGCATATCGTAATTACCTCAGCCGCCGGTAATTAATGCATTTAACCACAAATCTCAGGCACGTCTGCCACATGCATGCAAAACACTTATGTTTTGTTCTTTTCTTTGTGCTCAATCTTTATCTTGCCGAAGCTCAACATGGCTTATGACTCACATAGTTTTAAAACACTTTTTAAAACTTTCATTACAACACAGGACCTTACTGTCCGAGTGCTCAATCACGACACCTCTCGACCGGTGCACCAGTACTAGGTTCGTGCTTCTAGAAAACATCTTCAATGTTTTATCACAGTATACCTCATGTATACAATTCATCACAGTATACCTCTTGTATACCATATAGGCACTCCAACTCCAAATGACTGAGTCCATCACAATCACAGAACATTAGTACCCCAACGTCTCGGTTACTAAGTCCAACTGTATTTTCAACATTGTTACATCAACTTTCGATTTTTAGAAATTCTTTTCTAATGGTAGAAATTCATTATAAAAATTCTTAACAAATAAAACTTAATTTTCACAAACCAATGAGTCACTTGAGGTTTAACTTTCTCAAAATAGGCACTGCCGTTTCAAAAATACTTGCCGTCTAGATTTTCTAGATTTGCCGTCAAATTTTGTTTTTAAGACTTTTAAGCCAAAAACTTAACTTTTTTCCACTTAATTAATTTTCTAAAATCACCCTCAACTTGTTTTCATCAATTAATTTAATAAAAGAATATTCTGTAATATTCTGGGTTTTCTTACGTTAAATTTAACAGTACCAAAATATTTTCACCGTGTCGAACTCATTGTGACTCATAATTCACTTTTCCAAAAATAACTTATTAAAATAATAATATTTTTCAACACTCTTTATTCTTCTCAAAAGAAATTCTCTTTGATATCATATACAAATAATTTGCCACTAAAACCTTGAATATAATTCGATACAGTTTCTTAAAGCTTTTATCCGACTTTCTTCATTGTGCACTGACCACTGTCAGGCTTCTCACACATCAAACAACAATTATATCACAGATATTTCCCAGGCAGATCATGCATCACAGTTCATAATATAATTGCAAATAGACAATTAACGCAAAATAAACCACACAGATACAAATAACGCAACAATAAACAACATAAATACTAACAAACAATTAATTACAAACAACAATTGGATAGCATATAGCCATTGAATAGAATCCTTCTCAGTACTCCCCCCTTACCTCTTGAAGACTCCTTGTTCAACTTACAAACTCCTTCAGAATTTCCGTTACCTTGTAAACTTGTACTCAACTAACCTTCAATTATTATAACCAAAGAGTTACAAATCAAGAAACTAAAACATTCTAAACCCTAATACATAGTCACGGCCTCTATAGGTTTTTGAATAACTAAAACTTCTAATCATGATTAAGTTATGGATTAATGATCCTTAATTAACCTAAATCACAGATTATCAACTAACAACTAAGTTTCAATACTCAAAACTTCCTAACTCTTTTATACCTAGATTCGGCCTCAATAGGTTCATGAAGCTAGGGTTCTTAGTTTAACAAATCATCTTGGATTTATAAAGCATACTTACTAAACACTTGATTTCTAAGATCATTTATGAAAATCATGAACAAAACTCAACAAAACTCACCCACTTAGGGTTCGGCCAACATGAATATTTTTGAGTAAAATAGTCATTGTAAGAAACTAACATGGATTAGAGTGTGTAGTCATACATGCCATATAGAATACATGATCATACATGAAAACACATGAACAAAACTCTACCAACCCTAAGGTGATAGATTCGGCCAAAGCTAGTTTTTCAAGAAAGAGATTTTTGATTACTTCATGCTCTTGGATTTAGATAGTAGACATGATATCTAGAAGATAGAAAGTAGTTTCATCATCATTAGATTTTCCTAGGATTTATTATGATATCTCAAAGTTCTAGGGTTTGAAACTTGAAAATGATGAACCACCATGATATATGTCTTGAATCAAGAAACTATATAAAGAACATAGGCATGATTTAAAACAAAGATTAGGATTTACCTCTTGAGAATCAATGATGAAGAAAATCCAAGAACTTGCTTTGAAACTTAGAACTAAGAACTTTAGAGTTTATAGAAGACAAATAACCAAAGAACTAAATGAAAAATGAGAGAAGGGTATTTATAGTGTGAGTGGCGACATCTCAAGAAGAATCTAGATGAAGATGAGTTGTCATGTTAAAAGGATCAAAGTGCAATTAAGTTCCAAGGACCAAATTGCAAAGATTCCAATAGTTGAAGGACTAGTTTGCAAATAGACAATAGAATGTCATGATGATGAGTTTAATCACATTAAATGTCATCTTATCTTTGACTTGCTTGGCTGATTTTTATGAGTGAAAGACAAGTTAAGAAAGTAAGATAATTCAATGTATTAGGAAGAATCAAGAAACTTGTAGACAAATCTAGGATAAGTAGAAACTTATGGAAAATTCTAGAACCAACTTGACAATTCCAACAAAAATGGGCAGCCACAATTTCACATGGGC
Source organism: Sophora flavescens (assembly GCA_030762895.1). Classification (NCBI taxonomy): domain Eukaryota; kingdom Viridiplantae; phylum Streptophyta; class Magnoliopsida; order Fabales; family Fabaceae; genus Sophora; species Sophora flavescens. The sequence continues at coordinate 266,000,649 of CM061063.1, read as the reverse complement.
TTACGCATGGGCTTGAAACATTTGGGCTTGATTTCATTTTCTTATTGGTTGTGGGACCCACTTGAAGATTTAGGCCTTTAAAACCTAAGATAAGAAAACTTAAATGGGCATTATGGACTCAACTATGAACTAGAAAAATTTGGGCTTATAAGCCACGACCATTTAGGATTAGAAACAAGGATTCTAGCCCAATCCACTTGAAAAAACGAAAAAAACTAATTTAGGGACAAAATGGTAATTTACAGAAAGTTCAGGGACTTAACCGTAAATTTCGAAATTTTCTATTTAATCCTGAAAAACCTTCTAAACTTAAAAATATGATTCATCCCCTTGAATCATCTCAAAATCCTAAGATAAATCCTCTTACTACTCTTAGAAACTCTAATCTCCTTTCCGTCGTCTACCCGATTACGTTTTCAATTCGTAATACGTAAATTATTTTATTTTTTTCTGAAAAAATTCTAAAAATACAAAGTTGTAGAAAATAAAATACTAAACTTAAGTCTCTCGTTCAAGAATTAAAATTAGGTCTTTTGAGCAGTATTATTATACTGTCAATGGAATTCGCAGACCGGGTTTCGCCTGAATTTCCAACCTAAATTTTAATCGTAGTTTCCTACGGTCAAGTAGGATTAAATACTATCCTCCGTTCACTTAGAATAACTTTATAAAACTCTAATAAACTTATAAACATATTTATATGTATTTACTGTTATTTAAAACATTAAAATACAGGGTGTTACAATTTTCGGTCGCTATACCTCATCTGTAAATGGTAAATAAAGTTTAGCAACCGAATTATCGGTTTCTAATTCGGTCGCTAAACTGGTTATTATTAACTTTTTTTTTAATTTTACTTTTTAAAATAAATTTTTTTTCCTGATTTTCTTTAATCGTTAGCAAAATTACGAATAAAACACACCAAATTACTTATGAAATATACAATCATAAAAAATAATAAATATATATAAAAAGAATAATCCAAAATGTCGTACAAGAATCGTTTAAAGTCAAAAATATGGAAAAAAAAAATCAGTCATGATGAGGGGGAGATGGAGGAATCCAATCATCCTCTCGTCCGTCCACCACCGACGTCGCTAGCCGATCGTCACCGAGTAGACATCGATGGTGGCGGGCGGCGAATCGAGGAGCGGCAACAGCGCTGCACAACCGCCGAGCATCATCATGAGCAACTAGAGTCCGGATCCTCATCTGCTCCAACACCGGCCATGCATGAAACCGCCCTACTCGATGCTCACCGCATCATTTCGCCGTGTGCCTGAGTCAACTGTGTAATCTGGTTCGCCATCTGCTGCTCTCTCTCGCTCTTCTCCCGAAGCTCCGCGTTCAGCTGCGTGATGGTGTCCTGCATTTGGTGGAACTGCTCCTGAGGGACGGTATCGACGCAGGAAGGAGCAGGCTTGCCGGATGATGAAGCGATAAACTCGCCTCCCAGGTGTCCGAGGCCATACACGTGCCCCTTCTTGTTCCTGCCCCCGACGACCTCCAAATAAATGGAATTATCGTCGACGGAGACAGGAGAGCAGGGCCCATCACCAGTCAAAGCCTCATCTTGTGACTGTGAGGCACGTGATATGGCATCGTCCTTCTTCTCGTTGAAGCCCACCTACAAAGTATAGTTGAAGAGATTTAGTTAAAATTATATCTAATATTAACAATTCATTTATAATAAATTACAAGTAAACACTAAATTATTTTTTTGCTTACAGCATAGTTACGGGCCTTGTCGTTGACCCATGTCCCCGACTTCAACTTCTTCGTCCTCTCCACCAACTCCATAGCAATCGGAGCTCATTGTTTTCGTGCTTTCGCATGGAAAAATGTAATATTAAATTCATAAGAATAATTAAAAATGAAAACTAATTAATTAAATAGTATATTAAGTCAAAAGTTTAATGTATTACCAGCTCGTCGTAGTGGGCGGCGGCTGATTTAGACCCACCGGTCCAAGCACATGCGCCACCATCAGAAGCTCGATTACGCCGAGCTGTGGCCTGGATCTCCTGGAACTTCTCGGCACCCAAGATCTTGGTCCAGCTGCCTCCTGATCTCAGGATCCACCCACCTCCCCTTATTCTGACCCTTTCTCAGCTTGTTCGTCAGATTCTTCATGACCAGTGAGCCTTTATGCTCAAATATGTCCCTGACGAGAGCCTCTAAAGCTATATCCCACCTTTACTCTTTCTGCAACTTACAGTTTTTAGGAAATTCATGTGTACATATATATAATGTAACTTTAATTTAACTAACTTAATAAATTGTTACCTTAAACTCTAGAAACAACTGATCCCTATGCCCCAGTGGGATGGCCTTCCATGTAGGCCATGGACCATCAAACTTGCGTCAAAGGATCTTCGATATCGAATCAGAAGGGGCCCTTCCGGGCGAAAAGCTACAGCAAAATTAGAGCATTAATAAATGTTCTAAATAAATTAAAAAAACAAGTAAATAGAAATTAACGATAGTTTATATATATTAAAAAATTGAATTAGCATACTCGTTATCCCCCCTGGGGATAAGAAGAATCCTCCTGTCAGATGGACCGCGACTCTCCTGTCCCGATGATGATGATGGTCCTGTCGCCGTAGGTGGGGATGATGAGGGTGCAGCCTGTGTCCCGACCACATGAGGCTGGGTGGGGGGTGCAACTCCATCACCCTGAGGTGTCCCGTCCACAGAGGTGCTAGTAGGGTGGTCTAGATCTGAAGGCTGTGGGTCGGCCGGGGAAGGGACTCTCGCAGCACGACCTCCACGACGACCCCTACCTCTAGAGGAATCTGCCATCTGTGGAAAAAATGAAAAGATGATTACACAACAGTGTAAATAATACAAAAATAAAATACCTAATAAGTAGAATGACATTTACACAATGAATTATGACATAAATAAATTACCTAAGTAGAATCTCCGTCACTAAATTCACCCTCACTCTCATCAGTATCACTTGATCAGAATGTACCTTCGCTAGATGCGTCCAACTCGGATTGATCCATTAACTCTCTTTCAACTTCTTCCCCATTTCCGGAAATGTCCGCCAGAGAATTAACAATAATGTCCGGCGTAATTTGCAACGGTACGTGGGGTCTTGAAAACTCATCATCTTGGTACGGAGCATCTTTTTCAGGCTTGTTGATTACATTATCAGTAATTATACTGTGAGCCTTTATCTTAATAACACCCAACCAGCCATGATGTCCTTCGGGATATGACGAGTAATAAACCTTCTCTGCCTGTTGTGAAAAAATGAATGGGTCGTACGCCTTATTATACCTTCGAGACAGCCTAACTTGAACAATACCATAATTTTTATCTATTTTTGTCCCTACGTCAAGAGTAGGATCAAACCAATCACACTTGAAGATAACTAACTTCATCACGGGGAAACCGGTATAATCGAGTTCAAGGATGTCAGTTAGAACCCCATAGAAATCATCCTCTACATTGCCTTCAGTGGCTCGCACACAAACACCATAGTTACACGTCTGCATTCCTTCATTCCATGTTTTTGTGTTAAATTTATATCCATTTACAAAATAAGTATTCCATGATGTAACCCATCTGTTAGGCCCTCATGCCAAATCTGTCAACAATGGATTTTGAACATTGTTTTCTGGATCTAGTACCTAAAAAATCAAATATTATATTATTCTTATACATGCTATATATTTAAGGAGATAAAATTTATTTCAACAAATGAAGGTGCTTAACCTACATATTTACTGAACCACGTAGCAAAGTGAGAAGTAATTTCTCGATCAACCTGATCGTTTGAAATGTCAGGTTGGAGATCCCTTAGAAAATTGTCGTACATCCTACATATGGGAGATTAACAGCAGGACGATTAATAATCATAAATGTCAATTGAACTTATAAAAGACATTGTAGAAACTTACTCTAAATATGGCGCGACCTCTTCACAGTTTTGAAGGATATACAGATGAGCAGCATTAATGTCACACTGCTCCAAGAAATATCCTTTTGATTTGCCACTAAATCTGCCCGGATAGTTGAATATTGATATAGGAGGACTAGTTGAACTTCCTTCGCCCGAATCAACGTTTCTAGGCATCCTTGTCCTTCTCGTGTTAACTTCGTCCGGATAGAAATAAGAGGCAAAAGTGGAAGTCTCCTCTACTAAGTATGCTTCACAAATGGAACCCTCCACTCGTGCCTTGTTCTTGACTTTGTGTTTAAGGGAGTGCAGGAACCTATTACAGAGGGAAACATACAAATAATTACTAGTTTTAGGGAAACCTAAACTACGCTCTCGTGTTCGTGAATTTCATATGTATTAAGTAAAATAGTTGATGTTGTTTACCTCTCAAATGGATACATCCAGCGGTATTGGACTGGGCCACCAACTCTTGCTTCGTACGGTAGATGAACTGGCAGGTGTTCCATGGAATCAAAGAAACTCGGCGGGAAGATTTGCTCCAGCTTACATAACAAAACGGGTATCTTGACTTCCATATCCTTTAATTGATTCACATTTAGTGTTGTCGATGTAAGCTCCCTGAAAAAGTGGCTAAGCTCAACAAGTGGGTTCCAAATTTGCTTCGGTAATGCGTCGAACGCAATTGGAAGCAACCGTTGCATGAACACGTGGCAATTATGACTCATTCCATGTAACTTTGCTTCCTTAATGTCAACACATCTACGCAGATTGGAAGCATACCAATCTGGTAACTTTAGTTCTTTAACCCACTTACAGACGGCCACTTTCTATGCTTTGCTTAGTGTATAACTTGCCTTCGGTTTGATAAGTCTGCCACGACCACCGTCCTGCAACTGAAGCTCCTTCCGATTACAAATGTCAGCCAGGTCCAATCGGGCTTTATTTGTATCCTTTGTCCTCCCCTTGATGTCCATCACAGTGTCAAACACATTCAAAAACACATTCCTCTCAGTATGCATGACATCAATGTTGTGACGGAGTAGCTGCATCCTCCAATACGGCAACCTCCAAAATATACTTTGTTTTGTCCAATTATGGTTGACGCCATAACCAAGAATATGTTCTCCTTGGGTTTCATGGACGAGCGGTAAGCACTGTACTCTGTGCCATACATTAGGACCAGTCAACCGTGGTGGAGGTGGTGTTGTCTCCGCACAACGCTTCTTGAATGCATTCTTGTTCCGCCTATAAGGATGATCTTCTGGAAGGAATTGACGATGACAATCAAAATATGAGATCTTTCGACTGTTTTTAAGCGTGAATGCCTTCGATCGCTCCATACATATTGGGCATCCAAGCTTCCCCGTGGTCATCCAACCCGACATCATCCCATAAGCAGGAAAGTCGTTGATCGTCCACATTAAAGCTACTTTCATGATGAAATTCTGCCTCAGATACGTCATATGTCAACACACCATCATTCCACAGCATTGTCAACTCATCTATCAGCGGCTGCAAGTACACATCAATCTTACCTTTTAGATTAGACGGACCCGGAATTATGACTGTTAGGAACATAAACTCCCGCTTCATGCACATCCCCGGGGGAAGATTGTACGGAGTCAGGATAACCGGCCAACAAGAGTATGCTTTTCCAGACTGCCCAAAAGGATTAAATCCATCAGTAGATAACCCCAATCGGACATTCCGAGGGTCCTGCGAAAATGCCATATGAACCCTATCAAAATGCTTCCAAGCTTCTCCATCAGATGGATGACACAAGACATCTTGCTCCCTCTCATGCTCACTATGCCACCTCATGTGAGCTGCAGTGGCCATCGAAAAGTACAATCTTGTAAGTCTTGGCACGAGCGGAAAGTACCACATCTTTTTTAGCGACCTCTTCTTCTCAATGCCCATCCTAGTAGTTGTCTTATACCGATCTGCACCACAAAATCGACAACATGTTATGCTTTTCGCTGAATCATCCTTATAGTACAACATACATCCATTCGGGCAACAATCAATTTTCAAACACCCCAGACCCAAATTTTCCACAGACTTCTTAGCATGATAAAAACTAGTAGGCATCCGATTGTCTTCTGGCAACGCCTTGGACACTGACCTGGTGAGGCGATTAAAACAGCCTTCTTGCATATTGTAGTCAGATTTGATACTCAACCATTCCATGCACATCGACAACTCCGTGTACTCCCGACATCCTCCCCACAATGGAGATCGTGCAGCACTCAGCATATCATAGAATCTTTGAGCTTCGGGATTCGGATTCTCCTCTATGTATTGGGAACCCATTCCACCATCTTCTCCCCCATCTTCTTCTAGTACAACACCAATCGATGGTCCAGCATGATCCATTATCATCTGCTCGTATGGATTCAATTCTTCCCTCCGGTCACCATTTCCATAGTACGAACCTTCAACCACAATCGGGTTTAAGTCAGGCAACATATCACCATGGTTACTCCACCAATAGTAATCAGGCATGAAGCCCTTCTCATAAAGATCGGCTACAACTCCATCCACGCTTTTGAAAGATTGACACTTGCATCTTTTGCAAGGACACCTCAATTGATCACCGCCCAGCAGTATAAATCTCTCATGGCTAACAACAAACTCTATAAACTCACCCACTCCAACTCTATACTCTTCCCTAAGACGTTTATTCCGATCCAACCTACGATACATCCATTTCCGATTCTCCGGAATATCCATTGCTGGCAATTAAATAGCCTGACCAATCCTACAATAACACTTATATATTACGGTGCATTCCAATAACTCCATCAATCTCGTTCTTATGACAAGATATGAACCTATCACATTCGAGAAGAAACCTTTGCCACACTCGGCTACTAATAGTTATTCCCATATTCAAATATCTTATACTTGACAAAATTTCGACAGCATTTACCATCGGTCTCCAAGTTACACGACTCGAGCACGGTGAGAATCATCACGATCAAGTATGCACCAGGAGAACAAAAGGAAATGCATCAGACCGAGATTTCAACAAGTATATAAGGTATTTGAACATTGAAATGACTATTGTACGAGTGTGAAAAAGGTTTTTTCCCAAACTATCCCACTTGGACAATTCAAGATTCAATACAATGAGCATGCATACCTTGATAAGTTACGCACGCTCATTACTATTGAATCTCAAACAGAAAACTAAGGCTTTCGTAAATTAATTATTAACTCTAATAGAAAATAAAACCATTAACCTATAAATATTGCAACATTGTTGAGCTTATATAAATTACAGCGTAAATCAATACAAACTTAGATTAAATATTGTAGCAAACATCCTATTGAGCTCCGCTCTCCACTAACAAGTAGCAGTTAATTGTCAAACACATGCATAATTTCTAAATTATCAGCACACAACCAGCATCCGGCCTTTCGGACAGGATCACATCCTATTGAGCTCCTCTCTCCACTAACAAACAACACATATTGACAAACACATGCATAAACATTAAATTATCAGCATACAATCAGACAAGATCACATCCTATTGAGCTCCGCTCTCCACTAACAAACAACACATACTGACAAACACATGCATAAACATTAAATTATCAGCATACAATCAGACAAGATCACATCCTATTGAGCTCAGCTCTCCACTAACAAACAACACGATAATTCACATAATACATTACACTGAGTGTTCAGAGAACTTACCTGAGAGAGAAAACATAACCGAGCAAGGATAAGGGCAGGAGCCGGAGCCAACAAAGAGTAGAAGAATATGACAACAAGGACCTATCGTGCACAAATGAAATTAGTCATTTCAAATCAAATCACTATTCTTTATATACAGAATCCAGTACAACTATTTATAAGACTAGAAACACATAAATTAATATAAAATAGAATCAACAATATACGGTTGCATAAAACATCTTTATATTGGTGCTGCTGGCAATTAATAGATGGGAAGTTTTTTGGAAATGTCATCAATAATTGCAATATGAATTAAAGCAACGGTTTTAAAGTTTTTAATAGTCCCAATAATATAGTTTGAAAAGAAAGCAGGAAGTTGAAAAGTTATGCATGCATGGGTCATTTGAATTAGTAAATGGCATTGGGAATATTGCACACCTTAATGCTAATGAAGCACCCTGTTGACGAATTTCCCTAGTACTGGAGTAGCGCTGCATTGCATAGCATACTTATTAAAATGATATGAATGATGTTGAATTGTTATTATGAAACTTGTTATGCTATATGATATATGATGCATGCTCGTCTTACTAACTGCTTCCATGCTGTTATGCCGTTTAGTTACAATTAATGAATTTATTTTGTAATTTTATTTCACTTGTGACATTTTTTTTGTAACTTTTCAAAGCCATAAAAACACTCACGAGTGCAGGAATCTTGCCAAAGTTTAGTGGAGCAAGTATGAGGTTGGTTCCACCTAGACTTAGAGTTAAATGTTAGATATTGATAAATTTTTCCTATTCTAGTTGTCGCCCAATTAATAAATGAATTGTAAAGGTGAAACAACATACATTATTAAAATAAATAAAATTAAATAAAAATAAATAAATTTATATTTAATCAAACAAGAAAAACAAGAGAAAAACATGGTAGGAAATCACAATTTATATCCAAATACTATCAAAGAACCCTCGAATAAATTCTAAGCATGAGAAAAACAAGATTGAACACATGGAACGTTTAATTATATCAATCGAGAGGAACACAAATTCAGTAAGTGTTAAATTCTAATATTGAGTAACAACAAGCCAACATAGCATACCAAAATAATAAGGGTTTCATCATCCCCATTGTACAAGAAAATCTAAATAGAAAAACTCATAGGTAGCATCAATACTACCCTCATTGGTTATATGATAAGATCAATTTAGATTTAGCTCTAATGCTTTATGATTTAGGCAAACACAAACATGAAAACCTCCCAGTCACCACCGTGTTCATACCATCACAGACCACATCGGACACAGCTTCTCCCATTCATTTATATAAACACAAACACGAAAACATTTGTGAATGATAAAGAAGTATTTAAAATCTGACACATGTAAAAACGAAAATTAAACATCAAAATCCAACCACAAACCACATAGAAAAAGCAAAACACACAGTTTTCAGCAACAAATTTGTTACCTGTATTTTGTGAATCCGCCGACAGCTAACGTATCTCCCCAGTCCCCAAGCGAATGGATGAGAGAGACCTTAGAAACACATAGAGAGAGAAGTAGAGTGAGACAGAGAGAGATGCGAGAGAAACAGAGACGGAGAGAGAGAGATGGAGTAGAGGAGAGCTTACCTGAGCAGAGGGGATGATGGTGGTGACAGGAGGTGTCTTGTGGTGACCGGAGCGCGCGGCTAGGAAGGGAGAAACAGTGAGACAGAGAGAGAGATGCGAGAGAAACAAAGACAGAGAGAGAGATGGAGTAGAGGAGAGCTTACCTGAGCAGAGGGGATGTCGACGGTGGTGATAGGAGGAGTCTTGTGGTGGCCGGAGCACGCGGCGTAGAAGAGAGAAACAGTGGGAGAGAGAAACACGCGCTATTTTATTTATTTTACATGCCGTTTAGCGACCGAATTAAAATCGGTCGCAAATATAAAGAAAGTTTGACCATTGCATTTAATTCGGTCGCCATTTCGGTCGCTAACAATTCATAAATTTCTGACTTTTACTTTCCTTTGTTTAGCGACCGATATCTCTGCTACACTCTATTTCGGTCGCAAGAATCAACTCTAACCAGTGTTTCATGTAGATCCTACAATCGGCCGCTATTTCGGTAGCCAAAAGCAACCAAAATTTTCGGTTACTATTTTCGGTCGCTAAATGACCTTTTTTTTAGTGGATTCGGGGATTGTAGGTTTATCGATATTTAGGTTGATTTTATATTCTTGATGGTTGATTTGAGCTTATTACCTTTATTGAATTGATTTTTGTGCTATGTTGGTGATATGGGAATATTTTGATTGATATTGTGTTATGCATGATCTGCCTGGTTTTTATTATTATGCTTAGTGGATTTTAAGCAAAGATATATATGTTGTCTAAGAGATGATTGTTTTGGGTGTGAGGATAATGATGATTTAGAAGTGCCTAACTTAGATGAGGAATGTTAAAGAGGTGTTATGGCATAGAATATGTGTCAAGTTCTAATGGAAGGTTAAGGCACTAAGATGTTGTTAAAACGGGTTGGTGAGATTCAAGTATAGGTGTTGTTGTCCACAACACGTGTATTGGTAATATAATACACAAGGACAAAAGTGTATTGGTAATATAATACACAAAGACAAAAGTGTATTGGTAATATAATACGTAAGGACATCTGTGTATTGGTAATATAATACACCGTGTATTTGTAATATAATACACGTAAAACACTTGTGTATTGGTAATATAATACATCGTGTATTGGTAATAAAATACACGTAAAACACTTCTGTGTATTGGTAATATAATACACTGTGTATTGATAATATAATATACGTAAAACATTTATGTGTATTGGTAATATAATACACCAAGTATTGGTAATATAATAGACTTAAAACACTTCTGTGTATTGGTAATATAATACACGTAAAATCAAGAGTTCTCGCGAGACCACTTCCACCTTAACGGGAATGAGGGTGGAACACCTTAACGGTAATGGAGGTGTGCACTAGGTGGAACATCCTAACGGGAATGAGGGTGTGCCCCGATGCAAATGAGGGATGGTGACGGGAGTGGTAGTGGCCACGATAACGTAGAGACATGGTGACAGGATTAGAGAGGTTGCGTTTAAATAACGTGTTAGATTACCTGAGAGTAAGGGTAGAGGATGATATATATTAACCTAAGGATGATTCGTTAGTTATGTGTGTTGATTGTCTATGACAATTACTGTATAATTTTACTATGACTCTTTTCCGCTTTTTGATGATAGAACTGTTCCTTATCCCCTGTATATTTATGTATGTTGTATTTTATCTCCTTGTGGAATTGTACGAGAAGATCCTGTGGATGAGCGTAACCAGGAGGTGTTGGATGGAACTCCCTACGAACCGGAGGCTGGAGGACGAGCTGTGACCCATGGTGATTAGGGTCTAGTTAGTTATGGCCAAGCCTCGTGAGGCGTATTTTTATTATGTTTTCCGTTGTTTAACTTTTTATCTAAGTATATGCCTGTAAGGGATCCTACTAATGGGATATCCTCAACAGTGTTTTGTAATATGCATAATATACGTATATTGTGATATATCATTCTATATGAAGTTGTATACTTTATAAGTTAAGTTTTATTTTTTACGTATTTTTACATTAAGCGTGCGATTAAGTAATTAAATAATGAGGTTTTAATCTAATGACACAAAGAGGCACAGCAAGGTGTCTCACGAGGAGGTTCCGTCCATTGCACATCTAATTTTCTGTTGGACGAGTAGGTCTTCCATTGCATATTTAAGTTTCTATATGACGAGTAGGTCTTCCAATGCATGTTTGTGATTCTGTTGGACGAGTATGACGTCCATTGCACATCTAATTTTCTGTTGGACAAGGAGGGTCCATCCATTGCATTTTTAAACTTCTGCTGGACGAGGGGGTCCGTCCAGTGTATATCTACTTTTGCATATCTAAGTTTCTGTTGGATGAAGAAACTCCGTCCACTGAAATTTTATTTTCAGATTGGAAGCTAAAGAATAAAGAAAGAAGAAGAAGGAGATAATGAAGTAAGGACGAAGGAAAAAGGAGAAAAGGACAATCAACAAAAAGGAAAAGGAGATTGAGTTACTTCTCCTAACCCTAAAAAACCCTATTTTAAACATCAGACAAGACCTCTTTTCCTCCTCTACCCATTGGTCCTTCTTCCTTATCTCTTCCCTCTTTTTAACCTAGCAACCCTACTCCTAACCCTAAAAAACATTTTTTACATATCAAACAAGACCTCTTTTCCTCCTCTACCCATTGGTCCTTCTTCTTCCTCATCTTCTCCCTCGTGTTAACCTAGCAACCCCACTCCTAACCCTAAAAAAACCATCTTACACATCAGACAAAACCCCCTACCTCCTTCTCTCTTCAAACACGCAACCTTCACATCAAATCACCTCTTTTCTGCTACCCACGCCGTCCACCATCTGGACACACACCACTGCTGCTCAGAACCATCCAAGCCTTGGATTACGTGAAGACCAACCTAGAAGCCGCTGGGTAAGTGATGAGTCACCGGCAAGTGTACCGGGTCGTCGCAAGTAATAAAATAACACGGTAAGTAATTACCGAGGTCGAACATAAGGATTGGGGTACCAATTCTACCAATTCGCGGGAAATTAGATACGTTGGTCAAGCGAGGTGAGTGGTTGAGGGAGAGAAAATGTAAGGTCGCAATCTAAATTAACAAATCTAATAAACTAATTAACTAAGAAATATGAAATTAAAATGTCCAAGGTCACAAATCCACCTACCCAATCATGCATACCCAAGTGATGATGAATTCCTCCCTAAGTTCAATTACAATGTCAACCAGGACCCCCAAATTCTCCTAAATCCACTGTCGTGCTCATTAGGACGTATTCGATGATTGAGTTAATTATTTACTAGGTCTCATAACCCTAATCATCAAACTCTATTAATTCTTTTTCCCTATAAGGTTGCACCGATCTCCTACTCACTCTCGTGCAATATTCGACCGATGATCCCAATTCAAGTTCTAAAACGCAAATTGCCTCCTAAGCCTCATCACGTTTAACTATTTAATCACGCATGCATATGATCAACACAATCAAATCAGAATTGGAAAACATTAATTGAGAAAAGGGAGAAAGACATACGTCACATCGAATCTACACCGCCATTGGTGGCTTCATTGTTCCCTCGGACGAGGGGATTAGTTCCTCATGCTCATAGACAAACAATCGGACATAACCACCATGGTAAAATAAGAAAGAGAAAAGAGGAGACGCAGCTCCAGAAACAAGGATTCGGCCTAAAACTACTCTATACAGTGGAAAAACTACTAGGATTCGGATCCCCATTTTCTGATTCTGAAACAGCAATATATAGAGTTCTGATTCTGCGCTCGCTCGCGAGGCGAACAGCCTCTCACGAGGCGAACATTAAAATTGGCACGCATTCAAATTGGACTCTCGCGAGGCGAGAATACTCCCGCGGGGTGAATTTCAGTTTTGGCTCCATCCTGAGTTTGAATGATCGCGAGGCGAACTGTGATTGGCGAGGCGAGACCGAAAGGATGACTTCTCTGGCATAGTCAGGCCTTCAGGTTCGCGAGGCGAGACAGAATTGATGACTGTTGCTGCTCAGCTGGTCTTCAGGCTCGCGAGGCGAGCGTCCTTTCGCGAGGCGAGTATCTCCAGAATGGAAATTTCCACTGTTTCTTGACTTTCCTTGACTCTCGGAGCTTCACTTCTAACCTGAAACAATAAAAAGAAACAAAAAGCGTAATTCTATTCAAAATAGACTAAAAACTACTAAAAATGCCTAGAACGAGTCAGAGTCCAACTTAGGAACAAAACAAGGCAAATTTGGGCGAAAACGAGATTGAACTCGAATAATTAGCACAAAAACCACAGTCCATCTAGTTATAAAACTAGATAAGCCAGAGGCTTATCAAAACACCCCAAACTTAAACCTTGCTTGTCCCTAAGCAAGCTAAAACTCAAAAAGGACTCAAGACTTGGCAAACCTAAAGGATTCAATCGATTTCGCACAAATTTCATGAAATCTTAACAACACAGTTTTTCCTTCGATGATTTCCCCCTTGCATCGATGTAATCCCCATATTCATTTACTTTAAACAGTTGAGAACTTATCATTCATGCAAGTATTAATCTAAGTTGAGGATCAAAGTTACACACAAAAAGAAGATCACCAATTTCAAACAATTGCCTTCCTCACAAGGGTATGTAAAATTTCACTCATTCGCTCAATTGTGTCTAGGCTATCAACTTTTCACTCAACTTCACATTCCAAGAGCACTTCCCATGAACTTGATTTTCATCTCAAAAATGGTTCCCACGAAAACATGTATGCAACATCAGAAGGTCTTTTAAAGGTTGAAATGGGGCCTGGCTAAGGGTAGGATATTCAAGGGTACTAGGCTTAAGTCCCTAGGAACTAAGAGAGCGTGAACATTTGACACATATTCCACTCAAATTCCTTTTTCCATTTTTCTTTTTGCCTTGGGTGACTACAGCCTTTTCCTTGCTTTTTTTTTTTTTTTTTTCTGTTTTACCCCTTTTCTTTTGGCAATATTTTTTTTCTCTTTTTTTTTTTTTTGCCTTGGGTTTCAACCTTTATTTTTCTTTTTCTCACCCCGATATGACACATCACCTTGTAGCCACCCCAAACTTAGTTTCTCAAAATCATTCTCTTGCTATGCTTCCATGCTCTCCTAATCCTAAGATTGGGTTAACATGGTTTTTTCCAGATTTTGGCTTATAGTATAGGGTCATCAAGAAACAATAGGTCAATTAGGCTCAATGTGTCTAACTAGGGAACATGCATTCAGGATGGTTCTTTTTAGGCCAAGTAGTTATTCAAAGAAAATTGCCTAAATCATTTGATGCAACACATAAACATGCAAACCATGAAGAGATTCAAGCAAATTCGGGAAAGTGCAACTTAAAAGTGATTCACACAATCAAAAACAAAGTTGGAGGCTCAAATCCTCACCTGGACATTTTGCAATTTGTTTGACCGAGATACAATTCCTAGTGTGTGCACCCCTCACCCCAAACTTATCATAAATCAAGTAATCACAATAAAATTCTCAAAGTTCAGTTTTCAATTTTTCACATGGGGATCAACTTTTCTATTTTCAGAACCTAGGGGGAAATCATCAATGGTCAAAATAATTCATGTAATTAATCTATGCTAAATTTAATTAAAATCCAACAAGCTTGCCGACACATATTCATACACAAACTCTTGATCTTCTCAAATTATTTAAGAGTGACAAACAAAAACAAAAACAAAAAACAAAAACAAAAACAAGAGTGAAGAAAGGAGAGGGTGCTCCCTGATCAAGTTTCTATGGTTGCATCCTCATCCAATTGGTCTCACGGGCTCCCTTCTGTTGCACAGCATCCTGGAAGAACTCCTTCAGATTAAAACCTCAATTGCAGATTCGCGAGGCGAGAGATCACTCGCGAGGCGAATCTGGAAAAATTGTTTTCACACTTTCCAGAATCGCGAGGTGAGTAGTATCTCGCGAGGCGAATCTGGAATTCCAACAGATGATGATGCCCAGAATCACGAGGCAAAAGCAGTCCTTGCGACGCGAGACAGAAGTGTGAGCAAGCCCCTGAGATTCAGGGCTTCTGTCTCGCGTGGCCACTGTGGATTCGCGTGGCGAATCAAGCTTCTTTTATATATATATATATATATATATATATATATATATATATATATATATATATATATATATATATATATATATATATATATATATGAAAAATGACAGAGACTAGAAATAAAGTATACCTAGCTTGGGTTGCCTCCCAAGTAGCGCTTGTTTAACGTCCCGAGCCTGACTCAAGTCGCCCCTAAGGGTTAATCCGAAGGAAGAAACTGCTTGTAAATTGGGACTGATTCCCCATGGTAATGCTTTATCCCTTGACCATTCACCTTGAAGTTACCAGAGTCCCCTTCTAACTCTACTGTTCCGTGAGGACAAACTTGGAGGACCTTGAATGGTCCCGACCACCTCGATCTTAGCTTTCCCGGAAAGAGTTTCAACCTTGAATTGTCAAGAAGTACCGCTTATCCTGGCTCAAACTTCCTAGGCAAGATGTGCTTGTCATGCTTTTCCTTAGTCCGCTTTTTGTAGATTGCTTGCCTGCGGATCCCGGACAACTCATTTAAATCCAAAAGCCCTCTATAATCGGCACATACTCTCCACTCCGTGATGGTCCTTTTTGGGATCAACTCATTATTTTCATTGACCACCACGGTTGTGCCACCTTTCAACTTCGGTGCTTTATCATCTTTTTCCATGGCTTTGTTGTTGAGCTCTTCCTTTGCACATTCATCCCTTGGGAGACTCGGTAAGGCTTCCATGTCTTTTAACCACTCAATATAGACCTCATCCCCCACAGGGTCTTTTTCCTCTCTATCATCATCATGGGATTTTACCAACACTTGTGCTAGTGAAGAACCATGGGCTTCTCTAGTTGCCCTTGCCTTAACAATTGATTCCACCACATCCACTCGATACACATCCGACCTCTCAACAGGGTGTTTCATTGCTTCAAAGACATTTAAGACTACCTCATCATCTTGCACCCTTAGAGTGAGTTTCCCTTATCGCACATCTATCAAGGCACCCCCAGTGGCCAAGAAGGGCCTACCCAATATGAGAGGGATCTCAGCATCTTCATCCATATCAAGCACCACAAAGTCCACCGGAAATATGAACTTGTCCACCTTCACTAACAAGTCTTCGACCACTCCATAAGGATATTTTACAGAACGATCGGCCAGTTGGAGTGACATCCGCGTATCCTTGGCTTCTTTGATCCCCAACCTCTTCATCATAGAGAGGGGCATCAAGTTGATGCTTGCCCCTAGATCACATAATGCCTTCCCTAGAGTCATCCCCCCAATGGTGCATGGTATCGAAAAAGAACCGGGATCCTTCAACTTTGGAGGTAGTTTTCTTTGAAGAATGGCACTACACTCCTCGGTCAAAGCAACCGTTTCCTCATCCACTATTCTCCGCTTCTTGGAGAGAAGCTCCTTCATAAACCGGGCATAAGATGGCATTTGTTCCAAGGCTTCCGCAAATGGAATGTTAATTTGAAGTTTACGGAAGACATCAAGGAATTTGTTGAACTGCTTATCCTGTTGAGGCTTCTTCAATCTTTCAGGATACGGTACCTTCATGTAGGGCGGGAGGTCTTGGGGTTCAACCCACTTCTTCTTTCGGAACTCTTCATCCACAAGTTTCAGCCTTCCCCCTTGCTCCGGTGCCTTGTCTCTTGCCCACTCCTCTTTCTCAGGTTGCTCTTCCTCAACATGTGGTTGCTCTGAGGCCTTGTCTTCCTGAGAACCAGTTGCTCCCCTGTTAGATCCCAACACCCTACCACTTCTAGTTGTTATGGCATTGCATTGGTTCTTAGGGTTGTTCTCGGTATCACTTGGGAAGGTGCCTGGGAGACGCTCATTTAGTTGCCTTGCGATCTGACCAACCTGCGTCTCTAGATTGTGAATTGACGCCCCTGTATGCGTTGCCAACTTGTCAACTGTCGTATTCACCTTCTCTAAAGATGTGCCTGTGTTGATTGCCAACTTCTCAATTGACGCATTCATCTTCTCAAAACCCAACTCCCAAGGTTGCCTTCCACCATCTGTTATTTGCAACTGATTAGGCCCCGGAAGAGCCTGCTGAGTATTGTGCTGCTGGATTCCAATGTTTGGCCTCATACCCTGTTGAGGTTGTTGTTGCCCGATAGACCACCACTAGCATTACTCCAAGCGAAACCCGGATGGTCTCTCCTCATATATCCCCTATTCTGATTCTGACTGTACTTATTATGTCTGTTCCTCTGATAGTTATTCCGGGGCACACTGTCATAGAAATTGTGGCATGAGTCCACATGTTCTCGAGAGAAGTTGAACGGACAGCTCTGAATGTCATGATTTCCATTACAATTATCACAACCCGGAGGCATTCCCTCGTGTATCGCATTAACCTTCTTGTTCTCTGACAAAGCTGCAACTTGTATCTACAACGATTTAACTTGCTCTAGAATGGTTTCCATTGTTGCAGAACTGACTCCACTTGAGGTTTCCCTACCACGGTTGTAATCATTGTGCGACATCTTCTCTAATAATGCCCATTCATCCTCAGCTGATAAAAAGGAAAAGGAACCGCCAGCTGCGGCATCACAATTCATCTGATAGCGTCCCCTTAACCCGTTAAAGAAATGTTGAACTTTGGAGACCGGGTCAAAGAAAGCTGAAGGACATCTTCTTAAGAGCACATTGTACCTCTCCCAAGCTTCATTAAAAGTTTCATCCTCTGTCTGTCTGAAAGATGTAACGGCTACTCTTGCTTATGCCGCTTTCTGAGGAGGAAAATACTTAGTTAGGAACTTTTGTGCCATTTGCTCCCAAGTTCTGATGCTGTTCCTACCCAAGCTGTCAAACCAATCGCGAGCGACATCCCTAAGAGAGAAAGGGAATAGCCGCAAGCGAAACTCATCCTGAGAAACACCTCTTGTCCTCTGCAAGTCACAAGCTTCAAGGAAGTGGGTGATGTGCCTGTGAGGGTCTTGTCTGCCACTCCCATCAAACTGATTCTCACGGATATAGGTTGTGACACATCCTTCCACTCTGAAGGAGTCTGTATTGAGGTTGCCTCTCACGATGGAAGAATCACAATCACCCAAGTTGGGTAGACTGTACTCGAAGAGAGGCTTGTAACGAGGAGGAGGAGGAGGAGGAGGGTTTTCTTCGGCCATCCTCTCAAGATTACTCGCCTCAAGCCTCTTTCGCTCCCTGGCTTCTTTCCTTAAGCGCTTCTCGGTCTTGGTGATCTCCGAATCAAATAGCAAGTCCTCTTGTGGGAGGGTACCTCGCATACAAAAACACGGCAAGACCAAGTGGAATCAAAGAAGTAGAGAGAGATAATAGTAAATAAAAATAAAAAAATAAAAAAAATAACTTAACCAAATAATCAAACTTCCCTAAAAATTAGGAAAATTGGTTGTGCCAATCCCCGGCAACGGCGCCAAAAACTTGATGAGTCACCGGCAAGTGTATCGGGTCGTCGCAAGTAATAAAATAACACTGTAAGTAATTACCGAGGTCGAACACAAGGATTGGGGTACCAATTCTACCAATTCGCGAGAAATTAGATATGTTGGTCAAGCGAGGCGAGTGGTTGAGGGAGAGAAAATGTAAGGTCGCAATCTAAATTAACAAATCTAATAAACTAATTAACTAAGAAATCTGAAATTAAAATGTTCAAGGTCACAAATCCACCTACCCAATCATACATACCCAAGTGATGATGAATTCCTCCCTAAGTTCAATTACAATGTCAACCAGGACCCCCAAATTCTCCTAAATCCACTGTCGTGCTCATTAGGACGTATTCGATGATTGAGTTAATTACTTACTAGGTCTCATAACCCTAATCATCAAACTCTTTTAATTCTTTTTCCCTATTAGGTTGCACCGATCTCCTACTCACTCTCGTGCAATATTCGACCGATGATCCCAATTCAAGTTCTAAAACGCAAATTGCCTCCTAAGCCTCATCACGTTTAACTAGTTAATCACGCATGCATATAATCAACACAATCAAATCAGAATTGGAAAACATTAATTGAGAAAAGGGAGAAAGACATACATCACATCGAATCTACACCGCCATTGGTGGTTTCATTGTTCCCTCAGACAAGGGGATTAGTTCCTCATGCTCATAGACAAACAATCGGACATAACCACCATGGTAAAATAAGAAAGAGAAAAGAGGAGACGCAGCTCCAGAAACAAGGATTCGGCCTAAAACTACTCTATACAGTGGAAAAACTACTAGGATTCGGATCCCCTTTTTCTGATTCTGAAACAGCAATATATAGAGTTCTGATTCTGCGCTCGCTCGCGAGGCGAACATTAAAATTGGTGCGCATTCAAATTGGACTCTCGCGAGGCGAGAATACTCTTGCGGGGCGAATTTCAGTTTTGGCTCCATCCTGAGTTTGAATGATCGCGAGGCGAACTGTGATTGGCGAGGCGAGACCGAAAAGATGACTTCTCTGGCACAGTCAGGCCTTCAGGTTCGCGAGGCGAGATGGTGACTTGCGAGGCGAGACAGAATTGATGACTGTTGCTGCTCAGCTGGTCTTTAGGCTCGCGAGGCGAGCGTCCTTTCGCGAGGCGAGTATCTCCAGAATGGAAATTTCCACTGTTTCTTGACTTTCCTTGACTCTCGGAGCTTCACTTCTAACCTGAAACAATAAAAAGAAACAAAAAGCGTAATTCTATTCAAAATAGACTAAAAACTACTAAAAATGCCTAGAACGAGTCAAAGTCCAACTTAGGAACAAAACAAGGCAAATTTGGGCGAAAATGAGATTGAACTCGAATAATTAGCACAGAAACCAGTCCATCTAGTTATAAAACTAGATAAGCCAGAGGCTTATCAGTAAGAAGAAGCATGAAGCCCTCTCCTCCATCTATAAAAGGGGGGACAGAAACAGAAGAGGGAGATGATTTTTCTTTAGAGGGAGAACGAAAAATCAGAGAGGAGATAGAGAGGAAAGATACAAAGAGAGAGGAAGAGGAGAGAGATTTTATCTAACATTTTCTTTGTGAAAAAAAGATATTAGAGACCTGAGTTTTTTTCTCTTCTCTATTATTAGAGTGGTTAATAAGGAAGAGTTAAAAGAGTCAGTGAGATTGAAATGTAAAGGTTTTGATCTTGAAATCTTACCACTGGGAGGAAACAAAGTCATTGTTATTCTGCTCTCATTTGGTAATCCTTGATCTCTTTGTTGATATTATTCATAGGTTTCTCTTGATATTCTTATTTTTCTGTGCCTCTGTTCACTGAATAAGTTAGTAAAAAGTTTCATTTTTGTCCCATTTTCAAGAGGTAAAATTATTTATTTTACATAAAAATAGAGGATGATCACTTGATTAAAACAATCTTATTTCTTGAGTTGCCCTATGACAAGTGTCATGTTCAACCTTTCAGATTTTGAGGTTGCTCTGTGGACTTACGTGCCATGTTCAACCTCACATAGGTTTAACCAAAAATTTCACAACTAAAGATGTTTCTTTCTTAAAAGACGATTTTTGGGGTAAAACAAATATTTTCAAAGTTATTAATAATTTATACAACTAATTTTGGGTAACCATTTTATGGATGTTCTAGGGTGCCGTGGGGTTAAGTCTCCATGCGTTCCCTAGACATAATCGACTCCCGAACCCAAAGCTTTTTTTTTCTTAAAGGATTTTTCAACTTCCCTGAAATTAAATAAAGTTGGTGGCGACTCCATATTTTCTCTCTAAGGAAAAAACTAGTCTTTTTTTGGTCGCTACATAGCCGGTCAAAGCTTTTCACCTAAAAATTAAAATTAATTTATGGAAAAGCTTATAGGTAGGCTGCAGGAGAAATAACTCATTTGAAATAGGAGAATGCAACTAATGCCCTAGGGGTATTATTTAAAAAACTAAAAAAAGAAAATTTATATGAGAAATTGTGTATTTAGTATTTTGAAAAGTATTAGTTACACTTCGTTTTCCAATATAAATTTTTCTTATACGGGTTTCTTAATCAATATCTTTAGGCTATCTCCAACGGTTGGAAAAGTTGGGTGCTTGCCTATTAAGAAGCAGTGCTTAATAAGCACCCAACCGTTGGAGCAAATATTAGAATCGGTACTTAATAGGGAGGGGTGCTTATACAAGCACTGATTCTTAACTATTTGTATGGGCCAATATTTATTTTTTGTAAATAAAAAAATATGATTAGCCAGTAAAAATTATTTTGGAATAAAAATAAATCAATTATTGATGAAATGTAAGGATGTGAGGTTATTGGTGGGATCCATTTAGGAACTTTTTTGAAGTTGCTGGGTTGGAGAGATGGGATGCTTAAGTTGTAAAAAGAAAAAATGAGTGATGTGTCAAAGTGGGACCCATTTAAGAACCTAAAAATGTAAAAACATGGGGTGCTGGGATGGAGATGGCCTTACGGCATTCGTTGTCAAGACCCTTTGAAATAAACTAATTTGAAATAAGGGTCTAGCTAACCGGTGTCTTTAGGACATTGGTTAAGGAAATTAGAAAGGAAAATTTGTATGAAAAATAATGTATTTAATATTTGAAAAGTGTTAGTTACACTTTGTTTCTCAACACAGACTTTTCTCTCGTGGATTCCTTAGGCAAATGTCCTTAGAAAATTCATTAACAAAACCCTTTGAAATAACTCATAGTTTATTTAATATTTCTTTTCCCACCTGACTCTATTTACTCTACTCTTCTCTCACTATATTGGTTTTGTTTTCCATTGCTTCTTTTAGAGGCTGTCTTGAATGTCAAGTCGAAGAAGAATTTCAAGACAGATCAAAAGAAAGGGATTGCAGGTGGAACTCAAAAAGCAGTCAACGATTTAACAAACAAAACACCACCACCACCTCAAACTGAATCCTCATCTACTATAAACAGTTTACCCAAAGATATTATTGATATAGATGATGAGGAGTTTCCCTTGAATGAGTTTGATCATAGGACTTGTTGTATGCTGGAAGAGGATGCTCATGAGAAATATGACCTTGTTTTTCTAGAAAATGGACTACCTACCTTTCAGCTAAAGGTTGTGTTATGCAATGCCTTTTTTACTTTTAGTTATGCTTTGATGAGAACAACCATTGATTATATACTATTTCATTTATTCATATACAATCAAAATAACACTGCTTTTCTTTGTGGCTTAAATTTTCATTGAAACTTTTAATTTTCCACACTAGAATCAATATGAAGTAACACAATTATTTGATTAGATATACTTTTTATTGTTTGTTCCCTTATGTGTTTTAGGTTCCTCATTCCCCAAAACCTTTACCAAAACTTGATTGCCATGCTTTCGAACAGTGGATCCCTGATAAGATGCCTTCTCCGCCTTCATTTCCTAATGACCCATATCGTTATTATCCAACATTTCAAGGTCTGCCTGATCTGGATGATGATCAATTTCCATCTATTCCTCATGTGGGTGAAGATAGTGATGATGACTCTCTAGATGAAGAAATTGATGACTAAGTGGAATGAATTTCAAACAATTTTGTACAACTGATTTTTATTATCCTGCATCAGTGTGTCTATAAGCTCTAATATTAGTCTCACAATGTATTAAGCTTCTATTCTATCACCAATGATAGCAATTCTGATTGAGTATGTTCAATTGAATAGAATGCTGCCAAATATACTATTGGGAGAATTGTTGAGAGAAAAAAACACTATTAAGAAAAGAAAAAACAGTTTACAAAATTTGGAGGAGCATCAATGGGATTCGAGTAAGTGCTTGTTTGTTTTAACATCAACAAATATTTGGAAGCTCTCATTTATGGTGGCTTATACGACGCTGTAAGCTTATAACAACTCGTTTCAACAAGGGAAAGGAAAATTAACTAAAAAGGGTGTGTAAAGAGGATTGCATATTTGCATTATGTGTGTTCAATTAACTAAAAATCACGGTAGTGGGTGTGGGTAGCAAAATTACGTTTCACAAGAAAACACTAATCACAAGAGCTTCTTCACCTTTGATGCACATATGCCAGTGAGAATGGCTTTTCCAAACATGCTATTAGCCATCACATATAAGTCTCAACTCATACTATTGTGTTAAGTTTTGTCAATAATGGGAATAAGTTTTTTAGTGCATGTTTGACTTATCGTAGAGAAGCTAACGTACGTTAGGATAAAGGTTCTGTTTGGCAAGTCCAATAAGCTAGCTTATAGCTTATTTGACTACCTTATAAGCTTGTTTGACTGAAGTAGAGGGTTTGGTAAACAAGCTTATCTCATTTGCTTATAGCGTTTCTTCATAAGCTAATTTATTTAGCTTATGTAGGCGTTTGGAAGAGCTTATTTAAGCTCCTTTTGACTTATCTGATGACATAAACTCTTATGCGGTGTGTTTGCAGAGCTTATCAAAAGAGCTTATGATATCTCATAAGGAGTTTTTGACTTATTTTGATAAGTTAGTGAAACAAGCTTATGGTATTTATAAAAGCTCTTATGGAACCCTAGTCCCTTCTTCTTCTTCTTCGTTGAGCAGAGCAGGGGAACCCTAGCGCCGCCTCCGCCTGTGAGCTCCGTCGTGCGCCGCCTTCCGACTACGAGCTCCGTCGTGCGTGATCGTCTTTCCACAGTCGGCTCTGTGCTCCACCATCGACCGCCCTTTGAAGCACCTTGCCACAATCGGCTCTATGCTCCATCATCGACCGCCCTTCGAAGCACCTTGCCACAGTGCTTCTCCCCCATCGTCGTTGCGTCACGTCGTCCGTCATCACAGATCCTACACCCAGCACTTCATTTGTTCCAGCCGTTGGAGGCGGAGAACGCGTGGCGGATCTGAGATCAATTACTGGCGGTTTGGGAACGATGGAGCACGACGCGGCGTAGCTTCTGGTCCGAGGCGGAGAACGCGAGTTGCTGGCGGTATGAGAACGATGGTGGCAGATCTGGGATCCCTTTTTCACTGCTTTACATGAGGGAGCCCTAACGAGGAAGGAGAAGGGGATTCTCGGGGGTCAGGGACTCATGGATAAGTGTTTTTCGAAGTATGTATCCAAACACCTTAATTTTGTATAAGTGCTTTTGGAAATATGCATCCAAACGCACATGACTTATTGAATTTAAGCGCTTATGACTTAAGCTCTCATGCAATAAGGTATTATGCGATAAGTGCTTAGTTAAGTTGTTTACCCAAACGCACCCTATGACTAGTAGCTTATAGCTTATTATCTTTTATCTCGTTTTTACCCTCGTTCATTTAATGAAATTCCCACTTTACCATGTCTATTATAAATATGTCATTTTATGTCATTTTATATTTATAAGCTAGTTCAACCACTAATTTTACCAAAGACTTTAAATTCAATCACCTAGCTTTTCACCTATCAACTATCAGCTAAAAATTAATTTACCAGTTATCAACTAGCTTATCAGCTATTTTTATCAAACAGAGTCAAAATATTTATTGAGTTTTTTTTATAGACAGATATACTTTTAAATATGTTTACAGTGATAAATCAAATATAGCCTCAAACTCACTCTTCCAATTTTACTTTTCTCCCAAAGTTAACAACCAGCTAGTGTTATCTCTATCTATCAAGGCTTCGTCTTGTTCCTTGCCTCCATATTTCTATCCAATTGCAATTGTATTTTTATTTTACGCCCAATAAATCAAGTCAGATTTTGTTTGGTTCCGCTTAGAGTCGGTCCAACACCTACCAAGTCTAAAGTCATTAAACATTTACTTAAATGTCTGAAGTGTCTAAAACAGTATGATTTTAAACACATGATAAAAATAAATTGACCTCTTAAGTAATCAAAGATGCCACTTAAATATTTAAAATGAGACATAATCAATGTCACCGTAATTTTTGTCCAAAATTAACAATCATGAAACCTTAATTTAAAGAGATAACAAATACTGTCTAGCGGGATCAAGCGAAAGAACTAATGTGTACATAGTTTGAAAATATGAGTAACTAATTTGATATTTTAATTTTGTTAGGTACTAAAAGTTTAAATCGAACCTCGGTATTTTTTCAGGATCAAGATGAGTCTTTCTTTTTCTTCTAATCTTAGCTTTCTCTTGAAGTTAATCCACGGTTCACGAAAAAGAAAAAACAAAAGGGAGAAATAATGATACGAATCGTGACGGAAACGAATAATTTGCATTGCTGCTTGTACAAACTGTCATGTACCCAAAAATTGCAAACAATACTGTTTATATGTACCTTCAGATTTGCTAAAAATGTTCATAAAGTTGAGGGAATGGAAGTTAATTGCTAAAACTTCAAAATTATATGAGGTTGTATAGATATTTTTTTTAAAATCAAATTAAGGATTTTATTAATCAGTACCTAAAGATATTGATTAAGAAATAAAAAAAATAAAATTTAGTATAAGAAATTGTAACGTTTAAACCTTGAAAAGATTGAATACATCATTTTCAATACATAATTTCTATCTTTGTTTCTTTAATTCATGTCCTTACTGCACTGATTAACACTTACTTAAATTTAAACTAAGCACATAATTATACATTTTTTTGTCTTATATCTTGATTTATCTCTCCCATAATTTTCACTTTCTAATTTTATTTTTACTTTTTTCACGGATATAAGCATGATCTGGAATCCATATTATCCTTTTTTTTTTATTATTACTCCCCGATCCATAATATAAGAAATAAAACCCTAAAACACACATACATTGGAATGTGTTAATTATAATTAATATTCATGTAAATTTTCAAAAACACCCTTCTAATTTTAATTAATATTTTGATTGCCAATAATTAACGAGTGTAATTAAGAAGGACCATATTGAAAATTAGTATTTAATATGTGTAAAAATTGATGAATATTTATTATATTTTGAACCAAAGAAAATGACCCATTTGTTTCTTCTATCAACTGGATGGAGTATCTTGAGAGGGGAATCCATATTATCATGGAGGGCATGATGGTAATTTAATTAAAAAATGGTTACCAAAATTAATTTTGTTGGTTGAAGAGGAAACGGTTATTACCTATGACCTTCTCATCAATCATTAATGTCCCTGGTCTTGTTCCCATCATTAACCACATCACATACCTTAACAAAAATCTGGGTTTTGATGTTATCATGTTAAATTGTTAAAGGGTTGTCTTGTTTTTGCAATCTTTTGATAATGGACATTGAACCCTCTTCGGGTTTAACTGAAAGATTCAAGGTTTACGATGAGCTGGAGTTGCAGGAGTTTCATGACAAGTTTGTGATCAAATCCCATGAATCCCCAAATCAAGGATTCTGGATTAGCCGTCAAGATGGGAACATCAGTTTATTTGATGGTAATTTGTTTTTTTTTCTTTTTTGACTCTTCATTTCATGATTTGTTTCAGAGAAAATGCAAGAAATGTGCTTTGAAGTATGTACCCTTTTTTTAATGATTCGGTGAAAATAAATTGAAAAGTTAATTCTTTTCTGAAGTAGAAATAATTCTTGGGGTTTTGGAGTTTTCAGAAGAAATAATTTAATTGCAAGCAATAATGTTCTTTAGTGTCTTGGTGTATGTTGTTGGTCTTGGTTGGCTGTTATTTTGGGAAAGAAGGGAAAATCATGGTAATATTATATAGTGAATATCTCAATTTTCACATTTTTGAATCAGCTATACCCAAAAAGAACGTTTAGTTTCTTGCATTCTGAGGTTTGGTCGACTCTTTTGTAGTTATTTAGTTTCAGCTTCATGTATGCAAGATTACCAATTTTAGAAACGTATTATTTGAAATTGACCATCCATCTTATTGTAATTGTTTCCTTTTTATGATATTTTTTTTTTCAGGTGACACAAGATTAGGAAGTCCATCAAGGACATCTACAATTTATGGTGTGGTGGGAACAATAAGATTGGTTGTAGGTAGATATGTTTGTATGCATTTAACTTGAGTTGTTTTTATATATACTTGCATATGCATTTGTTTTCCCATATACTCATTCATCTGTCTGCATTTGAACAGCTACATTGTCTGGTAGTAACATCTAATCTTGTCCTGGTATTCCTTGAGGATATTTGTTTGATTAGAATGTTTCTTGGCCTGGAAAAATAAATCTAACTGTGTTTAATAAATGCTTGATATTTGTTTATACACATAGGCAAACATTTTTTTTTATCATTGATGGTATTGTTTATTCCTCCAAGTGTTATTCATTTCTCCTTTCCTCTTAATGGATGTCTAACACGTTATATGTGGCCGCCTTCTCCAGTTGCTCACGTTGATTGCATCTGCTTTAGCATAACAAAGTTGAACTAGCTAAAAGAATTAAGATGAACTAAATATTCTCTTTTTGTTTCACTTTGATTTTTGAAATAACCACCTAATCTAATACAAGAACTGCCTTTATACTTATTAAAGATCAATGACACTTGCCTTGGTGTAGGAACTTATGCCATCGTAATAACCTCACGGAAAGAAGTTGGAAGTTTCTTTGGTTTTCCAGTATATCACTTGATGTCTATGAGAGTACTTGCCTGCAATGGGGCTCTGAGGTTTGCAACTGCTCAAGAAGTAAGGATTTATGTAGTCAGAAGTTATTCAGGGATCATTCAAATGATACACATGTGATTCACATTTAATACGTCCTCGGTGTACTATCTTTCTATAGAAAAGAGATGAAGCTTACTTCAGGACTCTGTTGAAGGTAGTGGAGTCAATGCCAGGCTTGTACTATTCATATGAAACGGATATTACATTAAAGTAAGAGTCAGAGTCTTTAAATTTGTGGTTTGTCATTATCTTAGTAGCATCATATTCATATCATTCCAAGGTTCATTTTCATAAGATGTAATTCATTGTGTCCACCAGCTTGCAGAGAAGAAGCAAGCTAGTTGAAGGGTGGATGACCAAGCCAATGTGGAAGCAGGTTAGTTGACATAATGCTTGATCTTCTGGGAATAGTTGTCATCTGGAATCCAATCCTTAAGTGAACAGTTTTTTGGATTAAAATCTACTCTCTTTTTTTCATATCTCCATTGAGAGTGAAACATTCTGCCACCAACATTTTGTTCACATGTAATTGAATTCTGTTGTATGCTACAGCTAAAATTTCAAGTATATATTTCTTTATTCAGCTTACACTACTTCAATTTGATCCGTTATTTTACTGCTTAGTTCTGCCATGATGTCATTTCATTTCAAAGAAAGGGCTCTGGACCCCTGTTGATACCATACAATGCAATTATCAGCAAAAACTTGCTGACAATTTTAGGTTTCCTTTTTCCATTTGTATTTCAGGCTGACCCTAGATTTGTCTGGAACGGACATCTTTTGGAGGAGCTTATTGAGTGTAAGGTTAGATAATTTGGCAGTACTTCCTGTTTACTGAAGTAAAATGCTTTTAATTTCACTTAAAAAAGAAAGTGTTTTCAAATTCTTAATGAACTAAATCTTGTCATTCTTAGTTTGATCATGAGGTTTGTCCCCTTAATTAACACACATTTTTTATGGTGGCAGCTTGACAGATTCATCATCCCCCTAGTACAAGGGAATATCCTAAAGTTTAAATTACCGTTGTATGTGTGTGTGCGTGTGCGCGTGCGATCTCCACATAATGCCAATGCATGAAAATGATGAAAATGAAGTATATGTTCACATTGAGATGCCAGTTATGTTGTCCCTTAACTGGGGTTTAAGCTTCCAACAGGCAGAGTTGAAGGTAAAAGACACACTTTCTACAGTAACATTAGTTGCAAGGAGATGCACACGGCGTCTAGGTACCATGTTTCTAAGATGCTTCCTCTTATGATAATATCATCATGAACTTGCAATAGCTCATTATAATATGGCAATGTGGTGACATAGGAACAAGAATGTGGAGAAGAGGAGCTAACCTTGATGGTGACACTGCCAATTTCATTGAAACTGAACAGTTGCTTGAAAACGAAGATTTCAGATCATCATTTTTGCAGGTAATATTGTACTGTAATGAAGTATCAACTTCCAGTAATTCCTTTCAATAGTTTCTCCTTACAGTTGGTTATGTTTTCTATTAGCATATCTGTTCATTTTTCTAAAAATTGGTACTGTTGTGTTGTCAAACATGCTAAAGGACTTTGAGTACTGCATTTAACTGAAGTTTCAAATATAGATAATATAATATGATGAATATATAGCCTCACTATTTTATTTGCAGTAAAAACTTTATTTTTGTGTATTTGGAGATGTTTCTAATTTTCTTAGTTTCAATTTGGAGATAATTGTTCCTTGCTTCTTTTAGGTATTGCTAGCCAATGAAATTTACTCAATCAATAGCTTGAACTTAACACTGTTTTTGTTTACATACAAATTGAGGTAAAAATTTTAACGAAGAAAAAAGGTTAATGAACATTTGGTATCCTAGTTTCCATTGAAAACCTATTATCTTCAAACATCAATTTTTGTCGTACCAGTTTTTGATTTGTATTCCATTTAATTGGTTTGCAGATTCGAGGTTCAATTCCTCTTCTGTGGGAGCAGATTGTTGATCTAAGCTATAAACCCCACCTTAGGGTTATTAGTCATGAGCAAACAGTAAACTTCTATTTCTGATTCTACTAGCACTTTAATGGTTTTACCATGGGATTTGTATTAATAAATGTTTCTTTTGTTTTTCTCCTCCACTCCTTCTGCTTCAGCCATATATTGTGGCGCGTCATTTCAATGATCTCTTACAAAGATATGGAGAGATAGTAGCAGTTGATTTAACTGATAAAGTATGGCTTCTATCTTCTCTGTTTCTACTCTAAGCCATGAATCTGTAGCAAATTATTTCTCAGATTTATTGTGAGTCCAAAGATATGTGGTGCCTTCTTGATGCTTAGGATGAAGGAAAACATATAATTCTAAATACCATACAGATACAAATTATAGCATGTGATTCATGTTAATCAAAAGAAAGAGAAGAATGTTCATACCTTGGAGATTCGCAGAATCCATCACAGCGGATCAAAGGGTGAGAAGGAGATGAACAGTGATCAGATTGTTGGAGAAGATGAGAGGGTTACTCCTCTTTTTCTGGTTGGTTTTGGTTTTGTGTTACTGACTGTAAGAATGCCTAATGGGGAGGCTATTCTTATAACCTACCAGCAGAGAGTAGGGACCTCTCAACGGGTTAATATTAGAGATGACCCATCCCATCATAGGGTCACTCTTTAGTAAATACCCAACAACTATTTCACCAATTGGTTACGTAATTAAGAATTAATTTTATAACTGATATTTTAATAATTTAATTATAATTTAATAACCAATTAATGCTAATCCATATATTATTATTTAACATTCTCACACTTGGATAGCATTAATCAATTATTATAGAGAAATACCAGTTACGATCAAAGCACACGTTAACCAGCAGTATAAGAAATACAAGCTTTAACAATGCAGAAATAGTATCCGATAGGGAAGTAAATCATACATGCTAAAGACTCATATTTCACATAAAGATTGATGAATATAAAATTGCATATAATTAATAAAGAGAAATATGCAATTCAAAAAATGGTCCAAGCATCTTAAAATGCTATAAGAGATATGAATCCAAGAATGACGTCAATTTACATATCTCATAAAAAACGATAATGGGCAAATAATGGTTTCAGACTCCCACTAATCCAATACATCAAAAGACTTAACTAAGCCCATATGAATTACATGATTCGGAATATTCCAACAGCTTAAGCCTTTGGTTAGTGGATCGCAAGCATGTTTCCTGTATCTATATGCTCAATACGAGTCCGAAACTCCCGAATCTTCTCTCTAACGAACAAATATTTCACATCAAAATGCTTAGTGCGAGAAGAGCTTCTATTGTTATGAGAGAAGTTCACAGCAGCAGATTGTCACAATATATCACAAGTGGCCTAGATATGCTTTCAACAATGTGAAAGCCGTAAATCAAATTTTTCACCCACATGGCTTGACAAGTAGCCTCATAGCAAGCAACATACTGCTTCCATGGTAGAAGTAAGTATGTAAGCGTCTGTTTGACGCTTTTCCAAGAAATAGCTCCTCCGCCATCATAAAGATAAAGCCGAAGTAGATTTTCTGGCCGTCGGGGCAACTCGCGAAATCGGAATCGAGTAACCAGTGACCGAAGTTGATCGGACTTCTTATAGGTCAACATATAATCTTTGGTTCCCTGCAAATATCTCATGACCTTTTTACGGCTTTCCAATGACCCAAACCAGGTTGCTCAAGTATCTCCCTAAAGCATTTACAAAGAAAAGCAATGTCGGGACGAGTACAAACTTGAGCATACATTAAACCGCCAACAATGGAAGCATATGGGACCTTTTTCATTTCATTTATTTCTACATCATTTTGAGGACATTGAGATTTAGAGAATTTTTCTTCACCCTTTTGAACAAAGCAAGACATGGGGAGCAAGAATGCATATTAAACCTTTTGAGGACCTTTTTCAATATATCCTTTTTGAGACAATCCAAGAACACCACGTGACCTATCACGATAAAACGGATGCCTAAAACAAACGAAGCATCACCAAGGTCTTTCATATCAAAGTGGCTACTCAACATGAGTTTTGTCTCGGTCGGGATTTTAACACGTTTGCTAGCAAGAAGTATATCATCAACATATAGAACGAGAATGATGAATTCACCCTCACAAGTATTCAAGTAAACGCACCGATCCGAGGCATTTTCTTTGAAGCCAAGAGAAGTGACAACCCGATCAAACTTCAAATACCATTGTCCGGAGGCCTGTTTTGATCCATAAATAGACTTATTCAGCTTGCAAACCAAGTGCTTTTTTCCTGCTTTCAGCAAAACTTTCAGGTGAACCATGTAAACATCTTGATGAAGGTCTCCATTCGGAAAAGCCGTCTTCACATCCATCCGGTGAAGTTCTAGATCAAAATGAGCTACCAAAGCCATGACAACTCGAAATGAATCTTTTGTAGAGATCGGTGAGAAGGTCTCCTTATAGTCAATGCCTTCTCTTTGGTTATAGCCTTTAGCTACTAGTCCGGCTTTGTACCTTTCAACTTTACCATCCGGAGTACGTTTGGTTTTGAAAACCCATTTGCATCCAACAGGTTTACAACCAATTGGTAATTCCTCCGGACTCCAAACACCATTATGAGACATAGAAGACAACTCATCATGCATAGCATTCACCAATCGAAGCATGAGAGCTAGAAATTGCCTCCTCAAAGGTAATAGGATCATCATCATCATTGAGGTCAAACTCATGTTCCCGAAGATATACAACATAATCATCCGGTATGGAAGGTCTGCGCACTCTTTGAGACCGTCTCGGTGGAATTTCATCAACAATAAGATCATGTTCTTGTTCATCTACAAGCGGTCTTGCCACACCATCTTCATGTTGAAGATTCCGATCAACATCATCATTTGGAATCAAAACTTCTATAGGAAAAGGAACAGCTGGTATAGGAACATTGGTGCGATCTTCTTTAAGAGTAATCGGTCGTGGTATATCACTCCCACTATCCAAGTCATCCTCAAAGAAAACCGCTCGATCGATTCGACGACTCGCATAGAATGAGATGGACAATAGAATCGCTACCTCTGGAACCCACACAATAGCCAATAAAGAAGCCACTAACAGTCTTAAGATCAAGCTTCTTAGACCGAGGATTATAAGGTCTAACTTCGCCTTACAACCCCATACATGAAAATGTTTCAAACTCGGCTTCTTTCCACTCATGAGCTCATATGGAGTTTTTGGTACAGACTTGCTGGGTACTTGATTTAGAATATAGACAGCGAGTTTTTAAGGCATCTCCCCAAAGAAAGTCCTGCAATGATGAATGGCTCAACATACATCTTACCATCTCCATAAGTGTGCGGTTACGCCTCTCTGCAACTCCATTTTGCTCGGGAGTACCAGGCATAGTGTATTGAGCTTCAATACCGCATTCCTCAAGAAATCGGCAAAAGGTCCCGGGTTTCTACCCGTCTCATTATATCTACCATAGAATTCTCCACCTCTCGTCGGATCTTACACATTTTATTTTCCTACTGTTTTCAACTCAACAAAGCTGACCTTAAAGGATTTGAAAGCATCTAGAGAACTAGACTTTTCTTGCAGAAGATCTATCCACCCATATCTCGAGAAATCATCTATAAAGGTAATGAAATACCCATATCCACCCATGGCAGTGGGTGTAATAGGTCCACACAGGTCGGTGTGAATCAACCTGTAACACATCGTCACACCTATTTGCCGCTTTATTCCTAACCTTGGCAAAGAATTTGCCCTTGATGCAATCAACACATGTATCAAAATCGGAGAAGTCTAGATCATGGAGAATACCTTCCTTGACTAGCCTCTCAATACGGGGCCTAGAAATATGCCCCAAACGTCGATGCCATAACATAGAAGATTGTTCATTAATCCTACTGCGTTTGTTTCCAAGGCAGAATTGTGAGACATGTCATGTAGATCTAACATATAAAGGCCATCACGTAAAACTCCTGAACCAACGGAAATAGAATCTGAATAAACAATCAGTTTTCCACTACCAAACTTAAAGGTGTAACCACATTTATCCAAAGCAGAAACAGAAATCAAGTTCCTTCTCATAGAAGGTGCATACACAACATCTCTTAAAAGCAAATTATGTCCAGAAGGCAAAAGTAAAGAAACAATTCCAATGTCAATAACAGAAACTCCAGCTCCATCTCCCATAATAATTTTGGACTCAGCATCACTTGGTTTCCTCAGGCTTGTGAACCCCTGCAAGGAATTCACAACATGAATGGTTGCACCTGAATCTAACCACCAAGTATTTGGAGGAACATCAATGGCATTGGATTCAAAGCATGTTAGAGCCTTCTCTAAAGTCATAAATTTCTCCCCAACAGCTTTGTGATATTCTTTAGCATTATCGATCTCTAAGATACTCTGCCTGATGGATTTTTCCATAGTATACTCCATCACTTTCAGGCACACTCTATTAGAGTATTCCCATTTCTCATAAGCAATCCTCTGTCTGCAAGAGACTCATTTGTGAGAGCAGCTGGCTTGTCTTCCCTCAAGGCCAGATCCAAGTCAGCAATGGTTAAGTAGAGATCTAGAGACTCTTTCCAGTCCTCATAGTTTGTCCCATTTAGAGTTTTGACAGAATTTGGGAAGGAGGCTGACATAAACAGAGAATAAGGAATCATTAAGAATTGAAGGGTAATATGATTCCATATATATGTTCAGCCGATCTTGCCCACACTAC
Source organism: Sophora flavescens (assembly GCA_030762895.1). Classification (NCBI taxonomy): domain Eukaryota; kingdom Viridiplantae; phylum Streptophyta; class Magnoliopsida; order Fabales; family Fabaceae; genus Sophora; species Sophora flavescens. The sequence continues at coordinate 265,966,243 of CM061063.1, read as the reverse complement.
AAATTTCTTATTTATTATAATTCCGCCTAAGGGTCCCGAATCATAATAAACAAGAAATATAATAAAAAGAATAATACAATGTACAAAACTTACATCACCAAAATTTCTAATACCGATAGGGTACTTGAAACCATAATTGACATAAGCTTAAGACAATAGTACGATGTATAATAACTAATTACATTAATAATAGTACACCGATAGGGTATAATTATTATTAATATAATACAAATATAACACATTAGAATAATCAATTATTTAACAACACAAATTTTGTATAATTATACCCACGATAGGTGAGTTCATAACTATACAAAATATCAATAGTCATGCTACAATTATACATTAGAATAATTAATTGTTTAACTACACAAATTTTGTATAATTATACCCACGATAGGTGAGTTCATAACTATACAAAATATCAACAGTCATGTTACAATTATACATTAGAATAATTAATTGTTTAACAATTGCAGCATAGAACACACAACTTAATTCACATAAGGCTCTAAAATTAATTCCATCTATATGACACATGATCAAGGAGAGTATAACATATCATAGTGTCACAAAAAAGTAGAGAACAATCACAAAATTTTAGATCAAAACCTTAGAGTACAGTATTAAAAATACAATATATTTTTCGGTTTTAACCATATAAAATATTCGCGAGGCGAGAGGTATCTCGCGAGGCGAATCTTGTGAAAAGTCAGCAACGTTTGGTCTTCTCGCGGGTACTCGCGAGGCGAGTAAAGTGTTCGCGAGGCGACCCAGAAACCTTTCATTTTCCTAGAACAGTCAGCCTTCGGGGTCGCGAGGCGAGGAGCATGTTCGCGAGGCGACCCAGAGACCTTTCATTTTCCTAGAACAGTCAGCTTTCGGGGTCGCGAGGCGAGAAACATGTCGCGGGGCGACCAGCAGAGGATGACAATTTCACTGTTCTTCCGCTTTCAGTTCGCGAGGCGAGAATAATCTCGCGAGGCGAAATCGAATTCCAATATTCTTGATGCCCAGAATCGCGAGGCGAGCAAAACTCGCGGGGCGATTGAACCAGTTTCACGCAAAAGGGAAACAAAAAACATCGATTTCTCACGTTTTATTTAATGAAATCCAACGATTTTCGAGTATGTTACTCGAATAACATGTGAGAAGAAAAGCCCTTAAACAATTTTCGAAATCATTAGCCAGAATCATAGTTTCGAATTTTGAAGAACAAGGCATGAAAACGAAAGTTGCTGAAGGGAAAAATTCCGGGCAAGCAAAAAATTTTACAATATTGATATAACATGATATGAAAATCCCTAACAAATTTTGTATCTTGATTGAAAAAACATAAATTAGGGTTCATATAATTTTCAGAACAGCTATAACATGTATCTATCCATGGCTCTGATACCAATTGAAGGAAAACATATAATTCTAAATATTAGGCAGAATCCATACCTTGGAGATTCGCAGAATCCATCACAGCGGATCAAAGGGTGAGAAGGAGATGAACAATGATCAGATTGTTGGAGAAGATGAGAGGGTTACTCCTCTCTTTCTGGTTGGTTTTGGTTTTGTGTTACTGACTGTAAGAATGCCTAATGGGGAGGCTATTCTTATAACCTACCAGCAGAGAGTATGGACCTCTCAACGGGTTAATATTAGAGATGACCCATCCCATCATAGGGTCACTCTTTAGTAAATACACAACAACTATTTCACCAATTGGTTACGTAATTAAGAATTAATTTTATAACTGATATTTTAATAATTTAATTATAATTTAATAACCAATTAATGCTAATCCATATATTATTATTTAACATAGGAGGCAAGGATATTCATGATGGAGTAAAAATGTGTTTAGTTTTCAGTTTAGCCTCAAAAAGCTGGCTTCTTTAGGAACTTATTGCATCAAATCATATTTAAATATTTCCTTCTTTTCCTATGCCCCTTTTCTTTCTTTCCTGCTAAGTCTGAGAATATCATCCTTGCTTGAGTTTGATTGATACGTCTTCGAGGATAAATATCATCCTCAGCAAGTCTCCAGAGCTAATTTTCCCTTGTAAGTGCATGTTAGTGTCTTTTTCAGTAATTTCTTGTTAATTTTACTGTTGTAGCATGGTGAAGAAGGTCAATTAAGTGCAGCCTATGCTGCTGAAATGCAAAATCAGCACAATGTGAGGTGATAATTTTGACTTCTTTTTTCATCATACCCTTACACTACAATCTTGTGATTGCGGAGTTTGCTTTTAGTTCTATAATAGCTTAAACTGTATTACTGTATCAGTGTGTCTGATATTACTATTTTGTGTAGTTTTTCTTTTTATTTTACCATTTTATCTTCATGACTCATGGATTATGGCAGATATGTGCCTTTTGATTACCATTACCACTGTGGGAGCTCAAACTTTGATAATCTGAAAATCCTCTATGATGATATTGCAGAGGATTTTGAAAAACAAAGGTAATGAAAAAAAAAACCATCAAGTGTAGTTGCCACAATCCAGATGTGCTGGCAATCTATAATTCAGATTTTTAATGATTGCTATTTCAGCTGAGCAGATATTTCTTGATAGATGGAAAAGGAAATGTACTGGAGGAGCAGAGAGGAATTATCAGACAAAACTGCATTGATTCCCTTGATCGAACAAATGTTACTCAGGTTGGTTGCTAGGATTTCTTCTTTTGTTATTCTTTGTCTGATTGTACTCCCGTCTAGAAGAACTGCAACATGTCTAGTTACATGAATACTCATTTTGACTATCTTGATTCCGTTTGTAGTGTTACCTGGCCGAGAAGTCATTAAATCTACAGTTACAGAGGATTGGAGTGCTTACTCTCTCTGAGTGCATTTCTATGTTTGGCGAAGAATATGGAAAATTCAGATTGTGTATGGAATTTCTGGACAATTTCTTCCATTCTTATTTTTGAGTTATTGCCCTGCTTACTTGAGCTCTTTTTATTATATTAAGTATGGGCAGAGCAAGGTGATGAGATAAGCCTTGAGTATGCTGGGACTTATGCCCTCAAAGGGGACCTAGTGAGGTATGAAAATTTTTGTTACTGAAATCCTGTGTTCCAATGTTCCCTTTATTGATACCTGCACACTTTGGAAACATGGTGCAGATATGGAAAACAGACAATAACTGGAATAATTAAAGATGGGATGAGTGCGATTTCACGATATTACTTGAATAACTTCCATGATGGAATTCGGCAGGCAAGTTCATTGTTGTTGTCACTCATTTAAATGAAATCCACTCAATCTCAAAAGTGTTTAATAGTTTCATGTCTTCTGCAGGATGCCCTGGATCTGATAAGTGGTCGCTTTACTGTCATTAGAAATAGTCCTTCTCCCCTCCAACAGAATAGCTTTGAACCTTTTTCTGTAAGTAGCACGCACATCGGGGCTTAGTCTCTTTATTTTCTACCATTTCCAATCCTGAAAAGTTGTAATAAATTAAGAAAGAAAATGACATTTTAGAATCCATTCAACAGATCCTATTATATCTAGGGGGAGCGGGATGGAATAATGTAGTAACTATGTTAGTATCTGCAGATCATGGTTGACATACATGTAATGACATAATAAAAATTGTTGCATTGTGCATTCTGGTTTATAATTAATTTCAGCAAATTCATCAGCAAAAATACACATACCCAAAACTTAACCAATTTTTTGACAAGCAAATTCAGAACAGATTGATTAAATGTTGTTTGTGGACATAGATGATAACTATATTACAACAGTTCTTTTAAAATGGCTTATACAACAAATTCTCACTGGAATTGACATGTTTTATAGAAAACTGTAACCATGCAGTACATCCCAGTGGCATCAGCTTTGATAATTGGAGGTTTGAGTGCAACAACCTTGACTCTTCAGCAAGGTATATGATTCTGTTTTTCATTCATCTAATAAAGGGTCCTTGATGCTTACTTTGCTTTGCAATTTTTTTTTATTTTACTTTATTGTTTATTTTATCAACATGGCTGATAATATTTCTTGTTGGTTTTCTAGTGGGCCGAAATGCACATCACTATGTGTCCTCTGTACTTTGTGCTGGAATAACTGCTGGAGTTATGGCCATTGTCAAAGCTAATGGAAGGCAGTTCTGTTCAAGGCCCCGTTTGTGTGGTCTCTTGTGATGCTAGTAACCATGATTTTACACCACCCCACTTGAACAAAATGCAGTAAATTTGTGTGATTCATTCTGAAGAATGTAAATATGATTCTTATGGTAATAAATATATTGTTTTCGGATAGGTAGCTATCCATAATTGTTGATATCTGCTGGTGCAAGGATGGTCACTCAGCTAGCTGTCTATTGAATTGTCCCTTAGTTGGTTAGAATTAACAAATAAACGGGTAGAAAAATCTTCATTTGGTAAAATGGAAAAACAGAACTAATTATACCATAAAATTGCTCAAATATGCAAAGTTCAAAGGGGTATAGTGAAAAGTATTTGTTTTTGGAATGGTGAAAAATGTACATTTTAAAAGTACTTGGATCTAAAAGGCTTTCACGAAGACTTAGGGTTATGATAAAATACAATCTAGTTGACACCACTTAATGCAAAAATGTAGGAATGAATGAGTTCGGCTCCATTTTGAATGTTCACAGTTTTGTATTAACAAGTGTAAAATAATTTTTATTTGCTTGTTTTGAACCATCTCAACAATCATACTCTTGACCAACTACTATTGATTTGGATGGCAAGGAATTTAGTTTCTTTTAGGGAAGATTTTTGACTCTAGTGAATATTATCTCCTTAAATGAGTTTTTCCGATTTAGCTCGAATTAATCGGAGTTTAATATAATTTTCAGAAAGCGTTAGTGTTGGACAAAAAATAACCACACTTTTAAACTCTGATAGTTGCAAGTACAGAAAAGGAAAGACAAAAAAGGTAATTTATGCTTAGTCATCCAAAGTTGTCCAGCCATCCTTGTCATGTGCTCAAGAGTTCATCATTGCTAATTGCTGAGGAAGCAAACCATTTTGTGATATTCTCCAACTAATATCCAAAAGTAATAGCCACAGTTTGAGAGCACATTAACCCAACAGAGAACAATAGGCACCTAAAGAAATTAATAAAGGGAAACAACTTAAGTTGATGTGTTGGCCTATTGTTGAGCTTGTTATCATCTTGTCTCGTATTCAATGTGTTGAGAGTCCCACGTCAATTAGAGATATGATCTAAGTAGTATTTATAAGGTTTGGTCAGTCCTCACCTTACAAGTCGGTTTTGTGGGATTGAGTTAGGTCCAAAGCCCGAATTTAAGATGGTATCAGATCTATCCTAAATCTGTTATATGTGTTGAGAGTCCTACGTGGGCAGTCCCACGTTAGGCCCAAAGTCCGAATTTAAGACAATGGTATTTAACCATCTCTCTTAAAGCAATTAATTTTAAATGTTGTAACCTTTTTTCATTTTTATTTCTCGTGTTTGTGTGTTATCCTTTTACTTGGCTTCATTTTCGGTCTCTCTTTCTCACATAGAACTTGGACTGGAAGGATACCAGTAATTTAATATTGCTTCTGTCAAATTTTCCTGTTGGTTTGCTGCAATGTAATGTATTCTTGTGTGACTGTTTCCAAGTGGGAGTTGGAACTTTTTTATGGATATTACCCAGAAATGGTAAAGATGGGGGGACAACCGTCTATACTCTATAGTAATGCTTAGCAACAGAGAAAAGTATAGAACAAAGGCTTTTTTGCAGAGAATCTCAGTTAATCTTACGTTCCTTGTGACAAAGGAAAGTAGAGTTGGCAGCATGCTCAAAGTTTGATACCATTTTATTATAATGTTAACAAATGTCCTCAAGGTACTAGTTAAAAAAGTACTTCTCCCGATCTTTATTATAAGTAAAAAAGTCCTAAATTTTTTGTTCAAGGAAATTTTGTTTTCCAATGATTCATTTAATGACATTATTCCCAAAATATCCTTCATTTAATATAAATTCCAATGACTCATTTAATGAAGATTGAAGTTTTAAATGAAGGGTAATTTAGATAACAAACCTATTTTTTACAAGATTCAATGAGATTAACTAACCACCTTAAGATGTGTGTTTTATTTAATTTTTGCTTATAATAAAGACCAGAGAGAGTACCGGTTAGAATCTAAAAAGAGTAAGTTTTCGTTGGGACGATGCATTTTATATTTTGAAATATAATAAACTTAGTTTTTCAATGATGCTTATTTGGAGTAAAAAAAATATAATGATACTTATTTGGTTTTCTTAACCAAATATCCTTATGATACTTATTAGCACGACCCTTATTATAAATATAATTTTGAAGGACTATTAAGTTCACTCATTATTTTCATGTGTTCACCGCCATGGAAGTAGCTAGTAACATAACTATGTCTGCATATAAGTCATGTGCCACATAATAGTGACAATGAACTGTTTCCCCTGCTTGAATCCTATGAGCCTTCCAAATGATTATTTAAAGACATTATATACAAAATACAGCCAACATAACAATGGCTAGAGTCATTATGATTTTTAATTATATTTTGGGATATTACCATTTTACCCTAATTTTTGGATCCAATGCAGTTCTTTCTTATTTTACTAAAAAAATATATATTACACTTTAATCTATTAATATTGTGCCAATTTGCATTTTTAATTTTTAATAAAAGACATACTGTATCCACCTACAATTCCATTCAATTAAAGTTGACACATCTCACATGTCATTTCTAATATCTTAAATTTTGTGACTTGGAGTCATTTATTCAACTCATAAATCTTTTGGTAGAATTCACCTCTAATAGCAGGTTAAGTTTGGGTACTTGATATTTTATTTTCACTTTTAACACAATTCATGTGAAAACTAATGGTGGTTAATAACATGAACTTAATTAATCTCTATAAGGAGTTAATTAACTTTAGTTTGCCATCTATGGCTATAGATACTTGGAACATGATTCCTCTCAAGCGAGGCTTCCTTGTAAGTTATAATTAAATTAATTGTACACTATGTAAGATGCATTGTTCACCACAGAACATGGCAGTAGATTGAAAATCATTTGTTTCAATCACAGCCAAGCAGAGTTCCCCTGTTTTTCTTTTCTCTGTCTTACTTGGCATGAGACCATCAGAGGAAACAGAGACGGCAATTTTAGGTAGCATGCCATTTGCATGTGTCAACATGTCAACCCATTAATCCTACTCAGCAAACTATATATCAATCAAAAACTCAAATCCCAACACTATACCATTATTGAGCATCATTCACATGAACAACCAACCCCACTCACTACTCATCACAATCCTCAACTCACCCCTTTATCTTATTTGCTATTTCACAACATTTTTCTTTTAAAAAATATATATACTTGGTCCATATTTTTTAGGAGCCACTTCTCCTTACAAATCTCCCTATAATAAAATTAAATAAGTGTAAAAAAATAAAATAAAGTAAGATAAAATAAAGTAAAGTTGTTTCTCGAGTTCTTAAATCTATGACAAATAAGAAATCGTTGCTTAATTTTTTTTCTCATTGAAATTGATTTAGCTAACAGTGTGAGTTGGTTAAAATAAAATATCGTTGCTTATATAAAGAATCTTGAGGATATGTTACTTATGAATAAAAAAATAAGTTTTACTCAAAATATAGGTGAGTTTCTTAAATATTATGTGAAATAGTTGAACCCTCTTAATAAAAGATAAGCAAGTTAAAGTGGTTATTTAAATTTTGCCCATTAAAACAAGTTAATGTGAGTAAATTACTTAAATATTATGTGACATAACGAGACTCTCTTAATAAGCTTTAAGCAACTCAAAGCAGCTTACTTATTCGAGATGCTCTTAGAGTAGAATCAATACATATTTTATTTAAAATGTTATTGATTAGCAATTAGCATCTGTCAAAATTTAATAATAGGGATCTAGGCTTCAAAGTGCATTAATTATGGCCAAGTAACATATAATAAATTGTTTCTGTATATGTGAAATATGTGAAATGATACCATTTATCTCTTAAAAGTCCTCACAGCTGGCGACAAATTGCACCGAAACAAGTCCCCACAACTAGTATTTCTATTTACTCTTATTTCACAAACAGAACACCATTCACTCTGTTTTGCTCCAAATGACTCTGTTTATGCCATTAGGCTTTCCTTCCAAGTACCCTTCTCCAACTCCAACCAATGCTTCTTCACTCCTAAGTAAACCAAGTACAAAATCCCATACCCATTTTCACAAAACCCATTTCCCCAACAACCCCATTAATAATTCCCTTGTTATAAAAAACACCACCATCCACCACTTTATTATTCTCCAATTTTCCTCTGTCTCTCACTCTTGAAACACATCAATGACTGATGCAAATGCTGCATCATTTGAAGCGTTTCTCCAAGATTGGATGGTGCACCAAAGAAGCCACCTTGATGAGCTTCTCTCAGCTCAGCAACACCACCAACAACTTGAAGATGATGATAGGAGAGGGTTGATAAACAGGGTCATCTGCCACTATGGACAATACTATGAAGAGAAATCAAAGGTTGCCCAAAACAACATCCTCCTTGTTTTCTCACCTCCATGGTTCAGTTCATTGGAAAGAACTTTTCTTTGGGTGGCAGGGTTCAAACCCGGAATGGCATTTGAGATTGTGAACACATCTTTAGAAAATGACTTATCAGAAGAGCAAAAGCATAGGTTGAGTCAGGTCCAACAAGAGACCAAGTTGAAGGAGAGGGAACTGAATGATAAATTGGCTAAGGTTCATGAGAGTGTGGCTGCACCACCTCTTGTGGAGGTGGCTAGAAGCCATGGAAGAGTGTGTTTGGGAAGGTCCTTGATGGAAGCAGAGGAGGTTGGTGGTACAGTTCCAAGCAGTTTCAAGGTGGAACTGGAGAATCTGGTGGCAAGTGCTGATGGTTTGAGGAGAAACACAGCTTTGAAAGTTTTGCAGGTACTGAGACCTGCTCAGGCTGTTACCTTCTTTGCTGCTGTGGCTGAGCTTCAGCTTAGGGTCAGGGCTTGGGGTTTGGAGAAAGATGCTCAAGGTGGAGGCCAAGTGTGAAATCAATCATGGGAATATATTTCAAGGCTTTTTTTGTAAGGTGGTTTTGGTTTTAGTTTTCTTCATATTTTCCCTTTTTTATTTCTTAATGTTTCTTGTTTTTACAATTTGGTTTTGTGTTCTTTTGGAAATTGGTTTGAATTGTATGATGCATAGGCCTCAGCAGTTAGCATTGAAGAGATGGCCATTGGGCTGTGTGCATTCAGGATTTGATGATAAGGCACTAAGGTGGAGAGATATTTTATATGTCTGGCCTTAATGCTGTTTCTGAGACCTGAAGTTTCTTGGTTAAGCTCTGACCAATGATGACATGATCAGGTCATGCAATGCCTGCTTTAACTTGAGGGTGGAGCATCACTTGGACATCAGTAGTTCAGTTCAGTACCTCTTAGAGAGAGAGAGAGAGAGAGAGAATCCAGGATCTGATTCTCAAATCTCAAACAGCTGCCCCAGATTTCACTATTTGTTTGCTATATTTACTGTATATAGATACCTAAGAATTATTTTATTTTGCTTTTGTGATATTAAGAACATGTTTTTGAGTGAAGAACTTGAATGTATAGAATGTTGAGCCTTAAAAATCACTGTTTACAGTATCCCAAGAATGATGCCTATTTACTAGGTTTGTTCATTAACATGATCATATTTACTGTAGATAGATACCTATAAATTATTTTATTTATCTTATGTGATATTAAGAACATGTTTTTGAGTGAAGCACTTAGATGCATAGAATGTGAACCTTAAAAATCATTTTTTACAATATCCCAAGCATGATGCATATTTACTAGGTTTGCTCATATATATCTTATGACCTTACTAGTAATAGTAAGTAGTAACCATCTTTGAAAAGTTCTATACTAATAAAAAGGGTCTTGTCAAGGGCACTTGTTTCTTAGTTACAAAAAAAAAAAAAACCAATGTAGCCTAATAGTCTTATAGTGCACTTTTACACTTTCACAGTCGACTTCTTTGGGAAGCAGGCTTAAAGCTGGCAAAACCAGTCACTTCCCTGCCTGTGACCAAGGTGTTGATGTCATACGTGCCTTCAAAGGTATAGATAGGTTCTAAATCACAGAATGCCTACAACACAAGATAAGAAAAGCAGAAAATATGTCAGAAAACAAAATGGCCTGATCTAAGCTCTTTTAATATCTCAATCTCAACCCAAAAAAAAAATTAAAATAGAAGAATAATGTAATCAAGCACTGTAGGGATATGATAATTTCCATCGTGAGTGTGGGCATTCCCGTGAGGGTAGTCCGGGCGGAGACTTTTCCCCACAGGAATAAGGACGGGGAGAAAATCTCCACCAAGTCTTTTCAGGGTTGGGGATGGGAAACATACCACCATTTCGCAAGGTCCCCGTCTTTCATAAGATTACAAAAGTATACTTATAAATATATTTTAATAATTCTAAATATATATTTTTATTTATTAATGTAATAAAATATTTTTAAAAAAAAATAATCCTAAATTTTTTAATCATATTCGGTTTCTCAGTTTCTCCTATGATGTCTTCACCTTCTAGTGTCAGACCTCTCACTCTCGGGTCTGAGCTCTCCAAGCGTTTGGTTCTTGCGTTGTCTAAGTAATAACTTTATTGTTTCACATCATGTCACTCTGATACTAAAATGTTGTTGAAGACTTAAATGTTGGACATGATAAGAAGAATTGAACTTCATGCCGTCTTAGATCTTGTTGTAATTTTTTTGAATATGGTATTGGTACTATATGAGTTTGAACTTGTTGCAATATCTTGGACAGTGCTTCAACTTTAAATTTAAGATTTTTTAGTTTATATATTTTATATTTTATTGAATTTTAGTTTATTATTTTTTTATGAATTTTCAAGTTCTGGAACTCTCCGCGTGGATCCGTGGCATCCGCGAGGAATGGGGACGGTTAAGAAAAACTCCCTTTGACGGGAAACGGGGACGAGGACAAGAGAAAAATTGGGAGACGGAGATGGGGAGCGGGAGAATACTCCACACCCCTGCCCTATCAACCCTATTGACATCCCTTTCAAGCAATTGTGAAGTATAGAATTGCTAATAGGATATCATATTCTGCAAGTACATATTTTAATTTAATTTAATCATAGCCTAGTAAGCCTACTAAAGCCTTCACAAATAAATTAAGTATAGATCTTTATGATACAATAACCCTTCCATCCTCATCTAAAAAATCCCATTTATTGTAATAGATTTCATGCTTAGTCTATATATACCTGGAATTAGGTAGGGGAACCCTATCATCATCAGCATCCCACTTATTTTAATAAAATTCTTGCTTTGGCCTAGGAAACATGATATTTACTAAAACACAGCAAAATTGGAGGTGCAACAAAATAAATTAGGAATAGGCATGAGAACCTTTGCCACCAGAAAATCAACCAAAATTCCATTGCCACCAAGCAATTCTCTCCCCAAGGCAGCTGTTTCTCTTGCCATCAAACTGATCCACGACTGAAAAATGATGAGAATTAATTAGCAGATTACCTTACCACAATTAATAATAACAACAAAGTAGCCAACCTTGAAATTTTATTACTTTTTTCTTGCTGGGGTGAAGGTGATTACAAATGTGACATGTTACAAAATTACCTTTCCCAAGCTAGCATGACCTGGAGTCATTTTACCACTCTCATACAACTTGCAGAGGCGCCAACCAACAAGAATCATTGCTTGAACATTACTGAGCATCTTAACAAGTTTCTGTTGGTTGATTTGGAAAGCTGCTAATGGTGCTCCAAACTGTTTCCTCTCCTTTAGGTACCTTTTTAGTCACACAGAATTCAGAATGATTTGCAGCTAAAGTATATTAAGAATGAATTTAATTTTGATGTACCATAATTGTAAGAGTTTTATGCTATTTTCCAATAATGTGTTGCTACATCATTTAATAAACTTGAAGCATTGGATAAGTTTTAACTCATTAAATGATGGAGCAGCTATAAAATTTTATAAAACTGACTGTGTATTAAAATTTAACTTGAGAAGAATACCTATGACACATATCATAGATGCCCATTGATGCGCCAATAGGTTGCCAAGCAACCATTACACGAGAAAGAGCAAGTACCTGTTTCGAGAGAGCTAAAACAAATAAGCAACATGTAAATTGTAGACAAAAGTACAAAATTGCAACAACTACAACAAAGGCTCTGTCTGACAAGTCCGATAAGCTAGCTTATAACTTATTTAACTAGCTTATAAGCTTGTTTGATCATAATCCCGTTAAGTGATGAAAAAATACAAAGGTACAACAACAAAGGGAATTTTAATGTCTGGCCGAGGCTTTAAATTCAAACAAGAATTTGATGTATAATAGACTAATACAAAGAGAAAGGAAAAGGAAAAGTAGATTCTTGTTTGAAAAGCATATATGACAATATTACATTAAAATTAAAAAGTTCCACCCTATAGGAAAACAAAGTAAAAGTAACATGCATTAGAGTGGCATATTCAACATGATCAAAACGACATTTGCCTCCTAGTGCACTAACAGCAAATGGATGGCTGTAGAACCAAACAAATGCTGATCTTGTTCATAACCTATAAGACACACAGAATCCTACAAAGGTACAGCAGCTAGTTCTAAGAGGACACATGAACCAAAATTTAGAAATTCTCTAATGCTTCATCAGTTAATGTAAGATATATCCACTAGACTTGTAACAGTTATTTATTGTTTAAATGATGAAATCATATATAATTATTACTGAAGTAACAGCAGGAGGAGGAAAAACAATAGCATAAACAGTCTTACCTTGTTTGTGTCCTGAAAAGAGTTGAGTTCTGCTATTCTGTCCTCGGCAGGGACAAAAACTTTCCTCAAAATAATGTCTCCATTTTGTACGATCCTAAGTCCAATTTTATTCTCTATTTTTGTGACTGTTAAACCAGGCACATCCTTTTTCACAATATATCTGAAATAATATGTAAAGAGTACTTGTAAAGCAGGAAACAAAAGCATCAAGAAAATATAAAGCTTGATATATATGAAAAATAATCTAGAACTTCTTAATGTCTAATTGTAATATTTTCCTAGGCTATATTCTTCACTGTGATATTGTAAATGGCTAAGAAAATAGAAAGATTCACTGGTTTTTTTGGGTAGGTGCAAAACTCCAACCAGGCAATAATGATCTTACATTTGGTTAACATTAACATACACTAAACCAAAGATCAAAACATTCACATCTATGCTAATCATTTCATTTGTTCCCTTTTTTCTTTTCTTTTTCTTTAGGGGAGCAAGGCAAGAGTATAACACAGTCCATGAACATTCATAGACATTTGGATCTCCATGAGAAAATTTCTTATATTTAAGGACTAGAAAATGCCAGGACTAAGGTAGCATATTGCCTACCCATTTATTTGATTTGTTGTGGTATTCCTAGCAAAGATAACCAACAAATCAGCAAATGTACTGTTTCCTATCCACCTTTTTTGGCCCTCAAGGATCCAACCTCCTTCCACCTGATCTTTTCAATGCAAAGCAAGTACATTATTGAATTTTGTGATCACTTGAGCAGAATGAAGATATAACTAATTCAACAGGCAAGTGAGTCAAAAAGAGGCAAAATGCAACTTGCTGCAGAAGAAAATATTAGATAAGATGCATAAGGCACTGGACCTTTGTTGCTGTGGTTTTCAAAGCACTGGCATCACTTCCATAGTCAGGTTCAGTCAAGGCCTAATAAAAAAGAAGCTAACCTCTTTGAGAAGTGGTACTTTAGAAAAAATGATACAAATATTACAGTGGCATGAAAGGTAACTTACCCAACATGCTATAGTTTGTAGCTGTGCCAAAGAAGGTAGATACTTTTGCTTCTGAGCTTCTGAGCCACACAAAGCTATACTTGACAGTCAATCAAAGATATGAAATATCAGGAATTATTAATAACTATAAAGGAAACAATTACCATTCAGATATTTATTATTAACAAACAAAGTTATTACCAATAGTGAGCATTGCCAAGGATGAATGGACCAAAAAGAAAGTTGAACAGCTTGCATCAACTCTAGCAATTTCTGTTGCAGCTACAGCACATCCAGTAACAGAAAGACCAGGACAACCATAACCCTGAGAATCAGAGCTAGCTAAGAACTCCTTTTACAGTGTCTTATACCTAAGACAAGATACAAGGGAAATATGTATATAGAGAACCTTGATGGTGCCACCAGCAATATGCAGTGCACCTATCTTTGGAATAATTTGAAATGGGAATTTGGCCTTCTCCCAATACTGCTAAAAAAAACATGAGATTGAGTGTGAGAAGAAAAACAAAAAATTGAGCTAAGATAATTGCTTAATCTTTTCATATTATGTATACTCATCCCCCCCTTAAAAAAAGTGTAATGATATATTTTAGTCCATTGTCAGCTTAGTCCTCCAATAATAAATACATCAACATAGTACATTAATTTCATTTTTTTGACATCAAACTAGTCTTCCAATTGACATTGAAAGACTATTTTGATGTATTTAATATTCAAGAACCAAAGCAATGACCCTTATTTCTTTAGAGGACCAAAATAAACATAAACTTAAAAAGAAAAAAAAATGGGGCAAAGATAGGGAGTATAAAAACATGCCTCAGTCATAATGGGAGCAATTTCTTTTTCCATACAGTCTCTCACTTTCTTCCTAATGGCCTTCTCCTCCGGTGTCAATAAGTCATCTAACTGAAAATAATCTGATGCTGTACTTTGCAACAATTAAGACACAGAGAGAATGGAAGTGAATAAACTCCCCAAGCATATCTTGTTTCTTTCAGTGGAAAATATCTACAAAACTATTTACTTGCCCATATCATGCAATGCCAAAGAAAAGTGTTACACCATGGTATCTATCTTATTTTACTAGGCATGGCCAGTTGTAAAACATTTTATTGGCTATTAGTTATATTAAATAAACTTTTATATATATTATGAAATCAACTATCAGTAAAGATGGTTTGGATCCCTGCAGTTCAGCTGCATGTTTAATTCAAATAGAAAGGAAGAGAGCATGTGGGTCTCATATTTTCATATACTGTATCTATTTCTCCCTAACTGTACATGCAACTTGTCTAAGTCGGATTTCGATTCTCGGCAGTTATACTATGATTTAAACAAAAACCGTGCACGATATCCACAGTTTTCAAAAAATCGAGCACCGTTTCCAGTAAAGAATGCAGTGACTCTAGGTAAAACAACCTGCAGGGAATTCAGGTCTATCTAAATCATCGATAAATATTTCACAATTTACATACCATACTCATAAAAACAACTCTTGGAAGAAAATTAAATTAAAGTTAATATTATTAGAAGATTAATAATTAAGATTAAAATGTATGCATTTCATTGAAAAGGAAGAAAAATGGATTATTTTATAAGCTTTTAGTTATATGTTACCACAAGGAGGAAATGTAGAGGCTGGAGTTGCTTGTGGGAATGCCAGAGACATATCTAGAGCTGGTAAATTAAAATATGAAGGCAGCCCATTCTTGACAACATCATCTATTAGAAGACAATCAAAACATTCATTAGAATACGTAACAACATAATAAACTCTAGGAACATATTCAAAATTCAAGCAATAAGTAATTATATTATAGCATGTTAGTCTTCATAAAAAACCAAAAATCATCATATGATGAATGTTACATGGATCCCAAAATGGAACTAAAAAACAGTTATATATTCCCTAGGAGCAATGAATGAATGGAATTGAGAAATGAAATGGAATGAGCACTGATGTATAGCATAAGCATAGAATAGGAAATGAAGAAAGAGACCTTGATTGGTAGATGAGGGGATTTTCATGGTTGGAAAGTGTTAATAAGAACTGATCAATGAGATAGAGAAAAGAAGAAGAAGAAGCCAAGGTGATGGAGAATGGGGAGATGGGCATGCAGCATAATGTAGTCTCCATCTTCCACATCACCATCTTTTGCAAGAAATAGTCTAACTGAATGAAGGCCATATAATATAAATAATAAAATATAATCTAATTATAGGCATAATGTGTCAAGGATTTAAGTCAAAGTCAAGATATAATCTCATAAGTTTTATCATCGGCTAAGTTACTAAGCTACATATTCTTCTGAAGCTACGTATAATATGGTGAAACTGGCACTTATGATAATTTTCTCTCATGTGCACCTTTAGTATAACATTCTAATTCTCTCTATTTCAAATGTCAAGACAATCAAGCAATTCAATTAATTCTTCTTTTACTTTTTCAAGAACATTGCATATTCTCGAAATAATTAAATAGTAGTTTAGTAATTGTAATTTTTTTTTTACATAAATCAATATAATTAAACTAAATTAACTAACTTCCTTAATAAGTGTGGAATTAGTTTATTGGGTTGGGCTAAGGTGCACCACCCATATTTTGCACCACCTACTATACCACCTATATATGGCAAATTTTGGACAAATCAAAATGTCACATGAGTTTGGTCAAAATTTCAAACTTTCTAGTTGTATTATATTGTAGTCAAACTATATAAATGTAGTATATTGTAGTATAATATATATACTCTTGTATTCGCAAATTTAACCCATATTAAAATAATATTTTTTGATTAAAAAAACTAATTATATTGTAAAATAATATTTTAATATGAATTAAAATAATGTTCGTTGTCAATAATATTTTACAATATAATCAGTTTTTTTTAATAAAAAACATTATTTTAATATAAGTTAAATTTGCAAATACAAAAAGCACACATATTATACTACAATATATTGTATTCATATAGTTTGACTACAGTATAATACAACTAGAAAGTTGAAATTTTGACCAACCTATGTGGCAATTTGATTGACCCAAAATTTGCCATATGAGTGGTGTAGTGGGTGGTATAAAATGTGGGTGATGCACCATAACCCAACCCTAGTTTATTTTGCTTATAATTGAGTCCGGAGGGAGTATTAATCAAAGATTACTAGCCAAGATGGATTATTGGACGCTAGTAAGGGTGAGAATAAGCTAGACCATTCTTCAGGGTCTATCTGGTCTAGTCTATTTAAGACCTAGCCTGACCTAGCCTACTTCATAAAAAAAAAGGTTTGGTCAAAATTTTTAAAAAGCCTGTATAGCTAAAGAGGTTAGATATAAGGCTTTTAAAAAATGCCTATTAAGAGTGTGTTTAGGAAAACTGGAAAAAAGATGATACTGATAATTATTTTTTGTATAATCGATTATTGTGATAAAAGATTACAATCAGAATCTGTTTTTGTTTGAGTCTATTTACTGAAAAACGATTTTAAGATAATCTATTTCGTTTGATTGGTAAAAAAAAATCACTTTTATATACTAAAGTACGAAAAATGATATAAAATTATTTGAATAATTTCATTTTTTTCCAATTTTTTTTATTTCTTGCTAATATATTTTTTTACTCATTTTAATTACTTAACTTTTTATTATCAACCATAAACTTTCTACCATAATTTTATATTTTATTATTATTATTAGTATTTTAATCATTAATTTTTTTTTACAAATTTCATTTTTTTTATTCGAACAGTAGTTAGATCCGCCAAGTTTGTACGTTTGTCGGAGTTGGGTACTTTGATGAAAGTAGCAAGCTGTAGCAGTGAGTGTGGAATGTAATAATAAAAAAAAAAAAAAAAGGTTAAAATAACATTTTTGTCCTTATACGTGATATAAATTCTTGATTTAGTCTCTATACATAAAAAATTATTAAAATGGTCCTTATACATACAGAAAGTCTCCATTTGGTTCCTGCCGTACAAAATTTTAGGGATTGATTTGATATTTTTTTGCTCGTATAGGGACCAAACGGGTAATGTATATGGACCAAATAGAAACTTTCTATATGTATAGGGACCATTTTAATATTTTTTTTATATATAGGGATCAAATCGAGAATTCATATAAGATATAGGGACCAAAATATTACTTTAACCTAAGAAAAAAAGCTAACAGTACTTGTAATGAGATATTTCCAAAACAGCTTTTTTTTAAAGAAAAAGCTTTTTTTAAAAAAATATTCATGTTACCAAACATGATAGATTGTTTGCAAAACA
This sequence comes from Sophora flavescens, assembly GCA_030762895.1. Classification (NCBI taxonomy): domain Eukaryota; kingdom Viridiplantae; phylum Streptophyta; class Magnoliopsida; order Fabales; family Fabaceae; genus Sophora; species Sophora flavescens. The sequence goes on along the minus strand of CM061063.1, from coordinate 265,948,154 downwards.
ACTTAAAGTATCAAAAAACAGTTGAAATACTGTTTCCCAAACATGCTCTAAGTCTATCAAGCCATTCTATTTAACACACATGCAAGTAGAGGTTTACTAACATATTTATTTGTGAAGGTACAATGACTTATTTATCAGTATAAGCCTACTAGCTTATTTATAAGTGAATGTTTATGACCTATTTATAAGTGTAGACGTATTTAAAGGTCGATTAAAAAATAGACTAAATAGACTTTCAAGCTTAAGCCTTAAAATTTTACCTATATCAAACTAATAGATCAAACTCAAACCTTGAGATTAAAATACAGGTCCTATTTATATCAAGATCTAAGTCGATCCAACCTATTCTCCCCCATACACTCTAAGTTAGTCTAAATATCTAGTCAATATGAATGCATCATACCCAAAGTGACAACTAAAAATTCACCCGCAAACACCAAAAATGACCTTACCTCGTTGAAAACCATTTGAGAGGGAATCTGGTTTGGGCCTTCGTTGATTTTTGGAAGTCGTGTCATGCTTATCCGGACCCATTACAAATAAAAGGATTAAAATTTAACTTGCCCTTGTAAGCTTTAAATTAAATAATCTTCAAAGTTGAAATTTTAAAAAATTAAAAACGAAATAAAACGACAAAATGGAGATGCGGGGTATCGATCCCCGTACCTCTCGCATGCTAAGCGAGCGCTCTACCATCTGAGCTACATCCCCATATTATTAGTAAGGACCAAATATTATTATTGTAGCTAATTATTGATTAAATCAAATTTATATTTAAATAAAACAAAAAAGTTTCAAAAAGGCAAAATGCTATATTCGATTTCAAGTCTTTAAACAAAAAACAAAAAGAAAAAAAGAAAAACTATGTTCCATTGACTGAGTGGTGAGGTGAGAGCTAACAAGTTTTGATTTTTTGATGCAGAAATAAAAAAATTAAAGCATAGAAATGATCATTCCAACAAGAAAAAATTCAGAAACATAGCAACAACCTACGCCAACAACAACATCAACAACCATGTTTGCGAAGAGATTGTTGCAGAAAGCTGTGCTGCACCATTCTAACGTAAAAAAAAAAAAAAAAAAATCAATCCTCTTTTGTTTTCTCCAAAGTTGAATTCTTTCTGCTTCTGGGTTTCCTATGTGGGTTTTTGATTATTGTTTTTGGGTTTGTAATTCTCTTTGTTTTGATTTTGGGATATTTTTGTTTATTGAACAGCACAAGTTGCAGCATGGTAGTTTGCTACAATCAAGTGAATTGGATCCCAGAATTGTGATTCATTACGGCATTCCATCAACTGCTTCACTTCTCGCGTTTGACCCCATTCAAAGACTTTTGGCTATTGCCACATTGTCAGTTCATCCTCTCTCTCTCTCTCTCTGTGTTTTATTTTTATTTTTATTTTTTGGTAAGTTTGTAAATTGGGTTATGACCATTGAGCTACAGGATAACACAATTTAGAAATATTTAGTCTTGGGCTATTCTAATTATCCGTGATAAGTAATTTAGATAGCATTTGGTGTGTGGACAAAACTGACTAGATATTATGTTTTGTTCTCTTTAATTCCACCCTTCTTAGTGGAATCATCATGTTTCACTTTTCAATCACATGTCGTGTTGTGTTTTATTTACAAAAATGCAACAAACATAGAATAGAACTCACATGTTTTATTCCGTCTCGTTCTGATATGTCTACCAATTGCTACCATTTAATATTGCTCATTTGTTACATTATACTGTAGTTGTTTAGTATTTGCAATCTGCTATGCTCCGATTGCATAAAAATAATGGAATTTAGGAAAAATGGATTCTGCTAGAAAAAATTAATCTTGGGTTGTTATAGTTATCCATAAGTAATTTAGTTCCTTTTAATTTCTGAATATATTGTTTGTGTTTTTTTGGTGGGTGAGGGAGGGTTCTAGTTGTGGGGTGATGCTTAAGTGCTTTGTAAGCATCCACAGTCATTCTGGTTCGTTCTTTAGTAAATGTCTAACTGACCATAATCCTTGTGCATGGAAGAAAGCCATGTTCTAATATCCTATTATCGATTAGCCTGCTTTTTGAATGTTTTACTGCCATAAAACATGATTTTTCAAATGTAATGATGACCGGAACAAGGCATATTTTGTGAGTTAATATAGCCAGGAAATGGGTCGTTGATGCCTTAATAGGATATTGAGTGCTTATATTGCTTAGCTCAATGACAGGGATGGAAGACTTAAGGTCATTGGTGGTGATAATATTGAAGGGCTTTTGGTTTCTCCTAAGCAATTGCCTTACAAATACTTGGAGGTAGGCATCTTTACTTCTTAAATTGATATACAGTTAGAGGTCATGTTGGATTTTCTATTATGCAAATTTGTCACAATGTTTGCTGTCTAAGCTTGTGATAATCGCTCCTACATTAGTGGATATTGATGATTGGATTCTTTTGGTGCTTGCAGTTCCTACAAAACCAGGGTTATTTAGTTGGTGTATTAAATGACAATGATATCCAGGTGAATTCTGTTGCCTACTTCATTTTGTTTATGTTAATACAACTTTCTAATAAAGCCACTTCTGAGCCAATAAAGATTGAATGATTCTGACATCATTCACTGCTTCTCTCACTCTCTTTCCTTGCGGTTTTCTTGAGTCAAAAAATCTCTGTTTGATATCTGAGTTGTGTGGTTGATTTTGTGGCTCCGTTTTCTTTTGTTCATCATGAATTGTTGAAAGAACGGATATACATGACTGTTTATGAAATGAGCATTTTAGCATATCAGGTTATGGCTGATATCAGTAAGGTGGATTTGACTTAGATTTCCTTGCTCAATATAGGTGTTAGAATGTTGGCTTAGTGGAGCCCATTTAATTTGTCTTTTCTTTGGGGACAATTTTGGCAGGTTTGGAGTCTTGAGAGCCGGAGCCTTGTTTGTTCTGTACAATGGGAGTTCAACATTACTGCTTTCTCTATAATCAGTGGCTCACATTTCATGTATGTTAGAGAAATATTAAAATTCAACACATCTGCATATTTTTCCTCTTGTAGGTAGTAGCTAGTTGCAAATGGTTGCGATTACATGCCACTTGATTGATAACACTATTATTCTGTTATAATGTGCAGTAATGTTGGAGATGAGCGTGGTTTGCTTTCTGTGATAAAGTTTGAAGCTGAGGAAGGACAACTTTTTAAGTCATCATATAATTTGTCTGCAAAATTTTTAAGGGGTAATTTCTTATTGTCTTTGGTTAGTCATAATCTCTTAAACATACTCCTATTTTCCTCATTGAAATTATTTAAGCTCCTCCGATGAAGAAATACGTGCTGCAGTATGGTCAGGTAAACATTGCTTTCCAAGTTTTGATACAGTTATGTAACAGCTATGTCCAAATGTCTTCTTCAGATGATTTATACCTCTGTACTTCGACATGTAAATTTATTTGTTTTTCTTTTCTTTAAGAATTACTAATTGCCATTGTTTTCTTCCCTTTGATAGAAGCTGCCGGGTTTACAGATGCCAGCGACCAACCAATTGTTGGAGTTCTTTCGCAACCTTTTTCTTCTGGGAACAGGCAAGATATAAGTAGTTCATATATCATAGTTTTTTTAGCTTTACTTACCTGCTGGTGAATTTGGAACTGGGAATTTTGACTAGACAGTTACTTGCTGATTTACCAAACTCCAAACCAATGGCAATTGAAGAATAGGATTTTGTAAAATCTGATTTCCAGTTATGGCTTGCTAGTTTAACATTCATGTTTGTTATTTTTAATGATAACTTAGATTTTCAAAATGATTACAACTATTTTGATGAAATTGCAGAACCAACCTTCAAAGCAGTGAGTGTGTATGATTTGTCGTGCCCATATATTCTTCTTCTTATAAACAGCGCTTGTATTTTCTATCGTATTCATTGCTAAATCTTGAACTCAGACTGAAATGATGGGTTAAAATATTTCAAGCCAGATGTTTGCATCAGTATTTGACACAATCATGACTCTATCTTTATGAGTTGGTGTTGTTTGCTTGAAGTACTGTGAAGAAATTGTGTCACTTATATGTTATCATTTTTATATCTTCCATCCTAAATCATAAATCCTTACTTGTCTGAGATTGCATTCCATACACTTATCTTGTTCAATTTAGTGAAGAATGAATTGTGTTTTTATATTTTTGCAGACTGTTGATTGCATTTCAGGATGGGCTGCTAATTCTTTGGGATGTTTCTGAATCTAAAATTGTGTTCCTTGGAGGTGGAAAGGATCTCCAATTGAAGGATGAAGGTGGTAACTCTTCTACTGAAATGGATGGCAATCATAAAAATGATATTATGGAACAAAATCTGGGAGATAAAGAGATAAGTGCTCTCTGCTGGGCATCTTCCACTGGATCCATTCTTGCTGTGGGATACTTAGATGGAGATATCCTTTTCTGGAACTTATCATCTGCAGCACCTTCTAAAGGTCAACAGACTTCTTCATCCAAAAGTGTTGTCAAACTACAACTGTCATCTACAGAAAGAAGACTCCCTGTCATTGTCTTACAATGGTCCAACAGCCACAAAAACAATAGTGATTGTGCTGGGCAGTTGTTTGTCTATGGTGGTGATGAGATCGGATCTGAAGAAGTTTTGACTGTAAGTTATGTGATTATGGCTGTTTGCCATTCATTTTAAATTGATTTTTATTGGCAGTGGTTTCTGAACTCTGATAAATTACACAGCTTGCTAAAAGGTGTGATAAACCCAAAATTAGTTGAAAGTTATAATCCAAACGTTCTTGTATGTTTCATAATAGCTATAACCCTAATGTATTAATGAAAAAACTTTTGTTAGATTTTGCTGGAAATATATAATAAAAAAAAACGAAGGAAATTTCTTATGATGCAGTTAATCTGGTTGAGCGCCATCCTGGCTTTATAAACAATGAAAAATGTTATTCAATGCAGCTTACCCTCTTATTTACCAATTGAGGATTCCCCCCTTATATTTTCATTATGTTTCTTACTTTCACTTGTTACAGCTGAATTGATGGGTAGTTTTTCTACTGGTTAAAATGTTTTCTTAGCATGCTTATATCAGGCCCCTAAACTTTGAAGTGTCTCTTCATTACAGGTTTTAACTCTTGAATGGTCATCTGGGATGGAGACGGTAAGATGCATTAGTCGTTCAGACCTTACACTTAGTGGCTCTTTCGCAGACTTGGTTTTACTGCCAAGTCCTGGAGCAATGGGGCTGAACCATAAAGATGATCTTTTTGTGCTGACAAACCCTGGCCAACTACATTTTTACGATAATGATAGCCTCTCTGCATTAACATCTCAGGAGAAGAGGACACCATCTGTATCTGCTCTGGAGTTTCCCGTGCTAATACCTATGGTTGATCCATCATTGACTGTTGCAAAACTTATCAAATTGCCCAATGAGTCAAAATCCTCAAAAATTCTAGCTGAGGTAATTTATTTGTCTGCCAGCAATTTCTGTCAAAGCTGGTAGCTGATCTGTGTTTATTTTGTGTGTGTATCCGTGCTGGTGCAAGTGCGTTTGTGTGTTTTGACTAATTTCATTTGTTTTAGTTAGCCGCGGTACTGAGAAGTGGCTCGACACGTGGTTCAGCTGCTCATTCAAATTGGCCCTTGACTGGGGGAGTTCCCAGCCAGCTGTCCGCAGCTGAAGGTGCCTGCATTGAGAGAGTTTATTTTGTTGGTTATTCTAATGGATCTGTCCTTGTGTGTGATGCCACACATCCAGTCTTATCTTGTATTTGCTATATAGAGGGAGAGGTAAGAATTCCACAGCAATTTCCCCCCAAAAAATAGAAATAAAGACAATAGCTATTTGCTTTCACAAGTCTCCTGTATTTTTGTAGGTGCAGGGTATAAAAGTGGCTGGTTCGAGTGCTCCAGTGACAAAATTGGACTTCTGCCCTGTTTCCTTGCTTTTGGCTGTGGGCAATGAATGCGGTCTTGTCAGAAATCTTTCTTAATAGGTGTTACTCTATTTCAGTCAACACAATATTGTTCTATACTAAACTCTTGCTGCGATGACTTTTATAGGTTCGCATTTACAACCTTAACGGCTGCTCTGATGGGACAAATTTGCATTTTGTCACAGAGACAAAAAGTGAAGGTGATCTATAGATGTCTGTCATCATCATGGAAGGCTACCTTCTTTATTTGGATTTTTTTTCCATTTGTGAAGCTTGCGTCCCAAACTAACATGTTAGCCCATGATCATATGTTGGCCTCACTTTTTTAGTTCCCTTGCCTTTCTACAAACTGAAACTCAATCATGTCCTTGCTTGCATAGTTTTATTTGCCTGCTGACAGAAAATGATTACCTGAAACATATTTGAATTTGAATTAATATTTATCAGGAGATCAATTACATGGTAGCACTAAATTGTGATTACTTGGGTTTTGGTTGTTTAACATTATTTCATGAAAGTTAATTTGAGACAGCAGCGTTAGAAGCTTTACCTAATTACCTTCTTTACTTGTATTGTTAACTTGCATTGCAGTCCATGACTCTCCACAAGGAAAAGGACCTCATTGCAGTGCTGTTTTTTGTCTTCTTGGTTCTCCAGTACAAGCATTATCATTTGCAAATTCTGGAACCAAACTTGCAGTTGGATTTTTAAGTGGTCGTGTGGGTATCATCTGACTGCTTGTTAATTCAGATTTCCTTTCATGTTACTTATTTGGTCTTAAGTAGACGACAGATCTCTTGTTTGATACACCTTGGATAAATTGCTTCTTTCCAGGTTGCAGTCTGTGATATGACTTCATCGTCAGTTTTGTTCTTCATTGATGGCGTACCTAGCTCTAGCTCTGCGATTACTTCAATGGTTTGGAAAGAACAAGCATGTTTTCTCAGTGCTGTGAATAGTTCAAAGCAACCAGAAACAACTTCACGCGACTCTCTTGAAGAGATAATATTTATCTTATCCCGGGATGGAAAAATTAATGTAGTTGAGGGTGATACTGGTAAAATGATCTCCAGTCGGCCATTACACGTGAAGGAATCAACTGCAATTTCAATGTATGTTATAGGCAAGTACAAGTTTGAACAAGAACACACTATATTTCCAGTTTTATTGCGCCTGGCATATCATTGAAAATTCTAAGAGATTTTTGTACCCCAGACAATAGCATCTCAGCCTCTGAAGCATCAAATGACAAGCAGCAGGAGGAGCCCTTGAAGAATACTGATAGCCTTGATGAGCCTCTAATAGAAAGTAACTCGACTGGGGTAAACTCATCAGAGGTTGAACTTTCCTCTTCAGGATCGACATACTCTGTAGATCTACTTTTGGATCCACTTGTTCTGCTCTGCTGTGAGAATTCGTTGCGGTTGTTCGCTGCAAAATCATTGATGCAGGTCCTCTTGTCCATTGCCATTAACATCATAAGTCTGTTTCCAAACAAATTTGATATTCATGATATACTCTTACAGGGAAACAAGAAACCAATTCGAAAAGTTAAACATTCTAAGTCTTGCTGTTGGACTACAATGTTTATGAAAGATGACAGATTTTGTGGGCTGCTATCATTGCTTCAGACTGGAATGTTTGAAATCAGGTTGAAGCGCTAGCGTTTGGTTCTATTTTCAAGAAGACAATATAGATTTTATCAAATTTACCTTGCAATACTAGGGCCTGTTTGCTTTTTTTTTTCCAGTTTTCTATTTTCAATTATTGTTTTCATAAATAATTACAAAACTGCCACCTTGTTTTCATTTTGTTTCCTGTTTTAAAAAATTTGTATAGGAAACACCGAAAACAACTTTTTCCTGATTTCATTGTTTCTAGTACAAATCTTTAGAAACGGGAAACTTAATGAAAACAAGGTGACATCTTTGTCATTATTTCTGAAAAACAGGAATTGAAAACAGGAAAAAAGAAACAAAGCAAATAGGCCCCTAAATTCTTGATTTTGTCTATTATGTATAATTGATAATTTTGCACTTGTCTATGGACAGGTCTTTGCCAGATTTAGAATTGGTTGCGGAAAGTTCTTTATTTTCAATTTTAAGGTGGAATTATAAAGTGAATATGGATAAAACCATGTGTTCTGATGATAATGGACATATTGTGCTGGTATAATACTTTAGAACTTTCAACTTGTTAGGAATTACATTTCTTCTTTTTGCTCCACTTTTTGCTGCCCATATTTTTATGGGATAATGTAAGACATATCTGAGTATTTTGTCCAAAGATAAAGTCTGCAACTTTTGGTCTTCAAAGTACCCATCTTATGTTGATAACTTACAGGCTAATGGTTCTGAATTGGCATTCTTCTCATTACTAGCTGGTGAAAATGAATTAAGGTATCTTTGTTATTCTGTAATAAAGAGATAAAAGTGTGGACTTTTGGTTGGAATGTATAAATAAGGGAGAAAATGTTAAATGAACAATTCTATTCTATTTTAGGAGTCTGGAGCATTTGCCTTGTCTTCATGATAAAGTTGTTGCAGCTGCTGCTGATGCTGCCTTTAGATTCTCCTCAAATCAGAAGAAAAAACAGGTTTGAGTTTCTCTGGTTTGTCTTATTTTCAAATTACCACAATTAAAGAACTGTTTGTTGATTAGCTTAACCATTTTGGCACAGACTTCTGGACCAGGAATTCTAGGTGGTATTGTCAAAGGATTTAAAGGAGGAAAAACCTCTCAAACAGAATTGAATAAAATTTCAACCTCCAGTTTTGCACATTTGGAAGACATTTTTTTAAAGCCGCCTTTGCCAAATTCTCCTCTAACGGTCGCGCATGATAAAGAAGTGGAGCTTGATATAGGTTTTCTCGCTAAACTGCCTCTTCATTTTTCCTCTTTTTTTTGTTTTTTTGTTTTTTGTACGATTTTAATACTTCCACACTTTGTTCTATAAAAAATAAAACCTCAAAACATGCTCTACTTTGGTATAGATGATATTGAAATAGATGAGCCCATAACTAAGGCTTCCACTTCATCACCTGATGTTAAAAACAAAAAGAAAGGTATGCTTTCAAAACTTTATCTCATATTTGAAGTTTTAACTACAAAGATCAGTGACAGAGTTTCTTCATTTTGCCTGCAGATAAGTTAAGTGATAGGGATAAATTACTTCGAGGTGGGACTAATGATGATATAAAGCCAAGACATAGAACACCTGAAGAAATTTTAGCTGCTTATAGAAAAACTGGGGTAATGCTAGCTGTCTATCCTTTATCTCTTTTCATACTTTATTGATTTAATGAGTTAAATATATTCCAATTACCACCTGATTTCAGGATGCTTCTTCAGTTGCTTCCCAAGCAAGAAACAAGCTTATGGAGAGGCAGGAAAAATTGGAGGTAGAAATTTATTTGATCTCATCATTCTAACTTACATGGCCATAATAAATTTTTTGCACTTACTGAAACGGATGAAAAGAATATGATGCACTAAATATTTGTTGATGCCTTGTGTCTGCCAATAAAGTTACTTAGTTTGTAACCCAAAAAAATAGTTACTTAGTGATGGATGATAATTTCGGTTTTATTATTGATATATGTTTCCCTGTATATTATTGCCAGCACTTTTTTTTCTCTCTCACATTACTGCCATGCAGCTACTTCGATCCGGAAGTTTGCCATTTTTTTTTTCATTTGTAGGAAAAGTTATTGTTAAATTATAAATATCTTGTGCACTCTTAATGTAAGGTCATAAATTTCTTACATTGAAAGTATCAATATAAGCTAAACTGATTTTTTTGTTACTCAATTTGATTCAGAGAATCAGCCACCGTACCGCAGAGCTGCAAAGTGGAGCTGAAGATTTTGCATCATTAGCAAATGAGCTTGTCAAGACCATGGAAAGGAGAAAATGGTGGCAAATATAGGAGGAGAAAAAATAACGTTTGCCCTTATGAATTGCTTGTATTTATTGTATTGTCAATTACTTCCTCTAGACTCTATTATAAACAAAAATAACCAATTTTATATTTATTAAGGAAGTTGGTTGATTTAATTTAATTATCTTGATTTATGTGAAAAGTGAGTTACAATTACTAAACTATCCTTATTTATAATAATCATCACATTTAATTCTTGGGAGTGCACATTGCTCTTGGAAAAGTAAAAGGAGATTAATTAATCAAGGGTATTTTTGAAACATTGGCATTAAAATAGTTGAGTTGATTGGATTTTGTTTATATTTGAGTTCGTCAAATATAGGTATTTTTTTGTTTATAATTAAGGAATAACGAGTTGAGGAAAAAATAGATTAGATTTTGTTTTTTGACTTGGAAAATAGAATATTAGATTAATTGTATACTAAAGAAGGAAAACAATTAATTAATTTAGATTTTAAATAATCTTAATAAATAGTCTTAAATATACGTACCGAGAATATGTCTTAAATAGTTGAATGTATTTGAATGTATTTTATTTTTTTATTTTAAAATGTTTGTGGTATTTTAAAGGAGACGAATCAGAGGTTGTTACCTAACTTTTGTGTATGGAGGAGAAAAAAATCTGATTAAGAAAAGTAATCCCTTCAATATCGTCCCGTTCCTCAAGAAATTAATTTCTGTAGTTGTGCGTAGAATATCTTGAAAACCAAAAAACAATAAACGGGATAAGATATTTTTGGGCTAGGTTAACAAACTTAGAAAAATTAATACAAATTCAAAAATAATTTTATTTATAACATGCACTAAAGTGAACTTTTTTTTTGGTGCAGTGCACTAAAGTGAACTTAGATATCATATCAAACAAAAACAAAAATGAAGTACACCTAAATAAACATCATGCCTTAGTAATATGTATAGACTTATAGTTCCGTACCGTCCACTATTTGTGAAATGTGAATAATAATAGCAAATAGCATTGCAAATGTAAACAAACAACAATAATCTCACGTGATGAACATCGGTGTCTCCCAAATTTTTATTCAACGATAATCTCACTTAACAATAATCCAAAGGATGAGATGGAACATGTTTCTTTCAAATTAACCGATGGTCTCAAGTTCGAATCCTGATTCTAAGAATGAAGTAATGTTAAAATTCTTGAGTGAAAGTTTTATCGTCTTTTGATCTTATTTGATTAGAGGGATCGATCTCCACGGTTATGCACAAATAACATGATGAGAAAACAAAAAAAAAACTATCAAACAAAAAAAAAAAAGGAGTGCACATAAATAAACATCATGCCTTGGTAATATGTTATAGTTCCTCCGTCCACTATATGTGAAATGTGAAAAACAAAAGCAAATAGCAAATGTAAACAAAATAACAATAATCTCACGTGATGAACATGGGTGTCTCCCCAATTTTATTCATATCTGAATATGATAATACCCAACCGACCCATGAATGAATGAAAATTGGTCATCATTCCCAAATCTAGTGACATTCCACAGTCCACTTTCTGCCATCAAATCAACAAAAAGTAATGATCTTCCACTTCCACGATTGGTCAAAAACACGGCAAAGAATCAGAGTATTTCCATCCACAAGTCCACACATGATAAATAATCATCAATTGATTCAATTCATCGTAGTAATAGTAAAGTAAACACGGATTGGTTTGGTCTCTTGCACACTAAACGCAAAAACAAATCACAACACATGACCAAATTCACACCCACCAATCCACCATCACCTCCTTCACCCTCAAATATTTAAGGTTCTATCTACAAATTCCAAAGCCACAACACAATCACAACCAGAGACCTTTTTTCTTCATACCCTTTAAACCCTTTTGGGTACCCATTATTCTTGAAGCCATAAAGCTAAGATTTTTATCCTTGGAGCTTAAGAACTTCAGAGAAATATAGAGTAAAAACGTTTGTGTGTGGTGTTGGAAGTTGAAACGCAAACCTCAAACCAAGTATCAATCTTAAATTTCTCGAACCATTTATTTACTATTATAATTATGATTATGATTATAATAAAAAAATATGCACTTTTTTCTTTTGTATTTAGGCTTGGATATTTTGCTTCTGTTGTTGGAATCTTTTCTTTTTTGTTTCCCATTCTTTTGCATTGTTCTTTGTCTCTATTTCATCTTTCTGTTAACTTCCCTTTTGTGTTCTTGTAGAGATCCTTTTGGTCCAAAACTCCATCTGGGTCTCCATGGCAAGTTGGGTTGTATCAGAATGTGGCTTAAAACCTCTTCCTCCAATGTTCCCAAGACCCAGAATTGGTGCTGTGTCATCAAAGGTTAGATTTTTGAACAGAAACAAAGGAGTGGCAGATCTGAAATTTCAAGGAAGAAGCTTTTCAAGTTGTGGGTTTAGGGAGAGAAAATGGGGGTTGAAAGTGAGTGTCCCTTTAAGGGTTGACCCTATTGAAGGAGAAGAAGAAAAGAGTAAAAAGATAATCAATGAGGCTAATGGGGTTGGAGTGGAATTGCCAGAATTTGACCCTGGTGCACCACCACCATTCAACTTGGCTGAGATTAGAGCAGCTATTCCAAAGCATTGTTGGGTGAAGGATCCTTGGAAGTCCATGAGCTATGTTGTTAGAGATGTCACTGTGGTTTTTGGGTTGGCTGCTGCTGCTGCATATCTCAACAATTGGTTGGTCTGGCCTTTGTATTGGGCTGCTCAGGGAACCATGTTTTGGGCTGTGTTTGTTCTTGGACATGATTGGTAATTTGCTTTGCCACTTTTCTGTTTTTCCAATTATTGTAATTCATATGTACTTGAAACTATTGGTTCTTTGGGGATGCTGAATTGGGTTTTAATTGTTGTTTTGGTTCTTTCAGTGGTCATGGAAGCTTCTCAAATGATCATAAGTTGAACAGTGTTGTTGGGCATCTGCTTCATTCTTCAATTCTAGTTCCTTATCATGGATGGTATACTAATGCTTTTGAATCAATAGCTTTTCCCCTGTCTCTATTTTTTTATTAATATACTTCTATCTTTCGTGCTTCTTTTGAGTTTCAAACTCATCCTTGAAACTCATATTTTACTGAATTATGCAGGAGAATTAGTCATAGGACTCATCACCAAAACCATGGTCATGTAGAAAATGATGAATCTTGGCATCCTGTGAGTTGATAATTACTGTTTATTTTCTCTGAGATACTATTTGTCTCCAATATCTATCCGGACAAAACTTATGTGTTCTTCTTTAGGTGCTTACGGTATTGTTTTCCAATGAAAATAGGACAGGTGTAACAAATACACATATTACATTTTCATTGATAAGCCATTACACGTGTATTCTTCTAATTAGAAAACAGAACCACAAGTATCTATAAACTGTACCTAAGTTTTGTTGTAATTTTCCTACCAATCTAGCTTTCTAACATAAGATGTTTAATGTCAATCTTGCAGTTGTCTGAGAAAATCTTCAGGAGCTTGGACACTGTAACACGTGCTTTAAGATTTACACCGCCTTTTCCAATGCTTGCATATCCAGTGTACCTTGTAAGTTCTAGTGCATACAAATTTTGACTTTTGACCATTAATTGAAATTGTATTGCTAGTAGATTTGGTAGAGAAATTGACTTGGTTGTTGTTGATATTTGAATTCAGTTTAGCAGGAGTCCTGGGAAGACTGGTTCTCACTTTCACCCTGACAGCCCCTTGTTTGTTCCTAATGAAAGACATGATATTATCACTTCTACACTTTGTTGGTCTGCTATGGTGGCATTGCTTGTAGGCTTGGGTTTTGTAATGGGTCCTGGTCAATTGTTTATGCTTTATGGTGTTCCCTACTTTGTAAGTTCCTCCTCATTTCCTTGCTTTAATTTTTCTTTTTGAAACAAGAACGAGTTCCTTATTTGACTTTGATTGGAATTGTAGCTTTTTGTTATGTGGTTGGATTTGGTGACGTATTTGCATCATCATGGTCATGAAGACAAAATACCATGGTATCGTGGAAAGGTATCATTTTATATTTATATTTCTTTTCCTTAAAAATTTATTGTTTTATTAAAACTTTGTCAATTTTTTCCTTGTTTATTGAGTCCCTATTGTTTTTTTAGTTCAATTTTTTAACATGTTATGTTTTGATCATGTTGTACAGGAATGGAGTTACCTTAGGGGTGGTCTTACAACTCTAGACCGTGACTATGGATGGATTAATAACATTCACCATGACATTGGAACTCATGTCATTCATCACCTTTTCCCTCAAATCCCACACTATCACTTGATTGAAGCAGTAAGTATCTATTTTCTTTTGATGTAATAGGGGATAGTGATGTTCATGAAACTTTATAGTTTTGATTGTTGTCTTTGCTTTATTTTGCAGACTGAAGCAGCTAAACCTGTGCTTGGAGAATATTACCGGGAGCCAAAGAAATCTGGTCCTATTCCATTTCACCTCATTGGGGACTTGTTAAGAAGCTTGAGGAGAGACCATTTTGTTAGTGACACTGGAGATGTTGTGTACTATCAGACTGACCCTGACCTCTTTGGCTCATCCACATCTGATTAAGAAGTCTTAGAATTTGTTGCCATGACATATTTGTTTTACTTTGAATGTTGTCTCAGCTTCTTACTAAGTTAATAACATTTAGTTTACTTTTTCTTAGGTAAAGGGAATGGATGCATGATATAAATTTGCCCCTAATGCCTGATATTTAGGCATTGGCAGGCAATTGTGATTTTTTTCCTTTCTGAAGAGTGAATAATGTGTAAATTGATTATTCTTCATGAAGGGAGTGACATTTTGATCAAATTATTGAGTTATTTGCATTAACTGATATATCAAAGTGGAATGGTAATTTCGAAATAGAACTTTTTGTTAATAGATAAAACCTTTTCTTGTTACCGTTATCTTTATTTTTTCTTAATTATTGGTTTGATATTTTTTTGTAGATAGGGTCTCACATACATGGTTAATGTTTTATTCTTTTTGATATAGAGGATAAATGTTAGTTGTTCCACTTGGTGCCTTTAGAGCTAGAGTCCAAATTATAGTTTGTTGTTTATTTGTTCTAGCCAACACGTTTCTATCTGAAGTTGATAGCTAGCAGCCATGAAAATCATAAGCTGACATAGTCTCTTTGTACTGGTTCTGATTGGTTGTGCCCAATGCCAGAAAAAACAACAGTTTAGTTTGGATTTGCCACAACTTAACATGCTTGTTAAGTTGTGGTGGCACTCTAGTGCAAGATATGGACCACGAATCAAATCTTGTTGCATCTTAATTCATAAGCTTTTGCTTATGGTCCATTTATATCATACCCAAGATTCTCAAAAAATTAAGATTAAATTAATTTGTTGGTCCTTAATTATTTATGAGTCTTTAAATAGGTCTCTATATTTCTCTCGTTACAGAAAATTCATAATCGAGTCACATAGACTTTTTTATTAGGGTTTTGTTAAATATTTGTTAGGGTTTTGTTATGTAATTCATCTTCTCGTCGTTTTTGTATTCTTGAACATTTTTGGAAAAATTTAACAAATTTTCAAATTATAGGAAAGTATTTGAAAAATCTAAGATAGTCTAGGGACATGTAGATTAATTAAACCAAAAACCAACTAGATAATGAAGTTGCCCGAATAATAACAAAAATTGAGTACAATCATTTTGTATCAAAAAAATATTAAAGAGTGTGTTACACTTAAGCGTTATATTGTTTATAGCCTTCCTAAATTATCTTATTATATTATAAATAAGCACTTGTTCAACATAATTGAGGATCCATTTACATTGGTGTAAGTCATTTTCAACATAGGTGGCGTTTGTAAGAGCTTATTTAAGCTCCTTTTGACTTATCTGATGACATAAGCTCTTATGCAGTGCGTTTGGCAGAGCTTATAAAAATAACTTATGACATCCCATAAGGAGTTTTTGACTTATTTTCATAAGTCACTGGGAGAAGCTTGTGGAATTATCATAAGAGCTTATGCACTAAACACCATCTCCGTGTTTTTCACTATTCGAATCCTTTCATGCCCCATTCTTTCTTTTTCTTTCTTTAAGCGCTTATGGCATAAGCTCTCATGCGATAAGGTCTTATGGCATAAGCTCTCATGCGATAAGGTCTTATGTCATAAGCTCTTAGTTAAGTTGTTTACCCAAACGCACCCATAGTCGAGAAGCATCCATTTACTTTAGGGATCCATACACAAATTAATAAAATTACAATTATCATTGGCTGAATATAAAATCAACAATCAAGAATAGTATAAGTAAAAAACGACATATAATGAAATTAACCAATCCCTCTTTTTTTTTTTTTTTATACAATCAATCCCTCCTCTTTGGTATAGGATGAGTATAAGTAAAAAAAATACATATAATATTCTGTTATGCGGTGCCTTAATTTTTTAAAGTGAACTTGACCTTTTTTTTTTTTTTAACCAAAAGAGAACTTGACCTTTGACTAATGCGATTTTAGAATCAAGTAAGAATAGGCTGGATTGGATGATGGCATTCTAAAGAAAATAGGGATCTGGATTCCTTCCATTAGTTTCCCCTCCATCATACCTCCATAATCTTTTTTCTCTCTTAACTCCATTCTCTCTCTTCATTATTTATTATTTTCTCTCTCGTGATCCAAAACCCCCCTTTTAATTCTTTTGCTGGACTGCCTCCATCGCTGGAGGCATTCCTGATTTAGAAAATAGTCAAATGATATATATTCAACCCAAACTTTCACTTCACTAGATATTGTCTCCGTTGTTTTACGGGGCCGTCTCTACACTGGCTAGTTATTTTTTTATATTGTTGATCAAATTAAAATTAATAGCTTCTTAGCTATTTGAATGAAAAATTATTGATTTGGTTTCATGTATTTTGGACTTTTAAATATGTTTTGTTGTTGATTCGGTAATTTTTTTTAAAATTTTTTTAAAGCAGCTAGCACCATATCAATTATGAAAATAATAAAGACCATGATTTATATTAGGAAATGAAAAATTATTGAATTTGCGTTATATGTTTTGGACATGTAAATATGTTTTTATGTTGAGTAACTTGGCTTGATAGTAAAGATCCTTGTATTATAGGTGGTATCGAATTCGATGAATTGTAAATTTTATTAAAATTTTTATGCAGCTTGCACCACCAATTTTGGAAATAATAACGACCATGATTTTTGAATGAATGTATCTTTTTTAGTAAAAACAAATTAGAAAATGAGGAAAGAAAGGAAACATGTTTTCACTGTATGATATAACCAATTAAAATAATAATATATTTACGACTATTCAGTTATCCAAACGTTAAAACTTCACGAACGAACCGCAAGTCACTGTAGGAAACAAAAATAATAATACAGAAAATAAATTAGACTACATCAACCATAGAGTTTGTTTAATTTTGTTGCATACACTCTGAGAGTTTATTATCATATTAACATAATTATGTAACATGCCTCCAATGATTTTTTTTTTTGACAAGGGGAAATCACTGCATTTCATTCATAATCAAAGAGGCATTACATGTAGGGGTATCAGAAAACACCTGAGAACAAGCATGAGAAATGGTCACCTTAGCTAAACTATGAGCAACCATATTAGCTTTTCTCCTAGAGAACTCCACATGAGAGTTTTGAAAAAAGAAACTAAGAAGGTCCTTACAAGAGGAAACAATAGAACCAAATTCAATAAAATCAATACTGGAGGAATTAAAATCATCTACCACTAATTTCGAGTCTAAAACAAAAATCACCTTAATCACTCTAATCTCCCGCATCCAAAGAATAGCAAAATAGAGACCAGCAGCTTCCCCATGTGCACATCCAAGACAGGAGAAAAGATGACAGTTTTGGCACCCAAAAACACTCCATTTTCATCTCTGAGGCACATACCAATGCCCACTTTATTAGTAGCAGCTAAAAAGGAGGCATCCACATTACACTTAACAAAACCCACTGGTGGCTTGGTCCAACCATCAAATGTAGGCGCTAGAGCAACCAAAGGTTGGCACTGCAGAGGGCTATTCCTAGCTTTAACCCAATCATCCAAGATATTATGGCCACAATGAACTATTGTACTTGGAGACTCATCAACACCATCCCAAACCTTTAAGTTTTGGCTTCTCCATATACACCACAAAGTCATAGCCCACACCAACTTGTCATTAGCTGAAAACTGATCAAGCAGAACAAAGAAAAGCTCCTTGAAATCATTCACAATCATAAGAGTGTTATGAATTTTTTCCCAAAGATTTACCTCACGCCACACCGCCTCAGCTTTGGAACAAGAGACAAGGATATACCAAGTGTTTTCAATATTATTAGAGCACCAAGGGCAATAAAGGGGACAAGAAACATCACGACTAACCGGCTTGCTCCTAGAGGGAAGACAATCCCTTACAGTTTTCCACAAAAAATTCACCTTAGGGGAATAGACAAACCCCAAAGACTCCTCCAATTCCCAGCCACCTTCAAATGCTCCACATCCAGCAGCTTATTAATGAACAAAAAATAACTGGATCTCACTGAATAATCACCATTGCGAACCGGATGCCAAACCAAACTGTCACTGGTGACCGCATCAAGCAAGGGAGTGCGCAAAACAGCATCAACAGACGTTGGGCTCATGCAAGCACGTAAGGCATCAACACACCAGGACTTGTTATTATGCTCCATCAAGGAGAACACACGCTGATCTGGATCTGGAAAGACCGCACCACTTGGCTCAATCAAAGTAAGATTACTTGTCCATTTATGTGTCCAGATTTTAATGTTGCTACCATCTCCAATTTTCCATCTAATACCCTCTTTGAGAACAGCTCTAGCTTCACACAAACTCCTCCAAACATAGCTAGAATTATTTCCAACATTAGCCTCCAAGAAATCACAACGTGGAAAATATTTAGCTTTGAAAAACTTCACCATAAGAGAATTCTGTTGAGTTAAGAACCTCCATCCTTGCTTATCAAGAAGAGCCACATTGAAATCATAAAGATTTCTGAAACCCAAACCACCATCAAATTTATGGATTGCAAGCTTATCCCAAGAGAGCCAATTAATTCCCTTATTTGAATCACCACCATTTCCCCACCAAAAGGAATTCATGAGTTTTTGGATCTCATCCCCAAGAGACAAAGGAATAAGAAAAATACTCATAAAATAAGTGGGGATCGATTGGAGCACCGACTTAATGATGCCTCTAATGATGAGAAGTGTTTGTCATTATTTTAAGAAATGTATGGTATCAACATGTTGCTTAGTTTGAGCATCATAATGATTGACCCACCTTGATCACTGCATAATTTATTTGTTAATTTTAGAAATAGTTTATGTTTGATAGTTAAAAACATAAATTAGAAAGAGATTGTATATATAGCTAAAGTTAATGTTTGTATGGAACCTATATAAATTCTCTTGAGGCATAAAAATCAAACATAAAGGTCAATTAAATATAAGTTTACAGACCTTCTTCATTTTTTCACTAATGGACTTATTTGTATGTTTTGTATATTTTATCCAACCAAGGAAACGGAGTCGTAAACACAATAGATTAAGTATGAGTTATCTATGTTGAATTATGAAAAACCTCTTTGTAAACCACATTAGAAGTGATGTTGGAGACTTGATCTTCCTCGTCACATATTAGTAGTTTTATTCCCTGACGTGATGTTACCCTTGAAATGACAATGTATAACTGTCCATGTGAAAACACAGGTTGCGAAAGATAGATACCCACATGCCGAAGAGATTGTTCTTGACTTTTATTTATGGTCATTGAAAAAGAGAGAGAGCAATAGGAAATTGCTTTCATCGAAACTTCAATTCTTGTATAGGATGAGGTCAATGAATATCTAGGGATATATACTTTGAGGCCAATTTTTAAACACAATTGTTTACAACATAAGAATGCTACAATATATAGTTTCCTATAAAATCTTTAAAATTCATTTTAAATTGTCTAATAATTTTGAACAATTATATTGATTAAGCCATGTTTTTAATAAAAGGGCGGTCAAGATTACTTCAATATATTGGTGTAACGGTAAATTATATCTTTATCAATCCATCAAACTCATTCATCATCAACACCATTCACACTTTGAAATATAAATTATGAAATTTAACATTCTTTGAATTGAAATGTGTCCAAATGGCAGCATAAATTTTGCCAAAAAACCATCATTAAAAACAAACTAAAAACCTCATGAAATCAAACTCCAAATTTCATATTTTAACTATATTATTCAATCAACTGGCTCATTTTTAACCAGTAAAAGTTTCAGAATCTTGATGCTTGAGGACTGACTACATATCCATCATCTTTTTCATAACACTCTATGTTATCGACACATCTCTTTTCAGTTGTGTTACTGGTAGGGGTTTGTCCGATACCATCTTCTTGCACATTGGCATTGTAAAATTGATTAAGAGTAGATTCCAATACAAAATTCCTTTCTTTCCAAAATAGTATTTAGTTAGTATAAAGAATTTACCATAACAATTGTCTCTTGCTGAGACAGATAGTCATTAACAGTAGAGCCTCCTTCCTTAGTACGAAGCTACACAAAATAATTTGGTAACATCAATAACACTAAATTTATTACAAACACATGCTTCAATACTAATATTGCGTAAATGACTACCTTATATTGTCATCTATAACACCCCCTTGGGCATTACTTCATAATACGTGCGGAAATAAATTAAAAATTCTATTTGCTGGTTGCTTTCGGAAAATTAATTTATTGTAAGGCAGAAAACTCGGGTGTAAAAATTTTCTTCTGCCGAATACTTTTGAAACATGATACATATGCTAAAACATTAAAAGCACATTGTGCATCACCACACAAAGAGATAATCACATTCATAATAAAGCCGTCAAGGCATACAACTTTTAATAATTAAGTTTCAATTTCCAAAACAGAAAATTAAACCTAAGATTAAAGTACAACACCAAAGTTACTGACCTTTTCTATACACCACCCAACTAAGATTCTTAAGATGGTCGCTCTACAAGACATTTATCAGAAGGACTCCATTGTCATTCCCACAATCCAAATACCCTTTCAAGTATCTAAAACTAAGTCCCGAAAGACTTAGGGAAACTTCGCAGCTCCATCTGCACTGGTGTACCAATGTACAACAACAATACCAGAAGAAACCTGATATATTTGTAAGGGTGAGACGCCAATATATGGACTTTGATAAGATCACCCCACTCACAAACACAAAATAGCATATTCATGATATTCACAATATATAACAATTTATCCAGACGACATATTAATTTAGTCAAATGGTTTCATACCTGACAATCATCGCAATTAATAAAAATTACATAATATTTCAACATCGGACACGCAGTCCAAGAATTCGATTACGAAAAACACTAGGATGATTCCATCGGTCCTAGCTTACCGATATATGACCCGAAGTCAAATGTGTTCACTGGGATTTAACCTGCAACACGCAACATGAAACAAATGTGCTGATTGTGACTCTAACCCACAACATGTCAAACGTCACCTTCAAGTATGCCAACTGGGACTCTAACCCGCAACATACCAAACCCCTATCATCAATATGCCAACAAGGACTCTAACCCGTGATATATTGGAATCAACATCATCAGACATGCCAACAAGGACTCTAACCCATGACACATTGGAAATCTTCGTCATCAAATATGCCAACAAGGACTCTAACCCGTGACACATTGGAATCACCACAATCGGATATGCCAACAAGGACTCTAACCCGTGACATACCGATATCTTCAAAAATTAAATATGCCAACAAGGACTTTAACCCATGACATACCGATATAAAAATCAATTGTATCAACCGGGACTTTACCCGTGACACATAGGACACAAGGTCCATAACTTCTCTTATAGGACATACCGTCCATAACAACTTTTATATAAAGCTCATTTACAGAAAATCCTTTCTGTTGAAAACCATTTATAAAATATCAAATCATAGTGAAATGTACTTTTTTCAAACTCTTTTCCTCTTGAAAATCTTTATCCGAAAAACATCAATTTCTTGAAAAAGAACTCACTTACAACTTATTACTGTCCAAGAAGAAAAATATTATTTTCAAACCATTTCCGTAAATTATTTTTCTGATTTAAACGTCGATTAGCATTAAAATACTTTATAAGTCAAAAATTAACTATTTTAGAAATTATTTTACACTTGAAAATATTGCTCATGGAGAAAATAATATCCACTCTTAAGAAAACCGTTTCAAAACGAATGTAAAATAAAACAATATGTGTTTCTTAAACATTTCTATTGTTTTGGCTTCAACGACTCAAGAAGGAGGGAGGGAGGGAGGGAGGGAGGGGGGGGGGGGGGTGAATTGAGTTTTCAATAAAATCTTTCCCTCTTAAAAACTTTTCACAAAACTTTACTTTTCAGAGTTGCGGATTTGTGGCCTCAGGATCTTTTACAAGATCAATGAAGGGTTTATATAAAATATGTGTTTCTTAAACATTTCTATTGTTTTGGCTTCAACGACTCAAGAGGGAGGAGGGAGGAGGGAGGGGGGGGGGGGGGGGGGTGAATTGAGTTTTCAATAAAATATTTCCCTCTTAAAAACTTTTCACAAAACTTTACTTTTCAGGGTTGCGGATTTGTGGCCTCAGGATCTTTTACAAGATCAATGAAGGGTTTATATAAAATCTTGAATAGAAGGTGATGAGGATAAGAAAGATTTATTCAGAATTAATTCAGAATAGGTTCAGGTTCAATAACGCAGTAATAACAAAATACAGATCAAGAACAAAAATTATATTGAACTTTAAACATCAAAGTCGCAGGTTCTTGAACATAAACAAAGTAAAGGAGTTTGAGTTTAGAGATGCCACATAACCAGATTTATCCTGGTTTAGTCACCTCCACTGTGACTTACATCCAGTCCCCACTCCACCTGTGAGATTTCACACACTAACACACAAGCTTTGCCAGGTAGCTTGAAAAACCTTTACACCACAGAGCACTCCTTCACCTCGAGATGTCACACTCTTGTGAAGAGCCTCAATGTTCAACCTTAGGGATACCTCACCCTAATCACTCAGAGAGACTCCCTCTCTCTTTACAATCAAAATGTAAAATAGAAGTTGATTCCTAACTCTCAATAGTCAGATAAACAAATTAAAGCACTTATGAGTATTGAAACACTCTTTTCACAATAAGCTCAAGGAAGATGATGAATAACTTTCACAATTGGTTTATTAAATTGATTTCGTAAAACTGTGATATGTGATGATATTCGTATATGTTGTAAAAATGTTCCTTTGATCCCTCTTTATATAGAAAACAAGTTATAGTCGTTGGGATCAATCAAAACAGATTTGGATCTGATTTAACAGAATCTGTTTTCTTGATTCTGGTTCTTGAAATAAGATTCTTATAGTTCTTGTAGAATTCGCGTCCATAAAATAACCGAGTCCATCTAGCCATTAAGATTTTACATTCGGATGGGCTAGTAGACGAGCTCCATTTAGTAGACGAGCTCCATATGGTAGATGAGTTACATATGGTAGACGAGCTTCATATGCTACTTTAGTGGACGAGTGCTTCTGTCACTTTAGTGGACGATCACTTCTGTCACTTTAGTAGACGAGCGCTTGTATCACTTTATTGGATGCTCGCTTTTATCACTTTATTGGACGCCAGCTTTTATCACTTTATTGGACGAGCGCTTCGGTGTTGGACTAGCGCTTCTATTATTCCAGTGTTGGACGAGCGCTTCTAAAATCTTATTTCCAAAAATCATTTTCATTAACGAAAACTTATTCCTTTTAATGCAAGTTATGATAAAATGATTTTCTTCATGCATCTTTTTAATTGAACTATTTGTGAATAAGAGATTTCATCTCTTACAAATCATCTAAGACTTGAATCTAATTTCTCCTTTAAGCTCTTGTCTTGATGATTCCTTGATCTTCGTCCTTGCTCTTTGATTCCTCCAAGTTCTTCCTTGAATATTCTCCTTTGATTGCTCACTGAACTTGTTGATCACTGCTTGATACCTGTCTTTGCTATTTGATACTAAAACATTTGCATACACATTAAGTTGTATTTGTCATATATCAAAATCTCTAAATCGTTGAGTCTAACAATCTCCCCCTTTTTGATTATGACAAACCTTTTAACAAATTATAAGATCGGAGTATAAGTGTAGCAGACGCTAAGTGTTTTTAGCAGATTTATATCATGATATCAAAGCAGTCAGAGCAGAAGTATATTAGAGCAAAAAAAAATATTATCATAGCAGAATTTGATTTACTTCCCATTAATCATGTAAGCTTTTAATCTCCCCCTCAACATATGCATGTATAGTTCGTTATTATCCATTTTCTCTATATCATACATTTTTTTTCTCCAAGTATAATTTGTTATTATCCCCTTTCTCTATATCATACTTTTTTCGTCCCCCTTTTGGCATTATCAAAAAGGTAAAGAAAAGAAACATTTAAAGCGATAGAGAATATAAGCATTTAAACATTCAAACATATCATATAAAATTGTTCATGATAGAGGGATAAGTGCAGGGGCAAATCAAAAATATGCGTCCAACTCGCATAGATATTCCAAATCAAATCATACAAGAATCATAGCATATTTACACAAAGATACAGTCATATAATCAGTTACTTTAGAGATTAGATATAGGATTGATCGATTATGCCCAACTCTCTTCTAATGAAAAAGAAGCTTTCCTTGTTCAAGGGCTTGGTAAAGATATCAGCAAGTTGCTTAGTTGTATCAACATATTCAACCTCAATTTCTCTACTTTGTATATGGTCTCTAATGAAATGATGTCTAATTTCTATGTGTTTAGTTCTAGAGTGCATTGTGGCATTCTTAGTTAAGTTAATTGCACTCGTATTGTCACATCTGATAGGAACTTGGTTTAGTTGCTCACCATAATCAACTAATTGTTGTTTCATCCATAAAACCTGTGCACAACAGCTACCAACTGCTACATATTCAGCCTCTGCAGTGGATAAAGCCACACTAGATTGTTTCTTACTGAACCATGATACTAATGAGTTTCCTAGTAAATGGCAAGTTCCACTAGTACTCTTTCTGTCTAGTTTACAACCAGCAAAATCAAAGTCTGAATAGCTAATTAAAGTACATGTAGCTCCCTT
This sequence comes from Sophora flavescens, assembly GCA_030762895.1. Lineage (NCBI taxonomy): Eukaryota > Viridiplantae > Streptophyta > Magnoliopsida > Fabales > Fabaceae > Sophora > Sophora flavescens. The sequence goes on along the minus strand of CM061063.1, from coordinate 265,923,165 downwards.
GGGATACCATAATCCCACGTATTTTGTTCCTAACAGATACTTAATTATCCTTTTAACTGTTGTTAAGTGTGATTCTTTTAGATTTGCTTGATACCTAGCACACATGCATACACTAAACATGATATCTGGCCTACTAGCAGTAAGATAAAGTAGCGAGCCTATCATACCTCTGAATTTAGAAACATCAACGACTTTACCTTGCTCATCCTTGTCCAGATAACAGGAGGTATGATAAGCCTCTGGCTTATCTAGTTTTATGACTAGATGAACTAGGGTTTATGTGCCAATTTATTCGAGTTCACTCTCTTTTTCGCCCAAATTTGCCTTGTTTTGTTCCTAAGTTGGACTTTGACTCGTTTTGCGTCTTTTGTGTAGTTTTTAGCTTCTTTTGGATAGAATTACGCTTGTGGTTGCTTGTGTTGTTTTCAGGTCAATAAGTGAAGCTCTGAGAATTAAGGAAAGTCAAGAAAAAGTGGAGATTGCCATTCTGGAGATTCTCGCCTCGTGAGAGGAAGCTCGCCCAGCGAGAGTTTGAAGACCCGGGAAGACAGAGACCATCACGGCCTAGCCGTGATTCATATCACGGGGCGTGAAAAGAAGGTTCGCGTCGCGAGACGTCCTTCGCGTCGCGAGTGTTTGAACTCCAGAAAAGCGCCAGAGACAGAGACCATCACGGCCTAGCCGTGATGTATATCACGGCCGTGACCTAAAAGCCACACAAGTCAGAGACCATCACGGCCTAGCCGTGATGTGTATCACGGCCGTGACCTAAAACCCACAAGTCGGAGAACATCACGGCAGCCGTGATCACATCACGGCCGTGACAAGAGGGCCGCGCGGAGACATCCTCGCGCGTGAGGTTGAAATCACGAGCGCCGACAAAAGCCACGGCCGGCCGTGATGGCCATCACGACCGGACGCGGGCCTCCTATAAATAGAGCGGCGAACGAAAAGAGGACTTTTGGGATCGAACGATGGAGACTGTAACCTATCGCCGCCCCTCTCTCTCAACTTAGTCTTAGGATGATTTCGATGTATGGTGTCGTGTTAAGAGAACAACCCTTGTCAAGGATCGAACCCCTGGCGGCATAGTGTTCATGTAATGTAACCCCCCAACAATGCCAATTTTGTTCATTGTGTCGATTATATGCTAGCGTGATCGACTAGTAAACGTGTGAGGCCAGCGGCGATTCGCGAGAACTTGAATTGGGACAGCGAGTATTGCACGAGTGAGTAGAGATCGGCAACCTATAGGAACAAGAATTAATAGAATTCGAGAAGGATTATGAGACCAGAAGTAATTAATCCAATCGCCGAATCCTATTGAGCACGAAGTGGATATAGGAGAATTGGGGTCCCAGACATTAAAATTGAACTTAGGGAGGAGAATATCACACTTGGGTACTATGCATGATTGGGTAGGTGGATTCAAACCTAGATGCCTTTAATTCCAATTTCATCACCAACTAATTGATTCGATTTGTTAATTTGAATTGTGATCATAGTTCTCTTCAACCACCTCTACTTAACCAACATCGTTTCTCAAATTGGTGAATTGGCAACCCAACCTTGTGTCGACCCGTAGACTCTACCGTGTTTTATTACTTCGACGACCGTAAACTTCGTGAGACAACAAGTTTTTCGCCTGTTAGGGATTGGCATAACCAATTTTCCTAATTTTTAGGAAATTTGATTGATTGGTTAAGTTGATTTTATTTTTTATTTTATTTTTCTGTTATTTCGTTATTATTTTTCTCTGCTTCCTTGATTCCACTTGGTCTTTGCCTGTTTTTGTATTCGAGGTACCCTTCTACAAGAGGACTTGCTATTTGATTCCGAGATCACCAGGACCGAGAGGCAATTAAGGAAAGAAGCCAGAGAAAGGAAGAGGTTGGAAGCAATTAAAATAGAGGGCATGGCTGAAGAAAATCCTCCTCCTCGTTACAAGCCTCTCTTCGAGTACGATCTACCAAGCTTGGGAGATTGTGACTCTTCTATTGTGAGGGGCAACCTGAACACAGACTCCTTCAGAGTGGAAGGATGTGTCACAGCCGAGATCCGTGAGAATCAGTTCGATGGCAGTGGCAAGCAAGACCCGCATAGACACATCACTCGCTTCCTTGAAGCCTGTGACTTACAGAAGACCAGGGGAGTCTCACAGGATGAGTTTCGCTTGCGACTTTTCCCTCTCTCTCTTAGGGATGTCGCTCGCGATTGGGTTGACAGCTTGGATAGGAACAACATCAGAACTTGGGAGCAAATGGCACAGAAGTTCCTAACCAAATACTTTCCTCCTCAGAAAGCGGTACAAGCAAGAATAGCCGTTACATCTTTCAGGCAGACAGAGGATGAAACATATAATGAAGCTTGGGAGAGATACAATGGCTTATTGAGAAGATGCCCTTCAGCGTTCTTCGACCCGGTCTCTAAAGTTCAACATTTCTTTAATGGGTTGAGGGGACGCTATCAGATGAACCGTGATGCCGCAGCTGGCGGCTCGTTCTCTTATTTATCAGCCGAGGATGGATGGGCATTGTTAGAGAAAATGTCATATAATGATTACAACCGTGGAAGGGAAACATCAAATGGAATCAGTTCTGGGGCAATGGAGGCCATTCTTGAGCAAAACAGATTGTTGAAGATGCAGATTGAAGCTTTGTCTGGAAACAAGAGGGTTAATGTGATACATGAGGGGATGCCTCCCGGTTGTGACAACTGCAATGGGGGTCATGACACTCAAATTTACCCGCTGAATTTCTCTCAGGAACATGTGGATTCATGCCACAACTTCTATGACATTGTGCCCCAGAACAATTATCAGAGAAACAGACAGAATGACTACAATCAGAATCAGAATAGGGGGTATATGAGGAGAGACCACCCGGGTTTCGCTTGGAGTAATGCTAGTGGTGGTCTGGCCGGACAACAACCTCAACAGGGTCTGAGGCCAAACATTGGGATCCAGCAGCACAATCCTCAGCAGGCTCTTCCGGGGCCTAATCAGTTGCAACTGACAGATAGTGGAAGACAACCGTGGGAGCTGGCTATTGAGAAGATGAGTGCAGCAATGGAGAAAACGTCGATCAACATGAGTGCAGCAATGGAGAAATCGTCGATCAACACAAACACTGCCATTGACAAGTTGGCGACTCATACAGGGTCGGCAATTCAGAATCTGGAGACACAAATAGCGCAGCTCGCGAAGCAATTAAATGAGCGTCTCCCAGGCACTCTCCCAAGTGACACTGAGAACAACCCGAAGAGCCAGTGCAATGCCGTAACTACTAGAAGCGGTAGAGTGCTGGAATCTAACAGGGGTGCACCTAGTTCTCCGGAAGTTGAGGTCTCAAACCCACCACATGTTGAGGAAGAACAACCCGAGAAAGAAGAGGAGTTAGCAAGAGGTAAGGCACCGGAGCAAGGAGGGAAGTTAAAGCTTGTAGATGAAGAGTTCTGTAGAAAGAAGTGGGTAGAGCCCAAGGACCTCCTGTCCTACATGAAGGTACCATACCCTGAGAGATTGAAGAAGCCCCTTCAGGATAAAAACGATTGATAAATTCCTTGATGTCTTCCGCAAACTTCAGATCAACATTCCATTTGCAGAAGCCCTGGAACAAATGCCGTCTTATGCCCGATTTATGAAGGAGCTTCTCTCCAAGAAGCGGAAAATAGTGGATGAGGAAACGGTTGCTTTGACCGAGGAGTGCAGTGCCATCCTTCAGAGAAAACTTCCTCCAAAGTTGAAGGATCCCGGTTCCTTTTCGATACCATGTACTATTGGAGAGATGAATATAGGGAAGGCGTTGTGTGATCTAGGGGCAAGCATCAACTTGATGCCCCTCTCCATGATGAAGAGGCTAGGGATCAAAGAAGTAAAGGATACGCGAATGTCACTCCAACTGGCCGATCGTTCTATCAAATATCCCTATGGAGTAGTCGAAGACTTGCTCGTGAAAGTTGACAAGTTCATATTCCCAGTGGACTTTGTGGTGCTCGATATGGATGAAGACGTTGAGATCCCTCTCATATTGGGTAGGCCCTTCCTGGCCACCGGGGGTGCCTTGATAGATGTGCGGCAAGGGAAACTCACTTTAAGGGTGCATGATGCTGAGGTGGTCTTCAATGTCTTTGAAGCGATTAAGCACCCGAAAGAGAAGTCAGCTGTGTATCGAGTGGATGTGGTGGACCCAACTGAAAAGGTAAAGACAACTCGAGAAGACCATGATCCTTCACTTGCAACAGTATCGGTAGAATCTCATGAGAAAGACAGTGAGGAAAAAGGCCCTTCGGGGGATGAAGTCTACCTTGAGTGGCTACGAGACATGGAACCCATACCGAGTCTCCTAAGGGAAGAATGTGCAAGGAAAGAACTCAGCAGCAAAGGAATAAAAAAGAACAGTAAGGCACCAAGGGTGAAACGTGGCACAACCGTGGTGGTCAAGGCAAACAATGAGTTGATCCCAAAAAAGACCATCACGGAGTGGAAAGTTCGTGCTGATTATAGAAGGATGCTGGACTTAAATGAGCTGTCCGGGAACAGTAGGAGAGCTTATGAAAAGGCAAGAGCCTACAGAATACGGACTGAGGCATGGAACGGCAAGCAAGATCTACGTTCGGATTAACCCTTAGGGGTGACTTGAGTCAGGCTCGGGACGTTAAACAAGCGCTACTTGGGAGGCAACCCAAGCTAGGTACCCTCTCCTTTCCTCACTCTTTTTTTTTTTTTTTTGTGTTTGTTTTGTTTTTGTTTGTCACTTTTGAATAATTTGAGAAGATCAAGAGTTGTTGTATGAATGTTGTGTCGGCAAGCTTGTTGGATTTTAATTGAATTGAGCATAGATTGATTGCATGAATTGATTTGACCATTGATGATTTCCCCCTAGGTTCTGAAAATAGAAAAGTTGATCCTCACTTAAAAATTGAAAACTGAACTTTGAGATTTATTGTGATTGCTTGATTTATGATAAGTTTGGGGTGAGGGGGGTGCACACACTAGGAATCGTATCTCGGTCAAACAATTTGCAAAATGTCCAGGTGAGGATTTGAGCCTCCAACTCTGTTTTTGAATGTGTGAGTCACTATTGAGTTGCACTTCCCCGAATTTGCTTGAATCTCTATATGGTTTGCATGTTTATGTGTTGCATCAAATGATTTAGGCAATTTTCTTTGAATAACTACTTGGCCTGAAAAGAACCATCCCTAATGCATGTTCCCTAGTTAGCCAAATTGAGCCCAATTGACCTATTGTTTCTTGATGACCCTACATTACGAGCCAAAATCTGAAAAACCATGTTAACCCAATCTTAGGATTAGGAGAGCATGGAAATGAGCAAGAGAAAGGTTGTGAGAAACTAAGTTTGGGGTGGCTACGAGGTGATATGTCATATTGGGATGAGAAAAAAGAAAATAAAGGTTGACCCAAGGCAAAAAGAAAAGAAAAGAAAAGAAGAAAACAAAAAAATTGCCAAAAGAAAAGGGGCAAAACAAAAAGATTAGCAAGGAAAAGGATGTAGTCACCCGAGCCCAAATGAAAAAAAATGGAAAAAGGAATTTGAGTGGAAAAAGTGTCAAAATGCTCATGCTCTCTTAATTCCTAGGGACTTAGCCTCTATCCCTTGATTATCCTACCCTTAGCCAGGCCCCATTACAACCGTTGAAAGACCTATTGATGTTGCATGCATGTTTTCGTGGGAACTATGTTTGAGATGAAAATCAAATTCATGGGAAGTGCTCTTAGAATGTGAAAGTGAGTGAAAAGTTGATAGCCTAGACAAACTTGAGCGAATGAGTGAAATACTAAATGCCCTTGTGAGGAAGGCAATTGTTTGAAATAGGTGATCTTCCTTTGTGTGTATCTTTGAGCCTCAACTTAGAGTAATGTTGGCATGAATGATAAATTCTCAATTGTTTAAAGTAGATGAATGTGGGGATTACATTGATGAAAAAAGGGGGGGAATCAAAGAAGAAAACTGTTTTGTAAAGTTGCATGAAATTTGTGCGAAATTGATTAGATCTTTAGGCTTGCCAAGTCTTGAGTCATTTTTGAGTTTTAAGCTTGCTTGGGGACAAGCAAGGTTTAAGTTTGGGGTATTTTGATAAGCCTCTGGCTTATCTAGTTTTATGACTAGATGAACTAGGGTTTATGTGCCAATTTATTCGAGTTCACTCTCGTTTTCGCCCAAATTTGCCTTGTTTTGTTCCTAAGTTGGACTTTGATTCATTTTGCGTCTTTTGTGTAGTTTTTAGCTTCTTTTGGATAGAATTACGCTTGTGGTTGCTTGTGTTGTTTTCAGGTCAATAAGTGAAGCTCTGAGAATTAAGGAAAGTCAAGAAAAAGTAGAGATTGCCATTCTGGAGATTCTCGCCCCGCGAGAGGAAGCTCGCCCCGCGAGAGTTTGAAGACCCGGGAAGACAGAGACCATCACGGTCTAGCCGTGATTCATATCACGGGGCGTGAAAAGAAGGTTCGCGTCGCGAGACGTCCTTCGCGTCGCGAGTGTTTGAACTCCAGAAAAGCGCCAGAGACAGAGACCATCACGGCCTAGCCGTGATGTATATCACGGCCGTGACCTAAAAGCCACACAAGTCAGAGACCATCACGGCCGTGACCTAAAATCCACACAAGTCAGAGAACATCACGGCTTAGCCGTGATTCACATCACGGGCCATGACAAGAGGGCTCGCGTCGCGAGACATCCTTCGCATCGCGAGGGTTTGAATATCACAGAAGCGCCAGAAGCAGAAACCGTCACGGCCTGGCTGTGATGGCCATCACGGCCGTGACGCGTGGCCTCCTTATAAATAGAGCAGATCAGAACAGAAAAAGAGGACTTTTTGGGATCAGAACTGATTGGAGATCTTTTGTAATCCTTATTCTGGGGCTGCGTCTCCTCTTCTCTTCTCTTAATTCTTAGTCTTAGGATGATTTCCGATTGTACGTGTGTCGTTGTTACGGACATGAGGAACTAATCCTCTTGTCTAAGGGATCGATGAAGCCACCCATGGCGGCATAGTGTTCATGTAATGTAACTCTCTCTCCTTTAATTCAATTATTGTTTTCCAATTCTGTTTTCATTGTGTCGATTATATGCTAGCGTGATCGACTAGTTAAACGTGTTGAGGCCTAGCGGCGATTCGCGTTTTAGAACTTGAATTGGGATCATCGGTCGAGTATTGCACGAGAGTGAGTAGGAGATCGGTGCAACCTATAGGGAACAAGAATTAATAGAATTCGAGATTAGGATTATGAGACCTAGTAAGTAATTAATCCAATCGTCGAATACGTCCTATTGAGCACGGAAGTGGATATAGGAGAATTTGGGGGTCCCGGTTGACATTAAAATTGAACTTAGGGAGGAGAATATCATCACTTGGGTACTATGCATGATTGGGTAGGTGGATTCGAAACCTTAGATGCCTTTAATTCCAGATTTCATCACCATATCTTTAATTGATTCGATTTGTTAATTTGAATTGTGATCATAGTTTCTCTTCAACCACTTTCTCTACTTAACCAACTTATCGGATTTCTCGCGAAATTGGTTGAATTGGCAACCCAATCCTTGTGTTCGACCTCGGTAGACTCTTACCGTGTTTTATTACTTGCGACGACCCGGTACACTTGCCGGTGAGTCAACAAGGTACTCATTGGAGTAGCCATCACCTTAGCATTTTCCATGTCAAACTTCTTGATCAACTCATTGCAGTACTTGGTTTGGCTAAAAAAGATTCCATTTTCAGTTTGCTTTATTTGCAGTCCAAGGAAAAAGTTCAGCTCACCCATCATTGACATTTTAAACTCACTCTGCATAAGACTTGCAAACTCATTGCACAAATGCTCATTAGTGGCACCAAAAATTATATCATCCACATCTATTTGTACAAGTAAAATGTTGTGTGTCTTTTTCTTAGTGAACAAAGTTGTGTCAACTTTACCTCTTTTAAATCCATTTTCAATGAGAAAAATACTTAACCTTTCATACCAAGCTCTAGGAGCTTGCTTTAAGCCATATAGTGCTTTAGACAGTTTATAAACATGGTTAGGCAATTCATTATCCTCAAAACTAGGTGGTTGGCCAACATACACTTCCTCTTGTATAAATCCATTTAAGAAAGCACTCTTAACATCCATTTGATACAATTTAAATCCTATTATGCAAGCATAAGCAAGTAGCATTCTTATAGCTTCTAATCTTGCTACTGGTGCATATGTTTCATCATAATCTATGCCTTCTTCTTGGTTATACTCTTTGGCTACCAATCTAGCCTTGTTTCTTACAATTATACCATTTTCCTCTAGTTTATTCCTAAAAACTCATTTTGTACCTATTACTTGACAGTTCTTAGGTTTAGGCACTAGTTTCCAAACTTGGTTTCTTTCAAACTGGTTTAACTCATCTTGCATAGCCATCATCCAATGTTCACCAATTATAACATCATCTATGTTCTTAGGTTCTACTTGAGACACAAATGCCATATGATTACAAACATTTCTAAGAGATTGTCTAGTAGTTACCCCCTTTGTAATTTCACCAATGATGTTATCAATTGGATGATTTCTGACAGTCCTCCATTCCTTTGGTAGGTCAGGCTGTTGTTATGTTTGCTCCTGCTGCAGCAATTCATTCTTTAGTTTTCTCAATTGAATCTGTAAGATCATCAATAACAGAATCATTTCCCAACCTTTTGGGGTTAGACTCATCAAATGTCACATGCACAGATTCCTCAATAGTTCGTGTTCTCTTATTATATATTTTAAATGCTTTACTAGATAGAGAGTAACCTAGGAAAATCCCTTCATCAGCCTTTGCATCAAATTTTCCAAGATTATTCTTTCCATTGTTAAGAACAAAGCATTTACAACCGAAAACATGTAAATGTGATATATTTGGTTTTCTTCCTTTGTAAGGCTTATAAGGAGTTTTCTTTAAGATTGGTCTTATCAAGACTCTATTTAGCACATAGCAGGCTGTATTGACAGCACCTGCCCAAAAATGTTTTGGCAAGCTAGAGTCGTTCAACATAGTTCTTGCTATCTCCTCTAATGATCTATTCTTTCTTTCCACCACTCCATTTTGTTGTGGAGTTCTAGGAGCAGAAAAATTATGTTGAATGCCATGCTCATCACAAAAGTTTTCAAACACTTCATTGAAACTCTCCCCCACGATCACTTCTTATAGAAACAATTTTTACGTCCTTTTCATTTTACATAATTTTTGCCATCTTCTTAAATGCAGCAAATGAATCACTCTCATGTGATAGAAAATATGTCCATGTATATCTAGAGTAATCATCTACTATTACCAATGCATACGATTTACCACCAAAGCTTTTGGTTATAGATGGACCAAATAAATCTATGTGTAAAAGTTGCAAGGGTCTAGTTGTTGAAACAATGTTCTTTGGTTTAAAAGAGACCTTAACTTGCTTTCCTTTTTTGACATGCATCACATAGTCCATCTTTCACAAATTTCAGTTTAGGCAAGCCAACTACAAGATCTTTACGAATTAGTTTATTCAAGTGGTTCATGTGAATGTGTGCAATTCTTCTATGCCAGAGCCAATTCTCTTCTTCTTTTGAAATAAGACAACATGCAGTATTTGAAGAGATATTATCTAAATCAAGCATATAGATGTTATCTGTCCTATGTCCAATTAATTTCAAATTTTCACCATGCTGATTTTCTATTAAGCTACTATTGGAATTGAATTTTACCTTGAATCCTTTGTCACATAGTTGACTGATACTTAATAGGCTGTGTTTCAGTCCCTCAACATATAATACATCCTTAATGATTGTTGTTGAGTCACTTCCAATGTTGCCAATCCCAAGTATTACCCTTTATTGTTGTCTCCGTAGGTAACACTACCACCCGACTTAGGGGTAAAGGAAATGAACTTGTTTTTGTCTCCAGTCATGTGCTTGGAACAGCCACTGTCAAGATACCATTTCACATTCTTGGCTTTCCAACACACCTACAAAACAGAATCGTGTTTTTGCTTTAGGTACCCAAATCTGTTTGGGTCCTTTTGAGTTAGTTGCAGCAATAGTTCCTTTAGGAACCTATATATACTTAGACTCATTATAAGCAGATTTTCTGTAATGACATGTAGAAGCCGTGTGACCTTTTCTAGCACAAAAATTGCATTTAACAAATGGTGTGTTTGATGTTTTAGGTGCAGCAAAAAATTTCTTGAAAGATTTCTCATGTATCTTAGGTTTATAGCCTATTCCAGCCTTATCATAAACACATTTTTGTTGTCCTAATAAAGCATTCAAGTTATCTCTACCATTTGTGAATCTTGCTAGGTCATTTTTTAGTTTTTCAACCTCTTTAATCAATGTACAGCACTTAGAACAATTAGAGTTAGATTCAATTAAGACCTTATTCCTAGCTTCTAGTTCGCTTTCTTTCATTTTCAAGCATGCATAATCATCACGTTGTTTAGAAATTATTTTTCTAGATGAGACAAGTTGTTTAGCAATCTTAACATATTCAGCAAGTAACTCATCAAATGCATCTTGTAATTAATTCATCAAAAGTAGGTTGTGAATCAGAATTTACCTCACTTTCTGAATCACTATGATTGCTGGCCATCAAGCACAAGTGTGCCTCCTCAGATTCATATTCGTCAGTGGATTCTAGATCATTATCATCCCAAGCATTGTAGGCCTTTCTTGGCTTTTTCCACTTCTTGTCCTTTGAGTCAAACTTTTCAGTTTTGTCCTTCTTTTGAAGCTTTGGACAGTCAAGCTTCATATGGCCAATCTTTCTACATTCATAGCATGTGATGTTGTTGGAAGAATTGTCACCATTGCTGAAATTTCTCCTTTGAAAAGTGGATGGCTTTCTGTTGAAGTTGCCTTTCTTCTTCAGGAACTTCTTGAAATTTCTAACAAGCATTCCCATCTCTTCTTCAGATTCAGCCTCTTGTTCTATATTATCATCACTATCTTCTACTTCTTTGACTTTTTATTTCAGAGCCAATCCCTTCTTTCTTTTATCAGTTTCTTCACTCTCATTCAATCTGTTCAACTCCAATTCATGCTCTTGCAGTTTTCCAAACAATGTGGCAATGGTCATTGATGAGAGGTCTCTAGATTCTGAGATTGCAGTGACTTTAGGTTGCCATTCCCTGCTCAAGCATCTCATTACTTTGTTAATTTGATCCTCATTTGATATAGCTTTTCCAAGACCAGTCAATTGATTTACAATGTGTGTGAATCTCTTTTGCATTTCAGTCATAGGTTCTCCTCGATTCATTCTGAACAACTCATACTCATATGTGAGGGTGTTCATTCTTGCTCTTTTGACATCTGAGGTTCCTTCATGTGTTACTTGCAATGTATCCCACATCTCCTTTGCTGATTTGAAATATGAAACCCTGAAATACTCATCACGGCTTAAAACAGATGTTATAATATTCTTAGCACGTGCATTATATTGAACTCTTTTCTTATCATCCTCATTCCATTCAATTTTAGGCTTATTTCTTGGAGCGTCATTAGCATCTACAGTAGAGTGGACAAATGGTCCGTTTTCTACTGCATCCCAAATGTCAACACCTGCTGCCTCAAGAAAGATTACCATTCTTTCCTTCCAATAGATATACTCAAATCCATTGAAGGCAGAAGGGCGTGCAAGGGAAGCCCTTTCATTTAAACAGTCATTGTAAGCTATACTCTTATAGCTGTTAAGCCAAACTTAAGAGTTTAGCTCTGATGCCAATTGTTGTTTTGACTTCAACGACTCAAGAGGGGGGGTGAATTGAGTTTTCAATAAAATATTTCCCTCTTAAAAACTTTTCACAAAACTTTACTTTTCAGAGTTGCGGATTTGTGGCCTCGGGATCTTTTACAAGATCAATGAAGGGTTTATATAAAATCTTGAATAGAAGGTGATGAGGATAAAAATGATTTATTCAGAATAGGTTCAGGTTCAATAACTCAGTAATAACAAAATACAAATCAAGAACAGAAATTATATTGAACTTTAAACATCAAAGTCACAGATTCTTGAACATAAACAGAAAGTAAAGGGGTTTGAGTTTAGAGATACCACACAACCAGATTTATCCTGGTTCAGTCACCTCTACTGTGACCTACATCCAGTCCCCACTCCACCTGTGGGATTTCACACACTAACACACAAGCTTTGCCAGGTAGCTTGAAAAACCTTTACACCACAGATCACTCTTTCACCTCGAGATACCACACTATTGTGAAGAGCCTCAATGTTCAACCTTAGGGATACCTCACCCTAATCACTCAGAGAGACTCCCTCTCTCTTTACAATCAAAATGTAAAACAAAAGTTGATTCCTAACTCTCAATAGTCAGATAAACAAATTGAAGCACTTATGAGTATTGAAACACTCTTTTCACAATAAGCTCAAGGAAGATGATGAATGACTTTCACAATTGATTCCTTAAATTGACTTCGTAAAACTGTGATATGTTATGATATTCGTATATTGATGAGTGTGATTACACCTCATATTTATTTATCATATTGCATGCATTTTCATGTAGTTTAGGCATTTTTAATTTGATTTTTGTTAGTTTTTACCTTGGAATGGGTAAGGTAGTTTTGTGGTGTTTATGTGCAGGAATTGAATATTAAAATGTTCAGGATCAACCATGATGGAGCTTGCAAGAAGACGGAGCTTGAAAAACAAGAAAACTGAGCCAAACAGAGCCCATCACGACCTAGCTGTGACAACCATCACAGCCATGATTGAGCAAGGCTAAAAAGAAAAGTGCACAAAAGTCAGAACCTGTCACGGCCAGGCCGTGATGGCCATCACAGCCGTGACAGTCCATCAATGCCAAGTTTTCCAAGACAGAATCTGTCACGGCCTGGCCGTGACAGCCTTCACGGCCGTGACGCGCAATATTTGGAAATTTAATTGCTGATTTGATCTGATTTTGTAACAACTTTAATCCCAAGTTAACCTACTCCATAAATAGGGAAATAAGGCTCTAAAAAAGGGATCACTTGGGCTGCTACCTTAGGCAAAAATTAGGATTTCTCTTCTTCTCAATTTCTTCTTCTCTCTTAGGTTTTTTTTATGCTTTTGTTAATCAAGCTTGCTATGAACATGACAATGCTTGAGTAGTTGTTTTTATTTCTAGGAATTGGGGCTATGCCTATGATTTGTTTTATGTTATGAATTGATGTTTTACTTCTTGTTATTTTCAATTTTGCTTTCGATTTGATTCCTATTGCATGAATTACTTGTGAATCTGGTGCGCACTTATTTGCATGTCATAGATACTCTAAGGAGGAACCTAACGGTGAACTTAGGTATTGGATCTATAGGAATCAAACTTAGGACTTAAATCATGAGAGTTAGAAGCGGTCCTTCGAGGGTTCACTGAATCGTCGCAAAGCTTAAAGGGTTCTATTTAAATTCAAGTACCACAAGAGTAGGGGTTGGTTTAATCGGACACGGTTCTTGTATCCCGAGAGGGAACATTAACTTATTTAGGATAAATTCACCATCAAAGCAATTTTGATAATTAACAAGAGGGGTAGTCAATTTAGTAACATGAGTAGTCTTGTTGGTAACCCAATTCCTGGAATTCTCCTTTGATATTGAAAAATCCCATATTTGATTTGATTGCGATTTTGTTTGATTGCGCTTTAGATATTTGATTTGTTAGTTAATCTTTTAAAAACCAAATCTTTTCCAAATCTTTTTCTAGTCCAGTTTAATTGATTTAATAATTGATAGTTATTTAAGATCACGATCCCTGTGGATTCGATCTTTTTATTACTTGACGACGAAGCCGTACATTTGCGGACTCGAGCCCATCAAGTTTTTGACGCCGTTGTCGGGGACTATGCTTTCTTGAATTTCAATTTAATTTTTAAATTGATTTTTCTGGATATTTTTTTTTATTTAATTTTTTTTTCTTTCTTTTTCTAGTATAACTACCTCTCTCTTTGCAGGAATTTTTCTCTCTTATGCGAAGATTCCAAAGTCTCGAAAATTTTATTGAAGTTGACCTCGAGATCGAAAGGACCTTTCATAGACGTGGGAGACTACAAAGACAAAGACCGAGAGAAATGTTGATTCCCATTCCACTTATAGCGAATCTACCAGATACCAAACCACTGAAGGACTACGCAGCCCCAAATGCTAGGGGTTTGCGAACTGGGATTGCTCGACCAGAAATTGAGGCGGAGAACTACACTATACTGCCTCTGTTAATTGGCATGATTAGGCAAAATCAATTTGGAGGATTACCCTCGGATGACCCGACTGATCATATGGAGACATTCTTGGAGTTCACCGATGCAATAAGAATTCACGATGCCCCGATTGATACTTTTCGCTTGAGGTTATTCCCCTCCTCTCTGACTGGAAAGGCAAAAGCTTGGTTGAAGCAAGTGCCCGCTAATACTTTGTCAACTTGGGACCAACTGGAGCAAGCATTCTTGGAGAAATTCTTCCCTCCATCCAAGGCATTCTTGGAGATTATTGCATGCATCACAGTTATGATCACATAAACAATTTATCACATCCAAAGCATATAGCAAATTAAATAGCAAACAACTAAAAGCCAAAGAAATTCATAACATATAATTTACAGATAACACCCAGATAACGTGTGGTTATCTTAAACAAATTCCCTCAGGTAAGCTCTCCTTACCTCTCGAAGATCTTTCCTTACGATACAAGTTCACCGACACTCCGGTTTCTTGACAGCACACGTACACGACTCACACACAATCTCCTTCAACAAACCACATAGCATAATTATCAATCAAACAATTAAAATCACCTAATCATCAAGGATAGGTGACAGCCATGAATGGATTTGGTGGCTAAAAATTACTAAAATTGCTTAAGTCATTGGATTAGTGGTCCTAAGTACTTAAGACAGTAGATTATTGATTAATCAACAAAGATTAAATCAAAAACTTCCAAGTTCCTCCAAGCATAGTTTCGGCCAAAGCATGAAAATATGGCTAGAGATTTTAGTTTGATACAAGAACTTGGATTCAACATCAATACATATTAGAAAGATGAGATCTATGATCACTTTCTAAAAATTTGAACAAAAACTCCTCCAACCACTTTTTCTAGGGTTCGGCCTCATCAAAATAAATGAGGAGGAAAACTTTGTTTACAACAATCTCTTGGATTTTGATAATAGAGATGATAATATGAACATAGAAATTGGTTTCACATTTTTGGAATTTTTTTATGATTTTCTATGAGTTATCAAATTTAAGAACATAAAGGATGAACATGATGATTTAAGCTTGGAAATGGAAAACTTAATGAAGAACATGAAGCTAAATGAATATGAGAATCATGGCTTGCCTCTTGGAATTGAAGAAAAGTGCAAGAATCTACTACTTGCTTCACAAACTCAAGGTTATGGAGTTAGAGAGAATAAGAACAAAGATGAAGATTGGAGAAGAAATGAGAAGCTTGGAGAAGAAGATGGCATCATCTAAGTTGATGTAGAAAATCCTCATGGATTTGGGCTTGGGCCATACGAAATTTAGGCTTGTGAAGTCCAAGTCCATTACTTGATTTTCAAGCATAAAAATGCTCAAGTCACCATTACATAGGAAAGTTTAAGAGTAGTAATTGGCTTTATGCAAATGAATTTATGACCATGATTTTGGGCCTCAAAAACCACAGCACAACATGGTTTGAAAGAGTCAAAAATTGATCCACTTCACTTCGTGTATCATGAAAAATAGCTTAGGGACCAAAATGAAAATTAAAAAAACTTAAGGACTTAAGTGTAATTTCCTTGTAGATTGTCATCATGATGCCATGTGCACCATTAATGCATTCACATGGTGACTCATCATGTGTGACTCGTTGATATTATCTGTTAGCGGGTCCCGGAAATCCCGTAATCTGCTTCGTTGCTTCCCCGATTCAATATGACGTCCGGATAAAATATAATATTTCACTTTTTAGTGAAATATTTCAAAATAAATAAAACCGTAGGAAATTAAATAAAATCCTTAAGTTTTTCGTTCACGAGTCAAAATTAGGTTTTCTGAGCAATATAAATATACTTTCAGTGAAATTCGCAGGCCGGGTTTCACCTGACTTTTTAACCTAAATTTTTATCGTAACTCTATACGGTAAAGTAGCGTGTAAATAATGTTTCGGTTTAATTAAAATAATTTTCTAAGTCTCAGATAAAAATATAAATGTACTTATATGAATTTCTGATATTAGAAAACAGCGAAAAATGGGGATGTTACAGCATCCACTTTTATAGAATTAGTGGTCCTTAAATTTGCATTGTCATCTTCATCTCAATCCTACATTTTTTTGAATGATGTTCTTAGTTAGAGGAAATTATATGATATAAACACTAATTGGAAAACTTACTCATAAAATAACTTTAATGGATGGTTGCTTCTTAAATTCCTCAATCAAGTCCTTGTCATCTGTCATCCCTTTTATTGTATAACTTTGCCATTTTTGTTCAATGTTTCCTTCCTTGATCTCAACCTTGAATAGCATTTATTTTTCTGATATGGAGTCAAATTCTTTTGGATAATCTGTATAATAAAAGTACAATTGAAATAGATAAAAATAGATAAAATATGATAGCATCAACTCCAATTATCTCCATACGTGGGGGCTTTATTTTATTTTTCATATGAGATCAATCATAGAATGTATGAAGATATTATGAGTGCATGCACATTATTACTTTTTGTTTTCTAGAAAAGAAGAAGATGTCTATTATCTAGAAAAGAAGAATAGGAATGGGTGCAAGATTAGAAAATAGTGTTACAATGCTTATAGAGTTACCACACTTTTATAGTTATTTATCCATTTACAAAATTAAAGCTATTTATATTTAGAGTTTAATTGATATCACCTTAAAAGTCATTAATTCCATGATTTGTGATTGGTTGACAGTGTAAAAAACTTTACACTGACAATGCATACCAATTAAACTCTTATATTTATTAATACAGCATTAGTGGTATTTTAATCTTTAAATACAATTAAGATGTAGCAGTTTTACAAAATTAGGTTCGCTAGAAAGTCTTTTCTTACACCTTGATGACAATAACATGTAATATTTGTAGGCTCTTTGGTACAATATTTTAGTTACAAAATTATCCCCTGACAATCAATTTTATGTCAATTAATTGAGTCAATAAATGATAGATTAATAGCTTTGAGAGCTATTGAAGATTAGAAAAAAAAAAACTCATTGACAGATTTACCCCTAAAAAACTCATTGATACCCTTAAAAAGACTCTTTGATCCAAATGATTTATCGTAAGGAAAGATCTTCGAGAGGTAAGGAGATTATTGCATGGATCACAGTTATGATCACGTAAACAATTTATCACATCCAAAACATATAGCAAATTAAACAGCAAACAACTAAAAGCCAAAGAAATTCATAACAGATAATTTACAGATAACACCCAGATAACGTGTGGTTATCTTAAACAAATTCCCTCAGGTAAGCTCTCCTTACCTCTCGAAGATCTTTCCTTACGATACAAGTTCACCGACACTCCGGTTTCTTGACAGCACACGTACACGACTCACACACAATCTCCTTCAACAAACCACACAACATAATTATCAATCAAACAATTAAAATCACCTAATCATTAAGGATAGGTCACGGCCATGAATGGATTTTGTGGCTAAAAATTACTAAAATTGCTTAAGTCATTGGATTAGTGGTCCTAAGTACTTAAGACAGTAGATTATTGATTAATCAACAAAGATTAAATCAAAAACTTCCAAGTTCCTCCAAGCTTAGTTTCGGCCAAAGCATGAAAATATGGCTAGAGATTTTAGTTTGATACAAGAACTTGGATTCATCATCAATACATATTAGAAAGATGAGATCTATGATCACTTTCTAAAAATTTGAACAAAAACTCCTCCAACCACTTTTTCTAGGGTTCGGCTTCATCAAAATAAATGAGGAGGAAAACTTTATTTACAACAATCTCTTGGATTATGATAACAGAGATGATAATAGGAACACAAAAATAGGTTTCACATTTTTTTGGATTTTTCTATGATTTTCTATGAATTATCAAAGTTAAGAACATAAAGGATGAACATGATGATTTAAGCTTGGAAATGGAAAACTTAATGAAGAACATGAAGCTAAATGAAGATGAGAATCATGGTTTACCTCTCGGAATTGAAGAAAAGTGCAAGAATCTACTACTTGCTTTACAAACTCAAGGTTATGGAGTTAGAGAGAATAAGAACAAAGATGAAGATTGGAGAAGAAATGAGAAGCTAGGAGAAGAAGATGGCATCATCTAAGTTGATGTAGCAAATCCTCGTGGACTTGGGCTTGGGCCATGTGAAATTTAGGCTTGTGAAGTCCAAGTTCATTACTTGATTTTCAAGCATAAAAATGCTTAAGTCACCATTACATAGGAAAGTTTAAGAGTAGGAATTGGCTTTATGCAAATGAATTTATGACCATGATTTTTGGCCTCAAAAACCGCAGCACAACATGGTTTGAAAGAGTCAAAAATCGATCCACTTCACTTCGTGTATCATGAAAACTAGTTTAGGGACCAAAATGAAAAGTAACACAACTTAAGGACTTAAGTGCAATTTCCTTGTAGATTGTCATCATGATGCCATGTGCTCCATTAATGCATTCACATGTGTGACTCGTTGATATTATCTGTTAGCGGGTCCCGAAAATCCCGTAATCTGCTTCGTTGCTTCCCCGATTCAGTATAACATCCGGTTAAAATATAATATTTCACTTGTTAGTGAAATATTTCAAAATAACTAAAACCGTAGGAAATTAAATAAAAACCTTAAGTTTTTCGTTCACGAGTCAAAATTAGGTTTTCTGAGCAGTATAAATATACTTTCAGTGAAATTCACATGCCGGGTTTCACCTGACTTTTCAACCTAAATTTTTATCGTAACTCTCTACGGTAAAGTAGAGTGTAAATAAGGTTTCGGTTAAATTAAAATAATTTTCTAAGTCTCAGATAAAAATATAAACGTACTTATATGAATTTCTGATATTAGAAAACAGCGAAAAATCGGGATGTTACATCATCCACTTTTGTAGAATTAGTGGTCCTTAAATTTGCATTGTCATCTTCATCTCAATCCTACATTTTTTTGAATGATGTTCTTTGTTAGAGGAAATTATATGATATAAACACTAATTGGAAAACTAACTCATAAAATAACCTTAATAGATGGTTGCTTCTTAAATTCCTCGATCAAGTCCTTGTCATCTGCCATCCTTTTTATTGTATAACTTTGTCATTTTTGTTCAATGTTTCCTTCCTTGATCTCAACCTTGAATAGAATTTCTTTTTCTGATATGGAGTCAAATTCTTTTGGATAATCTGTATAATAAAAGTACAATTGAAATAGATAAAAATAGATAAAATATGATAGCATCAACTTCAATTATCTCCGTACGTGGGGGCTTTGTTTTATTTTTCATATGGGATCAATCATAGAATGTATGAAGGCATTATGAGTGCATGCACATTATTACTTTTTTTTTAGAAAAGAAGAAGATGTCTATTATCCAGAAAAGAAGAATAGGAATGGGTGCAAGATTAGAAAATAGTGTTACAATGCTTATAGAGTTACCACACTTTTATAGTTATTTATCCATTTACAAAATTAAAGCTATTTATATTTAGAGTTTAATTGATATCACCTTAAAAGTCATTAATTTCATGATATGTGATTGGTTAACATTGTAAAAAACTTTACACTGTGCATACCAATTAAACTCTTATATTTATTAATACAGCATTAGTGGTATTTTAATCTTTAAATACAATTAAGGTGTAGTAGTTTTACAAAATTAGGTTCGCTGGAAAGTCTTTTCTTACATCTAGATGACAATAACATGTAATATTTGTAGGCTCTTTGGTACAATATTTCAGTTACAAAATTATCCCCTAACAATCAATTGTACGTCAATTAATTGAGTCAATGAATGATAGATTAATAGCTTTGATAGCTATTGAAGATTAGAAAAAAAAACTCATTGACAAATTTACCCCTAAAAAACTCATTGATACCCGTAAAAAAACTCTTTGATCCAAATGATTTTACAATATACCCAAGTCACCATCTTCCTTTTAATAATAAAGATACTATATAAGTTTATTTTTTAATTTAAAATGCATGCAGTTGCAGACTTGCAGCCTTGTATCAATCTTATATTCTTTCCTTTACGACTGCTCTTTAATTAATACTTTTAAAAATAAACCCGAGAAACTAGTGGCGTTGTTATCTCTCTCCAACTTGTCTTATTGACCTTTGAGAAGGTTTTTTTTTTTAACACCCAAAAGCTTATTGCATTTAACTTTCTCTTGCAAAATATGATATGATATTGCATAGCAGATGAGAAAAAACTTTGACCCTAATAAGTGTCTCTAATTGGGATGTTTGTCCAAGTGGCAGAAAATTATGTCGACTCAGCAAAGTTGATAAACTGTCCAAAGAACCTCCAAATTTTGACAGGAATGTATTTGACAACTTATGCTGTATGTGCATAAGCAATAAAAAATAAAATAAAATGTTCATCTAGCATACTGCATGGTCGGAAACTTTGTTCTTAAGGAAGTGGAGATGGAGTTAATTACCTATACACGATGATAAATGGGTTAAATATGTTTTTAGTTATTGAAAAATTGAATGAATTTTAGTTTTGGTCCTTGTAAAAATTTTTTTCCATCCCTCCAAAATATGAAATCGCTAATTTTGATCCTTATTGTCATATGACATCCATTGACTACTTATGTGTCTAACAAAAAGTCATGCGATCATCCCAAATGATACCCAATAACATATGTGGTGTCATGTTAGCATATGATTCACCTAAGATTATCCTTGAACCCTAGAATGAATTCTACTTATCTGTCAAAAAAATGAATGTTAGATACTAAAATCAGCTATATCAAATTTTAGAGGGATCAAAATCAAAATTTATTCATTTTACGGGAATCAAAATTAGAAATTTCATATTTAAAATGATGAAAACTAAAGAAATTTTTTATAGGGACCAAAACCAAAATTCACTCATTTTATAGGGACTAGAAACATATTTAACCCATGATAAATTGAACGTTTAGATGAGAACAACGTCCCAGAAGTGCACTTCGTTTTGGTAGAATTAAAACAATATTCTTGATTTTAATTTTTTTTTCAAAAGGAGATTGAAAACTCTCTCACAAGTCACAGCATTATGGTCAGTACATGTTAATTTCAATCAAATTCAGTTTGTAATTCTGAGGGGCCATTTTAAGGTATCTTTAGCTTTAGCCTTTAGTAGGTACCATTGGGCCAAATCACAATCTCCTTCCAAATCCACTATATTGAGTCAACAAAGCCGGTGCAGTTCTTGGGATGAATAAGACCCATTCCCTAGGACCACAATATTATCTTCTTTGAACTCAAATAGTCAGCGACTTCGGCACATCTTTGTTTTAAATGGCAAAAACAACATTCCATATGTATTAAGCTACCAGATGTGTAAGACTCGAATCAATAATCTGATAAATTCGAAGATCCAAATCAAATCAATAAATTTGGTTTATATTTTTTTGGTGTTTGAATCCGAACCGAACCAATCAAATCAAATCTAGTAGTGATTTGTTCGACTCTCGATTTCAAGGATTCTGGACAGAACCAAAGCGAATCGAACCAATTATTATATTTTAATATTTACAAATATATTTTAATATGTAATATTTATTATATATTAATATTTATCTATATTTCATTAGTTTAATATTCATTATATTTAATTTTTTATATATAATTTTAACATTTTATATATTTAATATTTATATATATTTTGAAATTTAATAATATTCGGGTGCGAACCGAACCAATCCGAACCAAACCGTTATTGAATGGTTTGGTTTGGTTCGAGTTTGGTAGAAAAAATTCTTAAAACTAAACCAAACCATTTCTATTGGTTCGAATTTTTTACACTAAAAACCGAATCAAACCCACCCGTTACACCCCTATAAGCTAGTAGGACATAGAAGCACAAGCACCATCAACAAGTGAATTTTCGGATATGAATTCCCTTCGTTAAAAGAATCATGCATTCTCACATTCACATACTAATGTATCATTGAATTAATCACTAAAGATGTTCGATAAAGTATAGGATTAATCGAATGGTACATTGCATGAAAGCGCGAATGCGAGATTTCACTAGTGCAGAAAAGGGATTTAATGTCGGTTAAAATTGACCTCTAAAGTCGGTTTTAGAATCGATGTTGAAACGAACGATGTTGTATATTGGAACTTTAGACATCGGGTTAAAACCGTTGTCTAAAGTGCACTTTAGACATCGGTTCCTAGCTAGAACCAATGTCTATAGTGCTCATTCAACAAACAACTGTAAACATAACAACACTTTAGACATCGGTTAAAAGCTAGAACCGATGCCTAAAGTGCACTTTAGACATTGGTTCTAACTTTTAACCGGTGTCTAAAGTGCCCATTCAACAAACAACTTCAGCAGAACATCACTTTAGACATCGGTTCTAGCTTTTAACCGATGTCTAATGTGCTACTAATCAGTTTTTAAAAATAAAATAGAACAAGACTTTCAACATCGGCTTAGGTAATAACCGATGTCTATAGTGCATTTTTTTTTAAAAAATAACTAGTTTACATTAGTTACAATCATTTCCTCTGTTTCAGTATTACATCCAGATCAATCCCAGTAAATTAACATAATCTAAATATTCTCAACACAAAATCACTTATACAACCAAAACACACACTAAATTAATATACTATATTGATTACGAACAATACATACACTTCAATTATTTTCAGAGCTAATACGTAATAATGTCGCAAGTAGTGTAAACTGAACAATATGATAGCAAAGATACTTAGAATCCAAAAAACTAGCTAGTACATGATATGTTATAGATTTCAAGTCAAAATATATATTAGTCAAAAAAGTAGCTAGTACATTATATGTTTATAAACTAACTACACAAACTATGATTGATACACTTCAAAAAAGAAGGTTGCCCAATGCAACCTTATGTCATTAATGTCCCCTTCAGAGAGTGGATTCGGACTGTCGAACATCTGCACGTTCAATAGGACATATGATTAATCTTATAAGTAATAAACTAAAATAAAACATAACTAACCTATAACCGTTATAACTAATTGTGTTACTAATTAGTTACCTCCGGCCATCTTTTAGTAATACCGGTGGAGACAATTTCGAGCATCCACTTCATCACGTAATATCCGCACTCCCATCCGCCACGTTGTCTACGAGACTACAAATGCAACAAAATTTGAATATAAGGAATTAAACACAAAGTAATAACTATTGTAAACTGCACTTGAAGCATTTGTACTAATAAACATCTTACGTTAGGAATAATCCACCTAATAGGCCTACGCCTTTCACTACCCAAAATGCGGCTTGCATCCATAGAACTATCATAAGAAAATAAACATTAATTAAAGTATATGTTATATATTTCGGATAAATAAAACAACTTGATTACTGATTAAATTAATTAAATGCTTACGTTTCAATAGCGGTCTTGAGATCCTTCGTTGGCTTCCTTCCCAACGAGCAGAAGAAGACCACAACATTCACACGAGGACATAAGATCAATAATTGCCAATGTTTACTGCATTTGCGAAACAGTTAGTGACAAATCATATATATATTTATAATTAAATAACTTGTAAACTTGTAGTTACTCATTGAGGTAAGGCGCAAGGTAGCAATGTTGATTGCCTTGAGCAAGTATAGGACGTATGTTCGTGACCATGTCTTATGATAGAAGGAGCTGCTCACCCTGAATGAACATAGGGTCAATAAACCCAAAAAGGGCGAGGTTGCCCTTATCAATACACAGGTGATACAGATACCTAAGATATTGATAAAATATGGTAATTATAATAATATTTAAATTTTAATTAGTTAAATTACAAATAAAATGTACGTACGTGCACCATAACGAGATGTTTGTGGCGCTAACCATTTCACCCTCAAGAGCCATCTCCATAATTTCCCTCCCTGGGATATACAAATGGTCATCTGGCCTGCCATCATGTTCCAACTTTACAAAAGCTGCACTCGTCCCTAAAGTCACAGCCTCTACAGCCAGACGTTTAAAAAATCACGAGGATCCCCTTTGTCGATCGCCTAAACAACAAAGATAAAATATTAGTAATCACAGTTAAGTTATTTCATTTGTAATTAATTGAATGATTAAATGAATACCTTCGCAAGAGCAGACTTCTCGGGTCTTCCCGGATCCGACCTTTTAGGTGGAACATCTTTTCCAACATCCTAAATAAAAAAAACATAAAGCATTAATAGTAAACACAAATAAATTATTTCAATTGTAAATATAGAAAAACACAAGTAATTGAATACCTCAGATGCAACAAAAAACCTGACCAATCTTCTTAGCCAGGGGATGAAGTTACCGGGGGCCTCGCCCACTGCTTGAACCTCCTCAGTGGACACAGGGACTCGAGCATCAGCATCTCGAATATCTTAAACCTCCACCCTCACCTGATCATCCGCTAATGTACGGTGGTGTATGGTATTACCCAAGTTGTGTGCCTTCCCCAATGCCACTAAGCGGCGATCATAATGATCATCAACATACAGCTCACACCTATCAGGATCCTCATCATCATCACCAAGATGATGATGAGGATCACATGAGCCCTTAGTTATCACATGGGCAGAGGGTTGGACACCTGTGTTTTTCTGGGACATAGCAGCCAAAGCTGCTAGTTGTTGGGAAAGTTGCTGGGCCATCTCCTGTCTAAGCTCATCTACAATCTCCCGTTTTAGTCGTTCTCTATCTGCATCATCATCCCTGTGGCGTTGGTGTGAAGATGAACCATTGTATTGGCAAATGTCAATGCCCGTCCAACACCAATGACACGGCCCGGGTGGTCTAGTTTACCGATGGCAACAACTAAGACATCTTGGCGTCCTTTAGGAACAAAGGTTCCTTGAGTGGCCTGTTCGTCCAAGGCATCCTATAACATATAGAATATTACATCACATTACAGTTAGGTAACATTGTTAACATCACAATTAGAATTCAAACTATACTTACAATCTTCTCATCTACTTGGCGTGCCTCCTCAGATGTATATTGTCCCGTATTTCTTTGTCGGACTCTTTTCCATGCACAATGGTGCGGGGGTGGAGGTGGATCAACAACTTCTGGACGATTTTCAGTGGTAGGATCAGCCTGATATGTTTCTTCCTGACACCATTTCTTTTCCTCTTCCAACATTTTCCTTTTAAGAGTTTTATATCCCCCACGAGATAATATATGGGGGTGGACATTCTTACTTTGGATTTCCTGCCCCTTTTTCCTCTTCACCTGTTATAAATAAAAAACAATTAAATTACATAAGTAAATTAATAAGATTAATTAAATTAATTATATTTAGAGACAACTCAATTAAGTTAACCTGAAAGCTGGGATCATGTCGGCACTGAACAAAGCGACCCCACGTCTCTTGGTCAAGATACGGGTACACCTCGAGTGGGTTCTTCTGACTCGGATTGGATATGTAGTTTCTGCCTAGGTCCATCTTAAATGCTCTCCAACGCTCACCTGCATACTTTATCAAACGCCTCCTCATATTCTTGGTATCCGGCACATCAAAGGTGAGCTACATTAAAAGTATAGATACCAGAATACTATCCCATATCTGATCCTTCACACCCTCCGCTACATTTTTCCAATTCTCAATAAATATGCTAGGCTTGCTTCGAGCAAGGGTCCCCACAAAACTGTTAAACTGATCTTCCATTGGCCCTATAGGATTGAAGTTACGATCAAAATTGATTCTTATCCTTTGATTTTCACCACAGTTGACGGTCAAATTCTTCATATGTGTGGCACGTCTACCCTTTCTGCCCGCCGACGGGGCATTCGACCCACTGCGTGAAGGAGGGATATCCTCGGGATCAGTCATGTATGCATGTTTAGACAAAAAAAAAATACATAATGTCAGTATGTCTGGATAAATATCAAACATAACTTAACTTATAAATATCAACATAAATATAACTTATAATATGACTTTAAACATATATAACTTAAACTATACTTACACTGTGGTCAAGTAGTAAGGTTCTCTCATAACCATTCCTGATGATCATCACGAGTGGCATGTACATCGTCCACTTCATTTTCCTCGTTGAAAGTAGGCACCCGTGTTGAGAAAGAAGGAGTATCAGAAATATTACGAGTTGAATCTAGATTTTCCTCACTACCATTAGACATGTTTTTTCCCTGGAGAACCACTGACCACCTTTTGTTAGAAAGATCACGGATATAAAACACTTGTTTTGCTTGGGATGCCCTGGTGAAAAGCTCTTCTTTATAACCTACCTTATCAAGGTCCACCAATTTGAATCCTAACTCATCGGTTTGTACACTGTTGTTACTGTTGACCCACTTATATTTATAAACAGGAACTCTAAATTTCGTGTAATCGACCTCCCAGATCTCTTTAATGATTCCAAAGTATGATACGGATGCCATAACAGGGTTTGTATCTTTTGAACTAGAGAAATGCATGGACTCGGCCACGACCATAACCCCACTGTTTTGCACGGTACTTTTGTCATCCTGGGACTTTGTATAGAAGGGAAACTTATTGATATCATACCCACTCCAGTATATGACATCAAAGTTAGGCCCCTGTGCTAGCCATTTTAATGTATCAGAAGAAGTACCATCCTTTGTAAATTTTCCTTTAAACCAATTCAAGAAAGTCTTATTATGCTTGTTCAAACATCATTTTTCATTCATTCGAGGGTAAGTTTTATTGATGATACTTTTGTGCTCACATAAGTATGGTTCAACCTCATCAGTGTTATTCAATATATACAAATGTGCTTAAAGCACTTCCTCTCGATCCATGCTCTTAACAGTAATACCCCGTGTACCCTTACCATCATATCTTCCTTCATGACGAGACTTCGGAAGCCCTACAGGTTCCGCTTCTGACATGTAGTCTGTACAAAACTCGGTAGCTTCTTCTGCAACGTACCTTTCAATAATAGATACTTCAAGACGGTGTGGATTCTTCATATACCCTTTCAAGGTCTTCATGTATCGCTCAACCGGGTACATCCACCTTAAATAAACGAGACCACATAATCTAATCTCCCTCACTAGATGAACAATCAAATAAACCATGATGTCAAAAAATGAAGGGTGAAAATACATCTCCAATTGGCACAAGATAATGGCTGCCTCATTTTCCAAGTTATCCAACTTTTGAGTGTCAATGACCTTGCTACATATAGCATTGAAGAATAAGTACAACCTAGTAATAGCATGTCTGACTTTTTTAGGCAAGATGTCACGAATGGCCACCGGTAGTAGTTGTTGCATCAAGACGTGGCAATCGTGAGACTTTATGCCAATTAATTTGAGATCTTTCATTGAGACAAGTCTATTGACATTTGAAGAGTAACCCTGTGGCACTTTGACGCCCCGTAGACACTCACAGAAACTTCTTTTCTCTTTTTTTGATAAAGTATGACATGTTGGGGGCAAATAAGTCTTCTTACCCCCCCCCCCCACACCCACCCACCCACCCACACCCACACACTTTATGTGGAACTAACTGCTCTCGTATACCCATCGCAACTAGATCCAGACGAGCATTCACGCCATCCTTTACCTTGCCCTGAATGTTGAGAAGCGTTCCGATTAAACTATCACACACATTTTTCTCTACATGCATCACATCAATACAATGTCTTACATCAAGCTTGCACCAGTATGGAAGATCAAAGAAGATCGACCTCGTCTTCCATATGTTCTTCTGAGTAGCCCTTTTTTGGGTCTTCCCATATATAACATTAATGTCCTTCATAAGTTCATAAACTTGCTCTCCAGTTAAGGCCACCGGAGCAATTTCATTCTCCGGAAGTCCATTGAAAGCTTTTCTCAATCTACGATAAGGGTGATTACATCGGAGAAATCTCTGATGCCCAAGGTAAACTGTCTTCCTTCCATGTTGCAGTTGATGATAGCATATGCCTTCTTCACATATTGGACATGCTTTATGCCCCTTAACACTATACCCGCACAGGTTCCCGTATGCTGGAAAGTCATTGATGGTGCAGAATAACATGGCACACATTTTGAAAGTCTCACGGCAATACCCGTCGATCACATCAACGCCTTCATCCCACAACATTCTCAAGTCTTCAATCAAGGGACTCAGATAAACATCAATATCATTTCCTGTCTGTTTTGGACCCGAAATAATCATACTAAACATAATGTATTTGCGCGTCATGCACAACCAAGGAGATAGGTTGTAAATTACCAGGAGAACAGGCCATGAACTATGAATACTACTTAAGTTTCCATATGGATTCATTCCATCGGTAGCAAGTCCAAGCCTGAGGTTTCTGGGCTCATTGCCAAAATCTGTAAACAAACTATCAATTCTCTTCCATTGCAAAGAATCAGTCGGATGGCGAAGCTGTCCATCACATTTCCTCTCATCTGCATGCCATCTAATGTTCTTTGCATCATTTACATTAACAAACAATTGCTTGAACCGCAGAATTACTGGAAGATACCATAACACCTTCGTAGGAGGACCCTTGGTGACCACATCACAACTAGAATCATCATCCTTCACTTTGTAGCGTGATACCCCACACCTGGGGCACTCGTGCATCTCTTCAAACTCTTTCCTGTACAATATGCAATCATTGGGGCATGCATGTATTTTCTTATACTCCATACCCATCGAACACAATATCTTCTTCGCCTCATAGTTTCGGGACTGCAATGTGTTATCTTCTGGAAGCATGTCTTTCAATAACTCAAGCAATTTGGTAAAGCTTTTATCGCTCCACCCATTTCTCGCCTTCACATTGAAAAATCTTAACACCGCTGACAACCGTGTGAAATTAGTGCACCCCGAATACAAAGCCACTTCCGCATCACTGTACAAAGTATCATATGCATGTGCTCACCGAAAAAACTCTTGCCCAATATCACGGATCATGTCCTCTAGTCCATCGTCCATATCTACATCATCAACTTCCTCTCTATGCGACACCCTTGGCCTATCTAACGATTCACCATGACATATCCATATTGTATAACTCTTGCAAATCCCCTCACAAATAAGATGCTCCCGTATCTCCTCGGCTTCTAGTCGTCTCTCATTCAAATAGTTAACACAAGGACAATAAAACCTTTCGTCACTACAATCAGGAGCATTTGTTTTTTCAAATTGTAGAAAATCTTCCACTCCATTCTCATACTCATCACTTGTAGCATTCATCCAACCGCGATCCATGACTACAACAATAACTTCGTACTTAGGCCAAGATCTTCATCAACTACTTCTTATGACAGTGTATGGCCCTATCCCATTCGAGAAGAAACCTTTTCAACATTCAGTTAATAGTTAGTCCTTAACTCTCATGCTCATACTTGACTAAATTTCGGAAGCATTTCCCATCAGTCTCCGACGTACATGGCTTGAATGCAGTGAAAAACACCACAATAAAGTATGCACTCGGAGAACGAAAGGAAATGCATCAGACCGAACTTTCATCAAGTATATATGAGAATCAATGAATAACTATTTTAACTGAATGAAGAAAAAAATTTTCCCCAAACTGTCCAACATGAACAATTCAAGATTCAATACAATGAGTGGTACCTTAAATAAGTACATGTATGCTCATTAATATTGAATCTCAAACGGGAAACTAAGGCTTTAATAATTAATTAACATTAAAAAAATAATAAAACACTCCAATCCCTAAGTTAAAGCAAACAAAAATCAAAATAGAATAATAGAGATGAGAAAGCTTACCGGGTGTGGGAAGAACACACAACAAGTGGGGAAACAAAATCCTAAGTGTGAAATAATCAAGAAACCCTGAAAGAGAAAAAAGAAAGAAGCTAAAGCTAATTTAACAAAACCAAAAGATGCAAAGGAACCATAAGAAGGAAAGGATCCAGATCCAAGAAGTAAAAGTGATGGTTAATAGTGATGATGTAGTTTATGTAAGTCATAATTAATTACTTCTTATGCACAACTAATATAATTCACAACCCAATTCCTCAATTTTGATCTAAGTAATTTGAAGATGAAGTTGTAATTAACTAATATATAAACCATTTTTCCGTGAAAACCTATTTTCAAGTAGATTTTAGGGTATTAATGCCTAAATTAATATATATGCAGGATGTACCTGTACCAATCAGCAAGGCCCCTTTGAATTGAATTACTAGGTACAATCCATTCATAAGATTAATTAATAAATAGAATTGAATTACAACAATGATAATATACTTCCATAAACACCAAGACATAAATTACACCTAAACCAAAGTCATCCCCCCTGGCCAAGCAATAAAAATTGCCGACCAAAGGTAGAGATTTACAATATCCAAATTATCCAATTATCCTAAGAGGTAGCCCTGCAATTTTCAAAAAATCAATTGCAGTAGCCACTAGAGAGACACTACCACCTACCAATATACTAAATTATTAAGCAATAGACTCATAATAACTAGAAAACAAGCTACATATATATGACACCAACTACCAAATTTGGCTTCACAGAGAATCACCCAAAAACAAATAAGAATACCGAAACGGCATGCCCACAATCCAATAAGCAAATAATTTCTAAAAGAGCAAAAACAAAAGGGGGAAGAAGAGGTCTTGTCAAAGAAATATATTAGTATAGTAGCACAATAGATGAATATTGTGGAGAGTCAAGCAGATTGTATAAAAGATTGGTAGTGTCTGATAAGCATAAAACAAAATAGATGAATCAGAGAATAGGGATGAACCAAACCGTGAGAAGAAGAGTTGAGGCTACAGGGTTACACTGGCGACGCGACGGAGCAAGCGAAGGACAGCGGGCTTCATGGCTGAGGTGACGCGGTGGTTCTTCCAAGCGGTAGATGGTGTCGCGGCGGAGCGAGCAAGGACCAGAGGTGATGAGTGGTGGTTAGCGGTCACTGATGGAAGAAGAGGAGGCCGACGGTGTGAACGTTACGATGGAGGACCAGAGGTGAGGAGTGGTGGTTAGTGGTGACAGATGGAAGAAGAGGAGGCGGAGGGTGTGAGCATTATGGCGGTGTGAGTGTTAGGGTTCGAATAGACTTAGTGATGAGTACTGAGCGTGCAAGAGAGAAAATATTTTTGGGTCGAAATATTTGAGTAGAGAGTAAGAGGAAGGAGGGAAGTGAATAGAAAATAAAAATATTAACATCGGTTCTAAAACAAACCGATGTCTTAAGTGTTGCTCGTTAAAAAAAATTAATTTTTTTTCTCAACTTTCAACATCGGGTAAAAAACCAACTGATGTCTGAAAATTTTCAACATCGGTTTAAATAAAAACCGATGTCTAAACTTATGCCTGATTTATAATTCTATTTTTTGGTTCAATTTTTAACATCGGTTAATTTTGGAACCCGATGTTAAAAAGCTTATGACATCGGTTAATTTGGGAACCGATGTTAAAAGTTTTCAATCTAATTTCAAAAATGTCACCACCTCCTTTTTAACATCGGTTATATTTTAACCGATGTTAACTCCTGATGTTAAAAGCATATTTTGCACTAGTGTTTTTTGGATGCAAGAAATCTATCCTCGAAATTTTCCTTGGCAAAAGGCATGTGAGGAAAAAAAAATACTACTTATACATTACTTATATATTTCTAAGATGAGTTTAATTTTTATGTACTATGACTCTGTGAGTGTAAATGATTATTACATTTTTTTTAAGCAAGAATTGGTATGCAGAAGCATCACTGTAGCACCCGACATCCCAACTATATTGACACCCCAAGAGCCACTAATCATCTGCAGTACACCAAAAATTTATTAATAAAAGAAAAGAATACAAAAACCAAAGGGGACATAAACCAAAACGGCAACAATTATTTAAAGGACAAAACTTAGCCACAGTACCTCAGGTACTTGTCATACTGTTCTCCTATGGGAAGTGAACACGTGGAATTTTTCCATCTCAGTAGTCAGCTCTAAATTGACATTCTTAACACCGTTATTCCTTCCTCTTTCCATGCTAAACCTTTCTTCCTAACTTCGCCTTTCCTTCCCGTGCACCAGACCCCTCTTTGACGAGCCCCAACTCCATGAGCTCCTTTATAAAATATGTCAACTGGTATTTGCAAAAGAAATATAATGTAAAAATATTTACAAAAGAGGTCTTCCCTTCTCCATCTATCATCCTTCTTCCCAACTGACCCAGGCACCAATTCTACTGTCGTCGTGCTCGATACCGCCACCGGACCGCACCAACGTGCTCGATATCGCCGCGAGCTGCTACAACCCTTCTCCCACCGTGCCTCTATTTTCCGCCCCACTGCCCAGATCAAACGTTGCCTAGCCTCTCCCCGACCCAGAACGGAGTCGCCATGACCATTCTCCCACCATGCGCTGACCTTTGCGCTTCTTCCCAGAATTCCACAAAGGGAATTGCAGTATAGGTTGTTAGTTTTCAACTAAAACCAATTGGTATTAAGTGGAGCTGTCCAACAAGTATTTAAACCACACCCCAGGGTTTGAGGTAGGTGACGTGGGACTTCCAACACCCCTCCTCCACAGATGTTTGCCAGAACAGGTGCTACACAGGAAGATTGTCATAACACGCGATACGCAGGAAGATGGGCTCTAGAAACCTAAAACCAATTGGTATTAAGTGGAGTTGTCCAACAGGTATTTAAATCGCACCCCGGAATTTAAGGCAGGTTATGTGGGACTTTCAACATAGGTGAGTCCCGACACTTCGCTCATGGCATCTTCGGATGCTTAATGTTCGACTTGACGAGGTGCCCTCTTCGGGTTTGACCCGAGGATGGAGTGTCCGATATGGGTTTTTGAAGCTTGAAGGATAGCCTGCACTGGTGAGGTGAAACAGATGGAGGTGAAAGATTGAGGCATGCGTGTGCGTGAGAAGGAGGAAAGAAGTGAGGAAAAAATGAGTTATTAACGGTGTTAATTTTAGAACTTAAAAGTGACTGCTTGGTGGGAAAATTTTCCAAGTGTCAACTTATAATAGGAGAACCGTATGGCAAGTACCTAGAGTACTGTATGTAAGTTTTCTCCTTATTTAAATCTATAATAGGGAAGGAAGGCTTACCCTATAATATCTTGATAAGTCAGCATTATTGTTATTTCTCACTCTCTTAATTTTTTTTTTTGACGAGATCACTATCTCTTAATTATTAAAACAAAAGCACACATGTCAAAATATGCCAAAAGCACATGTCACCTCTCTATCATCATCAAAAAGAAAAATTTTCCTTGGCAAAAGGCATAGATGTGGGAAATATATTGCTACTTGTGCATATCTCATCAAATATTTGTAATGATGTGATAACTAATGATTGATTGATGATTAAAAAGTCTTTATACTAACAATGCATATCAATTAAGTCCATATTATAATCAAGGTTTTGAAAACCGGACCGGACCGACCGGTCCGACCGGGAACCGGGACCTTGGCCGGTCCGATCAGCTGGCAAAACCGGCCCTCTGGTGAACCGGTGCAAAAACCGGAAAACCGGTTCAAAACCGGTCATAACCAGTAGTGAACCAGCCTGAACCGGTTTCCTAAAAAAAAAATTAGTATAAAAGGATTTGGATCATCCTAGCCAAAACCCAATTCTTTTGTTTTCTAACATATGTGGGCTGGTTGTAGATTTTGGGTTGGTTTTCCCTATAAAGATGATTTTAACATATATATTTATTTAGTTTAATTTCAAAATAAAAAAAATTGTGCTTAATAATTTTAGTTGTTATGTTGTTTTTTTGTTTAATATTGTTACAAATATTATATTAAAAATTAAAATAATATTATTTAATTATAACCGGTTCAACCACGGTTCAACCTCGGTTGGACCATTGAACCTCGAACCGCTGCCTTCACCGGTTCGATGACCGGTCCGGTTTTGTAAACCTTGATTATAATGGCTATTTGTGTCTTTTTATATAATTTTCTGTGTCAAGTTATTTCTACTATACATTAAAACAAAATTAGCTCTTCTAAAAATCATCGTTAAACCAGTCAAAAAAAAATCATCGTTAAAATATCTTTTCAAAAATAAACCAATCTATCTATTATATATACATTTTAGAATGCTCCTCAAAGCATTTTTTTCATAGGTGTCATTCCTTGAGCCATGCGACATCAACGAGGTCTTACGTGTCGCAACGAGAGTGTTTCAAGGGTCAGATAATTAATTTGTAAATTTATTCAAATTTGATTTTGATATGAAACTAATTACCTTTATTGACACTAATTTGATTTCTTGCACATATTAGTCAACAATTTAAATTGATTTCAAATATATGAATAGCAAAAATAATTGGCATTAATTACTTGAATAAATCAATTATACTTCTATTCATTAGCATTCAATTATAGGAAAAAATCAATCACTTTTAAATTTGAATTCGAATCACAAACAAAAAGAGAGGTGTAGCAATATTTAACCATTTTCTATAAATGTGCACTCCATGCACCTTGCTCATTTCATAATTTTCTCTGGTCATTCTCATTATTTTTTTCTTCTCAGGTTATTCGAACACCATCTTTGATCTCTGCTCATTCAATCATCTCTCACATCGGGTAATGACTCGCATCTCTTCCAGGATATCTCTATTTTTCACTAAAAATTGGAACCCTCTAATTCTCGCTCTTTTTGATTTTTCCAGACCACTGTCTCAAATCTTTAAAAGGTAAGCATCCCTTCTCTATTTACATTTCATCTATTTGTTACTTTATGAGTTTCTGTTGTTCACTATGCGTTTTAGAAGAATCAAAGGATGAATCGATTTTATATTCTTTAAGACTTGAGCAATAGTGAAAGTAAGGTCCATTCCAATTCATAGTTCTAGTACAGAGAATTATTTTTCTTGGTTATCAAAGCATCTCAAGCATAATTAATGGTTTAGTGTTGATTTCTTCTCTTCTTTATATCTATGTGAAGCATGCAAATTTAGGGGTTACGGTTCATTTAAAAAATGAACCCATAAGATGAAGCTGGAGAAGATGATATCAATATTGATCTTCAATCACAAAGGATGAGGAAGACAATCTCTTTAATTTTCATTTAGTTCATTCTCATATTTGTCAGCACTTAAATTGTTGTATATTTAATTTTATTTTAAAAAAAGTATTTAAAATTAATTATCTTAAAATCTAATTATTATCATTCAATTCCTTTAACTATTTCCTTTAATTATTTTAATCATACATTTAATTTCTTCCAACAATTTAAAATTTCCTTATTCAGACTTAGTATTACATTTGATTTCAAATCGAGTCGGTAATCTATGTGTGGTGATTATTTTAAAGCTAATAAATGAATTTGTTTAAGTAGATAATAGGCAGGTGCAGATTCATCCCTTTTCAATATTATTTTTTCACGCATAAAATCAAGATTTCCATCATAACATTAACTTATAATAACAATATGTTGGAATAGGCACATAATGGAATCAGGATAATTAGTAATAATAAAGATGAAATAATAATAATAATAATAATAATAATAATAATAATAATAATAGTAATAATAATAGTAGTAGTAGTAGTAATAAATTCAAGATTTTCATTTTTCCCACCAAAACCATTTTTATTACTCTTACTCTTATTTAACACAATCAATATTATAATATCTCAATTAATAACCATTATATGAATCATAAATATATTCTCTTAAATGACTTATTGATTTCAAATTAGTACTCCCTCCGGTCCTTATTATAATAAACAAAACCCTAAAACACACAGACCAAGGAAATGCATTGAAATAAGCCAATTGTAATTAAGATTCATATAAATTTACAAAAATACCCCTTCTAATATAAATTAATATTCCACTTGTATGGAAACTTGATAGTATCTCATACTTACCTAAAGTTGTTTATTATTATTATTATTATTATTATTATTATTATTATTATTATTATTATTATTATTATTATTATTATATAAATAATGTTATGCCAATGTTGATAATGTCACATATCAAAATGAAATTCATTTCTTTAGTATCTAAAATAATTTTATTTTAAATTCTTTTCCTCCTAAATTTGAATTGTAGCATTGTATAAATATTCAATACAGCGATTACGAAGAAGAATCGGGTGATAGTGATAACGATGATGACGAGTCCCTCCCGACAAAGTTGTTGCACTTTTTCAAAGTTTTTTAATTAGGGTTTTAATTTTTTAAGCCTATTTGGCAACACATGGCCTCAAGCTAGCAAGAAATAGAGCAGTTTGTATTGACAGCATAAGGGAGCATTGGAGGTACCAAATTAATATATTCTGACTCTTGACTTTGTGGTTGTTACTCATATTTTTCCTGCAATTATTTTTAAGAATCTTTATCTTGAAGTTTATTGTACAAAAAAACTATAGTATATTTTTGTCAGCATTTAAAATGTTGTATATTTAATATTGTTTCAAAAATTTAAATTGGGATTTTAAATTAAAATTAAATGTTTTAAACTCTCTACTGATTATCATTAAATTCTTTTAACTATATCTTTCAATTATTATAATTATACATTTAATTGTTTCCAACATATTTCATACATTTTCAATATGATTTTTGTAACACCCCTGGGCATTACATTGTAAACACATGTGGAAAAAAATTAAAAAGTAAAAAAATTGCTGGTTGTTTTCGGAAAGTTGTTTTCTTTTAAGTCAGAAAACTGGGGTATAAAAATTTTCTTCTGCGGATAACTCTGAAAAACCAAGATACATACATCTAAACAGTAAACTCACATTCATAACAAAGTCGCCACTACATACAACTTCTCTAAAAAAGTTTCGATTTTCAAAAAGAGAAAATTAAACTAAAGACTAATGTATAACACCGCATTTACTGCCCTTTTCAAATATACAACCCAACCAAGACTCCTAAGTTGGTCACTCTATAAGACATTTATTGGAAAGACCCCCGTGGTCATCCCATGATCAGAAGCTTCTTCAAACATCTAGATCTAAGTCTCCGAGTGACTTATGAAAACTCCTCTCCGCCATCTGTACTAGAGTACCAAGGTACAACAGCAAAAACCAGAAGAAACCTGATATATTTGTAAGGGTGAGACACCAATATATGGATTTAAACACGATAACCACATGTATGACACACAAAACATCATATAGACACATAAAGTCATATATCATAAAATTCTTAGAAGTAAACAAGTATTATATCAATGGGTTTCATACCCGAACAGTCATCGTCATTTAAAAAAAATGCATGACACTTCAATATTCAGGCTCTAACTTAATCTCATGGGATCCCTTCGTCATTCTAAGAGTTTATCAAACTCAAATCACCACCACTTTGGCATCACGTTAAGTGGCTAAACATCCATAGCATATTGTCCCATCCCAGGATGCAGTATTCCACGTCTGCCTAAAATGCATGTAAAACAATTGTTCTCAACGTTTTCTTTGTGTTCATTCTCTTTCGTTGTCGAAGCTCAAAAGCTAACGACTTTTCATAGATTTTAACATTTTGAAATTATCAACATGAACACGGGACATGCAGTCCGAGTGCTCAATCACAACGCCATAAACCGGTGCACCAGTCTGAGCTTGTGGTCATAAAAAACAACATTCATCTTTAATAACATTTATCACAACGTGATTAGGACACACAGTCCACAACAACGTAATTAGGACACACAGTCCACAATAATGTGAATAGGACACACAGTCCACAACAACGTGAATAGGACACATGGTCCACAACAACGTGACACGGATCAAAGATCTACGTGTAAATTACAGAACACTAGTATTTCGGCGTCTCGTATACTAGATTCACTTTCCAACGTATTTATTCTTTTTCGTTCAGTAAAACACAAATACAAAATGAAACTTCAGCAACTTATCCAAGCTTGCCGGAATATTTTCAAAAGTCAATTTTTCCAGAAATCCTTTTCATTGAAATTCATTTAGAAATACTAAGTTATAGATAAATCCACTTTTTCCTTAAACCCACATTCTTTTGAAATTCTTCCCTTTTTGAAACAACATCCTAACTTTGTAAAAATCATTTTCTAAAATTATTGCTAACCCGAAAATATTTTTAAATCATTTTTCTCATGAATTCTATTTTATAAACACCTTTCGAAATCGTTTTCGTTTATATGAAAAGAAACCTATAAGTTAAATGTTTTTCCTTCTAACTTTAAAATATGTCAACGCTTAGTTCTTAAAATGATTTTACACTTCATTCTTAAAAATGATAACATACTAAAATGTATTTCTTTCTCAATTCCATTCTTATTTTTTTTTTTCATCAAAAGAAATTGACACATAAATTTCTTAAAATAACTTTTCATCTACATTTTGAAAAAGACAACGTACTGAAATATTTTTACGATTTCATCCTTGTAATTATCCAATACTTTCTCTTTTATCAAAAGCAATCATCAACTAAATATTATCATTGTCAAAATTCCTCATAAGGCTTTTTAAGGCTTTTATCTTAATAATTGATTGAGCACTGATGAATGTCAGGCTTCTCTGACAACAATCCATAACAGTATAATTTTCACATCAACATCATTTAAGATAATACGGTTCATGCCATATCTCGAAGCTATAACACATTTCTACAAATAAATCATCAAGCTCAGATATGTAAAACAGATAATTTTAACCACATCAGATAAACTCAGGAAATCACAATAACATTTAAAACAACTTGACCACAAATAATAGCATACAGCTATCAGAAAAAAAAATCCCTTAGGTAAGTCCCCTTACCTGATTCCAAAGCAAACAAGGACTTTCATTCTTTGTTGAGTGCTACGATCTTCCTCGACTTGCTTCGCGACGGAGGTCTAAAGATTCCAAGACATAACACGTTAAAAACAACCAAAAACATCTAATCTCCCCTGGGCATAGATTCAGTCATGATGACAAATGGGGTTTGAGATATCAAACTTTCACTAACTCATGGATTAATGATCCTCAAGTATTAGAGATTCATAAACAATGATCATTTAACAAGGATTGAACAAAAACTCCTCTAAGCTATTAGCCTAGGGTTTTGGCCTTGACCTCCAAAATAGGCTAGAAATTTTCAAATTTTTCAAGCTCTTGGATTTAACAACTAAAGGTACAAAAGAGTTCAAATCAATGATCATTTAACAAAAGTTGAAACAAAACTTCCTTGCTCCACAAATACCTAGATTCGGCCTTGTTAGGAAAATAGGGAAGGAAATTTTTGTTTGATGCAAGCTCTTAGATAAACAATATAGAGATCATTGTGAGTCCATAGAAATTGGTTTCAACTCAAATGGATTTTTCTACTAATTTCTAGAGATTTTAGAGGTTTGGAAGCTTAAGAACAACAACTAGAAAAAGTAAGGCATAACTCATCAAATAAATCAATAAGAGATTTAGATGAGTAGAGGAAAGAATCATTACCCTTGAAGCTTGAAAGAAAATAGAATGGAGATGAGGATGAACACTTGAAGACGAAGAAGAACTAGATGAACTTTGTAGCATTTTTGTTAAGTAGGAAGTGTAAAGTGATAAATGAGAGAAATGAAGTGTTTATATAGTGGGGGGAGAGTGGGAGCCGTGAGGTGGGAGAGAGAGTGAGGAACTTGGGCTCCAAGTTATTGCTATGGTGTGTTTGGTTGGAGGATGTGAGAAAAAAAGCTTAGTATTAAAATACATTACTTTTGAAAAAGGTGTAATCATAACACTTTTCTTGGATGTGACTCATGACTTCCATCATCATGTCACTACTTTTCCAACATGTCACATTGGTCATCTCAGCTCCTCATCCTGCTTCATTGTGTACCCGGTTAAGGTTTCCGAGCATAGTTTTCGAAGATTTCACCCGGGTAAAATATTATATTTTATTTTCGAACCTAAATTTTTTAAAATAACCAAGGTTGAATGAAATACGATAAAAATACCAATGATTTCGTTCACGGGTCAAAATTAATTTTTCTGCTCAGTAAACTTGTACTGTCAATGAAAAAGCAGACCAGCTTCCTTCTGAAATTTTAACCGAAAATTTAACCGTGACCTTCTACGGTAAGATATAGCAAGAAAATGATTTAAGTTAATCTATAATCATTTTCTGGATTTTAACAAAAATAAACACATATAAACATGTATTTACTGTTATAGAATGATAGAGAATCGGGGCGTTACAATTTTTTCACGCATAAAATCAAGATTTCCAGTATAACATTGTTATCTTCTAATAATAACAATCCATTGGAATACCCACTTAATGGAATCAGAGCAATTAATAATAATACAAATGAAAATAATAGTAATAATAATTTAATAATATTTTATAAAATTAAATTTTTTTGGTTTGAAACCAAGTTTTGCCATCACATTAATTCCTTTTCTTCTAGGTATAATTTATTATTTATTCTAATACCACTTGACAAACATTATATTCATTGACTTTTCCGTCTAAATTATTTTTTATTTAACTTTTAACAACATTAATTCAAATATTCCCATAAATAGATCAAATCAAATATAAACTTGAATCAAATCATAAATTATTAATTATGTTTTTTAATAGGCAAATATACCAATTAAGTTGTTAATAATTAGTTAACATGAATCGAATCAAATAAAAATTTAAATAATCTTAAATCATACCTAAAATATCAATCAATCATGCTATTAATAACTATCATTTTATTAGTTTTATCTTGAAGATATTTCTAAGAATCTTTGTCTTGAACTTCTTTGTATTAAAAAACTATTGTACATTTTTGTCTGCATTTAAACTATTGTATATTTAATATTATTTCAAAAATTTGAATTGTATTTTTAAATTAAAATAAAATGTTTTCAACTCTCTACTTATTATCATTAAATTCCTTTAACTATATCTTTTAATTATTTTAATTAAACATTTATTTACTTCCAGAAAATTTAATGACTTTTTAATATGGTTTTTTCACACATAAAATCAAAATTTTCATTATAACATTATCTTATAATAATGATAATAATAATAATAATAATAATAATAATAATAAATTCGAGATTTCCCACCAAAACAATTCTGGCGTAAACAATATTATAATATCTCAATTAATAACTATTATCAAAATCAAAAATGTATTCCAATGTTTTATCAATTTATGTAATAAAAAAATCTCTTATAAATTTTGAATTATTATATTAGTATATCAATCGATAATCAGTATTTACTACTATTTTAACATGTAGAATTACTACATATTGGATAGTATTTTGGCTTGAATCAAATAAAATTATAATTAAAATAGTTCATACGTAAAATATCACAACTAAATTATCAAACTTACACGGATAAAGTAATAAAGTAATCGATTAATAAATTAAAATTAAAATAACAAATAAATTATAAATCAACCATCCAAATTTATGTATTCATACTTATCCCTTTCAATCTAACTCAAATTCAGATCTAAATAATGATAAAAAAATCAAATATAATTTTACTCGAATAATACAAATTAAAATTCATATAATAATTTCAAATATGAATCATTATTAAATACTCAAATTATTAAATATTGTAATGTTTAATTTGATAGCATATTAGGAAAAGTAATTGAGATTTGATCGTGTGATTCTTTACTCAACATATTCAAAATGATCCACACTGAAGTTATAAATCTTATGCAAAAAAGTGATTGATTAATAAATTTAATATAATAAATAAATCATAAATAAATTATCTAACCTTTCGAAATAAATATTTATTATCTTAAATCAAATTCAAATAAATTTGAGCAATATAATATTACTAGATTTTTCACCAGTGCGATGCACGGAAGAATTGTGTAAAGAGAAATATTTGACTTTTTTTCTGAAACAATTTTGATACTTTAATATGTAAATAATAAATTAAAATAGTAAAGAATAAGTATTTGTGTAATAGAAGAAGGGCGAATAGATTGACGAAAGAATGAATAAGTTTAATGATATTTGTATAAAATTTGGATGTTTTTATTGATACACCAAAATGATGTCTTTAGTAAAAAAAAAAAATCAATTTGTGATGTGTTGTTGTATGAAAACTTTTGTCACTATGATTGCAGAAGATCATTGTAAAATAGTGTTAAGTTAAAATTTAAAATTAAATCATCAATGACAAAATAATTTGAAATTTATGGCCAACACTATGTTCAAACT
Organism: Sophora flavescens; assembly: GCA_030762895.1. NCBI lineage: Eukaryota > Viridiplantae > Streptophyta > Magnoliopsida > Fabales > Fabaceae > Sophora > Sophora flavescens. The sequence goes on along the minus strand of CM061063.1, from coordinate 265,880,905 downwards.
TCTAATCACAAAAGCGATGAACCAAATTCCTTTGCTGTGACAAATACGAATAATAATAACGAAATGCAATATAATAGTTTTTGCAAATGAACAATAATATCAGTTATTGCCAATGTTGCTCTTCAGCTATCAGTGCATCTTCCAGTTCCATTACCTGTTGGAAAATAGTATCAATTATCAATATCTTTCCTCAAATCAGAATTAATGTTTTTAGTCAATTATGTGTTTTGTTGAAAATATGATGACAAACACAATAATATTCTAAGAACTCATAAGCTTGAAGTAAATAAAATCTCGTAGGTACAATTTGCTTTGCTGACATAGCTTCCTTGCAAGCTTTTATCATGCAAATTAATGTGATCTGCTAACTAAATTGCTAAGTTGTTCCTATACAATATTTCTTCATATAGTAGCAAGATACAAAACTAAAACAAAATGGTCATATTTACTATGATGAGTGATAATGACATTTTTCTACTAAAACTTTAATAACATCATTTTATTGTTGTCATATTCAACAGTTTCATGGTACCATTTCCTCTAAAATATTTAGACTGTTGTATATTCGAAAATCAAAAAACTTTGAAGGGTGTTAGCTGAAAATTTTCTTTTTTTAAAACGACAAATAAAAAAGAAATAGTGCTATTATAAAATTTAAAATTTGAAATACTGAAATGAAGTAAACGACAATAAAAACAACACATACAAATAGCATAGTTTTGCTGTTGTGAAAAGCAAACAATTTTTTGCCCAATAATATAATATTATCCATGGTTGTTCATAATCCAGTAAGAGAAGAGCAATAATAACCATACCTGACTCAATCTATTAGCATACCGGTATTTTGATAGTATCCTTCCAACAAAGGGAGCAACCTCAAAAAAAATTCCCTAATGTTGGAACCACGTCCTCAAATCGCATCCTTGATTCCTGATCAGGCATCATCTAAAACAATGATACCAATGTTATTAAAATATCAATGGATTAGCTATAGGGAGCAAGACCAATTTACACAAAATCCCTTACTTATAAAATTCACAATTCAAGAATGTAAAATATAATCCCTTAAGTTAAAACAACCTAAATATATAATTTATGAAGTATTTACCTGAAATCACCGCTCAAGATCGACTACAACTTTTCCTCCAAAAGGAAGATTCAGGATGCTAGGATTAAAGAATCGAAGTATATCCCTAAAGGTTCTGTCGACAGCTTTAAAACAGTGCTTATGAGTCACTGGTGCTTCATCCCATATGATAAGCTTTGACTTGATTATCAATTCAGCTAAAGGACTGCCTTGCTTAATGTTGCAGGTAGAATCTTCATCAACATTTATTGGAATGACAAATCTTGAATGTGTTGTCCTACCACCAGGAATTAGCAGAGCTGCTATACCACTGGAAACAACTGTCAGAACAATTTCTCCCCGGGATCTAATGACCATAGAAATTGCTCTCCAAATAAAAGTTTTGCCTATCCCCCATAACCAAAAAGAAAATGACCTTAATCATTTTTATAAATCTTATCAGTTTCATGTTAAATAATTTTGAAAGTAAATCAAACCATTAATTCACGTAAATGCAAACAATTAATTATTATTTTTATAACTTTTCAAACAAAAAAAGATATACATAAAAACCAAATAAAATCATGTCTAAAATTTACAATTACTTATTATTTATTATTAATGATTAATTATTATTCATAATTTTATAATCTTTTAATCTCATTTATAAGATGAAGTTTTTTTTTTGGGAGGGAAGGGGGGATTTTATAGCAGTTTCATTGCTTCTTTTATATATAAAGATTTATTTAAAAGATGAAGTTTTTTTTGGGGGGGGGGGGGGGATTTTATAGTAGTTTCATTGATTCTTTATATATAAAGATGTCTAAAGTTTACGATTACTTATTATTTATTATTCATAACAATTTATTATTTATTATTAACGATTTATTATTATTCATATTTCTAATATTTTAATCTCATTTAAAAGATGAAGTTTTTTGGGAGGAAATTTTATAGCAGTTTCATTACTTCTTTTATATATAAAGATTTATTATTAAATATTAATTATTATTCATAATTTTCTAATATTTTAATCTCATTTAAAAGATGAAGATTTTTTGGGGGAAATTTTATAGCAGTTTCATTGCTTCTTTTATATATAAAGATTTTCTAATATTTTAATCTCATTTAAAAGATGAAGGTTTTTTGGGGAAAAATTTTATAGCAGTTTCATTGTTTCTTTTACATATAAAGATTTGTTATTTATTATTAGTGATTAATTATTATTCATAATTTTCTAATATTTTAATCACATTTAAAAGATGAATTTTTTGGGGGGGAAATTTTATAGCACTTTCATAGCTTCTTTTATATATAAAGATTCCTTTATATATAAAGATGTCTAAAATTTAGATTACTTATTATTTATTTTTAACGATTAATTATTATTCATAATTTTCTAATATTTTAATCTCATTTAAAAGATGAAGTTTTTTTGGGGAAAATTTTATAGTAGTTTCATTGCTTCTTTTATATATAAAGATTTTCTAATGTTTTAATCTCATTTAAAAGATGAAGTTTTTTTGGGGAAATTTTATAGCAGTTTCATTGCTTCTTTTATATATAAAGATTTTCTAATGTTTTAATCTCATTTAAAAGATGAAGTTTTTGCAGGGGAAAATTTATAGCAGTTTCATTGCTTCTTTTATATATAAAGATTTATTATTTATTACTAACGATTAATTATTATTCATGATTCTTTAATATTTTAATCTCATTTAAAAGATGAAGTTTTTGGGGTGGAAAATTTTATTGCAGTTTCATTGCTTCTTTTATATATAAAGATGTCTAAAATTTACGATTACTTATTATTTATTATTCATAACAATTTATTATTCATAATTTTCTAATATTTTAATCTCATTTAAAAGATGAAGTTTTTTGGGGGTGAAATTTTTTAGCAGTTTCATTGCTTCTTTTATATATAAAGATGTCTAAAGTTTACGATTACTTATTATTTATTATTCATAACAATTTATTATTTATTATTAACGATTAGTTATTATTCATAATTTTCTAATATTTTAATCTCATTTAAAAGATGAAGTGTTTTTTTTGGGGTGTGTGTGGTGGTGGTGGGGTGGGGGGTATAACACTTTCATTGCTTCTTTTATATATAAAGATTTATTATTTATTATTAAAATTAATTATTATTCATAATTTATAATATTTTAATGTCATTTGAAAGATTAAGTTTTGGGGGGGGGGGGGGGGGGATTTTATACCACTTTCATTGCTTCTTTTATATATAAAGATGTCTAAAATTTACGATTACTTATTATTTATTATTCATAACAATTTATTATTAATGATTAGTTATTATTCATAAATTTTTAATATTTTAATCTCATTTAAAAGATGAATTTTTTTTTTTGGGGGGGGTATAGCACTTTCATTGCTTCTTTTATATATAAAGATTTATTATTTATTAATTATTATTCATGATTTTTAATATTTTAATGTCATTTAAAAGATAAAGTTTTTTGGGGGAAAATTTTATAACACTTTCATTGTTTCTTTTATATATAAAGATTTATTATTTATTATTAGCATTAATTATTATTCATAATTTTCTAATATTTTAATCTCATTTAAAAGATGAAGTTTTTGAGGAAAATTTTATAGCAGTTTCATTGCTTCTTTTATATATAAAGATTCATAATTGTCTAATATTTAATCTCATTTAAAAGATGAAGTTTGTTGGGGAAAATTTTATAGAATTTTCATTACTTCTTTTATATATAAAGATGTCTAAAATTTATGATTACTTATTATTTATTGTTCATAACAATTTATTATTTATTTTTAACGATGAATTATTATTCATAATTTTCTAATATTTTAATCACATTTAAAAGATATTTTTTGGGGGGGTATTTTATAGCACTTTCATTGCTTCTTTTATATATAAAGATTTATTATTAACATTAATTATTATTCATAATTTTCTAATATTTTAATCTCATTTAAAAGATAAAGTTTTTTTGGTGGGTGGGGGGTGGGGGAACTTTATAGCACTTGTTGCTTCTTTTATATATAAAGATTATTCATAATTTTCTAATACTTTAATCTCATTTAAAAGATGAAGTTTTTGTGGGGGGAAATTTTATAGCACTTTCATTGCTTCTTTTATATATAATGATTCATAATTTTCTAATATTTTAATCTCATTTAAAAGATGAAGTTTTTTTGGGGAAAATTTTATAGCACTTTCATTGCTTCTTTTATATGTATAAAGATTCATAGTTTTATAATATTTTAATCTCATTTAAAAGATGAAGTTTTATTGGGGGAAATTTTATAGCACTTTCATTACTTCTTTTATATATAAAGATGTCTAAAATTTATGATTACTTATTATTTATTATTCATAGCAATTTATTTTTTATTATTAACGATTAAAAGACTCCTACAATTTGAAATAACAGTCCTATAATTAGTTTGGTCCTCTTAAAGGAGACCTAGGACTTCCTCTTTTTGCACCTGGAGTCTGGGAGAGTAACGATAAAATTTAGAATTGAAGAAATATCCTCCCTCATCACGTAAATTGTGATCGAAGTCGATGCTTCGATCTACCTGCAATAAAGGTTCAATGCACTACTAATTGTCCTCGACTTTATTTGCACAAACTAAAAAAACCAAAAGTAAAAAGAGAAAATGATAAAACGCGTCTGACCAATAACATCAAGCGATGTATTTGTGGATAGAAATTGCACACAGGTTACTCAGACCTCGGCAGTTCCAAATAAGGATACTTTTGGCTTCTGACAGGTCTGGGAACCAGAACCCGCCAATAAAAAATGGTTAACCTCATCAGTGTCTTTGTCACCATTCACCTCTTGATTATTTTCAGCATCAAAACACACTTCCTCCATCTTTCTCATCCAACAAAGATAGACTCAAACAAACGGAGAGAAAAACATAGCTCTCATTAACAGAGAGAAAAACATAGCTCAAGCGGAGAGAAAAACATAGGTCTAACTTTCACCATTTTGCTGTAACTGACACGCTGATGTTGAAAGGGTTGGTGCGCTGTTCTCTACCTTGTCAACCGCTCGCTAGGTCAATTCTCTATTGATTTCCTATGTTTAATACTTCAAATATTTTATATTTCAAGCATCTAGGAAGCAAGAAACTATTATTAGTAAGTATTGATAGTGTATGATAATAAAACGGTAGAGCATGTTATTTTATCAATTTCAAATTTGAAAGCAATAATCACCCTAACGAATATGGTATCATATTAATGGCAGAGTAATATTGATACTCCAATATGATAATAAAAGAGGAGAGCATGTTATGGGATGTATGGGAAAAAACAGAAGAAAAAAAATTAAAATCAATCTCATCTCAGATAAATATAAAATCAAGAAATAAGATATATATTTTTTCATATGATAGATAAATATATTTTCTAAAAATGATTAAATTGCACGAGAAAAAAAGAAAAATAAATAGTTTCTCACGCGAGAAGAAAAATACTACGATAACATCTATTAAATATAATAATTTATTTTTCACATTAAATATTCATGTTTACAAACGTCAATTACCCTGTGCATTGCACGGGTCACTTACTGTAGTTATTTTACAAACGTCATTTGTTACAATCAATTCCCTTAAAAATTAAAATCAATTCATCCATAATTTAATCCAATAAATAGTTATGATCATTTTCAATGTTAAGTATATCTTACGCTCAACAAAGAATAAAAGAACAAATACTTTCCATTTCTTTGCACCAACAAGAACTTTCCCTTTTTGTTGTCTGCACAATGTATTTATATGTTACAGCCCATACTATGCGAGAAAGGCAAGCCGGCTATTAGGCCCAATTTTCATTCAGGTATTAATCGCAATAGACCTGAAGGAGGATGTACAAAAATCACATTATAATCTAACTCTCTTCGGGTCTATTCGCTTGAATTAAAATCATTAGATTGCGAAAACATTGATTAAACAAATTAAAAAATAATATACGACGGGTAATAACAATTGGTAAAATAGGCAAATTGATCTTATACGTTTATTTTATTTTTAAGTTTTTTATTTTTTAAATTGGTCCTACACGTTACGTTTCGTTTTCACATTAGTTATTTTCGTCGGTTTTGACCCAACGTTGTCAGTTTTGATCTGACGTGACTATTATCATAATTCGACATGTGACATTTGATATGACTCAGTAAGGTTGAAATTGATGGAAATGACTAATGTGAAAACGGAACGAAACGTATAGGACCAATTTGAAAAATAAAAAACTTATAGAACCAATATGAAAAATAAAATAAACGTATATGATCAATTTACCTATTTTACCAATAAAATTTTATAAAGACTGATGTTTGGATAATATGGAGTAAAATCAATTTTATAATAAATAATTAAATTATGTTTGTTATAAGAGATCATAGTGGCGAGAGATACTAAACAGAGAAATAGCGAAGAAATTTGATGTTTCTCTAATTTGGTACACGAGAGAAAAGCAAGACAGAGAAAATATGTGGACCCAACATCTTTTATCTTCTTTGCAAGATTGAGAAGAAATGGGCAGAAACTGTTTTGTTCCTTTTTTACCCTTGTAAATTTGTTTATTATTATTATTATTTTTGGTTTAATGTTTTCACTTTATTTTAATTAGGGATATTTTTGTCCTTTAAAAATAATATTATTTCTTTCTCTTCTCTTTCTCTCCTTCTTTCTTTCATGCAACAATACAAAAAATCTATTGTTTGTCACTTCTTTCTCTCTCTCCATTCTGTTTCTCACCTCTTTGTAATTTAATTTCTTTTAAGCAATCATACGATTCCATAGTACTCCTTAATCCTTATCATCAACAGAAAACTTAAATAAATGGAACATTGTTGACATACAGTTTTAGTTTGACTCCTGTTGATTATTAGTAGCTATAAGCTTTGTTAATTACTATTATCTTGTTTACTTCTTTTAATCTCTCAACGCTGGAACCAATTGAAATTGGACATTAAAAAAAACGTTACAAATTGAAAGTTAATTAACTGTTGTAATTCATATAATATCCAATGCCAGACTCTAATTATTGACTTTTTTCTTCAATTATATTATTTATATATACAATTTATTTATTTATTTGTTGCTAAAACAGTTGTGGGCAAGCAAACAGACATTTGGTATAGTGTTGGAACTTGGAGCCCCACGACACCTCTCTAAACTCTAAAGCTCAAACTATAGTATGAAACATTGTGGGGGCGAATTGGGCAGAAAGGCACATCATGTCAAAGTCCAAACAGTCACAGGATCATCAAACATAAAATATTCTAGTGGAAATGTAAATTATAGTTTAATCTAAAAAAAAAAAAAAATCAAAGAAAGCCTAGCAAGAAGAAAGAAAATTCAAAATGTGGGTCAGATTCTGATCTCAAATCTCAATTCTCGATAAACCTTTTGCTTTTCTTTTCTTTTGTTAAAAAAATGTATTTTTTTTCTTGAACCTCTGAACCTGGTTGCCTATTTGAAATAATGTTGAGGAAGAAAATGTCAAGAATTATTTTAAAATAAGATATATCCAAAAGAACAACTTTTTTTTTTTTACATAAAATCGGTGAATTGGTAAATGTTTTCTGTCAGAAACGCGTTTGTTTTTGTACTTTGAGCATTTAAATGGAAGAAACCAAGAAAGTTGAAGACAGACAAGAAACAAATGAACTGGGAACAGCTTCTTAAGCATAGCATGTTGTAGACACAACCCAACTTATCATGAGTGCGGTCGTAAGTGTAATGAAGTCCAATGTTGTGTGTTGTTAAATGGCTGTGTTTGTGTCGGTGCGCATGTTGCACAGAGCTAAACATAGATGTGTGTATCTAGTTCCACTTCTGAAAATACAGAAGTGCTTCTACACCTGTCAAACATTATTCTGGTTGAAAAAAAGTGTTTGCTTATACGTTTGATGAAACAATTTTGCATCAGAAATTGGTTCTACCAGAAGCAGTTTAGAGTAGCTTCTGCTTTTGGATTGAAAACATTAAACTTTACGTCAAACTTGTTTTCAAAGTAAAAACATTCAAACATAAATCACTTTACTTCAAACTCAATTATATTGAAATTTCAATTTTACAAAATCAATTACAACTAAAATCATGTTTGTCAAATGCTCATCCAAACACACACTATCTAGTACCATTATTTAAGCCATTCACATAAATGGAATTACAATTACATTCACATAAATGGAATTACAATCAAAACAAACAACAATTGTTTTTATTTTTTTTGATAGAACACAACAATATTATTTTGGTCACACAATTTTTGCATCCGTTAATGACGTAACTAGAATAAACTAATAATCAATTGCTATAAGAACTATAGAAGGAAGTGTTCTTTTAGAACCACATGATCCAAGCATTGATTGACCATATCGATGAGCAATAGTGCCGGCAAACAACATTAATATATTATATATGTTTTGAATAATGATGCTTGCACAAACATTTTTTTTTTGTTGACAATCTTGCACAAACTTCGTGAGAGATTTTCAAAATTTTATGAAAAGATTAAAGATTATAAACAGTCAATAAATACATATCATGCTGTTACCATAACATAAGTTTGCGGTTAGCCTAGCGGTTGCAATGCTTCCAGTTGTTGGCGGCAGTTTTTGGAAGAGTTATTTTCTTTCACCAAGTGATGTAACATCCCGATTTTTTCACTGCTTTCTAATATCGAAAATTTATATAAATATGTATGATTAAAATATAGGTTGAAAGTCAGGTGAAACCAGGCCTACGGATTTCATTGACAATATAATTATACTGATCGGAAGACCAAATTTTAACTCGTGAATGAGAAACTTAAGGTTTTTATTTAATTTCCTACGATTGTGCATTTTTAGAATTATTTCACTAAAAAAGTGAAATATTATATTTTATCCGGGTGATATCTTAATCGGGTAAGCGACGGAGCTGAATACAGGATTTCCAGGAGCTGCTAACGGATAATACCAATGGGTCATACAAGATAGATTGCACATGGATGATGTCATGGTGGAGGTCACTTGTCATGATGACAAGGTTAGTGGAAATTGCAAATAGATCCTTAGACTTTGCTATTTTGCAATTTGATCCTTAATTAAATTTGTACTTTGGTCCTTAAATAACAAAATTCCCTTGCTTCTTGGTCCCTCATTTGCGCAGCCCACACCCCTATAAATACCCTCTCCATCACTTCATTTCTTCCTATTTCAACTTGTTACAAAAACTCAAAGAAAACAATAATCTCATCCATCATTTTGTGAAGCAAGTTCTTGATCCTTCACTTGTTTTTGATCTTCAAGAGGTAAATCTTGTTCTCCTTGCCTAATCATCTTCATGTTCTTCAAGTATTTTCATGATTCAATGTCTTGTTCATGCCTTAATCATCACTTTAAATTCCTAGATCTAGAAACTTTGAAATTTTCTAGAAAATCATAGAAAAATCCTAAAAATATGAAACTAATTTCTATGATCTTATAATCATCTCTATGTTCATAATCCAAGAGTATGTTGAAATCTAAAATTTCCTCCCCATTTAGCTTGCTAAAGCCGAACCCTATGTGGTTAGTTGGAGGAAGATTTTGTTCATTACTTTGATAAATAATCTTGTATATTGTCTTATTGGTATGTACTCATGTTGAATCCAAGTTAGTTCATCAAACTAAAATCTCTAACCTCACGTACACACCATGGTCGAACCTAGGTCTTTGGAGGTTTAGAAGTTTTTGATTCAAACTTTGTTGAATAATCACTAATCCATTGTCTTAAGTACTTAGGATCATTAATCCAATGACTTAAGCGATTTTAGAAAATTTTAGCCATCAATCCATGTTGAGGTCGTGACCTATATGTAGAGTATAGGTGATCTATTTTATTTGATTAGTCATTGATTGATTGTGGTTGTTGAAGGTTAAGTGTATCGATTATACGTGAGTCATGAACCGGAGTTTGACGTACGTTCGAGGAAGGAGATCGGAAGATAGATTCTACGAGAGGTAAGAGGGGATTGCCTGAGGAATTTTTTCGATGGCTACATGCTGTCTGTGTTGGTCTGTATGATTTATCCGTGGTTGTGGTGTTTGGTTTGTGGTTATGGTATTTGATTAAAGTTGTGTTATTTATTTGTGTATGGTTATCTGTATTAAATTATTTATTTTCAGTTATATATTATGATGTTGTGATGCATGATCTGCCTGGGAAAATTGTTATGATGTTGTTGATTGTTGTTTGAGAAGCCTGACAGTGGTCAGTGCCCAATCAATTAACCAAATAAAAGCTTTAAGAAGCTTTATAAATTATATTCAATGTTTTTGAGAGAAATGTTGGAATATAATATTGATGAAACATTTTATTTGAAAAAATAAGGAATATTTGAAAATATTATTATTTAAATGATTTATTAGTGTAAAAGTAATTTATGAGTCACGGTGAGGGCGTAACCGTGAAATTATTTTTGCACTGCTAATTTTTACATAAGAAATTCCGTAATATTATAAAAATATATTTTATGAAATTAATCTTCGAAAATAACTTAATTATGATTTTAGAAAATTATTAAGTGGAAAAAGTTAAGATTTGGCTTAAATGACTTTAAACTGTTTAACGACGACAATTTGGAAAAGTATCGACGGCAAGTGTTTCTAAAATGGCAGTACGCATTTTAAACCAAGTTTGAGCCTTAAGTGACTCTCTTTTTGAAACATGAAGTTTTCAGAAAAGATTTTAGTAACTGTTGGTTTTACGAAAGAATTTCCCAGTTGAAATGATTTTCCAAAATCAAGTTTTACGCAAACAGTGTAAGCAGTGATTTTGAACTTAGTAACCGAGACGTCGGAGTACTAGTGTTCTTGCGGTGTTTTGGACTGCGTGTCCTGTGGACTGTGTCCTAATTTTGGTGTATTTTGGACTGCGTGTCCTATGGACTAATTTCGGTGTATTTAGGACTGCATGTCCTATGGACTTTGTGTCCTGATTTCGGTGTAAATAATGTTATGCAAAGTGAATATTGTTTTCTATTACCACAAACCTAAGCCTGATGCACCGGTCTAGGTTTCGTGATTAAGCACTCGGACTTGAGGTCATGTGTTAGTAATGAAAGTTTTAAGATGTTTAAAACTATGGCTGGTCGTAAGCTTTTGAGCTTTGGCAAGGAAAGATTGAACACGAAGAAAAATGACTATAACAAAATGTTTTACATGCATGTTAGGCAGACGTGCCTATTTGTAAATCATGACATGATGGCGATATTCATGAATCGACGTATCATTGTGCCCTGGTTGGACAATGAAAGTCCATATTCGGTGATCGCCGCTCCTTAAATTGGGCAGTATGTTATGGTATCCATATTCGGTGATCACTGTGTCTTGTGTTGGACAATGTGCTATGGGTTTGGCTTCGTGCCTTTGCCTGCGTGGCTAATGAGCTTGATCAACTCACCTCGACGTTGGGATATCTCATGAGATCAAGGATGAAATTAGATGACGAATATGAAGTGTTCATGCATAGTTTTTCAAATGATGATGTTTGGGGTATGAAACCCATTGAGAAACTATTTGTCTTATTATGATTGTTTAGGTTGTTATTAACATGTATATGCATATATGTTTTCTTTGGTGTCGCGCATGTAGTTATCGTGTTAAATCCATATATATATATTGGTTTTTCACTCTTGCATTATTTCTGTTGGAATGTTCCTGTTGTGCTCTATATTGGGGAAATCCAGATGAACCGCTCAAAGGATATGATGTATACAAGAAGAAGGTTCCTTAGTTCGGGACATGCCGATGTTATTTTGCTAATATTATGTCTGTCTTTTAGGTGCGACCAGCTTAGGTTTTGAATTATATTATGTTTTGGAAGAACCTATACTTAGTAAGGTCTTGTTGTGCAAACAATTATGATACAGTATAGTTACATGAGTATATATATATACGTATCTATCCATATATGGTCATGTTTGCATTGTTGTGGTAGCCGTAGAAAAGAAAAAGAAAAGGGAAAAAATTTATCACCATTTTGAGGAATTTTAATAACTTAAGAAAATATTATTTTCCGAAAGCAACCAGCGAAATAAAGTTTTATTTTCCACAACGAGTTAACGGGTAACCATGTGATGACCCAGGTTAGGGTGTCACAAGGACATGAGTTGGTCTATAAATAGAACCATCTGCATGTAGTAATGGATACGAAAAACTCAGAATCTCTCAACCATTCTTTACTCCAAATCACCTTCTTTTCTCCTTTATGCGCAGAAAGAGTTAAGGAGACTACCATTCTTCACTCCAAATTGCCTTCTTTTCTCCCTTATGCGTAGAGAGAGTTAAGGAGACTATTGTTCTGTAAACTGCCATTGACAATACGATTGGTTTAGGGTGTGCAAACAACCAAACCAAGGTTCTCCAATGTATCCTGAAGGGGATTCGCCGGTTACACCTGTTGCATCCAATCTACAAGGAGAGATTGGTGGGGGCGAATCGAACCTAAAGCCCAGTGTCCTCACACGCCTTGGAGATTGCGTATTTTCTTTTGTATTCTCTTCTTTGTTGCAGAACCAGACCCCATTTTCTAACAATTTTTAGATTCAAATTTCGTTTTATAAAATGGTTACAATAATGAAGAAGATGACATTTGACATTGTCAAAGTGGAGAGGTTCGAGGGTGGAAACTCCGTTCGTTGGAAGAAAAAGATGCATGGTCGTTTTACAACAAGGAGAGATGAGTACTCAAATGCTTCATCAAAATTATGTTTTATTTGTGGCCATGGTGAAAGGTAAACAATTACTTTCTATGGCTATGATATCCTTGATATTCTAAATTTATGTATGTTCAATCTTAAAGGCATTCTTTGTTTTTGTTAAAATTAACATGTGGTTTTGGAGCCTTAGATGCATGATTTAGAATAAAATCAAGTATGTGAGTTTTGATGAACACTTATATGTTTGGTTTAGTGTTCATGCAAGTATGTTGCTCTATTTGGATAGAATAGTCTTATATATGAATGAATATATCAAATGCATGCATTAGTGAAATTGTTTCGTGCAAGAATACACTATCTTAGAGTTGGCAATCTTATATTATAAGTGCATGATTTTGTGAATGTAAGATGAGAATTGTTTCTTGATTTTGTAGAAATTAGAAATGCTTTGGATGTGTTTGAAGTGTTCTAATTTGTTAAAATAGACATGGATGTTCATGAAGAAATACTATAGAAAATTGAAAATGATTGAATCATTGTTTTGTTTAATTTCTATAATGAAAATCATGTAGATTTATCCTAGAACATGTTCAGACATGAATCCAGAATATAGAGACATGAAAATAAGTTTAGATCGGAACCGAATGGGCCAAAATGTCAGTGGGTCAATACAGGGTCGCATGTGAAGTTGACACAGGCAAACATAAGAAGGGGGTTGAATTTTGTTTGTTAATAATTTTCAAAAACAACCTTTCAAACAATTTTTGCACACAAGGAGATTAGAAAGCAGAAGCACGTACAAAGAAAAAGATCCTTTTTAAAAGAATTTAACAAAAGTAATATCAAAACCCATCGGTTAGTAAGAAACAAATAAAGCTAAAGAGATAAGAAACAGAAGAATCACGCAAGATGTTTTATCCTGGTTCACTCTCTTCCAATCAAGAGCTACGTCCAGTCCCTTCTACTTGAAGGATTTTCTCCACTATTATCAAAATAGATTACAGCCAAGTATTCAACACCTCTCCGGGCTACAAGTATTTTTTTCTTACCAAGCCTCTTCAGGCTCTAACTCTAACAAAGAGATTTAATGTTTGATCTTCTTAACTCATTATGTGTGAGAATATGATGGTTAAGATCAGATGAATATTTTCACAACATTCAGACTAAGAAATACTGACTCTTGCTCTCTAAAGAAATATGAGTATGAGTGAGTGTAGTTTTACAAAAGTTGAGCTCGTAAGGTTGTGCAGTCAAGAGTTCTTGTTTCAGTATCTCAGGTCTCGTATTTATAGTGACCTTCTTCTTCACTTGTATTTCTTCAATGGTTACTTTGAATAATCACATTTAGAGATAGCATTTAATGCATGATATCTGTTGTGACTGAGAGCTTGATTGTGGCAATGCTTAATAGTACTCTTGGTTATCGACGTAGCATGAAATTGGAGGCTTACTGCTCTGAGTATTGTAGCTTGAGAACTTGTTGTTCCTCCTTTATGTATAATTCAGCTTTTTCAGCCATAAAGTTGTCATCATACATATCGTTTTGAAGTATCTTATTGTATGATTGTGCTTTTTTGCATTTCTTGATGGTACTATGTTTCTTTTACAACAAGGTGAAACATTAAAGCAGATAAAACAAATGTGAAGAATAAATATTCTATTGAAATAAATATCAATCATTTGAAGTAAATTCAAGAGATTCGAATTGCATTTAATTCATTTCAAAGATGGAGCCCGTCTAAAAAGAACTCCGTCTACTTAGTTATATGAGAGACTTAGTATGTTCAATATTTTATTTTGCTCTTCTAATGACGTGGCATATCATCTTGTCTATCAAGTCTCTGGACTTGCTATTTCTCAATGAGTTTATAAAGATCTCTGTCTAGTGACGTGGCGGTCAGAGCTCGTCTAATAGATTACTTTATTTTTCAATTTATTTACTTCTACTAATTACTTCCGTCTGCTTACGTGGCAAGATGGACGCGCTTATTATCAAGTCTTTGGACTTGCTGTATCTAACAAGTTATTTTGGTATTCATCTAGTAAACACTTAGAGTCTCGTCTATTTAAGAAACCAGTCTACTTAATTAAATAACTAAGTAACTTTACCAAAGTATTTGAGAAGCCCGTCTACAAGGGTGGACGCGTATTTTTCAATGAAAACTTATCCCAAGTTTATTTTACTTATAATAACGTATTCCTGCATGACTGAAAGCACATGTTAGATCTCAAATAACACTTTGCCAAGCAAATTTAATCCTTTTGTTAACATCAAAACTTAGAGATTATTAAATCCAAAACCACTTTGGTTCCAACAATCTCCCCCTTTTTGATGATGACAAAACTAATTAAATTTGAAAAGCAAAGTCTAAGAGAGCTTGAAGGGCTCCCCCTAAGACAAAGCATTCAAATAATTAAGCAAAAAAACATATGAAAAACAAATGCATATAAGCTAACAGATATGTGCAACAGCTTATCATACTTAGAGTATATATAAGGGAATAAATAAGCAAAGTCAGCAGATATCAAAGCAAATAAGAAAACATAAGTATCAGAACAGTTAGCAAGTAGAAGAGAATATGCAAATACAGACCAATATGAGCTTTTCAAAACTGACTTTTTATATAAGAACAAATCTCTTTCCTTTCTTCCCCTTTTTGTCATCAGCCAAAAAGGTAAAAGGAGAGAACCATCATTGTCAGTAAGAGAAAAAAAAAGGTAAAGGTTAAGCAGGAGGAAATGGTGGAGGAGGAGGGTTCTGAGGCTGACTTTTCTTGAAGTCTATGAAGAATTCCAGCATTTTATTTACAACCTCTAAGGTTGGAGCCATTGAAGTTTGAACTTGCTGTTGGACATCCTCCTTAAACTTCTCAGTCATCTTTTCAACCTTCTCATCAACTATCTTGCCAACCCTTTCATCAACTATTTTCCAAGAACCTCTTCAAGATTAGATGGCAGAGCCTGTTGCCTTGAGCTTTCAGCAGACTCTTGAAATGTGCTTAGTGTTCTTGAATGATCTGAAGGGTGCATCACAACTAGAGCTAAAGGTTGAGAAGATTGTCTTTTTGATGAGCTCTGATGGTGAAGTGATTCAGCTGTATCTTCTAAACCAACAGCAGTGGCAATTTGATCATGTTCTTTAACAACAGGTTCATCTGCAATAGGCTCTGGAGTAGGTGGAGGGATCACTGAGACTTCCTTTGCCCATCTAATGGGGTAGATGAATTCCACATTCTTACTGTTTATAGGAAGTCCCCAGAGATCTTTATAGATCATATATCTAAAGTTTGAAAGACCACACTTCCCTCTGACCTTAGGAATATTCTTCTTCTCTTCTTAAAACAGACCAGAGGAAAATGCCTCTCTTGAGCACGAATAATGAGATTCCCTAAAATCAGCAGCTCTATGTTCATTGATCAACTCAATGGATTCAGTATGCAAAAAGAAATCCAGCATTGAGTAGTCAAAAGTTTCTTGGTCCAGATCAAGCATTGCTGATTCAGCTTCAGGCATCACTCCCTTGAATCTTCTATTTTTCATGTCCTTGTCCTTATTTAGATCTAACATTGGCAGTCTTGGACAGATCCTGTAAGGCATGATTCCAATTCTGGTTGCTTCATTATGTCTCAGCAAGGATGGAGGGACAAAATGCGCGGCTTTATCAACTCTAAAATGACTGAATTCCCACTTCAGTATTTCATAGATGAGCTGATCCAGAAAGAAGTCAGAGGCCCTCCCATAGACTCTGGGATGCTCAAAAGACACCCATTTTGTGTCCCTTGGCATGATCATTGGAACATGCTTTGAGGATCTTTCTCTACTCTCAGGGATGGTAGGAAGATTTTTCCTATTAGGGTCAATCTCCCAGACAGGTATGATATGTCTCTCAACTCCATCAGTGAGGGGTAAGAAAGGAGGAATTTTAACAAGGTTAGAGTAAATTTTTCTGGGGGGGAAGTTGTTTAGGGGTAGGTAAGTGACTAATGGCCCTAAGTTGTTGTGCATTTGAGAAGCCACATTTTTGATTAATTTACAATGAGGATGAGGTAGGTAAAGGGGTTCAACAGGTGGACTGACTTCTTCCTCATACTCAGGTAGAGGATACCATCTGTTTGGAATGTGTTTGGGTTCAGGTTAGTGAGAATGAAACAAAACTTTCCATTCTCGTTTTACCTTGGCCCAATCCTCAGATTTTCCATCATAAAGAACAGAAGTTGGGGTGAAGGGAAATAAGGTTCTCAAGGGTTTTGGGAAAGGAGCACCAGGGGAAATTCCATCATCTGGTTGATTGAACCAGGGATCATCGGCAGGGATAATAGGTTGAAATTGTGGAATGACTATTTGTGTTGGTTGGGGTGAAAGGGGTGTGGGAATGTACACATTATCTGGAGTGGAGACAGGCACATCATCAATCCTAGTTTCTAAACTAGACACTAGGGCATCTACTGCTATTTGAACAGAATCACTAGCAGAGATGGTTACCTTAGAAGTCTTAGTTGATTTGGATTTTCTTGTTGGTTGCCTTTTAGGTTTTGTTGGAACAGGCACAACAGCTTCAGCAGCAGCAACAGAAGTCTTCTGCTTCTTCAGAATTGCACTGATAGGAATGTTGTCCTCATCAGCTTCCTCATCTTCATTGTGAGAGAAGATAACACTTCTTTGCTTCTTTGCAGCAGGGGCATCACAAGGTTCCCTGATAACAATGTCACCTGCATGTCTCTTGGGGGCAGGCTTCCTTGTTGCAGTGGTCTTTTGCCTAGTTACTCTTTTTACTCCTAGGACTTCAGCATTGTTTTGTTCCACCATCTCTTCTTTAGCTTTCATTAACTCCTCAGTCTTGGCCATTGTAGCAGCAGCATAGGTACTGAGGTTCATATTGGCTATATTTATTTTACCAAAGTCTGCAGTCGACATTGGTTTTCCAGTTAATATCCTAGCTTGCTCCTCAGGTGTCTTTGCAGCAAGAATCTCATGAATTCCTTGAGCCTTGAAAATCTTGGAAAGAAGATGGCAAAAAGGAAATGCTGAGAGTCTTTTCTTATTCATCACAGCGTCTCGGAATCTTCCGTACAGAATTCTTGGAAGATTGATCTTTGTTTCAGTGAGAAGATGGCAGAGGCAGAATTTGTGCAGAGAGGAGAGGTTGTCTTTGGATCCAACCTTATGAAGAACCACCTTGTTGAGAAGCTGACGAAGGATGCGAACAATGTCCTTCATTTCAACAGCCTTCCAAGTGTGAGTTCTGACTGTGTCTTCTTTCATGAGACAGACTTCAATAGTCTCAGAGCCACCCAAATCCTCTTCCCATGACTCAATAAAAACTAAACCCTCCCTAGCACAGAAAATTGCATCAACAATAGTCTTCTTCAAGACTACGATCTTCTTTCTTAACACCGTTGAGAAAAAGTCAATATCAGTCACTTGGACGCACTAGTGCACAAAGGGGATTCCACATCGGTTATTTTTGGCTTTCCACATCGGTTTTGAAACTGATGTGGAAACGACCGATGTGGTTTATTGCCACTTTACACATCGGTTTTAAAACCGATGTGTAAAGTATATTTTAAACATCGGTTTATTACTAACCGATGTGTAAAATTAATTTAGCAATTGATAAGCTGTTGTAAATTTAACTTTCTACATCGGTTTTTCATAAAACCGATGTGTAAAATTGACCTTCCACATCGGTTTTCTAAAGAACCGATGTGTAAAGTTAAATTTACACATCGGTTTTATGTAAAACCGATGTAGAAAGTTAAATATACACATCGATTCTTGAGAACCGATGTGTAAAATCTCTTTTTTTTTTAATCTGTTATTTACATTTCAATCATTCCTGTTTCACTAATGCAGATCAATAAACAAACCCAGCAGTACCACTGATCAAACAAGAAACAACAACAGAACACCAAACCAGTTTTGACACAATCATTCAAAAGCAAAACATACTTCATTCAATTTTCTTATGAATGAAAACAACACTTTATCAAAGCTACATCAAAACACGAGAGAAGAAAAATTGAACCGGACACGAGCACTAATACATATCATCAGTCAAAGGTACGTACACTATAGCTAGTATATGATAAGTTTTTAAACTAACTACATATATACAAACTATGGGTGGTACACTTCAAGAAAGAAAGTTGCCCAACGCCTCTTTATGATGTTGATGTCGAGAACCGGACAATGGAGATGGATTGTTGAATATCTGCAAGTTTAATTGGACAAAAGATTATTACTTTTAAGTAATAAACTAACATAAAACATATAACGAATCTATACTATTACTTCTAATTGTGTCAATTAACATTTACCTCACTCCATCTTTCGGTGATCCCGGAGGAGATAATTTCCAACATCCACTGCATCACATAGTAGCCACATTCCCATGACCCACGTTGTATACGTGACTACGTACAAATGAAACCCAATTAGAATATGAGGAATTAAATAAAATAGAAATCAATTATTGTACCCACTGCATTTGATGCATTTGAACTAATAAATATCTTACGCTGGGAATAATCCATCTGATAGCCCGAGTACGCCTTTCACCACGCTCCATGTGGGATGCATTAATAGACCTATCATGACAAAAACATTAATTAAAGTATATATAATAGATTTCAGATAATTAAAACAACTGCATTACTGATTATAAAGTATTTTAACGCTTACATTTCGATGATCGTCTTCAGTTCATTCGCCGGCTTATGTCCCAATGAGCGTAAGAAGACCACGACGTTCATTCTTGGGTACAAGAGCAAATGATTGCCAATGCTTGCTGTATTTTGCGGAACAATTAGTGACTGTAAGTCATATATAGTTATACTTAAATTAATAACCGGTACTTACTTATTGAGATAAGGCGCAAGATAGAATTGATGATCGTCTCGGGCAAGTATATCACGTATGGTAGTGACCGGGTCTTCCGATGCTACGAGAACATCACCCTGAATGAACATGGGGTCAATGAACCCATAAAGGGCGAGGTTACCCTGATCGACTAACATACGATGCAGATACCTAATATATTGGAAAAACATGTTAATTATCATTGTATTTAAAAATTAATTACGTACTTAACTTATAAATAAAATGTACTTACGTGCACCAAAACGATATGTGTGCAGAACTGGCCATTTCTTTATTGAGTGCCATCTCCATAAGTTCTTTCTTTGGTATATACAGTTCACGTAGGCTGGCATCATGTTCCAACGTTACCAATGCCGCATCATCCTCCATGGTGACAACTCTGTATAGCAAGATCTTTGAAAACATCACCATGGCCAGGTGCCCCTTTGTCGATCCCCTAAACAACATAGATATATATTAGTAATCACGGATAATTAAGTTATTTAATTCGTTATGAACTAAATGGTCAAATGAATACCTTGACAGAGCGGACATCTCTGGTCTTCCTAGATCCGACCTTTTAGGCACAATATCATTTCCAACATCCTATAACAAATACAAATAAAGCATTATCTTTAAACAATAATAAATATATTTCAACTATGAATATAGAAAAACACAACTAACCGAATACCTCAGATGCAACAAGAAAGCTGACCAGTCTTCTTGGCAAGAGGATGAAGTTACAGGGGCACGACCCACTTGTTTGAACCTCCTCGGTGGGCACATGGACTCGAGCATCAGCATCTCGAATAATCTCAACAGACACCCTCAGATGATCGTCCGGTAATAACCGATGGTGTATGGTATTACCTAACTTATTATATGCCCTACCCAATGCCACTAAGCGGCGATGATGATGATGATCATCAACATACAGCTCACACCTATCAGGGTCGTCATCATCATCATCATCATCATCATCATCATCATCATCATCATCAGCAGCATCATCATCATTTTCAGGATGATGAGGAGGATCACATGAGCCCTTAGTGCTCACATGGACAGAGGGTTGGATGAGAGGGTTGGACACCATTTGTCATCTCTTTGGGACAAAGAAGTAAATATTGCCATCTCTTTGGGCAAACTGCTCGTTCATCTCCTGTCGAAGCTCAGCTGCAATCTCCTGTTTTAATTGTGCTCTATCTGCAACCGAATCCCTGTGGGAGGAATGTGAAGATGAACCATGGTATTGGCGAATGCCGACTCCCCATCCAACACCAATGACACGGCCCGGGTGGTCTGGTTTACCGATGGCAGTAGATAAGATATCATTGCGTCCTCTAGGAACAAAGGTTCCTTGGGTTAGCTGATCATCCAAGGCATCCTATCACATAAAAATATCAGGTCACATTACAATTCGGTAACAATCTTAAAATGACAATTACAACAAACTATACTTACAATCCTCTCAGCTACTTGGCGGGCCTCCTCGGATGTATATTGTCCCGTTTTTCTTTGTCGGCCCCTCTTCCATGAACGATGGCGTGGGGGTGGAGGTGGATCAACAACCTCCGGAAGATTTTCAGCATTAGGATCCGCCTTGAGATGCTTTTCGCCGACGTGCTTTCTTTTCCTCTTCAACCATTTTCTTAACAAGCTTTTTATATCCCCCACGAGACATGACATGGGGGTAGACATTCTTGCTTTGGTTTTCTCTCCCTTTTTCCTCTTCTCCGTTATAAATAAAAGACAATTAAATTACATAAGTAAATGAAATTAATGCAATTACATAAATTTAGAGACAAATCAAATAAGTTAACCTCGAAAGCTGGGATCACGTCGGCTCCGAACAAAGCGATCCCACGTCGCCTTGTCAAGAAACGGATACACCTCAAGTGGGTTCTTTTTACTTTTTGGACCGAATATATAGTATCGCCCTGTGTCGGCCTTAAAACCCCTCCAACGCTCTCCAAGATACTTCAAAGCAAACGCTTCTTCATAGCGTATGTATCCGGTATGTCAAATGTCAACTACATTAAGACCAAAAGAATCAACGAATTCTTGTATGATATTATTAAGATAAAAATAAAGTAGATACGAGACAAACACGGGACGTAGAAGTATAGATACCGGAATACTCTCCCATATCTGCTCCTTCACGTCCGCGCGGTACATCTCTCCACCTATCAATGAGTATACTAGGCCTGTTCCTAGCAAGGGTCGCCACAAAACTGGTAAACTGATCTTCCATTGGCCCAATAGGTTTGAGGTTATCATCAAAATCTACTCTTATCCTCTCGATTTGACCCACGGTTGGCAGTCAAATGCCTCATCCGTGTGGCACGTCTACCCTTTCTCCGGTAGAGACGGGGTCTCCGACCCATTGCATGAAGGAGGTGTATCCTCATGATCAGCCATGTATACCTGTTTAAACACAAAACAAAAAAAAAAACTTGTTAGTATGTCAGGATAAATATCAAACATAACTTATAAATATCGATCAACGGACATAAACATAACTTATAAATATCAACGTAAACACATAATATGCCAAACTTGATGGTAATATCAAACTAAACTTACTTTGTGGTCAATTAGTAAAGTTCTCCCATAACCCTTCTTGGTGATCATTACGAGTAGCATGTACATCATCCACTTCATTTTCCTCATTGAAATTAGGCACTCGTGTTGAGAAAGAAGGAGTATCAGAAATATCAAGAGTTGAATCGTGATTTCCCTCACTACCGTTATACATGTTTTTTCCCTGGAGAACCACTGACCACCTTTTGTTAGAAGGATCACGGGTATAAAACACTTGTTTTGCTTGGGATGCCATGATGAAAGGTTCCTCTTTATTACCTACCTTACTAAGGTCCACCAATTTGAATCCTAACTCATCGGTTTGCACACCATTGTTCTTGTCGACCCACCGACATTTAAAAACAGGTACTCTAAACTTCGTGTAATCAACCTCCCATATCTCTTCAATGATTCCAAAGTATGAAACTCGATGCCATAACAGGTTTTTATCTTTCGAACTAGAGAAATGCATGGACTCAGTGACGACCATAACCCCACTGTTTTGCATAGTACTTTTGTCATCCGGGACTTTGTATAGAAGGAAAACTTATTGATATCGTACCCACTCCAAAGCATATGACATCAAAGTTAGGCCCCTGTGCTAGCCATTTTAATGTAGCAGAAGCAGTACCATCCTTTGCAATTTTTTCTTTAAACCAGTTCAAGAAAGTCTTGTTATGCTTGTTCAAACACCATTTTTCATTCATTCTAGGGTAAGTTTCATTGATGATGCTTTTATGCTCACATAAGTATGGTTCAACCTCATCAGTGTTATTCAATATATACAAATGTGCTTGAAGCACTTCCTACCGATCCATGCTCTTAACAGTGATACCTCGTGTACCCTTACCATCATATCTTCCTTCGTGACGAGACTTCGGAAGCCCTACAGGTTCCGCTTCGACATGTGTAGTCTGTACAAAACTCAATAGCTTCTTCTGCAACATACCTTTCAACAATAGATGCTTCGGGACGGTGTGGATTTTTCATATATCCTTTCAGGACCTTCATGTATCGCTCAACCGGGTACATCCACCTTAAATAAACGGGATCGCACAATCTAATCTCCCTCACTAGATGAACAATCAAATGAACCATGATGTTAAAAAATGAAGGTGGAAAATACATCTCCAATTGGCACAATACAACGGCTGCCTAATTTTCCAACTCATCCAAATTTTTAGTGTCAATGACCTTGCTACATATAGCATTGAAGAATAAGCATAACCTAGTAATGGCATGTCCGACTTTTTTAGGCAATATGTCACGAATGGCCACCGGTAGTAGTTGTTGCATCAAGACATGACAATCATGAGACTTTAAGCCAACTAATTTGAGATCTGTCATTGAGACAAGTCTTCGATATTTGAAGAGTAACCCGTGGCACTTTGACTCCCCGTAGACATTCACGAAACTTCTTTTCTCTTTTTTTGATAAAGTATGACATTTGGGGGCAAATAAGTCTTCTTATCCCCCACTTTAAGTGGAGCTAACTGCTCTCGTATACCCATCGCAACTAGATCCAGACGAGCATTCACACCATCCTTTGTCTTGCCTTGAATGTTGAGAAGCGTTCGATTAAACTGTCACACACATTTTTCTCTACATGCATCACATCAATACAATGTCTTACATCAAGCTTGCACCAAGATGGAAGATCAAAGAAGATCGACCTCTTCTTCCATATTTTCTTCTCTCGTAGCCTTCTTCGGGTCTTCCCATAGATAACATTAGTGTTGTTCACCCTTTCATAAACTTGCTCTCGGTCAAGGCCACCGGAGCAATTTCATTCTCCGGAAGTCCATTGAAAGCTTTCCTCAATCTACGATAAGGATGATTACGTCGGAGAAATCTCCGATGCCCAAGGTAGACCGTCTTCCTTCCATGTTGCAGTTGATGGTAACATGTGCCTTCTTCACATATTGGACATGCTTTATGCCCCTTAACACTATACCCACACAGGTTCCCGTATCTTTGGAAAGTCATTGATGGTGCAAAATAACATGGCACGCAATCCGAATGTCTCACGGCAATACCCGTCGATCACATCAACGCCTTCATCCCACATCATTCTCAAGTCTTCAATCAAGGGACTCAGATAAACATCAATATCATTTCCTGGCTGTTTAGGACCCGAAATCATCATACTTAACATAATGTATTTTCGCTTCATGCACAACCAAGGAGACAGGTTGTAAATTACAAGGAGAACAGGCCATGAACTATGAATACTACTTAAGTTTCCATATGGATTCATTCCATCGGTAGCAAGTCCAAGCCTGAGGTTTCTGGGCTCATTGCCGAAATCCGGAAACAAACTATCAATTCTCTTCCATTGCAAAGAATCGGCCGGATGGCGAAGCTGTCCATCACACTTCCTCTCATCTGCATGCCATCTAATGTTCTTTGCGTCATTTACATTAGCAAACAATCGCTTGAACCGCGGAATCACGGGAAGATACCATAACACCTTCGCAGGAGGACCTTTGGTGACCACATCACAACTAGAATCACCATCCTTCACTTTGTAGCGTGATACCCCACACCTGGGGCACTCGTGCATCTCTTCAAACTCTTTCCTGTACAATATGTAATCATTGGGGCAAGCGTGTATTTTCTTATACTCCATACCCATCGGACACAATATCTTCTTCGCCTCATAGTTTCGAGATGGCAATGTGTTGCCTTCTGGAAGCATTTCTTTCAACAACTCAAGCAATTCGGTAAAGCTTTTATCGCTCCACCCATTTCTCGCCTTCACATTGAACAATCTTAACACCGCTGACAACCGTGTGAAATTAGTGCACCCCGGATACAAAGCCACTTGCGCATCACTGCACAAAGTATCATACACATGTGCGCGCCGAAAAGACTCTTGCCCAACATCACGGATCATGTCCTCTAGTCCATCGTCCATTTCCACATCATCAACTTCCTCTCTATCCGACACCCTCGGCCTGTCTAACGATTCACCATGGCATATCCATGTTGTATAACTCTTGCAAATCCCCTCACAAATATGATGATCACGTATCTCCTCGCCTTCTAGTCGTCTCTCATTCAAACAGTTAACACAAGGACAATAAAACCTTCCGTTACCACTATCAGGAGCATTTGTTTTTGCAAACTGTAGAAAATCTTCCACTCCATTCTCATACTCATCACTTGTCCGTCTAGCATTCATCCAACCGCGATCCATGACTAAACCAATACCTTCGTACTTAGTCCAACATATTCATCAACCACTTCTTATGACAGGGTATGGCCCTATCCCATTCGAGAAGAAACTTTTCCAACATTCGGTTAACAGTTAGTCCTTAACTCTCATGCTCATACTCGACAAAATTTTGGCAGCATTTCCCCGCGGTCTCCGACGTACACTACTTGAACGCGATGACATCCACCACGATAAAGTATGCACCCGGAGAACGAAAGGAAATGTATCAATCCGAACTTTCATCAAGTATATAACATTAGAACCAATGAATAACTATTTTAACTGAATTAAGAAAAAGTTTTTTCCCAAACTGTCCAACTTTGGACAATTCAAGATCCAACACAATGAGCGGTACATTAAGCACGTACACGTACGCTCATTAGTATTGCATCTCAAACGGGAAACTAAGGCTTTACTATTTATGTAGCTTGCATGAAGATGGGGCTTGAAAAGTGAAGAAAATTAGCCAAACAGAGCCCTTCACGGCCTAGCCTTGAAAGCCATCACGGTCGTGATCGAGTATAGCTTAAAAGAAAGAATGGAAAAGTCAGAACTGGTCACGGCCATCCCGTGATGCCCCTCACGGCCGTGACATGTCACCGTACCAGACCTCACAGTGGAACCGATCACGGCCAGGCCGTGATGGTGGTCACGCCGTGACAGACCAACCAGTGAAGCAACCTCCAAGGCGAGAACCTATCACGGCCTGGCCGTGATGGCCATCACGGCCGTGACATGCCAATCGAACCAGACCTCACACAGTAGAACCGATCACGGCCTAGCCGTGATGGTGGTCACGGCCGTGACAGCACAACCAGTGAAGCATCCTCCAAGGCAGAACCTATCACGGCCTGGCCGTGATGGCCATCACGGCCGTGACATGCCAACTGAACCAGACCCTCACAGGCAGAACTGATCACGGCCTTGCCGTGATGGTGGTCACGGCCGTGACAGAACAACCAGTGAAGCAACCTCCAAGTCAGAATCCGTCACGGCCTAGCCGTGATGACAGAAGACTGGCCGTGACGGGTGATACCACCACTGGAAAAATCCAGTCTTGGAGCAACAGAACAACACATGCAAGTATATTATCCAACCATTTCGAGTCAAAGTTCATAACTTTTCTAAAGAAGAAACGAATATATACCTGAGGGACGAGCAAAAATGGCGCTCTTCACGCAAACGAGGGTAGCTCGCGGCTTTGGTTCTCAGTGGTTCTCTTACGAAGCAGAAAATGAAGGCTCGCAGTCGCAGTGGTCTTCTTTGTCTACGATTGAAAAGGGAAAAAGGACGTGAAGAAGGGAGCGAGAGAGAGAAAGAGAAAGAAAGAGAGAGAATGAGAAGAAGGAAATGATGCTCTATTACCAAGTTGAGTTTGTCCACGTTAAAGGTTGAAGAAGAAGCCATTTTAGGTGATTAGAGAGCTTAGGGTTTGAAAGCAGAGAGAGGTAGGGAGAGAGATAGCTCGAGAGGTTATGGAAGTGTAAAGTTTTTCTCAAAGGGAAAATATTACTTTTAAAGGAATTTTGAATCTCAAAGATTAAAAAAAAACTTTTGACATGATATGTCATTATGATAAAACGACGTTGGTAACTTGGAACTATAAAAAAGTCTTGATGGGATTGATGGAAGTACCGACTCAGCAAAGAGAATAAAAGATAAATTTGTCTTGAGACAAAATAAATGCATTTATTAACACACAAAAAAAATATGCTTAAACACAGGAAGAGGTGAACTCGTCTGAAACTATACAATGAACGCGGTATCCAGTATCAGTGGACGCATCATATGGACGTGCAATACAATATGCAATAGACGCACAACTTTTAATAGGTATTAGACGAGCATAGGTAATAGATGCAGGATTAACAAAACAATTTTTTCATGAGGCTAGATGCCTAAATTAATCCACACATATCATATTAAGTGCTTCCTAATAAAGATAAATCTGTCCTCTACAAGAGGTTTAGTAAAGATATATGCCCATTGATGGTCAGTATCTACAAATTGAATATCAATCACACCTTTTTGCACATAATCCCTAATAAAATGATGTTTAATCTCTATGTGCTTATCTCTATAATGCAAAATTGGATTATTAGATAGATTTATTGCAGCAGTATTATCACACATAAGCGGAATACTACTTACAAATACATTGTAGTCCTCCACTTGATATTTGATCCAGAGAAGTTGTGAGCAGCAACTTGCAGCTGATATATACTCAGCTTTAGCAGTAGATAAAGCAATGGTACTTTGTCTTCTGCTTGACCATGAGACAAGATTAGCTCCAATGAAGTGACATCTTCCACTAGTGCTTTTTCTTTCAATTCTATCTCCATCATAGTCAGCATCACAGAAACCAACTAATCTGTACTCTTCATTTTTCTTAAAGCACAAACCAAGATTAATAGTACCTCTTAAATATCTAAAAATTATCTTAACTGCTGATAAGTGAGATTCTCTAGGATCAAATTGAAATCGACACATAAACATACAGTGAACATAATATCAGGCCTAGATGTAGTAAGATATAAGAGAGATCTTATCATACCTCTGTATACTTTTTGGTCTACCTTTTTCTCTTTATCATCTTTGTTCAGTATAGAAGTGAGGTACATAGGAGTATTCATTGGTTTACAATCATCCATCTTAAACTTCTTCAGAAGCTCTTTTGTATACTTGGTTTGGTAGATGAGCACCTCGTCCATGGTTTGTTTTACTTGAAGTCCAAGGAAGAATTTGAGTTCTCCCATCATGCTCATTTCAAATTCTTTCTACATTAACTTAGAGAATTCTTTGCATGGAGACTCATTAGTACCACCAAAAATAATATTATCAACATATATCTGTACAACTATGAAATTAGACTTAATGGATTTTCTAAATAAGGTTGTGTCAACCTTTCCTCTTGTTGAGTCACCGGTAAGTGTACCGGGTCGTCGCAAGTAATAAAATAAACACGGTAAGAATTTACCGAGGTCGAACACAAGGATTGGGCTACCAATTCAACTAATTCGTGAGAAATTCGATAAGTTGGTTAAGTGACAGCAAATGGTTGAGAGAGAGAAAATAGGATTGCAATTCAATTAACAAATCTAATAAAACTAAGGTATTAAAATCTGAAATTAAAATATCTAAGGTCTCAAATCCACCTACCCAATCATGCATAGTACCCAAGTGATGATGATTCTTTTCTAAGTTCAATTACAATGTCAACCAGGACCCCCAATTCTCCTATATCCACTGTTGTGCTCAATAGGACGTATTCAACGATTGGATTAATTACTTACTAGGTCTCATAACCCTAATCATCAAACTCTATTAATTCTTGTTCCCTATAAGGTTGCACCGATCTTCTATTCACTCTCGTGCAATAGTCGATCAATGACCCCAATTCAAGTTCTAAAACATGAATTGCCTCCTAAGCCTCAACACGTTTAACTAGTCAATCACGCAAGCATATGATCAACACAATCAAATCAGAATTGGAAAAAATTAATTGAGAAAAGGGAGAGAAACATACATCACATCGAATTCTACACCGCCATGGGTTTCATTGATCCCTCAGACGAGGGGATTAGTTCCTCATGCTCGTAAAGACAGACAAGCAATCGACCATAACCACCATTGTAAAATAAGAAAATAAAAGAGGGAGACGCAGCTCCAGAAACACAAGGTTTCGTCCCTAAACGCTACAAAACAGTGGTAACCAAAAAGCTCCCAAATTCTGCCCTAAAACAGCAATATATAGGATTCAGGATCTGCGTGCTTTCGCGAGGCGAGCATTCTCTCGCGAGGCGAATATTAAAAATGGCGCTCTTTCAAATTGGACTCTCGCGAGGCGAGAGTATGTTTCGCATGGCGAGGCTTCAAATCCTAGTCTGTTACAGTCGTTACCTTCATCACGGCTAGGCCGTGTTGGTCTTTGTCCTCCAGGGTCTTCATAATTCACGAGGCGATCAGCCTATCGCGAGGCGAGACAGAAAGGACGACTGTTGCTGCTTAGCTGATCTTCAGACTCACGAGGCGAGCATCCACTCGCGGGGCGAGTATCTCCAGAATGACAATTTCCACTGTTTCTTGACTTTCCTTGACTCTCAGAGCTTCACTTCTAACCTGAAACAATAAAAAGAAACAAAAAGCGTAATTCTATTCCAAATAGACTAAAAACTACTAAAAATGCATAAACCGAGTCAAAGTCTAACTTAGGAACAAAACAAGGGCAAATTTGGGCGAAAACAAGATTGAACTCGAATAATTAGCACATAAACCACAGTCTAACTAGTTATAAAACTAGATAAGCCAGAGGCTTATCAAAACACCCCAAACTTAAACCTTGCTTGTCCCCAAGCAAGCTAAAACTCAAAAAAAGACTCAAGACTTGGCAAGCTTAAAGGATCAATCAATTTCGCACAAATTTCATGCAATCTTAACAAAACAGTTTTTCCTTCAATGAATTCCCCCTTGCATCAATGTAATCCCCACATTCATTTACCTTAAACAGTTGAGAACTTATCATTCATGCAAGTATTAATCTAAGTTGAGGATCAAAGTTACAACAAAAGGGAGAACACCAATTTCAAACAATTGCCTTCCTCACAAGGGCATTTAGTATATAACTCATTCACTCAATTGTGTCTAGGCTATCAACTCTTCACTCAAATTCACATTTCAAGAGCACTTCCCATGAATTTGATGTTCATCTCAAAAATAGTTCCCACGAAAACATGTATGCAACATCAGAAGGTCTTTTAAAGGTTGAAATGGGGCCTGGCTAAGGGTAGGATATTCAAGGATACTAGGCTTAAGTCCCTAGGAAATAAGAGAGCATGAGCATTTGACACATATTCCACTCAAATTCCTTTTTCCATTTTTCTTTTTGCCTCGGGTGACTACAGCCTTTTCCTTGCTAAGCTTTTTGTTTTGCCCCTTTTCTTTTGGAAATTTTTTTTTCTTTCTTTTTTCTTTCTTTTTCTTTTTTCCTTGGGTTTCAACCTTTATTTTTCTTTTTATCAACCCAAAATGACATATCACCTTGTAGCCACCCCAAACTTAGTTTCTTACAACCCTTCTCTTGCTAAGCTTCCATGCTCTCCTAATCCTAAGATTGGGTTAACATGATTTTTTTTTTCCAGATTTTGGCTTATAGTATAGGGTCATCAAGAAACAATAGGCTAATTAGGCTCAATGTGGCTAACTATGGAACATGCATTAGGGATGGTTCTTTTTAGGCCAAGTAGTTATTCAAAGAAAATTGCCGAAATCATTTGATGCAACACATAGACATGCAAACCATGAAGAGATTCAAGCAAATTAGGGAAAGTGCAACTTAAAGTGATCCTCACAATCAAAAACAAAGTTGGAGGCTCAAATCTTCACCTAGACATTTTTGCAAATTGTTTGACCGAGATACAATTCCTAGTGTATGCACCCCTTCACCCCAAACTTGTCATAAATCAAGCAATCACAATAAAGTTTCTCAAAGTTCAATTTTCAAATTTTCACATGGGGATCAATTTTCTATTTTCAGAACCTAGGGGGAAATCATCGATGGTCAAAATAATTCATGCAATCAATTTATGCTAAATTTAATTAAAATCCAACAAGCTTGCCGACACAACATTCATACACAAACTCTTGATCTTCTCAAATTATTCAAGAGTGACAAACAAAAACAAAAACAAAAACAAAAACAAAACAATTGGTTCCCTCCCCCACACTTAAAGCATACATTGTCCTCAATGAAAGAACACAGATATAAAGTAAGAGTGAGGAAAGGAGAGGGTGCTCCCTGATCAAGTTGTAGTGGCCGCTTCCACGCAAAGCTCTTCTATGGTTGCATCCTCATCCAATTGGTCTCTCGGGCACCCCTCTGCTGGGCCAAAGGCCTCTCCTGGAAGAAATCCTGCAAATCAAAAACTTAATTACAGATTCGCGAGGCTAGAGATCACTCGCCACGCAAATATGGAAAATTGTTCTTCACACTTTCCAGAATCGCGGGGCGAGTAGTATCTAGCGAGGTGAATCTAGAATTCCAACAGATGATGATGCCCAGAATAGCGAGGCGAAAGTAGACCTCGCGGCGCGAGACAGAAGCGTGAGCAAGCCTCTGAGATTCAGGGCTTCTGTCTCGCGTGGCCACTGTGGATTCGCGTGGCGAATCAAGCTTTTATATATATATATATATATATATATATATATATATATATATATATGACAAAAACTAAAAAAGAATACCTAGATTGGGTTGCCTCCCAATAAGCACTTCTTTAACGTCACTAGCTTGACTTGTTAAGAAGCATCCACCTGGATCCCATAGCCTGTGGCATAAGGGCCAAGAGATGCTCATCATGTGAGATCCTCCACCTGGATCCCATGGTTTGTGAAGTGGCAATTGTAGAAGCAATACGACTCTTTCCACAATTCCACCTAGCATGTGTGTGAAAACTCCATTGACCTCTGCAATTATGAACTCACTCCCTCTCGGGTCAAATGGTGTTTTCTCGAGGAAGTGCGCCAGACAAGTGGGAGGGACTAACTTACCAGTGTCTACACATGCATGCAAGCCAACATATTTATTTAACACAAAAATCAGATTACTCAGCAAGATCGTGGAGTCCACTACCACTTTATCTTCATTTTGAACTATCCCCCAAACCAGATTTTGCTCGAATTGTGCTTCGTCTGACTCTTGTACTAACTGTTTGCAAATCTCCTCCGCTTGCGTTTTGAAGTTCTGCTTCACAGTTTCGATACTGTCATAATTGGCTCTTGCCTTGGCCTCAGAGGTGGATAGTTCTTGGGAATACTGTTCTAGAGCAACTTTCAAAGGTGTTTGCTCATTCCATTCCCATTCCTCCTCATACTTCATGATTACACTATAAGCTTGTGCATGAGGGCAATTACGTCCCCAGCGCCAGTGATCTCCCAGGGTTACATTAGGTCCAAAGTGATATTTTGTAACACCGTCCAAGGCTGGAAGATAATAAGTCTCCATGATTTGCAATCCACCTTGAAAGGGTACCTCGCATACAAAACAGGGCCAAGACCAAGTGGAATCAAAGAAGCAGATGGAAATAATAATAAATAAATAACAAAAAATAAAAAAAATAACTTAACCAAATAATCAAACTTCCCAAAAAATTAGGAAAATTGGTTGTGCCAATCCCCGGCAACGGCGCCAAAAACTTGTTGAGTCACCGGCAAGTGTACCGGATCGTCGCAAGTAATAAAATAAACACGGTAAGAATTTACCGAGGTCGAACACAAGGATTGGGCTACCAATTCAACTAATTCGTGAGAAATTCGATAAGTTGGTTAAGTGACAGCAAATGGTTGAGAGAGAGAAAATAGGATTGCAATTCAATTAACAAATCTAATAAAACTAAGGTATTAAAATCTGAAATTAAAATATCTAAAGTCTCAAATCCACCTACCCAATCATGCATAGTACCCAAGTGATGATGATTCTTTCCTAAGTTCAATTACAATGTCAACCAGGACCCCCTAATTCTCTTATATCCACTGTCGTGCTCAATAGGACGTATTCAACGATTGGATTAATTACTTACTAGGTCTCATAACCCTAATCATCAAACTCTATTAATTCTTGTTCCCTATAAGGTTGCACCGATCTTCTATTCACTCTCGTGCAATAGTCGATCGATGACCCCAATTCAAGTTCTAAAACGTGAATTGCCTCCTAAGCCTCAACACGTTTAACTAGTCAATCACGCAAGCATATGATCAACACAATCAAATCAGAATTGGAAAACATTAATCGAGAAAAGGGAGAGAAACATACATCACATCGAATTCTACACCGCCATGGGTGGTTTCATTGATCCCTCAGACGAGGGGATTAGTTCCTCGTGCTCGTAAAGACAGACAAGCAATCGGCCATAACCACCATTGTAAAATAAGAAAATAAAAGAGGGAGACGCAGCTCCAGAAACACAAGGATTCGTCCCTAAACGCTACAAAACAGTGGTAACCAAAAAGCTCCCAAATTCTGCCCTAAAACAGCAATATATAGGATTCAGGATCTGCGCGCTTTCGCGAGGCGAGCATTCTCTCGTGAGGTGAATATTAAAAATGGCGCGCTTTCAAATTGGACTCTCGCGAGGCGAGAGTATGTTTCGTGTGGCGAGGCTTGAAATCCTAGTCTGTCACAGCCGTTACCTTCATCACGGCTAGGCCGTGTTGGTCTCTGTCCTCCAGGGTCTTCATGATTCACGAGGCGATCAGCCTATCGCGAGGCGAGACAGAAAGGATGACTGTTGCTGCTTAGCTAATCTTCAGGCTCGCGAGGCGAGCATCCACTCGCGGGGCGAGTATCTCCAGAATGGCAATTTCCACTGTTTCTTGACTTTCCTTGATTCTCAGAGCTTCACTTCTAACCTGAAACAATAAAAAGAAACAAAAAGCGTAATTCTATTCCAAATAGACTAAAAACTACTAAAAATACATAAACCGAGTCAAAGTCTAACTTAGTAACAAAACAAGGCCAAATTTGGGCGAAAACGAGATTGAACTCGAATAATTAGCACATAAACCACAGTCTGTCTAGTTATAAAACTAGATAAGCCAGAGACTTATCACCTCTATTGAATCCATTTTCCATAAGAAAGGAACTTAGTCTGTCATACCAAGTTCTAGGAGCTTGTTTAAGACCGTACAAAGCTTTCTTAAGCTTATATACGTGTTCAGGATGGGTTTCACACTTAAAACCCGGAGGTTGCATAACATATACTTCTTCATTAATAAAGCCAATTAGAAAAGCACTTTTAACATCCATCTGGAAAAGCATAATACTATGATGTGCAGCGAATGAAAGTAGAATTCTAGTAGCTTCTAATCTAGCAACCGGAGCAAAAGTTTCAGTATAATCTATACCTTCTTCTTGAGAGAAGCCTTGAGCAACAAGTCTTGCTTTGTTTCTGATTACCTTACCATTTTCATCAAGTTTGTTTCTGTAAACCCACTTTGTTCCAATCACTGGTTTGTCTTCGGGCAGTGGAATCAGAGTCCAAACATCACTTCTTTCAAACTGATTGAGTTCTTCTTGCATAGCTAGAATCCGACCATCATCTAGCAGAGCCTCGTCTAGTGTTTTTGGTTCCAACTCGGAGACTATTGCAGAAATGTCTTGTTCTCTTAAGGTTGATCTGGTTCTTAGCTTGTCATTGGGGTTTCCAATAATATGATCTTGTGCATGATAATTCTTGAAGTACCAAGATTTTTAAATTGTACCATGTTGAGAAGTGGAAGTTTATGGTTGTTGAGTGGGGTCATCTTCTTGATCATCAACTTTTATGTCAGGTGAGTCTCCTAGAATGCTTAGATCAAGATCTGCAAAAGCTTCATCTAGCTCTGATAGTTTCTTATCAGGCTGTCTGTCATCAAACTTGACATGAATATTTTCCTCTACTATCAGAGTCCTAGAATTATAAACTCTAAAACCTTTAGATGTTTCAGAATATCCTAATAGTATTCCACTATCTATTTTAGCATCAAACTTACCAAGTTAATCTTTAGTATTCAGTATATAGCATTTACAACAAAAAGGGTGAAAATAAGATATGTTGGGTTTTCGTCCTTTCCACAGTTCATAAGGAGTCTTATTCAGGATAGGTCTAATGTATATTTTGTTATGAATATAGCAGGCAGTATTAACAGCTTCATCCCAGAAGTGTCTAGGGACAGAGTTGTCATTGAGCATAGTCCTAACCATCTCTTGAAGAGATCTGTTCTTTCTCTCTACCACACCATTTTGCTGTGGTGTTCTAGGTATTGAGAAGTTATGAAGGATACCACTCTCTTCACATAACTTATGAAATAGCTCATTTTCAAACTCTCCCTCATGGTCACTTTTAATTGAAGTGATACACATGCCTTTTTCATTCTGTACAGGTTTGCAGAATACAGAAAAGACCTTAAAAAACTCATCGTTGTGAGTTAGGAACATAACCCATGTCCATCTAGTGTAATCGTCTACTATGACATGACCATATTTCTTACCACTGACAGAGGCAGTCCTTGTTGGACCAAAAAGAACAAGATGTAGCAACTCTAGTGGTCTATTGATATTAACAACATTCTTAGATTCAAAAGAACCTTTGACTTGTTTTCCCTTTTGACATCCATCACAGAGAGCATCAGATATGAACTTAAGGTTTGGTAGTCCTCTCACGAGGTTATGCTTGTTTAGCTTTGAAATTAATTTCAAGCTTGCATGACCTAGCCTTTTGTGCCAAATCCATTGCTCATCTTCAATGGACATTAGACATGAGACACTTTGATTTGAGAGGTCCTTTAAGTCAATCTTATAGAGATTGTTTTACCTTTTTGCAGTGAATAAAAGTGATCCATCATCTTTCTTGACAGTACACATGTTCTTATCAAAAGGCACTGCATATCTTATCTTTAGGTACCCAAACTGACTTGGGTCATTTCTTGTTAGTTGTCACTAGACGAGTATGCTTAGCATGTTTATTGTGTATGCATCTAGATGTAATATGCCCACTTTTTCCACACACTTTACAAAAGATGTCGGACTAGCTAGACTTAGCTTTGGTATATTTATTTGGAACTTTTGAAGCTCTATGTAGTTTAAGTGGTTTTGACTTTTTGTGAGATGTGTCTTGCTTCTCTTTGTCTAACCAAGACCAGATTTATCATAAGCTGACCTAGAGTACCTTAAAATGAGACTAAGCTTATCTGAGCCACCTACAAGCTTTGACAGATGTGAACACCTAATTTTGTTCTGATGTTTTTAATTAATGTTTTGAAAAAATAACAAACAAAAATGATAAAAATAAGACAAAAAGTGATTTTTATTCTTGGCCCATTATAGAATTAGTGTAGCCCATTTTCATTTTATTGTTACAAATGGCTTGTTGGCCCATTATCCAAGCCCAACTAATTTATTTTTTTGATTTTGTCATCATAATAAAAAAAAAATTTGAAAAAAATGGGCTAGCTTTCACTTTGCTCCTTCAAGTATGGATCAATTTGGTTTTATTTCCCCTTTCTTGTTTTCTTTCACTTTTTTACTAAAAAGGGAGGCACCCTCCCTACCCTTGCACCAGCCATACAGAGTGGTGGGAGTAAAGACTGATTTGCTCCCCACTACTTGTACCCACACCAGCTGGCCTAACAAGAAGATTCGTCATCTTCTTCATTTTTTGTGTGCTATAAATTAGGCATTGAACAGTGACCAAAAGGGGAGAAAATGAAAAAACCTTTCACTGACCCACATTTTTCCTTAATGTTCTTGTTACTCCCATCCACCATAGCCTCCAGTATCTCCTATCACTTTCTCTATTAATCCCAGCCACCACAACAACACAGTTCATCCTCAAAACAAAAATAAAAAAATACAAATAATCACAACAAAAGTTAACAGTACCCACCATCTCCTACCTTGGACCAACATCACCACCCATCTCAAACACCCAACAGACCAGAACCACATCCTCCTCCGCCGTCGTTGCCTCGGAGCTTCTCCAAACCACCGTGCCCACTGAACCCAGAGCCAAATCGCCGCTTCCTGCCGCTCAACCCGCATTCAGTGTTGCCCAGACTAGCCACGAGCCGTATCGCCGCACGAGCTCGCCGCCGGCAACAGCAGAACCCATCTGACCGCCATCATCCACCAGATTCGAACCATGACAGATGCCACACGTCGCTGCTCCATCTACTTCAATCGTTGCTCCGTACCTAACACCCCAGATCCGTTCCCATCTTTTGTCGCTTAGCCTTTTCCGCACCAGACTCACCGCGCCGGAAACCACGTGACGTCGCCACTGCCGTATCGCCTCCTTCCCGCTCTATCGTTCTGATTTCTCTCTTACGTTCAGGGTCCATCTGTATTCCCTTGTTTCACCTCTGTTACTATTAGATAATACTTCTTTTGTTTTGAGTTAAAGTTAGCTGATAAGTTTTACTTTGGTCTTGTGTTATAAATGCTGGCTAGGTAGTTGGGCTCAATTAAAAGGCCTTTTTCCTTAAAAAAAAGGTTTTGAAAATAAAATTTGACTAGACCTTGGTCCTTCCTTTAAGAGTTTGTCTCAAGTTAATTACTCTTTTTTTTAATAAAAAAATAAAAAAAATTCAAAGAAAAATCCAAAAAAAGAATCTGAAAAAAAAAATAGTACTTTTAAAAATATTTTTAGTCCTTATTTTAAATAAAAAAATTTCTCCTAAAATTTCTTTTGAGTTCATGCAACATTCGACAACGTTGATGTATGGGTCTTCCATCCTCGAGAGTTGTAAGAATTATAAGAGTTTATCGTATAACACTGTTATCTTGAACCCTGTGCAAAAATGAATTCCATTTTATTAAGAATAATAAAATATTTTCAATTTGCTCTCTTAACAAGTTTTAACAATCTTTCTTTTTATAAAATAAAATCTTTTGAATTCACGCAACAATATACGATGTTGATGTATGAATTTTTCATCCTCAAAGTGGCGTATGAATTGTAAGGGTTTATCGTATATCACTGCAATCTTAGACCCTGTACATGTGCTAGAGTGAATTTATTTTGAAATAAAATCTTTTTTTTAACATAAAAAATAATCAAAGAAATCCAATCTTTTCCAAAAAATAAAATCAACCAACCAAACAAAACTTTTTTTCCAAAAGAACTACGTGGCTTTGAGTTTCCCATCGCACCCGGGAATACGTAGGAGCAAGATAAATCATCTTGTCAAGCCAAAACTAAATTTTCCTTTTTTTTTGTGTCTCTTTTTATATTAAAATAATTAATCAAAATAATTAAACTTTTTCTATTTTTAGGGATGTTCTATGGACACGGTGCCATATCCAGTCCCTTAGATTTGAGGTTACCCTGTGGACTCATGTGCCATGGTCAACCTCATTTAGTTTTTATAAACAATGAATTTAAAAATATAAAAATTAATGAAAATTTAAAATATTAAAAATTAAAAATAATTCTTTCTTGTAAATAATTTTGGGGGTAAAATAAATACTTAAAAGGTTATTAAAATGTTTTTGCACAATTAACTTGAGATACCGTTTTTAAACGGGCGATGTGTGAGACACCCCGATGTGCCCCATCGCATTATTACATTAAAACCTTAATATTTATTTACTTAATCACTCTTATCGTTGAAAATACGTAAAAATTTAAAACTTAATTAATACTTATATAACTTCTACAAATATAAAACACATCAAAGTTGTAATATATAAATACACACATGTTTATTTATTACATTACCAAAAGTACTGTTGAAGGTACCCTCTCAGTAGGATCCCTCACAAGCATAAACTTCACTACAGACATACTTAGCGGAAATATAAATACTATTTAGACACACTGGCCATAATGTCTATACACTAATCGCCTTGAATCACTGCTCGACCTCCATCATCTGGTTCGTAAGGAGTTCCATCTAACTCCTCAGCAATTGGTTCCTCCATCGGGTCTTCTCGTACGATCACATCAGAAATAAAATACAACACACAGAAAGATATATGAAATAAAAAACAGTTCTATCATCAAAAAGCGGAAAAGAGTAATAGTAAATTATACAGTAATTGTCACAGACACACATCACTCAAAATCAACAATCATCCTCAATTCACTATATCATCCTCTACCCTCAGCCCATGCAAATAAAACTTTATACTGATGTGGCCATCTTCACTCCTGTCACATTAGTCAGTAGTCCAGAACGATCCAGTACCAATAACTTTCGAACGCATCAAAGACTAAACCAATATTAGTCTAAAATGGTCCAGTGCCAATAACATACGAACTCGTCAAGGAATATCATTCCATAACGGTCCAGTGCCAAGAACATACGAACTCGTCAAAGAGTATCAATCCAGACGGTCCAGTGCCAATAACATACGAACTCGTCAAGGAATATCATTCCATAACGGTCCAGTGCCAAGAACATGCGAACTCGTCAAGAACTAAAGAGTATTACGGTAGTCTACCTCGACATCCACATCCATAGGGCACTCACCCGCAATATCCGATATCCCAAACTAGGATATCCTGACCTCGTGTGTTCCACTCACACGGCTGTGAATAACAATACATCTATAAATGAATCTCCCTAAATTACATCAATAACAACCTAGTGCCTCAACCTTCCATCAAAGTCTCAACACCTTTTTCCTCATAGATAAAACCACTTAATTAGGCTAGGCACCTCTAAATCACCTTTATTCTCTCACCCAAACAATTATCTCCCGAACAACACATATCCTTACTTAAAAATCAGCTAAGCACAATATTAACAACCAGGCAGATCATGCATAACACAATATCGGAAAACAATTCAAATACCACAAAATATCATATAAAGCAATTTATCACAACCAACTCATAATAATCAAACTAAATAAATAACCAAGTCAGACTCTATCACGGCCTGGCCGTGATAGCCATCATGGCCATGACAGATATCAAGTGCAAGAATTCTACAAAACAGAACCTGTCACGGCCTGGCGATGACAACCATCACGGCTGTGACAGACAATAAACATCCTCA
This sequence comes from Sophora flavescens, assembly GCA_030762895.1. NCBI lineage: Eukaryota > Viridiplantae > Streptophyta > Magnoliopsida > Fabales > Fabaceae > Sophora > Sophora flavescens. Next base: position 265,840,942 of record CM061063.1, on the reverse strand, counting down.
ATATCATAAATATTCAAACACCGAAATAATACGTCACATGCAGATGGAATATCTCAACCAGCGTATCACAGTAAATTCGATAACATAAAATCAAACATCCTCAAATACTTAAAATCAACTTAATGTCGATAAACCTACAATCCCCGAATCGCCATTGGTTTTACAGAAAAGGTTTCCAATGGGATTTTGGTCTTTTAGATTACTCGACTACTAGTAGGGTTTAGGTCGCCCTACACAATTATCATATAATCTACTACTTATCAATTCTGACGATAGGTTGATTCTTTTCCCCACCTGAGCTAGCACCGGAAACACGTACACGACGATCCTCGTTATCCTGTCACGAGTTAACACAACCACCTTCATCCAAACAACATAACTATAATTAATCAACTAACAACCATCTATGACACTTTAGGGCTAGGTTCGGCCAAGACTTAGAAAATAGGTTTAGGGTTATCTTCTTAATGCCATCTTTTGGATCCTAGTTACTAGAGTCTTAACTAACATAGATTACTTATTACAATACTAAAATTTGAAACAAAATCCTCTAACCTTTAGGGTTAGGCTTTCGGCCAAGGGCTGAATTTTAGGGTTCAAAATCCTTAAAATTCCTAATCATGATTAAGTCATAGATTAATGATCCTTGATTAACCTAAATCATGGATTAGTGACTAAACAACTAAAGTTGAAACTCAAAACTTCCTAACTCTTTTATACAAGGATTCGGCCTCAACATGTTCATAGGGTTAGGGTTCTTAGTTTAATAAACCAACTTGGATTTATTGAGCATACATACTAATAGCTTGATTAACAAGATCATTAATGAAAACCATGAACAAAAACTCTACCAAACCTACTTTGATAGATTCGGTCAAGGCTAGGTTTTTAGGAAAGAAATTTTTGATTACATCATGCTCTTAGATTTAGATAATATGCATGATATAAAGAAGATAGAAGGTAGTTTCATCATCATTAGATTTTTCTAGAATTTATTATGACTTTTCAAAGTTCTAGGGTTAGAAACTTTAAAGTGATGAACAACTATAATATAAACCTTGAATCAAGAAACTTGATAAATAACATAGGCATGATTAAGAATAAAGATTAGGATTTACCTATTGAAGATCAATGACCAAGGAAATCCAAGAAACTTGCTTCACAAACTTATCACTAAAGAACTTATAAACTTAGGGTTTTGAACAAAAAGGCATTAGAAACTAAGTGAAAAGTGAGAGTATGGTATTTATAGAGATAGTGGCGCCATCTTGGGAAGGATCTAGAATTGATGAGTTGTCTTGCTAAAAGGATTAAAATGCAATTACTTCCTAGGGACCAATTTGCAAAGATTCCAAAAGTTTAAGGACTAGTTTGCAAATTGTCAATAAATTGTCATGATGACTTGTTGCCACATTTAATGCAAGCTTATCTTGACTAATTTGGGCTGATTTTATGTCATAGATATTTTTAAGAACAATCATGAAGGTTGAAGAAAAATCAAGAATGTTCAAGAATGTTGAAGAACAAAGTAGAAGAATGGAGAACATTCTAGAAAATTCTTGGCTCATCTAAGAATTATGAGGAAAGCCATCAATCCTCATGGTCTTGCGCATGGGCTTGCTCAATTTGGGCTTGGTTTCATTTTTGTGGGGCCCACTTGAAGATTAAGCATAAATCTTGACATAGGAAACTTGTATAGTTTCAAATAGGCTTTATGGAATCAAACCATGAACTAGAAAATTTTGGGCTCCAAAGCCACGTCCATTTGAGACTGGAAACAAGAATTCTAGCCCAATTCACTTGAAAAAAACTTAGAAACTAACTTAGGGACAAAAGGGTAATTAACAGAAAGTTCAGGGGCTTAAGCGTAAAATTCATAAATTTTCTATTTAACCCTGAAAAACCTTCTAGAATTAAAAATATGATTCATCCCCTTGAATCATCTCAAAATCCTAAGATAAACCCTCTATCGGTTCTGAGAAACTCCGAAATCTCTTCCGTTGTCTACCCGATTACGTGTTTCGCCCGAAAAACATAAATTATTTATTTTTTTTCCAAAATAATTATAAAAATACAGAATTGTAGGAAATAAAATAATAATCTTAAGTCTTTCTTTCACGAATTAAAATTAGGTCTTTTGAGAAGTATAATTATACTGTCAATGGAATTCGCGGGCCGGGTTTCACCTGACTTTCCAACCTAATTTTCAATCGTAGCTTCCTACATTCAAGTAGGATTGAGTAGTAAACTCCGTTTAATTAAAATAATTTTCTAAAACTCAAATAAATTTATAAACATATTTATATGTATTACTGTTATTTAAAACAGTGAAATACAGGGTGTTACAATGTGGGGTGCTCATACCTTCCATACTCGTAACCGACTCCCGGACTCATCTGTCTCTTTTTTTATAGATCAATTTGCCTTTAAATAATTGGGTTTTCTAAGCTTTTCCAATAAAAAAATTTTAATGGCGACTCCTCTGTTTTGTTATCTCTTTTTTCGCGGCGCCCGGATGGGACGGTCGCGACAACAGAGAATCAGTTAGATATGTTATATCTTGCTTCAGTTTTGCAACTTCACAAGAGACATCAGGTTCACACACCACTTTGTCAGCTAGACTGACATTCACTGATTTTAGTATGTCGTTTTCATTTTTCAGGTTTTGTTTCTCAATGCAGACCCTATCATATTCTTCAGTTAGTTTAGAAAACTTCTTTTTGAGATTCTTATATTCTCGTGATAGTATAGACGACTAATGCAACAATTCATCAAAAGCATTTTGAAGAGTGGACGGGTCAGAGACCATTACCTCAGCATCAATGTATTCACTTTCTGATGCAGTGTCTGTCATGAGACAGATATTTGCTTCTTCCACTGCTTCATTTTCTTCATCTCAAGAAGACAGATCAAGATCCTCCCATGTAGCCATTAAGTCTTTCTTCTTTTTGAAGAATTTCTTTTTATCTTTTAACTCAGGGCAGTCAGCTTTGAAGTGACCAGGTTTCTTGCATTCAAAGCACAAGGGTGGACCTTTTTCCTTGGAGTCTGACTTCTCCTTGGAAAACTTTTTGTTGAGTTTCTTCCTTCTGAAACCACCTTTCTTTCTCCACATATGTTGAATCTTCCTGGAGATAAAGGACAGTTCATCGTCATCTGATCCTTCATCATCATCAGAAGATTCAGATTCATCAAATGACTCAGCAGCTTTGAGAACTTTTGATGAACTTGGTTTCTTTGCCTTTAGGACAATAGATTTTCCTTTTTTGAAGTTTTTTCTTCATTCAGTTCAAGTTCATGAACTTTGAGATATCCAAGAAGCTCTTATAGAGAGAGTGTATTCAGGTTTTTGGCTTCCTGAATAGCAGTTACTTTAGGTCTCCATTGCTTCGATAGACTTCTCAGAATTTTTCTGACCTGATCTCTATTTTCATTAACTTTTCCAAGAGATTCGAGACTATTGGTGATGTTTTGGAATCTTCCAAACATTTGTTCTATTGTTTCATATTCAGCCATCTTGAATAGCTCATACTGATGAACCAGCGTGCTGATCTTTGATTCCTTAACTTGTGAGGAACCCTCATGAGCTAGGGCAAGAGTGTCCCAGATTTCTTTAGCATTATTGCAGCTGTGAACTTTGTCATGTTCAGATCTGGTTATAGCACACATGAGATAGTGCTTAGCCTTCAGATTCAGTTGATGTTGGTTTTTTAGCTCTTGAGTCCATTGGCCTCTAAGAACAGCAGCTCCAGCTTCATCTCTTGGTTCAGTGTAGCTGGTTTCAATTAGCTCCCAAATATCTACATTCTGTGCATCTAAGAAGGACATCATTCTCTTCTTCCAGTAGTCATAATCCGTTCCATCAAAGAGAGGAGGTCTGTTGACAGCTTGTCCTTCTGCATCCATGGTTGTTGGATCGTACTCCCTCAGCACTTGTTAGATGCTCAACCCTTTCGAGGCTGAGCTCTGATACCAACTGAAGTTGACATAGGCAAACACAAGAAGGGGGGTTGAATTGCGTTTGTTAATAATTTTAGAAAACAACCTTTCAAACAATTTTTGCACACAAGGATATTAGAAAGCAGAAGCACGCACAAAGAAAAGTATCTTTTTTAAAAGAATTTAACAAAAGCAATATCAAAACCCCTCGGTTAGTAAGAAACAAATAAAGCTGAAGAGAAAAGAAATAGAAGAATCACACAAGATGTTTTATCCTGGTTCACTCTCTTCCAACCAAGAGCTACGTCTAGTCCCTTCTACTTGAAGGATTTTCTCCACTATTATCAAAATAGATTATAGCCAAGTATTCAACACCTCTCCAGGCTACAAGTATTTCTTTCTTACCAAGCCTCTTCAAGATCTAACTCTAACAAAGAGATTTAATGTTTGATCTTCTTAACTCACTATGTGTGAGGATATGACAGTTAAGATCAGATGAATATTTTCACAACATTCAGAGTAAGAAATACTGACTCTTGCTCTCTAAAGAAATATGAGTATGAGTGATGTAGTTTTCCAAAAGTTCAGCTCCTAAGGTTGTGCAGTCAAGAGTTCTTGTTTCAGTATCTCAGGTCTCCTATTATAGTGACCTTCTTCTTCACATGTATTTCTTCAACGGTTACTTTGAATAATCCCATTTAGAGATAGCATTTAATGCGTAATATCCATTCTGACTGAGAGCTTGATTGTGGCAATACTGAATAGTACTCTTGGTTATCGAGGTAGCATGAAATTGGAGGCTTACTGCTCTGAGTATTGTAGCTTGAGAACTTGTTGTTCCTCCTTTTCGTATAATTCGGCTTTTTCAGCCATAAAGTTGTCATCGTACAGATCGTTTTGAAGTATCTTATTGTACGATTCTACTTTTTGCATTTCTTGATGGTACTATGTTTCTTTTACAACAAGGTGAAACATTAAAGTAGATAAAACAAATATGAAGAACAAATATTCTATTGAAATAAATATCAATCATTTGAAGTAAATTCAAGAGACTCGAATTGCATTTAATTCATTTCAAAGATGGAGCTCATCTAAAAAGAACTCCGTCTACTTAGTTATATGAGAGACTTAGTCTGTTCAATATTTTATTTTGCTTGTCTGATGACGTGGCATATCCTCTTGTCTATCAAGTCTTTGGACTTGCTATTCCTCAATGAGTTTACAAAGATCTCAGTCTAGTGACGTGGCGGTCAGAGCTCATCTACTAGATTACTTTATTTTTCAGTTTATTTACTTCTACTGATTACTTCCGTCTGCTTACGTGGCAAGATGGACGTGCTTATTATCAAGTCTTTGGACTTGCTGTATCTAACAAGTTATTTTGGTATTCATCTAGCAAACACTTAGAGCCTCGTCTATTTAAGAAAATCAGTCTACTGAATTAAATAACTAAGTAACTTTACCAAAGTATTTGAGCAGTCCGTCTACAAGGGTGGACGCGTATTTTTCAATGAAAACTTATCCCAAGCTTATTTTACTTATAATAAAGTATTCCTGCATAACTGAAGCACATGTTAGATCTCAACTAACACTTTGCCAAGCAAATTTAATCCTTTTGTTTGTATCAAAACTTAGAGATTAGTAAATCCAAAACCACTTTGGTTCCAACAGCATGAACCCGATTTTTTCAAATGGGTCTGTTTGGCCCGGGTGGCTGTACGGGATGACTCAAACGGTTTATCTGTTTAAACGGTTAAATAGAAACAATGTTTGCATGCGTTCATTAACAGTTGCGATGGTATGGTGGTAAGCATGCGTACAGATAGGAACTGGACGGGTGTTCGAATCCTAGTTTCGTATTTTGGACATTTTCGACCGTTTTTAAACAAACTGAGATTAACAAAATTTAACGAAAATATACGCCGCTTGGATTCGAACCGGGGACAGAGGCGTGTGTTGAAGGAGCGTTAAGCACCATGCCATCGATTGAACGTTGTTATGATTATCATTTGCCTTTTTCTAATAGTATGATTGTCTGAATGCTATATTTTATTTAAAATTCATATTTATATGATTTAGTAGCCAACAAGGCAAAAGAAAATAAATGTTTTATTATAACTGTATTGTCAATTCCTCATAAGCTTTAATGCTATATGGTATTATATGATGTGGGTAAATTGAGGTTCTTTGTTATAAAACATTTATTAAATGCTTTAGGAGTTATAAGAATAGGAAAACTCTATAACCCTAGTTACTTTGAGTCTTCTAGGACAGTTAACAAAGCAACTGTACCCTATTCCTCACAACAGAATGGTATAGGATAAAAGGAAAAAAGGATATTAGAAGAAATGATTAAAACCATGGTATCCTATTATGGTCTAGCAAAAGGATATGAGGAGAAGCCATGTTGAAGGCTTGTTAGATAGTAAATAGGCCTCCAAAAAAAGGAACAAGATTACCCCATATGAGCTCCAGAAAATTAGAAAGCTCAATCTCAACTATTTCAAAGTTTGAGGTTGTAGGGCAATAGTAAAAGTTACTGAAACCAAAAAGAAAGAAATTAGGTGAAAGGGGAATGAATGTGTGTTCTTGGGCTATGCCAAAAATATCAATGCATATAGATTCATGGTTATGAAATCTAATGACTCATCCTGTAAAATACAGTAGTTGAGTCAAGGGATGCAATTTTCAAGAAGAAAAGTTTAACTCAATTCCAAGTCACAAGGTAATGTTCATAGTAATGCACATAATCCGGAAAGCAATGTATCAAATAAAGATACTTTGTTAGGTTCAGAACTTAGGAGAAGCAAGAGAGCAAGAAATGAGAAAATGTAGAAGCCAAGGTTTTTCATGTTCCTTGTCGAAGGAACAAGAAAGTTCATAGACAGATATGAACCAACCTGTTATTATATAGAAAGTGATCCATAGACATTTGAAGAGGCAATAAAGTCTCTATATGTTAATTTCTGGAAGGAAGCTATACAAGAGGAAATGAACTCAATAAATTGGGAATAAAATATGGAAATTAGTTGACCTGCCACCTAGTTCTAAACCAATAGGTTGAAAGTGGATTTTCAAAGAAAAATAAAGGTAGACGGAAGTTTAAGGCAAGACTAGTTGCTAAAGGATTTACACTAAAAGAGGGCATTGACTATATACATATGCATCGGTGGCAAGAATTGCCTCAATTAGAGTGCTATTGGTACTTGGATCTGTAACAGTATAATTTTTTAATTACGTTGTTTAACCGGTTAAAATATAATTAATTATATTTTAATCTGAGAGTCAGAAAGTGATTTTAAATAAAATAAAATCATATTCATAGTCTCTCTTATGGTAGAAGGTTACGGTGAAATTTGGGTTTAAAACTCAGACGGAAATCGGTCTACGTTTTTCTAACTGACCGTATAATTTTATATTAACAGAAAACCCTAATTTGGGCCGAACACTGAAATTTGTAGATTTTTATATTTTGTCCGTGAGGAAGTCTACTTTCCAAATTTCTGATCAGAAATAAAATGTTATGTTTATTCAGACGGATTTTGGTAAAAGTTAGGACGGAAAACAATCGGTGTTTTCACTGACAGTAAGATTTTAATGATCAGAAAACCTAATTTTGACTCGTGAACGAAATGGTTTATATTTAAATCACATTTCTAATGAGTTTGGTTGTTTTGAAAATTTTCAACCGAAAACGAAATATTACGCTTTTACGCAGGCGTAAAACCCTAATTGGGAAATCGACAGAGTCGAAAACGGAACTGCAGAGACCCGTCAAGCAATCAGGACAACAAGTCATACATGGTGATTCATGGAGGATGAGTCACCAAGCATTTATGAGCATTAAATGCTAGTAATCACGACTTTTAGGTGAAAAGACCAAAATACCCCCAAGCTTTCGTGGGTTTTAACCAGACACATCTACGCACTCTTAACCACTCATTTTACGTGGTTGTAAACCTCCCACATCTCCTCAATTTCGTGCATCCATATATACTCAACCATACCTATTCATTTTGCTTTCGTTTTATTATTTTCCTCTCAAAAACCAAAATCGGGTTAATGACGGAGCTGCGTACGGAATTTCCGGGAACCGCTAACGGATAGGATCGGTGACTCATTGGTGAGTTACTATGTGTGGCCCAAAATCAGCCACACCTCCATCAAATGTGAGCCTCATATTATTAACCATGATTAGCCAAAATAACCTTAGTTAAGTTAATTAAGCTTATATTAATTTAATATTCACAAAACCCATTAAACCAATTCCTTATAACCAAACAAGCCTAAATCTAGCCTATAAATACTCCTCAAAACCGTGGTCTCCCTCCCCCTTCACTCACTTCTTCATCTCTTCCATTTCTTCTTCATTTTTTCTTCAAAAACTCCATTGTTGTTCTTGCACAACTTGATCATTCTTTCATTTTCTTGCATTATCTAGAGGTAAACCGGCCCCCACTTCTATGGTCTTAGTTATCTTCCTCATCTCCTTAAATCTCTTTATCAACCACTACTTCGGATTAGAGGAGAAGAATTGAGAGAGAAATCTCAATAGTTGCAAGAAGCCCTTGTTGAAAGCTTTGAAACCAAGTTGGAGCAGTCGCAGTGAGGGAGTCTCCAAACACTCTTCAACCGTTGGATCATTCAGAAATTTTAGAAGCAGGTTCAAGACTTGTGCTTCTTCATATCCAACGGTCAGAACTTGAATAAACCACCATAGTGTGAGATATGAAGCTCGGACAGTAGGCCTAGGAGGTGAGAAATTCAACCCGGATACCATCTAAGCTGTCACCAAAGAATTGCGATCTGAGATGTTTTAACCATTGGATCGGGATGAAACTTTGTGATATGGTTTAAGAAGGATAGGTCTTCATACTCACCGTTCAGTTTTCTAAATAGAGCTCTTTGACCATAGGAATGGATCTCGAACAATAGCCCTGTTTTGGTAGCTTTTCCCTAGGATTCATGAGCTTATTTTGAATCCGATTTTCCCTAAGTCTAGCCGTTGTTCTTGTAAGTTTTTCCATCGATTTTTTCTCTTGATTCAAATAGATTTATTTATTTTAAACCCTATTGTTGATTCGGTTGGTATTTGGTGTTTCCGGCGAATTGTGTTACTCGTACGTGTAATCGGGACGGAAAGCGGAACGGTGGATGTGTAAGGATGGATGGTGGCAGATTTGTGGATGTTGTTGGACAGCGGGCCGAGGTTCTTGGCAGTAGCATGGACGTATTCGGAGCTTGTATGGGAAAGCGTGCACGTCAATCAGGTGGGAGAAAGAACCATTCCATCGTCGGAACCGATAAGTAGTATATAATTTATAATAATGGTGTAGGGCGACCTAAACCCTACTAGTGGTCCAGTAATCGACAATAACAAAATCGTATTGGAAACTTTTTCGTAATACCAATGACGATTTGGGAATTGTAGGTTTATCGCCTTAGGTTAATTATTCATATTTGAGGATGTCTAAATTATTTACTTTTGACTGTTTGTGATTCGCTGGTTGAGGTATTCTACTGCATGTGATGTTTATTTTGGTGTTTGAATATTTTATTGATTATTGTGTTATACATGATCTGCCTGGTTTGATAAATTGCTTAGTTGATTTTAAGTAAAGATATATATTTCTCGGAGGTATTTTGTTTGGGTGAGAGTTTTGAATATGAATTAGAGGTGCCTCGCTATTATTTTATAGAAGTGACGTGATATAGAATGTAAGTGGAGGTTATGAGGAAAGCTTGAGGTACTAGGTTTTTATTGATAAAAGTCAGTTAGAATCATATGTTGCATTGTTGTTCATAACCGTGTGTTTGAGATACACGAGGTCCGAAGTTCTCGTGGACCGTTCCAAATTAGAAGTTAAGTTGTGCAACTATAGTGTCATTGCTATGCATGAGCACCCTTGATAGAGATGAGAGAGAGAACTAGGGTGTGCACCGATGGTACTGGGCAGCTATAGTGTCATTGCTTTGCATGAGCATTCTTACCATGGATGAGAATGTGCACCGGCGTTGGGAACGTGTCACTTGGACGACTGACTGACATCCCTAACGAGGGATGTGTGGCAGGATTAGTAGTGGCCACGTCAGTATGAAGGTTTAGTTGCATGAGTTGGAGGGTAGAGGATGATGTTATAAAGTATAGATGATTGTAAATTGTGAGTGATGCATGTCTGTGACTATTATTGTATTATATGATATGAATATCTTCCGCTTATGATGATAGAACTGTTTCTTATCTCCCTATTTCTGTATTTTTGTGTATGTCTAATTTATTACGTGAGAAGACCCGATGGAGGAACCAGTTGCCGAGGAATTAGATGGAACTCCGTATGAACCAGATACGGGAGGACGAGCTGTGGATTCCAGCAATGTAGTTTAGTGTCTAGGGCCAGTGAGTCTTGTAAGATGTTATATTTTCCGCTGATTATAATAGTTTGTTTAAATATATGCCTGTGAGGAATCCTACTGAGAGGATACCTGAAAATAGTGTTTTGAAATATGTGTAAAAGACTTATGTATGTATTTTCAATATAAATATGGTGTGATGTTGAAGTTATATGTTTAATAACTTAAGCTTTTAGTTTTTACGTGTTTCAGAATACACGTTTAACGTTAAGAGCGCGATTAAATAATCAATTAATAAGGTTTTAATTTAGTGTCACAAAGGGGCACAACAGGGTGTCTCAGGATCCATCTATAAGTTTGTCATCCATCAAATGGATGTGGTATTCCTAAATGAGGAAATAGATGAAGAGGTGAATATGACACAACCTGAAAGGTTTGTGGTTAATGGTCGGGAAAAGAAAGTGTGTAAATTGAATAAGTCATTGTATGGACTAGAATAAGATCCTCAGCAATGGGATCACAAGTTTGATCAAGTTGTGCTAGTAAATGGATATAAAATAAATAAATCTGACAAGTGTATTTATAGTAAATTCCATGGAAGAAAAGGGGTCATGATTTGTTTATATGTAGATGATATATATGTTGATGATATATTAATATTTGGTACTGATCTAGATTAGGTAGGAGAAACTGAGAGGTTCTTATCTAGAAATTTTGACATGAAAGGCTTAGGGGTAGCTGATGTGATTTTAGGAATTAGAATAATAAGAGATGGTGAGACTGTAGGTTTATCCCAGTCTCACTATGTAGAAAAGGTATTAAAAAAATTTAATCACTTTGATTTTCAATCTATCGCTATTCCTTATGATCATAGCATTAATTTAGTACCAAATAAAGGTAGTCTAGTAGCACAACTTGAATACTCAAAAGTAATTGGATATTTAATGTATGTCATGACGTGTACCCAGCCAAACATTGCATGTGTTGTAGAAGACAAAGTAGGTGCAAGTATTCCAAGCAAAGACCATTGGCATGTTGTCTGAAGAGTATTGAAATACTTGAGGGGACAATGAACTATAGTTTAAACTATAATGGTTATCCTTTGGTATTAGAAGGATACACGGATGCCAATTGGGTGAATTATACAGAAGACCATGCTTCAACAAGCGGTTGGGTTTTCACATTTGGTGGGGGTGTTATTTCTTGGGAATCCAAGGAACAAAATTACATTGTCAATTCCACCATGACTGCAGAATTCACAGCATTGGCAGCATGTAACAAAGAGGTAGTTATGACTTTTAGAAATTTGTTGTATGAGATACCAATTTTAATGACACTAGTACCCATACAATGGGATAGTCAGTCAACACTATCAAGGGCATATAGCCAATTTTATAATAGAAAGTCCAAGACCATTGGGCTAAGGCATAGTTATGTCAAGGAACTAATTTCAAATGGAGTAATATCCATGATCTTTATAAAAAAAAAAAGAGAGAAATCTTGCATCCTTTGATGAAAGGAATGATAAGTGATATGATGTGGAAAACATCATCAGGGATGGGACAAGACGATATCTAATTAATCACCAATGGTGGAAACTCGACTCACACTTGAGTAGCATCAAGTCTCGAGTTCAATGGGGCAAAGTACATTATTAGAGTGATTGCAAGTACTTGACGAATAGATACATTCCAATGTTTAAAAGTACTTGGATACCATAAGGACATAAAAAGAAATGGGTGAGCTCTAGCTCTTAATGGACCTATAGCATATATGTGCTGAGGTGTCCAACTTATGGGGGTACTTTTGGTAAAGCCCACCTATATGAAGTGAAGTGGAGCCGCTTCTTGGAGTTAAGGGCTTGACTCTGTAAGCTCTCCTGAAAAGGATACACGACACAAGGCCTTACCAAATGTGTCACACTACCACGTCGTTCAATGGTACCGAGATTTCATGTGTAAGTCATGCACGCTTGTACTAATGAATATTTGGTTCAAACTTGTCCACCAAATTATTCGGGGATGAGTGAAACCCATGGTTTACTAAGCAAAGGTTCAAATCCCCAAGATACCTTTGTCTGAAAGCACGCGATTTCGGGAATAATGAGATTTGGATTTATTTTGAAAATGGTGGGGGATTGTGAGAGATTTTCAAAATTTTATGAAAAGATTAAAGGTTATAAACAAGTCAATAAACATATTCCAAGTATTTGTTGGGGCGCGAGTGCAATTCTGTTGGCGGCGCGTTTTAGGGTTTTAAAATGACCCTTTTAATTTAAACATTATTAGTTCACAATGGTAGTCAATATGAATCGAACCCGAGTCTCTAAGTTTGGGGACGCATCCGCTGACCACTAGGCCAACGGATGTTTAGTGTCAATTAATGAGCATTAATGCTATTTATGTATTGTATTTGACCGTTTGTGGAACATTTGAAGAGTTATTTTTTTTTTTACCAAGTGACATGAGTTGGTCTGTAAATAGAACCATCTGCTTGCAGTAATGGATACGAAAAACTCATAATCTCTCGACCATTCTTCACTCCAAATCACCTTCTTTTCTCCCTTATGCGCAGAGAGAGTTAGAGAGACTATTGTTCTGTAAACTACCATTGACGATACGATTGGTTTAGGGTGTGCAAACCAAACCAAGGTTCTCCATTGTATCTTGAAGGGGATTCGCCGGTTACACTTATTGCATCCAATCTACGAGGAGAGATTGGTGGGAGCGAATCGAACCTAAAGCCTAGTGTCACAAGACTTGGAGATTGCGCATTTTCTTTTATATTATCTTCTTTGTTGCAGAACCAGACCCCATTTTCTAACAAACTTATTAGGCTTACAAATTTTTACTTCTATATATAAGTCATGGATATATAATATACTAACCCAAGAGCGTTTGGATGAGATGGCACGGATCTTTTCCAGCTTAACCAGCAGCGTTAAAACTATTGAGGGAGAGCTTTGCCGCCCTTGTGGTCCTACCCGACTCAAGGGATTAGTCTCCGCAGTTACGTGTGGAGGATACCCTGGAAAACCAAAAAAATATAATATACTAGTTCTAATATTACACAAATTTTTTTTTTTTGAATAGCTAAATTGTCAACATATTTCACATTCACATAATTTGCTATTCTGTGAAGAGGTAGTTTTTGTTGGGAGTAGCGACAGCACTTTCTTTACCTTAATTCATTTGGCGAAGACATTTTTGTATGGAAATTTTTACCTTAAGGTAGCGTTTGATATAAGTTTTAAAAAAGTATTCCTATGAATGTTGGTATGGGAATAAAGTTTCCTCATGTTTGTTAAAGTTTTAAAAATTTATTCACAAGCATAAAAGATTCCCATAAATAAAATTAGTGAATGATAATTATAAACTTGGGAAAACTCTATTCCCATGTGTGAAGGTAGGAAAACTTTATTATCGGGAATCACATTCCCAGGAATATAGTTTGACCGGGAATAAAACATTTCAATACCAAATATTACTTAAGTATAAATCAACTCTTAGCTTTTGCTTCCTCTTTAAATAGTTACAACTCGTCATTAATTTCGTCCTAATTCATATAGAAAAACTAATTACGCTAAAAAATCATTTATTAAAATTTAACCAACTTACTCCTTTTTGTTCCGTAAAAAAAAAACTAACTCCTTTTTTAAAATTTATTATTATTATTATTATTATTATTATTATTATTATTATTATTATTATTATTATTATTATTATTATTATTATTATTATTATTATTATTATCATCATCATTAATTATTGATAATAGATATATCAAAATGTTTATACAAACTTTATTTAGAAATAAATATCTCACAAATAAAGAATGAATCCACAAAAATATGCCACACATGCCATAAGCTTTTGTTATTAGATTTTTTAACTTGAGCTCCTGCATCCGTCTCAAAGTTTTACTACTAGCGAATGCGTACGTAGTCTCAAAGTTTTGTATATGGATTATAACACTCATTTGTGCTTTTCTTCAATATATTTTTTGTTTATAAAAAAAATGTCATCGACGCATTAAGTCGATATATAAGAAATTTGTTTGAGAAATCTATAGATCTAATAATTAACATCATTCATATATATACACACCACTCATACTGATGAGTACAAATTGAAGGAGGAAATATGCTAATCATGCAGTGGATGGCTTTTCTATTTTAATTTTTTAACATAAATAGATTCTTTTTCTAATCATTAATCTCTATCATGTATATTTTAAAATTATTTTGCAAAAAAAAAAAAATCAAGGAAAATACTAACGAGTGCTCTTAGGACATTATTTAAGGAACCAAGAAAGAAAAATTTGTATGAAAAATGATGAATTTAGCATTTTAAAAAAGTATTACACTTTGTTTCCCAATACAAAATTTTCTTTTGTGAGTTTCTTAACTAATGCCCTTAGGGCATTTGTTAGCAAGACTCAAAAATCAATATAATTAACAAGACCCCACGGCTTAAAGAGATCAATTATTTGTATTATAGGATTTGATATTCAGACAATATTTCACTCATATTTACATACATTTATTAGTTATATATATAATAATAATAATATAATCTAAGTTCACTTATATAAAAAATTTAAGTATCTGAACTAGTACCCTAAAGACATTGATTAATAATTATGGATTCCATTAAAAATAAGTGTTTACTGAAAAACTAAATAAAATACACTTAATTTCAAATATATTAAATACATTACTTTTCAATAATAAATTCTTCTTCTGATTCCTTTAGTACACTGATTAACATTTTCTAAAAAGTTGTTGCGGCTTAAATGTGATATTACTTTAAGGATTTTTTTTTTGACCTTTGCAACTTTGCATATGTCAATAACCATTTCAATATGTCTAATTGCATGCAAAATCCAAATCATTAACCTAGCTGTCAAAAACCTCTTGGCATACAAATTAAGCTATGACATCCATCCATAACTCAGAGACCATGATTCAACTAAAGTGTAAACAATATCTTTTTCTGTATCTAATTGTAGGGTCTAAATATCAGTACATATCAAGTTCTTCTCAATCCTATTATATATAGGATCAGTGTTACATACATACATACCATTATCTATTAGAATAATGTATACCCAGCTAGATAGGGGTTGTGTTGTGATTTTGAACTATCATTGGGATGTAAAGGATTAAGTACATATTGTACTTCTATATATAATAAAAACTTTTTTGTTGATAAAAATAAATGTATACCCAGCTAGAGCACCAGAAAAAAAAAAGAGAGTAATGTATAAACAACTTTAACACACTCCCCTCAAGCTTAAAAATCAAACATTTAGAGCATAAAATTTGCAAGATTAGATATCTGCATATAATCATCCATGAATCAATAAGGATAGGCTCAAATATTATATATATATATATATAAATCAAAAAGTATATTGATGGGAGTACATGGGGTACTTGTAAGTAAACTATATTAGAAGCTCAAATATTATATATCTCAATGCATTAGATCAAATTAAATGTAAATATATCCTTATTTACTCACTTTAGAGACAAACACAATTTAAAAGAGTTTTTTTTCCTCATTTTAGAATAAATAGATCTAATTTCACTCACCTCAAAAGTTAGTTGAAGAGATATGATTGTTAAAAGTTATTATGAATAATATTTTGTCCATATACCCCCACCGATATGATATTTAGTAATTTACACAAATTATCACTTTATATTTATAATTTCATCATCTAATTACAATTGATCTGGCATATTTTTGTCCACCTACATACATTGCCACCTCAACGACCAAACATTTCCTAGCTATATAAATTCACAAACACACGCATAAATCATTATTTGCTCTTCATTAATTGTTGATTTCAATCTCGACCTCAATGTCATTCCAAATGGTAAACTATGACACCTATGGCTATATTTGCATGCCGACATTCTTAAGACATGAACCTGAACTAAAGTACATATACAATTCATCACTAAAACCAAACCCTACTTCAGCTTCGGATATCCCATGTATAAATGTAAGTATATATGGAAGACTAGAATCATACATATATATATAATAAATTCCTCCTTTTTCTTTTTTATTTATGATCAAAAGTGAAAGTAACAGCACTTTGTGTAGTGAAGCATTTTATAGCAAATGCTCCATTAACCTTAAAACTGTGCATCTCCATATGGATAGACATTATGATGAGCATTGTCTCGTGGACAATCTTTTGCCCGTTATCGGTTGTTAGTTAGGTAATGTAAGTTGTGCTCTTTTATGTTATCTATCTACACCTACTATATCATAAGAATCTTTATGAAATCATTATCAATTTTTGGGATATATATATATATATATATATATATATATATATATATATATATATATATATATATATATATATATATATATGAAACGACATTGGTCCTCTCTCAATGATAACAGGTTGCTTGAACAAAAACCATAATTACGAGAAAAGTGCCAAATAAAAAAATGAGTGGGGAAAAGTGAACCATAATATCCAAAAGATAAATTGAGAGTTTCTAAGGACAAACCTCATCAAATTAAGCTTTTGCTCCATCTTCATCATCGGAAGTAACACATAAAAGTTAGACAGCTATAGCTAAAATCAAGGTTTTAAACTGTGGTCGCGGTTGCAATTGTGTTGTTTTTATCGTAATTATGGACAATTGCAGAAAAATGCATCGGTCATAATTGTGTCACATTTCAGCTTCGGAGACTTTAAAAACCAGAATGTTGTGGTCCAAATTGCGGTCGTGCAGATCTTTATTTAAAACCCTGACTAAAACCAAACTACATCTCTTCTTCTCTTCCGAGCTTGTTCAGAAGTGCTGTGATTAGAGCATCTCTCTTATCAGCCCTAGCTTCTTCTTTCACCCTTCTTTGCTCCTCTCTTTCTCTCCATCTCTGATCCATCATTATCCTCTCATTCTCTAATGCTTCCATGGTTTGCCTCCACTCCATTTCCTTCAACCTCCTCTCATTCTCTCTTGCCTCAAATGCTTCCATCCATTGAGCTTCCATTTGCATTTGTTGCCTCATAAAGTCCTCCAAAATCTCCTTCAAACCCTTCAAATTACTACTACCACTACTAATACTTGCTCCACCAATTACCACCTTACCCTTTTTCTTCTTTCTTCTACTGCTACTACCCTTGTTGTGATCTCCTTCACTCTCTTCATTACCATTTTCTTCATCCTCTGATGAGAGTTGCATAGCCTTCTTCTTTGACCCTCCTACTGATCCTGATGCTTCAGCCCACAACATTCTCTGCATCCTTGCTGTGAGTATTGTTTGAAGCTCATTGTAAAATGGAAATTGCTGCCTCAATGCTTCTGGCCCCATCGTTTCACATCCCTTTAAATCTCAATAATAAAAAAAAAGTTCTATTACTATATAAGAAAAGTAGAAAACTATCAAAAAAAGCTCATGCTATTAACTACAAACACCAACTTTTATCATAAATATTTTTTGTTAAAGTGAAACAAAACTTTGTATTATTATATATTTATGAAAAAAGAATTGGCCCCTTTATCACATGAGAGAGAAAAGTTTACCCCTATCTTGTGGAAAAATCCAAATATATGTATGTGATTAATAATAACAAAACATATATGTTTTTCTTTTATATATATATTTGTGTTGGGGTCGGTTGATATATATAATATATCTATATAGATGAATAAAAATACCTTATAGCGGGTAACAAGGTTTTTCCACTTGCACTTGCACTGCTCTGAACTTCTAAGGTAACCCTTTTCCTTCATCCTATTGGAGATGACTTCCCAAAGCTGTTTGTTCCTCTTTGTCTCCATGAAAGCCTGATCAAGCTCTGCTCTGATCATTAGGAACTCCTTTGTCTCTTGGATGCTCCACTGGGGTAACCTATCTGCTGTCACATCACTAGTCGTAGTGATATTATGAGGGTATTGATGTTGTTGTTGCCTTTGTTGATGATGATGGAGATGATGACCCTCCATTAAAATTGAAAAGCAATGATAAAGTGAAGTGAAGAACTATCAAAGTTTCAATCCTGCAAAGTTTCCAGAAAGAAGAAGAAAAGGAAGGAGCTCTGAATGATATAGAAAAAAGTTGAGGTTATTTTTTTGGTTATGGAGGAGAGAGAAAAAAAGAAAGGGAGAATATATATATGTGGATTCGGGTGTGGTGTGAACAAGAGGCAGGTGTGAATAGCGTAATTGAGAAGAGAAAACCAAAGAGAGATTTTCTTTTGTTTAATTTTGGCGTCAAAGACAAAGGTTTTCTATAATTCTATATTTCATCATAGAAGGAAAAAAAAAAAAAACAGAGAAGCCTATTTACATATATTACATTTTCCTTTCTCTTTCATAATAATAAACGTTAAAATAAATCAAATAAAAAATTATTTATTAATATAATTTCATCAAAAAAGTTCTTACATTCTGAAAAAGCTTAATCCACTCATCTAAAATCATATTACCTCAACTTATAAAATAGTATGTTTATTTAATATTATTAATTCCAATAATTATATCTAAATAAGATTTTAATTTGTTTGCATTATCAGTGTAAAGTTTTTACATTATTAACCAATTAAAAATTATGATACAAGTGACTTTTAAGATAGTTGGAATAATGATCAAATATTTTAATTGTATATCAATTTTCAATTGATTGACATGATTAACAATTAAATCATATAAATAATGTTACACAAGCATAAATTATACATATATTACTTTATGTATATACATTTTTTATGATCTATTTGTAACTAATTTTATTATGTTTTTCTTACATCATTTATTAATTTTGCTACCTAGACGAATCTGAAAAATATGAGATCAAATATTTTCCTGTATATATTTATGCAATTATCCCTAATTTTAAAGTATTAAAAAGAACAATCTATTTTATTTTATTTTTTACTTTTTCTCTCTTTTTTTGGTTTTGTTAATTTTTGAATGATGTGAGACTCACAGTCTCATCTATCTATCTACGCGGAAACTTTGTTTCTCTCTCTTTAATATTATCTTTTTATTTATTGGCGTTCCCACTGCGTCAACATTTCGTCATGATGACGGCAAAAAGTCTTCCCGGCGGTGGGGACATTTATGAATTATTCTCTGCCACCAACAACACCATCTAATTTCCTAAGCTTTTCTCTTTTTCCCCCCTTCATCTTCCAATTTTTAGATATTTTCTGAAATTTTATTTCTTTTACAGTTGAATTCATATATATTGTCAGTATAAAATTGTTTATACCGTCATTCAATCATAAATTATAAAATGAATGATTTTTAAGGTGATTTTTATAAGGATCAAAGATTTTCAATGACAAATTTATTATTGGTTGACGATGTAAAAAAAATCTTTATACTGACAGTGTATATCAATTAAACTTTTTTTTAATTATTAATAACCAGTATACTGATAAAAAAAAATGGTAATTTAACTGAGAATTATTCTACTTCGATTTTCAATAAAAAAATTACCATTTTCCTAATTTCTTATCGAATATCTTTAACAAAACCTTTTAACTCAAAAGAGCGGAGTCAAAATTTTGGTATGTATGTGGCTAGAGCTGTCAATTCAGCCCCCAGCCCCATGGACCAGCCCATTTGCCCCACATTTTGGCCCCATTTTTTTAGGCCCATTTTACAGGGGGCTTTTTACAGCCCTAACCCACACAACCTACTGATTATATTGGTTAGAGGTGGGTTTGGAGTGGGTCAGCCCCCTCATCCAGACATCCACTAATTGCCTTGTGATATCCACTCTCATCGCTGACAACTGAAGGGTGGCGCCCCCACCTTGAATGGTTTTTTTTTCCTTCTGAAATGAAGGATTGGCATTTTAGCATATTAACTCTGTACTGATATGTGAACTTTAAGTTGTTAATAGAAAAGCTAGTATAAAATCTTAGTATCACGTGAAAGTATGATCCGGGTTCTTAAACTTTTAATTGAATTTACCATGGCTATGGAAAAACAATGAAAGATATAATACTTGATTGTACTTTCACGTAGTTGTCCTCTCCACTGTGACATTTGGACGGGGTTGATGATGTGCGATTGTGCTTTGAAGGGCCAAGGACAGGGAATTAATATATGCTTTGGAGATGTCTAAATATAAATATTAGGATGGACTAAAAAATAAATACTTAATTTTATAACAATCTACTTTCATAAGATATAACAAAACTCTAATTTTATGTATTATTATTTATTAACCTGTATTACTTACGTTATTCTAGATGATAGAGGTGTGAAAAAAAAATTAATGAACTACAATTAGTATTGGTTGATGTTTTATAAGAAAATTGAAAAATAAAATTATGAGTTAAAACTTAATTACAAATATATCACAAGAACTATTCGTTATTTTTTTTATCCATTGTAGACTTTCTTTATCATTTGAAATAACTTTCCCATATTAATGTCAATATATTTTTTTTATCTGAATTACTAGACTTGCATTCTATTTATTTTTTTACAAATACTTACATTTTTTTTTTTGTGGGAATTAGCCAGGTCATTCATCAGGGACCTATGCCTATTTAAGGACAAGTCTGGCCTAGTCTATTTAACAAAAAAAGTCAGGTTAACACTTTTTAAAAAGCCTATATACATAGCTAAAGAGGTCCGGTTAAAGCTTTAAGAAAAGTCTAGTAGGCCTATCAGGCCGACCAATTTATTATGTGCTGAGGCGTAGTTATTTCATTACAAAAATATAATATAAAATTGTGTAGGAAGTATTACATTTTATTTTGGAGTCTACAAATAACACCGCGAATGGAGATTATGATATTGTTTGTGAAACTCCTCGTGTGTGAAAGTGCTAAAATGATTGAGAAAGAAATCTCAAATGTTTGGAAATGCAACCACTAATTAACATATTTTTAAATTTTTTAAAAATGTAAGGTCCATGGGCTGGCCCTAACCCACAGGGCTTTTTGGGGCCTTTTGGTCATGTGGGCTTTTTTAGGTGTCAGCTTTTTGGCCCTGACCCACGTGGGTGAATTAAAACTTTATTTGGAAGAAAAAACTCTTGATTATGATGACAATGAGGATTTGGATGTGCTTAATTATTGGAAGACTAATGAAAAAAGATTTCCCACACTTGCTTCCATGGCACGAGATGTGTTAAGTATTCCAATTACTACAAGAGCATCTAATCCGCTTTTAGTATCGGTGGACGTGTTCTTACCAAATATAGAAGTTCCACCCTTCCTGAAAAGGTTTAGATGCTTATTTGCTTTGAACAGCTGTTCAGAAAACTGATTATATTAGTAACATATCGTTGTATTGGGTGTTTTTGTTAATTGTTAGAACACATCGTTCTATTGGGTGTTCATTTATAGTACACCAGTGTAATGCAATGTGTTCTTTGTATAAATATGTGCTTTTTATTGAGTTTGAGTTTGAAATCCTTTTTTTAGTATATAAAAAATTTGGCCCAAGGGCTGACCCTAGCCCCACTTGACCCTAAGGGCTTTTTGGCCCTATGGGCTTTATGTATTTTGGGCCCTGTGGGCCTATGGGCCTTTTGGCCCTAACCCATGCGGGGCTAGGACTAAATGGGCTAGGGCCGGCCCGTTTGACAGCTCTATATGTGGCCAAGCAGTATACATTCTTCTTTTCATCGTCCTTGTCAAAGGCCTTAGTGAAATCAATTCGCCTGATTAGAATCTTTCTCAAAAAGGCTTCCATTAATTGGATGAATCCATAAGGTATAAAGGTTTATATTACAGAAG
Organism: Sophora flavescens; assembly: GCA_030762895.1. Lineage (NCBI taxonomy): Eukaryota > Viridiplantae > Streptophyta > Magnoliopsida > Fabales > Fabaceae > Sophora > Sophora flavescens. The sequence goes on along the minus strand of CM061063.1, from coordinate 265,818,910 downwards.
GTTATCGTTTGGTGATAAAATTGTGCTTTTGAAGTTGGTGTTTCGAGTATTCCATTATACTATATGTTATTTTAAATTGTCATGTACATCGTTTGAAAGAAAATGAACATCATAAATAAAATAATATTAACTTTATTATGATACCCTTTATAATATATATCATTATATATTATATATTAATATAATATTATTAATATATGTAAGTATTAGTCAATATAAAATATATTTTATAATATATAGTATATATGATAATATATTATTAGAGAGAAAAGAGAGAGAGGAGAGAGATAAGAGAGAGGATAGAGCGAGGAGAGAGAGAGAGACAAGAGAGAGAGGGGGAGAGGAAGGAGAGAGTGTTAGAACCAAAGTGGTTTTAAATTAAATAATCTCTTAAGTTTTGATGTTAACAAAAATGTTAAATTTGTATGAAAAAGTTTTGTCAAAGATCTAACTTGTTTATTATAGATTGCAGGACTGTTTGAATGATACTAGTCAGGGAAACTTAAAATAAAGTACGGAATCTTATCGAACTCTATTTTGATTCTCTAGACGAGTCTGCAATTCTTGGTAAAATTTTGGATCTGTTAAGTTATCGCTAGACGAGGTCTTAAAATATTGGCTAAGGTAATATTCGGTAGACGAGTATCTAAGTCTAACAAAAGTCAAGTAGACGAGCTAATAAAATAATCTTCAGAAAAAACAACAAGTCCAAAGACTTGATAATAGACGAGTAGTCTCACTAGACGTCACGTAAGCAGACGAGCTATTGAGAAAAGAAAGTCCAATGACATGAAGCTAGACGAGAGTCTATAGACGCAGTATCGGTAGACGAGTCAGTCTTACTGATAAGATAATTTTGCACGTCCAAAGACCTGCGCGTCTACTAGCTATTAAAAGTGAACCCGTCTAAGCTTAAAACGTATTTATTTCAAATGATTGTATATTTAATTCAAGAGAATATATGTCTCTTTCCCTTACTGCTTCTTTGTTAACTATTTGTTCCTTGAGAATAAGAACATAGTACCATCGAGAACATAAACCTTAGGACTCTATCAACTATATTTCTATAAAATGTAAACCAAGTACAAAGATGGAAAGTCAGAAAGCAACCTTCGGTACAATAGGGAAGTGACAGCTCTATTTTGAGCATTCCTCTGATAAACAAGAGCATTTCTTCATGAAATATATCAAGCTATCAGTCTCAAAGGATCTAAGCATTTAATGCTATGTCTAAACAAATATAATTATGAAGACCATTGAAGAAGTTCAAGATAGACAAGTACTCATTCTATAAATACTGGAAGAACTTCAGTAGATTGATACATACACAAGCTCTGATATCAAGTGCAAAAACTCTGGTGAAATTGTTAAATAAGTTTACTTGTAAACCTTACTGATCTTAAACTTTCATAATCTCACACATAGTGAGTTCTTAAATCAAATCTGTTAATCTCTTTGTTGGAGTTAGAACCTCAAGAGGCTTGGCAGAGAAAGAATACTTGTAGCTTGAAGAGGTATTGAATACTTGTAATCTATTTTGGAGAATAGTGGAGAAAAACCTTCAGGTAGAAGGGACTGGATGTAGCTCTTGGTTGGAAGAGAGTGAACCAGGATAAAACACTTGTGTGAATCTTCTAACCTTTATCTTTTACAGTTTTTTGTTATACTAATTGTGGGGTTTTGGATCTGAGTTTGTTAACTCTTTAAAAATGCTTTCCTGTTTGTGTTGCTTTTATTGTTTTGCTTGTAAAAGGTTTGAGAAAAAGGCTTTTTCGAAAAACTGTTAAAAACACAATTCAACCCCTTTTGTTGTGTTTCCACGTGTCAACTTCAGAGAGGAGAGAAAGAGAAGAGAGAAGAGAGAGGAGAGAGAGGTAAGGATACTTTTATCTTTTTTCATAATCTGTCCATGGGACAAATTGGTGGGGGACAAAATTTTGGGTTTTTATCCTGTCCATCACCGCTTTTTTGTCATGTCCCCTGACCACTTTTCAAATCAAACAAGAGACAAAATTTTTTGTCCTGTCCAATCTCTATATTTTTGCAAATCAAACGCACTATACAATTATTCAAAGTGGTGCATTAGTCCATTTGGGTGTGTATCTTAGGGATATATACTCCTACCAGTGAAATAGTTACACGGTAGTATGGGTACTCGTGAGTTGTTATTTGGTCTGGAGATTATGACTTCTATCTCTGGAGTATTGTCTTAGCTTGGCCTGCTAATTTCTGGCGCTGCATCTTGAGTGTTATAACAGCAGTTTTTATTTCTTCTTGGTCTGGGCAGCAAGCGAAAATTTGCAAAGCTGGTGTTCTGTCCATTGTGGGCAGCGGTGACTATGATGAAATGTGGAGCAAAATCTATACCAGAACATATGTTTGAACTTTTTGGTTTTAGGATGTATACTTTAGGTGGCTAATTGACTGTTTAACTTCCTTTTGTATACTACTTAACACTTAGGTTGTGTTTTGGAATCAGCCTTAGTGTTAATATGTATATGGGTTTGGATACCCCAAGTATCTTTTTTAATACATATCTTTGCTTATAAAAAAAAAACTAATAGAAAGAGTAAAAGAAAATAAAAACACTTCTATGTGAGGGGAGAAACCTTCTAAAACAGATGATTTCCTTCAATATTGTTTTTTTGTGTTCATTCATTAACCTTTCCATACATATATAGTGCCTGTAGTCATCTAGTGACTCGTCATTATTCTAGACTCTTCCTCACTCAAGATAGCTCATGGTAATTGGGCTTAGTATTTGGGTCATTACAGAATCAGAAGTATTTTCTTCTTTATTAGAAATCCTAAATCATGAAGTTGGTTTTTGATTCAAGTCAAGGAAAAGATGCTGCTGCCAAGCTCTTCATCTATACATCTGATGTGGCTAATTGTCCATCATTTAGGGAGATTATATATTATTAAATTCAATTATTGTTGGGATTTAATTTAATTTGTGGGGATTGTTCTTTTGGTTCATTAAATTGTTGTTGTTGCTTCTCCTACACGGTTCATTCAATGCACTGGTCAGAAAACAACCTTCGGTACCACAGGGAAGTGACAGCTCTACTTTGAGCATCCTTCTAATAAAGAAGAGCATTTCTCCATGAAGCATATCAAGCTATCAGTCTCAACGAATCTTAACATTTAATGCTATGTCTAAACGGATACAATTATGAAGATCGTTGAAGAAGTTCAAGACAGACAAGTACTCATTCTATAAACACTGGAAGAACTTCAGCTGATTGATACATACAAAAGCTCTAATATCAAGTGAAAAAACTCTGCTGAAATTGTTAAATAAGTTTACTTGTAAATCTTACTGATCTTAAACTTTCATATTATCACACATAGTGAGTTCTTATATCAAATTTGTTAATCTCTTTGTTAGAGTTAGAGCCTGAAGAGGCTTGGTAGAGAAAGAATACTTGTAGCCTGAAGAGGTGTTGAATACTTGTAATCTATTTTGGAGAATAGTGGAGAAAAAATCTTTTGTTGACTCTTTAAAAAGGTTTTCCAGTTTGTGTGTTGCTTTTATTGTTTTGCTTTTAAAAGGTTTGAGAAAAATACTTTTTCGAAAAACTGTTAAGAAACACAATTCAACCCCCCTTCTTGTGTTTCCCTGTGTCAACTTCAGTTGGTATCAGAGCTCAGTCTCGAAAGGGTTTTGCATCTAACAAGTGTTGAGGGAGTACGATCTAATAGGAATGGATACAGAAGGACAAGCAATCAACAGACCTCCTCTCTTTGATGGTAGTGCTCATGACTACTGGAAAAAGAGATTGATGGCTTTTCTTGATGCACAAAATGTGGATATTTGAGAGCTGGTTGAAACTAGCTATATTGAGCCAAGAGGTGATGCTGGAGCTGCTATTCCTAAAGCTCAATGGACTCCAGAGCAGAAAGCACTATTTGATGTGTGCTATCACCAGATCTGAGCACGATAAAGTCCATAGCTGTAACACTGCTAAGGAAATATGGGATACTCATGCCCTAGCTCATGAAGGGTCATCCCAAGTCAAGGAGTCAAAGATAAGCATGCTGGTTCATCAGTATGAACTATTTAAAATGGCTGAACATGAAACCATAGATCAAATGTTTGGAAGATTCCAAACCATCACCAACAGTCTTAGATCTCATGGAAAAACCTATGAGAATAGAGATCATGTCAGAAAAATTTTGAGGAGCTTACATAATCAGTGGAGACCTAAGGTCACTGCTATTCAGGAGGCAAAGAATCTCCATACCCTGACTTTGTCGGAACTTCTTGGATCTCTGAAAGTTCATGAGCTTGAGCTCAATGAAGAAGAAATTTCCAGAAAGGAAAGTATGTTGCCCTAAAGGCAAAGAAGGCTTGCTCATCCAAAGTTCTTAAAGCTAAGGAATCTCCAGATGAAGCAGACCCTTCTGACAATGATGAAGGATATGATGAGGATGAACTGTCTTTCATCTCCAGAAATATTCAACATATGTGGAGAAAGAAAGGCAGTTTCACAAGGAAACAGTTCAACAAAAAGTTCCTCAAGGAGAAATCAGACTCCAAAGAAAAGGTCCACCTCTGTGCTTCGAATGCAAGAAGCCTGGTCACTTCAAAGCTGACTGCCTAGATCTAAAGGACAAAAAGAAGTTCTTCAAAAAGAAGAAGGGCTTGATGGCTACTTGGGAGGATCTGGATCTGTCTTCATTTGATAAATAAAATGAAGCTGAGGAAGAGGCAAATATCTGTCTCATGGCTGATACATCATCAGAAAGTGAATACATTGATGCTGAGGTAATGGATTCTGACCCATCCATCCTTCAAGATGCATTTGATGAATTATTGCACAACTCATCAATTTTGTCTCATGAGTATAGAAGTCTCAAAAATAAATTTTCAAAACTATCTAAAGAATATGATAGGGTTTGCATGGAAAAACCAAGTCTTATAAATGAAAATAATAACCTTAAATCTGAGAATGTCAGTCTAACTGACAAACTCAAGTGTGAGCCCAATGTTTCTTGTTAAATTTCAAAACTGAAACAAGATGTGACATACCTGACAGACACTCTATCTAAATTTATAGGTGGCTCAGATAAGCTAAGTTTAATTTTAAGGTACTCTAGGCCACCTCATGATAAGTCTGGCCTTGGTTATGACAAAGAGAAGCATGAATCATCTCATAAAAAGTCAAAACCACATACGTATAATAGAGCTTCAAAAGCTCAAACACAGCATGTTAAAACTAAACTTAGCCCGTCCAACACTTACTATAAAGTATGTGGAAAAGGTGGTCATGTAACATCTAGATGCATGCATCACAAGCATACCAAACACGCTCGTCCAGTGACTACTAATAAAAAGGGACCTAAGTCAATATGGGTACCTAAAGATAAGATTATACATGTTGCAGATTTGCTTAACAACAGGAAAGAAACACACATCCTGATACTTGGACAGTGGTTGCTCACGTCACATGACGGGAGAAAGGTGTATGTCCAAGACCTTAAACATAAGGATGGTGGCTGGGTTACCTTTAGAGGTAATCCGAAAGGAAAGATCATTGGAATAGGTAAAATTGGTAAACATCATTTTCCCTCCATTGATAATGTGCTTTTAGTTAATGGTTAAAAACACAATCTTCTAAGCATAAGCCAATCATGTGATAGTGGGTTTGTTGTTTCCTTTGATAAGAACATGTGTAATGTCAAGAAGACTGATGGATAACTCTTATTCACTGCCAAGAGGCAAAACATTATGTACAAGATTGACTTGGAGGACCTCACAAATCAAAGTGTCTCATGTCTAGTGTCCATTGAAGATGAGCGATGGATTTAGCACAAAACGCTAGGTCATGCAAGCCTAAAATTAATTTCAAAGCTAAATAAGCATAACCTTATGAGAGGATTACCAAACCTTAAGTTCAAATTTGATGCTCTCTATGATGCATGTCAAAAGGAAAAATAAGTCAAAGGTTCATTTGAATATAAGAATATCGTTAGTACCAATATACCACTAGAGCTGCTACACCTTGATCTATTTGGACCAACTAGGAGTGCCTCTGACAGTGGGAAGAAATATGGTCTAGTCATAGTAGACGACTATACTAGATGGACATGGGTAATGTTCCTAGCTCACAAGGATGAGTCATTCAGGGTTTTCTCTCAGATTCGCAAAGGTGTACAGAATGAAAAATACATGTGTATCACTTCAATCAGAAGTGACTATGGGGGAGAGTTTGAAAATGAGCTATTCCAAAAGTTCTGTGAAGAAAGTGGTATACTTCACAACTTCTCAATACCTAGAACACCACAGCAAAATGGTGTGGTAGAGAGAAATAACAGATCTTTTCAAGAGATGGCTAGAACGATGCTCAATGACAACTATGTCCCTAGACAATTCTGGGTTGAAGCTGTTAATACTGCCTGCTACATTCAGAATAGAATATACATTAGACCAATCTTGAATAAGACTTCTTATGAATTGTGGTAAGGATGAAAACCTAACATATCTTACTTTCATCCTTTTGGATGTAAAAATTTATATTGAATACTAAAGATCAACTAGGTAAGTTTAATGCTAAAGTAGATAATGGAATTCTGTTAGGGTATTCTGAATCATCAAAAGGGTTTAGAGCTACAATTCTCGAACCTTAGTAGTAGAAGAATTTATCCATGTTAAGTTTGATGACAATCAGCCTGATAAGAAATTATCAGAGTTTGATGAAGCTATTGCAGATTTGAATCTCAAAGATTCTGAAAATCAAGCAGATGTCCAACCTGATGAACAAATGGACGACCCTCAACAACATGAGTCAGAAACTTCAACTTCTTAACAAGAAAATGTTCAGAGATCCTGCCACTTCAAGAATTATCATCCACAAGATCAAATCATTGGGAATCCTAATGATAGGCTAAGAACTAGATCTACATTCAGAGAGCAAGATGATTCTGCACTAGTCTGAGTTAGAACCAAAAACAGTAGACGAGGCTCTACTGGACGAGGGATGGATTCTAGTAATGCAGGAAGAACTGGACCAGTTTGAAAGAAGTGAAGTATGGACTCTTGTTCCTTTACCAAAAGAAAAATCAGTTATTGGAACCAAATGAGTTTATCGAAACAAGCTTGATGAAAATGGTAAGGTGATAAGAAATAAAGCTAGACTTATTCACTAGTGGAAAATATACATTAGACGGTAAAGGTTTACGTCAGTTAACCAAAAGCTAGACGTTAAAAAGGAGGCGGTGGCAGTTTTGTAAATATCAGACTTCATTAATTCAATTTTAACGTCAGTTGTTTTAATGACTGACGTTAAAAGTGAAGTGACTCACTTTTAACGTCAGTTCAATATAGAACTGACGTTAAAAGTGAACATTTTAACGTCAGTTCGATAAAGAACTGACGTTAGAAGTAAGTCTCTTCACTTTTAACATCAGTCCCTACATCAACAGACGTTAAAGGTTATTTTAATAATTTTTTTATCTAGTATACTATTCCTTCCGCATTGCCTTCCTCAAAGTTTCAGTTTCACATGAATTGCTTTGATGTTTTGTGTTTCTGTTTTGAAAACTAAAATATATGTGCGAAGTATAAGTTGAATCAATAACCCAAACCGGATCTCATTCATGAAGTGTAATACAGACTGATCGATACAGAAGATTAAAAGGGTTTAAAATCCTATAAAAAGTTACATTGAAAGGGTTTAAAATCCTATAAAAAGTTACATTGAAAGGGTTTAAAATCCTATAAAAAGTTACATTGAAAGGGTTTAAAATCCTAAACATTAAAGCTACATCCCATCAGAGAGTTTTATGAAATATGCCAAAGGGAAAACTATATATACTCCGAAGACCTCAGAAAACTGGGGGGCATGAGAGAGCTCAAGAGAGAGGCAAAAACAGGTGCACTAGATCTGTTTCAAGCAAAGGCAGTGGTTCCAGAGACTTCCAAGACGGTCACTTGCTGCCAAAGCTGAGGTTTTGGAACTGTGACCCCCGAGCACCTGATTAGCCCTGCAGCAGCTGATTCTCCGGAAGGTGATAAGGTGAGCAACTCACATAACGTAATTTACTCAAACTTATCACCCATGTAATGTAATTTACTCAAACTCAGAAGTTGTTTGACCATTAAGACAAAGACCTTTGAGTCTAGGAATAGGAAGAAAGAGAGATGAAGTTAATCTCCACGGCAGAGCCATATTGTGAAGCAGAAAATTAAAAGGATGGAACGAAGCTATTTATAGGAGCAGTGGATGGAAGGAAGCTATTACTAAGCTAGCTATTCTGATTTTCTTGAAAACTTATCTATAAACTTAATGCTCATTAAGAGGATTGAGTTACTAGGTGCATGGGTAAGTAGCACAAAGTAGTCAAAGGAATGAATGTTTTTACAGATATCTATACACTTTTAACGCCGTTGTTTAAAAACTGACGTTAAAAGTGTTTTTAAAATAAAAAATATTTATTGTTAATGTCAGTTTTTTAAAAAACTGACGTTAAAAGTTTGATTTTTACTTCAGTTAAATAAATAGCTGACGTAAATAATCCTATATATTATAAACGTGCAGAATGAATATTGGAAATAATGTAATTAATATACGGGAACTTGGCAGTCATAAATTAAGTTGATGTTAAAAATGAGGTGGTGGCAGTTTGTAAATATTAAATCACTATTTGCGTCAGTTCTATAAATAACTGACGTAAATAATTATGAAACTCATTTCATTGCTTGTCATGTCCCTGTTGTCCCTCTTAACGTAGATCACTCCATATAGTACTGCAGTTTATTTCTAAACCTTTTTTTTAATTTATACAAGTTTGTTTTTAATTTTTATTAATTAGCTTGAATTAGTAAACAAATTCTTGTGCAAATTAAAATAAATAAACACTTAACATAAAACAAGTTATATGTATAATCAAATCGTATGACATTGAAGCGATTCATAAGTTAAAATTACATGATTAAAAGATAAAAAAATTTCTGCAACATAGCCCTAACATATAAAAAAGTTTCTGCATCAACATCATTTTCTTCTCAGTCCTGTCATCAGAAACTCCAATGGATGCATCACCTCCTCCCTCACTTGAATTCCATGATGCAAAGTAAATCCTCAGTCACTAGCAAATAAAGCAAAGTGAAAGGGATCTTTGCATCTTTCTTCTTCAGTGGAATTCCTTGATGCATCATCTTGAATCCACAATCACTTGCTTCCAAAGCAAAGTGAAAGGGATGACGGGGATGAAATAAAGTGAGAGAATCACATTACGTGATTCACCCAACCTTAATATCCATGTAATGTAATTTACTCAAACTCAGAAGTTGTTTGACCATTAAGACAAAGACCTTTGAGTCTAGGAATAGGAAGAAAGAGTGATGAAGTTAATCTCCACGGCAGAGCCATATTATGAAGCAGAAAATTAAAAGGATGGAACGAAGCTATTTATAGGAGCAGTGGATGGAAGGAAGCTATTACTAAGCTAGCTATTCTGATTTTCTTGAAAACTTATCTATAAACTTAATGCTCATTAAGAGGATTAGGTACAAGGTGAATGGGTAAGTAGCACAGTAGTCAAAGGAATGAATATTTTTGCAGAAACTAATAAACTTTTAACGTCCATTGTGTAATACAATTGACGTTAAATATATGACATTTAACGTCAGTTGTTACTAACAACTGACGTAATAAGTGTGAGAGTTTTTAACGTCAGTTTCTTAAGACAATTGACGTTAAATATATGACCTTTAACGTCAGGTTTTACTAACAACTGACGTAAAATGTTGTTTTATTTTAATTATAACGTTTACACCCGCGCGCCTTCTGCACTTCGCTGTACGTCTCTTTTCATCTCGCTCAACCCTCACTCTTAACCCTCACTCTCGCTCTCACTCTGCCCTAATCGCGAGCTCATCTCCACCGCAACCACCACGAGGGCTTCTTCGCCACCATCGTGAGGTACACTCTTAACCCCTAACTCTGTCTTTCCCGCTCATTCTTTGCAATAACTTAACATCTCTCTTTCCCCTTCCCGCGCACTAACTCTCCTTGTCCCTCTGCTCTCAGTAACCACATCGAACGTTGGCCACCACTCGAGCTTCCCCCCACCACCACGCGAGCGCCTATTTCTGGTGAGTCTTTAATTAGGGCACATTTTTTTATTTTTGGTTTTGAGTGCATGCATGTTGCTCCGCTGGTTTGAAACTGTAGTCTCAGTAGTTGAAACTTGAAACTGTGAGTTTGAGTTGTTTGGAATGTCTCTATTTTTGGTTTTGAGTGTATGTTGAAACTGTAGTCTCAGTAGTTGTAACTTTAAACCGTGAGTTTGAGTTGTTTGGAATGTCTCTATTTTTGGTTTTGAGTGCATGTTGCTCTGCTGGTTGATCTGTCACGGCCGTGATGCTCATCACGGCTAGGCCGTGATCAGTTCTGCCTATGAGGGTCTGGTTCAGTTGGCACGTTACAGCCGTGATGGACATCACTGCCAGGCCGTGACCAGTGCTTGGCAATCTTCAAAAACTATAGTGTTCAATCTCCCGTATTGTCCTTATATTGGATATATGTTTTGTATTTCTATAGCACCTATCTAGTTATTTTTATTTATACTTCTGTATTTATTTTGAGTTATAACCTATGTTAATAAATATATATTGTTTCTGAACAGGCATACATATGGATCAGTCGGATAGCCCACATGCACAGGAGGACACTGTGGGGGCTACGCAGGACCCGATCACGCCTACGCCTGATTCTAGTGTAAGTTTACATGTTATATACTATCTTTAGTCCTTCTTTTTAATGTAAGTTTATAATGTTACAACCCTCTATTTTATCATTTTTTTTGTCCATACAGACATCACATGCTCATAGGAAATGGGGTAGAGGAGCCACCTCGTTGAAGAAACTAGAGAAGGACAGGCAGAGCGGACAGAAGCTTGAGGTGTCCTTCGATGCTAATATAAATGCCCAGGGACCCCGTGCTAAAGAATTTAATAAGTGGGTGTTTCTACAAGCGAAGCAGCACGTAAGCATCAACTACAACCACTGGAATGACGTTCCACAGAATGTTAAGGATCAGATTTGGGAGGCTATCACGGTATTTTACCTTTACATTCGTTTGATTTACATTATTAGATAATTATCCGAGTTATAATCCATCCAGTTGTTATATATGTATCTAATGTGTAGGTAGCTTGGACTGTGCCAAATGACGAGGATCATCGTCATAAATGTATGAAAATGGCATCAAAGCGTTGGAATGGGTTCAATCATGATCTTACCAAGTACTATGTATCTGGGAAGAAGCGGCTTGATAAAATGTTCTCGGATTATCCCTGGATTGATCAGGATACTTGGGATATGTTTGTCAGGAGTCGACAGGATGGAGAATTTCAGGTTGGTTGATTAAGTTAATTTTGTATGCTTATTATAGATCATTTAACTGTATTTAATTATGTGTTTTTGTTTGAATAGGCTAAGGAAAATAAGGGTCGGCAGAATCAAAGCGAAGAACGCCCACCGCCACACCATGTCTCGGGGTGGGTACCGGACTCGGATCGAGCGAGATGATGGCGGATAGGCCGAGGGCGAAGCGGGAAGAGCACTCTGCTAGGATTGAAATAGGAGAGGTGCTCGAGGGCACACCATCAAGTCCTCCGTCGGAAATCGACCGCGAGGATGTCTGGTTAGCCGGCCGCATGACAAAGACGGGATCTTTTAAAGTTGATGCCACTCGCGAAGTGGATGATAAGATTGTAAGTAAATAATTAACTTGATTTCAATTGATATTTGTATAGATATTTGCAACACTTTTCACTTGCACGTTTTTTCATTTGTTTTCATTGTAGATGGATCTTAAAGCAAAATCCTCCCGGGGCGCATTCGTCCCTTCTGGACGGCAGGACGTCTTGATGACTGCTCTAGGCAAGAAAGACCATCCTGGTCGGGTTCTCGGTGTTCCTGGGAACGTGACCATCAAACAATATTATGGCAAGTCTGCTTCACGAAAGAGGGTGGTCAATGAAGCATCAATTTTGGCTAACCTTACTCAGCACCTCATGTCCAACCCAGATATTACAACACATCTGATGCAAGGCTTACTATCCAACCCAGAATTCAAGCAGGCGCTTGCCAGAGAGCTTTCCTCCGTCGGTACATCCCAGGACACCATAGGGCTTGCCAAACCTTCACATGTGAGCACAAAAGAGAGTTTTAGTAGGGCACATGTGGAGGACGATGAGTTGGCAGCTAGGGAGCGGGAGTTGGAAGTCCAGTGCCATGAGCTTGAGTTGGAAATGAAAAGGCGTGAGCTTGAGTTGGACTCCAAACGACGTGAGCTCGAAATGTTAGCAAAGGTATTTATTCATTATTAATGTCCAAATTAGTCAAATAATTACTTGTGTTTTTTTTAATTATCAACAACTTATCTATTTTATTTTTCCTAAACTGAAGGCCAAGTCGACGTCGGTGTCGCTGTCACCTATCACTCGTTTGTTCTCACTTGGTGAGGATTATGCGTTTGAGATTTTTGTATGTCCATTGGATCACGATGGATGGGTGGCACGCCCAGATCAACAGAGGATATTTTCCTTTGTTGGTGACGATCTCGGGAACGCCTGCAGAAATAACATCTGGATGAACAGCAATGTCATCAGTCTCTGGTTCACGTAAATTAAATTTAATTTTATAACTTATTTATTTTTGGTATTTTTCCATTTAATAATTTATTTTAATTTCAATATATATATTATGTAATTAACATCCACACCTTTTCATATCTTAGGTATCTCCATCGTCTTCAGCTTGATAAGGGCGTTGCATCAGTTTACGGTTTCTTAGATCCGTCAATCCTTGTGCCCGAATTCTTTGCTAAAGATGCATTGAGTAAATACTTAGGGAACTTGTTGGGAGACAATCCGAAAGAATTATATCTGGCTCCCTACTGTATGGAACGCCATTGGCAGTTGTTCGTACTTCACCCGTCTAGGCATACTGTCATATTCTTCTGCTCTCTCCACCAAGATCCGCCACCGAAGGTGGTGGAAGCTGTAAATAAGTAAGTAACTAATCTTAAATTTAATTTAAGTTTTAATATCAGTTGTTTTTAGTTTATTACACACATGATATATGAGTTTGTTAATTGATCGACATGATTATTTGTTTATGATAGCATACGAAGGCGACTAGCATAAGTTGCGCCAACGGGAGAAGTAAGACTTCTAAGGCTAAAGCAAATCCTGTATGGAACATCCTCAAGGTTTGGTAGTTTATTTATCAAATAATTAATATTATAATTACTAATTTATATGTATATTCAACTTACGTTGAAATTAATTTTGTTGGTAGTCTCGATTTCAAACTGACGGGTGGTCGTGCGGCTATTATGTGATGCTTCATATGCTGAACATAGTCTCCGCATCTATTACGGATGGATGGAAGAAGGTAATATTTAAACAACTTGTTAAATTATATATTATAGTTTTGAAGATGACTTGCATTGATGTTATTGTTATTATTTGAACGTGTCTAGGCATTTATCGACCAATCGCCTATTGAAGAAGAAGAGTTAAGAGACTTGAGGATGTGCTTCACTGAATTCTTCTTCAAGTATGCGGCTGAAAAAGGAATTGACAACATACCTCCGCACTACTTAGATGAATAGTTTTTTTGTTAGACTTTAGAAACTAATTAATAACATGTATATATATATCCTTAGATAGTTTTGTTTTTTAGACATTGGAACTAAAATTTATTTATATATATACATGGGTTTTGGGTTTAAGTCCCCCCATTGTTCAATTTTCCTTTGCAATTCTGTAATGTGTGTGATATTCTGTGTTACTGGGACTGAATGCAGGGATAGCTGAGGGGAGTGATATTTTAAAACTGAATTTAAAAAAAAAAACCTATTAACGTCAGTTGTTTATTACAACTGACGTTAAAATTATACCTTTAACGTCAGTTCTTTATAACAACTGACGTTAGTTTTAACAAAATCAACGTCCATTGTCTTAAAGAACTGACGTTAATAGTTTTATGTTTAACGTCAGTTGTTTAAACAACTGACGTTAATTTTTACAAAATTAACGTCAGTTGTGTAAAAGAACTGACGTTAATAGTTTTATATTTAACGTCAGTTCTCAACTGACGTTAAAATATTAACTATTAACGTCAGCTGTATTTACGTCAGTCAGTATTCTGACGTAAAAAATCAATTTTAACTGACGTAAAAAGCACTTATTGCACTAGTGATTGCCAAGGTTATTCACAGGTAGAAGGTATAGACTATACTGAAAATTTTGTACCAGTTGCTAGACTAGAAGCTATTCGCATCTTATTATCATTTGCTGCACGTCATAATATTATGCTATATCAAATGGATGTAAAAAGTGCTTTTCTAAATTGTGTTATTAGTGAGGAAGTGTATGTTATGCAACCTCTGGGTTTTGAAAGTGAAACCCAACCTGAACATGTATATAAGCTAAAGAAAGCTTTATATGGTCTTAAACAAGCTCATAGAGCTTGATATGAAATGTTAAGTTCATTCTTAATGGACAGTAGATTCGGTAGAGGAAAGGTTGATACAACCTTATTTAGAAAATCCAATAAGTCCAGTTTTATTGTTGTTCAAATATATGTAGATGACATAATCTTTGGTGCTACTAATGAATCTCTATGCAATGAATTCTCTAAGCTTATGCAGAAAGAGTTTGAAATGAGCATGATGGGAGAACTCAAGTTCTTCCTTGGACTTCAAGTTAAACAAACAGTGGACGAGGTGTAAATCCACCAAACTAAGTATACAAAGGAACTTAACAAAGAAATTCAAGATGGATGATTGCAAACCTATGAACACTCCTATGCATCCCACGTCCATATCGAACAATGATGATAAAGATAAAAAAAGGTAGACCAAAAGGTATATAGAGGTATGATAGGATCTTTGTTATATCTTACTATGTCTAGACCTGATATTATGTTCAGTGTATGCTTATGTGCTAGATTTCAATCTGATCATAAAGAATCTTACTTATCATAAGTTAAAAGAATATTTAGATATTTGAAAGGCACTACTAATCTGGGTTTGTGCTTTAAGAAAAATGATGATTACAGATTAGTTGGTTTTTGTGATGTTGATTATACTGGAGATAAAATTGAAAGAAAAAGTACCAGTGGAGGATGTCACTTTATTGGAGCTAATCTAGTATCATGGTCAAGCAAAAGACAAAGTATTATTGCCTTATCAACTACTGAAGCTGAGTATATTTCAGCTGCCAGTTGCTGCTCACAACTTCTATGGATCAAACATCAATTGGAAGACTACAATGTGTTTGTAAGTAGTATTCCACTTATGTGTGATAATACTGCTGCAATAAATCTATCTAAGAATCCAATATTAAATTCAAGAGCTAAGCATATAGAAATTAAACATCACTTTGGTATTATTGATATACAATTTGTAGATACTGACCATCAATGAGCATATATCTTTACTAAACCTCCTGCCGAGGACAAATTTATTTTTATTAGAAAGCATCTTAGTATGATTTGTGTGGATTGATTGCGCGTCTAATGTTTGTCGCGTATGCTGCTTGTGCATCTATTACTCAAGTGCATCTAATGTATGTTAAAAGTGTGTCCAGTAGGCATTGCGTCCATTGACTGTTTACATGCTATCTGGCTCGTCTATGCTATCTATAATTAATTTTGCATTAATTTACGTCCAAGACATATTTAATTATATTCTCTTGCTAAGTCAGTTATTTCCATCAATCTCATCAATAGCCTTTTTACAGTTTCAAAAAACATGCGCCGCATCGCACTCATTACATGTCCCTTCACACGTTTTCTTTTATTTTCTTTTTTAATTATTTTATTTGGGAAAACTCTCCACATTCGAAACATTTTTAAGTAATATTATTTTCCTTTGAAAAACCTTTCACAATCTCTTCTCTTTGAATCCTCGAGTACTCTGTTTCCTCTATCTTCAAACCCTAACTCCCAATCTTCATCAATGGCTTTTTCTTTTGTTGTTTCAACTTATGATGTTATGAAACTGAACATTGCCATTGAGTACCATTTCGAGTTTGGAATCTTGAAAGAGTATAATGTAGATGTAAGCAAATACATCAATGCTGCTAGCTGGGATGGTCTGTTCGTGGAGAAAGTCTTTGTGTACCCTGACCTGATTAGGGCTTTCTGGAGAAATCCTCAAGTTACAGATACTGAAGTATACACCAATGTGCTGGGTAGGAGAGTTGTAGTTTCTGATAAAACCATCTCCGAAGCTATCAACTTTGCCCAGGAGGGGTTGGTCATCTCTGATACTTGGGAGCAAGACCTAGGAGGACCAGAGGTCATTGCTTCTCTTCTGATGAGGTCTGACAAGGTCAGAACTCATTCATGGAAGGCTGTGTAGATGAAGGATGAGATTAGAATCCTTCATCAAATGTTGAACAAGTCGGTCCATCACAAAACTGGGTCAAAGGACAATCTTTTTGCATTGCACAAGTTTTGTTTATGCCATCTTGTAACAGAAACCAAGGTTAATCTTCCACACATCCTGTTTGGAAAATTCAAGGAGTATATCTTTCACAAGGAGAAGGGAAATGTCATTCCATTCTGTCATCTTCTGTCAAAGGTTTTCAAGTCTCAACATATTTATGCCTATTTAGAGGCTAAATCCCCTGAAGAACAAGCCTTGATACTGAAGGAGAAGGGTATGTCTGCTTTGGTCTTTGGGAAGGTTAATCTCACAAATATGAAGCTGAGTGAGTACTGTTACTCAAGCGGAATTTGCCAAATAAGAAGAAAGACTAAAGATTAAGGAAGAACAGATAGAGCTCAGTAATGCTGAGACTCTAGGGTTGAAAAAGAAAACCATTTGAAGAAAGACATCCAGAGCAAGGAAGCCTGCTATTAAGAAACCTGCTACTGGGATTGTTGTTAGGGAACAACCTGCTGAGGCATCTCAACCTGTCCCAACTCAGAAGAGAACCAGGAATCTAATCCTATCTCACAATGAAGATAAGGATGAGGATGCTGAAGACAATGTCCCTATTGGAGCAGTGTTGAAGAAGCAGAAGCTATCTGCTGCTACTACTGTCCCAACAAGGAGAAGTAAACCTCAGAGGAAGGCCAAGTCTGTCGTAGCTACTGAGGTAAGCATCCCTGCTAACGACCCTGTAAAGTTAGCAGTTGATGCTTTAGTTGAAAGTTTTGATAATGTTGCTGCACCATCTATGTTACCACCTTCACTTCACACTGATGTGTATAGACCCACACTACCAACACAACCTGAAACTGAACCACAAACCACATCACCACAAATAATCTCACCTACACACTCACCTGTCCAAACCTCACCAAATAGACCACACTTTCAACCAATCATACCTGCAGATGATCCCTAGTTTAATCAACCAGATGATGTAGGGATCAACCCTGGTGCCCCATTTCCCAAGATTCCAAAAGTCACCTTTCCCTACACTGACCCTTCAATCCCGTATAATGGCAAAGCTGAAAGCTGGGCCAAAGTTAAAAGAGATTGGAGTATCCTTTATCATACTAACCAACCTGAACCAGAATCAACCAGACCATTCTACCCCTTATCAGAGTATGAATATGAGCCTGAACCCACATAAACTCTATGGCATGCACTCATTCCTTATCAGCAGACTAACCCACTTCCATCTCTTGTACAATAAAATTGGACTCGCCTCACTCACCTTCCACAACAAAAATTCCCACCTAGAAAAATCTATCCAAACCTCATAATATTCCCACCCTTCAAACCTCACACGGATGGTGTAGACAGGCATATCATACTTGTCTGATGGTCAAATCCACTAAACGGTGCATCCAAGTACATTGAATGCAGAAGATCAAGGACTTATGGTAGGGAGAAGTTCATCATGGACCGAAATACAAAAATGGAAAAACTTTGTACATCCAAGGGAGTATGGCGGAGCTACTGATGTTGTGGATCACATCATGTATGCACACCTGAAGGCTGAGGTTGAACTGCCTAGATATGTCAGGGCTGCCAACTTTGTGCCACCCACCTGGCTATTCCACTCCACCAAAGATACCACACTTGGAGTGAGACCTCACATGATTTGTCCAAGGCTCAACATGATTGATCTGAACCCGAACAAGGATGCCAAGTTCATAAGAAACAAGTATAAGATGCTTGCTAATAACTCCTGTATGCTGGAACCATATGATGATCCTCTGATTGCCCAGGAAATGCTGTAATTCTTGCTTGAGGAGAATGAAGATGAAGATAAAAGGACAAAGGAGGATGCAAGAGACTTTTGGCCTTGTCATATTAAAGTCTGCAGTAGGCAAGCATCATCTTCTGGACCGAGTGATCAAGATAAAAGAAACACTCCACCAGTTAGAGGAAAGTATGGTCTCTCTAATGTCAGGATTTATATTCATGAGGACACTCTTGGAATTCCTTTGATCAGTCATGTCTATGAAGAAGACCATGTTCACTGGACGCTGGATCTGCCTACTCCCGTGCTTACCCTTGCATCATCTCCACAAGCCTTTGAACCTTCTTCTTCTTCTTCTTCTTCTTCTTCTTCTTCTTCTACCGAGCACACTGAGGAAGAGATGTCCTGATTTGAACACAGAAGTTGTCCAGTCTAAACCTTTGGGAGAAGAAGTTGTTGAGTCTACAAGCAGACAAGAAACCTCTGAGAAGCATTCTTCACAACCACTGGCTCTGGCAGTTGTACATCCACATGACCAGCCTTAACAATCTCAAGCTCTCAGTACTCTGCAAGGTCAACACTTCCTGTATGATTCAGCAGAAAGCTCAAGACCTTCACTGCTACCAAATCTTGAAGAAATTACAGGCAATTAGTAGAAGAGAAAGTGAAAGTAGAGGTCAAGGACTAGGTATAGGAACAAGTTACAGAAGCATTGGCTCCAACAAATGTTCTAATTAATCAGATGATGAGCATTCTTACCAGTTTTCAACAGAGCCATAATCTCGTTGTTCAACCTCCTCCACCTCCTCCAAATCAAGATCCTCGTCAACCACCTCCACCCTCTTCTTAGTTTCATTTTCTCTTTTTAACTGACAATGATGGTCCACTCCAGTTTCCTTTTTGTCTGATGACAAAAAGGGGGAGAAAGAATTGAGAATTAAATTTACAAATATATATATATATATATATATATACAAAAATTAGTTTTTAGATTACGACTATCTGTTTGCATATGCATATTCGTATATTGTCTTATTGCATACATCTTTTTAATATGCTCTGATACTATGATTATTGCTTTTGATATATCTTTATGCTCTTATAGCTTTTGTCTTAAAAGTTCTTTTCGCTCTGATACTATGCCTTGAATATGACTGAGTAAATGCATAAATGATCTGATAAGATATATATGATATGTGTTGCTGCTTATCTGTTTTATCTATTTTAAGTTTGAATGCTTTGTCTTAGGGGGAGCTATGTAGCTCTCTTAGACTTTGCTCACTCAAATTTAATTAGTTTTTGTCATCATCAAAAATGGAGAGATTGTTAGAACCAAAGTGGTTTTGGATTAAATAATCTCTTAAGTTTTGATGTTCACAAAAGGGTTAAATTTGTATGCAAAGTTTTGTCAAAGATCTAACTTGTTTATTATAGATTGCAGGACTGTTTGAATGATACTAGTCAGGGAAACTTAAAATAAAGTATGGAATCTTATCAGATTATATTTTGATCCTCTAGACGAGTCTGCAATTCTTTGTAAAATTCCGAGTCTGTTAAGTTATCGCTAGACGAGGTCTTAAAATTTTGGCTAAGGTAATATTCGGTAGACGAGTATCTAAGTCTAACAAAAGTCAAGTAGACGAGCCAATAAAATAATCTTCAGAAAATCAACAAGTACAAATACTTGATAATAGACGAGTAGTCTCAATAGACACCACGTCACCAGACGAGCTATTGAGAAAATCAAGTCCAATGACCTGAAGCTAGACGATAGTCTATAGACGCAGTATTAGTATACGAGCCAGTCTTACTGATAAGATAATTTTGCACGTCTAAAGACCTGCACGTCTACTAGCTATTAAAAGTGAACCCGTCAAAGCTTAAAACTTATTTATTTCAAATGATTGTATATTTAATTCAAGAGAATATATGTCTATCTCCCTTGCAGCTTCTTTGTTATCTCTTTGTTCCTAGAGAATAAGAACATAGTACATTCGAGAACATAAACCTCAGGACTCTATCAACTATATTGCTGTAAAGTGTAAACCAAGTACAAAGATGGAAAGTCAGAAAGCAACCTTCGGTACAACAGGGAAGTGACAGCTCTACTTTGAGCATTCCTCTGATAAACAAGAGCACTTCTCTATGAAGCATATCAAGCTATCAGTCTCAATGGATCCTAGCATTTAATGCTATGCCTAAAGGGATTCAATTATGAAGACCATTGAAGAAGTTCAAGACAAACAAGTACTCATTCTATACTGGAAGAACTTCAGCAGATTGATACATACACAAGCTCTGATATCAAGTGCAAAAACTCTGCTGAAATTGTTAAATAAGTTTACTTGTAAACCTTACTGATCTTAAACTTTCATAATCTCACACATAGTGAGTTCTTAGATCAAATCTGTTAATCTCTTTGTTGGAGTTAGAGCCTCAAGAGGCTTGATAGAGAAAGAATACTTGTAGCCTGAAGAGGTGTTGAATACTTGTAATCTATTTTGGAGAATAGTGGATAAAAACCTTCAGGTAGAAGGGACTGAATGTAGCTCTTGGTTGGAAGAAAGTGAACCAGGATAAAACACTTGTGTGAATCTTCTAACCCTTATCTTTTATAGTTTTTGGTTATACTAACTATGGGGTTTTGGATCTAAGTTTGTTAACTCTTTAAAAAGGTTTTCCTGTTTGTGTATTGCTTTTATTGTTTTGCTTGTAAAAGGTTTGAGAAAAAGGCTTTTTCGAAAAACTGTTAGAAAACACAATTCAACTTTCCCTTCTTATGTTTCCCTGTGTCAACTTCAGAGAGCAAAGAAAGAGAAGAGAGAGTGGAGAAGAGAGAGGTAAGGATAATTTTGTCTTTTTTGGTAGTCTGTCCATACGACAAAAATTTGTCCCATGGTTTGGTGGGGGACAAAATTTTGAGGTTTTGTCGTGTCCCTCACCCCTTTTTTGTCTTGTTCCCTAATCAATTTTCAAATCAAACTGAGGACAATTTTTTTTGTCTTGTCCCCCCTGCATTTTTGCATATCAAATGCACTCTTAGGATACAATTATTCAAACTGGTTCAGTAGTCCATTTGGGTGTGTATCTTAGGGATATATACTCCTACCAGTGAAATATTAACACAGTAGTATGGGTACTCATGAGTTGTTATTTGGTCCGGAGATTATGACTTCTATCTCTGGAGTATTGTCTTAGCTTGGCCTGCTAATTTCCGGCGCTGCATCTTGAGTGTTATAACAGCAGTTTTTATTTCTTCTTGGTCTGGGCAGCAAGCGAAAATTTGCAAAGCTGGTGTTCTGTCCATTGTGGGCAGCGGTGACTATGATGAAATGTGGAGCAAAATCTATATCAGAACATATGTTTGAACTTTTTTGGTTTTAGGATGTATACTTTAGGTGGCTAATTGACTGTTTAATTTCCTTTTGTATACTACTTAACACTTTGGTTGTGTTTTGGAATCAGCCTTAGTGTTACTATGTATATGGGTTTGGATACCCCAAGTACCTTTTTTAATACATATATTTGCTTATAAAAAAAACTAATAGAAATAGTAAAATAAAATAAAAACACTTGTATGTGAGGGGAGCAACCTTCTAAAGCAAATACTTTCCTTCAATATTTTTCTTGTGTTCATTCATCAACCTTTCCATACATATATAGTGCTTGTAGTCATCTAGTGACTCGTCATTATTCTAGACTCTACCTCACTCAAAATAGCTCATGGTAATTAGGCTTAATATTTGGGTCGTTACAAAATCAGAAGTATTTTCTTCTTTATTAGAAATCCTAAATCATGAAGGTGGTTCTTGATTCAAGTCAGGGAAAAGATGCTGCTGCCAATCTCTTCATCTATATATCTGATGTGGCTAATTGTCCATCATTTAGTTAGATTATATATTATTAAATTCAATTATTGTTGGGATTTAATTTAATTTGTGGGGATTGTTCTTTTGGTTCATTAAATTGTTGTTGTTTCTTCTCCTACACGGTTCATTCAATGCACTGGTCAAGACAAAGTTATTTCACCAATTAACTTTAAAGAGAAATGAGTAATCAATGAAGGGGTATAGCTGTGGGTGTTGGGCTATGTGTGACATAGGGCTGTGATGGTGATCCACATAGTGGTGGAGGTGTCATCGCTGGTAGCCATTGGATATGGGGATTTAGTCATATTAACTAAATGTTTAACCTTAGTTTAAAATGGTGGTGCAGTGGATCTCTAGAAGTCTTAACCAAATCTCATACTTTTAATTTAGGGTTTTTCTATCATGTGCATCTTTGTACAGGTTAAGAGACCCAAAAGTAGCAATTGTTTATTGGAAAACAAAGCATTTCAATTTTGAAGTTATAAAATACACAAGTTCCTATATAAATTTACTCTTTTAAGATCCTTAACTTGTGCAAAATTACACATGATAGAAAAACATTTTAATTTACTATTCTAATTGTAATTGTAATATCCCGACTCAGCCATCTTTGTTCCCCTTTATTTCTTTCCCAAAAATTTCTATTTCCTTCTCTACTACAAAGTTGTTCTCTATCTCTTACTCTACCTTCACTACACGATTCCTTCTTCTAGTCCTTGTACGCTCACATTCTTCACTTTTCAGGGTTATTGTACGGACCCAACCATCATTATTTCATTCCCCAATATTTCTTTGCCTTCTCTAGAAATCTTTTCTCTGCCTTCAATCCACGCTTTCTTCTACCTTCTCACAGATAGTTTCTGCACTTTTCATTGTTTCCTTCTACTTTATAAGTCGCTGTGGTGGTGGTTGTAACACCCTGTTTTTATGATTTTTACCGTTTTGCTGTTTTTACTGTTTTTCAATTAGCTATAGAATTTTAACTGTTCGTAATTTTAATATTAGATCTAGAAAATGATTTTTAATAAAATAAAATCATAGTTATACTCTACCTTATGGTAGAAGCTTACGATAAAAATTTGGGTTTAAAACTCAAACGAAACCCGATCTGCGTTTTCACTTACAGTAAGATTTTACTGGTCAGAAAACTTAATTTTGACCCGTAAACGAAACAGTTTAGGTTTATATTTTATTTCCAACCATAGTGGTTATTTTGAAATTTTCAAAATAAATAGGTTATTATACGATATTCGGGTGAATACTTGATGATCGGGGATCAACGGATATCGAGAACGGAGGTGCAGAGACAAAACCCGACCCCGGATGAATAGGAACAATGACTCATTTGTGATGACTCAAGGGGGTGAGTCACCATACATTAAATGCATGTAATGATGACTTTTTAAGTGAAAAGTCCAAAATACCATTAATCCTTCATTTTAACTACAAGTTTGCCATGACACCAAATTACTGCTTGGACCCTTTTCTCCCTAGGAAGCTCACGGCCACACCTTCATAAGACACACTTGGCATTTCATTTTGCTCATTTGGTTCATGTTCTTCATTTTTTTCACCAAAAACTCTTAAGTCTTACACTTGATTTACAAAGGAAGTACAAGTTGTTGTTGGTTTCTTCAAATTCCAAAGGTAGATCCTTGTGATTCATGATCATATCTTCCTTTATACTTTCAGAACTTTTCTTCATATCTCAAGTTTTTACAAATTTCAAATTCTTAGATCTAGAACTTCAAAAATCTCTAGAAAATCATAGAAAAATCCGTTTAATGTGATTCCAATTTTTATGATCTTCATATGACTTCTATTTTCATTATCCAAAAGCTTGAAAAATTTGGAGATTTCGAGCTATTTTTTTTAGAGTTGGCCGAACCATGCTCAAAATGGGTTTGGTAGTTTTTCTTCATTTTTAACTTGTTGTTTTGTTGATGATTCATGGCTAGGTTTTGGTGTTTCAAACCTTGAGTTCTAGGTGAACATCATCCTCTTGTTTCAAGTGATCAACAAATGTATGGGGGAGATTACCACTATCCTACCTTAAAGTAGATATGTTGATGGTTTACTTAGTGTTATTTAGTGTAAATGGTCTTATAAATTATAAGTATATAATTTGTATAATTTATTGATTTATATGTGTTTGATCCTCTTGGAGGAATTGATTGATCCTTGTGTTTGGGGTAGAATTATTATTGATGTTGAACATGATTATATGTTGCATGACTACATGAGAAAATTGTATAAATCACTTGTTTAGGCCATTCGGCCTTGGCTGTTTAAAAGAGTTCCATGATGTGTTAAATTAATTGAATAATTTTTGTGAGAAGTAAATGAATATATAAGAATATAGAAATTGGTTTGGATTGATTTGGATGTGTATAGCGAAAGTTATGGATTTATGAGTCCTTAGGGACTAAATTGCAATTTCTGAGAATTTCAGTGGCTGCACCGAAATTCGTGTTCTTGAATGTTAATATTGTAGTCCTCGATGAGACAAAATCATAGAAATTGGTTTGGTGTTAATTGGATTAATACATAAAAAGTTATAAGTTTTTTGGTGAAAAAGGACCTTTTTGCGATTATTGAAAAATATTTGGGTCAGAAAAGTGATTTCTGGAAAATTAGAGGGTAACTAAAAAATATTTCGAAAGAAGTTGGTTTGGTGTGATTTGAAGTTATAAATACAAAGTTATAAGGTTTTAAGTGAAAAAGGACTATTTTATAATTAATAAAAGTTTAGGGACTAAAATGTAATTTTCGAAAATTAAAGTAATTGGACAATGAGAAACTGTTTTTCATGCTTACAAAACTGTTCTAAAACTCAAAAATGAGTTTTGGACTATTAGAGTGTAAAATCGTTAAAAAAAGGTTTACGCGATTTACAAAATTAACGACGTTCTGTCAAATTTTAGGAATTTTGTATATATGATGTAAAATCAGTGTTTCAACTTTTTCACATGAGTAATATAACTTAGGAGAATAAGAAATTTAAGGTGAAGAACCGTATCTTCAAAAAGTAGAACTTATGGGCCTAAATTCAGTAAAAAGCGGTGAAACTGTCGTTAAACGTGTTTAAGGATTTTTGAGGAAATGTTTTCGAAAAATTGATACCTAAGTATCTTTGAGGTAAATTATTCTTGAAAATGGATTTTATTTTATCTAAAGGTTTTGGTTTTAAGCCAAAATGATTTTTGTCGACAATACGAGATTTTACCATAAAACGTAAAAACCTAAGTCAAGAATGACTTAGTGAAAATACGAACGTAATAATTTATTACGTGGAGTGGAACACGACCTTATGTCATAAAGTATGGATAATTTATTCTCCATATTTCATAAAATTTAATGGACTCAAAATGATTTGTTTTATCGAAAGCCAAAGAAAAAGGCTCAACTAGAAAAGTACAGAGAAATAAATAAATTGGACCTATGTTCCAATCTCATAATGTGCTAGGATTTGTAAACAAATATTTTAAGAAAACTTTGCACAAAGATAAAAGGTTACTTGAGAACTTTAGCTTGATGATTAAGTACCGGTGATTCAGACTTAAGATCATCTAGCATCTTTTACAGTTCGTTGAAGAATTCCGAAGGAATCATGATGTCATCCGATGGATGGACGAGAAGAATGAATTTCCGGCAAAGTTTGCCTAAACACATAGTAGTGAAACCATGTTCTATAAGACCATTGTGCCTAGGAGATCGAGCTAACACTTTAATGCGGGTGCGAATTTCGTAATGACGATCTATTGATGCTTGGGGGTGTCGGGGTATGAAATACTCATATAGGCCCAGTTGGTTGCTCTTATGTGGCATGGTGATCTTGCAATACACCGACATATTTTACTAGACACTATGTATTTTCTGGTTGTGTAGGATGTTCCCGAAAAAGCCTATGACGTGCACGCCCTCTTCTATTGACGCATTCTTTATTACCCAAGGTTGGTACCTCAGGAACAATCCTCCGAACCACTGTCTCCGACTGTTCGTAAAACCATGGTATAAGAATTCAGAGATCATTCCTCAAGTCTTAGATGTCTTCTATCTAGGAAAACGCGGTGCTGTGGTCATGTTTCTGTGAAACATTATTGTTTTGTTATGAGTGTAGATATGATTGATAATTGTTAATTGTACGTACCTGAGAGTCGTACCACTACATGTCTGCCTTATGTGTAAGATAAATGGAAATCTCACTTCCTTATTTTTATATTGCATATGTCGGCTGACTTTGTGCCTTATGTATTCTTGGGAGAAAATTGAGACGTCAAGATGTCGCTTGGCTGACACGTCGTAGAGATTGAGGTTCGAGCTTGTGGACGCTATGGTGAAATTTCTACAGGACGTCTTACAGACTGTCGATGGTTCTTAGATCAAGTTTTTCCTTTTGGAAGTGGAAAGGGCTTAATTCGAGAGTTACTATTGTAGTAGCTCCAGTAGTGTCTTTTGTGACGACATCGGTAGCGGACTCAAATAGAGTTTCCACTGGATTTCGTCATTTGGGTTTGTCCTTCTCAAGGTGTTTGAGAAAGGATGGTCTTTTCTATTTTAGTTTGGCCAGTTGAGTATGTTTGGGAGTTAATGTTACTGTTATGGAGCTGCGACTCCAAGTATCTTATATTTTAGGACCTGTGTCTCCGTATTATGTAAATGATTTTCGAACTCATGACCCTAATTGTGATAATGGAATATTTTATTATCCATTCATTTAAAACAAAGTAGTTATATTTATGACTAACGAAAAAAGAAAAAAAAATTACCCCATTTTTTTATAGTCAATATTTAATTAATCTACTTTTCGGTCTTAAAATGTCACTTACGATGTAGCGCCTGAGAAGGGTGTTAAAGTGGTAAGGTGGTTATTTGAAAGCTGACATAGAGGTGGTTTTGTAAGACTTGTCACGCTTCAGAGCGGTGCCGCCTAGCATAGACGAACCCTAGAAGGGTGCTTCTATCGGTGGTTCTTCCTTTGTTAAACACAGTTGATTTTGAACAAGTTGAGGTGTCGTCTGGTTTGGAGGGGGTGCGTATGTGTCTAGATTATCGGTTATTTTGTGGGTAAATTCAAAAATTTGTGATTACTTAGAGTTGTTGGTTATATATACATTATATTATAGATTATTATTATTAAAACATTATAAATACATAGGAATAGAAACAAAATTTGGGATACAGATTATGGTGGTGAATTTGTTTATTTATAAAGCCTGTGATTTTTATCTAACTCCGTATCTCAGTTGGGTATATTGGAATGGTTGGGTTGTGTTAATTTGTGTTATCCATTTCATATTTCATATTACTGGTCCATGCTTTTTAGATTATCAACTAACAAGTTATTAGGTTTATTATTTTTAATTGTAGGAATGTTATCATTATTGTAGTTGCTCAGTTTCTTAGTGTAGCTTTTGATTTGATTACTCGGTTACTTGGTTATGCATCTTATAACTCTTATTTAAAGTGTAAAAATATACAGAATACAAAATTTCAAAATTTGAAATTGTTAGTTTCCTTCTCATTTTTGGAGCTAAATTTTGGGTTTCAGTTGTCTATAAATTGCTTTTGCTGATTCTGTTGGTTCATCACTTTGGCTAAACCTTATTTCCTACTGTTAAATTGTTATTGTTGTGACCTCTTTCAATTTCAATGGCTGGTTACTATGATCGAATTAGCTCAATATCTCCAAAAGGGAGTAAATAAGGCTGTTGGTTAGGGTGGTGAGGCTTTGGGCTGTTCCAGTCTTTAACCACCCCAATCAAACAAGCTGTTTGGAGATGCTTTTGGTTGATGAACATGTAAACATCTAAACCTTCTTTTGCTTGGCTTTATATAATTGTTTAATTATTAATGTATTTTTGTTTGTATGTGGAACTAATTGTCCTTTACTTCTTTGTTGTTAGGGGGTAGGATTCAGGCTGTTGTCAGGAAGCCTCTCCTTCATAAATTCAGTTGCATGTTGGAGGAGGGTGGTACCTATAACATGGTTTATTTCAATGTAGTACCAAATACTGGGGGGTTACAGGACATCTGCACATGAATTTAAACTGGTTTTTCTATTCAAAACCACCGTTCAACTGAAATAATGTCCTTCTATTCCACTTTATGGACTGAACTGTGTTCCCTTTATTGATATTCTAAATCTTGATTCTGCTGATAATCATCAATTTCTCATTGGTGAGTCTTATTAATAATTTTATTTTTAACTCTAATAAAATCTCACATTTGATTATCCTTGAATTTAAAGTTTCTTTCTTTCTTGACTCATTGTTTCATTCCCTACAAATGTAATGGTCTCGCTGCTGTGTTTCCTGAACGGCATTACACGATAGATGGAAAGATGACAAACATGGTTGTTGTAGAGTTAACTGATCGAAGGTATTAAATAGTTGTTTCTTTTGTTTTTTTAAAATCAAATTAATTTTCATTGATTTTAACATACATATGTGGTATCATTGACAGCCTTCCACTTTGCCGATGAGAACGCCAATGGCCATGGCTCTAGCTTCGCCCTTATCATCAAATGCTTCAGTTTGGAAGAAGATAATGAGTTTCTCAGTTTTATTCACCTGCTCTGTTGTTTGCATTCATCTTTTGTAACAATGTTTTTTCGTTTGGTTGGTGGTGTAGACTGTAGAAGGCCATTGGAGGTAATTGATTGGTGGTGATAATATCGAAGGGCTTTTGGTTTCTCCAAAGCAATTGTCTTTCAAATACTCGGAGGTAGGCATCTGTGCTACATAAATTGATATACAGTTAGAGAACATGTTGGATTTTCTATTATGCAAATTTGTCACAATGTTTGCCATCTAAGCTTGTGATAATCGATCGCTCCTATATTAGTGGATATTGATGTTGGATGCAAATGGGTTTTCAAAACCAAACGTACTCCAGATGGTAAAGTTGAAAGGTACAAAGCCAGACTAGTAGCTAAAGGCTATAACCAAAGAGAAGGCAATTGAAGGAAAACATATAATTCTGAATACCATACAGATACAAATTATAGCATGTGATTCATGTTAATCAAAGCAAAAGAAAGAATTTCATACCTTGGAGATTCGCAGAATCCATCACAGCAGATCAAAGAGTGAGAAGGAGATGAACAGTGATCAGAATGTTGGAGAAGGTGAGAGGGTTACTCCTCTCTTTCTGGTTGGTTTTGGTTTTGTGTTTCTGTCTGTTAGAATGCCTAATGGGGAGGCTATTCTTATAACCTACCAGCAGAGAGTAGGGACCTCTCAACGGGTTAACATCAGAATGACCCATCCCATCATAGGGTCACTCTTTAGTAAATACCCAATAACAATTTCACCAATTGGTTACGTAATTACGAATTAATTTTATAACTGATATATTAATAATTTTAATTATAATTTAATAACCAATTAATGCTAATCCACACATTAAAATTTAACATTCTCCCACTTGGATAGCATTAATCAATTATTGAAGAGAAATACCAGTTACGATCAAAGCACACGTTAACCAGCAGTATAAGAAATACAAGCTTTAACAATGCAGAAATAGTATCCGATAGGGAAGTAAATCATACACGCTAAAGACTCATATTTCACATAAAGATTGATGAATATAAAATTGCATATAATTAATAAAGAGAAATATGCAATTCAAAAAATGGTCCAAGCATCTTAAAATGCTATAAGAGATATGAATCCAAGAATGACGTCAATTTACATATCTCATAAAAAAAACGATAATGGGCAAATAATGGTTTCAGACTCCCACTAATCCAATACATCAAAAGACTTAACTAAGCCCATATGAATTACATGATTCCGGAATATTCCAACAGTTAAGCCTTTGGTTAGTGGATCAGCAAGCATGTTTCCTGTATCAATATGCTCAATACGAGTCTGAAACTCCTGAATCTTCTCTCTAACGAACAAATATTTCACATCAAAATGCTTAGTGCGAGAAGAGCTTCTATTGTTATGAGAGAAGTTCACAGCAGCAGTATTGTCACAATATATCACAAGTGGCCTGGATATGCTTTCAACAATGTGAAAGCCATAAATCAAATTTTTCAGCCACATGGCTTGACAAGTAGCCTCATAGCAAGCAACATACTCTGCTTCCATGGTAGAAGTAGCTGTAAGCGTCTGTTTGACGCTTTTCCAAGAAATAGCTCCTCCTGCCATCATAAAGATAAAGCCAGAAGTAGATTTTCGGTCGTCAGGGCAACCTGCGAAATCAGAATCAGAATAACCAGTGACCTGAAGTTGATCAGACTTCTTATAGGTCAACATATAATCTTTGGTTCCCTGCAAATATCTCATGACCTTTTTTACGGCTTTCCAATGACCCAAACCTGGGTTGCTCAAGTATCTCCCTAAAGCATTTACAGCAAAAGCAATGTCGGGACGAGTACAAACTTGAGCATACATTAAACTGCCAACAGCGGAAGCATATGGGACCTTTTTCATTTCATTTATTTCTGCATCATTTTGAGGACATTGAGATTTAGAAAATTTTTCTTCACCCTTTTGAACAGGTGCAGCACTTGGGGAGCAAGAATGCATATTAAACCTTTTGAGGATCTTTTCAATATATCCTTTTTGAGACAATCCAAGAACACCACGTGACCTATCACGATAAATCTTGATGCCTAAAACAACAGAAGCATCACCAAGGTCTTTCATATCAAAGTGGCTACTCAACATGAGTTTTGTCTCGGTCAGGATTTTAACACAGCTGCTAGCAAGAAGTATATCATCAACATATAGAACGAGAATGATGAATTCACCCTCACAAGTCTTCAAGTAAACGCACTGATCTGAGGCATTTTCTTTGAAGCCAAGATAAGTGACAACCTGATCAAACTTCAAATACCATTGTCTGGAGGCCTGTTTCAGTCTATAAATAGACTTATTCAGCTTGCAAACCAAGTGCTCTTTCCCTGTTTCAGCAAAACCTTCAGGCTGAACCATGTAAACATCTTCAGTAAGGTCTCCATTCAGAAATGCCGTCTTCACATCCATCTGGTGAAGTTCTAGATCAAAATGAGCTACCAAAGCCATGACAACTCGAAATGAATCTTTCGTAGAGACTGGTGAGAAAGTCTCCTTATAGTCAATGCCTTCTCTTTGGTTATAGCCTTTAGCTACTAGTCTGGCTTTGTACCTTTCAACTTTACCATCTGGAGTACGTTTGGTTTTGAAAACCCATTTGCATCCAACAGGTTTACAACCAATTGGTAATTCCTCCAGACTCCAAACACCATTATGAGACATAGAAGACAACTCATCATGCATAGCATTCAGCCAATCAGAAGCATGAGAGCTAGAAATTGCCTCCTCAAAGGTAATAGGATCATCATCATCATTGAGGTCAAACTCATGTTCCTGAAGATATACAACATAATCATCTGGTATGGAAGGTCTGCGCACTCTTTGAGATCGTCTCAGTGGAATTTCATCAACAATAAGATCATGTTCCTGTTCATCTACAAGTGGTGCTGCCACACCATCTTCATGTTGAAGATTCTGATCAACATCATTAGCAGGAATCAAAACTTCTGTAGGAAAAGGAACAGCTGGTATAGGAACAATGGTGCGATCTTCTTTAAGAGTAACTGGTCGTGGTATATCACTCCCACTATCCAAGTTATCCTCAAAGAAAACCGCTCGATCAGATTCGAGGACTCGCATAGAATGAGATGGACAATAGAATCTGCTACCTCTGGAACCCACACAATAGCCAATAAAGAAGCCACTAACAGTCTTAAGATCAAGCTTCTTAGACTGAGGATTATAAGGTCTAACTTCTGCCTTACAACCCCATACATGAAAATGTTTCAAACTCGGCTTCTTTCCACTCATGAGCTCATATGGAGTTTTTGGTACAGACTTGCTGGGTACTTGATTTAGAATATAGACAGCTAGCTTTTAAGGCATCTCCCCAAAGAAAGTCTGGCAATGATGAATGGCTCAACATACATCTTACCATCTCCATAAGTGTGCGGTTACGCCTCTCTGCAACTCCATTTTGCTCAGGAGTACCAGGCATAGTGTATTGAGCTTCAATACCGCATTCCTCAAGAAATCTGGCAAAAGGTCCTGGGTTTCTACCCGTCTCATTATATCTACCATAGAATTCTCCACCTCTGTCAGATCTTACACATTTTATTTTCTTACCTGTTTTCAACTCAACAGCAGCCTTAAAGGATTTGAAAGCATCTAGGGAACTAGACTTTTCTTGAAGAAGGTCTATCCATCCATATCTTGAGAAATCATCTATAAAGGTAATGAAATACCCATATCCACCCATGGCAGTGGGTGTAATAGGTCCACACAGGTCGGTGTGAATCAACTGTAGCACATCGTCACACCTATTTGCAGCTTTATTCCTAACCTTGGCAAAAATTTGCCCTTGATGCAATCAACACATGTATCAAAATCGGAGAAGTCTAGATCATGGAGAATACCTTCCTTGACTAGCCTCTCAATACGGGGCCTAGAAATATGCCCCAAACGTCGATGCCATAACATAGAAGAATGTTCATTAATCCTACGCGTTTGTTTCCAACAAAGCAGAATTGACAGACATGTCATATAGATCTAACATATAAAGGCCATCACGTAAAACTCCCGAACCAACGAAACAGAATCTGAATAAACAAGCAATTTCCCACTACCAAACTTAAAAGTGTAACCACATTTATCCAAAGCAGAAACAGAAATCAAGTTCCTTCTCATAGAAGGTGCATACACAAGATCTCTTAAAAGCAAATTATGTCCGAAGGCAAAATTAAGTAAAGAAACAATTCCAATGTCAATAACGGAAACTCCCGCTCCATCTCCCATAATAATCTTGGACTCAAAGATCACTTGGTTTCCTCAAGCTTGTGAACCCCCGCAAGGAATTCACAACATGAATGGTTGCACCTGAATCTAACCACCAAGTATTTGGAGGAACATCAATGACATTGGATTCAAAGCATGTTAAAGCCAGGAATATACCTTGCTTTTCTTGTTTCTTTTTCAAGAAATAGCAATCCTCTACCTTGTGGCCATACTTCTTACAATATTTGCAGTTACCCTTGAAGAAACTTTTCTTAGCCTGCAGATGCCGCTTTGCATTTTTCTTCTTTCCTTTTGATCTTTCTTCACAAATCTTGAACCCGACTTAGAAGTTTGATTTGGATCGGATGCAGCAAAATGAGCACTGTGAGATTTACCCTTTCTAATGGAATCTTCTTCTTGTGTAACAATGGCAATCATCTCATCCACTTGTCCATTCAGCCCTTCGTGTATTGTAAGAGGTCTTCATTACATCGAATTGTGAAGGAAGAGATTCAAGAACCCGGTAGATTAAAGTACTTTCACCAATTTCCACTTTAAGAGATCTCAGCTTGTTGTAATAGTGCATCGCCTTCATGATATGCTCACGCACACCACTCGACCCCATCATATTTGGTCTTGTCAAACAAGGAAAGATACTCGACTTTTCTCGAGCCTTCTCAAAAGTCATAAATTTCTCCCCAACAGCTTTCTCGATATTCTTTAGCATTATTGGTCTCGTGATACTCGCCCGATGGATTTCTCCATAGTATACTTCATCACTTTCAGGCACACTATTAGAGTGTTCCCATTTCTCATAAGCAATCTTCTCAGGCCGCAAGAGATTCATCGGTGAGAGTCGCTGGCTTGTCTTCCCTTAAGGCCGATCCAAGTCAGCAATAGTTAAGTAGAGATCTAGAGACTCTTTCCAGTCCTCATAGTTTGTCCCATTCAGAGTTTTGACAGAATTTGGGAATGAGTCTGATATAAAAAAGAGAATAAGGAATCATTAAGAGTTGAAGGCAATATGATTCCATATATATATATATATATATATATATATATATATATATATATATATATATATATATATATATATATATATATATATATATATATGTTCAGCCAATCTTGCCCATAATACAAATTTATTATTCATTATAATTCCGCCTAAGGGTCCCGAATCATAATAAATAAGAAATACAATAAGAAGAATAATACAATGTACTGAACTTACATCACCAAAATTTCTAATACCGATAGGGTATTTGAAACCATAATTGACATAAGCTTAAGACAATAGTACAATGTATAATAAAGAATTACATTAATAATAGTACACCGATAGGGTATAATTATTATTAATATAATACCATACACATTAGAATAATTAATTGTTTAACAACACAAATTTTGTATAATTATACCCACGATAGGTGAGTTCATAACTATACAAAATATCAATAGTCATGCTACAATTATACATTAGAAAAAAATATTGTATAACAAATGCAGCATAGAACACACAACTTAATTCACATAAAATATTCGCGAGGCGAGAGGTATCTCGCGAGGCGAATCTTGTGAAAAGTCAGCAACGTTTGGTCTTCTCGCGGGTACTCGCGAGGCGAGTAAAGTGTTCGCGAGGCGACCCTGAAACCTTTCATTTTCCTAGAATAGTCAGCCTTCGGGGTCGCGAGGCGAGGAGCATGTTCGCGAGGCGACCCAGAGACCTTTCATTTTCCGAGAACAGTCAGCCTTCGGGGTCGCGAGGCGAGAAACGTAATCGCGGGGCGACCCAGAGAGGATGACAATTTCACTGTTCTTCTGGCTTTCAGGTTCGCGAGGCGAGAATAATCTCGCGAGGCGAATCTGGAATTCCAACTGTTGCTGATGCCCAGAATCGCGAGGCGAGCAAAACTCGCGGGCGATTGAACCATTTCACTCAAAAGGGAAACGAAAAAACATCGATTTCTCACGTTTTATTTAATGAAATCTAACGATTTTCGAGTATGTTACTCGAATAACATGTGAGAAGAAAATCCCTTAAACGATTTTCGAAATCATTGGCCAGAATCATAGTTTCGAATTTTGAAGAACAAGGCATGAAAACGAAAGTTGCTTGAAGAGAAAAAAAATTTCGGGCAAGTAAAAATTTTACAATATTGATATAACATGATATGAAAATCCCTAACAAATTTTGTATCTTGATTGAAAAACATAAATTAGGGTTCATATAATTTTCAGAACAGCTATAACATGTATCTATCCTTGGCTCTGATACCAATTGAAGGAAAACATATAATTCTGAATACCATACAGATACAAATTATAGCATGTGATTCATGTTAATCAAAGCAAAAGAAAGAATTTCATACCTTGGAGATTCGCAGAATCCATCACAGCAGATCAAAGAGTGAGAAGGAGATGAACAGTGATCAGAATGTTGGAGAAGGTGAGAGGGTTACTCCTCTCTTTCTGGTTGGTTTTGGTTTTGTGTTTCTGTCTGTTAGAATGCCTAATGGGGAGGCTATTCTTATAACCTACCAGCAGAGAGTAGGGACCTCTCAACGGGTTAACATCAGAATGACCCATCCCATCATAGGGTCACTCTTTAGTAAATACCCAATAACAATTTCACCAATTGGTTACGTAATTACGAATTAATTTTATAACTGATATATTAATAATTTTAATTATAATTTAATAACCAATTAATGCTAATCCACACATTAAAATTTAACAATTGATGCTTGGATTCTTTTGGTACTTGCAGTTCCTACATAGCTAGGGTTATTTAGTTGGTGTATTAAATAAAAATGATATCCAGGTAAATTTCTTTGACTAATTCATATTGTTTATGTTAATACAACTTTCTAATAAAGTCATTGCTGAGCAATTAAAGATTGAAAGATTCTGACATCATTCATTACCTTTCTCACTCTTTTTCCCTGTGGTTTTCTTGAGTCAAAAATATATTTTTGATATCTCTGAGATGAGTGGTTGATTTGTGGCTCCGTTTTCTTTTGTTAAACATGAATTGTTGAAAGAACAGATATACATGACTATTTATGAAATGAACATTTTAGCATATCAAGTTATGGCTGATATTAGTATGGTGATTTGACTTAGATTTCCTTGCTCATTATAATCGTAGATGCTTTTTTCCTTGCATTCTTATCCTCCTTTCTGATGTTACAATAACTATTAGAGATCCATGCCTTTATCATTATTTAATATCTCTTCTATATTTTGGCAATTTTTATTTGTCAGATTTTCAAAGACCAGCCAAAAGATTTTCAGAGAATTAACCAAAACTGGGTAAAATATGTTTTGGAAGGATTAATTTTAAAAGAAATAGTTTTGGTGAAAGGAATCGAGCTTGAAGAAGACTGCTTCTCTTGATCAGAGGTACTAGTTTGGAATGCATGATTCTCACCACATGCGCCTACGTCGCTGCTGCCTGGGCCGCCACCGCCACCGCCTGAACCATCTCTTGTCACGGTGCTGTTGTCTTCAACAGCGCCTGAAGGGTGTGCTTCCATGAGTTTGGGCGTGCCGCCATGGAGGGGAGAAAAGAACTCTAACCTAAAGCTGCTGATACCATATAGAAGGCAGTGGAATAATTGTTGTGATTTCATTCATAGTACAAGTCTCTTTTATAGAGAGATTATAATAAAGGCAAAACAAATCAAATCAAATCTCTTCCTATAATTAAGGAAGGAAATAAAACAAAATAAAATCAAAATAATAAAGATAAATAAAGATAAAATCAAATAGAATCAAAGAGGATAAAATCAGGGATATTTTCCTAATTCTCCAACACTGAGAATAAGGTGCGTCGGCTATCCTAGGGGTCCACCCATGGTAAGGTGAACTGCCCTGGCATTGGTACTTTTTGGCCAATGCGGAAATGTATCTCTGAAATCGTATGCCTGATGTAGATGGATCAACATGCATTCAGAGTAGTAAGTCGCATTGCATTATATGATTGTTGTTATTTTGTGACATGTCTGTTGTATTGGTATGATGACTATGTTATGATTGCTATGTGTTGTATGTCCATCTTGTCAACTATCTTGTTGCCGTTATGTTTATATATATGGTTCTTATTCCTCATCTTTCGTTGTTTGCTTTGTATGTATCTTTTTCTTATACAGAGGATGGTGATCAGCTTGCTGAGGAGTGACTATGAGGAGTCGCTACTCGTAGTTTAGTTTATGTTTAGTTTCAGTTTGTTTATCGGATTGGTTATACCAGCTCTGTAATGTGACATGGGGTTGGGTTCGTTTATATCTTTTGTTTATGTTTATATTTAAGTTATGTCTTTCTTCTTAAACATGTTTTATTTTCTGCGTTGAAACCTTGTTACAATGTGGTATCATTTACCCGTTGGTTTTCTTTTATAAAGAATAAGCATGTGTTTATCCTATTTTGAAAAATTAAATATTTCCTTCTATGTTATCGCTTTATAAATACATGCGGCGGGATGGAGGGCGTCACACATTGCTATTCTACTTTCTCTATCTTCTCATTTATTTTAATATCATGTCATTAGTTAAATAAATTTATGAGTGATAGTACTTTTTCCTATGTAGAGAAATTAGTGAGCTTCTTTCACTGATAAATAGGTCAAGAAAAAATATGTTGGACACTGCTAATGTGTTGCAAGTGGTACATAGTACTCCAAAATCAAGAAAATAAGTAATGACATCTAAGTGAGTAGGGTAGAGAATTTAGATATGATCAAAGGTAGAAAATGCATCAGATGCAACATCATTGGTTCATGGAATGATTATTTATTTTTTGTTTCTTAACTGGACTTTATTACTATATTCTATACTATTGTTTTCCCTAAAGTAGTTAGAATGTGCTTTTAATTAAGCTTTATATTCTATGTAAATGATTTCAATGTGTTGGTACAGTTCTTGCCATTTTTGGAATAGTTTTTTTTTAGTGGGTATAGCAAGCTTAAAATGATCCAAGAAGAAAATGATCAACAGGGAAGGGAATTTGTATTTTCAACATCACACTTATATTGAAAGCAATTTGTTACTGTTTCAATTTTTGTTTCTTTTTTTAAGATAAAATTTTGTTCATGTCGATGGTCATGTTGCGAAGGAATCCACAATCACAAAGCTGCTGGTATTTAATTCTGTCAAGATTTAAGAACTTAATCTTATTTGAGTCTGTGTTTAGTTTGACCCTTCATGACAGCATTAGTATTATCTTAGAAATAGAGTATTGAGAAGTAAGCATTAGTATTATCTTCGTGGGTATAGCAAGCTTAAAATGATCGAAGAAGAAAACTATCAACAGGGAAGGGAATTTGTATTTTCAACATCACATTTATTGTTAGCACCCAACTTAGGCATTCCTGACCGGCCAGAATGAGACCATGACGTCACATTCCCAAGGTCTATCAAGCATGTATAAGTCACATTACAATAATTATATAATATTAGAATGAATATCAGAGTAAATGATTATTCCTAAAGAAAGTGCCAAGGTAGCCCTGAGTCTTCATAGAAATTTAAATGAAAAGAAACGGTTTAGAAACAAAAAGGAAATAGTCTCAAATTTCGAACAAATGAAGAGGTATCTCATATGACTAAACAAAAACCAAAGAAGTAACCAAGCTGCAGCAACTGCCTACGCTACTATTGTGCATGGGCTCCTTGAGATGGATCCCCTCGTGGAGTACCTGAAGCTGAACCAAAAAGGGCGGGGGTGAGTCCCAGAACTCAGTGAGGGTGTACAAATGCAATCAGATAGATCAAATATATAAATATATTCATATATCATGTCATACTTTACCACGTACTCAAGACATATCATCATTGCAACTCTTAAGTTGCATTACAACCATTGAGTAAGATACTTGTTTTCCATTTGGAGTTGTTCACTAAAGTCTTTCACTCCGACGGCCGAATTCATACCCCGGTAACTGACCGACAAGTGACCTCGATCACTACATAACTACCCTCCAAACTCTGGGGTTCTTTCACTATGGTCCCCTCTCCGACGGTCACATTTATATACCGATCGAGTCCGTTGACCGATCGGATATACCAAATCTTACTCAATGTGTCCAACATCACAAAATAAAACAATTAACATCATGTAATCATGTTCTAATCATGATCACTCATTTACACCTTAGTTCTTCGTTACAAATACTACAAAACTATATATATATATATATATATATATATATATATCATAGAGCTGACACGCATTCATAAAACAAAAGGATTAAAAGAAAACTAACATAATTATTATATATATATACACGTAACAGACACCCTAAATCAAACTTATCAATTATAACTTTTATATACTTATTAATTATAACTTCACCGTAAAACAATAAGACACTGTGTATAGTATCATTATAAAGGCCATATTCTATCTTTATCTTAAGTGAATAATTTTTTTTTATATTATATATATTTTATATTTTATAGTTTTTCTAAAATTGAAAAATCATGCCTACATACTGTGATTTACGTTACTATCTATATACCCTGCACCTATGAAAGAACTCGCTCCTTGCCCAGTGATTCAATCACACATATGTGACAAAATTTTGATAGAGTAATTAAGAAATAATAAATTATTAATTTGATAAAGCCATAAAAGTAAATGCATTCCAAAGGCTGCAGACATCGCAATAGCAACAACTCTCTCCTGAGTCAATACTCTTTCACGCAAAACGACTCCAAAATCGAAAGACATAAAAGTACAGTAACAATGAGAAATCAAACAAATAAAATATCAAAGAACAAATATTCATCAACTATCATCAAATTATTTCAGCAAAACTTGCTCTATCACCTGCCATCATTAATCCATACTCAGATTCATAAAAGTCTATCTATAAAACCTACATCCCCTCACCTGAATCGAGAAAAAGAAAGGAAAAAAGAGAGTGAAATTGGATTTATTGCATCAAGAACATGTCTCTATTATCTT
Source organism: Sophora flavescens (assembly GCA_030762895.1). NCBI lineage: Eukaryota > Viridiplantae > Streptophyta > Magnoliopsida > Fabales > Fabaceae > Sophora > Sophora flavescens. The sequence goes on along the minus strand of CM061063.1, from coordinate 265,779,074 downwards.
GAGCCGCCGCGCCTTTTTCCTTTTTCTCTAGAGAAAACTGATTTTAAAAACATTATAACTCTTTTCCCCTTATTTTATTTCTTAACCATTACACTTACAGAAGGATCCCACCACATTAGGAGGTAAAAAAACAAAACCTCAAATAATTTATCTCATAACTCTATTTTACTACGCTAATCTCTTATACCTTTCATTAATATTATTATTATTATTTTTTCTTTAATAAATAACTTTTAACTTTGACCAATAAATGCTGATTAAACCCTTTTTTTTGGGTATTACATTTATATTGAAAGCAATTTGTTACTGTTTCAATTTTGTTTTCTTTTTTCTTCTTTTTTTTTAGTATAAAGTTTTTTTCATGTTAATGGTCATGTTGCAAAGGAATCCACAATCACAAAGTACTGGTATTTAATTCTGTCAAGATTTAAGAACTTAATCTTATTTGAGTCTATGTTTAGTTTGACCCTTCATGACAACATTAGTATTATCTTAGAAATAAGAGTATTGAGAAGTAAGCATTTAATTTCATGGTGTTGTGTTGTAGCTTTGTGTTTGTCTGTGACCGGGTATGGGTGCTTATGTATGCTAGATGCTGATTTCATTCACCCATGTCTTTTGTGTCTTTTGTTTTCAATTTGGATGTTCGATTTGGATATGGGTTGAAGATGAAAGGAAGCATGCAGTTTTAATTTTATATTTCGTTTGTTTTATCTTCAGTTCTGCATTTTAACTATGTGCAAACCTGAAGCCAATATTGTGATTCATGGCGGCTACCTACCTCTAATATGTTTTAAACAATTTTGGATATCCAAGTTCACTTTATTTTGGTATTTTTGATGCTATCATTTCCGTCAAGAAGTTTAGTTTACTGGGGTTGTTTTGTGAAGTTATGTGATGAAGATTTTGATGAATGATTAATTTGTTGTTATTGTTGGATCATTTGGCTTTAATTTGGATGATGGAGTTTGGAGAATATGTAGGAGGGAAATGAAGATTTTTGGATTTTGGGTTGAGTGTCTCAGATAGGGACGGGCCCAGGAATTTTATGTTGTGAGGGCAAAATTCATATAAATTTGCAACGTAAAAAATATAATATTTCATTTCTAAAAGTATAAACATACATCATAATTGTTCTCTAGGAGTTTTCATATTTTGGAAACATTGAATGATTTTCTCATTTTCAACATTCTCAAAAATCTCTCTATATATAAGTAAATAAACAATCACTAGTGCAGGAAGCACTTTTTACGTCAGTTAAAAGTGTTTTTTAACGTATGAAAAAAGTCTGACGTTATTCGAGCAGACGTTAAAAGTGTAACTTTTAACGTCAGTTAATTTAAATAACTGACGTTAAAATATTTTTTTTAAAAAAATTATATCTATCTTAAGTTCCAGCAATTCTTCCCTTAGCCATCACAGAGAGGGGAAACTGAGGGAACAATACACTAGTGCAATAAGTGTTTTTTAAGTCAGTTAAAATTGATTTTATACGTCAGAATATTGTCTGACGTAAATACAGTTGACGTTAATAATTAATATTTTAACGTCAGTTGTTTAAACAACTGACGTTAAATATAAAACTATTAACGTCAGTTCTTTAACACAACTGACGTTAATGTTGTTCAAACTAACATCAGTTGTGTTAAAGAACTGACGTTAAAGGTTTTATTTTTAACGTCAGTTTTCTAATACAATTAATGTTAATAGTGTACTGTATACTTTATAAAATACTATTAACATCAGTTATTTGATACAACTGACGTTAATAGATTTTTTTTTTAAAATTCAGTTTTAAAATATCACTCCCCTCAGCTATTCCTGTATTCAGTAAATATCCCAGTAACACAGAATATCGCACACATTACAGAATTGCAAACACTACCCTTAAATTTCAATATTAACAAAAAGAAAAGAAATATACAAAGGAACAATGGGGGGACTTAAAACCAAAACCCATGTATATGAAAAACATAACTATCTACAAGTATATATATATAAATTTTAGTCTCTAATGTCTAAAAACAAAACTACCAATCTAAGTATATATATATATATATATATATATATATATATATATATATATATATATATATATATATATATACATGTTATTAATTAGTTTCTAAAGTCTAACAAAAAAAACTATTCATCTAAGTATTGCGGAGGTATCTTGTCAATTCCTTTTTCAGCCGCATACTTGAAGAAGAATTTTGCTAAGCGCATCCTCAAGTATCTATACTCATCTTTTTGAAGAGGCGATTGGTCGTTAAATGCCTACACACGTTCAAATAATAACATTAACATTAACGCAAGTCATCACCAAAACTATAATATATATTTAACAAGTTGTTTAAATATTACCTTCTTCCATCCATCCGTAATAGATGCGGAGACTATGTTCAGCATACGAAGCATCACATAATAGCCGTACGACCACCCGTCAGGTTGAAATCGAGACTACAAACAAAATTAATTTCAATGTCAGCTAAATATACATATCAAGTAGTAATTATAATATTAATTATTTTATAAATAAACTACCAAACCTTGAGGATGGTCCATTCAAGATTTCCTTTAGCCTTAGAAGTCCTACTTCTCCCGTTGGCGCAACTTATGCTACTCGCCTTCAGCACGCTATCATAAACAAATAATCATGTCAATTAACAAATTCATATATCATGTATGTAATAAAATAAAAACAACTGATATTAAAACTTAAATTAAATTTAAGATTAGTTACTTACGTATTTACAGCTTCCAACACCTCCTGTGGCGGGTTTTGGTGGAGAGAGCATAAGAATATGACAGTATGCCTAGACGGGTGAAGTACGAACAACTGCCAATGGTTATTCATACAGTAGGGAGCCAGATATAATTCTTTCCGATTGTCTCCCAACAAGTTCCCTATGTATTTACTAAATGCATCACCAGCAAAGAATTGGGGCACAAGGATTGACGGATCTAAGAAGCCGTAAACTGATGCAACACCCTTATCAAGCTGAAGACGATGGAGATACCTAAGATATGAAAAGGTGTGGATGTTAATTACATAATATATATATTGAAATTAAAATAAATTATTAAATGAAAAAATACCAAAAATAAATAAGTTATAAAATTAAAATTAACTTACGTGCACCAAAGACTCAAAACCGTACTGGCCATCCAGACGTTATCTCTGCAGGGGTGCCCGAGATCTTCACCACAGAAGGAAAATATTCTCTGTTGATTTGGGCGTGCCACCCATCCATCGTACTCCAATGGACATTCAAAAATCTCAAACGCATAATCCTCACCAAGTGAGAACAAACGAGTGACAGGTGACAACGACACCGACGTCGACTTGGCCTTCAATTTAGGAAAAATAAAATAGATAAGTTGTTGATAATTAAAAAAAACACAAGTAATTATTTGACTAATTTGGACATTAATAATGAATACATACCTTTGTTAACATTTCGAGCTCACGTCGTTTGAAGTCCAACTCAAGCTCACGCCTTTTCATTTCCAACTCAAGCTCATGGCGTTGGACTTCCAACTCCCGCTCCCTAGCTGCCAACTCATCGTCCTCCACATGTACCCTACTATAACTCTCTTTTGTGCTCACATGTGAAGGGTTGGCATGCCCTGCGGTGTCCTGGGATGAACCGACAGAGGAAAGCTCTCTAGCAAGCGCCTACTTGAATTCTGGGTTGGACAGTAAGCTTTGCAACAGATGCGTTGTAATAGCAGGGTTAGAGATGAGCTACTGAGTCATGTCAGAAAAACCGGCCCACATATTCTAATCTCCCTCACCAAATGAACAATTAAGTGAACCATTATGTCGAAAAAGGAAGGAGGAAAATACATCTCCAATTGGCACAAGATTGTAGTAGCCTCAACTTCCAAGTCATCCAACATACGGGGGTCAACGACTTTGCTACATATAGAATTGAAGAATGAGTACAATCGAGTAATGGCATGTCTCACATTTTTTGGAGAAATACCACGAATAGCAACGGGCAGAAGTTGTTGCATCAAGATGTGACAATCATGAGACTGTAAGCCAACTAATTTAAGATCACTAGAGACAAGCCTCTTCATATTTGAAGAGTAACAATGTGGAACTTTGATGCCCTGAAGACACCCGCGGAAACTTTGTCTCTCTTTTTTTGACAAAGTATGACATGTTGGCGGCAAATAAGTCCGCTTACCATCCTCAACAACTGGATCTAACTGCTCTCGTATACCCATAGCAACGAGGTCGAGACGAGCAATCACACCATCCTTTGTATTGCCCTGAATGTTGAGAAGCGTCCCGATCACACTATCACACACATTTTTCTCCACATGCCTCACATCAATGCAGTGTCTGACATCAAGCTTGCGCCAGTATGGAAGATCAAAGAATATCGACCTCTTCTTCCATATGTTTTTTCTCAAGACTTTACCTTTCTTTTTGGACTTGCCGAATATAACATCGATGCCCTTTACCCTCTGATAAACCTGCTCTCCAATTAAGGCCGCCAGAGCTTCTTCTGTCACTTGGCATCCATTAAAAGCTTTTTTCATCTTACTATATGGGTGATCACGTCTAAGAAATCTCCGATGCCCAAGGTAAACCGTCTTCTTTCCATGATGCAACTGAGTGTAGCATGTGCCTTCTTCACATATAGGGCATGCTTTATGCCCCTTGATACTGTACCTGGACAAGATACCGTATGCTGGAAAGTCATTGATGGTGAAAAATAACATGGCACGAAGCTTGAAAGTCTCATAAGAATACCCATCAACTACATCAGCACCTTCCACCCACATCGTTTTCAAATCTTCAATCAAGGGACTTAGATAAACATCTAAGTCATTTCCCGGTTGCTTAGGGCCCGAAATCATCATAGACAACATCATGTATTTGCGCTTCTGATGAGTGTGATTTCACCTCATCTTTGTTTATGATTTTGCATGCATTTTCATATAGTTTAGGCATTTTTAATTTTATTTTTGGTTATTTTTACTTTGGAACGGGTAAGGCGATTTTTGTGGTGTTGTTTTGCAGAAATCAAGGATAAAATGCTCAAGATCAACCATGATGGAGTTTGGATGAAGATGGAGCTTGAAAAGTGAAGAAAATGAGCTAAACAGAGCCCATCACAGCCTAGCCGTGATGCCCATCACGACCATGATCGAGCAAAACTGAAAAGGAAGAAAGGCTGAAGTCAGAACTGGTATGACCATCACGGCCGTGACCTTTCACCCCCACAAGTCAGAATCTGTCACGGCCTAGCCATGATTCCTATCACGGTCTAAAACTTGAAGGCTCGCAACACGAAAGTACACTCGCCTCGCGAGAGTCTGAATTCTATAGAAGTACCCAAGGCAGAAGTCGTCACGGCCTAGCCGTGATGGCCATCACGGCCGTGACGCGCATTACTTGGACCTGAAGCAACTGAATTGGATCAGAATTTGAGTTAGATTGGGATCCGAACTTCCCAAATCTATAAATAGGGGATCAAGTCAGAGGCTTATAGATACAGACGGACTTCTGGGCTGCTACCACTTAGGCTTTAATCTAGGATCTCTCTTCTTCTTCCTCTTCTTCTCTTAATTTATTTTCATGTTATTTGTAACCAAGCTTGTCGTCACCATGACAAGACTTGAGTAGTAGTTTAGTTTCTAGGGATTGGGGCTATGCCCGAGTTTTGTTTATGTTGTTAATTTTGATGTAATATCTTTGTTAATTTCGATTTTGCTTTAGATCTGATTTCTAGTGTTTGAATCACTCGTAAATTCGGTGGCCACTTGTTAGCGTGTCATAGGCATTCTAAGGAGGAACCTAGCGGTGAACTTAGGTGTCGGATTTATAGAGTCAGACTTAGGACTGAAATCACGAGAGTTAGAAGCCATCCTTCGAGGATCAACGAGTTGTCACGAAACGCAAAGGGTCCAATCTGAATTCGACTACCACGAGAGTAGTGGTTGGTTCAATTGGGCACGGTTTTTGTAACCCGAGAGGGAGCTTAATCTATTTGAGGATAAACTCGCCTTCAAGGCAATTTCGATAATTAACAAGGGTAAATCAGATTAGTAACATAAACAGCCTCGTAGGTAACCCAAATCCCTAGGAATCCATCTAGATCCAAAAACCACAAATAGATCTGTTTTCTGTTTTATTTATCTCTTAATTCAAATTCAAAACCTTTTCAAAATACAAATCCTTTTTATACAGTCCAGATTTACTAATTTGATAATTAGTTGTGATTCGAGATCACAGTCTCTGTGGGATCGATATCTTTTATTACTTGGCGACAATCCGGTACACTTGCCGGAATCGCACGTGCGCTCGCACGCCCACATCAAGTTTTTGGCGTCGTTGACCGGGCCTGTGCTTTCTCAAACCTCAATTTAATTTTTAAATTGATTTTTCTGGACTTTTTATTTAATTTTCGTATAAAAAATAATTCTTCTTCTTCGTTTTAGTATCTATCTCTCTGTGTTTTTCTGTTTTATGAAAAGGTCCCTAAGTCTTGGAAATCTTATTGAAGTCGACCCCGAAATCGAAAGGACTTTCCATAGACGTAGGAGGCTACAAAGAGAGAGAGAGAGGTTGATCCCCATTCCACTAATGGCGATTCTTCCGGATACGAAACCATTGAAGGACTACGCAGCCCCAAATGCTAGGGGTTTGCGAACTGGGATTGCGAGGTCAGAGATTGAGGCAGAGAACTACACTATACCGCCTATGCTAATCAACATGATTAGGCAGCACCAATTCGGAGGATTGCCCTCGGAGGACCCGACTGATCACGTAGAAACATTCTTGGAGTTCACCGATGCAATTAGGATTCATGGTGCCCCGATCGATGCTATACGCTTAAGGTTGTTCCCCTCATCTCTGACTGGAAAGGCAAAGGCTTGGCTAAAGCAATTGCCCGCCAACACCTTGTCTACTTGGGACCAACTGGAGCAGGCGTTCTTGGAGAAATTCTTTCCTCCATCCAAGACGGCCTACACACGAACCCAGATCACCGGCTTCTTCCAAAAAGACGGAGAATCCTTATCTGAAGCTTGGGATCGCTACAAGGGACTGCTGGAGTCTTGCCCACACCATGGACTCGAGAGGTGGTTACTAGTGCACACCTTCTACAACGGATTGGACTACTCTTCGAAGGTGTCACTTGAATAATCTTGAATAATTTGAGAAGATCAAGAGGCACAAATCATAAATTAATAGATTTGTCTAGTGTTTTCAGGTTAAAGAGGAAGGAAGAACAAAAAGAGCAAGGACTAATAAAGTCAGAAGCCATCACGCCCAGGCCGTGACAGTGGTCACGACCGTGATGAGCTAATAAAGGAGACCAGAAAGGATCACGGCCCAGCCGTGATATCCATCACGGGTGTGATGAGTAGGATGCTAAGACCAGAATTGATCACGGCCAGCCCGTGATGAGCCTCACGGCCGTGATGCAGTTTCCAACAAGTTTTTAACTGGAATGTGAGCCAACACCCGCTACCACCTCGGTGAGTTGTTCCAATTTTTCTCCTCTCTCCGACTTGATTATTTACATTGGGGACAATGTAAGTTTTTAAGCTTGGGGTAGGGGTATTTTTGCAAATTTTTGCATTTTTACATTTTTCATGTTGCATTCATGTAAGCATAGTTTTGCATGATCACATTCTTTAGATTGCCCCTCACTTAGAATATGCATCCAATTGTGAGAACTTGGTGCCAAATGAATTGCGATAGTGAATTTATGAACCCAATTTTTTTTATTCTTGTGACAAGGCTAAAAATAAAAATTCTTGAGATGATCTTTTGATAGTTGATAACTAGCATGTGGTCCCTTAAATTTGTGTTTCTCACTGATTTTTGAACTACTAAATGTAAGATTTTGAGCCAAAAAGGGGTACTCACTAAATCTACCCCATTCCTTGTGATAGAGTGTTTTATTCCTCTTGGATTGTATTTTCTAGAACTTGACTTGAAACCGTTTTGAAACTTCAAAATTTTTGAAAACATTTTTGAAAATGATTGAGGCACTAGGTGTTTTTCCGGCCTTCTGAGCTTCGACTAATTGAATGCTACCCCTTAGTTGCCCAATTTTGAGCCTAAAGGATTAAAATACTTTTCTTGGTACCTTGAATTACTTTGATAAATAATGCTTGGTATGACACCTTTTAAAGTATTACAAAAAGGGTAAAAAGGTAGTTTGAAAAAGTATGAGATGAGAAAGTTAGAAAATATTTCTCTTGAGCTAAAAATCTCCCCTTCTCCAAATAAATAAAATGAAATAAACACAAAAAAAAAATGGAGAAGGGGATGACAAAAGAAAGTGAGAAATAAAAATAAAAAGAAAGAAAGATGGAAAAATGAATCAAAGCCCAAAAAGGTATTTTAGAAGGTGTCATGCTTTGCAAAGTTTGATAATTTGTTTAGCCTTTTTGAAATTTCCTTTTCTTGATCTCCCCACCTAACAATAAATCCCATGGCCACATTACAACCAAAGTAAAAGACCTCTTGATTCTTATGTGTTTTAATTAATAAAGTAGAGATTTGGTTAATAGTCAAGCTTATGGCAGAATACCTTCCTTGAGGAAATTGAGCGAAATGTCATATACCCTGGAACACTTGAGTGAGGTGAGACGAGTGCCTGAATCAGTGAGAATATGAATTTGATGAACCTAAGCTTCTAATTGGACTTGAAATTGATAATCTCTTGGGGATTTATTGAATATGCCTATTACTTGGATTAGTTGCTAGGGTTCTTGGTTCACTATCCATGCATTGATTATTTATATCTTATGGCCTTGGTAATTGCTTGAGGACAAGCAAAATCTTAAGCTTGGGGTGATTTGATGAGTGTGATTTCACCTCATCTTTGTTTATCATTTTGCATGCATTTTCATATAGTTTAGGCATTTTTAATTTGATTTTTGGTTATTTTTACTTTGGAACGGGTAAGACGGTTTTCGTGGTGTTGTTTTGCAGAAATCAAGGATAAAATGCTCAAGATCAACCAGGATGGAGTTTGGATGAAGATGGAGCTTGAAAAGTGAAGAAAATGAGCCAAACAGAGCCCATCAAGGCCTAGCTGTGATGCCCATCACGGTCATGATCGAGCAAAACTGAAAAGGAAGAAAGGCTGAAGTCAGAACTGGTCACGGCCTAGCCGTGATGACCATCACGGCCGTGACCTTTCACCCCCACAAGTCAAAATATGTCACGGCCTAGCCGTGATTCCTATCACGGTCTAAAACTTGAAGACTCGCGACGTGAAAGTAAACTCGCCTCGCGAGAGTCTAAATTCTATAGAAGTACCCAAGGCAGAAGCCATCACGGCCTAGCCGTGATGGCCATCACGGCCGTGACGCGCATTACTTGGACTTGAAGCTACTGAATTGGATCAGAATTTGAGTTAGATTGGGATCCGAACTTCCCAAATCTATAAATAGGGGATCAAGTCAGAGGCTTAGAGATACAGACGGACTTCTGGGCTGCTACCACTTAGGCTTTAATCTAGGATCTATCTTCTTCTTACTCTTCTTCTCTTAGTTTATTTTCATGTTATTTGTAACCAAGCTTGTCGTCACCATGACAAGACTTGAGTAGTAGTTTAGTTTCTAGGGATTGGGGCTATGCCCGAGTTTTGTTTATGTTGTTAATTTTGATGTAATATCTTTGTTAATTTCGATTTTGTTTTAGATCTGATTTCTAGTGTTTGAATCACTCGTAAATTCGGTGGCCACTTGTTTGCGTGTCATAGGCATTCTAAGGAGGAACCTAGCGGTGAACTTAGGTGTCGGATCTATAGAGTCAGACTTAGGACTGAAATCACGAGAGTTAGAAGTCGTCCTTCGAGGATCAACGAGTTGTCACGAAACGCAAAGGGTCCAATCTGAATTCGACTACCACGAGAGTAGGGGTTGGTTCAATTGGGCACGGTTTTTGTAACCCGAGAGGGAGCTTAAGATATTAGAGGATAAACTCGCCTTCAAGGCAATTTCGATAATTAACAAGGGTAAATCAGATTAGTAACATAAACAGTCTCGTAGGTAACCCAAATCCCTAGGAATCCATCTAGATCCAAAAACCACAAATAGATCTGTTTTCTGTTTTATTTATCTCTTAATTCAAATTCAAAACCTTTTCAAAATACAAATCCTTTTTATACAGTCCAGATTTACTAATTTGATAATTAGTTGTGATTCGAGATCACAGTCTCTGTGGGATCGATATCTTTTATTACTTGGCGACAATCCGGTACACTTGCCGGAATCGCATGTGCGCTCGCACGCCCACATCAGCTTCATGCACAACCAAGGGGGCAGGTTGTAAATTATCAACAGAACAGGCCATGAACTATGAATACTACTCATGTTACCATAAGGATTCATTCCATCCGTAGAAAGTTCAATCCTTAGGTTTCTTGGCTCATCGGCGAAATATGGAAACATAGTATCAATATTCTTCCATTGCATAGAATCAGCAGGATGACGAACCTTTCCATCACGTTTCCTCTCATCATTATGCCATCTAAGATTCTTTACATCTTTCGCATTGGCAAACAATAGATTTAACCTTGGAATTATTGGAAGATACCACAACACCTTCGCTGGAAGACCCTTTTTTCTCACATCATCAAGATCATCATCATCATCACCACCCTTCACTTTGTATCGTGATAACCCACATTTGGGGCAATCGTGATTGTCTTCATGAACACCAGTGTACAATATGAAATCATTGGGGCATGCGTGTATCTTCTTATACTCCATACCCATCAGACACAATACCTTCTTGGCCTCATAGTTACGGTCAGGCAATGTGTTGTCCTCCGGAAGCAAGTCTTTCAACACTTCAAGTAATTCCGTGAAGCTTTTATCGGTCCAACCATTTCTCGCCTTCAAACAAACCAATTTTAGCACCACCGACAACCGTGTATGAGTATTACACCCTGGATATAAAGGCTTATCCGCATCACCGTACAACCTATCATACACATGAGCTCGATGAAAAGATTCTTGTCCAATATCACGGATCATGTCCTCTACTCGATCATCCTCCATATCTACGTCAACATCCTCACTTTATGAGACACTTGCCGTACAACTCAACAACACATCACTATGCCATATCCATCTTGTATAACTCTTGCAAATCCCTTCACAAATCAAATGAGTACGTATATCCTTCACCGTACATTTCCTCGTATTCAAACATTTGACACAAGGACAACAGAACATTCCATTACTATTAGGAACATTCTTTTGAGCAAATTCTATAAATTCTCCCACCCCCTTCAAATACTCAACACTAGTGCGCTTACAAACCATCCAACTACGATCCATAACTAGATAGGTTCTGTAGATATACAAAACATATATCCAAGGCGTTTAAAAATTATTTCAAATTTACATCATTTTTAGGTTTCTTAAGAGAAAAGAAATAAGTAGATGAAGATAAATTAACAAAACAGAATTCAAATGAGCAATATATTGTTGATGTCACCTGCTACAAGCAACTCTAAATTTCTTCCCATTTTGAAATAGGTCATGATAGCAAAAGAAAAACAAGAGAAAACACAAAACCCACGACCAGAAATAGAGACATTCCAAACAACTCAAACTCACAGTTTCGAGTTTCAACTACAGAGACTACAGTTTCAACATACACTCAAAACCAAAAATAAAAAATGTGCCCTAAAGACTCACCAGAAATAAGTGCTCGTGTGGTGGTGGGGAGGGGAGGGGAGGTCGAGTGGTGGCCAACGTTCGATGTGGTTACTGAGAGCAGAGGGACAAGGAGAGTTAGTGTGCGGGAAGGGGAAAGAGAGATGTCAAGTTATTGCAAAGAATGAGCGGGAAAGACAGAGTTAGGGTTAAGAGTGTACCTCACGGTGGTGGCGAAGAAGCCCTCGCGGTGGTTGCGGTGGAGATGAGCTCGCGATTAGGGCAGAGTGAGAGTGAGAGTGATAGTGAGATTGAGAGTTGAGAGTGAGAGTGAGCGTGATGAAAAGAGAAGAACAGAGACGTACAGAGCGAAGTGAAGAAGTCGTGCGGGTGTAAACGTTATAATCAAAAACCAAAAGTAAAACAACATTTTACGTCAGTTGTTTGTAACAACTGACATTAAAGGTCATTTATTTAACGTCGGTTGTCTTAAACAACTGACGTTAAAAGTCATTATTTAACGTCAGTTGTATTAAAGAACCGACGTTAAAAATAAATATTTTTTATTTAAAAACACTTTTAACGTCAGTTGTTGAAGACAACCGACGTTAAAAGTGTATAAGTTTCTGCAAAAACATCCATTTATTTGACTACTGTGCTACTTACCATGACTACTATGCTACTTACCCATGCACATTGTAACTTAATCCTCTTAATGAGCATTAAGTTTATAGATCAGTTTTCAATAAAATCAGGTAGTATCTCTTCTCTATATAAAGAACCATTCTTCTGTATCAGTCTGTATTACACCCCCCCCCCCCCCCCCTCTTCTTTTCCTCTATATTTCGGGCGTTTTCTATTCCTTCACAATATGGCTCTATCATATTTGAGATTTTGTTATTTCTTCCTATACCTAGACTTAAAGGTCTCTGTCTTAATGGTCAAAAAACTTGAGGTTGAGTAAATCACGTAACATGGATGGTAAGGTTGGGTGAATCACGTAATGTGATTCCCTCACTTTATTTCATCCCCGTCATCCCTTTTACTCCGCTTTAGCAGCAAGTGACTGTGGATTCAAGATGATGCATCAAGAAATTCAAGTGAGGGAGGAGATGCATCCATTGGAGTTTCTGAGGACAGGATTGAGAAGAAAATGATGTCGAAGCAGAAACTTTTTTATATTTTAGGGCTATGTTGCAAAATATTTTTATCTTTTAATCATGTAATTGTAACTTATGAATCGCTTCAATGAGATACGATTTGATTATACATATATAACTTGTTTTATGTTAAGTGTTTATTTATTTTAATTTGCACAAGAATTTGTTTACTAATTCAAGCTAATTAATTAAGATTAAAAATAAACTTGTTTTAAAAAAAAGTTTAGAAATAACTGCACTATATGAGGTGATCTGCGTTAAGAGTGACAACAGGGAGATAACAACGAAATAAAGATAGGAATGAGTTAGGGATATAGGATTATATACGTCAGTTATTTATTTAACTGAAGTAAAAATCACACTTTTAACGTCAGTCATATAAACAACTGACATTAAAAGTGTTAATAATTCTTGCAAATCACTTTTAACGTTAGTTCATTAAACAACTGAAGCAAATAGTGATTTAATATTTACAAAACTGCCACCACCTCATTTTTAACGTCAAACATATGGTCAACTGACGTAAAACGTTCCCGTATATTACATTATTTCCACTAGTGATGATTCATATGAGCATACTAACCAAAACTTATGAATTACATGTCTCAATCATGAGCATATATAAGCTCTAATAGAAAAAAGGGGGAGGGAGTAAGGGATACTTAAGAACTTCAAACTCAGATGATAACTGAGGAAATTAAAGATGAAAGGATGCACTGTACATTATGTATACACCCGTAAAAAAAAAGAAAATGAACCAAGAAAGATTGAATAACATAAAGTATCAAAGTTACAAACCATAAACAAAAACAAATCATGAACAAAAAGCAAGAAAATTTGGAACTTTCAAAAAAAAAGTAGGAAGTTTCTTCACAGATCTTCATTTGCATGTCTTTGTAACACCCCGATTTTTCCGCTTTCTAAGATCGGTATAAATATAAATAAATGTTTATATTTTTATCTGAAACTTAGAAAATGATTTTGGGAAAACCAAAGTCATATTAATATCATACTTATTTTTATAAGTATACGGTGAAATTTTGGGTCAAAAATTCAGACGAAACCCGGTCTGCGATTTATTGACAGTAAGATTTTACTGCTCAAATGACCTAATTTTGACTCGTGAACGAAACAATTAAGATTTTTATGAAGTTTCCAACTTCTTTGGCTATTTTAAAAATTTTTCACTTAAAAAGTGAATTAAAATATATTATTCGGGCGTTATACGAAATCGGGTAAACGACGGAGCTGAAAACGGGATTTTCGGGACCCGCTAACGGATAAATAGGATGTCAAATCATGATGAGTCACAAGGGGTGAGTCATGGGATGACTCCTCATGGTCATGATTACTTTTTAGGGGAAATGACCATTATGCCCTTATGGTTGATTTTAATTACAAATTAACCTAAAGCAAGATTACACCTTTGTCCTTGGATTTTTGGCATATTGACCCTTTTGCCCTTGAAACCCACGTCCTCAAGGCTGCCAAGAGGCCCAACTTCACACCTATTTAAGGAGCACTTCATCTTCTTCATCAACTTTGCCATTTTCCATTAAAACTCCTAAGTTGCCATAGCTTGATTTTGTGAAGGAAGTAGAAGATTTCTTGCTCATTTCTTGATTCCAAGAGGTAAACCTTTCTCATCCTCCTTGTTTAGCATCATGTTCTTCATTTACTTTCATGATTTAAAGCCTTGATCATCCTTTCCAATTTCTAGATCTAGAACTTTGAAAAATCATAGTAAATCATAGAAAAATCCTAAAAATGTGAAACCAATTTCTATGATCCTATTATCCTCTCTATATTCAAGATCCAAGAGTGTGCATAAAAATAAATTTTCGTGCCTAGTTAACCTAAAGAGGCCGAACCTATGTCTTGGTGGGGGAAGGATTTTGTTCATTTTCTTTACATGATCCAATCTTATAAGTTATGTAGGTATTGGATCTATGTTGTTTGAAATGAATCAAGGTCTCTAAGCTAATTTAGTTTTCATGGCTGAAATTTAATTGTTTGAGGATTGGAAGATTTAATTTCAATCTTTGAACAATGATCATTGATTTAGGGTTTTAAGTAACTAGGAATCATTAATCCAAGAGTTTAGAAATTTTAGAGATTTTTAACCCCAAAGTCAGCCCTTGGCCGAAACCAACATGTAGGATTTTAGGCTTGATTTATTTGTTTGTTTGTTGATTGAGTGTTATGTTTAATGAAGGATAAACTAGATTATCGTGTACGTGCGTTGACGGTTCCCAGATTCACGACAAAGTTTTAAATCGGAAGCTAAGTTCTTCGAGAGGTAAGGGGAGCTTACCTGAGGGATTTTTCTCAATAACTGTTTGCTTGTAGTGTGGTTGATATGATTTATATGTGGTTGTGATTAATTGTTTATGTTGTTTATCTGTGTATCGGTGATTGATCTGCTTTTAATTTATTTAATTATCTGCAGTTGTATATTATAGTGCTATGATGCATGATCTGCCTGGTGATATAATTATGATAATTGTTATTGACTGTTGTTTGTGAGTGTTGTTTGAGAAGCCTGACAGTGGTCAGTGCACAACCGATTAAACAGATAAAAACTTTAATAAGCTGTGAAAATTATATTCAACGTTTTATGGGAAATGTTGGAATATAATAATAGTGGAAAATATTATTTTGGAAAAATAATGAGTTTTGAGAAATATTATTATTTTAATGATTTGTTAGTGTAAAAGTAATTTATGAGTCACAATGAGAGCGAAACCGTGAAAATATTTTTGCACTGCTAATTTTTACGTAAGAAATTCCGGAATATTACAAAATATTCTTTTATGAAATTAATTGGTGAAAATAAGTTAATCATGATTTTAGAAAATTAATTAAGTGTAAAAAGTTAAGTTTTGGCTTAAAAAGCCTTAAAAATAATATTTGACGGCAAATTTGGAAAAGTGTAGACAGCAAGTATTTTTGAAACGGCAGTGCATATTTTGAGGAGAATAAACCTCAAGTGACTCATTGGTTTGTGAAAAACTAAGTTTTATAATTTAAGGATTTTATAATGAATTTCTACCTTGGAAAAAGAATTTCTGAAAGTCGAAAGTTGATTCAACCGTGTTGAAAGTACAGTTGGACTTAGTAACCGAGACGTCGGGGTACTAAGGTTCTGTGTTGTGTTGGACTCGAGGTCATTTGGACTTGAGGGCCTATACCGTATACGTGAGGTATACCGTATTGAAACATTGAAGATGTTTTGTAGTACCACGAACCTAAGACTGGTGCATCGGTCGAGAGGAGTCGTGATTGAGCACTCGGACTGTGAGGTCCTGTGTTGTAATAAAAGTTTTAAGGGTGTTTTAAAACTATGTGGGTCGTAAGCCATTTTGAGCTTTGTCAAAGAAAGATTGAACACAAAGAAAAGAATGAAACAAAAGTGTTTTGTATGCATTGGCGAGGCGTGCCGGTATTCTCGCTGCGTGCCCGATATTCGCGGCTGCGTGCGTGTTTCGCCGTGGCCCGTATTCGGGCTGTGGGCCCGTGTTCGCCGCTGCGTGCCTGGTGTTCTCGGCTGCGTGCCTGGTGTTCTCGGCCGCGTGCCCGTATTCGGGCCGTGGGCCTCGTATTCGCGGTGGGCCCGTGTTCGGGCCGCGTGCCTGTGGTCCGCCGCGTGCCTGGTGTTCGCGGCCGCGTGCCGTGATTCGCCGTGGGCCTCGTATTCGGGCCGCGTGCTGCGTATTCTCGCCGTGGGCCCGTATTCGGGCCGTGGGCCCGTATGCAGTTGCGTTTCGGAGTCCGATCAACTCAATTATGGTTGGGATATCTCATGAGATTAAGTGTGAATGTTTAGATGATGGATAGAAGTGTTCATGCATAGTTTTCCAATGTTGATGTTTGGGGTGTGAAACCCATCGATAAACCTGTATGCTATATTTGAGATGTTTATGTATATGTGCATGTGTCTTCTTTTGTGCTAGCATTTAGTTATTTTGTTAAATCCATATATTGGCGTCTCACCCTTACAAACATATCAGAGTCGCACAAGGGATGAGATCTCTACAAAAAAGGATAAGGTTGTCTAGTTCGAGGCATCTTTGTCTTTGCTCCAGGTTAGCGGTAGTGTCTCATTTAGTTACGACCAGCTTAGGTCCTATTTTGATATATTATGTTTAGGAGAATAAAACTGATAATGATCTAGGTGTGAAGACATATGAGGCAGTATAGTTGTATGACTTATATACATTATGTATTTAAGTGTGATTTGATTACGTTGTTGTTGTTATAAGGTTAAAAAGAAAAAAAAATTATCACCATATTTTGAAAGGATGAACATTGAGAAAACATTATTTTCCGAAAGCAACCAGCAAATTAAGTTTTATTTCCGCAAACAGGTAACCATGTGATGACCCGAGTTAGGGTGTCACATTAGTGGTATCAGAGCTGGTCGAGTCTTTTGGGATCTTTGGGGAATAGGTCTGTTGTGTTGACGTTGTGTTTTCTCTGAGTTAAGTTTTGTTTGAATTGCTTCTTAGAAGTAATGTGTGTTAATACACCAATGCACGTTTCATTTTCTGGTTGCGGTCTAACTGATTTTGTTTTAAAGGTCAGTTATGGAACTCGCACCAGAAGGTGGACGTGGACGAGGACATGGACGTGGTCGTGGAAGAGGCCGTAGAGGTGGTCGTGTTGGCGGTCGTGGTAACATGAATGAAGAGAGTATGAAGGAGGAGTGGATTATGCGGCTCAAGCAATGGAAAATGTGGCAGCGGCGATTGCAAATCAAACTGCAGCTATGAATGTTCAGAATCTGCAAGCTGCGGAAGGCAAGGCTTTGATTGCGTTTCGAAGTCAAAATCCTTCACAGTTTGGTCTGAATGCGGAGCATGAGAAGGCTGATTTGTGGATTCAGGAGCTGGAGAAAATCTTCGAGTTGGTAGTCACGCCGGCAGAAGTTAGGGTTACTTATGCTGCTTTCCTGCTGATAGGAGATGCGGAGTATTGGTGGAAGGGTGTTCAACAACTGCTTGAAGCTGATCATCAGGAAATTACCTGGAACATTTTTCGAACTGCATTCATGGACAAGTATTTTCCGGAGAGCGTTAGGATCGAGAAAGAACAAGAATTTCTGGGATTACAACAACAAGACATGTCTGTGGGAGAGTATGCGGCTAAGTTTGAATCGCTTGCCAAATACTTTCGTTTCTTTCAAGCACAACCCAACGAGAGCTGGAAATGTGAGAGGTTTGAAGCGGGCTTAAGGTTTGAGATTAAGGAGTCTGTCTTACCTCTGCAACTTCGAACTTTTCAAGCTTTAGTCGAAATGAGTCGGAAGATTGAGCAGATGAGGAAAGGAAGAAATGATAAGGGAAATGTTGGAGGACCCACTAGATCCAAGGATCAATCTGAGAATCAGGGAGAAAAGCAAGTGCAGAGAAAACCTTATTTCCGACCACCAGGGAATGACCAAAATATACAACAACATCATTCGAATTTTGCTGCAACAGGGAATAGTGGCCAAAATAATCAAAATCAAAGTCAAATTTGAAGGTGTTTCAGCTGTGGAGATACAAGACATATGTTGGATGCTTGCCCTGTGAGGGGAGCTAAGTGTTTCAACTGTGGTCAAGTAGGACATTTGGCAAAGGATTGCAATGCAATAAAGAGAGCTAAGTGTTTCAACTGTGGCCAAATGGGACATTGGGCGAAGGATTGCAATGCACCAATGCATGGACCGGCTGTCAATAATACCAGAGCGAATAAACCGACGGCTGCGGGTAGAGTTTTTCATGCGTGAAACGCTGAGACTTCAAACCATAACGGTAACCTCTTAACTATACTATTTTAATTCGGGTACAATTCATACTTGTTTCGATGGATTGTGTGTGGATATGTTGAAATTACTTGTTTCTGTGATTATCATGAGATGATTGTTTCAAATTTCAACTATTCAATTGGTCATTGTGAAATTTAGTATGTTTGGACTGTCCTATTTTGTTCGGGATAGACACTTCTTAACAAAACAAGTTTCTTGATCAGACTTAGTCTAGTTACTTCTACCATTGGGGAAAGTGACCTAGCCTGCATTTTATCGGATTGATATCCTTTTAAAATTGTTATGTTCTTGTGAAAGGAGAAACTTTCTTAGATTCATGTTTGTAAAAGTGTACCGATCATACATTTTTACTTCCCGAATTTGTTAAAGAATCTTTATGCACATAACATTCTTGTATTCTTAGCAGATTAATGAAATTCTTTTATATACTTTCTTGAGAAAGTAAGGCTTGGGATCTTTCATTCCTGTCTAGCTTCGTGTCACGAAATTTCGAGGACGAAATTTTTTTAAGAGGGGTAGTCTCAGAACACCCCGATTTTTCCGCTTTCTAAGATCGGTATAAATATAAATAAATGTTTATATTTTTATCTGAAACTTAGAAAATGATTTTGGGAAAACCAAAGTCATATTCATATCATACTTATTTTTATAAGTATACGGTGAAATTTTGGGTCAAAAATTCGATGAAACCCTATCATTGCGATTTATTGAAGAAGAAGATTTTACTTGCTCAAATGACCTAATTTTGACTCGTGAACGAAACAATTAAGATTTTTATGAAGTTTCCAACTTCTTTGGCTATTTTAAAAATTTTTCACTTAAAAAGTGAATTAAAATATATTATTCGGGCGTTATACGAAATCGGGTAAACGACGGAGCTGAAAACGGGATTTTCGAGACCCGCTAACGGATAAATAGGATGTCAAATCATGATGAGTCACAAGGGGTGAGTCATGGGATGACTCCTCATGGTCATGATTACTTTTTAGGGGAAATGACCATTATGCCCTTATGGTTGATTTTAATTACAAATTAACCTAAAGCAAGATTACACCTTTGTCCTTGGATTTTTGGCATATTGACCCTTTTGCCCTTGAAACCCACGTCCTCAAGGCTTCCAAGAGGCCCAACTTCACACCTATTTAAGGAGCACTTCATCTTCTTCATCAACTTTGCCATTTTCCATTAAAACTCCTAAGTTGCCAAAGCTTGATTTTGTGAAGGAAGTAGAAGATTTCTTGCTCATTTCTTGATTCCAAGAGGTAAACCTTTCTCATCCTCCTTGTTTAGCATCATGTTCTTCATTTACTTTCATGATTTAAAGCCTTGATCATCCTTTCCAATTTCTAGATCTAGAACTTTGAAAAATCATAGTAAATCATAGAAAAATCCTAAAAATGTGAAACCAATTTCTATGATCCTATTATCCTCTCTATATTCAAGATCCAAGAGTGTGCATAAAAATAAATTTTCGTGCCTAGTTAACCTAAAGAGGCCGAACCTATGTCTTGGTGGGGGAAGGATTTTGTTCATTTTCTTTACATGATCCAATCTTATAAGTTATGTAGGTATTGGATCTATGTTGTTTGAAATGAATCAAGGTCTCTAAGCTAATTTAGTTTTCATGGCTGAAATTTAATTGTTTGAGGATTGGAAGATTTAATTTCAATCTTTGAACAATGATCATTGATTTAGGGTTTTAAGTAACTAGGAATCATTAATCCAAGAGTTTAGAAATTTTAGAGATTTTTAACCCCAAAGTCAGCCCTTGGCCGAAACCAACATGTAGGATTTTAGGCTTGATTTATTTGTTTGTTTGTTGATTGAGTGTTATGTTTAATGAAGGATAAACTAGATTATCGTGTACGTGCGTTGACGGTTCCCAGATTCACGACAAAGTTTTAAATCGGAAGCTAAGTTCTTCGAGAGGTAAGGGGAGCTTACCTGAGGGATTTTTCTCAATAACTGTTTGCTTGTAGTGTGGTTGATATGATTTATATGTGGTTGTGATTAATTGTTTATGTTGTTTATCTGTGTATCGGTGATTGATCTGCTTTTAATTTATTTAATTATCTGCAGTTGTATATTATAGTGCTATGATGCATGATCTGCCTGGTGATATAATTATGATAATTGTTATTGACTGTTGTTTGTGAGTGTTGTTTGAGAAGCCTGACAGTGGTCAGTGCACAACCGATTAAACAGATAAAAACTTTAATAAGCTGTGAAAATTATATTCAACGTTTTATGGGAAATGTTGGAATATAATAATAGTGGAAAATATTATTTTGGAAAAATAATGAGTTTTGAGAAATATTATTATTTTAATGATTTGTTAGTGTAAAAGTAATTTATGAGTCACAATGAGAGCGAAACTGTGAAAATATTTTTGCACTGCTAATTTTTACGTAAGAAATTCCGGAATATTACAAAATATTCTTTTATGAAATTAATTGGTGAAAATAAGTTAATCATGATTTTAGAAAATTAATTAAGTGTAAAAAGTTAAGTTTTGGCTTAAAAAGCCTTAAAAATAATATTTGACGGCAAATTTGGAAAAGTGTAGACAACAAGTATTTTTGAAACGGCAGTGCATATTTTGAGGAGAATAAACCTCAAGTGACTCATTGGTTTGTGAAAAACTAAGTTTTATAATTTAAGGATTTTATAATGAATTTCTACCTTGGAAAAAGAATTTCTGAAAGTCGAAAGTTGATTCAACCGTGTTGAAAGTACAGTTGGACTTAGTAACCGAGACGTCGGGGTACTAAGGTTCTGTGTTGTGTTGGACTCGAGGTCATTTGGACTTGAGGGCCTATACCGTTTACGTGAGGTATACCGTATTGAAACATTGAAGATGTTTTGTAGTACCACGAACCTAAGACTGGTGCATCGGTCGAGAGGTGTCGTGATTGAGCACTCGGACTGTGAGGTCCTGTGTTGTAATAAAAGTTTTAAGGGTGTTTTAAAACTATGTGGGTCGTAAGCCATTTTGAGCTTTGTCAAAGAAAGATTGAACACAAAGAAAAGAATGAAACAAAAGTGTTTTGTATGCATTGGCAGACGTGCCTGGTATTCTGGCTGCGTGCCTGTATTCTGGCTGCGTGCCTGTGTTCTGGCTGTGGGCCTGTATTCTGGCTGTGGGCCTGTGTTCTGGCTGCGTGCCTGGTGTTCTGGCTGCGTGCCTGTATTCTGGCTGTGGGCCTGTATTCTGGTTGCGTTCCTGGAGTCTGATCAACTCAATTATGGTTGGGATATCTCATGAGATTAAGTGTGAATGTTTAGATGATGGATAGAAGTGTTCATGCATAGTTTTCCAATGTTGATGTTTGGGGTGTGAAACCCACTGATAAACTGTATGCTATATTTGAGATGTTTATGTATATGTGCATGTGTCTTCTTTTGTGCTAGCATTTAGTTATTTTGTTAAATCCATATATTGGCGTCTCACCCTTACAAACATATCAGAGTCGCACAAGGGATGAGATCTCTACAAAAAAGGATAAGGTTGTCTAGTTCGAGGCATGCTGTGCTGCTCCAGTTGGCGGTAGTGTCTGTTAGTTACGACCAGCTTAGGTCCTATTTTGATATATTATGTTTAGGAGAATAAAACTGATAATGATCTAGGTGTGAAGACATATGAGGCAGTATAGTTGTATGACTTATATACATTATGTATTTAAGTGTGATTTGATTACGTTGTTGTTGTTATAAGGTTAAAAAGAAAAAAAATTATCACCATATTTTGAAAGGATGAACATTGAGAAAACATTATTTTCCGAAAGCAACCAGCAAATTAAGTTTTATTTCCGCAAACAGGTAACCATGTGATGACCCGAGTTAGGGTGTCACAATCTTCTTCTTAGCAGATCTAGTCCCTTCTTCGAAGATCTGACTCCTTCACTCGCGGATCTGGCCCCTTCGTTCATAATCTCCTTTTTCGCAAATCTGGTCACTTCTTTGAGGAAGGGGCGGAGAGACTAAGGAAGAGACTTGAGGGTTTCAGAATGAAATGAATAAGGTTTGAGACTCGAGTAAGGGAGCATTAGTAAGATAAGGAACTAAAGAGGGAGAGAGAGGCGCTGCATTACTGCGCTAGGGTTTCGGAAGTGAAGGGTGAAACTTGAATGAAATGAGAGTGAGTTGGTTGGGCCGGTTTTAAAATTACTTAAAATTCATCTTTTACGTCAGTTGTTTAAACAACTGACATAAAAGATGACTATCATCACTTTTTACTTCAATTGTTTAAACAACTCTTCGATTGTTTAAACAACTGATGTTAAAAGTGATTTAAGTGAACCTGATAATTACGGTTCTGCGACTGCCTCTTTTGTTACGTCTCATTTTTGTTTAACAGACGTGTACCCTTCTCGTTTATTGCATATTTTCCACTAGTGAATCATTCAACCATTCATCTCCCATACAATTTTGCATCTGATTCTTGATGATATGCATAGTAGAGAAAACTCTCTCAATGGTTGCAGTTGCCACTGGTAGTATCAAAGCTAACTCTAAAAGCAAATGTACGTACCAACGAATATACAATATACTTTCTAGTATCCACAAGTTTTAAAGAAAGATCGCTAATCCCCCCTAATTCTGAAAATGCACTGTCAAAACCCTATGACCATGATTTATCTTTTGGCTTAAAGTCTAAATACTGTTATAAAATTAAAAAGTCCAAGATGGAGTGGGCTATAAGATTAAAAGGGGCGCAAGTTTTCCAGTGGAGTGTATCTGCATATTACTTTTTTCATGTACTAAAAGATATTTGTATAATTTATTAAAAAAAATTCACAATTAAGTGGGGGTGCTTTCTCCAAGAGTTGTGGTTGTAGGTCCGTCCTTGGTCTCAGATATCCTCTATGGTGTTTCAGATGTATTTGTAAGTGAGGCTTTGATGAGTTGCTTCCGGAAATGACTGATGTAGTAGGTCTGGCTGAGGGACGAGTGATGAATATCTTTATGTAAATATCTTGCTTATTTAAACACTGGAAGTAATTTTTCTTGGTGAGATTAGTAAATTACTAGAACTAAAGGAGGTTGGCATTCATCGTGCAGTCCTCTTCTCCTCCTGTCTCAACTGTAGGCCTTCCTTTGCGAATCTAAGATGTGGAGGGAAAAGAATTGGGGTTCTGGTTTAGATTTTGGCCAAATAGTAATAGTAGGATGTGTGATCCTTGCATTCAGTCTATGCAATTGCAAGTTTGTGATACTGATATATTTTACGTTAATTTGGGAGAAGACTTTTTTATATTTTCTATCTTATATTCCATTTCACATAAAATGCACAAGAGTTCATGTGGATTAGTAAATTGATGAAGATCAACATTCTTTAAGGACTGCTAACCAACTCCGGTTGGCTTGATAAGCTTAATTTATTCTCTATTAATATGATAACTTTAACTATATATATATTAATAAAAGTCTATTGACAATTTATCTATTGAGAATAAATTGTTATTGCTAATTTATAACTTTGTTTTGAGAAGAAAAAAAAATCATTATAAAATTGAACGTTGAGAGAAGTAGAATACCAAAGTATTTGGAAAGATATCAAGGATTTAAAAAATATGATACATAAATAATTTTTTTAAAACGGTTATATTTAATTTGTATTCAAAAAAATCAAATTTTATTGGGTTTTGTTCAGATAAGAACTAGAAGTCCTAAGATACTTGGGTAGATCTCGAGAGTTGAGAATTTAAGTATATGATTATAGCTTGACAACATGAGTGTATTCTGCTCCTACGTATCTCATGTCGAGGTATCAATCGACCTTATCAAAAGGACACACATTGAAATTAAAATTGAAAAAAAAAAACTCCAATTTCCTTCTAAAAAACACATAAATTTCAAAAACAGCTTTTTAAAAAATATTTTTTATAATTGTAAAAAGACATAAAATACTTTATACTTTTAATAAATTAACTCCAAATTGTTGAATGTGACAATTTTTTTTCTTAATACTTAACAAATTTGTCATACTTTTTTTATCAAGTAGAAAATCACATTTTCTTTTCTTATTGTCTAATTATCACAAATAATAGTAAACAGATCCTTACTGTGTTTTTCCTACGAAATACAATTTTTTATTTTCATTGTTTTACTATGTCCAATAACAATCCTCTTATTATTAACCATTAACAAGAAATAATTTTAATGAAAAATTTACCCATACATTGCACGGATATATTACACTAGTTTTCTATATAGAAGGGTTCCAATTTTCACCAAACAAGGAAGGAAGAGTCTTTTAGTAAATTTTACTGCGTTTTCACTGCCTTCCAAGTTGAATCCAATGTTAAATTAGACTCATAATTAATAGACATATTACTAGTTCATAAACATTTCTTCAAGTTGAGAGGACAAATTTCAAGAAGAGGGATATCAGGTGAGTTCATAATCTTACTATATATCCATTAGATTATTTTCAACTTAATTAAAGGCTTATTTGATAAATTATTTTTAAATTAGCTAAAAACAACTTATAATTTTTTTAAGTTTCTCCGAACTTGTATTACAATGAGATAAAGTAATCTTCTATGATTATTAATTATTTTCATAAACTATTTGTATAAATTTATTTTTATAAGTTGTTCTTATTTAAACTCAAATAAGTTCTTTATAAGTTCTTCCAAACACATCCTATAACCAAAACTATAAAATATTTATATATTATAATTTAATATTTAGTAGTAAATATTTTGTCACAATTTCAATCGAATTTATAGTAATGCAACTCTAAAAATGTTCAATTAATGAACCACACATTTACATGAGATACTGTCCGAAGAAGGTGTCTTATTCTAACTGTTACACTCATGCTCCTTCCTTTAAGATGACACACTTTTCCTTTAGGCGGGGTTTGTATAAGATATATTTTGTCACTTCTAGAAAAATGAGGTGAGATTAAAATTTTCTCATATTTGATAAAAGAAATAAAAAATTATCCACAAACATAAAAGATATTTAGAGATAAATTTTATGAGTGAAACAAGAAAAATTCTATTTTTACGTGTGATGGTGAAAAAAAATATTTCGGAAAATAAGATTTTCAAGAATGTAGTTTACTCGAGAATAAATATTCCCCTATCCAAGCTCTGCCTTAATTACATCATTATTCGTTCACTTTAGAAATAAGCTAGCTTTAAAGAAATTTTCGTTTTCTTAAATACTCTAATTGTTCTTGCCACGTAAACATCCCAGACGGATATAAGTGCATAAACGAAAAAGAGAATTCTCTAATTATGCTGAGCTGATTACTATTTATATTTAGGTCTCATTAACTAGTATTCTAACAACATTGATTGAAGAATTTAAAGATAGAATAATTTTATTGGAAAGTAATACTTTTGAGTTTTCAAAGTATTAAGTACATCATTTTTCAATGTAAACTTTTTATTTTTGATTCCTTTAATCAATACTCTAAGCGCATCAGTTAACGTTTGTTCTTATATTTATAAGAATCAAAATATACTCATATTAGGTAGAGATGACAGTGGGTATTTTATCCATAGGATACCTGCAAAAATTACTCATGACGGGTAGGGTAATTATCTGCATAATGAGAATGAGTACGAGCACGGGGTAAATAATTATCCCCAAAATGTAACGGGCATGGTGCGGGTATAGATACTCTAATACCCACCCGCCTCATATTCACATACATGTATATTCTTATTTACTTAATTCTTTTATGAGAAATAATGCTAGCAACACTCTCTTTTCAACATACTCTCTCATATTTATTGAAATTTACGTGGTACCCATTATTTTGGAAATGGATCTCATTAATTCATGTGAGTCCCATTTGAATTTTGTAGGACCCACATGACTTTTAACCAATAAGAGGGGATGTATTGGGAAGAATGTGTTAGAGTATATTGCTAACACTCCTCTTATTTATTCATGATATTTCATGACTTGTTATATATGTACTCTTCAAGTGTTATATAATTTTAATAATGTTCTTTTTTATTATTTATTGTTTTTCAATTGTTAATTAAAGTGAGGATATGATTACTTAGGTATCGAATGGGTAAGAATACAATTACTTAAGTTGCTCCTCATGCTGCCATCTAATGAAGGAAAATTTGTAATGTGCATAACATACCAACTGCGGCCACCTGTCAATTCTGTTGAATGAACTCTTCTAAAATTGGAATAATGGTTGCTTATATACGACCAGTGTCCGAGTGTAGGGCAGGGGTACCTAAGTCACTGCATGGTTGGTGGAAGCTCTTCTAGCTCGGGTCATGCTCTTTAATGCCCAGCAAGGGAGTGGGTCAATTGTGAGATCCTCCGAGCATGACATTCTTGTCTATTAATACTATAGTCCACTAACACTTTTGTGAACCTTGTATCTTTAATTAAGTCAACAAGTTAATTAGTCAATATTTACCAAAATGAAAATGAGAATCATAAACTACCAACAAACAAATAAAAGATAACTTTTGCAATTGTTTTCTTAGTGCGATTCTTTAGTCTCAGGTAGGTGGTGAAAATATGGCAGTGTGATGCAAAAAAGTTGTGGAAAAGAAGTTTATAAGTCCACACCCTAGCTAACCAAAAGAAAAAAGTCCACCACCCTGACTGATAATAGGTGTCTAATTGATAAAATTCACGAAGATACACATATAGATGGACAGTGACGTACACATTTTGTGTGTGTGTGTGTGGGCAATACTGGTAGCCACATTAGTCTATTTGAAAATTGATAACATGATTGATTTGTAAAAACGTATGGGTAATAAGTGTTCTATGAATATTGGTTAAGGAATTTCATAAAAAAAAAATTATATTAAAAAATTAAGTATTATACTTTTCAAAATACTAAATATACTATTTTCTATACAAATTTTTCTTTATTAATTCTTTAAACAATACTCTAAGAACATTTGTTAGTATTCTCATTAATTGTCTCAATATGCTAATAGATCCCTCCTTCCATCTCATGTTAAGTCATTAATTGAGATTGATGCGGCAAATTTGAGCCCTTCATTTGTTCAATATCCTGACTGTTTATATTTTTAATTCTATTTTTGATATGGAAATTCCTAACTTTTTATTTTTTATTCGGAACCCATCCTAATTGGTCCTTTGGGTCAAGTGAGTCTAGTGATGATCCTGAACATGATTTGGTGGTGCGATCGTACATGGCTCCGTGTTTTAGGGGCACCATTTTTTTTTTTACTTATATGTATTAATGTATATATTAAAATAAAAATTTTATTTAGTTAATCGTTTCTCTAAAATTTAGACCCAAAACTTGTTAAACCTTGTAAGTAGGAGTGGGAATAAGCCATCATGTTTACAATTAATATTATATTTTAATTAAATATATAATATACAATATATAAAATATATTATATTCCATCTTTATATATATATATATATATATATATATATATATATATATATATATATATATATCCAGCTTATAAAAAGGCACAAATTTCTCAGTTCACACAGGTGTTAACGCTGGTTTTTGGTTGGTGTCCAAAATCCCTTTGTCACAAATAATTTAAGATCAGACGAGTGTGGGACCTACGAGTTCTGCGGTAATCTCGTCAGGATGTGCGTATGAATTGTCTGCCAAGTATGAATTTGACAAATCAGTCAAATCTAGTAAATACTGGCAAGGACTTGGGTTTGGTATTTTTGAAAATATGTTTTTAATTTAAAAAGGAAAGTTAGTTTCTTAAATAGAAGTAACTTCCTGATTGTTTCATTATTTGTACGTGAAATGAAATGGAAATAACATTAATTTGAAAAGCAATTTGTGTAAAGCATGATTAAATGATTTCTGAAATAAAAGAACTTAAATAAAATACATGAAAGAAATGCTGAAAGTAAAGAAGAACATGTAAAAGGACTTAAAATAAAGAACATGAAAGAAATGCTGAAAGTAAAGGAGAACATGTAAAAGGACTTAAATAAATTCTGAAATAAAAGAACTTAAATGAAGAACATGAAAGAAATGTTGAAAGTAAAGAAGAACATGAAATTAAAGGAAAGCAACAAACAACAGGAAATTTAAAGGAAAGCAATGAATTTCAGGAATTGAACTGGTTGAAAAGTAAAAGAAAGTATTTAAAGTGCAAAAAGTTAAAAGAAAGCAAGTGAAAGACATAAAAGATAAATTGCAAGAGATGTGAAATGTAGAAAAGTAAATACATGAAATGAACCAATATTGTATTGAAATTGAACATTGCATTAATGATAAAAGGGTGGAAGGAATACTTGAGTTAATCCGTCAGTCTGTTGTGTGATCGAGACGTGTAGGATGTTTCAAGTTCCAACCTCTATTACATTGTAGAATCTAGTATTTATAGCAAAAGTAAATAACTTCCTAAAGGTAACTTCCTAAACGTAACTTCCTAATCTACTTTCTGACACCTGTATGGCAGTTTTGCCATATTAAAATTCAAACTATTTGACAATCAAACTTCTCTAACTGCTCAATTCTTTGAACCGCTTTATGTCAACTTGCTTGTTGTCAACGGTTTGGCTGTTTGACGACTTATCTTGCTAATGCCTTGTCAGCCTTGAGGACTTAGCCATTTTCACACTTTTGTACGTTTGACAACTCTTCTTAACACTTTGTCAAAAAGCTGGGTTGTCAATTTATCCTTTCTGTCGGTCAGTCAAATGCATCCGTCAATAATCAGAAATTTCACCCTTGACAGATACGCTCTAAGTTTCACCTTTTTGACGGCTTTGCTTGTCTGACATGTTAACTGAAGAACTTCTTGTCAACTCCACACCTGTCAATTCTTATAATCTTCTGAGTTAGACGTTCTTCTTTATGTACATTCTTCTGTCAACTTTATTCCTGTCGACTTTGAACTTGGTCAATTTTCCTCTCTTCAATCCAACTCTCATCTACTTTGGGAATTCCTTATGACTTTGACAATCTTGCTTTTGACCAATTTTCTGTCAACTTTCCGTCTGTCAACTCAGTACTTGTCAACTTTCTTGACCAATTTTCTGTCAACTTTCCATCTGTCAACTTAGTACTTGTCAACTTTCTTTTAGCCAAACCAGTATATAGCAATTTTAGGACTTCTTTCTCAATTTTCATGTAGCCTCTTTCTGCCTGTCTGACAAAAACTCAAATATTAAAATTCACTCCTAACAGATGCCCCCCAAGTTTTGTCTTTCGACGGCTTACGGAGAGAGGCAAAACTTCAAGAATCTACAATCTTGATGCCATCAATCCTCCTGAAAACCAATTCATTCTTCACCAACTCCTCAACAAACTCCAATTCTCAGACACGTCTTCCACCTCTTCCGACAGACACCTTGTCTACTGTCGTCAAACCAGTGAAAGTTCCTGCCTCTAAACTTGAAGACTTGATTAATTTTCTGTCAGAGACTGGTCGTCGGAGTTCATCAAGATCTGCCCATTTTTCAAAATTGACAGGGCAAGATTCGAGTGATTATCAAGCTGTCACGTTTATACAAGAGCTTAAATCCCTTTTCAAGCATCCACTTGACATCTTATGTTCAGATTCAGTCGTTCGTTCGACCATGACCAATCTTCTCCAACAACTTAATCTAATCAAGAACATTCTGCCAACTTCAAGCAGGTTTACTTTGGCTTCTGACCAAGACTTCTTTGATGGTCTAACAGACGAATTGTCAACCATCAATGATGTTATGTCCCCTTTTGAAGTCAAAGAAGTCAACAAGAATAGTGTGTTGGGGACTCTATGCACCATGAAGGCCACAAGAGAACAAGAGATTTATGTCATTGCTGAAGACGTCAAAGCTGACTTTGCAATAAACAAAGAGATTGCTGACTTAGAAGTTGCTTTAACTCAAGCTAAAGAGAAAAAATCTTAACTAGCGCAAACTCTGTCGGCCAGCAAAGAAAAGGTCAATCAAATTGACGATGAATCTATAAAGTTAGGAGTGACTGCCAGGACTATTGTCAACTTGCTAATAGCCATGGAAAATGAATATCTGGCAGCCAAGGCTGGCGGAGAGGTTCTGGAGAAGGCTTGGGAAGAAATCAAAAATTCTCAATCTTAGTTTAGTTGGCATTTTTTTTTTTTGGTGTGTATGTCAACTAAACATCTTTTTAACTTATCTTTTTGAATGCTCATAATTCGACACACATCTGTGTATGCCAACCATCAGTTTCCAGCCTGCTCTCTTAGGAATAAGTTAGCTTAAACTGGCAGGATGTACTTTTGACAATGTAAAATTGTATTGCCAAATCAATGAATAAAACTTATGTTCTATCTCATTTACTGTCAATTTTTACTTCTAGCATCGTCGGCTTATACTTTTTCAAATACTTGCCATTCATTGACTTTATTCTCAAGCCAGTATCAACATTGACAAGTGCATAAGTATTTCCAGAAAAGACTTTATCAATTCTAAATGGTCCTTCCCATTTAGGAGACCATTTGCCATATTCTCGACAACTTTTATCCATGGGCAATATGACTTTCCACACCAGATCATCTACCTTAAATGATTTGAGTTTAACTCGGCTATCATAGAACTTTGCAATTCTTTCTTTTTACCGAATCAAATTTTCTAATGCAATCAATCTTTCATCACTTAACTCATCCAATTCGTCCAGCATTGCATTCCAATATTGGTCGGTAGGCAAGTCATTTTGCCTTTGAATGCGAGTGGATTAGAGATTGATTTCGACAGGTAGCACAGGATCGTGCCCATAAGTTAGCCGATATGGTGAGGTTCCTGTCGACTGTCTGGGTGAATTTCTGTATGCCCATAGTATTTGATCAAGGGTATTATGCCAACTCCTAGGTTGTCGGCCCACATGCTTTTTAATAAGATTAATAATGATCTTATTTATGGCCTCAACTTGGCCATTTGCTTGTGCATAATATGGTGTAGATGTGAGAATTTTTATATGCCTAGAACTAGCATATTCCACAACTTTCTTGCCGACAAATACTGACCCTTGATCTGTTGTCAGAGTCTGGGGTATGCCAAACCGACAAATGATGTGATTTTCAATGAAATCAATTACGTCTTGTTGGGTGACTGCTTTGAGGCAAATTGCCTCTACCCATTTGGTAAAATAGTCAACTCCAACTAAAATGAATTGATGTTCTTTTGACGAAGAGGGATGTATCTGGCCAATTAAATCTAGAGCCCATCCTCTAAATGGCCAAGGCTTGACAATAGAATGTAACTCGCCAGCCGATACGTTTTGTATATGGCCATGTTTCTGACATTTTTCACAAGACTTGGCAAATAAAATACAATCTTTAACCATAGTTGGCCAATAATACAAACTTCGTCGTAGAACCCATTTCATTTTATCACCTGCCTGATGGGCTCCACATATGCCCTCATGGACTTCTGATAGAGCCAAATAAGCATCTTGCTCACTCAGGCACTTGTGTAGAGTCTCGTCAACATATCTCCTGTATAATAGTCCTCCTTGCATTATGTAATTCAATGCTTTATCTTTATTTTTCTATCTACATTCTGACTTGGATTTTCCAAATATTCGATTATTGGCAACCTCCAGTCATTAGGTAGAATTACATCATTAACCAAAATATCTCTTTCTTCTAATGGATACAACAATTCTCTGATTTCCATTAGTGTTGACAAAGTCTTTTGAGATATTTTATATCCTGAGGCTATCTGAGCCAACTCATTAGCCTCTTGATTTAAATTTCTGGGAATATATTCATCAATTACGTCATCGAATTTTTTCATCAACTTACTAGCTATGATACAATACTTTGTCAAATTGTAGCTGACACACTTGTATTCTTGAGTAAGTTGTTTGATGACTAATTGAGAATCCCCAAAAATATGCACATTTCGTGCTTTTATCTCTGTCAAAATTTCCAATCCGACAATCAAAGCTTCGTATTCAGCTTCATTGTTGGAACATGGATACTTACGTTCAAACATGAACTTAGTAGGAGTTCCTTGTGGAGTCACGATTAAAACTGCTACTCCACTACCTCCTTGATGCCTTGATCCGTCAAAATAGAGTTTCCAGGGTTGTAAATTGACAACATTTATTTCCGGCACATCCAGCCCTGGATGTTCTACCAAAAAATCAGTCATTGCCTGTCCTTTGACAGCTTTAGCTGGCACGTATTGTAAAGAATACTCTGATAAAGCAATGGTCCATTTACCAATATGTCCATTAAGGACTGGTTTTGACAACATATACTTTATCACATCAGTTTTGGAAATAACTAATACATGACATGGCATCATATAATATTTTTGTACAAGAAAAATATAATGCTAGACATAACTTTTCTATTGCACTATATCTTCTTTCAGCATCATTTAGGACTCTACTTAGATAATACACAGCCCTTTCAACATTGACATCATCATCCTGGGCTAATAAACACCCTATAGTGTCCTCAGATGCCGATATGTACAACTTCAACGGTCGACGAGGCACTGCAGGCATCATGACCGGTGGATTGATTAGATACTGCTTGATATGGTCAAAAGCCTCTTGGTGACAAGGCTCCCATATGAAGCTTTGTTCTGATTTCAACTTGACCAGTGGTGCAAATACCCTTGTCCTCCCTGACAGATTCGATATGAATCTTCTTAGAAAGTTAACCTTCCCTAAAAAGGATTGTAGTTCCTTCTTATTTGTCGGTGCCGAGGCTTCCATGACTGCTTTGGCTTTATTCTTGTCTACCTCAATTCCTTTTTTGTGGACCAAGAATCCTAGGAATTTGGCAGCCGACACTCCGAAGCTACACTTCTCTGGGTTCATTTTGAGGTTATACTTTCTCATTCTCTCAAATCCTTGCTTCAGATGCTCCAAATGGTCATCTTTGGTTTTGGACTTAACGACCACATCATCAATATATACTTCTACAAATTTTCCAATAACATCATGGAAAATTGTATTCATTTCTCGTTGATAGGTGGCCCCTGCATTCTTTAAACCGAAAGGCATGACAATCCATTCATACGTCCCAATTGCTCCTAGACATTTGAAGGCAGTCTTTGACACATCTTCTTCGGCTATAAAGATTTGATTATACCCTGCATGGCCATCCATACAACTTAAAATCTCATTTCACGATCTTTGAGTCGACAAGCATGTCGGCTATTGGCATCGGATATTCATCTTTGGGGGTAGCCATATTTAAATTTCTGAAGTCTATGCATACCCTCATTTTGCCATTCTTTTTAATAACGGGGACTACATTAGAGAGTCAATCGACATACCTGGTTGTTCGAATGAACTTTGCTTTAAGCAGTCTTTGTACTTACTCCTTGATTTTATGTACCACTTCTGGAGCAAACCTTCTACTTGCTTGCTTAACAGGCTTGCAATCCTCCCTAAGTGGCAGCCAGTGTTCAACAAGATCCCTGGTTAAACCAGGCATTTCATCGTAGTCCCATGCAAAGTAATCTTTGTACTCTGCTATTAATCCGACAAGTTCTTGTTTATAATCCTCTGGCAGAAAAGCACTGACAAAAATGGGCCTTTTCTTTTCTTCCGTCCCCAAATTTATCTCTTCTAGAGGATCCTCTACTTCCACATTTTGCTTGGCTTCGGCTCCTTTTTCCAAACCCAAAGGGACGTCATCAATTATACAATCCATCAACACACTCTATTGAGTGTGTACTTCTCTGTTGGCCAAATAAGTCGACAATCTTCTCAAGTGGGTTTCAAGGCTCATTGTTGGATTCTTGCCGATTCTTATCGGCCTCGCCCTTTATCTTAACTCCAAATTGGCTGAGAAGGCTTGCTTCCAAGGTGTCCTTGTCAATGACCCCTTCATTGGCAGTTATAGGCCTAGCATTTGGAGAATACACCGGGAAGTCAACATGTGATTGCTTAGCATAGCAAGCACTGTCATCTGCCTCCACAATCTCTACTTGATCATGTTCATTCCATAAAATCACCTTTTGATGCACTGTTGACGGAACTGCTCCTATAGCGTGAATCCAATCCCTGCCAAGCAAAATGTTGTAGCTTGACTTAGCTGGAATTATTACGAATAGTGTCATCCTTTCAACAGTGCCAACTTGTATGTTCAATAAAGTGACGCCATCTGACGGAGAAGTTTTGCCACTGAAGTCAGTGACAACCATATCTCTCGGAATTAGATCTGACTGATCCTTTCCTAATTTTTTGAACATCGCTCTTGGCATCAGGTTTACAGCAGCTCCTCCGTCAATTAAGACCCTGTTGGTAGGTCTTCCATCTATTATGGCCATCACATGTAAAGGCCTTAAATGGTTTTTTTGCTCGTCGGTGGACTTCTCCAACTGAGCTACGTTGTCAAATACGGTAACTAAATTCTCCTGAACACAAATCCATCAATCACCTGGGTCTCCTGTATTACTGACATCATCCTCGCCGTTAAAGACATTAATATCAAGATATCCCTCGTATTATGCCGAAATGAATGAAATCAATCCTATCTTCATTCTCATCCCAGGCTCTAATATCACTTCATTGTCTGGATCCTCATCCAAGAATGCACCTCCGACCGTTCTGTCGTGATTTCTTTTTAAATCACTCTCGTCATCTGACCCTGACCTATCTGACAGAGGTCGGGCAATCCCTGCGCCACAGTTGTCTAGTGCCTCTATGATGTCGGCCCAATCCTCATTCTGGCCGTCCGTGTCCATGGCTCCGCTGATGTTCATATCATCATTCAGATCATTCAGTGCTTCAATGACAGCATCGAATGACAATTCCTCTTTGGTTAAATTGCATTCAGGCTTGAACGTTGTCAGTTGTTGTTTTTCTATTCTGGCCTCAACCTTTTTCTCGAGTCCTGCAACCTTCTCCACTCGTCACCCGACGAGTGCCATTTGCCAATGGGCTTTACTTGGTGAGGATGCTTGGCCTCGAAACCTTCTTCTTTTCTATGAAAACCTGGGATGCATGTTTATTTTTCCTGGTTTGATTACTCGGGTCTCTTCACATCGCCTTCCATGGGGTGGTTCACTATTACGCTCTTCATCTTGGTATCTCCTCTCTTGTCAACTTTGTTGTCACCAGTAGCAACCAAGCAACCAGAGTATCATGGGAAGGCATCTCTTTTATGATGACACCTCCTTGCCTGGCAAGCAAGCTTTTTTCGGGGGCTCGTTGAGCCTCTGCAGCCTCCTCTTTTGGCTCTTTGAGATCACCAATTGATTCGAGGGTCCTGACAGACCAGGCCCTGCCATTTGAGCATTTTGATCCAATTGGCACCTTCGGTAATTTTCATTCCAAAAGGGTGGGCCACGATCACTGAACTTGTTTTTCCTAGTCCATGTCTGCTTTTGCAATTTTGGATACTGTGCCATGGCCGAATTCCTCACCCATTGATCCACCATTACGTTGGATGGGGGTGTCCTGGTCTTGACAGGATTAAATCTGCCACTGACAGAGTTACCTATTGTTGATCCTCTGATTGGCTCTTTAAGCCAACCTCCAGTATGGTGTTGTCCGGGTCTTGCCTGGTACACGTGTTGTTGACGGCTATTGGATGCAACACTTCTATGTATACTGTTGGACCCAGCATGGCTATTTGAGTGTGAAACTTGTCTTGGTTACCACCATCGCGAGGCTCAGTCCTGCCTCGTGGATGATACAGTGGTGGTTTCTGCCCCCTGGCTTTCTTGGCGGCTACTTCATCATAAAACGCTTCACATCTTGGGCAAACTTTAATTATTCCCTCAGATTTCTTGCGTGCCATGTAGTTGACAAATGGTTCTCCTAGCTTCGGATAAATATCGAATGGATCTGACAAAT
This sequence comes from Sophora flavescens, assembly GCA_030762895.1. Classification (NCBI taxonomy): domain Eukaryota; kingdom Viridiplantae; phylum Streptophyta; class Magnoliopsida; order Fabales; family Fabaceae; genus Sophora; species Sophora flavescens. Next base: position 265,742,710 of record CM061063.1, on the reverse strand, counting down.
CCATTTGGATATTCTGTCCGGCCGTGATGTTGACCATGCCTACTCCCATAGGGACTTGGAGGTCTGCCTTGTTAGCTTCAGGACCAAAGGGTTCTGTGTCAATCTTCATTTCTGGTTTCTTGTCTGAAAACTTCAATCTTTCGTCCGTCAAACCGTTTTGAATGATATCCCTGAAATACATACAATCGTTTGTCACATGACCAAAAGTATTATGATACTTACAGTATTTCTGATCTTTAATCTCATGGGCTTTCAAAAGCCTATGATCATCTGACAATTTTAATTGCTTATCTTTAAGTAATATGTCAAATATTTGATCGGCCTTGGTCACATCAAATGTATACACTTTCTTATTAATAAAAGGGATTCTTTCTTTGGCCCTCGCAGGCTTCAAAGCTTGGCATATATAAGGTGGACCATTTTTTAATTCGACATAGTCTACCTCATATTCCTCAGAATCGTTACTCTCTTCGTCAAATTCATTGCATCCGACAAAGTTAATCTTTTCTCTTTTGAGGAATCTCTTTTGCTTGAAAACCTTTTCAGCTTTTAATTGTTCAATTTGACGGACCTTATCCCCTAACTGGGCAAGATCTATCAGATGTTGGTTGACCAATTTCTTTCTAATTTGACGGACCTTATCCCCTAACTGGGCATCCGACTCCTCATTTGACGGAATCGATCAAGGTAGTCGTCAACAGATTCGTTACTCATTCTTTTAATTCCAAATAAATATGTCAACCCTATTTTCAAGTCACCCCTGAAGAATTGGTCATAAAAACTTCTTTCTAATTGATTCCAAGAGTGGATAGAATTAGGCCTTAGGGTTGAAAACCAAGAAAAAACATTCTTAGTTAACGAACTAGGGAAGAACTTCATTTTTAATCCCTCCTCTAAAGCCAAATCTCCCAACTCGATGGTATATCGGGCAATATGCTCGACTGTCGACTCTCCACTTTCTCCTGAGAATTTTGATAACTTGGGTATTTTATATCCTCGAGGCATTTCTGCCTGATGGACCCAATCAGGAAATGCCGATGCAAAAAATGGTTGATTGGCATAACCTATGTTAAAGCCAAACCTATTTAATGCTTGCTCGACAACTTGATTGACGTTTTGATTTAGAACGTTTTGACGAAATGCTCCAAAAGCACCCTGGTTTATAACCAAATCTTCGTCTTCCTCTGGTCGTAGAATATGTACATTTCCACGTCTCAAAGGAATCCGACGATGGGGCTGTTGCCGCTCGTCATCTTGTTCAAATCCGTCAAGTTGTATAACTTGTGGTTCAACCTGTGGTTGATTATTCCTGTTGACATTGGTATTGAGATTTCTACCAGTATTTTGGTTTTCACCTGGGGTTAAAACACCCAAGGCTTTATTTTACCTACGTATCTCATTTGTCAACGCCAAACATGCATTGTTTGTGCTTTTCATTAATGGCGTAATTACTGTACTCATTTGTTGAGTAAATGTATTCACCATGTCATGGTTACTAGAATCAATCTGTTGTCGAACATTGGCTAAGGTAGCCTCCGACAGACCAACAATACTTTGTGGGAGTTGTCTCAATGGGGATATATGTGGCCTTTCTACTGGTGGCTCTTGTCGAGAATGGGTTACTATCATTGACCCTGCTATCCCATTCGCATGACTGGGAATTCGCCCCCCAGTCGATGGTCCTGCCTGTCCAGATGTATGGGAAGCCATCGTCATTCCATTTGGATATGGTATGTATGCAAATGGGGTATTTGGATTGACGGTTGTTGACCCATAAGGCATCCCATACAAAGGTTGTGAGAGAGGCTGTGTAGTCCCTCTTGGGTTTGAATTCACAACACTTCGTGACGACAATCCAGTAGTTAATGTATTTACTTGTTGTAAAACTGGGGAATTTGGTGACGGGAGTGTTCCTTGACCAACTTCGTCAAATCTATTGACCACTTGGGCGTAAGAAACACCTCTTCTTGCACCTAGACCATTAGTGCCATTTACCTCTGCATTGGTAGCATTAGCCCCGTTTGCAGGAATATTGTCAACTGGTGCAATAACATCCACTGTTGACACAGCGGCGTTAGTGCTCACTACGCCTGCATCACTTGCAGTACTCAAATTCAGAGAGTTTTGGGAAATAGATGATATTTGAACCACCTTTCTGTTCCGTAAACGCATACAAATAAATTTGTATGTCAAATTCGTGACACTGTACGAGTTACTCTAAACTCGTCCCACCGGGCGTGCCAATTTGTTAACACTGGTTTTTTGGTTGGTGTCCAAAAATCCTTGTTACAAATAATTTAAAGAATCAGACGAGTGTGGGACGAACGAGTTATGCGGTAATCTCGTCAAAATATGTGTACATATGTCTGCCAAGTATGAATATGACAAATCAGTCAAATCTAATAAATACTGGCAAAGACTTGGGTTTGGTATTTTTGAAAATATGTTTTTAATTTAAAAAGGAAAGTTAGTTTCTTAAATAGAAGTAACTTCCTGATTGCTTCATTATTTGTACGTGAAATGAAATGGAAATAACATTTATTTGAAAAGCAATTTGTGTAAAGCATGATTAAATGATTTCTGAAATAAAAGAACTTAAATAAAAGACATGAAAGAAATGCTGAAAGTAAAGAAGAACATGTAAAAGGACTTAAGATAAGGAACATGAAAGAAATGCTGAAAGTAAAGAAGAACATGTAAAAGGACTTAAATAAATTCTGAAATAAAAGAACTTAAATGAAGAACATGAAAGAAATGTTGAAAGTAAAGAAGAACATGAAATTAAAGGAAAGCAATAAACAACAGGAAATTTAAAGGAAAGCAATGAATTTCAGGAATTGAACTGGTTGAAAAGTAAAAGAAAGCATTTAAAGTGCAAAAAGTTAAAAGAAAGCAAGTGAAAGACATAAAAGATAAATTGCAAGAGATGTAAAATGTAGAAAAGTAAATACATGAAATGAACCAATATTGTATTGAAATTGAACATTGCATTAATGATAAAAGGGTGGAAGGAATACTTGAGTTAATCCGTTAGTCTGCTGTGTGATCGAGACGTGTAGGATGTTTCAAGTTCCAACCTCTATTACATTGTAGAATCTAGTATTTATAGAAAAAGTAAATAACTTCCTAATGGTAACTTCCTAATCTACTTTCTGACATCTGTATGACAGTTTTGCCATATTCAAATTCAAACTATTTGACAAGCAAACTTCTCTAACTGCTCAATTCTTTGAACCACTTTATGTCAACTTGCTTGTTGTCAACGGTTTGGCTGTTTGACGGCTTATCTTGCTGATGCCTTGTCAGCCTTGAGGACTTAGCCATTTTCACACTTTTGTACGTTTGACAACTCTTCTTAACACTTTGTCAAAAAGCTGGATTGTCAATTTATCCTTTCTGTCGGCCAGTCAAATGCATCCGTCAATAATAAAAAATTTCACCCTTGACAGATACGGTCAAAGTTTCACCTTTTTGACGGCTTTGCTTGTCTGACATGTTAACTGAAGACCTTCTTGTCAACTCCACACCTGTCAATTCTTATAATCTTCTGAGTTCGACGTTCTTCTTTATGTACATTCTTCTGTCAACTTTATTCCTGTCGACTTTGAACTTGGTCAATTTTCCTCTCTTCAATCCAACTCTCGTCTACTTTGGGAATTCCTTATGAATTTGACAATCTTGCTTTTGACCAATTTTCTGTCAACTTTCCGTCTGTCAACTCAGTACTTGTCAACTTTCTTGACCAATTTTCTGTCAACTTTCCGTCTGTCAACTTAGTACTTGTCAACTTTCTTTTAGCCAAACCAGTATATACCAATTTTAGGACTTCTTTCTCAATTTTCATGTAGCCTCTTTCTGCCTGTCTAACAAAAACTCAAATATGAAAAATCATTCCTAACAACAGGATACCCAAAATTTCAGGGACGACCCTGAGTGAGTCCACTAGAGTATCTCCATGGGTTAGGCTCTTCGAGTCCGCTATGAAACTAATCTCATATTCAACGGTTTTACCCCTTGGTTCTTAGCCTCCTAATGTGGGTGACTCCACAAGGATTCGAACCCAGGTTCTCCAGATTCTCCTCTTTATAGAGGGAAGTTGCTTCCACTCGACTAATACCTCATTGGTGGAAATTCCTAAGGCTTTTTTTCGACAAATGTTAGTGTGTTAATATTAGTATTTTATTAGTGGGTGGGGTTTGAACCATCAATCTCCTTATCACAGTACTCCTTTCTCCTTAATTTCTCCACTCCAACCATTTTGACCACCTTATGACTCCCATGTTTAAGGTGATTTATCGAATATTTTATTGATAAACTATATATATATATATATATATATATATATATATATATATATATATATATATATATATATATATAATAGACGTGTGTAAATATTTACTATAGAATCATTAGTCAATGAATATTTAACAATTCAACCATACAAAACCCAAACGGGTAAGCTGTATATTTTTTCTTTTATATTTTTAATTTTAATTTATGAAATTCCAAAAAATTAAGAATCGATGAATAGTTAGGATTAAGAACATATGAAGGACTTGGATTCTAACCGCGTTATTCTTTTGTTGGTGATTTAAAGAGGCGAGAATAGAAGGATTTATTGGTAAAAGTGTTAATTAAGAAATAATTAGGATGATTTTAAAGTTTAGGCTAATAGTTTACAACAATAAATAGACTCAAATTTAGAGAACGATTTAATTGTAATCTATTATATGTGCGAAGTTTATTATAGTGTCAATTAATCATACATCACCATGCATGTTACTTTGAAGGTAGTTATTATAAGAGTTAAACATTTTCAATAATATGATTATATATGATTGGTTGCCGGTATAGAAAATATTTACACCAATTGTGCGTTATAATTAAATCTTTACTTATATTTGATTTTTATAATAATTATATATATAAAATGATACGAGTCTATGACTGTTGACAATGTAAAATATTTTATATAGGCTTAATTACATTTTTCCTCCTTTATTATTGATCACGTGCGATTTTGATTCCTATAGTTTTTCGTGTGTATATTAGGTCCCTCTATTTTTTAAATGTTGCAAATTTATTCATTATATCTAATGTATGTCAATTTTTCCAATGATCAACATAGAGAAACCACTCCTCTGAGACCACAGAACCTTTAGTTGAGATTCTATCTTCTCTGTCTCTCCAATTCAACATGATTCAATGGTTTTGTCCCTCCTTTATGAGACATTTTTTGGTTACACCATGGTCCTTTACCATAGAAACTCAAACATAGGTTATATGCGGTTAGAGCAGTGGTTCCTCTTTGTTAATCATTGAAAAATTGACAGACATTAGATACAAGGACCAAATTCACAACATTAAAAAAATAGAGGGACCAAATATGCACACAAAAAACTTCAGTAACCAAAATCGTACATGATCAATAATAAGATGACTAAAAGTGCAATTAACCCTATTTTATATTAACGATTTATGTGGATACATTCTTTTTTTTATTAATATACGTGCATATATTTAATCGTAAAAAAAATTAAAATATATGATTTCTCACCCACCATGCATTTGCATTTCTTAATATATTTTTTTTCTGTGGAATTGCATAAGTATGCTATGCCTACTATCAACGTATTGAGGAGTATTAGCCTAAGAAAGCCAGCCGGGCCGCAAGGGTCTGAGTCCTTTTTTAAGTCAAGTATCTTGGATAGTGATCCTTATCCTTTGAGCCCTCTTCCCTCTTTCTACAACTGGCCCACTAAAAGCCCCGTTCACACATTCAGAAGCAGCCTTTTACTTAAGACATGTTTCTTTTCCACACTTTAACTAGTTAATCTTTAGATAATAATAGTACCATTTGAGATCTATGAATAGTGAGTATGAAGAAATGACCTTTCATACTAAAAATAATTGAATAGACAAGAAAAGGATAGGAATTATCTAAAAAGAAGGAGAGAAAAATTGACGATGACATGAGATGACAAATGAGAAAGAAAGATAAGAAGGGTTTCATAAACTATCATTGTACTAGTGAGGTGCAATGTTAAATCCACATTGACGATCTTTCCCACTTGAAAAGTGTTGAAAATTTAAAACTGAAGATAAATATTTGTTATGTTATAAACAGGGATAGAGATCACCTGTTAATCTAATATTAAAAATTAAAATATATGACAAGACATTATTGGCTCTAACATGATGTGGTACATTCAAATGAGATATGTGATCTATATCATATGAACAATATATTCTTTAGACCTTTTGTCTAATCAAGTATGTATTTATTACTTCTTTCGAATTTGAAATTATTGAGATTTAAATAAGAACGGATGGAATGGAAGGCAGCCTAATCTAATCAAATACAATACCACCTCAATTGGTATCTCTTGCACGCATCAAATTCAAACCCATATCTCTTCGAGGATTAAAACAGTGTCATTATCTACTCAAAAAAAAGTGTCAATTCAAGCTATATATGACCTAAACAGCAAAAATAGGGTATCAAAGAAAATCATCTTCCACTCCCTCTGGTGGATTTATTTTGTATCAATGCAAATGCAAAGATTATGTGGAACTGCAGCTCTACTTTTGGATGCAATTACAAATCATGTGTGGTGTGTAGGTAGACTAATTATAATTAGGTAATGTAACTTTGTTAGTAGGTTGTTTTATAAAATATCAAAAGAAAAATGTAAATAAAATAATGAGCAATTTTAGTATTGATTACCACAACAGACAGTGACAAGAATTGATTTGGAAACACATACAATGACTTTTGATTTCCAATCACGAATATATATATATATATATATATATATATATATATATATATATATATATATATATATATATAACTTGTTAAGATAGTTAAATTTGTTATAGTTAATTATAGATGTTAGTTAGATTACTTGGATTAGTTGGCTATATAAGCCAAGATCACTCATTGTAATTTTTACTTTTCCATTTTATCAATACACAATTTTCCCAATCTCTCAATACTCTCTCTCTTCTTCACTCCGAAACCATGAAATTCAACATGGTATCGGAGACATTTCATCCTCCTTGAACCTCCTTTCCGCTGCATTCTCTTTTGTTTTTCCTTTTTCTTATTTTATTTTCCTTTCTTTTCCCGAGAAAACTCATCTTCTACACCTTTATCCTCTCTGCTGCTACTTTAACGTCCTATCCACCATTTCTTAGCTCAATAGTTTGTTCTCAATCTGGTTTTTATTGTCGGCGGTGTTCCTTGTGGCCGGAAATGTTGTTTTTCGACGCTGCTTGTTGATCTGTTCATGTCGATTCTGATTGTTCCGTCTCCGTCGTCTTTGTGCTTCGGATCTGTTTCTCAGAGATCGGTGCTGGAGAATCAACGATTCGGTTTCAGATCTGCGATTCAGTGATCTTGCCATCTTCATTTCCATAACTCGTGCAAGATTTGGTGCTTCTTGCAAAGCTCGTCATAGATCTATGTTTGCTGCGATCTTTTTTTAGATATGGCCTTTTTTATCTTCTCCCCTCCGATCTTGTTTTCGATCTGGTTCTTCTTCCTGCAGATCTTGTCTTTGATCCAAAGTGCACGCTAGATGTTTGATGATATTTCTGAGAGGACTCTGTGAGTTCCCATGGTAGCGTTTAATGGCTCGGCGAGGTTGTGACTTCTTGTGCGAATCTGGTTGTGATTTGCAACGTTCCTATATGCATCATGGCGTTGTCACTGGAGAGTGTAACCCCTTCTTTGATCACACGGAGCGTCCAACTACTGTCTTCAATGCTGGTTCCGATTTGTTGCCGCCATTCTCAGGTTCAGTTGTTACTGGTTTTGCTTTCTTGCTGGTGACTGCCATAAACATACCTCTTTCAAGAATTTAGGGTTCTTGGATAATCATGGTTTTATTGCTAGTTCCTCAAGTGATAATGATGAAATAGAGTTACATGTATACTGGTAGTGAGCATGGGATGGTATATGTGCTGAAGCTCCTTTCATTGTTAATGCAATTCTCCTGTTATGCATAGACTTCACCAGATCTACGTTTGTTGTTGATGAAAACTTGGTTATGGATTAGTGGTGTTTTATAGTGCTGACTTTGGTTTATTTGGTGACTCACAAGCGTTTGTTGTTGATCCCCTTTGGATACAACCTGTGTTGTAGCTAATGTTTCATGAAGAGCTCCTCTGACTGTCAGTTTTCATGCACACCAAGTGTTTGTGTTTCTAGTTTAGTGATTCTGATTTTTTTTGTTTAGCCTATTGGCTTTATTGATGTAAACTTCTGTCCACGGTGATTAAGCATTTGATATGAGCTTTTGCCTTGGATGGTTAAGCATTGATTCTTTGTTGCTAGCTTCTGCCTTTTTATGGGTGGTTAAGCAAATGTGCTTCTGTTAAGTGGTTAAGTCTTGAGTTGTAACTTCTGCTTAATGGTTAAGCTTTTGCCTTTTTGTTGGCTTTAGTGGTTTATGCTTCTGCCTTGTATGGTGGTTAAGCATTGAGACCATTATATGTTTTTGCTTCTGTCTTGAGTGGTTAAGCCGCATATTTAGCTTATGCTCAAGATGGTTAAGCCTTGTGCCTTAATTGGCTTTGATGAGTTTAGCTTCTGCCTTGTATGGTGGTTAAGCACTTGGAGCTTCCGCCTTTTACGGTGGTTAAGCATGGGTTGGTTTTGTTGGCCTGCGTTCCTTTTGTATTTGCCAATATGTTCTTGGCATTTTCATTGTATTTTTTTTGGATATGAATTTGTATTGATCATTCCAAGCTGGAAGTGTTATGTACACCTAGCTTCCAGCTTGCGGGGGGCTGTTAAGATAGTTAAAATTGTTATAGTTAGTTATAGATGTTAGTTAGATTACTTGGATTAATTGGCTATATAAGCCAAGATCACTCATTGTAATTTTTACTTTTCCATTTTATCAATACACTATTTTCCCAATCTCTCAATACTCTCTCTTCTCTTCACTCTGAAACCATGAAATTCAACATAACTCGTTCATATTAGCCTAATGTTAGGAATGGAGATTATGGATAGGATATGCGGCGAATGGGGAATGAGTGATTGATGAGAACGATCTGCTTCGATGGCAGATGACCTCCTAAGAAAATAAGAGAGAGAAAGAGACTAATTTCTTCCTTCATTGATTCCAATCATGAGATAATACAATACTTATATAGGGCTGATGCATATCCACAATAAAATAATACACCACCTACTAATTATCCCAAGCAAATAACAAACTAATAAAATGCATAATAGATCCTTCTAGAATTAGGTAAGTCAGACCCTGAAATCTATCCTTCTGGTACCCTCTTCATATTTTTATTAAATAATGTTAAATTTTTAATTTTTTTTTAATTTACCGCTGAGATAGGTGTTAACATTTGAGACATGCAAGTGACCAAGTGTATATAATATTTGGGTCAGTATACGTTTTTATGTATCATCTACAGGTACATCATATCCATCTACCACGAATGTAAGCATGATTTCATGTGAAAACTTGTTGCTATCAGTATGGAGACATGCCCCTTCCTTCAAACAATGTGTGAAGTCTACTTACATCATCATTATCATAGACATATTTGGATTTATGTTGAAATGAACTGAAACATTCATTTGAGTTAAAAAACTGAGTGTCGCTTTCACTTTCGATACATTGGAAAGTATACTTTTACGTTGAATCATAAATCTAAACATGTGTTAACCTATTGGTCACATCTTTACGGTGTGTTTGGAGTAAGAAAAAATAAGAAGAGAGAGAATGTGAAGAAAATATGATTTTTCTTGTTTGGTAAGCAAGAGAAATAAAGAAGAGAAAAGAAATTGGGTGGAATCCATCCAAAATTTTATTCTCTCCAAAGATAAGAAGAAAATAAAGAAAAATAGAGAATATACTTATTTCTCCTCTATTTCTCTCATATTTCTCATACACCAAACAATCCATCAAATCTACTTTATTTCTCATACTACTCTTTCTCTCTTCTCATACTACTCTTTCTCACGTCTTTCTCTCTCATTATTTTCTTCTCACAATCAAACAAAGCATTAATGTAATTTGCGTTCTTCAAATGAAACTCTCCTTACAATATTGATGTATATATGAACAAATTAAAATCACTTTTCCCAAAGCCAAGGAAACCGATGGTCAATTGCATATATTATGTTAACCAAAACATATACTCTGCGTATTGCTTGTGTTGGAATGCAAGTGTGAGTGGTTAAGTATCATATTGATTAGTAATGAACTAAATAAATGATATATAAGAGAGATGACCCAAATACTTAATACCTTAAGATTTTAGGTAGAAATGTGATGTCATAATCTTTTGGTGGTCCTGATTAATTAGTCCATTGCTGCTTTCACCTAATTGCTTCAAACTCCAAGTAAGAATGGATACAAATTTAGGATCAAATTATACCTTTTTACTATAGTTACAGTTTAGACAGTTTCCTCATGCAATTCCAACTTCTCATGCGACAAAATTCGTTTTCAATTGAGTGCTCTGCGATGACTAGCTGAGCTTGACTTGTAGCTACTTGTATGCCTAGAAAATAGAAATGGACTTTACTTTTTGTCAATAGTTGACATGATTATAGGGAAAATTCTTAAGTAGTTGTTATTAACACCTTGCCTAATGTTCTTCGTACCTTTTAATTTTTTTTTTCAAAAATACTTTTTTTGTTTTGTTAATGTGTTTATATTGGTACTTTATGAAAATTATTTTTCGGAAATAAATCAAAAATTAAATTTCGAATATTTAAAATGTCACCATGGAATAAAAAATTATACCCTCGGAAGACATATTTCCGGAAAATAATTTCCAGAATTTAAATTTTGGAGACTGAATGTAACTCCGGAAAATAAAATTCGAAAACCTTCTGAAAAACCAATTACTTGCCACAGTGTTTCTTCCTCTTCGCATCTCAGTGTTTCTTGCCAAGGATTTTCAATATTAACCCTCTTCTTCTTCTTAATTACTGTGAACACCTAATTTTGCCCGGGTATATTTTTATCCTTTTAACAATAATAAATAAATAAATAAATAAAAATGCCAAGAAAAAAATAATTTGTTTGTCTGATTTCTTGATTATTTTTAAGAAAAGTTAAAATAAAATAAAATAAAAAAGAAAAGAAAAGAAAAAAGGAGAAGAAACGTTGAGTCCCTTCCCTGCAACATCTACTGTTGGTCTTTCTCCTCCAGCTTCCATCTTTAACCAACATGTACCCAAGCCACTTTTGAGTATGGCAAAAATCAGAACTCAGATGGGGACTGCTCAAGGAAGCGGTGCAAGCAATCGGCAAGATGGTAACCTCTGCAACACTCAAGTTTGCAAGGTCCCAATGACATTGAGAAGAGTTCATCTTCTTCTATAAAAAGGACCCAGAGAAAAATCTGAGGGGGAGGGGAGCACGCAAAAAAAAATTAAAATTCTGAAGAGAGGAGAAAAAGAAAAATCACCCAGAGTCCCTCTCTTCCCTGCATCATCTTCATCCTCTCGTGCTTCTCCTGCAACATCCCAGCAACAACAAAAACAAAAAAAAAAACAAAAAAAGCCACCACCCTCCTTCTTCCTCCTTCACCATAAACCCATCTCCTTCTTCCTCTTACCTTCAACCCTGCTCCCTCTTCACTTCAACCCTTCCTCCTTCATCTCCCAGAACTCAGACCAGATCTGCGACCACCGCCCAGGAGTTGCTGTCCTCCACCGCGTCTGGATCGGACCAGCTCCGTCCAGCCGTGTCCATCTGGATCGTCTTCCTCCTCCGCGCGAGACGCCCCCTCCACCGCGAAACCACGCGAACCATCGTCGGGGCTGCAGATCTGTTCTCCTCCCAGTCGAGCCTGGCAACCACCGCTCGAGCCACCGCGCGCCAGAGGTCCGCCCTCACCCTGCCGTGACGATCTGTCCGTTGCTTCGCCGTCAGCAGGCCGCGAACTCAGCCATCCTTCCTTCCTCCACTGGCCTGAGGGTATGGTAAAAGAAGAAGACTCAGAAGCTTCTAGCTTCTGAGTAGTACGATACTCTCCTTTTGTTTTTGTGTTATTATTCAAAATATTATGTTGGTTTAAATGTTGGGGTTTCATTTACTTGGGCTTCTCATGGGTTATGGGCTAGTTTCATTTTTTAGCTATTGGTCTGTTTTTGGCTTGTGGGTTTTGAATCAGTAAGTTTGTATCTAACCTGTTGGTTTACTGGGCCATTTCTTTTTTATCTTCAAAAAATGTTTTTTTTTAAAAGTAAAATAAACTGAAGTTATTTGGAGTCATGGATATGGGCTTAAAATGTATACCATATTCCATCTTGTCTCTAGGAAAATTCGAAATAAAAAATAAAATCTCGTAAATATTTTTTTTCATCCATGTTTTAAATAAAAATCTTTTTTTCAAAAAATCTCTTTTGAATTCACGCAACAATTTACAACGTTGATGTACGTTTTTTCGTCCTCGAGTGTTGTAAAAATTGTAAGGGTTTATCGTATAGTTTCACTATCTTTAACCCCGTGCAAGAGTGAGTTCTCTCATTTTAGAAATAAAAATGATTTTTAGGTTCTATTTTGACAAAGTTTTCTTTTTAAAAAAAATAAATGAATAAATACTTTTAAGTATCTCTAATAAATTTTAACAAATAAAAACCTCTATTAATTCACGCAACAATCTATGACGTTGATGTATGATTCTTCATCCTCAAGTGTCATATGAATTGTAAGGGTTTATCGTATAATTTCACAATCTTTAACCCTATGCAAAAGTGAAATATCTTTTATCAGAAATAATAAATTTTCAACTTGCTCTTTTAACAAATTTTATCCAACATTTTTGTAAAAAAAAAAATATATATATATATATATATATATAAAATAATAAAAATCCTTTTTTAATTCACGCAACAATCTACGATGTTGATGTATGATTTTTCATCCTCCAGTGTCGTACGAATTGTAAGGGTTTATCGTGTAGCACTGCTATCTTGAACCTTGTGCAAGACTGAATTTATTTCAAAAAATAAAATCCCTTTTTATAAAACCTTTCTAAAATCAAGTCCCTTTTTTTTCAAAGAAAAAGAAAATAAAATTAATCAACACATCAAATCTTTTCCAAGAGAACTACGTGGCTTTGAGTTTCCCATCGCACCCGGGAATACGTAGGAGCAAGATAAATCATCTTGTCGGGCCAAAACTAAATTTTCCTTTTTTTTGTGTCTCTTTTTATGTTAAAATAATTAATCAAAAAACTAAACTTTTCCTTTTTTTAACAATAAATTCAAAAAATTAAAAATTATTAAAAATTTAAAAAAAATAAAAGAATTAATTAAAAATTAAAAAATATAATTCTTTCTTGTAAATAATTTTTGGGGCAAAATAAATATTTAAAAGGTCATTAAAATGTTTTTGCACAATCAACTTGAGGTACCGTTTTTAACGGGCGATGTGGGGTGCTAATACCTTCCCTACTCGTAACCGACTCCCGGACTTATCTATCTCTTTTTAAAAGACCAGTTAACCTTTAAATAATTGGGTTTTCTAAGATTTTCCCAATAAAAATCTTAGTGGCGACTCCTCTGTCTTTACACTCATTTTTCGCGGCTCCCGGACGGGACGGTCGCGACAGCTGGCGACTCCGCTGGGGACTTTAGAGAGTCAGGCCTATCATAGTTGGTTGTGCATCTTTTTTAAAAAAAAAAAGCTTTGAAAATATTTGTTTTACCCTTTTTGTTTTATTTCTTTTTTAAAATGCTTACATAACTGCTTTAGTATATTCTTGCAACCTTAGGGTAGAGAATTTTGGTATTGGTGTTGTTTGTTCCTTTTTTGCAGGTTTGGGTTAGTTTTGTTTTGGTAGGTTTTGTACAGGTTTGCTTGCTCCCAGCACACACATCACAATCACATATTCACACACTTTTGGGCTCTATACCCGAGTCTTGGAATGACATAAGATTAGAAGGGGCTTCAGTGATGTTATTGTGATGCTTTTGCGTCCCTGACAGACATTGATTCTCCCGCTCGGATTGCTACTGGAACATGGACTGCCATATTGTGACTTTTCGGTCCCTGTGGTGAGGTTCATGGATTCGGGTCCTCATTTTTAGATGAGGGTAATCCGAGGACCATATGTTTAGGGGTTTAGATCTGTCCCGAAAGTCATGCACATAAAATGCCACTAACAGCCTACCAAAATAGGGTCCAGACTTCTCAAGTCCCAACTTTAAGATGTTACCCATGTAGGACAAAAGGGAGCGCATTCCGCCTTTTTCTGCAGCATGAATAATTACATTTTATATCCCATACATCATAAGATCTTCTACGTGCACCTTGACATGCCATTCATTCATGCATTCTCTTATACTAATTCTTATTGCATACTCACGCATGTAGTATTTCAGGCCATGCATCATCAATATGTCATTCATCCATGCATCTTGGTACGCTCTCATGCATAAGTAATTTTGCTTTCCAAATATTAATAAAATGAAATTTTCCTTCGCACAGATAATTTGATAAGAGATAACACCTTTGATAACAAGAGATGGAAAAGGTCAGACACACTAGCAATGCTCCCACCACCAAGAGCTCCAGGGTGATATTAAACTCATTAGAGATTCTGAAAGAGTTGAGCCGATCTTTGCCTCAAGAACGTCGAAGAAGCTTCACCAAGAAGTATGGAGGGATCTTGGACCTAATCTTCATACCGGTTGAGACTGCTGCTTTGAGTGCTTTGTGTCGGTATTGGAACCCCCACCTCAGATGTTTTGAATTGCCGAACATGGACATTACTCCCACCATTGAAGAATATGCTTGCCTGTTAAGGTTGCCAATGCAGAAAAACCCCATCGTGTACTTTCACTTGGGGCAATACTTGACCACTACAAGCATAAGCAGGTTACCGGGGCTTCCCGAAAATGATGTGAAGTTGACGGGCACTCAAACTCGCGAGGTTAACCCGAACTCTTCTCGAAAATCACTTGAAGAAATTAGTGGATCGCAAAGATTGGGAAACCTTTGAGAGGGTGTTGGCGCTAACAATATACGGGTTGGTCCTATTTCCATCAGCGCTAGACATGATAGATCAAGCGGCAATGGATGTATTCTTCACAAGAGAAAGAAAGAAAAACCCCGTCTTGGCAGAAGTGTTAGCCGAAACGTTTTTGACTCTAGAATTTTGCTAGCGGAATCCAAAGAGGAAGCTCCGATGTTGTGCACAGTTGCTCTATGTGTGGGCCATGACTCACATGTATGCAAAAGGTTATATCACCCACCATTCAGATCCACTAAGAGGCTTCCATAACATCCCTATCGATGACCTAAATGAAGAGAAATGGAAGAGCGAGTTTGACAAAGTGGAAAGGGACTATTTTAGGTGGGTATGCCCATGGTACGATGGTCAGCAGGGACAAGATATAATTTATAGTTGCGGTGACTATCCCAATGTTCCTTTGATGGGTCCGAGAGGGTGCATATCCTACACACCCGCCATAGTCTTACGACAGCTTTGTTGGACGCAAACCGTGCCAAGAGAAGAACAACTCGGCGGATGCTGTTTCCGGTACGAGGATGGAGAGAATACCAAGATGTTGGCAAAATCAGTTAGAAATGCATGGAAGGATGTGAAGATGGCAGGGAGAGCACAATTGGACCGGCCAATCCTGATCATTGTCTCAGAATATGAAGCATGGAGAAAATCAAGGAAAGGTCTCATCAACTTTCCGGTAGAAAGCATGAAAGATAAAGATCACTCCCCTTTGGTAGCTCAAATGACAGAGCAACTGAAAGTTCTAGAAGCGCAAATGAAGGAAATGGAACAACAAAAGCAAGACGCCGAGTTAAAAATAGCCATTGGACGGAAGCGTTGTGAGAAGTTAGCAAAGGAAAATGAACACTTAAAAGATTTGTGTGCAGATATCTCCACAAAGAGTCCAGACAATGTCTCACCAAGCATCATGGCTAAGGTCCAGAATCCGGAAGGTAAAGTATCGTCCTTGACGATGGAGAGGCATCGACTAAGAAAAGAAAAGCGTCAGTTAGAAGAAAAAGTCGTCCAGCAAGAAGGCATGAGAAAGTCATTGGAGGCGGAGGTCGATCGACAAAAGGGAGTCAATGGCAACTTACAGGAACAAATTTGTGCACAAAGTAGGATGACTGACAAGTTGGTACAAAAGGTCAAAGAACTAAATATCCTAATGGTCAAAATCAAGAAGGAGTTCGATTTGGGGTGGACCTCGGCAAAGCATTATCATGATCACGTGGTTCAAGCAATGAATGCCGTAAAATGGTGGAGAGAAGAAGCGCGAGAGCGAGGGATAGATATTGACATATGGAAAAAGAGATATGTGGGCATGAGTTTGGAGCTAAGCCATTGCATTCAGAATTTTGTCCAAAGCTTTGAGAAGGAAGAACAACAAATCTGTGGGGACCATACGCCTGCCTCTCCGTCCGAATCGGACGATTTTATGAAAATGTGTGGAAGGTTTGCTCGAGGGCTAAAAAGAAAGAGACCGAAGTTGTTGACTCTAGGATGAAATGTTGTAACAATGTTGAAAATTATGATTTGACAATGATGTAATCCCAACCTATGTACTGCTTTGAGGAACTTCTAATGAAATCTGTTCTTGCCTCTATGATTCGTTCGCACTCCAACTCTCACACTTAACTTGCGACGACACCTATCGTGGAGCATGGTCTCCCTTTAGTATGTTGTCAACTACATCTTTGCCTTATAGGATTCTTCCTTCTGTGCAAAGGGTAGGTTGGGATGTCTCAATTCAAGATTCGCATCGCTAGTGTGTTTAAGACAACATCTATTGTGGAGAGACGTTCCTCCCCTAGATTTGTTGTCAACTTCATTTCATCTTATGAGCACAATGCTCTCTGTGTGGGATGAAGGGACCATCTCTTGTCAGTCACAAGGTGTTAACTCAAGAAAGAAAAATAAAATAAAATAATAAATAATAGCTCCATAGGTGGTTTTCACCAAAGATTTTTCTTTTTGCAATGTTCTTACTTTTTTATGATTAAAACAGTGTGACTCTTCTGAACAATTGCTCCGAGACACCCTTATCGCACTCGATCACAGGCAAGAGCCATGGCGGATGAACTAGAAGAAGTTCAGGAGATCAGAGATGAAGTCAGTCAAATCAAGGATCAGATGGCTAAGATGATGGAGATCCTACAAGAAATGCAGAAGGAGAAGAACACAGAGGAGAACCCTCCAGCCTCGAACGAAGGACAGCCAGCCACGCCTCTCATCCCGCCCGGTTTCTCTCAGATTCCTATTCAAGGCTTCAACCAACCAGGGGCCATGTTGCCTCTCCACCAAAATCATTTTTCATTTGACCCGAACAATCCCGCATACGATTTGCCTCGTGGATTCGTACCACCAGCAGCCCCCAGTCCGCAAGATGGCATCACTCAGACACAAATTCCCACCAATGTTGTCGAAATACCGCAAACACAAAATGTTAACCCTACAGATGGTAACACCCCGATAGTGACACCTTCTGTCAATCCAAGGTCCCCACAATACACTCTACATTATGGACCCCAGGGGGCTCAAATGATGCCCAACTTCGGTTCCTCCTCCATGCCATATTCATTTCCCCATAATATGTACGGAGACGCTCCGGTGAATCAGTCGGGGGGGGATTCCACCTAAAGAAAAGCTGGAAGTACGAGAGGAAAGATTGCGGGCCATCGAAGGGGTAGATAGTTATGGTCTTCGGGATGCCTCGGAACTCTGTCTGGTGCCAAATGTTGTAATTCCGCCGAAATTTAAGGTGCCTGATTTTGACAAATACCGGGGAACCACTTGTCCCAAGAACCATTTGACCATGTATGTTAGGAAGATGGCGTCACATGCCCGAGATGATAAACTCTTGATTCACTTCTTCCAAGACAGCTTGACCGGGGCAGCTTCAAATTGGTATACGCATCTCGAGCGGGCACACATCCGATCCTTCAAAGATCTAGCAGATGCATTCCTGAAGCAGTACAAGTACAATGTTGACATGGCTCCCGATAGGATGCAACTCCAAAATATGTCAAAAAGGGATGTAGAGACTTTCAAAGAATACGCGCAACGATGGAGGGAACTGGCTGCTCAGGTGGAGCCTCCCTTAGCTGAGAAAGAAATCGTAGCAATGTGCATTTATACACTCCAGTCGCCTTTCTATGATAGGATGATTGGGAGTGTGTCATCAAATTTTTCTGACATGGTCATCATCGGCGAGAGAATTGAAAGTGGAATGAGGAATGGCAAGATCGTCGAGACTTCAGTAGGGAACGGCCCAAAGAAAACCCCATTCGTGAAAAAGAAGGAGGGAGAGGCATATGCAGTAACCTTGGAACAGAAGAAACCGAACCAATGGAGACCAAACTAAACACCCGCCTTCCATGCCCAATACGCCCCATATTACCAACCACCTCCATATCACCAAGCCAACCAGCCATACATCGCTGCAACCTCGCAATTTCCAAACCCTCAACAAATGGCTCCCTACCGACCATCATACCCTTCTCAGCCTCAAACACACCCCACCATGCCACCTCAAATCGTCCAGCCTCTAAATCCAAACCCAAACACCAGCCAAACAAGACCACCATATAACCCGGAAAGAAAGCCAGTGCGTTTTGACCCAATACCCATGACCTACACCGAACTATTCCGCCAACTTGTGAGCAAATCCGTGCTAACTCCTATCCCGACAAGACCACTAGACCCTCCTTATCCAAAGTGGTATGACCCAAATGCTCAATGTGAATATCACGATGGGGCCACAGGACATTCCACCGAGAGTTGTAGAGCTTTGAAGTTTAAGGTCCAAGACCTGATTAATGCCAAATGGTTGAGCTTTCAGAAGGATGCTCCAAATGTGGCACAAGGTCCTATGCCAAATCATGGGAGTTCGGGGGTCAATGCCATTGAGAACTTCTTGGAACATACTCTAAAGAGCAAAGTGGCCGATGTTAGGACTCCTATGAGGGTTGTTTTCAGAGAGATGTGCAAATGTGGATTGATCCAAATCCCTGCCACGGAAGAAAAGGCTCTCGACGAAGATATAAGGTGTGACTTTGATGGGAGCATGGGGCATTCGATTGAAGATTGTTCGGAGTTTCGGCAAGTTGTGCAGCGGCTAATGGATATGAAGCTTATCTTAATTGGTTGTGAATCAAATGAGTATGCCACTAATATGGTTGCTGAATCTACAATTTCCCCAACCCCAGTTAAGATAACCCCTTTTACTGTTATGGTTAATCCTCAACCAATTCCTGAGCAAGTCACTCTGAGACCAGTGGTGATATACTATACTGAGAAGAAACCTTTTCCGGTTCCAAATGGGCCAACACCAATCGTCATCCGAATTCCAGGTCCTTTCCCTTACAAGGACACCAAAGCGGTACCATGGAAGTATGAGATGCAGGTCCAACCCAATCCTTCCAACGGGACTACTGTGGTCACCAACATTTCAGGAATTGGTGGAATGACTAGGAGTGGTCGCATTTACACTCCGGAGGTATTGCGAAGGGTGGAAATAGAAAAGGAAGGAAAGGATCACAAAGGGAAAGAGAAGGTGGAAGAAATTCTGGATGACAAGGAAGCGAACGGGGGTGAGAAGAAAAAGGAGGTGTCTGATGAAGAAGTCAGTGAATTCTTGAAGTTCGTCAAGCAGAGTGAATACAAGGTTGTGGATCAGTTAAATCGAACTCCGGCTCGGATATCTCTCTTGTCTCTATTGATGAACTCTGAGCCACACAGGAGAGTACTGATGAAGGTGTTGAATCAAGCTCATGTTTCCCATGACATCACAGTTGATAAGCTCGATAACATTGTAGGTAACATAGTTGCTGATAATTATGTCACTTTCACCGATGATGAAATACCAGCTGAAGGTATGGGGCACAACAAGGCATTGCACATTTATGTGAAATGCCGAGACCACGTCATGGCTAGGGTTCTCATTGATAATGGCTCTTCTTTGAATGTAATGCCAAAGTCAACACTGGCAAAGTTGCCTTTTGATGGAACTCATATGAAGCCAAGCACAATGATTGTAAGAGCTTTCGATGGCACTCGAAGGGAAGTCATGGGAGAAATTGAATTGCCCATTCAGATTGGCCCTTGCACCTTTGAAGTACTCTTCCAAGTGATGGACATCACACCAACTTATAGTTGTCTCCTAGGACGACCATGGATCCATTCCACTGCAGAGTCTGTACCTTCCACATTGCACCAGAAGGTGAAGTTCATTGTTGATCATAAGCTGATAATTGTTTCTGGAGAGGAAGATCTGTTAGTAAGCAAGCCATCAACAGCCCCTTATATTGAAGCTGCCGAGGAAGCTCTCGAGACCGCCTTCCAGTCACTTGAAATTGCCAATGCCACTTATGTTGGGGATAGTGCTCCACTCTTGAAAACTCGATCATCCAAAGCGTCCATCATGATGGCCAAGGTTATGTTTGAAGGAGGATACCAACCTGGAAGCGGTCTGGGGAAGAACAGCCAAGGTGTCGCTGACATCCTCATGCTCACTGAGAACAAGGATAGGTTTGGATTGGGATACAAGCCCACCAAGGCCGACAAGATGAGGGTTATAGAAGAGAAGAAAAGAAAGAGGTTGGCTCGGCTGGAAAATCGTGAATACGAGGCTGAAAGGGTTCCCATCTGTGACATTCGACAGAGCTTCCGAAGCATAGGGTTTGCGTTCCTGGACCAAGCAGCAGCCATTGAAGATGACTATCCTGTTGATCATGGTATCAATCTGGTGTATCCATGCTCTCCGGATACAGAGCTCAACAATTGGGAGATCATCGAGTTCCCCAAGACCATAGAGTCCTTTTCAAAGTAATTCTGTAATGCTTATCCTTTAGCTCTGCCCAAGGCTTTAGGAATTTTGCTGTAATGGGCTTACTTGTTTCTGTTTCAGTATAACTTATCAATAAATGCATGCATTCAGTATCTTTGTGTTGTTATCTCTCTTTTTTTACTTTCGTTTTCGTTCACCATCCCTCACCAATAAATGCAGTCTCTTGTCTTTAACCTTTATTCATTCATCTTTCCCTGATAATTACCACAATGCAGATCTAAAAGTGACTCTCTTGAAAACGACAGTGTTAGTAACTCATCATACAATTTTGACTATTCCGTTGATCATGCTGAGGAGGTTGTTGATGATGATGGGGAAATTCCCCCTGAACTTTTGAGATTGGTAGAACAAGGAGCCAGGGAAATTCGGCCCCATGAAGAGCCGAGTGAACTAATCAATTTGGGAACCGAAGATGATAAAAAAGAGGTCAAGATTGGCCTTTCCCTGAAAGAAAAGGAGCGGAACAGATTGATCAGGTTGTTGACGGATTATAAAGATGTCTTCGCATGGTCGTACCAAGATATGCCAGGGTTAGACCCCGGTGTAGCAGAACACAAATTGCCATTAAAGCCAGAGTGTCCTCCTGTAAAGCAGAAGCTACGAAGGATGAAAGCAGAAATGTCTTTAAAGATCAAGGAGGAGGTCAAGAAACAACTGGATGCAGGTTTTCTAGAAGTTGTAAAGTACCCTCAATGGGTTGCTAACATCGTTCCTGTTCCCAAGAAAGATGGAAAGGCTCGAATGTGCGTTGACTATCGAGATCTGAACAGAGCTAGCCCAAAAGATGACTTTCCTTTGCCTCACATTGATGTTCTTGTAGATAACACTGCTCAACATGCATTATTCTCTTTCATGGATGGCTTCTCGGGATATAATCAGATCAAGATGGCACCTGAAGATTTGGAGAAAACTACATTTGTCACTTTATGGGGAACCTTTTGCTACAAAGTTATGCCCTTTGCCTTGAAAAATGATGGGGCAACATATCAGCGAGCTATGGTGGCTTTATTCCATGACATGATGCATAAGGAGATAGAAGTTTATGTAGATGACAAGATCGCCAAATCCAGATCCGAAGATGACCATGTTGATAATCTTCAAAAACTCTTTGAGCGGTTAAGAAAGTTTAAGCTCCGACTGAATCCAGCCAAATGCACTTTTGGAGTGAAATCAGGCAAGCTTCTGGGGTTCATCGTTAGTCAAAGAGGAATAGAGGTTGATCCTGAAAAGGTTCGAGCAATCATCGACATACCAGCACCTCAAACGGAGAAGGAAGTTCGTGGGTTTTTAGGAAGATTGAACTACATTGCCCGGTTCATCTCCCAACTAACCGCGACATGTGAACCAATCTTTAAATTGCTGCGCAAAAATCAAGCTGTGACATGGAATGAAGATTGTCAAAAAGCCTTTGAGAAGATCAAACAATACCTACAAGAGCCTCCAGTTTTGGTTCCCCCAGTGCCGGGAAGACCTCTCATCATGTATTTGACTGTGCTAGATGGATCTATGGGTTGCGTACTGGGGCAGCACGATGAGTCGGGAAGAAAGGAACATGCCATCTATTATCTAAGTAAGAAGTTCACCAGTTGTGAAGCCAACTACTCACTGCTAGAACGCACTTGTTGTGCTTTAGCATGGGCGGCTCGTCGTTTGAGGCATTACATGTTGTGTTATACTACCTGGTTGGTGTCCAAAATGGATCCGATCAAGTATATCTTTGATAAGCCCGCTCTGACTGGAAGAATTGCTCGCCTGGCAAGTCCTGCTCTCGAGAATATGACATTGTCTATGTCACCCAAAAAGCAATAAAAGGGAGTGCCCTTGCAGAATATCTAGCCAATCAGTAGGTAGAAAATTATGGATCGATGCAATGTGATTTCCCAGGATGAAGATATAATGGCTTTGTTTGACAAAAGAGCAATCACCAGGAAAAGAAAAGTGGACCTTGTTATTTGACTGAGCTTCTAATGCATTGGGACACGGAATCGGGGCAATCTTAATCTCACCAGAAAATGATTATTTCCCCGTCATCTGCGAGGCGCTCGTCGATTGTACAAACAATATAGTCGAATCACGAAGCTTGTGCACTAGGGATTTTGGCAGCAATAGAGGCAAAAGCAAGGATGCTTTGGAGGTATATGGGGATTCCCGCATTAGTCATCCACCAGCTAAGAGGGGAATGGGAAACCCGAGATGCCAAGTTAATTCCGTACCATGATTACATCAAAGGTTTGATTGAGCAGTTTGATGAAGTCACATTTCATCATATTCCCCGAGAAGATAACCAATTAGCTGATGCGCTGTCTACCTTGTCCTCAATGTTCAAAGTAAGTGACGAAAGGAACCTACCACTCATCAAAATGGAAAGTCGAGATCATCCTGCATATTGTCAAGTGATAGAGGAAGAGTCTGATAAAAAACCGTGGTACCATGACATCAAATGCTTCATCCAAAGAAGGGAATACCCCCCGGGCGCTTCGGAAAATGACAAAAGAACTCTAAGAAGACTTGCAATGGGTTTCTATTTAGATGGAGATATTCTATACAAAAGAAACCATGACATGGTGTTGTTGAGGTGCGTTGACGCAAAAGAAGCTAAACTGATAATTGAGGAGGTACATGAGGGATCTTTTGGAACACACGCAAGCGGTCATGCAATGGCCAGGAAAATCTTGAGGACTGGCCAATATTGGTTGACAATGGAGGCTGATTGCTGTAATTATGCGAAGAAGTGCCATAAGTGTCAAATATATGCTGATAAGGTTCATGCGCCGCCAGCTCCCTTGAATGTCATGTCGGCACCCTGGCCGTTCTCAATGTGGGGAATGGATGTGATCGGGCCCATCGAGCCGAAAGCCTCAAATGGACATCGCTTCATTCTTGTTGCCATCGATTATTTCACCAAGTGGGTTGAGGCTGCATCATATTCCAGTGTGACCAGGAATGTCGTGATCAGATTTGTCAAAAGAGAGTTAATTTGTCGTTATGGGTTGCCGAGTGAGATTATCACTGATAATGCGACCAATCTGAACAATAAGATGATGAAGGAGATGTGCGAAAATTTCAAGATAAAGCATCATAATTCCTCTCCATACCGCCCAAAGATGAACGGGGCAGTTGAGGCCGCTAATAAAAATATCAAGAAGATTGTCCAAAAGATGGTGGTGACGTATAAAGATTGGCATGAGATGTTACCTTTTGCTTTACACGGCTATCGTACCTTTATTCGCACCTCGACAGGGGCAACGCCATATTCTTTAGTTTACGGGATGGAGGCAGTGCTCCCGATTGAAGTAGAGATCCCCTCACTAAGAGTACCGAGAGAAGCAGAATTAGAAGAAGCTGAGTGGGTCCAGGATCGATTAGACCAATTGAACCTCATTGAAGAGAAGAGATTAGGGGCGTTGTGTCACGGCCAGTTATACCAGAGAAGGTTGATGAGAGCTTATGAGAAGAAGGTACGCCCACGACAGTTTCGGGAGGGTGACCTGGTGCTCAAGAAGATTCTACCAATCCAAAAGGATCATCGAGGGAAATGGACTCCGAACTACGAAGGACCTTACGTTGTGAAAAAGGCCTTCTCCGGAGGAGCTTTAATTCTCACCAGGATGGATGGGGAAGACCTCCCGCTCCCTGTGAACTCGGATGCAGTAAAAAGGTATTATGCTTGAACACACTTCCCAAGAAGAAGAAGAAAAGAAAAGAAAAATGAAAAATGAAAAGAGAAAAGGCTCGCTAGACTGAAAATCTGAAAAGACAGTCTAGGCAAAAGTTAGAGCAACCCGCTAGGCTGAAAACCTGAAAAGGCGGTCTAGGCAAAAGTTAGGGTTCAAAAAAAAATGAATATATATATATATATGTATGTATGTATGTATGTAACAATGGAAGTGTCGTCAAGTCGATGAACTGGGGCAGTCCGTAGGTTGGATATATGAAGATTGGGGCAGACAACATCTCTGAAGCCAATTAATGAGCAGTCAAGATTGTATGAGGGATACTAAAATTAGTCATTGAAAGAGACATCACTTGAGGAGATGTGATTCTACTCCGCAACGTTTTGCAACTTATGCTTTGTACACCTTTTTCAATCCAAGTATAATGACATTGACTTCCTTTACTTTATTTCGCTACCTTGGTCCTTTCCTCTTAACTTTTGTCATCTGTGTGTGTGCATTCATCCTGATAAGTATATACTGAAACGTGAAACAAGTAATGTTTTTTTAAGCAGTTAGAATTCCTTAGAAAGCCTCAAAAGGTCTTGGGGGGCACGATGCTTCCCCTATAAAGGACATCGAAGAAAGGAAAGAATACTGAGACTCGACCATCGAGATAATTATCATCAAGAACATCTAATCATCAGGGGATAAAAGTGCAAGATATCTCTCCCAGATAAGATGGGCCTTGTTTTAGTTCATCCTCAAGACTGACTGTGATCGATGCCTTTAGGGGGTCAAGGATCCAATAATGAAAGAAATAGCAGAGAAGAAATAATCTATCATCAATCTTTTGCATCATGCCCAAAATTAATAAGGGTTCTCATCATCATCATTCTTTTTGTAAATTGAAAACTAGTTATTTGAGTTTTCGCATTGTCATTCAATCAGTGAGCAAAATCTACATTCATATATTGCATTTGTCTATATGGCCTCACAAGCTTTTTATCTTTCAGTTCGAGCTTCTGACGGGCAATCCACCCCGTAGGCTCTTTTATCTTCAGTTCGAGCTTCTCACGGGCAATCCACCCCGTAAGCTCTTTTATCTTTCAGTTCGAGCTTCTCACGGGCAATCCACCCCGTAGGCTCTTTTATCTTTCAGTTCGAGCTTCTGACGGGCAATCCACCCCGTAGACTCTTTTATCTTTCAGTTCGAGCTTCTGACGGGCAATCCACCCCGTAGGCTCTTTTATCTTTCAGTTCGAGCTTCTGACGGGCAATCCACCCCGTAAGCTCTTTTATCTTTCAGTTCGAGCTTCTGACGGGCAATCCACCCCGTAAGCTCTTTTATCTTTCAGTTCGAGCTTCTAACGGGCAATCCAACCCGTAGGCTCTTTCATCTTTCAGTTCGAGCTTCTGACGAGCAATCCACCCCGTAAGCTCTTTCATCTTTCAGTTCGAGCTTCTAACGGGCAATCCACCCCGTAGGCTCTTTTATCTTCAGTTCGAGCTTCTGACGGGCAATCCACCCCGTAGGCTCTTTTATCTTCAGTTCGAGCTTCTGACGGGTAATCCACCCCGTAAGCTAGCTTCTGACGGACAATCCACCCCGTAGGCTCTTTCATCTTTCAGTTCGAGCTTCTAACGGGCAATCCACCCCGTAAGCTCTTTTATCTTTCAGTTCGAGCTTCTGACGGGCAATCCAACCCGTAGGCTCTTTCATCTTTCAGTTCGAGCTTCTGACGGGCAATCCACCCCGTAAGCTCATTTATCTTTCTGTTCGAGTCTGACGGGCAATCCAACCCGTAAGCTCTTTTATCTTTATGCTAGAGTTTCAGACGGCAATCCACCCCACAAGCTCTTTATCTTTATTTTTAAGCTCGGCAGGCAACCCACCCTGCAAGCTTTTTATGTGTGTACCTCGTTGGGTAATCCAACCCGCTGGTTCATTACAGGAAATCACTTTTTAGTCACAGGTCTTTTCTGTTTGTCAGTGTACCCCGAACAAAATTGGAGTTCATGTCTTTACTCATTTCTTATAGCGATAATATGTTAACTACGGTTACACAGTTTATCTAATAAGAAAAAGTAAAGAGGGGCAGCTGTGAACACCTAATTTTGCCCGGGTATATTTTTATCCTTTTAACAATAATAAATAAATAAATAAATAAAAATGCCAAGAAAAAAATAATTTGTTTGTCTGATTTCTTGATTATTTTTAAGAAAAGTTAAAATTTAAAAAAAAAAAAGAAAAGAAAAAAGGAGAAGAAACGTTGAGTCCCTTCCCTGCAACATCTACTGTTGGTCTTTCTCCTCCAGCTTCCATCTTTAACCAACATGTACCCAAGCCACTTTTGAGTATGGCAAAAATCAGAACTCAGATGGGGACTGCTCAAGGAAGCCAGTAATCACAAGATGGTAACCTCTGCAACACTCAAGTTTGCAAGGTCCCAATGACATTGAGAAGAGTTCATCTTCTTCTATAAAAAGGACCCAGAGAAAAATCTGAGGGGGAGGGGAGCACGCAAAAAAAAATTAAAATTCTGAAGAGAGGAGAAAAAGAAAAATCACCCAGAGTCCCTCTCTTCCCTGCATCATCTTCATCCTCTCGTGCTTCTCCCTGCAACATCCCAAAGAACAACAAAAACAAAAAAAAACAGAAAAAGCCACCACCCTCCTTCTTCCTCCTTCACCATAAACCCATCTCCTTCTTCCTCTTACCTTCAACCCTGCTCCCTCTTCACTTCAACCCTTCCTCCTTCATCTCCCAGAACTCAGACCAGATCTGCGACCACCGCCCAGGAGTTGCTGTCCTCCACCGCGTCTGGACCGGACCAGCTCCGTCCGGCCGTGTCCCTCTGGATCGTCTTCCTCCTCCGCGCGAGACGCCCCCTCCACCGCGAAACCACGCGAACCATCGCCGGGGCTGCAGATCTGTTCTCCTCCCAGTCGCGCCTGGCAACCACCGCGCGAGCCACCGCGCGCCAGAGGTCCGCCTTCACCCCGCCGTGACGATCTGTCCGTTGCTTCGCCGTCAGCAGGCCGCGAACTCAGCCATCCTTCCTTCCTCCACTGGCCTGAGGGTATGGTAAAAGAAGAAGACTCAGAAGCTTCTAGCTTCTGAGTAGTACGATACTCTCCTTTTGTTTTTCTGTGTTATTATTCAAAATATTATGTTGGTTTAAATGTTGGGGTTTCATTTACTTGGGCTTCTCATGGGTTATGGGCTAGTTTCATTTTTTAGCTATTGGTCTGTTTTTGGCTTGTGGGTTTTGAATCAGTAAGTTTGTATCTAACCTGTTGGTTTACTGGGCCATTTCTTTTTTATCTTCAAAAAATGTTTTTTTTTTAAAAGTAAAATAAACTGAAGTTATTTGGAGCCATGGATATGGGCTTAAAATGTATACCATATTCCATCTTGTCTCTAGGAAAATTCAAAATAAAAAATAAAATCTCGTAAATATTTTTTTTCATCCATGTTTTAAATAAAAATCATTTTTTCAAAAAATCTCTTTTGAATTCACGCAACAATTTACAACGTTGATGTACGTTTTTTCGTCCTCGAGTGTTGTAAAAATTGTAAGGGTTTATCGTATAGTTTCACTATCTTTAACCCCGTGCAAGAGTGAGTTCTCTCATTTTAGAAATAAAAATGATTTTTAGGTTCTATTTTGACAAAGTTTTCTTTTTTTAAAAAAATAAATGAATAAATACTTTTAAGTATCTCTAATAAATTTTAACAAATAAAAACCTCTATTAATTCACGCAACAATCTATAACGTTGATGTATGATTCTTCATCCTCAAGTGTCATATGAATTGTAAGGGTTTATCGTATAATTTCACTATCTTTAACCCTGTGCAAAAGTGAAATATCTTTTATCAGAAATAATAAATTTTCAACTTGCTCTTTTAACAAATTTTATCCAACATTTTTGTAAAATATATATATATATATATATATATATATATATATATAAAATAATAAAAATCATTTTTTAATTCACTCAACAATATACGATGTTGATTTATTATTTTTCATCCTCAAGTGTCGCATTTAATTGTAAGGGTTTATCGTAGCATCGCTTATCTTGAACCTTGTGCAAGACTGAATTTATTTCAAAAAATAAAATCCCTTTTTATAAAACCTTTCTAAAATCAAGTCCCTTTTTTTTCAAAGAAAAAGAAAATAAAATTAATCAACACATCAAATCTTTTCCAAGAGAACTACGTGGCTTTGAGTTTCCCATCGCACTCGGGAATACGTAGGAGCAAGATAAATCATCTTGTCGGGCCAAAACTAAATTTTCCTTTTTTTGTGTCTGTTTTTATGTTAAAATAATTAATCAAAAAACTAAACTTTTCCTTTTTTTAACAATAAATTCAAAAAAATAAAAATTATTAAAAATTAAAAAAAAATAAAAGAATTAATTAAAAATTAAAAAATATAATTCTTTCTTGTAAATAATTTTTGGGGCAAAATAAATATTTAAAAGGTCATTAAAATGTTTTTGCACAATCAACTTGAGGTACCGTTTTTAACGGGCGATGTGGGGTGCTAATACCTTCCCTACTCGTAACCGACTCCCGGACTTATCTATCTCTTTTTAAAAGACCAGTTAACCTTTAAATAATTGGGTTTTCTAAGATTTTCCCAATAAAAATCTTAGTGGCGACTCCTCTGTCTTTACACTCATTTTTCGTGGCTCCCGGACGGGACGGTCGCGACAATTACTTGTCACCTGCAGCATCATCATCACTCAATGCACGCATCTTCAAAGTTTTGCTCAACTTAATCTTCAACTGTTGCTTGCACTGGCTGCATCAAATTCACACATACAAAACCAAAAAACCAAAAAAAAAAAAAAAGTTAAAACCCACATCGGAAAACATCAAAACAACACACCCATAAGTAAAAGGAAGAAACTTTAACTTCTTATCACAAAAGGGTGTTTAAGAAGGTTTTTTTTTTTTGTTATTTCTTTTGTTGTGTTGTGACAAACTCGAATGAAAAGGGAAGTTCTTTGAGGAACACTTGAATTTTTCAGTCTCCGGAATTAAAATTCCCAAACTTTTTCGGAAATGTGTTTTTGGAAGGTGAATTTTTTTAGTACGAAATAACATTTTGAATGTACAGAATTTAATTTTCGGAATGTTTCCGGAAAATAATATCCAAAAAGTACCAACATTAACACACTAACAAAACAAAAAGGGCATTTTGTACGGAAAAAAAAATGCGAGGTGCATGAAACATGAAACATAATGCAAGGTGTAAAAAGTAAGGCCCAAATTCTTATTGTTCATGGTCATAGCTACCGCCCAAGTAGGGGTGTAATCGGGTCGGGTTGGATCGGATTTGAGGGGTTTCATCATCCGAACCGATCAAATTTGATCGGTTCGGATCGGTTCGGATTTGGCAAATTTTCAGGTACGGATCCGAACCGAACCGATCACAATCGGGTTGGTTCGGTTCGGATCATCGGGTTACTTTTTTTTTTAATTTACACTTAAATATTAATAAAAAATAGAAAAATAAAATAAAATATACATATTTAATTATTAATTATATTAAATTTATATATAATAATATATTAATATTATATAAAATAATTTAAAAATAAATATTTTAAAGGGTTCAGATCGGTTCGGATCAGAATTCTCGGATCCGAGACCCGAACTGATCTGGTTCGGATCGGCGTTTTGGAATCCGATCCGATCCGATGATCTGAACCAATCCACCAAAACCGGTTCGGATCGGTTCGGATCCGCCGGGTTCGCGGATCGGATCCGCTTACACCCCTACGCCCAAGATATAGAAAGCTAAACTCAACTTAAAGTACTGTTTCATATTTTATGTACTTACATTTTAATTTGAGGATTCACCATTCATACATGAGGAATGCTAATAACACATTTTTGTTAACACTCTTTCCAATACATTATTTGTTATTGGATGAATTTCATATGGGTCCCACTAAATAGAGTGAGTCCCATATAAAATTCATGACCCCACATAAAATCCATCTAATAATAAAGGATGTGTTGGAGATAGCGTTGAAAAAATATTGATAACACTGCTCTTCTTCATATTTCATATTTCCTTAATTAGCCAAAAACATCCATCGTTTCAAATAAAAATTGAACTACATTGATATGTATTAACAATATTAAATTTCTATATGGATTAAAGCAAGATTAAGCAATTTAATAGAAGACACTGTTAACTTTGACGTGGTTTCTTTAATGTTGAAAATGTGTCCAATGGCATTTCGTTTCTGAATCAACAATGCGTTTTGCATGAAGAAGACTTCTTCCAGCTGATTTCCTGGAAATGATATTCTTTATTCAAACCAACAATTCTATATATTCTCTATCTTTTTCTTCAATCATACTGGTCTCTTTTCAACCAACAAACAGTCTTTGGAAATATTAGTGTGCCGAAGGAGACAAATAGACCTTTTGAACCATACCTATCTCTTTTTCTATCATTGCAAACAACCAAGTTAAAAGGAGGGCTTGACTTATAATGTTCTTCTAGAGATGAACTTTAATCGTGTACAATATTTTTGCCCCTACTTTAATGTATAGTTTTCTTAGGAGAGGAACTTCTATATTCTTTTATATGCTAATTATCATTGTTTAAAAGTCAAGTTACCTCAATACAAGTAACTTACATAATGATGGCATAAATTGATGAATATAGCTTCTTACCCTTTTCGACTAATTAGTGGTCAAGGGTACAAATTTTCTTCTCTCAATTCATAAGCATAAAGTAGGGGGTGTACATGTGTTTCTCTACCATACTTTAAACCAAATAGCTGACGAGACAAGTTAGAAATTAAAAAAAAAAAAACATTGCATATTTCTTGGACTTGCACCTAACAAGATCCGGAGAAAATTGATGCTTTGACAATTCCTTGTGATGTCAAAATGATTCAGAATGTTTGTGGATTTCACATGTGTGTCCATTCATATTGGAGGGTTGGATTAAAGGGGGGAAATTGTTCTAGATATTGTATTCTTAACTATTCTCAAAATGGAATCATCCTATCAACCGTGGACCAATGATTTTGTTTTTGGTGTACAAGATAAGCAAAGGAGAGCCAAGAAACAAACACCACAGCTATCAGGTAGGAGAAGAAAATTCATATTTGCTAGAAGATTTTTGGTCTTTTGCAAAAAGAAAAATAATCATGGAAGCCCCCAAATTTAGCAACATGATCAGAACAAAAACAATATGGTTTGGCTAAAAGAATGCTATACTCAAAAATAAAGAAAACTATGACAAACATAAAAATAGAATAAAAAAGGCTTGCAATAATTTCTGTTCATAGAAACAGCACTGCAAATAGAAGGTTCTGCAAATGAAATGTCAAGCTTGAATCTTTACCACAGTTTGTGCTACCCACCTAACAAGGTAATTGCAAGTTCTTCAAATGCACTTTTGGATGCAAAAAATTCCCTG
This sequence comes from Sophora flavescens, assembly GCA_030762895.1. Classification (NCBI taxonomy): domain Eukaryota; kingdom Viridiplantae; phylum Streptophyta; class Magnoliopsida; order Fabales; family Fabaceae; genus Sophora; species Sophora flavescens. The sequence goes on along the minus strand of CM061063.1, from coordinate 265,710,739 downwards.
ACTTTTGTAGTTTCTAATAATGTTTTAATATGCTATAATATGCCTGCCACTAGCTTCCTAGTTCCTATATTGCCAATCACTAATTTCTTAATACCTTTTTTAATTCTGTTCATGTGATGGCATTAAGGTTATTGGAGTAATTAAACTCACTAGAGAATCAAATCTGAATAAGATTTGCCTATGTAGCTTCCTCTGTCTGTGTGTGTCTGTCTTTGTTTTCTTGGGTTGATATTTGCCTTTGTTCTCTGCTTCCAATGAGAAGGAAATTAGTACAAAATGAAGCATCATAACTCTTGTTCCCTAATTAATAATAGACCATATAATATAATATGCCTCGGTTTCAAAAAAGGTTAGAGTGACTAATAATTTTATCCCCTTTCTTCAATGTGTGATCTAAGTCCAAGGCCTTGTGACAATTATGTGCAGCTTCTAAAACAAGTACTCTTAAGAATGCAAGCAACATCACAAAATGGAATTGGAAAAGCTGGTTGGTAGAGTGCCCCATGAGACCCACTTACTCAGTATTTGACACAAACAAACATTGAAAGAAGACAGACAAGAAGGTCCCTTTGGTTTCATGTTTGTAAATTAAAGAGACAGCACAGGGCATCTTTCTCTTTTATTTCTCTCACTCTTTTCTCTTTTTGTTCCTGAATTCTGCAATATGCTCCCATCACTGAACTTAATGTTCATGATGCCCTTCAACTCTAAGTTAATTATAGTTTTGGTCAGATCCTTTATAACAAATGGACTTAGGTTATATAAAGCCATATATTAAAACTCAATGAGAATATTTCTTTGGTTATAAAGAATACTAAGATGATCAGGGATCAAACTTGATGTGTTTATGAAAAACTTGTTGCATGCTGTTAGGGAATAAAATCATTGATAACATAAAAATTATTTTGAGATGTATGATGCTTAGTGTCACTCAAACATAGTTGAGAATTGAGATTTACACTGTTCATCTACTTTTAGTTTAATTATTTTTGTTTTAAATGCAGACACCTAGGTGTCAACTTTGTAATTATTTTAAGTGATGCTACCGGTCCTTAAGACAGTAAAACAAATGTTTCAATTTTAAAATATCAGAATGTTGTTTGTATGTTCACATTCTCAATATATCTGATTGAGTTACCTTATTGGAACATCTAAAATATCATATATAAATAATATTTAATTTATGTTTTATATAATATAAATATTTAACAAAATACAATTTATAGGAATAGTAAATTACATTCACATAAACATGATGACTTAGATGAGTGTTTGTCTGCCACATGCTTAAACAATACTGTTCTAGACTTGTAGCCAATAAATACATGGTGGGAATTCGAAGAACTTTTTCAATTAAATACTCCAGCATTTAATTTTTATGCTCAATTATGGATTTTGTCGTATAACAAGGATTTCATTTTGTCCCCTAACTTTTATTAAAACTATAGTACATTCTTTGTCGTTGTCTTTGTTAATTTTGTTATTGGTTTTGTATAAATATATTAAATTTTATGTATAATGCATGATCATATTCAATCTTACTCACGTATAAATTTAGATATCCAACAAATATAAAAATTTTATATAATGTATGATATATATATATATAATAATTAAAAAAAACAACGGAAGTTGACATAAGTGATAATTGACTTGACTCCTTAATCAAGTGGTTGTGATTCGAGTCCCAACTAAACATTTTCCTTTGACAAATATAAAAGATGATCGGCTCAAGTAGCATTTAAGAAGAAATAGCATAGCATATCTTTGCACTATTTGCAATGAAGATGAGGGGATACAAAGCGGTAAAAGCCTAAATAGGAAAAAACTTTCAAACATAAAATAAAACTGTATGTTTTATTTCATTGATGATGCATCTCTCTCTTGCATATGGAAAAAAATCTTATGGAAAGAGATCAGTCCTTCAATATCGTCCAGTACCTCAAGTGATTAATTTTCGCAGTTGCTCGCAGAATATACCTTGAGAAACAAAAACAGTAACAATAAGTTATTTATAGCTAACTGTAGTGAGTGCTAACTTATTACAAGTATGGGAGAATATGGATCAAAATATTACAAGTTACATGATATGGATCAAAATATTAAAAAAATGATATGGATCAAAATATTTAACCTACTTTCAAGGTATCTAATTTTTTTCTTAAATATAATATATCCAAGTCTAAAAAAAATTTTACTCCAAAATTCAGTCTAACTTTAATTAAAGAAACCTATGTTTTTTTTTTTTTGAAATATGCATTAAAAAATTAATTTGAATTCACGTGTTATTATTTTTAAAAAATTTAAAAAAAATCAAAGATTGAATCCAGTAGAGCTTTAAGTAATTATTCAACTAGTGATTAAATTAATAATTTCATCAAGATTAAATTGAATAATATAATAAAAAATAATGACGAGTCCATTAATTTTAGAACATATACAGGTACGTATATTAAACTTTTATAACATAAAATATACTTTATATTTGATTTACTCTTTATATTAATTAAAGGAATACTAAAAGATAACCGAATTTCTTAAGTATATTATAAGAGTTTTGATTCTTGTCAAGGGTATGAAAAACTAATATTGAAAAATACAAAAACCACTTTCGTAATTTTTATATCTTTAGATAGCGTTTGGTATCGGTCATATTTTAATATTCTAAATGTGTGTATAAGAATAAAAGATTCTCATAGTAAATATCAGTTTAAAAAATGTTTAAAAATAGAATTAGTGAATCAAAATTAAAAATTTAATTCCCATGTGCAAGACTGTGTCTAAATATCTTGGGTCTTGGGCAATATTTTACAAATCCTTATATTATTTTTTTAAATATTTTTTGAGCCGCGAAATCATTTATCAAAGTATTATAATTAAGTAATTATAATATTTTACTCTTAATAAATAAGATGATTAATTCATTCAATCTATCTTTTAATATTGTGAATCTTATATAGGATTTAAATAATTTTAATTTTGAAAAAACTTCTATGACAATTTAATGTGAAATGAATTATGGAAAATATGCTAAATGCATACAATAGCATGCATATTTCTCTTTCTTGCATTTTCTCTCTTAATATGCAATGACCTTAAATCTTCGGTTATGGATGATTTTAGCTTGCACTCCAAATTAGTAACAATGACAATAGTAATTAGTAATGAGGTGAAAACAAAAAGGTACGATCATGGCCACATATAAATGTTTTGGGGGGGGGATGGATTATTGAGAATGAGATTCCTAAAAAATATAATTTACATGAGAATATAAGAGAGATTACATATATAATAACACCAAAAATATAGGGAAAAAAGGGCACGAGCTTGCTGACTCCTAAAAAACCGCATCCCTAGCCGTTAGCATACATAGCGAAGAGACATTCCTCACATCACAACACACCACACCACACACTCCTTTCACTGTCACTTCTTCTTCTTCCTCTTTTTCATAACCTTCATTTTCTTTCACACTCTTCCAACTACATCACTCTTCATTCCCTTCTCTAACTTCTCCAATTAGGGTTAGGGTTTCATCATTATCATGTGAAACCCTAACTCCTCCTTTCACCAAACCCGACAACAACACGTTGCTCAATCCACCATCCCCATGGGTAATTGCTGCAGATCCCCCGCCGCCGTCGCCCGCGAAGACGTCAAATCCACCCACGATCACGTCAAAAAAGACTCATCCGCCGCCGCCGTCAACTCCGCCGTCAAATCCGCCGCCGTCAACAACAGCAACAAGAAAAAACAACCAGCTCCGATCACCGTGCTCACCGGCGTCCCCAATTCCAACATCGAAGACAAGTACCTCGTCGACCGCGAGCTCGGCCGCGGCGAATTCGGCGTCACCTACCTCTGCATCGACCGCGACACCCGCGAGCTCCTCGCCTGCAAGAGCATCTCAAAGAGGAAGCTCAGGACTGCCGTCGACGTCGACGACGTCCGCCGCGAGGTCGCCATCATGCGCCACCTGCCGGAGAGCCCGAGCATCGTGGCGTTCCGGGAGGCGTGCGAGGACGACAATGCGGTTCACCTCGTGATGGAGCTCTGCGAGGGAGGGGAGCTGTTCGACCGCATTGTGGCGAGGGGGCACTACACGGAGCGGGCCGCAGCGGCAGTGATGAGGACGATCGTGGAGGTGGTGCAGCTTTGTCATAATCATGGGGTGATTCATAGGGACTTGAAGCCTGAGAATTTCTTGTTTGCTAATAAGAAGGAGAATTCGCCTCTCAAGGCTATTGATTTTGGCCTCTCTATATTCTTCAAGCCAGGTACCTTTCTCTCTCTCTCGAAGTTATGGATGTAGGGAAGATGAATTGTGAACAATTTGGGTTGGATGTGGCATTGGAGTATTGGTTGTTAATTTGGTTTCCAACAGGCTACCGTCAGGGTCTTGCTAACGAGTGCCCTTCCTATGGATAGTGGTTAAAGTATCCAAACATAGAAGCGTAACTTTTGAATGTTCAATATTGAATACACCATTGGAGTATTGGTTGTTAATTCGGTTTCTGTTAGGCCAAATGCTATAAATATTACCTAGTGACTGAGCGCGTAACTCATTCTAGAATAAATCTTGTATGTGCACGTGCCCATTCGACAGAATCTATTAAAATCTTAAGATAACTTCAAAATAATTTTAGTAAGAACTTTGTTGTCTTTTTGAATCGGATGTGGCATTGGTGTATTGGTTGTTATTTCGGTTTCCGTTAGGCCAAAAGTCATAATAACTATTATTAGTGAATGAGCACATAACTCTTTCTATTTGAGCAGGGTTGTGTCTATAAATTTTGGGCCTTAAAAGATTATTAGAGAGACTTAGTGGAATATAAAAATACATTAGTAACGTTCGGATAGCCAAAGTTGCCCAGGCACAATCTGACATTCAGTTAGGCCCTACATTTTGGATTTGATATGGCACTAGAGTATTAGTTGTTAATTCGGTTTCCTCGAGGCCAAAAGCTATAACTATTATTAGTGACTGAGGGCGTAACTCTTTCCAGAATAAATCTTGTATGTGCACGTGTCCATTCGACGTAATCAGTCAAAATCTTAAGATAACTTAAAAATGATTGTTGCCTTTTTGAATTGGACGTGGCATTGGAGTATTGATTGTTATTTTGGTTACCGTTAGGCAGGGCCGTTGATATAGGTAAGCAGTTAAGACAAATGCCTTAGGTCCCAAATTCTTCCCACTCGTTATTATTGCACATTATTATTAATTGGCCCCAATTGCTCCTTCCCCTTCTTCTCACTCAATTGGCATATTTTCCATAAAGTTCATTCTGCATAAACGTGGGCGAGCAAAACTAGAACCCCCAAAGAAACATGGGTGTGAAAAGAAGGCAAAGGGTTATGTGCTCACTAATAATAGTATAACTTTTGGCCCAATGACTGGGCCATGTCTAGAAATTTTGGGACTTTAGACAAAAAATTATTAGGGAGACTTAGTATAATAAAAATACAATGGCAACGTTCGGATAGCCAAATTTGGCCACAATCTGACATTCAATTAGGCCCTACATTTTCTTTTTGGAATTTCATTATCTGCACAACATTTTTTAACCCTTTGCCTTCTTTTCATACTCGTGCTTCTTTGGCAATTTCCTAGTTCTTCTTGCTCATGTTTAATAGGGAATGAACTTTATGGAAAACATGTCAATTGAGTGAAAAGAAGGAACAATTGGGGCCTATTAGTAATAATGTGCAATAATAATGAGTGAGAATAATTTGGGGCCTAGGGCAATTGTCTTGATTGCGTACCTATCTCCACGGTTCTGTGTTTAAATAACGGTTCAATTTGATTCCGATGTTACCTGTTCACAACCAGCAGGTAGGAAAGGAACAATAAATGATTACTTGTAATGTAGGCTTGTAGCTAGCTATATTGATTTTGGGTTCTCTATGTTCTTCAAGCCAGGTACGGAATGTGGTTATTGTACCTGTATATGAGGCGTAGGAATGTAAGGAAAGATGAATCGTGAACGATTTGGATGTTAGCATTGGACTAGGAGTTGTTAATTAGTGGGGAAGCTAAGTCCTGGCTGTGCTACTGTTTGGGATGCTTGTGATGGCTATGTTTTCTGGCAACCTTGATACAATTAAATTCTACAGATTACATTTTTCATCTAAAGCATACGAGGAAAAGTAAGAGGATGTTGTTATTCAACCGGCAAGCGGAAAATCTCCTTGATATCTTTAAATCTCAACTTTTGAGTACCATTTGTATTATAATGGAACCCTAAGTTACACTGTTGTAAGGAAAAGTTGAAATGTGGAGTCTGCCTTCAGTCGGGGTCTACTTGCTGATTATGAAAGATCAGCAAAGCGTAGGCTAAAGATTTGGAGGGAAATGAAAGAAAGGAAATTGTCTGGAGTACAAGTTTGTCTAAAAGTATCATTCGTTCTCTTTCTTTTCGCTTCCCGCCAAGCCCACGTGCTAAATATATAGCACAAAGTGTGGTGTATATTGGAACTGTACTAGGAATTGCCACACATAATTTAGATCAGCAATAATAACATCAATGGTAATGTCCTATCTACTAATTTTCCTGTGGCCATTGCACGGCACTGTACAAACAACAGATATTGCTTTTTATTCAGTTTTGGTGATGCTTCTGTTTGGGATGCTTGTGAAGGCTATCCTGTCAGGCATACTTGATAGTTGATACAAGCTCTCTTCAGTCCACTTTTCGCATCTGAAGCATTTACGGAAAATTAAGAGGAGGGTTGGTATTCAACCGACAGGCATAAAATCTCCATGTCATCTATAAATCTCAATTCCCAAGCAACATTTATTTTGATGGAACCCTAACTTAAGTTGTGAACAAAATTTGAAATATGGAGTCTTCCTTTTATCTGGCTCTGTGCTGATTGTGAAAGATTAGCAAAGCCTACGCTTGGCAGTCGCTTTGTGGATGTTAGACTATGTATTTTGGAGGGAAGCTTATCGAAGGAGATTGTGTGGGCTGTGAGTTAGTCCAAATGCATCAATTCTTTTGTTTTACCTTCCCTCCAAACCCTTCTGCTAATTGTAACATAAAGTGTGATATTTTATTGCAACTATACTTTGGAGTTGCCATCAGCAATAATGACATTAGCAGTAATGTGGTATCTACTGATTTTCCTGTGGCCATTGCATGTCACTTTACAAACAACAGACAACTTTTTATTTTGTTTTGATGGTTATAAATTGGAAAAAGCACTTGGTACAAAACCATATGGAATCTTTGTTTCATATCCCGCATTAACTGTATGTTGATTTAACAATCTTAAGAGTTTCAAGATGCTAATATCATAATTTGAAACAAAGTAGTGGATCATATTGCGCTTCAGTTATTAATGTTGGTTTTTTCTAGGAAAACACAATTTGTCTGCTTATTCCAGGGCTATGGACATTCATCCTGAGGTTGAATAGATATCATCCCTTGTTGATGCTTTGTCATCTTATAGCATGTTGTATTTCATTGCTTACTCATGTATAAACATTATTTTCAATCTGTTTTCATTGCTTATAGTATCTGACATGTTTTTCATAATGTTGTTTTATGGGAATATTTGAATTTCCAGGTGAGAGGTTCTCAGAAATTGTTGGAAGTCCTTATTATATGGCTCCAGAGGTGCTCAAGCGAAACTATGGACCAGAAATAGATATATGGAGTGCAGGAGTAATTCTCTATATCTTATTATGTGGTGTTCCCCCATTTTGGGCTGGTAATTAATTTCCTAAATCCTGAGATTCTTATGATGCTCTTTATGCATGCCCTCCTCTACTCGTGTGAGCATCCGTGGGCTTTCATATGTGCCCACAGCCCTCTGTTTTCTGTACCAATGCTTGCATCATTGCATGCTTATATTTTTTTGTTCTTTTTCTTTTCTAGTTTTAGTGAGGCTGACATATAGTAATGCTTGTGGGCAAGGTTTTCATCTGACAAGTTTTTAGTTTTGTTTTGGTTCATGTGTATGACACGTTTTTGCTTTTGGACTCGTGTCTTTTATTATTCCATCGCCTCATATAAAAAAAACTTTTATATCTTACCTGAGGTTAATTCTAATGCAGAATCTGAACAAGGGGTTGCACAGGCCATTCTTCGAGGGCTAATAGATTTCAAACGGGAACCTTGGCCCAGTATTTCTGAAAGTGCTAAAAGTCTTGTTAGGCAAATGTTAGAACCAGACCCTAAGCTTCGATTAACTGCCAAACAAGTGCTCGGTATGTTTATTCCGTGCTTATTCCATCTTACTCTATGGGACTGTTTAAAAACTCATTTGAATGCTGAACTCTTTGGAACTGAAATGATTTAGTGTCGTGTTTAATATCTTCTAAAGAGAATTCAGGTGTAAAAGTGCTAAAAACTATCTCCTTTGTGGGTTTTAATAATTGAAATATATCCTTACATGGGTTTGATTTATTACATTTTTCTTTGTATTTTATATTTTAAATCCCAAAATATCTCCTTCGTTTTTAACTGATTTTTTAAGCATAAACTTCGAAAGGGAAACATAGTAAAAGTTTGAAGGAGATAGAAGCATGGGCATTTTTATGTAATAAGTAGTTCTTAGTTATTTTGATTCGAAACTACTTATGGTGATCATGTTAATGAATTATCAGAATGATGCATGATTTTGATCATGTTTTTCTTGTCTTGTCTTGCAGAGCATCCTTGGCTCCAAAATGCTAAGAAGGCTCCCAATGTTCCTCTTGGAGATGTTGTCAAGTCAAGGCTTAAGCAGTTTTCAATGATGAACAGATTCAAAAGAAAAGCCCTTAGGGTTGGTTCACTGCATCTTGTGATATCTTTAGTCAGTTTCTCTCTCTCTCTCTCTCTGTGTATATTAGAGCTAATGTTGTACATTTGAAAACAGGTCATTGCCGATTTCTTATCCACTGAAGAAGTCGAAGACATCAAAGATATGTTCAAGAAGATGGATAGTGATAATGATGGTATTGTTTCCATTGAAGAACTAAAAACTGGATTTCAAAATTTGGGATTCCAACTTGCTGAATCTGAAGTTCGGATGCTTCTTGAAGCTGTGAGTATGGTTTAACTTCTCTTGTTCCTCGAATTGATTGCGTCTGAAGGTGCCACTTGCAACATCTCATAGTGCATCATATTGACATACGAAAATTGATGTCTCTGCATACCAACATGCAAATGAGAGTTGAAATGCATGTTGTATATTACTTTTATGATATATTTCTATTTATCATTTTGATTGGGCATGTTCAGTTACATCATTCTAAAACCAAGGCCTTTTTTCTGCCTTTTCACATTGTTGTATTTTTTTTCTTTACTATGCCCTGTTTTCATGCTATTTTTTATGTTTCAATGGTACCAAAAGTATAATCTTCCACCTTGAAATTGTTCTTGTGATGCCTTTAAACCATTGTTTGTTGTCAACAGGTTGATGGTAATGGGAAGGGAACACTTGACTACGGAGAATTTGTCGCTGTTTCCCTTCATTTAAAAAGGATTGCTAATGATGAGCATCTTCACAAGGCCTTCTCCTATTTTGACAAGGATGGGAATGGATATATTGAACCAGATGAGCTACGGAATGCGTTGATGGAAGATGGAGCAGATGATTGTACAGATGTAGCGAATGATATTTTCCAAGAAGTAGACACAGACAAGGTGAATATTCTGCAGTTCTGTCTTTACATGTGGTCTTGATTAGGGAACCTTACCCTCTAAAACTCTTAACTGCAGGATGGACGTATCAGCTATGAAGAATTTGCGGCTATGATGAAAACTGGAACAGATTGGAGAAAAGCATCTAGGCATTACTCACGAGGAAGATTCAACAGCTTGAGCTTAAAGTTAATGAAAGATGGTTCTTTAAACTTAGGAACTGAGTAGTTGTCTAAAGTGTTGGCCTATATTCGATCTATCTTTCCAAAGAGTGTAATATTGCTCCTACGTGTTGGACTTGGCTTATTTGTGATGATTATTACTTGGTTCCTCGTTAGATGGGATCCTTTTCACATGGTGCTGTGGGAGTCACGAAGGAATGAGTACACCAAAATTTATACACGCACTTTGTTACTTCTATAAAACACGGTGCCTTGGAGCCAATGGTGTGACATGTATGATTCCGCTCGTTTTAGCCACTCCTGCCTTCTGTTCTGGTTTGACAATGTTGAATCAAAACTGTCTAGTGCAGTCAGAATGTGTTTATCATAGTGCGAATGTCTTGTAATTTGTATTCTGGACTCTGATTTGGTCATTCTATCGTATCAGTCACACTGCTCATGATTTTGGCCAGAAAATGGTTGTTTCCTTGAAGGTATCAGATGACTGCTTGCTACGGGAGATTACTCATTGGTTACAAGTTACAACATTTAGTTTTACTTGTAACATGAGCCTGTAAGATTTGCTTTTTTCTGGAGCTACTCAAATGTCAAGGTTGTTGCATTAACCTGGAACCAGTCTGCTGGTGAATTTATGGTACACCATGTCGGATGCTTATGTTTTGAGAGCTATATAAGCGCATAGTTCCCACAAGAAAACGAGGCATAACATGTTTACCCATGCAACACTATCGCTCTTATGCCATTAAAAAATTTCCAGGGCTAGTGATTCTGATCTGCAGTTTCTTGTTCGGCCACAGGTTCATGACACCCCTTTATTAGGAGCCGACTTGACCTATCAAAGGATCTGTTTTGACTCGTGGAACTTTGGATATACAGGTCATAGATCTATGCTAGTAATATGTTATAAACATATTTACCTTTTATGTCTCAATATTTGTCTTTTATACAATCACAATTTAGTCTTGGGGATACAACCAGCCCACCTATTCTATTTTACCATAATCTCAACATACATAAGATATACTGGGCATCAGGGCTCACCCTTAATTAGAGCAACACCCCAACAACATAAATAGCCAGAAATAATTACTTCATTGACTCAACTAATTCCTTATAATTATCCCTTACAACTTTGCTGAAGCATTCATTTTTCTTAAGCAAAGCTGGATAATCTAGCATATGAATGTACAAGATGAGCAATAACCAAACATAGGTCGGTCATGCAATTGTAATTTCAACTAAGAGTCCCGAATTACACACATGGAGTAGACACTAAATGCCCCTAAAGTTAAATATCGAGATGCTACTGAAAATTCTCTAGACACCACTCAATGCCCTTAACAAATCATCAGTAATTACATTAATAAAGGTAAATCGATAGAATAAGTGCATTCTCACTATAATTCCTAGTGTCACAAAATAATAATATTACTAACAACACAATGATTTAATTGCCACAATTGATCTCCCGAAGGGAATCCCAAATCCTGAAATGTGCCCAAAATGTTGGTTCAACTACAAGTTTGTTAGCTATGAAAAACTATCTTTTTGGTGAAAATTCAATGCTTAAACTAAAAGTTATTTCTCTACAAATCAAATTAAAAGAACTTTATTCTCATAGAGCAGATATAGAGGATAGAATAAGTATAATTAATAAAGAGTAATCCGATTCGCAAAACTCTATTATTGGCTGTGTGGCCACCTCGTTGGGTTAGGCGCATGGCACAATTGGGTTCAATCAAAATATTTATTTTTATTTTTATTTATGTAGGGTTCAATCAATCTTAATCACAAAGCAACAACATATATAATTGAGCTTTGCTAGTTACACTTACGATATTGATCTTGATAACTCGAGTTCGGCGTGTGCGCAATTGCTCTCTTCATCAGCAACTTCAGGCTTTAAAAACAAAACATTTTCCTTGATTCCTATGTGTGATTTTTTTTTAACGAGCCTCTTCAAATAGAAAAAATTCTTCCCGTTTTATTTTCAAAAAAATATTACCTTACATATGTGAATAATCCCACTTAAAAATTTAGTTCCGGACCTAACTCTATCCTTTTAAGAGAATGCGTAAAACGCACGATTTTCAGTTTCTTGCTTCTTCATTTTCCACCTTAGATAGGTTATCAACATTAGCTCATATATATGATGCTATCAAGTTTACGTGGCAACCACAATGTTGTATGGCACAAAATTAATTAACATAAAGTACTTTGAAGCAAAGCAAACCAACTTTGTTACGGCTCAAATGGTTCAGATATTATGCTATATTGCCACATGGTTCACATGGTGATTCAATATATTAAATGTTCATCAAATTCCTATCTATCTTATTAATTGTTTCTCTCAAACGTTATTCCACTTCAAAATCTGACCAGCAATTTGGCCAAAACTAACCAAAACTAGAATAACAGATGTTTACAGTGAACTAAGATCTATCTTTTGACAATAACATGCCACCACAACGCACTGTTTCTTTGACATTGATGTCTCTGAAGGAAATCTTAATTTAAAGATGATGATTATTTGGTAGGCATTTTTGCCCGTTCCTTAGAGAAGTATATAATATTCGTTCCGGTGATATATAATATTCTGTCTAGATCAAAATGAAAAATATGAAAACATAAAGGAAAGTTAAAGACCGGCGGTTTTGATGTAATGTGGATGATATTGATGGTCTCACTTTGATATGAAGGCTTACTAACTTATCTCTCATGAAACTAGTCTAACTTCAAACTTCAATACTTGGCTCTGATAAAATTATTTAATCTAGAGCCGTCTCTCTCTCTCTCAACCTTTTCTCAAATCCTCTTTTTCTTCTTCCTCATCCGTCGGAAGGGGGTGGTTTTGGACCATTTTTTGATCCGGAATCACCCCTCTACATCGTTTTTTCTCTTCTTTTTATCTAAATAAGTGATTTTTCTATATAGATATGGTTTTTCTTTCGTGTTTTTCCGTGTTTTCGTCGTTTGCGTGCGACGGTGTTTTGTTCGCCTTCTTCTTGCGGCGTCGTTTGGTTTCCCGTCTTGTTGCGGTGTTCGTTTGGTTCAGATTACAAGATCAGCTTCGATCCATTATAGATTAAATCAAGACTTGGGCGTCAACGTTACAGATCCGGAGGCATGGGTATTCTGGTCACTTTGATTTTGTCACATTTGTAGGTATTTTGTCGTGTTATGCTATTAACCTGGGTGTTGTGAGTTTGTTCACAGATTCATCCTTTTCGATTTTTAGCGATGTTGAATTTGTGTTGTTTTCGATGTATTTTACCAATTTGAATGAATGAATATCTTTTTTAGTAAAAAAAAAATACTTGGCTTTGATATAATAGTTGAGAGCCAAGAGGAAGATATAATAGTTGAGAGAAATTTTGAAAAGTATAATTGAATGAATGTGGAAAAGTGATACAATGAGTGTATAGTAGTCCTTATATACTACATAGGCTAGCTAACCAACCAGTCAACCAACTAACCTCTAACTAAACTGTAACTAACTCTAATACCCCTAAATAAGTTGAAGCGGGGACTAACACAATACAATACAACTAGCTAAATAAAAAAAATACAAAAGTACAGGTCGTAAATACATCGACATATCAAGGAAAGCTAACAAAGGAAGTGGCACTAGTCAAGGTGCATAACTCCTAGAAGTCGTTGACCTACTTAGGCCCTTTCGATCTTTTTTTGGTATCTTCATGGCACTCACTCCAAAAGGAATCAAGAAACCCCAATTTTGCAACAATCTTCAAAGGTTACAATACTTAACTGCCAATCATAAACTATACCTCAAAGTTTAACCACTTGGCAGAAGCAGAAAGCAAGTATCAATGCTTAACCACCCAAGACAGAAGTTTACATCGTTAATGCTTAACAACCAAGGGTAGAAGCTTAAATCAAAACCAATGTTAGTTGTACAATTATCAAGTCAATCTTCACCAAAGAAAAGAAATTCATAGAGTGTGGCATCAAAAACTCTAGCAAACCACAAGAAATTGAAATTGTCTTTATCGGAGACTAAAGACAAACAACTCCTGAGCACAATATTCAACTCGCCAATTGAATTAAGAAGTGAACACAAAAAACATAGTTATGCAACACAAAAATGGAAGTTGTGTTGATTTTCGAACCAACAAAAAATCTGCAAGAATGGATAATCGGATCTATAGCCAAAGAAAACGATGGCGAGCGAATAGAAATATTGAGCACCAACAAGAACCCACAACTGATCTCATAGGATCACTCTGTAGCCGCCTCAATAGAGTACCGTCGACAAATTCTATGACTTTTGTGGAAATTCTATCCTAGCTGATCGAATTGCCTCACTTACCTTCCCCCAAACAAGAAAGTTATTAGCTGCAAGTGCGATTTTAAAGCTAAACATCCTACAGATATTTCAATTAAAGATACAAATGAAGGTTGGTAGCAAAAGGTTATATTCAAACAACTGGCATTTACTACTTGGAAACTTTAAGTATAGGAATGCCTCGTCCTTGCTTCTACTCACATATGGCATCTTCATCAACTGGATGTCAATACGACTTTTCTCCATGATGATCTACATGAGGATGTTTACATGCAACTACCTCTTAGGCTTATTGTTTCTGATCATACATTGGTCAACAAGCTCCAGAAGTCACTTTATGGACTTAAGCATGCTAGTAGATAATGGAATATCAAGCTATCTATTGTTCTTATCAAATCTAACTATCAACAATCCAATATAGATTATTTCCTATCCACTAAATCATCCTCACATGGCTTCACTGCAATTATGGTTTATGTAGATGATCCGGTTCTTGCAGGGTCTGATCTTAGAAAAATCAATCATATGAAGCAGTTGTTACATGCCAAATTTAGCATCAATGATGAGGGCAATCGGAAATTCTTCTCAGGTCTAGAAATTGTTATGTCTCAGCATGGTCTCACCTTTTACCAAAGAAAGTATGCCTAATTAGATATCCTCCAATATATTTTCTAGCTGTTAAACCTTACTCTAACCTAATGAATTTCACAACTAAATTTCACAAAACATCAAGACACAATTTCCATGACCCCACTGCTTATAGAAGGCTCCTTGGCCACCTTATTTATCTTACTCATAATAGTCTTGACCTCAAACCTTCAAATGAAAGGATGTTATGATTCTGACTGAGGTTTCTGCCTTGACACAAGGTGGTATGTTATTGTTTTCTATTTGTTCTTCAGATCTTCTCTGATTTTCTAGAAAAGCAGAAGGCAATCAATAGTATCTCGATCCTCTTTTTAAGCAGAATATTGATCACTTGCTCCAGCCAAAGTTCAAATTGGCATGCTTTCCATCTCAACCACTGCCCAAGTTGGCCAAGCCATTAGCACTTGGCCTCTTCAATCATCTGTACTCTAAGGTAAGAATTATCGATATACACATTCCATCTTGTGGTGCATGTCACTATAATTCAGTTGTTATTTAGTTTAACTAGCTAGATAGTTAATCCAGTTAGGTGTATTTTGTTACACACTTATTCGAATGGATTAAGTTTGATAGATAATCCTCTTCTATCATCTGATCCATTTTCTCATAAATAAGATATACTATTTTGTGTGTATGTTTATCTTGTGTGTGTGTTATGAATGATTGTGTAGCATATACATTCAACAATTCAAAAATACAAATTTAAAAAAAAAAATTAAGGCAAGGTGACCATATGTCACCATAGTTTATTGAAAAAAAGAAGAAAAACAAAAGAAAATAAAATCATGGGGGACATAAACCAAAACCCATGCAAAATAAATCATTTAAACCTAACATTAGGTTTTCTATTCCTCCTCAGGTTATATTTATGAGATTTAGGCAAAATCACCGTGAAATCAGAATCAATTTCAACAGCATTATCATTATTTAACTTCTCTGCTGAGAGATAGTTATTCTCTAGGTCATCCTCATCCTTATTTCCCAAAAACTTGGAAAGTATTCTCATATCATGAGCAACATTAGGATGCATAGGGGTTGAGTTAGACTCAGGAGTCTGAAGATTCTTACCACTAACTGTTAAATCACGGGTAGATATGGAATGCTCGGGCACCAGAGTATCCTTGACTGTATGGTCAACATTAGTTGCAACAGAAGTTGAGATCTTCTCTGTAGAGCCATTGACAACATTGGTTGCAACAGAAGATGAGTTCTGTTGATATTCTCATATTAATTCTCATGTTTTTCTCTGTTTTCTTTGCACACAATTAAGTTAAAAACTGTTTTGTCCGGGAGAGAAACAATAAGAGATGTATTACAATTTACAAAGGTCCTTTGCTAAGGTTCACGAGTGAGTTTTTTTCATAGCTGGAACTCTCCTTATATAGCCTCTTTGATGAGCTTATAGGAAAACAGAGACCCAAATGGACTTAACCTCGAAGAAATTAGGCCTTGTCCAATTTTGGGAGGAACAATAACTTTGGTTGCTGTGGGGGAAAATTATTGCTCGGCACTCCATATTATCGATCTGCACAGTAGACACATGTTAATAAAACTTCTAAAATATTATCTATGTGTTTGATATCAAGTTATAATTTACGTGATGTTTATGGTGATTTTTGGTTCAAAGACCAAAATCCACAACAAATGAATATTTATCAAACGAGTGTGAGATTCTCGAGTTATATGGTAATCTCGTTGCTGGTTTTGAAAACAATTTAATGCAAATTTAATGCAGAAAACTGGTTTAAAGCAAGAATGTAAAGACAAAACACATAAAATTGCATGAAAGTAAAAGAAAGCAATAAATGACAGAAATATAAACAAGAAAGTAAAATGTAAGAAAGTAAATTGCAGAAACTTAAATGGCAAGAAAGTAAAGGGCATAAAGTAAAAAGAGCAAGAAAGTAAAAGACTGAAAATAGAATGGATGCATACTCGACATCAATTCTCGGAATCTGCTTGAGTTGATGTAAAAGAATTTTATTCAAGTATACAACCCTTTACAATGGCTTAGACAGGCCTTATTTATAGACAAAGACAAATAAAACTACCTATCTTAATATTTGCCACGTGTATTAAGCAGTTCTAACCGCTCTTAAGACTAAATATTAGAAACAACTAGCAGACACTTTTACTTGAATCACTAACTATATTGACAATAATCCTGATGTATTTCTTAACAATTACACACCCGATCATTCTGTCAGAGTCTTCAAACTTCATATGCCAACCCGCTTCATTACTTGCATCATCATCCTGACAACTTCTATCTCGACATGATTTATCTAAAATCTTGGTCGACCTTTATCTTTCTCATTGTAAGCACGATACATCATTTTTTAACAAACCATTGTCTCCCTCGACATGAACCTCTATTTTGTTGTTGATCGAGATTCCAAAATTGCAATTTTGGTCCCCAACAGATGCCCCCCAAAAATCCTTCTTTCGACACATTTTGGAGAATGAAGGGTTTTTGTCTCTTATAAGGGTTTAAATCTCTTACTGGATAATTATTTTTTACCTCTTAAGCGGTTATTACCAAGAAAATAGGGATCACGATTACCCATTAACTAGCTTTAACAGCTAGTTCAGTGTTTCTAGCGCACTCATCTTCTTTAAATACTCATAACATTTTGCATGCATAAAGTCTTCTCCTTTTCTTCTCGTCTTCTCGCCTAAACCCAAATCTTTCAATCTTCCTTAAACTCTTGGCATCCATCATTTCAATGGCTTCTTCTAATTCTTCAAAGCAAAACCTCGGGAAACATGCTTTTCTGGCTGATTCTTTTCTGGAGAAATCTGAACTCTACCAGAAATCCAAGGTAATATTTCCCCTTCTTGTAGCTTCTGCTTATCATGATCCCCCTGCTGCGTTTTTAGGACCTATATTTTCAAAGAAAACTTTCCCTCCGGAGATTGCGACCCTTTTCCCTTGCGCTCCAGGAGAAACTATTCCTGCTTCCTCTCCCTTTATTCGATTCATTATTTTACTAAGAAGAATCGTATTTTTAGGGATCCTCTTAAAGAAATAAAGGGTTACATAAATTGGCTTAATAGGGTAGAAAAGAAGAAAGGTCAATATTGGAAAGACATAGGGATTTTTGATTGCATTCAACTTTCTCGATATGTCATCCATATTGATTTTGCCCTATTAGGTGCCTCTGTTTTCTTCTGGAACAAAACCACTAACACCTTTCATCTCCCCTTCGGAATGATGGGTCCAACCTTATTGGATGTAGCTGCTATCACTGGTCTTCGACTAGATGGGGAAGTTATCCATCGGTTTTCTAAATCAACTTATGATATCAAAGTTCCTATTCGATCCCCTACTTTCTCTGCTTTTATCATCCAACACATGAAAACTGATCAGGAAGTTTATGATGAAGAACATGTAGCTTTTTTGACTCTTTGGTTATCTGCATATTTTGTGTACCAAGTATGTTCAAGTCATTTAAGAGTTACGTCCCTTTATCTAATCTTCTTCTTGAAGGGAAAAAATGGGCTTTAGGCCAATTGCTGTTAGCAAATATTTATTTTTACGTGGGGCATATGGTCGACATTGTCAGGGCACAGTCAGCTAAAGCCAATCCTGGTGATCCCATTTGGCTCATGCAATTGTGGTTAAATGCAATTTTTGAGCCTCAACGACTTGTCACCCTTCCAAAATCTGCCCCAACTTGTCCCATTGGCATTAAATTATGTCATCATGCTTTTCCCCATCCTCACTCTGATGAACAAAAATCCTTCTGCCGACCATATGAATGGTTCACTGTACCGACATCAAATTCTCTCCTTTTATCGACCGTCGACAAGGTCCTAAATGGTTCACAAAACCAATATCCTCTTCAGATTCAACTACTATTGAGGATAACATCTCTATATGGTCTCATTATCTTTATCGAGCCATCCTGTTTATGGGCATTCCCGACTCTACGGATTCAAATGTTTATGCTTATCTTCCTAATTACGTTGCCCGAAAATTTAGTCTTTGCCAAGCTATCCCATCTCCCTACCAAGTTGAAGCAGGAAATTCTGGGACTAATTACTTTATTCAAGATATAGACGATGTCAACGCTTTCCTTGCACTAAATCATACATACAAGGAATTCTTTCGACTATCTCCTTTCACACCTTTTCTTTCTGTTACTTCGGATTTTGTTGATTGGTGGTTCAACTATTATGAGAATCTGTTGCCACCTTTTCAAACTTGCCTCACTCGAGTTGTTTCTGTGCAGGGAACTAATCCAGGTACTAGAACTCTAACAGAGCATCTCGACGACATCCGTAAATTTGAAATTTTTTACAAAATGAAATGGGATCATCACCATCTGTCAGGCTTCATGAGAGTTGTGGAAGAGTTCGTAACCAAATGGAAACAAGCACAAAGGAATAAAGGTATTAAGGGTGATATCGACCCCGTTCCTCTAGTGCTAGTTTCGGTTTGACCAACGAGTTCCATGGAAAACCAACTCATGCAGGCAACTTCTTATACTTGGATAGGCTATTTGAACTAATTAATCTTTTCGAAAACTATACCAAAGAGGTTACCTTCACCAAGAAGTTCGGCGAATGGCATGATTCTTATCATCATGTCATCAAGGACATGACCAAATACCAAATAGGTACTTGGTATTTTATTGTTTCCTTCAGTTTCTGATACGATTTTTCTAGGCAAGTATACCTAGTCGAACAAGTAATACGGTGGTGAGACCGGATATCGTTCTCAGGGATCATGGACAAGTATCACTTCGCAAATCGGACTACTATCTAGGCGATCTTTTGGATGGAAGGGAGTTCTAACATGTAACAAAACAAACAAGAATAAAATGTTTTTGTTCTTTTAGGAATTTTGACAAACACTTAGCAGGCAAAAGAGATGTGGTTTACAAATGAATGAAATTGTCAGGGTTAGACTACGCTAATCATCCCTTGATTGCAATGACATGATCAATAACACAATTCCTAATTCAATTATGACAATCAAATCTTCTAAAATACTCAAACCCTAATGTCTTAGGTGGAATGAGCCTAAAACCCAGAATTAACCCTAATGTCTTAGGTGGATTAACCTGAGATTTTGCATAAAGAATCAAGATTTATAAGATTTCAAGTATCCCAAGACCTATCTCTAGGTTCATGAACTACTTGGCATTTGATTCATGAGCATGCCTTAACATCAATCTTTCAATTGTCTATCAAGGCAACAAATCATTCCTAGGATGATCAGGCAAAGGAAAGCATTAAGCATGGAATCAAATACTCATAAAGAAAGAGGAAATTGTATTACAATCAATTCATGTTACAACCAAGTTCAGAGAAGCAATCATCTAACCCCAACAAAAGGGGTTTAGCTACACATAATCAAAGGGGAAAACAAAAGAAAAGAAATAGAGATGAAGGAAGGAAGGAACTCCATGGGAGGATTCACAGCAGCCACAACAGCCAGAGAGTATGTTTTTAGGGTTAGGATCACCTTTTCTGTTCTGCCCAGAGGTCGTTTTATAACTTAGGTACGTGTCACGGCCGTGAGGGCCATCACGGCCAGGCCGTGATGGGTTCTGCCTTGGGCGCGCTTTAAAAAACTTGTCTGTCACGACCATGACACTCATCACGGCTAGGCCGTGATCGGTTCTATCTGGTCCAACTAGCAGGTCACGGCCATGATGGGGATCACGGCTAGGTCGTGACCAGTTCTGACTTTTGGGGGGTCTGGTACAGCTGACAGGTCACGGGCGTGATAGCCATCATGGCTAGGCCGTGACAGCTTCTGTCTTTTGGCTCTTTCTCTTCATTTATTGCTCCATCACGGCTGTGATGGACTCTGCTTGGCTCATTTTCTTCTCTTTTCAGGCTCTATCTTCATCCAAGCTTCATCATGGCTAAATCTTGGGCATTTAATCATAAATTTCTGCAAAACAACACACAAAACCGTCTCACCTGTTCCAAGATAAAAACTAACTAATAATCAAATTAAATATGCCTAAACTATACGAAATTGCATGCAAAATGTACATGAAATATGAGGTAAAATCACACTCATCAAATCACCCCAAGCTTAAGACTTTGCTTGTCCTCAAGCAATCACCAAGGCCAGAAGAAACAAAGACAGAGCATGGATAGTGAACTAAGAAGCTTAGGTTTCTTAGATTCATATTCTCACTAATTCGGGCACTCTTTCTCACCTCACTCAAGTGTTTAAGGACATATAGCAATTCGCTCAAGTTCCTCAAGGAATGAATTCTATCATAAGCTTGACTATTAACCGAATCTCTACTTTATTAATGAAAACAATTAAGAATCAAGAAGTCTTTTACTTTGGTTGTAACGGGACCATGGGATTAATCGTTAGGTGGGGAAATCAAGAAAAAGAGATTTCAAAAGGGCTAAACAAAATATCAAGCATTGCAAAGAATGACACCTTCTAAAATACCTTTTTGGGTTTCGATTCACTTTTCCGCCTTTCTTTCTTCCCTTTCATTTTATTTCTCACTTTCTTTTTGTCATCCCCTTCTCTATATTCTCTCTTTTATTTTATTTTCTTCTTTTCCTTTTTTTTTTTGATTTGGAGAAGGGGAGATTTTTAATTCAAAGGAAATATTTTTCTGATTTTTCTCATCCCAAACTTTTTCAACTACCTTTTACCCTTTTTGTAATACTTTACAAGGTGCCATACCAATCATATTCATCAAAGTAATTTAAGGTGCCAAGAAAAGTATTTATTCTTTCAGGCTCAAAGTTGGGCAACTAAGGGGTAGCATTTAGTCAATCGAAGCTCAGAAGGCCGGAAAAATACCTAGTGCCTCGATCATTTTCAAAAATGTTTTCAAAAATTTTTAAGCTTCAAAACGGTTTCAAGTCAAGTTCTAGAGAAATACAATCCAAGAAGAATAACACTCTATCACAAAGAATGGGGTAGATTTAGTGAGTACCCCTTTTTGGCTCAAAATCTCACATTTTAGTAGTTCAAAAAAAAATCAGTTAGAAACACAAATCTACGAAACCATGTGCCAATTTTCAACTTTCAAAGATCATCTCAAGAATTTTTATTTGTAGCCTTATCACAAGAATAACCAAAATAGGGTTCAACAATTCACTATCTCAATTTATTTGGCACTTAGTTCTCGCAATTGGATGCAAAATCTAAGCAAGGGGCAATCGAATCATGTGATCATGCAAAACTATGCCTATATGAATGCAACATGCAAAATGCAAAAATTTGCAAAAATACCCATACCCCAAGCTTAAAAACTTACATTGTCCCCAATGTAAATAATTAAGTCGGAGAGAGGAGAAAAATTGGAACAACTCACCGAGGCGGTAGCGGGTGCTGTCTCACAAGTCAAGGCAAAGATAGGTTGCAAATTGTGTCACGGCCGTGATCAATTCTGGACCATATGGGCTGGCCTGTCACGGACCTCCATCATGGCTATGTCGTGGTGCTCTCTGATCTTCAGGGACCTCTCATCACGCCCGTGATGCTGATCATGAGCAAGCTGTGATCCTTTCTGGTCTTCACATTAAGCTCATCACGGCCGTGACCAGTGTCACGGCCTGGGCGTGATGGTTGTTTCTCCCTGCCCTTTTGCTCTTCCTTCCTTCTACGCCTGAAAGCAATTAACAAGTCTATTAATTTATGATTTTTGTCCTCTTGATCTTCTCAAATTATTCAAGAGGTAAAATCAAAAACAAAAGGAAAAGGAAAAGGAAACTTGGGTTGCCTCCCAATAAGCGCTTCTTTAACGTCACTAGATTGACGGGCAGATGATCCTTAAGAGGGTGTTGTAAGAGGGATGGAGACTGCTTGATGATCAAAGTCTCCTCCAAGGTAGTGCTTAAGCCTTTCCCCATTAACAGTGAAAGTATCTCCAGATGATGGATCTTCCAATTCAACCGCACCAAATGGGAAAACTGACTTGACATGGAATGGACCCGACCACCTTGATCTCAACTTGCCCGGAAATAGCTTGAGACGTGAATTAAAGAGCAAAACTGATTGACCTTCTTCAAAATGCTTTGGAAGAATGTACTTATCATGCCAAAATTTTGTTCTTTCCTTGTAGATTCTTGCACTCTCATATGCCAAGAGTCGAAATTCATCCAACTCATTCAATTGCAGCAGTCTCTTGTCCATGGCCAGCTTCGTATCAAAGTTGAAGGCCTTCACTGTCCAAAAAGCACGATGTTGGAGCTCTACCGGAAGGTGACATGATTTTCCAAACACTAATTGGTAGGGTGACATACCAATAGGTGTTTTATATGCAGTCCGATAGGCCCAAAGTGCATCATCCAGTTTCTTTGCCCAATCTTTCCTGGCATTATTCACTGTTTTCTCCAAGATCCTCTTTAATTCCCGATTGGACAACTCCACTTGCCCACTGGTTTGCGGGTGGTATGGTGTGGTTTAATTGAGCATCATTCAGCACACGACTGGCATAGTAAATAACATGTAACACTTTATTTTTCCTCTGACCAAGAATGGCTCCCACCGCATGGTGACTTGCATCACACATTAACTCAAATGGCAAACTCCAATCTGGAGGTGCAATGACCGGTGCGGTGGTATAGTTTAATTGAGCATCATTCAGCACACGACTGGCATAGTAAATAACATGTAACACTTTATTTTTCCTCTGACCAAGAATGGCTCCCACCGCATTGGTCGCGCTGTCGCGCACGCGCCAAAAAGGACGAGCGGGTTTTAAAAATGTAGTTTATGGCGACAACTCGGATGTCGTTCTCAAGGACTCTTAAAGTGTTATTTTCCACTAAAATAAGTTTTTGGGGGGGGGTTTGGATTGAGATGCAATCAAAGAAAACAGAATAATAAAAACAGAGCAATTGAAAACAGGCAGTTCAAAGAGGTTATCAAATGGCCAAAAACAGATTGATCTATTGTTCTCAATTTCCTAACTATCATAGGTTCATGCAATTCCCAAGCCCTAAGCAGACTCTAATCCCCTCCCGGTTGTAGCAGCAATTTACAAGCGAAACCACTACTACAGATACATGTCCCTATTCCCGAATTAAGCAAACGGGGTTAAGCCCTTCGTGAACTAAGCGAACACGAAATGTACACACGCAAATTAAGCAGATGCGATTAATTATAGGAACATGATATCATCGGAAATAAATCAACACAATACAGTATACTCCTGAATTAAGCAAACAGAAATATAAAGCATGGCATTGAAGAGGGAAAAGCATACAAAACAGGGAAATACAAGAACCTCAAGTGTATGGAAATCAATTACAATAGATCAATCCTAGAAACTTAGTTCTCCATAACACAAACGAAATCACACAGAGAAAAACGTAAAAACAGAAAAATGGAGAAGCAAAAGTCTTTACAAACTGTTCAGAACATCAATTTATACTAGTCAGAAATTAAGCTTATTCGCGAGGCGAAGCTTCTCTCGCGACGCGATTCTTGTGAACAGTCTGCAACTTTTGGTATTCTCGCGAGGCGAACAATCCTTCGCGGGGCGAGGAACTGAAGAGTCTTCTTGTCACGCCCGTTATGGACATCAGGGGCCAACCGTGATGCTCTCTGACTTCCAGACTCGCGAGGCGAATGGATGCTCGCGAGGCGAGACTCTTCAACTTCAAAACTGCCACGGCCATGACCTTCAACACGGGCAAGCCGTGATCGTCTCTGGCTTTTCAGGGTTGCAAGACTCGCGGGGTGAGACCTTCTTCGCGGGGCGAACCAGAGACCTTGCATTTTCTTGGAACAGTCAGGCTTCGGGGTCGCGTGGCGAGTAAGCATTCGCGGGGCGAACCCCCTGTTTCCTTATTCTCTTGACTTTCACTTAACCTGAAAACAAAGAAATAACTATAAGTGTATTATTTAACTCAAATCTAGCTAAATTAACCTAAAACTACTCTAGAGACTCAAAACCTTGCTTGAGGACAATCTAATCTAATTTGGGTGAAAACAGGATATAATTTGCACAAAACCCTGGTCATACTAGCCATAAAACTAGATGAGCCAGAGGCTTATCAAAATACCCCAAACTTAAACTTTGCTTGTCCCCAAGCAAACTAAGACTCAAAAATCAAAAAGACTCAAGACCTGGCAAGCTTAAAAGATCCAATCAACATTGCACAAATTCAAGCAACTTCATCAAAACAGTTTTCTTCATTGTTTCCCCCCTTTTCAAACAGAGCAATCCCCACATTCATTTATTCTAACATTTGAGAATTTCATCAATCAAACAATCATTAATCTAAGAAGGGGATCTAAGTTACACACAAGAGGGAGATCACCAACTTCAAACAACTGCCTTCCTCACAAGGGCATTTAGTATATCACTCAATCACTCAGTTTGTGTCAGGCTAACAACTTGCACTCAGTTTCACTTTTCAAGAACACTTCCCAAAAATTTGATTTTCATCTCAAAAATGGTTCCCACAGAAAACATGCAAGCAACATCAAAAGGTCTTTTATGGGTTGTAATGGGGCCTGGCTAAGGGTAGGATATACAAAATGAACTAGGCTGAAGACCCTAGGAACTAAGAGAGCATGAACTATATTTACACTTTGAAGTTCACTCAAGTTCCTTTCTGTATTTTTTTTTTTTTTTTATACTTCTGGGTGACTACAGCCTTTTTATTTCTTTTTGGCATTTATATATATATATATATATATATATATATATATATATATATATATAGCAAACATTTATACACTTTTTCTTTCATAAGCCTTTGGCTCCAACTTTTCTTTTTTTTTTTTTTTATATTTTTTCTACTCAGTCCCAACAACATATTGCACCTTGCAGCCACCCCAAACTTAGTTTCTTGCACCCATTCTAAGATTACATGCTCTCCTAATCCTAAGATCGGGTTAACATGGTTTTCCAGATTTTTGGGCTTATAACATTAGGTTATCAAGAATTAACAGGCTAATCGGCTCAAATGGGCTAACTAGGGAACATGCATTAGGAATTGGTTATTTTTAGGCTAAGTAGCTATTTACAAAGAACATGCCTAAATCATCTGAAGCAAACACATAATCATGCAAACCAAAAAAGAGATTCAATCAAATCCAGGGAAGTGCAACTTGAAAGTGATTTTCACACAGTCACAACATGTTGGAGGCTCAAAACCTCACCAGGACATTCATGCAAATTGTTTGAAAGAGATTCAATCCCTAGTGTGCGCTCCCTATCACCCCAAACTTATCATAAGTCATGTCATCATAACAAAATACCAAAGTTCAGTTTTCAATTTCACATGGGAATCACTTTTCAAAAACAAAAAATTTTTCAGCCTAGGGGGAATCATCACATATCAATCATGCAAGCAATCTGTGCAACATCAATCAAAATCCAATAGACTTGCCAACAAAAGACTCAACATACAAATACTCCTGAGCTTCTCAAATTATTCAGGAGCTTTATTCAAAGAAAAGAAAAACTACAACTAGTTCCCTCCCCCAAACTTAAAACATGCATTGTCCCCAATGAACAACAGAATTATACAATCAGAGTGAGGGAAAAGGAAAAGAAACTCCCTGATCAAGTATCAGTGTAGGTTGGAGCATCCAAAGAGAGCTCCTCAACATTAGCATCCGCAGGGTCACCAGCATCCACACCATGGAATGACTTCAACCTTTGCCCATTAACCTTGAAGGTCTTGTTGGTACCTGTACTTTGAATCTCTACTGCACCATAAGGAAACACATTAGTCACAACAAAAGGGCCATCCCATTTGGACCTAAGCTTCCCAGCCATCAATCTCAAAGGGAGTTAAACAATAAGACCTTCGACCCACAAAAAATTCTTTCCTAAGAATCATTCTATCATGAAAAAGTTTTGTTTTCTCTTTATACATCCTGGAGCTTTCATAGGCTTCAAGCCTAAGCTCCTCAAGTTTTCTGCAATCTGCAGTTTTCTTTCAACACCGATTTCTTCATGTCCAAGTTACAACTCTTTCTTGCCCAATATGCTCTATGCTCAACTTCCACCGGGAGGTGACATGCCTTGCCAAATACAAGCCGGAAGGGGGACATTCCTATAGGTGTCTTAAAAGCAGTCCTCTGGGGCCCACGGTCGTCTTCCGGACGGCGGCTCCATTCCCTTCTCGTTTGGCTGCACCATCTTCTCTAGAATTTGCTTAATCTCCTGTTTGATATTTCTCGCTGGCCATTGGTTTGGGGATGGTAAGCAGTGGACACTCTATGTACAACCCCATATTTCCTGAGTAAGGCCTCCATGGTTCTCATTGCAAAAATGTGTGCCACAGTCACCGATGATGGCCTTTGGTATGCCAAACCTGCAAAAAATGTTGGCACCCGACAAATTTGGAAACAATCGAGCATCGTTAGTCCTAGTGGGGATTGCTTCCACCCACTTTGAAACATAATCTACAGCCAACAGAATATATACAAAACCAAAAGAAGGAGGGAAGGGACCCATGAAGTCCATCCCCCACACATCAAAGACCTCACAATAAAGCATGGGCTCTTTGAGGCATCTCACTCCTACGAGTGATTGCGGGGCCTGTTATTTGACATTCTTTACAATTCTTGTATACCTCATGTGAATCCCTAAAAATTGTGGGCCGGTAGAACCCGGAGTCCAGGACTTTTCTTGCTGTCCCTCGAGGTCCAAAGTGTCCTCCAACCGGGAGAGGCATGTGAGAAATGCGGGATGGACTCCGTCTCATGATCGGGGACACACCTCCGAATAACACAGGTCACTGCAAAACTTCCACAGGTAGGGATCATCCCACACATAATACTTTGCATCGCTCTTGAGCTTGTGGAACTTATGTCTACTTGTACCTGCAGGAACAACACTAGCAACTAGAAAATTTACAATGTCAGCAAACCAGGGGGTTACCCCATACAGATGTAACAGTGTCTCATCAGGAAAATCATCTTGGATGGGAAAAGTATCCTCATCCCTTGCTATCCGGCTCAAATGATCTGCTACCAAATTTTCAGCTCCACTTTTATCCTTTATTTCCACATTGAATTCTTGGAGCAAAAGCATCCACCGGATCAGTCTTGGCTTAGCTTCTGGCTTCTTCAACAGATATTTCAAAGCTGCATGGTCAGTAAAAACAGTCACCCTAGAACCTAGCAAATAAGACCTAAACTTATCAAGTGCAAATACAACAGCCAGCAGCTCTTTCTCAGTGGTGGTGTAATTTGCCTGTGCAGCATCTAAGGTCCTAGAAGCATAGTGGATTACATGGGCAACCTTGCCCACCCTTTGTGCCAGAACTGCTCCCACAGCAAAATTTGAAGCATCACACATCAGTTCAAAAGGGAGTGTCCAGTCTGGGGGCTGGATGACAGGGGTAGAAGTCAACGCCTTCTTCAGATAGTCAAATGACTCCTTGAACTTTTCATCAAACTGGAACAGGGCATCATTCTTCAGCAGATTTGACAATGGCAGTGCTATCTTGCTTAAGTCCTTTATAAAGCGCCTGTAGAAACCTGCATGTCCAAGAAAAGAACGGATCTCGCGTACGCAAGATGGGTAAGGCAATGAAGAAATCACATTTATTTTTGCAGGATCTACAGAAATACCCTCTTTGGAAATTACATGACCCAAAACTATCCCCTGTTCTACCATGAAGTGACATTTCTCATAATTCAAAATCAAATCAGTATCAATGCATCTTTGTAGAACTAGACTTAGACTATGCAAACAAGCATCAAATGAGGAGCCATACACAGTAAAATCATCCATGAACACCTCTATGCAATTTTCAATAAAGTCAGAGAAAATACTAAGCATGCATCTTTGAAAGGTGCCGGGAGCATTACGAGAGGCCAAATGGCATCCTCCTATAAGCAAACGTCACAGAAGGGGCACGTGAAGGTGGTCTTTTCCCGATCCTCGGGGGCAATATGAATCTGGAAATACCGGAAAAGCCATCTAGAAAACAATAATGGGATTGACCAGCCAGCCGATCCAAAGATCTCGATCTATGAGCGGCAAAGGAACATGATCCTTTTCGGTGGCCTGGTTCGACTTCCTATAGTCTATACAAACTCGCTTGACTATTCCGGACTCTAGTAGGCACAAGTTCATTATTTTCATTCCTAACTCTTTGTTAAACCAGACTTCTTTGGTACAACTTGCACTAGGACTTACCCAAGTACTATCGGAGATGGGGTAGATAATACACCTTCTGTAGAAGCTTAGTCACCTCTTTCTTTACCACATCCAGAATCAGTGGGTTAAGTCGCCTTTGGGCCTGCTCGACCTGGCTTAGCCCCATCCTCCAATAAAATTCTGTGCATGCATCCGGAGGGGCTAATTCCTGGAATATCGCCAATGTCCACCCAATAGCCTTCTTGTATTTCTTGGAACCTCTAAAAGCTTGGCTTCCGTGGTCGAGTTGAGGTGGAGGAAATGATGATCGGCAATGTTGCATTCCTCCCCAAGTAGGCATACTTCGAGGTTCTCGGGAAGTGGTTTGAGTTCCAAAGAAGGTGGCTGCTCAACAGAGATGGTGCCATGGGGTCAAGGACTTGCTGAATAGACGACTTCACTCTCATTATCACTATCACTATCATCCTCACTCCGCAAGGCTGAATCCAAAAACTCGGAACAAACGAGAACATGGGTTAGTGTTAGTACAGTTAGTACAAGTATATACATCATCAAAACCAGAAATAAGAGGAAAATCGAAATAAAGTCATCATGGGTGTCCTCAATAAGCTCGGAAAGCAACTCTAAGTGGAATACGAGTGCTCCTCTCTTGGGTGTTTCATAGCATCAAAGATCTTGAATCGGGCCACAATACCACCAAACTCCATAGACATAGTCCCATCATAAACATCAATCTTGGTCTTGGATGTCATCATGAATGGTCCGCCCAAGATTATGGGTGATCTCATCGGATGAGTCTCTCCTGCCATGTCTAGGATGTAGAAGTCCGCAGGGAATATCAAATCATCAACTTGCACTAGCACATCCTCTACCATTCCCATGGGTCGGGCACTGGTCCTGTTAGCCAACTGGATGGTAAGACCTGTATACTGCATTGGCCCAAGATCAAGGTTATTAAAGATGGAAGTAGGCATGACATTGATTGATGCTCCCAAGTCCAACATGCAGTTTTCAAACTTCTTGTCCCCAATAGTGCATGGAATAGTGAAGGTGCCTGGATCCTTGCACTTCTGTGGCAGTGCCTGAGTAGGGGTTAAAGCAACAACTCTTTCTGGCTTAGACTGGATAAGCGCTGAGACATTCATTCCCAAATCAACCCTCTCATTATTCTTCATCTTCCTCTTGTTGGTGCATAGGTCCTTGAGAAATTTTGCATACTTGGGCACTTGCTTGATCACATCCAACAGTGGGATATTTACAGCTACTTTTCTGAAAACATCAAGAATCTCCTTCTCCTTATTTTCACCACCACCCTTCTTATTTTTCTGCAATCTATGTGGGAATGGAATGGGTGGTCTATACACTTTCTCAGCTTCAACTTCAACCATAGGCTCAGGAGTTGCCTCAATAATATGGCACTCACATTAGGGTTGGAGGCATTGGGATTTATCACTGGTTGTGCTGGCAGCTGGGTTGTTCTTTGAGCTTGCTTTATGTTATTTATGTCTGTGGCCATCTGTCCAATTTGTGTCCTCAAATCTTGAATGTTAGCACTTGTTTGCTGCTGATACTGTGCCTGTGAGGCCTGGAACTGTCCCATTTGCTGATGGAAAAGTGTAGTCATTTGTGCATTCAATTGTGAAGTTATTTGCTTGCACATGTCATCTACTGAAGGTCCGGAAGGTCCGGAAGGTGCAGAAGTGACCACTGGAGGAGGATTCTGAGGTGCCATCGGTCTCTGTTGGGATGAGTTCCCATACCGCAAATTAGGATGATTACTCCAGCTGGGATGGTACCTATTTGTTGAGAGGTCTGGAGTGCTGTACCTATTCTGGTTATTGCCTTGATTATACGGATGGACTGCAAAGGCTTGAGGTGATTCAGTAACCGATCCTCCTTGCAAAATGGGACATGCTTCATATGGGTGCTCAGGAGAACTGCACATGCCACACAACACCGCAGGCTGAACCCTATCCATTGCCAATTTCTATACCAAAGAAGTGAGCCTATCAATTCTATCATCACGGTCATGGCTGGAAGAGGAAGTGCGGACCTCATGTACACCTCTAGTCTCAACAGAATTTCTTCTGGTAGTGAATTACTGAGAATTCAGTGACATGTTCTCAATGAGTCGCTTGGCAGCAGATGGAGTCTTATCAACCAACGCTCCCCCACTAGCAGCATCCAAAATATTCCTATCCATCGGCAGTAGCCCTTCATAAAAATATTGGATAAGAAGCTGTTCAGAAATTTGATGCTGGGGGCAACTGGATGTCAACTGCTTGAACCTCTCCCAATACTCAGCTAGCGACTCATTTCCTTGCCTAATTCCACAGATTTCTTTCCTGATTGAGGCGGCTCTGGAGGCAGGAAAATATTTCTCTAGGAAGAGCTTCTTCAAGTCGTTCCATGTGGTAATGGAATTCGGCTCAAGGTATAATAGCCAATCTTTTGCAGCTCCCTGGAGTGAGAACGGAAAAGCCTTCAACTTGATATGATCCTCAGTTACTCCTTCTGGCCTCAAAGTTGTGGAGCAGACGACTTGGAATTCCTTGAGGTGCTTGTGTGGATCCTCACCTGCAAGACCATTAAATCTTGGCAACAAATGGATTAGCCCAGATTTTAATTCAAAAGGAGTGTCAGCACCAGGATAAGCAATGCACAAACCATTGTAATTCACATCAGGGGCAGCAAGCTGCCTCAATGTCCTTTGGTCTCCCATGTTTTCAAAAACAGACTTGGAATTAGAATCACTACTAGAACTAGCCCGAAATTCTCTACGGAGTGTATGCAATGTTCTTTCTATCTCAGGATCAAATTCACACAGTTCAGGGCAGTTAGATCTAGTAGCCAGACTAATTCAAAACAAAAACAAAAATAAAAGAGAAAAACAGAAAATAAAATGCAAAAATAACAAAACAAGAGTCCCCGGCAACGGCGCCAATTTTTGGTCGCGCTGTCGCGCACGCGCCAAAAAGGACGAGCGGGTTTTAAAAATGTAGTTTATGGCGACAACTCGGATGTCGTTCTCAAGGACTCTTAAAGTGTTATTTTCCACTAAAATAAGTTTTTGGGGGGGGTTTGGATTGAGATGCAATCAAAGAAAACAGAATAATAAAAACAGAGCAATTGAAAACAGGCAGTTCAAAGAGGTTATCAAATGGCCAAAAACAGATTGATCTATTGTTCTCAATTTCCTAACTATCATAGGTTCATGCAATTCCCAAGCCCTAAGCAGACTCTAATCCCCTCCCGGTTGTAGCAGCAATTTACAAGCGAAACCACTACTACAGATACATGTCCCTATTCCCAAATTAAGCAAACGGGGTTAAGCCCTTCGTGAACTAAGCGAACACGAAATATACACACGCAAATTAAGCAGATGCGATTAACTATAGGAACATGATATCACCGGAAATAAATCAACACAATACAGTATACTCCTGAATTAAGCAAACAGAAATATAAAGCATGGCATTGAAGAGGGAAAAGCATACAAAACAGGGAAATACAAGAACCTCAAGTGTATGGAAATCAATTACAATAGATCAATCCTAGAAACTTAGTTCTCCATAACACAAACGAAATCACACAGAGAAAAACGTAAAAACAGAAAAATGGAGAAGCAAAAGTCTTTACAAACTGTTCAGAACATCAATTTATACTAGTCAGAAATTAAGCTTATTCGCGAGGCGAAGCTTCTCTCGCGACGCGATTCTTGTGAACAGTCTGCAACTTTTGGTATTCTCGCGAGGCGAACAATCCTTCGCGGGGCGAGGAACTGAAGAGTCTTCTTGTCACGCCCATTATGGACATCAGGGGCCAACCGTGATGCTCTCTGACTTCCAGACTCGCGAGGCGAATGGATGCTCGCGAGGCGAGACTCTTCAACTTCAAAACTGCCACGGCCATGACCTTCAACACAGGCAAGCCGTGATCATCTCTGACTTTTCAGGGTTGCAAGACTCGCGGGGCGAGACCTTCTTCGCGGGGCGAACCAGAGACCTTGCATTTTCTTGGAACAGTCAGGCTTCGGGGTCGCGTGGCGAGTAAGCATTCGTGGGGCGAACCCCCTGTTTCCTTATTCTCTTGACTTTCACTTAACCTGAAAACAAAGAAATAGCTATAAGTGTATTATTTAACTCAAATCTAGCTAAATTAACCTAAAACTACTCTAGAGACTCAAAACCTTGCTTGAGGACAATCTAATCTAATTTGGGTGAAAACAGGATATAATTTGCACAAAACCCTGGTCATACTAGCCATAAAACTAGATGAGCCAGAGGCTTATCACACATAGTCACTTGCATCACACATTAACTCAAATGGCAAACTCCAATCTGGAGGTGCAATGACCGGTGCGGTGGTGAGTTTTTCTTTTAAAAGCTGGAAAGCGTGCATGCAATCATCATCAAACACAAAAGGAGTATCAACTACCAAAAGTTTGCACAAGGGTTTCACAATCTTTGAAAAGTCTTTTATAAATCTCCTATAGAAACCCGCATGCCCTAAGAAGCTTCTAACACCTTTCACATTTATGGGAGGAGGAAGTTTTTCGATTACTTCAATTTTTGCCTTATCAACTTCTATCCCCCATGATGAAATCTTATGACCAAGAACTATACCTTCCCTAACCATGGAAAGACATTTTTCTCAATTTAAAACAAGGTTAGTTTCTTGGCATCTTTTCAAAACACATGCAAGATTTTTCAGACAATCATCAAAAGAATTACCAAACACGGAAAAATCATCCATAAATACCTCAATGAATTTTTCAGTCATATCAGAGAATATGGAAAGCATGCACCTTTGAAAAGTGGCGGGTGCATTACACAACCCGAATGGCATCCTCCGGTATGCATAGACACCATAGGGACAAGTGAAAGCGGTCTTCTCTTGGTCCTTCGGGTCAACCACAATTTGGTTATACTCTGAGTATCCATCAAGGAAGCAATAAAAGGCATGGCCCGCCAACCTCTCTAGCATTTGATCAATGAAAGGCAAGGGAAAGTGATCTTTTCTGGTGACCTCATTCAATCTTTTGTAATCAATACACACTCTCCATCCAGAAACGGTCCTTGAGGGGATGAGTTCATTTTTATCATTTGCAACCACCGTCATCCCCCCTTTCTTAGGAACAACTTGGACCGGACTCACCCATGGACTATCGGAGATTGGATAGATTATACCCGCATCCAAAAGCTTCACAACCTCCTTCCTTACAACTTCTTTCATGTTTGGGTTGAGTCTTCTTTGGGGTTGTCTGACCGGCTTGAAGTTTTCCTCCAAAAGGATTTTGTGCATACAAAATGAGGGACTTATTGCCTTCAAGTCGGACATAAACCACCCAATTGCGGATTTGTGCTCCCTAAGCACCCTTAACAGCTTCTCTTCCTCTAAAGAGTTCAACCCGCTACTAATGAT
Organism: Sophora flavescens; assembly: GCA_030762895.1. Classification (NCBI taxonomy): domain Eukaryota; kingdom Viridiplantae; phylum Streptophyta; class Magnoliopsida; order Fabales; family Fabaceae; genus Sophora; species Sophora flavescens. The sequence goes on along the minus strand of CM061063.1, from coordinate 265,676,472 downwards.
CACCGGGAATGAAGAATTCACTCCAAGGAAAGCATAACGGAGATGGGATGGAAGTTCCTTCAACTCTAGCCTGGGTGTCTCACCCTTGTCTTCAATCCGTACATCCTCCACAACTTTGTCTTCATCATTATTCACAACTAGACAAGCCTCAAGGGATTTAACCATGAACTCAACTTCTTCCTCACATACCTCTTCTTCTACATTCTTAACCATAAGAGCCGCTTCCAAAGAATCTTCAAAAGTTTGTTGCACACTCTTGTCAGTCAATGAATCAACAAGGTCCACACTCATACATTTATCTTTGGTGCTTGGATGTCTCATTGCTTCAAAAACAATGAAGGTGACCTTTTCATCTTGGACTCTAAGCACCAACTCTCCTTGATTTACATCGATCAAAGCCCTACCCGTGGCTAGGAATGGTCTTCCAAGAATCAATGGAGTCTCACTATCTTCCGCTATATCCAACACCACAAAGTCTGCCGGAAAGATGAACTTGTCTACTTTTACCAATAAATCCTCCACTACACCATAAGGATATGTAATGGAGCGATCCGCCAGTTGGAGATAAATCCCGGTTGGCTTGACTTCACCAATTCCCAACTTCTTGAAAATGGAGAGAGGCATAAGGTTGATACTCGCACCAAGATCACACAAGGCTCTTCCAATGCTCAAATGACCAATAGCACATAGGATAGTAAAGCTACCCGGATCCTTCACCTTCACTGGCAACTTCCTTTGTAGTATGGCACTACATTCTTCCGTGAGCATGACTGATAAGCCTACGGCTTATCTAGTTTTATAACTAGTAAGACTGTGGTTTATGTGCTAATTATTCGAGTTCAATCTCGTTTTCGCCCAAATTTGGATTTAATTGTCCTCAAGCAACATTTTGAGTCTCTTGAGTAGTTTTAGGATATTTTAGCTAATTTTGAGTCAAATAAAGCATTTACTGCTATTTTATAATTTCAGGTTAAAGGGGAAGCACTTCGAGTCAAGGGAATGAAGAAAACAGTGGAAATTGCCATTTTGGAGATACTCGCCCCGCGAGAGACTGCTCGCCTCGCGAGCCTGAAGACTAGCTGAGCAGTAACAGTCATCATTTCTGTCTCGCCTCGCGAATCCTGAAGACCCTGGAGGACAGATACCATCACGACCTAGCCGTGATGAAGGTCACGGCTGTGACAGACCAGAATTCCAAGTCTCGCCTCGCGAAACATCCTCTCGCCTCACGAGAGTCCAATTTGAAAGGGCGCCATTTTTAATATTCGCGTCGCGAGAGGCTGCTCTCCTCGCGAGCGTGCGTAGAATCTGAACTCTATATATTGCTGTTTTAGGGCAGAAACGGGAGCTTTTGGATTCTCCACTGGTTTTGTAGCATTTTCTGTACGATTCCTTGTTTTCTGGAGCTGCGTCTCCCTCTTTTATTTTCTTATTTTACAATGGTGATTATGGCCGATTGTTTGTGCGTTGTTACAAGCATGAGGAACTAATCCCCTCGTCTAAGGGATCAATGAAACCACCAATGGCGGTGTAGGGTTCGATGCGATGTATGTTTCTCTCCCTTTTCTCAATTAGTGTTTTCCGATTCTAAAATTGTTATGTTGATCATATGCATGCATGATTGACTAGTTAAACGTGTTGAGGCTTAGGAGGCAATTCGCGTTTTAGAACTTGAATTGGGATCATCGATCGACTATTGCACGAGAGTGAATAGGAGATCGGTGCAACCTTATAGGAACCAGATTTAATAGTTTGATATTGGGTTATGAGACCTAGTAAGTAATTAATTCAATCTTCGAATACGTCCTATTGAGCACGACAGTGAATTTAGGAGAATTTGGAGGTCCTGGTTGACATTGTAATTGAATCTAGGGAAGGAATCATCATCACTTGGGTACTATGCATGATTGGGTAGGTGGATTTGTGACCTTAGATATTTTAATTCCAGATTTTAATTCTTGATTTCTAATTGATTTGATAATTTGAATTGCGGTCCTATTTTCTCTCTCTCTCCTCAACCACTTGTTGTTACTTGGCCAAACTTATCGAACTTCTCGCGAATTGGTAGAATTGGTAGCCCAATCCTTGTGTTCGACCTCGGTAATTACTTACCGTGTTTATTTTATTACTTGCGACGACCATGTACACTTACCGGTGACTCAACAAGTTTTTGGCACCGTTGCCGGGGATTGGCACAACCAATTTTCCTAATTTTTTGGGAAATTTGATTATTTGGTTAAGCTGTTTTTATTTTTTATTTTTCTGTTATTTATTTATATTTATTTCTCTCTACTTCTTTGATTCCACTTGGTCTTGCCTTGTTTTTGTATGCGAGGTACCCTTTCACAAGAGGACTTGCTATTTGATTCGGAGATCACCAGGACCGAGAGGCGATTAAGGAAGGAAGCCAGAGAACGAAAGAGGCTTGAAGCAATTCATTTTGAGAGGATGGCCGAAGAAAACCCTCCTCCTCCTCCTCCTCGTTACAAGCCTCTCTTCGAGTACGATCTACCCAATTTGGAGGATTGTTCTTCTTCCATCGTGAGGGGCAACCTCAATACAGAATCCTTCAGAGTGGAAGGATGTGTCACAGCCCAGATCCGTGAGAATCAGTTTGAGGGGAGTGGCAAACAGGACCCTCATAGACACATCACTCACTTCATTGAAGCTTGTGACTTGCAGAGGACAAGAGGTGTTTCTCAAGATGAGTTTCGCTTGCGGATTTTCCCTCTCTCTCTCTTAGGGATGTCACTTGCGATTGGTTTGACAGCTTGGATCGGAACAGTATCAGAACTTGGGAGCAAATGGCACAAAAGTTCCTAACTAAGTATTTTCCTCCTCAGAAAGCGGCATAAGCAAGAGTTGCCGTCATATCTTTCAGGCAGACAGAAGATGAAACTTATAATGAAGCCTGGGAGAGGTACAATGTGCTCTTGAGAAGATGTCCTTCAGCTTTCTTTGACCCGGTCTCCAAAGTGCAACATTTCTTTAACGGGTTAAGGGGGCGCTACCAGATGAATTGTGATGCTGCAGCCGGTGGTTCCTTTTCCTATTTATCAGCTGAGGACGGATGGGCATTATTGGAGAAGATGTCGTACAATGATTACAACCGTGGTAGAGAAACCTCAAGTGGAGTCAGTTCTGCAGCAATGGAAGCCATTATAGAGCAAACTAAACTGTTGAAGATGCAAATTGCGGCTTTGTCTGAGAACAAGAAGGTTAATGTGATACACGAGGGAATGCCTTCGGGTTGTGGAAATTGTAACGGAGATCATGACATTCAAAGCTGTCCGTTCAACCTCTCTCGAGAACATATGGACTCATGCCACAATTTCTATGACAGCGTGCCCTAGAACAACTATCAGAGGAACAGACAATGATTACAGTCAGAATCAGAATAGGGGTTATATGAGGAGAGACCATCCGGGTTTCGCTTGGAGTAACGCTAGTGGTGGTCTAGCCGAGCAACAACAACCTCAACAGAATTGGCAACATCAACCTCAACAAGGTCAGAGGCCAAACTATGGAATCCATCAGCTTAACACTCAGCAGGCTCCTCTGGGGCCTAATCAATTGCAAATAACTGATGGTGGAAGGCAACCTTGGGAGTTGGCTTTTGAGAAGATGAGTGCGGCAGTTGAGAAGTTGTCAATCAATGCAGGCACAGTCATTGACAAGTTGGCAACTCATGCAGTGGCGGCAATTCAGAATGTAGAGACGCAGATAGCCCAGCTCGCAAAGCAACTAAATGAGCGTCCCCCAGGCACTTTCCCAGGTGATACCGAGAACAACCCTAAGAACCAATGCAATGCCATAACAACTAGAAGCATTAAGGTGTTGGGATCTAACAGGGGTGCAACTAGTTCTCAGGAAATTAAGGAAGAACAACCACATGTTGAGGAAGAGCAACCTAAGAAAGAGGAGTTGGCAAGTGACAAGGCACCGGAGTAAGGGGGAAGGTTAAAACTTGTAGATGAAGAGTTCAGAAAAAAGAAGTGGGTTGAACCCCAAGACCTCCCGCCCTACATGAAGGTACCATATCCTGAGAGATTGAAGCAGCCTCTACATGATAAACAGTTCAATAAATTCCTTTATGTCTTCCGTAAACTTCAAATTAACATTCCATTTGCGGAAGCCTTGGAACAGATGCCATCTTATGCCTGGTTTATGAAGGAGCTTCTCTCCAAGAAGCGAAAAATAGTGGATGAGGAAACGGTTGCTTTGACCAAGGAGTGTAGTGCCATTATTCAAAGAAAACTACCTCCAAAGTTAAAGGATCCCGGTTCTTTTTCTATACCATGCACCATTGGGGAGATGACTATAGGAAAGGCGTTGTGTGATCTAGGGGCAAGCATCAACTTGATGCCCCTCTCAATGATGAAGAGGTTGGGGATCAAAGAAGTCAAGGATACACGGATGTCACTCCAACTCGCCGATCGTTCTATAAAATATCCTTATGGGGTGGTCGAAGATTTGCTAGTGAAGGGGGACAGGTTCATATTTCCGGCGGATTTTGTGGTGCTCGATATAGATGAAGATGCCGAGATCCATCTCATATTGGGAAGGCCCTTCTTGGCCACTGGGCGTGCCTTGATAGATGTGCAACAAGGGAAACTCACTCTAAGGGTGCAAGATGAGAAGGTGGTCTTCAATGTCTTTGAAGCAATGAAGCACCCTGTTGAGAGGTCGGATGTGTATCGAGTGGATATGGTGGACTCAACTGTCAAGGCAAAGGCAACTAGAGAAGCCCATGGTTCTTCACTTGCACAAGTGTTGGTAAAATCCCATGATAATGACAGTGAGGAAAAAGACCCTTTGGGGGATGAGGTCTATCTTGAGTGGTTAAAAGACAGGGAAGCATTACCGAGTCTCCCAAAGGATGAAGGTGCAAGGGAAAAGCTCAACAAGGAAGGGATGAAAGAAACTGTGCGTGAGGAAGTGATTAAACCTTTAGAGGCTGGAATCATCTATCCAATCTCGAATAGTAGTTGGGTTAGTCCAATTCTTGTGGTCCCAAAGAAAGGTGGCACAACCGTGGTGGTCAATGAAAGCAATGAATTGATCCCAAAAAAGACCATCACGGGGTGGAGAGTACGTGCCGATTATAGAGGGCTGTTGAACTTAAATGAGTTGTCCGGGAACCGCATGCAAGCATATGAGAAGGCAAGAACTTACAAAAAGCGGACTAAGGCATGGCATGGCAAGCAAGATCTTCTTCCGGATTAACCCTTAGGGGTGACTTGATTCAGGCTCGGGACGTTAAACAAGCGCTACTTGGGAGGCAACCCAAGCTAGGTATCCTTTATTTTTCTGTCATTTTCCCTTTTATATATATATATATATATAAAAAGAGATTCGCCACGCGAATGCACAGTGGCCTCGCGAGACAGAAGCCCTGAATCTCAGAGGCTTGCTCACGCTTCTGTCTCGCGTCGCGAGAGGTACTTTTGGCTCGCGATTCTGGGCACCATCAGCTGTTGGAATTCCATATTCGCCTCGCGATTTACTACTCGCCTCGCGATTCTGGAAAGTGTGAAGAACAATTTTTCCAGATTCGCCCCACGAGTGATCTCTCGCCTCGCGAATCTGCAAACAAGGTTTTAATTTGCAGGAGTTCTTCCGGGATAGGCCTTTGGCCCAACAGGGGGTGCCCGAGGGACCAATTGGATGAGGATGCAACCGTAGAAGAGCTTTCCGTGGAAGCGCCCACCTACACTACAACTTGATCAGGGAGCACCCTCTCCTTTCCTTACTCTTATTTTATATCTTTGTTCTTTCATTGAGGACAATGTATGCTTTAAGTGTGGGGAAGGGAACCAATTGCTTTGTTTTTGTTTTTGTTTTTGTTTTTGTTTTTGTTTTTGTTTTTGTTTTTTTTTTTGAATTTCGCTCTTGAATAATTTGAGAAGATCAAGAGTTTGTGTATGAATGTTGTGTCGGGCAAGCTTGGTGGATCCCTGAAACCACGGGCTCCTCGGAATTCTTGACTACTTTCCTTATCCAAACATTGCTCCTGCGCTCGACAGGCATGTCTTCTTCTCGTTGTTTGGCTACCCACTGCTTTCTTCCTTGTTTCTTATTAAACTTTCCTTTACCAGCAAAAGCGACAGTCCCGACCATTGTGTCGGCCTGAACTACACCCTTCATCTTTTCTTTGTCAGGGTTAATCCCGAGGGGCTTGTTCTCCGCCACGAGGCAAATCTTCTCAGAGGGTAACTCCTTGATGGCCACCTGATTATCCATCTACTATTTTCTTTGCATCTGTCGGAGTCGTTGCGCATTCCTCTTTTGAGACTTTGTTCTAAACCAACTCATGGGTCTTTCCTCCTGGCTATCACCAGTGATATTGCTCGTTCTCCCTCGAAAGTAGTCTTCATTCCAAAATGGTTGAAAGTTTCTCCTTTCATAAGGACGTGTTGCTCAGCCTCGTCCCCATTTCCCTATAACATAAGGGTTACGGGCCACGACTGAGTTTTAGACCCACTGGTTGATAGCAATGTTTGACGATGGTACCCTTGTCTTGTTATGTTTAACTATCCCTTTCGGGTAAGAATTACTCCTGACAGATTCCTTTCGGTAATACCCATAAGGTGACCTGCCTGGTCCACCCGATCGTGCACCTCGGGTGACATCCACTTCAGTCTTTCTTCCTCAAACTTATGTTCCACCTTGTTATACTTATGTGCTTCTAAGAAACTACAACACATGGGGCATAACTTAACCATGGTCAGGTTCACCCTACTCAGAAAGTCTTCCAGTTTCTCCCCTGGCCAGGTAAGTGAATCAATAAGATCTTTCAGATTGATACGGCAATCATGCTGGTTCTTGACACTGATCATCCCAACATTGAATGGTACTTGAGCCTCAACCTTGGATATGCCAGCTTGAAAAGGTTCAACTTCCACTTTCATGTCAGCTTTTGCCTTATCAGCGAATTTGAGCCTTCCTTCCATCAATGCCTTTTGAATCAAGTCCCTGAAACGAACACATTCATTAGTGACATGACCGAATGTATTATGATATTTGCAACACTTTAGGTCCTTTATTTCATCAGGCTTCAATAATCTATGATCTCTTGATAATTTGATTTGTTTATCTTTCAACAAGACATCAAATATTTGATCCACCTTAGTCCCATCAAACTTGTAAGTTTTCTTGTTAACATAATTCATTTTATCTTTAGCCCTAACTGGCTTCAAAGCTTGACATAGATATGGTGACCCTGTTTGAAGCTCTGCTAAATCTACCTCATACTCCTCAACGGTATCTTCACCTTCACTTGATTGTTAATACCCGACGAAGTGTATTTTTTCTCGTTTTAAAAACTTTTTTTGTTTTTGATTCTTCTCGGCTTTTAACTGCTCTATCTATCGAACTTTCTCACCTAACTGCGCCAAGTTGACTAGATGTTGGTTTACTAACTTTTTCCTGGTATAGTAATCTAACACCCCCCCCCCCACCCCCACCCCAACCCCCCCCCCCCACCCCCCGCGGCAATCTTTACTATCTCCGCTTCTGGAGTTAGGGTAAAGTATGTACTCCTCATCTGTTGGAACCTACGGAGATAATCATCGACAGACTCATTGAACATTCTCCTAATAGCAAACAAATCGGTTAGACCCACCTTGAGGTCACCTCGGAAGAACTGCTCATGAAACTTCTTTCTAATTGCAGCCAAGTATGGACAATGTCGAAAACCAGGAAAATGCATTCTTGGTCAGAGAACTGGGGAATAGTCTCATTTTTATTCCTTCATCAAGGGCTAACTCCCCCATTTCAATGGTGTACCTAACAATATGCTCGACAGTGGACTCTCCACTATCTCCAGAGAACTTCGACAGTTTAGGGACTTTAATTCCCCTAGGTAATTCCGCCTGTTGCACCCAATCAGGGAAAGCCGAGACAAAATATGGTTGGTTTGCATAACCCACATTGAACCCAAAGCGGTTGAGAGCTTGCTCGACCACTTGGTTGACATCCTGTTCTACCACCCTATTTGCTCCAAGTTGTTGTCGAAGGAACCTGATGGCAGGATTCATTATTGGCTTAAGTTCTCCATTTCTCTGGAGCACATTTCCCTGTGGGGGTCCTTCTGGTTAAGGAATTTCCCCCTGCACCGGCTGTGGCCCTTGATTTTGATCCTGATTAATAACCTGTTGTGGTCCTTGATTTGGACCTTGATTTACACCCGACTGCTACCCTTTCCCCCCAGCCGTATTGGCAACCCCTTGTTGTGGTTGTACCGCTGGTTGGTCATTTTGGACAGGCATCTGAACACCAGGGATACCCAACCCTAGTGCTTAGTTTAACAAAGTAAGTTGTTGCGCCAACACAACATACACTTCGTTCGTATTCTGCATCATAGGCGCCATCACTTCACCCATTTGTTGTGTGAATGTATTCACCAGTTCATGATTACTCATTTCCATTTTCTGGCGCAAAGTCCGTAATGAATTTGGAGTTAAAACACTATTTCCAAACCCTGGAGGGTCGACAATTTGTCTATCCTGTCTAGTAGTGGTTGGCGTGCTTGTCGACCCTAGAAGAGTTTGATTATGCAAATTCGCAAAACTAGTACTAGGGTCCCATTGTGGCATCCCCAAGGGGTATCTTGGATCATTACTCACCTGCAAAGGAGATGTATGCCCTCCTTGTGCAGTTTGCCCCATTGTTGCATGAAACGTAGGGGCTACTATTTCTGAAATCACTGGTTCCATGAAAGTCGACATTGTCGACCCTGTTATCCCCGCGGTAGTGACAACAACACTTCTCTACGGGCGTAGTACTTACTTGTACTGGGCATGTTTCAGCGTTATTAGCGTTACTCATAGTGCTTGTTTCTTGAGATGGATCAACTACTCTATAACCTTTCCACTTCTCAAATGCATGAAACTCATGAAAACATCACTTGTGACACAAACGAGTTACTCTAAACTCGTCCCACTGGGCGTGCCAATTTGTTTATGGTGAATTTTGGTTCAAAGGCCAAAATCCACAACAAATGAATATTTATCAAACGAGTGTGGGATTCTCGAGTTATATGGTAATCTAAATTCTTGGTTTTGAAAACAATTTAATGCAAATTTAATGCAGAAAACTTGTTTAATGCAAGAATGTAAAGACAAAACACATAAAATTGCATGAAAGTAAAAGAAAGCAATAAATGACAGAAATATAAACAACAAGAAAGTAAAATGTAAGAAAGTAAATTGCAGAAACTTAAATGGCAAGAAAGTAAAGGGTAGAAAGAAAAAAGAGCAAGAAAGTAAAAGACTGAAAATAGAATGGATGCATGCTTGACGTCAATTCTCGGAATCTGCTTGAGTTGAGATGTAAAAGAATTTTATTCAAGTATCCAACCCTTTACAATGGCTTAGACAAGCCTTATTTATAGACAAAGACAAATAAAACTACTTATCTTAATATTTGCCACGTGTATTGAGCAGTTCTAACTGCTCTTAAAACTAAATATTAGAAAAAACTATCAGACACTTTTACTTGAATCACCAACTATATTGACAATAATCCTAACGTATTTCTTATTAATTACACACTCGATCATTCCCGCCCGAGTCTTCAGTCTTCAAACTTCATATGCCAACCCGCTTCATTACTTGCATCATCATCCCGACAACTTCTTTCTCGACATGATTTGTCTAAAATCTTGGTCGACCTCTATCTTTCTCAGTGTGAACACGATACATCATTTTTTAAGAAACCATTGTCTCCCTCGATATGAACCTCTATTTAGTTGTTGGTCGAGATTCTAAAATTACAATTTTGGCCCCAACACGTGACGCCAAAAGCTCCCTTCGGCAGCTTCCATGTTTGAGGCCCAAAACATTAGAAAAAAATGTCATCATGGACGTGGTTTTTATAGAGGACGTGGTTTCCAGATTCTATTCCAGACATATGCAATGAGGGTTATATAATATTGTGTGAATGGTTGTGCACCAAAACTGAATTCGACAAAACCATGTGAAAGGGTCCCACTACGATGGTCACAAAAGAGAAATGGGATTCATATTACTTCTCTTCTGTTATTCTTGGCTTGTGATTTTTGAACACATGAACATAGATAGATATTGTATGTGATATCCTATGTATTTATTTATATTTTTACTTATTTTTTATAATATTTATATACACGTATCTCAAAAATATATTAAAAAAATAAAAGAAAACATCAAAAAGATATCCTGATTTTGTTTTAAAAAACATTCTTGATTCTTTTTCTTCTTCTAGATTTATCTATTAATTCTGCATTGTTTCCAAATTACTTATATTTTCTTTGCATGCGCAGTTGGTTCACCTTGTAGACCTTTTCTTTATAGCAATTGTATGACTTGAGCTTAAATCGAAGGATTTTTATTAATAAATATTTAATTTGTAATTTTCATTAAGTAATATGAAATCTCACTTCAAATTCACTAAGCTCGTTAATTTGTCAATTTTTTATTTTTGATAATTTGTCAACTTAAAATCAAGAAAATATCTAATCGCCCTAAGTTTTTTTATAGCCCAAAACTACATAACTTTCTCATTAAATAATTATAACTAAAGAAAGACTAACCAATTGTGTATTTATTAATATGGCGGTACCTGATTTCTAACCCTTTTTCACTTCATATGATAAACGAAAAGATTGAGCTAAGTATTCAATTAAAAAAAGAAATAACTGGGGCCGTGTACTCTCTTTTTTATCCAAAAGATTGGTTTGGTATATGAAGTTATAAGACATTGTGAATACCTAATTTTGTCCGGATATTTTATACTTTTAATTAATATTTACAAAATTAAAAATGGAAAATAAAAATAAAATAAAAAATAATACATCTGAAAGTCAAATAAAAAAAAAGGAAAAAAGAAAAAAAAAAAAAGGAAAAAGAAGGTTTCTTGAGTCCTCTATGTCAGTGTGCAACGTCCAATGGCTCTTATCACCAATACCCTGCTTTTTCTTCAATTTTGGTCATTCCCCCTCAGCCTTCCTCTTAACCCAACATACTCCCAAGCCTTCTTGAATGAAGCAACACTCAGATGGGGGCTGCTCAAGAGCCAGTCTGAATCTGTCAAAATCTCCCCCAAAGCTCAAGTAATCAATCTCCATTTTTAGTTAATTTTCAGAACTTGGGGAAAAGCATCTGCCTAGATCAGAGGAAGAAGAAACATAAATGGGAATGGAAAGGGACCTGAGCATGGTAACCTCTGCAACACTCAAGCTTGCAAGGTCCCAATGACATTGAAAAGAGTTCATCTTCTTCTATAAAAAGGACCCAACAGAGACAACAGGGGCACAGGGAGAAAAATCAGAAAGAGGGGGATTAGCAGCAGAAGAATAAAAAAAAACAAGAACACAACAACGAGAACAACAGAGGAGAAGAAGGAGGGAATAGCAAGAAAAACCTCTTTCTTTCTTTCGTTCTTTTTCCTTCCTCCTCCCTGCATCATCCCCTTCCTCTCATTCTTCATTTTTCTTCAACAAAACCAGCAGCAACAAAACAAAAAAAAAACAAAAAAGGTCACACCCACACCACTCTCCTTCTTCCTCTCACCGTAAGAAGTTCTAACCTCATCTCCTTTCCTCTCCTGCACCGGCCGCTCCGCCCAGCCTCCACCGACCGCTGACCGCCGCTTGCCGTCGCAGGGAGGAGAAGACCGCGTCGCCAGCTCGGGTCTGGCTCGTCCTCGCCGCCGCGACGCTACCCTGTTCCATCATCCCGTCACCGCCTCGAGTCTGGATCTGGAGCCAGCAGCGAGCTTGAGACCCTCCTCTTCCTGCTCGGACCAGTCTCCGTCGTTCCGCTGCGGTGGTTGCAGATCCCGTACCACCATCACCACCGTGAGCAGAACCGCATCAAGACCCCTCCTTTGCGCCGTCTGCACGTTGTTGAGTTAGGGTAACGTTGCTGCTGGGTTTATAACTTGTCTCATGACTTTCATTTTTTGCTTCTGATTTGCTTTGTCATTTGAGTTGGGCTTGTATTGTGTGGGCTTATCATGATGTGCATGCTTGTTTTTTTTATTTTATGTGTGCAATTTTCCATCAAAAATAAAAATAAATCAAACTTAAAAATAAAGATAAACTATAAGTTAGCTATTAGGTTTTTTTTCTTTTATTAGGTTTTAGATATTCGATCCAAATTTAAAATAAACCAGAATGCAAGATGTTTTTATGTGAAGTTAAGAATTTTATTTTATCATAACTATTATATGAATGCATATGTTTATTTTATAGAATGCAAATATTTTAATGTTAAAATAAAAGGGTTATTTGAGATAGCGTCTTGTTAATCCTTATCTTTTATGACATCTGAGTTGTGACAACTTAATAAAAATTCTCCCCAAATAAAATCCTTTTTTTTTTAAAAATAATAAAAACAAAAATCAAAATTAAAATCAACCAACCAATCAAATCTTTTCTAAAGAACTACGTGGCTTTGAGTTTCCCATCGCACCCGGGAATACGTAGGAGCAAGATAAATCATCTTGTCGGGCCAAAACTAATTTTTCCTTTTTTTGTATCTCCTTTTTATGTCAAAATAATTAATAAAAAATTAAATTTTTCTATTTTTAGGGATGCTCTATGGACATGGTGCCATGTTCAGTCCCTTAGATTTGAGGTTGCCCTGTGGACTCATGTGCCACGTTCAACCTCATTTAATTAATTTTCCTTTTTTGCATCCCCTTTTTTTCGTTAAAATAATTAATCAAAAAGTTAAACTTTTCCTTTTTAGGGATGTTCTATGGACACGGTGCCATGTTCGGTCCCTTAGATTTGAGGTTGCCCTGTGGACTCATGTGCCATGTTCAACCTCATTTAATTTTTCTAAACAATAAATTTAAAAATATAAGAACTGATAAAAATCTAAAATATTTAAAATTAAAAATAACACTTTCTTGTAAATAATTTTTGGGTAGAATATATATTTAAAAGGTTATTAAAATGTTTTTGCACAATTAACTTGAGGTACCGTTTTTTAAACGGGCAATGTGGGGTGCTAATACCCTCCCTACTCGTAACCGACTCCCGGACTCATATCTCTCTTTTTAAAAGACCAGTTTACCTTTAAATAATTGGGTTTTCTAAGATTTTCCCAATAAAAATTTTAGTGGCGACTCCTCTGTTTTTATCCATATTTTTCGCGGCTCCCGGACGGGACGGTCGCGACAGCTGGCGACTCCACTGGGGACTTTTAGAGAGTCAGGCCTATCATAGTTGGTTGTGCAACTTTTTTTTAATAACTTTGAAAATATTAGTTTTACCCCTCTTTGTTTTATTTGTTTTGTAAATTTTTATATCCTTTAATATATGCTTGTGTATATTCTTGCAACCCTAGGGTATAGAATTATTATGTTGTTGGCTGTTCTTTTTGCATGTGTGATGTAGTTTTCATTTTGATAGGTTTGGAACAGGTTTATATGCTCCCAGCACACACATCACTTACACATTTCACACACTTGTAGCTCTATACCCGAGCTTGTGGAAGCTTAAGAATTAGGCGGTGTGTCGATATTATCATTGAAGAGGTCTTGTATCCCCCTGATATTTGTCGATTCACCACTTAGGTTGTACCCGATATCATGGGATGGTCATATTGAGAGGGTTTATCCCTACTTGTGGCTAGACTCGTGAGTCGGATCCTTATCTTTCGAGATAGGGGCAATTTGAGGACCATGGATTTTAGAAGTCTAGACCCTACCCAATTTTCACTGATAAAACAAACTTAGGGACCCAACTGTTAAAGTCGGGACTTTAGGTGTGTCAACCCTAAATCTTAGGACACAAAGGGAGCATTTTTTTTCCTTTACCTATCTTCATGTCTTTTATTTTATTTTTTGTCAAAAAAATCCACATTTTTTTTTCTAAAAGAAAAATTGATTTATACGAGTCCTTTGTTTTTTTAACAAAAACAAAAACAAAAAAATCTTCATATTTTGTAACTCATGCATTTCTGTAAATAAAAAAATGGGCTTGTGTGTGTGTGTATATATATATATATATATATATTTATATATTTAGCTCATTCATATTTTTGTAATTCATTCATATTTTTTGTAGAAGAATAAAAAAAAATGATCCATGCATTAATTAATTTTTTGAGTCAAAATGAAGAAATAAAAACAAAATCATTTTTCATGCATTGCATGCATCAATTACTTTCTGTGACAACCACATGAAGAAAAAATTAAAAGAAAAAAAATCATGTCATGCATATGGTGAAAAAATAAAAAATAAAAAAAACTCAATCTTCTTCATGCATCTTATGCATCAATTTCATTAACCTCTTGGATAAAAAAAGAAATAAAAAATAAAAATTCATTCATCTCATTTTTTTATGCATCTCTCAAGAAAATTTGATAAAGAATAAACCATTACATGCATTTCATACCTCTTTGGGTCAATATAAAAACAAATCATTCATCTCATACATTAAAAAAAAAACGCTTGCATTGCCATTGTTAAAAAAAAAATCTTTTTTCATACAATTCTCTAGGTTAAAAAATAATAATAATAACATAAAGAATTCGTTTCATGCATCTCACGCATTAGTACTTGGCTAAAAAAAAAATCTTTTTATGCATCTCATATACTCATTTCTTCCTACGTTGAACATTTATTAAAAATAATTCATTCCATGCATTTCATTCATTATGCTCCTTTCCTGGAGAAAAGTAAACCACTGCACTTTCAATAAAAAAGAATGTCAACTAAACCTTGAATCATGAGGTGGAACTGGAGACAATATTTGCTCAAGTGGTCGAAAAATGTTGGCACAACCTTTTGCCTAATCATGGATGTTTGGATGTCAATGTGAAGGATTTTATATAGTCCTACTGGAGTCAGGTAGCACATATTCACCCTCTTATGGAGTGATCTTTAGAAAATCATGCAAAATCGGGATAATAAGGCCCTGACCGAGGAAGAAACACTAGTGCACAAAGGGGATTCCACATCGGTTATTTTTGGCTTTCCACATCGGTTTTGAAACTGATGTGGAAACGACCGATGTGGTTTATTGCCACTTTACACATCGGTTTTAAAACCGATGTGTAAAGTATATTTTAAACATCGGTTTAATACTAACCGATGTGTAAAATTAATTTAGCAATTGATAAGCAGTTGTAAATTTAACTTTCTACATCGGTTTTGCAAAAAACCGATGTGTAAAATTGACCTTCTACATCGGTTTTATAAAGAACCGATGTGTAAAGTTAAATTTACACATCGGTTTTAGGTAAAACCGATGTAGAAAGTTAAATATACACATCGGTTACTGAGAACCGATGTGTAAAATTCTTTTTTTTTTTTAATCGATATTTACATTTCAATCATTCCTGTTTCACTAATGCAGATCAATAAACAAACCAAAGTACGACTGATCAAACAAGAAACAACAACAGAACACCAAACCAGTTTTGACACAATCATTCAAAAGCAAAACATACTTCATTCAATTTTCTTATGAATGAAAACAACACTTTATCAAATCTACATCAAAACACGAGAGAAGAAAAATTGAACCAGACCTGAGCACTAATAACTATCATCAGTAAAAGGTACGTACACTATAGCTAGTATATGATAAGTTTTTAAACTAACTACATATATACAAACTATGGGTTGTACACTTCAAGAAAGAANGTTGCCCAACGCCTCTTTATGATGTTGATGTCGAGAACCAGGACAATGGAGATGGATTGTTGAATATCTGCAAGTTTAATTGGACAAAAGATTATTACTTTTAAGTAATAAACTAACATAAAACATATAACGAATCTATACTATTACTTCTAATTGTGTCAATTAACATTTACCTCACTCCATCTTTCAGTGATCCCGGAGGAGATAATTTCCAACATCCACTGCATCACATAGTAGCCACATTCCCATGACCCACGTTGTATACGTGACTACGTACAAATGAAACCCAATTAGAATATGAGGAATTAAATAAAATAGAAATCAATTATTGTACCCACTGCATTTGATGCATTTGAACTAATAAATATCTTACGCTGGGAATAATCCATCTGATAGCCCGAGTACGCCTTTCACCACGCTGCATGTGGGATGCATTAATAGACCTATCATGACAAAAACATTAATTAAAGTATATATAATAGATTTCAGATAATTAAAACAACTGCATTACTGATTATAAAGTATTTTAACGCTTACGTTTCGATGACCGTCTTCAGTTCATTCGCCGGCTTATGTCCCAATGAGCAGAAGAAGACCACGACGTTCATTCTTGGGTACAAGAGCAATGATTGCCAATGCTTGCTGTATTTGCGGAACAATTAGTGACTGTAAGTCATATATAGTTATACTTAAATTAATAACCGGTACTTACTTATTGAGATAAGGCGCAAGATAGAATTGATGATCGTCTCGGGCAAGTATATCACGTATGTTAGTGACCGGGTCTTCCGATGCTACGAGAACATCACCCTGAATGAACATGGGGTCAATGAACCCATAAAGGGCGAGGTTACCCTGATCGACTAACATACGATGCGGATACCTAATATATTGGAAAAACATGTTAATTATCATTGTATTTAAAAATTAATTACGTACTTAACTTATAAATAAAATGTACTTACGTGCACCAAAACGATATGTGTGTGCAGAACTGGCCATTTCTTTATTGAGTGCCATCTCCATAAGTTCTTTCTTTGGTATATACGAGTTCACAGGGTGGCATCATGTTCCAACGTTACCAATGCTTTGCATCATCCTCCATGGTGACAACCTCAGTATAGCAAGATCTTTGAAAACATCACCATGGCCAGGTACCCCTTTGTCGATCCCCTAAACAACATAGATATATATTAGTAATCACGGATAATTAAGTTATTTAATTCGTTATGAACTAAATGGTCAAATGAATACCTTGACAGAGCGAGACATCTCTGGTCTCCCTAGATCCGACCTTTTAGGCACAATATCATTTCCAACATCCTATAACAAATACAAATAAAGCATTATCTTTAAACAATAATAAATATATTTCAACTATGAATATAGAAAAACACAACTAACCGAATACCTCGGATGCAACAAGAAAGCCGACCAGTCTTCTTGGCCAGGAGGATGAAGTTCCAGGGGCCCGACCCACTGTTTGAACCTCCTCGGTGGGCACGGGGACTCGAGCATCAGCATCTCGAATAATCTCAACAGACACCCTCGGATGATCGTCCGGTAATAACCGATGGTGTATGGTATTACCTAACTTATTATATGTCCTACCCAATGCCACTAGCGGCGATGATGATGATGATCATCAACATACAGCTCACACCTATCAGGGTCATCATCATCATCATCATCATCATCATCATCATCATCATCAGCAGCAGCAGCATCATCATCATTTTCAGGATGATGAGGAGGATCACATGAGCCCTTAGTGCTCACATGGACAGAGGGTTGGACAGAGGGTTGGACACCGGCTGTCATCTGCTGGGACAAAGAAGTAAATATTGCCATCTTTTGGGCAAACTGCTCGTTCATCTCCTGTCGAAGCTCAGCTGCAATCTCCTGTTTTAGTTGTGCTCTATCTGCAACCGAATCCCTGTGGGAGGAATGTGAAGATGAACCATGGTATTGGCGAATGCCGACTCCCCATCCAACACCAATGACACGGCCCGGGTGGTCTGGTTTACCGATGGCAGTAGATAAGATATCATTGCGTCCTCTAGGAACAAAGGTTCCTTGGGTTAGCTGATCATCCAAGGCATCCTATCACATAAAAATATCAGGTCACATTACAATTCGGTAACAATCTTAAAATGACAATTACAACAAACTATACTTACAATCCTCTCAGCTACTTGGCGGGCCTCCTCGGATGTATATTGTCCCGTTTTTCTTTGTCGGCCCCTCTTCCATGAACGATGGCGTGGGGGTGGAGGTGGATCAACAACCTCTGGAAGATTTTCAGCATTAGGATCCGCCTGAGATGTTGCTTCCTGACGTGCTTTCTTTTCCTCTTCAACCATTTTCTTAACAAGCTTTTTATATCCCCCACGAGACATGACATGGGGGTAGACATTCTTGCTTTGGTTTTCCTGCCCCTTTTTCCTCTTCTCCTGTTATAAATAAAAGACAATTAAATTACATAAGTAAATGAAATTAATGCAATTACATAAATTTAGAGACAAATCAAATAAGTTAACCTGAAAGCTGGGATCACGTCGGCTCTGAACAAAGCGATCCCACGTCGCCTTGTCAAGAAACGGATACACCTCAAGTGGGTTCTTTTTACTTTTTGGACCGAATATATAGTATCTGCCCAGGTCGGCCTTAAAACCCCTCCAACGCTCTCCAGCATACTTCAGCAAACGCTTCTTCATAGCGTATGTATCTGGTATGTCAAATGTCAACTACATTAAGACCAAAAGAATCAACGAATTACTGTATGATATTATTAAGATAAAAATAAAGTAGATACAGACAAACACAGGACGTAGAAGTATAGATACCAGAATACTCTCCCATATCTGCTCCTTCACGTCCGCCGGTACATCTCTCCACCTATCAATGAGTATACTAGGCCTGTTCCTAGCAAGGGTCGCCACAAAACTGGTAAACCGATCTTCCATTGGCCCAATAGGTTTGAGGTTATCATCAAAATCTACTCTTATCCTCGATTTGACCCACGGTTGGCAGTCAAATGCCTCATCCGTGTGGCACGTCTACACATTCTACCGGTAGACGCGGTCTCGACCGCCTGCATGAAGGAGGTGTATCCTCATGATCAGCCATGTATACTGTTTAAACACAAAACAAAAAAAAAAACTTGTTAGTATGTCAGGATAAATATCAAACATAACTTATAAATATCGATCAACGGACATAAACATAACTTATAAATATCAACGTAAACACATAATATGCCAAACTTGATGGTAATATCAAACTAAACTTACTTTGTGGTCAATTAGTAAAGTTCTCCCATAACCCTTCTTGGTGATCATTACGAGTAGCATGTACATCATCCACTTCATTTTCCTCATTGAAATTAGGCACTCGTGTTGAGAAAGAAGGAGTATCAGAAATATCAAGAGTTGAATCGTGATTTCCCTCACTACCGTTATACATGTTTTTTCCCTGGAGAACCACTGACCACCTTTTGTTAGAAGGATCACGGATATAAAACACTTGTTTTGCTTGGGATGCCATGATGAAAGGTTCCTCTTTATTACCTACCTTACTAAGGTCCACCAATTTGAATCCTAACTCATCGGTTTGCACACCATTATTCTTGTCGACCCACTGACATTTAAAAGCAGGTACTCTAAACTTCGTGTAATCAACCTCCCATATCTCTTCAATGATTCCAAAGTATGAAACTGATGCCATAACAGGGTTTTTATCTTTCGAACTAGAGAAATGCATGGACTCAGCGACGACCATAACCCCCCTGTTTTGCATAGTACTTTTGTCATCCTGGGACTTTGTATAGAAGGAAAACTTATTGATATCGTACCCACTCCAGCATATGACATCAAAGTTAGGCCCCTGTGCTAGCCATTTTAATGTAGCAGAAGCAGTACCATCCTTTGCAATTTTTTCTTTAAACCAGTTCAAGAAAGTCTTGTTATGCTTGTTCAAACACCATTTTTCATTCATTCTAGGGTAAGTTTCATTGATAATGCTTTTATGCTCACATAAGTATGGTTCAACCTCATCGGTGTTATTCAATATATACAAATGTGCTTGAAGCACTTCCTCCCGATCCATGCTCTTAACGGTGATACCTCGTGTACCCTTACCATCATATCTTCCTTCGTGATCGAGACTTGGAAGCCCTACGAGTTCCGCTTCCGACATGTAGTCTGTACAAAACTCAATAGCTTCTTCGCAACATACCTTTCAACAATAGATGCTTCGGGACGGTGTGGATTTTTCATATATCCTTTCAGGATCTTCATGTATCGCTCAACGGGTACATCCACCTTAAATAAACGGGACCGCACAATCTAATCTCCTCACTAGATGAACAATCAAATGAACCATGATGTCAAAAAATGAAGGTGGAAAATACATCTCCAATTGGCACAATACAATGGCTGCCTCATTTTCCAACTCATCCAAATTTTTAGTGTCAATGACCTTGCTACATATAGCATTGAAGAATAAGCATAACCTAGTAATGGCATGTCGACTTTTTTAGGCAATATGTCACGAATGGCCACCAGTAGTAGTTGTTGCATCAAGACATGACAATCATGAGACTTTAAGCCAACTAATTTGAGATCTGTCATTGAGACAAGTCTTCCGATATTTGAAGAGTAACCCCTGTGGCACTTTGACTCCCGTAGACATTCCAGAAACTTCTTTTCTCTTTTTTTGATAAATTATGACATCTTTGGGGGCAAATAAGTCTTCTTATCCCCCACTTTAAGTGGAGCTAACTGCTCTCGTATACCCATCGCAACTAGATCCAGACGAGCATTCACACCATCCTTTGTCTTGCCTTGAATGTTGAGAAGCGTCCGATTAAAACTGTCACACACATTTTTCTCTACATGCATCACATCAATACAATGTCTTACATCAAGCTTGCACCAAGATATGGAAGATCAAAGAAGATCGACCTCTTCTTCCATATTTTCTTCTCTGTAGCCTTCTTCTGGGTCTTCCCATAGATAACATTAGTGTTGTTCACCCTTTCATAAACTTGCTCTCCAGTCAAGGCCACCGGAGCAATTTCATTCTCAGGAAGTCCATTGAAAGCTTTCCTCAATCTACGATAAGGATGATTACGTCGGAGAAATCTCCGATGCCCAAGGTAGACCGTCTTCCTTCCATGTTGCAGTTGATGGTAACATGTGCCTTCTTCACATATTGGACATGCTTTATGCCCCTTAACACTATACCCACACAGGTTCCCGTATCTTTGGAAAGTCATTGATGGTGCAAAATAACATGGCACGCAATCCGAATGTCTCACGGCAATACCCGTCGATCACATCAACGCCTTCATCCCACATCATTCTCAAGTCTTCAATCAAGGGACTCGAGATAAACATCAATATCATTTCCTGGCTGTTTAGGACCGAAATCATCATACTTAACATAATGTATTTGCGCTTCATGCACAACCAAGGAGACAGGTTGTAAATTACAAGGAGAACAGGCCATGAACTATGAATACTACTTAAGTTTCCATATGGATTCATTCCATCGGTAGCAAGTCCAAGCCTGAGGTTTCTGGGCTCATTGCCGAAATCCAGGAAACAAACTATCAATTCTCTTCCATTGCAAAGAATCGGCGGATGGCGAAGCTGTCCATCACACTTCCTCTCATCTGCATGCCATCTAATGTTCTTTGCGTCATTTACATTAGCAAACAATCGCTTGAACCGCGGAATCACGGGAAGATACCATAACACCTTCGCAGGAGGACCTTTAGTGACCACATCACAACTAGAATCACCATCCTTCACTTTGTAGCGTGAGACCCCACACAGGGCACTCGTGCATCTCTTCAAACTCTTTCCTGTACAATATGCAATCATTGGGGCAGCGTGTATTTTCTTATACTCCATACCCATCGGACACAATATCTTCTTCGCCTCATAGTTTCGAGATGGCAATGTGTTGCCTTTCGGAAGCATTTCTTTCAACAACTCAAGCAATTCGGTAAAGCTTTTATCGCTCCACCCATTTCTCGCCTTCACATTGAACAATCTTAACACACCGACAACCGTGTGAAATTAGTGCACCCGGATACAAAGCCACTTGCGCATCACTGCACAAAGTATCATACACATGTGCGCGCCGAAAAGACTCTTGCCCAACATCACGGATCATGTCCTCTAGTCCATCGTCCATTTCCACGTCATCAACTTCCTCTCTATCCGACACCCTCGGCCTGTCTAACGATTCACCATGGCATATCCATGTTGTATAACTCTTGCAAATCCCCTCACAAATAAGATGATCACGTATCTACTAAACTTCTACTCGTATCTCATACAAAAAGATAACACAAGGACAATAAAACCTTCAGTTACCACTATCAGGAGCATTTGTTTTTGCAAACTGTAGAAAATCTTCCACTCCATTCTCATACTCATCACTTGTCCGTCTAGCATTCATCCAACCGCGATCCATGACTAAACCAATACCTTCGTACTTAGTCCAACATATTCATCAACCACTTCTTATGACGTGGTATGGCCCTATCCCATTCGAGAAGAAACTTTTCCAACATTCGGTTAACAGTTAGTCCTTAACTCTCATGCTCATACTAGACAAAATTTCGGCAGCATTTCCCGCGGTCTCCGAGCGTACACTACTTGAACGCGATGACATCCACCACGATAAAGTATGCACCGGAGAACGAAAGGAAATGTATCAATCCGAACTTTCATCAAGTATATAACATTAGAACCAATGAATAACTATTTTAACTGAATTAAGAAAAAGTTTTTCCCAAACTGTCCAACTTTGGACAATTCAAGATCCAACACAATGAGCGGTACATTAAGCACGTACACGTACGCTCATTAGTATTGTATCTCAAACGGGAAACTAAGGCTTTACTATTTATGTAGCTTGCATGAAGATGGGTCTTGAAAAGTGAAGAAAATTAGCCAAACAGAGCCCTTCACGGCCTAGCCTTGAAAGCCATCACGTCAGTGATTGAGTATAGATTAAAAGAAAGAATGGACAAGTCAGTACTGTTAACGGCCATCCCGTGATGCCCATCACGGCCGTGACATGTCAGGTGTACCTGAACCTCACCGGCTGTACTGATCACGGCCTTGCCGTGATGGTGGTCACGCCGCGTGACAGACCAACCAGTGAAGCAACCTCCAAGGCGAGAACCTATCACGGCCTGGCCGTGATGGCCATCACGGCCGTGACATGCCAATCGAACCAGACCCTCACAGTAGAATCGATCACGGCCTAGCCGTGATGGTGGTCACGCGCGTGACAGGACCAACCAGTGAAGCATCCTCCAAGGCGAGAACCTATCACGGCCTGGCCGTGATGGCCATCACGGCCGTGACATGCCAATCGAACCCAGACCCTCACAGGAGAACCGATCACGGCCTTGCCGTGATGGTGGTCACGGCCGTGATGAACAAACAGTGAAGCAACCTCCCGATCGAGAATCCGTCACGGCCAAGCCGTGACAAAGACGGCCGTGACGGGTGATACCACCACTGGAAAAATCCAGTCTTGGAGCAATGAGAACAACACATGCAAGTATATTATCCAACCATTTCGAGTCAAAGTTCATAACTTTTCTAAAGAAGAAACAAATATATACCGAGGGACGAGCAAAAATGGCGCTCTTCACGCAAACGAGGGTAGCTCGCGGCTTTGGTTCTCGGTGGTTCTCTTACGAAGCAGAAAATGAAGGCTCGCGATCGCGAGTGGTCTTCTTTGTCTCACGATTGAAAAAGGGAAAAAGGACGTGAAGAAGGGAGCGAGAGAGAGAAAGAGAAAGAAAGAGAGAGAATGAGAAGAAGGAAATGCAGAGAGAGAGAATGAGAAGAAGGAAATGCAGAGAGAGAATGGGAATGAGAGAGAGAGAGACGCATACCTGAGGGTAGCTCGCGGATGTGAGTGCAGTGAGAGAGATGGAAAAGCAGTGACAACACCGCGTTAGCGAGAGGGAGGGAGTGTTGTGTTTTAGGTACGTTCGAAACCGAGAATGTTGGCGCAAAACACACGGAGGGAAATAGAAAAATGGGACTATTACACATCGGTTATGAGGAAAACCGATGTGTTAAACATATTATACACATCGGTTATGCAAAAACCGATGTGTAAACATGAAACATTTAAATTCTGATTTTTTCTTTTAAATTTTATACATCGGTTAATAAAAACCGATGTGTAATAGTGTAACCTAAATTTCTATTTTTTTTTCTTTATAATTTTATACATCGGTTATTTAAAAACCGATGTGGTTACTCACCATTTTACACATCGGTTCAAAAAGAACCGATGTTGAATGTTAAAAATTCCGAGTTTTAAATTTTTTTATTTTAATTTTACACATCGGTTATATATAACCGATGTGGAAAAGTATTACACATCGGTTAATCTCTAAACCGATGTGTAATACTTTCCTTTGAATTTCAAAAATGCCACCGCCTCGTTTTACACATCGGTTTATACTAAACCGATGTGTAAACTCCGATGTAGAATGCCTTTTTTGCACTAGTGAAAGAAATCATGATAAGGACAATCTCAATCAACTATGGAGAGTTCAAGATGAAGGCTATGTTAACATCATCAGAGATTCAATCCTAGTGACTGAAAAGAGCCAATACTTTGTGATCCCCATCTTGAGAGTTTCTAAGCAACCAAGGCTAGATTTGTTTATCAGGGATTTACCATGACACAATGGTTATGTTGTATTCTATCATAAGATAATTGAACCATGTTCACTTTCTTGAAGCATTAATGTAATGGATTTGCATGCGTACCTTGTCTCATCCTTTCTTTATATCTTCATCCCCACCATAATGTTTCTCTCGTCATGCTCATATATCATCTTCCCTTTTTTTTTCTTCCCCAGGTACCTTTTTGGTTTGGTTAATAAGGCCCACTTTCTTGAAAGTTCTTTGTGGACATCAATGAAGACCACATGTGCCAATACCTTTTCAAAAAAAAAAAAAAAGGAAATAATACAAATAAAAGAGGAGCAAATAAATAAAACTTGGTGAGCACCATCTTTTTGTCTCTAAAATAAAGTTTTTTTTAAAAAAATAAACAATCATGATTTGAAATGAAGATTGGCCATTTTTTCTCTACCCTTAGCAAAATATCATCATTATCCCTTGTTACCCCTTTTGAGCCTGAAAATTTTCTTCAAAGAACCTTGGACAAGGATCACCACTAAACAAGGGGCAAGCAAGAAAGAAATGGTGATCATGAAGCATAACATTGAAAAAAAAGTATTAAAAAAAGAAGAAGAAGAAAAATAAAAAGAAGAGAAAGAAAGAGGATAAAAAAAAAACCTCATGCAAAACAAAAAAAAAAGGGGGAAAGTTAGAGGAAAACAAATGTTCTTGGAAATCGAAAAGATCATGGATCCTTGGTCCTATTCAACATTAAAACATTTGTTTGAGCCTTATATCCTTTTTTCATGACCCCCAACCATTAGCCACGTTACAAGCCTCAAAAGTCCACTCTGATCAATGAATGATTGCTACTTTTTCATCAACTTCATTTTGAGACAAAAAGTTTGTGCTCTTCTAGTTTTTAATTGATTACTCCTCTTAAAAAAAATCCAAAAAAGAATGAAAAAAAGAAAAAAAGAAAGCATGTTAGACTGAAAACCCTCATAGGCAGTCTAGGCAAAAGTTTGGGCAAGATCTACATGGGGCAAAACTTTGCTTTCAAGGGCCTTATTCTAGAGCATCTCCATTATTGGATGCCCTACACTGGGGCAACCTCATTCCCAAGTTTTCCATATCAAGTACCCTACATTGGGGCAGTTTCATTCTGGGAACCCTACACTGGGGTAAATTCATTCTCAAAGGTCTTTATCTGGGAAATTTTGTTCTTAAGCACATACAAGCCCATTTCATTTTCACATGACTGATACTAAGGCAAAATTCTGGTAAGCAGAATCCCTTCTATCCAAAATCAAATCAAACCAAAATGGGACAATACTCTTTTGACCCCCACATCACCTCTTGCGGGTTTTACTTCAATCATGTCCTTTTGAATACCATTTGAGTTATCAAACTTCCAACACCGAGCGAGAAGTTGCTCAGGCCATATTGTTTTTCCTATCATACTTTTGAATCCATGCATGTTTGTTACATGATGCTTCAGGTAAGGTAAACATGAGTTCAATGATACAATTCAACCGTCTAATGGTAAATATTTGATGAACAACTCTGGTTAGAAGAATTCTGAATACGAGGAAGAAAGTGGCATCCTCAGTTGGCAATTCAAGCAAGAGCTTTGATCTTCATAAATAAAGGTGACAAAACTGTCCACGACAAAAAAAAAGGAAAAATCAAAATCAAAAAGAAAAAAGAAAATAAAAATTAAACAAAAAGTCTCGCTAGACTGAAAACAAAACGCAGTCTGGGCAAAAGTTAGAGCGACCCGGTAGGTTGAAAACTCGCAAAGAGCGACCTATGCAAAAATTAGGGTCAAATACAAACAAAGTACAAGAAGTCTCCTCAAACTGATAAACCGTGGCAGTTTAAGAGGACAAGCCATGAAAAACTCCCAATACATGAAGGCTGGGGCAAGTCACATCCTTGAAAGATTGATCAGGCAATCTCATCCAATTGGGATAATCATCACAAAGAAGCATATCTCAGGCAAGAAGTAAAACATCAGTTCAACAAATAAGTGATGATCGAAATCAAGGAGTCTCACTCCAGCTCATCCTCAATCTCGGCTGCAATAAAAATCTAAGGAGTCAAGGATCAAAGAGGTGTTTGCAAAAAAAGAAAAAATCAGATTTTTTTTTTTTCATCATGGATAAAAAGCATATCATGCATCAAAAGCATCTCATGCATCAAACAGAAAAAAAAATAAAAATTTATAATCAAGGTCTGCATCATTCATCAAAAGCATCTCATGCATCAAACAAAAAACAGGAGTTTCACCAACCAAATAAAAAGTCATCTCATATCATGCATTGTCTCATCATTTCATGCATCAACAAAGTCAACATCACTTCTTGCATTTGTTCGACTTTCGCGGGCACAGGGCTCAAAAGTCATGTTATTGTTAGCTTTAGTAGGCATACGGCCTCATAAGCTTTGCATTTGTTCGACTTTAGCGGGCACAGGGCCCAAAAGTCGTGTTACTGTTAGCTTTAGTAGGCACAGGGCCTCATAAGCTTTGTTTTGTTCGACTTTCGCGGGCACAGGGCCCCAAAAGTCATGTTATTGTTAGCTTTAGTAGGCATAGGGCCTCATAAGCTTTGTTTTGTTTGACTTTCGCGGGCACAGGGCCCCAAAAGTCATGTTATTGTTAGCTTTAGTAGGCATAGGGCCTCATAAGCTTTGTTTTGTTCCACTTTTACCAGAGACAGGGGCCCCAAAAGTCATGTTATTGTTAGCTTTAGTAGGCATAAGGCCTCATAAGCTTTGTTTTGTTTGGCTTTAGTGGGCACGGGGCCCCCAAAAGTCATGTCTTGTCGACTTTAGCGAGGCATAGGGCCTCTTAAGTTTTGTTTTGTTGTAGTTTGGCTTTTTCAAGGCACGGGGCCCCCAAAAGTCATGTCTTGTCGACTTTAGCAGGCATAGGGCCTCTTAAGTTTTGTTTTGTTGTAGTTTGGCTTTAGTGGGCACAGGGCCCCAAAAGTCATGTCTTGGTTGGCTTCTGTAGGCAATAGGGTCTCGTAAGCTCTTTTATCTTTTAGTTCGAGCTTCTGACGGGCAATCCACCCCGTAAGCTCTTTTATCTTTCAGTTCGAGCTTCTAACGGGCAATCCACCTCGTAAGCTCATTTTATCTTTCAGTTCGAGCTTCTCACGGGCAATCCACCCCGTAAGCTCTTTTATCTTTCAGTTCAAGCTTCTCACGGGCAATCCACCCCGTAGGCTCATTTATCTTTCAGTTCGAGCTTCTGACGGGCAATCCACCCCGTAAGCTCATTTTATCTTTCAGTTCGAGCTTCTGACGGGCAATCCACCCCGTAGGCTCTTTTATCTTTCAGTTCGAGCTTCTCACGGGCAATCCACCCCGTAGGCTCATTTTATCTTTCAGTTCGAGCTTCTCACGGGCAATCCACCCCGTAAGCTCATTTTATCTTTCAGTTTGAGCTTCTCACGGGCAATCCACCCCGTAGGCTCTTTTATCTTTCAGTTCGAGCTTCTCACGCTCTTTTATCTTTCAGTTTGAGCTTCTCACGGGCAATCCACCCCGTAGGCTCTTTTATCTTCAGTTCGAGCTTCTGACGGGCAATCCACCCCGTAAGCTCTTTTATCTTCAGTTCGAGCTTCTGACGGGAAATCCACCCCGTAGGCTCTTTTATCTTCAGTTCGAGCTTCTGACGGGCAATCCACCCCGTAAGCTCTTTTATCTTTCAGTTCGAGCTTCTAACGGGTAATCCACCCCCTAGGCTCTTTTATCTTTCAGTTTGAGCTTCTCACGGGCAATCCACCCCGTAGGCTCTTTTATCTTCAGTTCGAGCTTCTGACGGGCAATCCACCCCGTAGGCTCTTTTATCTTTCAGTTCGAGCTTCTGACGGGCAATCCACCCCGTAAGCTCTTTTATCTTTCAGTTTGAGCTTCTAACGGGCAATCCACCCCGTAGGCTCTTTTATCTTTCAGTTTGAGCTTCTCACGGGCAATCCACCCCGTAGGCTCTTTTATCTTCAGTTCGAGCTTCTGACGGGCAATCCACCCCGTAAGCTCTTTTATCTTTCAGTTCGAGCTTCTAACGGGCAATCCACCCCGTAGGCTCTTTTATCTTTCAGTTTGAGCTTCTCACGGGCAATCCACCCCGTAAGCTCTTTTATCTTTCGATTTGAGCTTGACGGGCAATCCACCCGTAGGCTCTTTTTATCTTCGATTCGAGTTTGACGGGCAATCCACCCCGTAGGCTCTTTTATCTTTCAGTTCGAGCTTCAGACGGGCAATCCACCCCGTAAGTTCATTATCTTTCTGTTCGAGTCCGATAGGCAATCCAACCTATAAGCTCTTTTATCTTTATGCTCGAGTTTCTGACGGGCAATCCAACCCGTGAGCTTTTATGTGTAAACCCAATGGGCAATCCAATCCACTGGTCCTTTGGGGAAATCATTCTGTAGTCACATGTCTTTTTGTTTGTCAGTGTACCCCGAACAAAATCGGAGTTCATGTCTGTACTCGTTTCTTATAGCGATAATATGTTAACTACGGTTACACCTAGTATCTACTAAGAAACAAGTAAAGAGGGGCAGCTGTGAACACCTAATTTTGTCCGGATATTTTATCCTTTTAATTAATATTTACAAAATTAAAAATGGAAAATAAAAATAAAATAAAAAATAATACATCTGAAAGTCAAATAAAAAAAAAGAAAAAAAGAAAAAAAAAGGAAAAAGAAGGTTTCTTGAGTCCTCTATGTCAGTGTGCAACGTCCAATGGCTCTTATCACCAATACCCTGCTTTTTCTTCAATTTTGGTCATTCCCCCTCAGCCTTCCTCTTAACCCAACATACTCCCAAGCCTTCTTGAATGAAGCAACACTCAGATGGGGGCTGCTCAAGAGCCAGTGCAACTGTCAAAATCTCCCCCAAAGCTCAAGTAATCAATCTCCATTTTTAGTTAATTTTCAGAACTTGGGGAAAAGCATCTGCCTAGATCAGAGGAAGAAGAAACATAAATGGAAATGGAAAGGGACTGAGCATGGTAACCTCTGCAACACTCAAGCTTGCAAGGTCCCAATGACATTGAGAAGAGTTCATCTTCTTCTATAAAAAGGACCCAACAGAGACAACAGGGGGCACAGGAGAAAAATCAGAAAGAGGGGGATTAGCAGCAGAAGAATAAAAAAAACAAGAACACAACAACGAGAACAACAGAGGAGAAGAAGGAGGGAATAGCAAGAAAAACCTCTTTCTTTCTTTCGTTCTTTTTCCTTCCTCCTCCCTGCATCATCCCCTTCCTCTCATTCTTCATTTTTCTTCAACAAAACCAGCAGCAACAAAACAAAAAAAAAAACAAAAAAGGTCACACCCACACCACTCTCCTTCTTCCTCTCACCGTAAGAAGTTCTAACCTCATCTCCTTTCCTCTCCTGCACCGGCCGCTCCGCTTGACCTCCACCGCCACTGACCGCCGCTTGCCGTCGAGGGAGGAGAAGAGCCGCGTCGCCCGGCTCGGGTGGCTCGTCCTCGCCGCGCGACGCCGCCTGTTCCATCATCCCGTCACCGCCTCGAGTCTGGATCTGGAGCCAGCAGCGAGCTTGAGACCCTCCTCTTCCTGCTCGGACCAGTCTCCGTCGTTCCGCTGCGGTGGTTGCAGATCCCGTACCACCATCACCACCGTGAGCAGAACCGCATCAAGACCCCTCCTTTGCGCCGTCTGCACGTTGTTGAGTTAGGGTAACGTTGCTGCTGGGTTTATAACTTGTCTCATGACTTTCATTTTTTGCTTCTGATTTGCTTTGTCATTTGAGTTGGGCTTGTATTGTGTGGGCTTATCATGATGTGCATGCTTGTTTTTTTTATTTTATGTGTGCAATTTTCCATCAAAAATAAAAATAAATCAAACTTAAAAATAAAGATAAACTATAAGTTAGCTATTAGGTTTTTTTTCTTTTATTAGGTTTTAGATATTCGATCCAAATTTAAAATAAACCAGAATGCAAGATGTTTTTATGTGAAGTTAAGAATTTTATTTTATCATAACTATTATATGAATGCATATGTTTATTTTATAGAATGCAAATATTTTAATGTTAAAATAAAAGGGTTATTTGAGATAGCGTCTTGTTAATCCTTATCTTTTATGACATCTGAGTTGTGACAACTTAATAAAAATTCTCCCCAAATAAAATCCTTTTTTTTTAAAAATAATAAAAACAAAAATCAAAATTAAAATCAACCAACCAATCAAATCTTTTCTAAAGAACTACGTGGCTTTGAGTTTCCCATCCTTTTAGGGAATACGTAGGAGCAAGATAAATCATCTTGTCGGGCCAAAACTAATTTTTCCTTTTTTTGTATCTCCTTTTTATGTCAAAATAATTAATCAAAAAATTAAATTTTTCTATTTTTAGGGATGCTCTATGGACATGGTGCCATGTTCAGTCCCTTAGATTTGAGGTTGCCCTGTGGACTCATGTGCCACGTTCAACCTCATTTAATTAATTTTCTTTTTTTGCATCCCCTTTTTTTCGTTAAAATAATTAATCAAAAAGTTAAACTTTTCCTTTTTAGGGATGTTCTATGGACACGGTGCCATGTTCGGTCCCTTAGATTTGAGGTTGCCCTGTGGACTCATGTGCCATGTTCAACCTCTTTTAATTTTTCTAAACAATAAATTTAAAAATATAAGAACTGATAAAAATCTAAAATATTTAAAATTAAAAATAACACTTTCTTGTAAATAATTTTTGGGTAGAATAAATATTTAAAAGGTTATTAAAATGTTTTTGCACAATTAACTTGAGGTACCGTTTTTTAAACGGGCGATGTGGGGTGCTAATACCCTCCCTACTCGTAACCGACTCCCGGACTCATATCTCTCTTTTTAAAAGATCAGTTTACCTTTAAATAATTGGGTTTTCTAAGATTTTCCCAATAAAAATTTTAGTGGCGACTCCTCTGTTTTTATCCATCTTTTTCGCGGCTCCCGGACGGGACGGTCGCGACAGACATTATAGAAAATTAAGCTTAAATAATGTTTGACCGATGGTATTAATTAATTAAAAAATCTAAAAACTTGAAGCCAACTAAAAATACTTACATGAGTCATTTACCTCGTTTGAAATGTAAGCTAGAATCCCCAAAAACAAAACAACCCCTGTCGAAAAGGGTGCCGGTCAAATTTGAAAAAATATTAAGAAAAAGGAAGGGTAGCACCTAATTAAAGAATTGGACACCCAACTCTAAAAAATGACCATAGTTGATTAAAGATTCAGCAAACTTGTTTGCCTCCCTATAAGAATGAGCCCATTTCACACCAGATAACTCATTGATCAGCTTCCTGATATCATGAAGAATAGGAGCATACAGATGAGTATTCTCACACCCACTAGAAGTGTAATCTAACATCCTGTTTGGTAGAACGGAAATAGAAGGAGAAAATGAGAGGAAGGAAAAAAGGAGAAAAAGTTTTTTTTTTTTGCCCATGTCAAAAAGTGATTTCTCCCATTTTGGGAGAAAAATAGTGTGTGTGTGAGAGAGATTGGTGAAAATACACTTACATCATTGAAGGAGAAAAGGAGAGGAAGGAAAAAAGGAGAAAAATATTTTTTTTGGCCCATGTCAAAAAGTGATTTCTCCCATTTTGGGAGAAAAATAGTGTGTGTGAGAGAGAGATCGGTGAAAATACACTTACAACATTGACTTACTTATTGCCAAGATTATCAAAATCGGACCGGCCGGTCGGACCGATTGAACCGTGGGGGTGGGTGGGAGGGAGAGAGAGAGAGAGAATTTGGTGAAAATACACTTACAACATTGACTTACTTATTGCCAAGATTATCAAAACCGGACCGGCTGGTCGGACCGATTGAACCGTGAACCAGCCTCTTGTCCGGTCTTGGTCAGGGGTCAAAACCGTTTTTTCGATCAGATCGTTTTAAATCGATCAAAAATCTGGTTGAACCAGGTTGGACCGAGTTAAACCGGATCTGACCAGCTTTCTTGAGAGAGAAAATAAAATTTAAAAATTGGAAAATGAAAGCAATTCCTCAATCCTTGCAAAGTTAAAATTAAATAGTATAAAGTTAAAAGTTATAAACTTTATAATAACATTATTATATTATAGAGATGGTAAGTTCAGTATTCAATTTCTTGTTTTAACTTTTAATTATTATAATATTTTTATAGTTCTGCATGTTATAATTTATGAGAAAATTTTATATTATACATAATCCGGTTAGACCATTCGATTGAACCGGTTAAACCTGAACCAAAACATTTTTCGATTTGCTGTCAAGTCCGGCTTTAACAACATATCCTATTTTTACATGAATATATTTATGTCAATTCACAAATATGATTTTTATTTTTCTCTCATTTTCTTGACAAAAAAAAAGTAGAGAATTTTTTTAATTTCTTTCATTTCATTTTCTCTCATGTCAAACCACTAAACAATCATCTTCTTTTCCACTCTTTTTTCTCTTACTCCTCTTTTTTTCCCATTCACTTTATTTTTTAAACCAAACAAAGTGAATGTCATCAACTCATCATTGAAGGGATGACAATGAGTATATTAGATCCAATGGGTACCGACAAAAATTACTCATGACGTGTGTGGTAATTATCCGCTTAACGAGTATGGATATGAGAGAGGGTAATTATTTAATGAGGATGAGTGCATTTACGAATACTCTATTACCCGCCTGGCCCCATTCCCACACACTTATATTTATATATATGTGTGAGAGAGAGTGTATATATATATATATATATATGTGTGTGTACATTTTTTTATAATAATTTATATATACATATATTACAATATATTAAATTTAAAAATAAAATATAACATAGGTTAAGTGAATTATACATTTATATTCTCTTCTTTTGAGAGTACAAAATGTTTATCATGTATTCGGTCATCCACAAATTATACATTTCTTTTATGGTTTGTCTTTTGGATTTATCAAAGGAATTATTATTTTTTTAATTTTGCTTTTTTTTTTTTTGCTAAGCAAGAGATGTATTAAATTGGGTACAAGGGGTACCCTAACCCAATACATATAAAGAGATTACAAGAAGATTTGGAGAGCTAAAGATATATGGGTAATGAGAGAGTATGCGGACTTAGGTACCCAACGGATAATGGTACGAATATTAAAGTTACTATCTAGATAGATATGAATTCAAATATGAATATATTTTTAAAAACACGAGCATGAGAACAAGTACTATAATACCTTACCTAAATTCTACTTATTGTCATCTCGACATCCTTGATCCTTCAACTATTTGTTTGGATGGGTCTTTACTCTTTACAGATTTCAGTTGCCTTGGGTTCAATTCATGCTCATTTGTCACTTCATACTCGTTCTTATGTTGCTCCTCCTCTCCTCTGTCATATATTTAGATTAGATTGCCATAATTGGTTAGACAGAAATGCTTTGATGAAAAGTGAAGTTAATTTTATTGTATGTGTGAAATAGCAAGCTTCTAGGGAAACGGTAAAGAGCATTGATCCCCTTTTTGTAACAATTTCCAACGGGGATCCCCCTTTCTGAAACCATTTGCAATTGCACATGCGATAAGGTATTGATTGCCTAGTATTTCTATGACATGATCCAAGAGATAGTACCAAGTCAAAATTAGAAAGAGAAATGATATGATTTTTCTAATTTTTTTATAAATTTAACAAAAATTATTAAAAGATTGAGATTGATTGATTAATTTTTCTAAATATACATGTGACATGTATCAATTTTAAGTGAGCAAAAAAAATTATAAGAAAATTTACAAAAGAATATAACATTTCTCTTCTTTGAGTTCTTTCATTTCCCATAAGAATCCTTGCCCATTTAGCTTAAACACATAGATTCCCTTACAGAGATTTGGATTCATTTAAAAAGTACAACTTCACAGAAAATCAAGGAATTGACATAGGCTCACTACAAAAAAAAACTCGGTTACCGACGACCAAAAGTAGTCGGAAATATCAAAAATCCATCGGTAATGAGTGATTACTGATGATTTCTGATGGGCACGTGTCCATTGATTATGAACTTGTCGGAAAGACTTTTCGACGGATTTTGGCGGTCCGTCAGTAATTGCCGACGGAAAAATCCATCGGTAACTCATCATGGGTTGTCCAATTACCAACGAAAATACCCGTCAAAAATACGATTCCAAACTTATCAACTGAATTCTCCGTCGGCAATTAAAATTTATTTTGAGGTTGAGTCAGTCACTGTCATATTGGGACCAAAGACTTACACAACGCACATGGCTTTGGTGATAGATTATGGACCTTGAGGCAATGTTAACATCACTACGTGATGTGTAACTTGAGTTTTGCACATGTTCTTATGTCTGTATTCGGAGAGCGAAACTTTTTCACAAGAAGGGTCCAAGATAAAAAACATAACAAATCAACCTCAAAAACTTTATGTTTCGGGACATCATATCCAACCAAACATAAAATTTGGTCTTCAAAGTTTGTTTGTTTGTTTTTTGCGCACATTTGATCACATGTTTTTTTAATATTGTAAAATTTGTCCTTCCATCTAATATCTATCAATTTTTCAATGATCAACATAGAGAAATTACTGCTCTAAACACATAGAACAACTTCAATGGTAAAGAACCTTGTGGTAGAATAAAAAAAAAGGTCTCGGGAAGAGAGGATAAAACCATCGGTAAATAATAAAGATAAATCATTTAAATCATATTGAAGAGAGGCAAGGTGAGAGAACCTCAATCAGATATTGTGTGCGCTTAAGGAGTAGTTCCTCTATTTTGATGATTAAAAATAAATTGACTGACATTAGATGAAATGATCGAATTTGTAATATTGAAAGAATAGGGAGACCAAATATTCACAAAAAAAATTATAAGGACCAAAATCACACATAATAAATGATGAGGTGTGTTATCTGAACACACACCCAAGATGGACACTCAAGTATGTATAAATTACTAATACATTTATATTTATACAATTGTCATTGTGTCTATTTACACAATTACCATTGTATCTAGAGTGTCCAAAAAAATTGTCTCAAATGAGTGTTCAAATTTCATTATACTAAATAATAAGGGGACAAAAAATAATGAAACCTCTGTTTTTTTTTTTACCTTCATCAATTTGTAGTAAAGATAAAAATATTGTAAATTTACATGCCAATCCTTTCATTTGCCGACTGATGAAGCACCCACGCATCAAACTAGACAATTTGCACACCTCCCAAAAAGTGTGACCAAATACTGTCCTTTAACTCTCGTAACAAGTTAATTTTATACGGGCTTAATTATACTTTTGATCCCTCAACTTTTTCAATTGTTCGATTTGGGTCTCTCAAAAATTTTAATTGCACTTTTGGTCCCTCAATTTTATCAATTGTGCGATTTTGGTCCTTCAAAAATTTTAATTGCACATTTCATCCCTCAACTTTTAAAATTGTGCGATTTTGGTCCCTCAAAAATTTAATTGCACATCGACTAGTCATGGACAAAAGGACTAATTTTACACAATTCGACAAATTAGATGATTAAATGTGCACTTAAATTTTTGAGGGACCAAAATCGCACAATTGGAAAAGTTGAGGGATGAAATGTGCAAATAAAATTTTTAAGGGACCAAAATCACACAATTGAACAAGTTGACGGATCAAAAGTGCAATTAAGCCTTTTATATGTTAAACTAGTAGCTATTTGTGATATTGATTTTGAATTTGATTCTTTTATATGAAATTTTTTGAAATTAGTCTTTATATGTACATTTTTTTAAATTTAATCATTGTCATTGATTAGAATTAAAGTATAAATATCAAATTCAAAATAATTGTCACATGTAATAATCGAATTCAATTTTTTTTCCGGAACTTTTTAGTCCCCGACTCCTTTTTAACTATAAATGACAAGTACCTCACTAGAAATTGAAGGAATTTGCATAAGGAATTGAAGGGACCTTGGTTAGGTATTGGGTGAAAATAAAAATTTGGTTTGTAACCCATCGTAATTAGGGTCTTTGATTTCTCAATGGATCCATTGGAGTATCCTCACAGCTTCGACTGTTTAGACCGACTATGAGTAGTTCTAATTATACATTTTAGTATTTTTAATTAAAAAATTAAAATTTTATGAAAGGATCTCGATCACTAAACCATTTAATGGTAAGATGGGTTTTCTTTATTCTCCAAGGGCTTGTTTGGGAGGGAGAGAGAGAGAGAGGAAGGTTTTGAGGAGGAAGAGGGGGAAAAGGGATGGAGGAAAAGAGAATACTCCCCCACCTTGTATAGGGTTTATTTTTTAACAAAAGAATCAAAACCATTCAAAACCCTCCAATTTGAAGGAACTAAAAAATGAACTAGAGAATGTTTTATTAGGGTTTGGAGGGCTATCCTTCATTCCCTATCACCTTACCCTTCACTTTCTTCTCAAACCATTCCCCTCCCGCTTCATTCCCCTTTCAACTCTCAAACAGATGCTAAAGCAAGTAGCTCACTTTAAAGGAGTCATATCCCACAAACTTAAGGATAACTATTGTTTGGATGGTAAAAGGGGAGAGAAAAGTAAAGGGTGACAATTATAACTTCCTAATATTTTCTAGAAAAATTTGAGGAAAGGACTCCAAGCAAATTGTGTATTATATTATTGTACACCTTATTTATGATTTTTTTTAATATCATTTAAACCCTCATTTATAAAAAAAATCTAAAAAGAAAAATGAAGTGATTAAAAACTAATATATGATTATATTTTGATTGAAAAATACTATTGCGGCACGTAAATGATAGTGTCTCCTAACAATAAATCCTCCTACATTCTCCTGATTACTTGGAGAGAAAGTGCTTCAATTTTTCTGAAATTTTATGATATTTTTTATCCTTAGAGTTTTATGATATTAAATATTTATATTAAATTTTAATTTGATAATTTATATTTTAATTCATTGGCATATGTTCTAAGATATGTATTAACAAAAACCCATCCAAAAAAATAACAATAACAACATCTTTAATTAAAACAAGAGGTATTTCAGTAAAAACAAATAGAAGTAGTATAATATAAAATAGTTAATGTATTAAAATATAAAAATTAAGTTTTACGGGTCATTAGAAACTTGTAAGCATTATTTTTTAGAAATTTGTGCAAGTATTTTTTTTAATTATCAAAAAAAAGTTTCAAATTAAAGATAGAGTAAATGTCGAAAGTGGCCCCTAAAAAAATTACGAGTACACTTTTGGTCTCTAGGAAAAAAATTAATAATTTGGTTTCTCAAATTTACAAACATTGGATATGTTAGTCTCCCCTTTCAGTTTTAACGTATGTTTCCTTGGCTATGTATCTCGTTACTCATCTTGTCTGGTTCATTAGTGGTCCCAAGTAACCTATGACGAATTTTCATCATGAAAAATGAAGAAAAGTGAACAAATGTACACAATTTTAAAACATGGATACCTGAGAAATTGAGCATGTTTTTTCTTTTTATTCGTTTTCGATAATGAAAAACATCCTAGGCAATGCAAGACAATCGATGGGCCAAACATGATGGTTAACGTGACATATAGACAAATAAACAAATATTAGAATTGATTTGAGAGACTAATATACCCTGCATTTGTAAATATAAATGACTAAATGACTCATTGATTTATTTTAGAGACAAAAAAATGTACCATAAATTTTTTTAAGGATCAGTTTGGACCTCTTAAAGATATATTACAAGTTACAACTGGGGTGAACCTTGCCCCTTGTGTGATGTGTCACGATATTTCATATTATCATCACGTGACATTTAGAACTGCGAAAACGAATGTTTCCCACGTGACAACAATCTTGAAGCCCCCCACAAGATAGTTGGATATGTGTTGTCGGCAAAGATTAGCTGCGAATCTGCGATCTGTATGAATTTTATTAAAAAAAATTGAAAATCTCTTTTAATTTTTGTAGTTTTAAAAGCTCGATCATAATAGGTATTATATGAGTGAGAGGAGAAGGAAAAACAAAAAAAAGGTGTGAAGCAAACATGTTGTGAAAGTTTAAACACATATTTATAATTTATATCTTAATCAACTGAACTAATTCAACGCTCTTAATTTCTCACTTTAGACACAAGTTCACTGTAGCATAACTGCATCCTAAAAAGTTCTTTGATAAAAAAAAAAAAAAACTGCATCCTAAAAGAACACCATTGCATGCATTCCAACTCCAGAGACAAGGGAGCCGCAACTATTACAGGGATCAAAATGATCAAAGGAAATAGCTAATTGCCCTGATAAACGCTGTCTGAATTGCTCGGATATTGTTAGAGTTGGAAAAAAAACAAACAAACTAGAATGTGCATGGTCCCCTCTATTTAGATTTTAAGATTTGATTGATATGTATTCTCAGTGTAAAAAATTTTTATATAGTCAATCAATTAGAAATTATCACATAAATAAAAATATTTGACTGTTATCCTAATTATCTTAAAAGTCTCACATATCATGATTTCTGATTGTTGAAGTTTTTTTTATTTTATTTTGTTATTTATTCGACTTAGTCCTAATTCATAGAGCTCGAGTTTTATAATAATGGTAAAAAAAATACTTTTTGTGTGTTTAAATATATATATATATATATATATATATATATATATATATATATTATTTCAATATTATTTTAAATGACAGAAATTTTTTTTGGGTATTTAGAGGGGCTAAGAGTATTTTCTTTATTGAAGATTTTTTTGATACAAAAAAAGTTTTCAAACATGGACATTGTTTTTAAATGGAAAAGGCAAAAAATAAAGAGCAAAAAAAAAAAACTATTTATGTTGAAATATGTTTTTTTTCAAAGCATGCATGTCTTTCATTTTTCTGACAAATGTCTTGGGTAATGTTTATTAAATTAAATTAAATTACCATAAAAATTCTCACTAACTTAACTAAAATCGATTTATAATAATGAATGAAACTAAAAAATTTAAATTAGATTACTATTACCATTTTTTTGACAAAAAATTACTATTACCATAAAATATTATGTCACTAACTTTAATAAATTATTAACAATTGAAGAAGTATTTCTAGATTTTCAAATTATATCAAAATATGCATGTGTGGCATAAACTAAATTTTTAAAGTACCATTGCACTTATATGGCATGTGTGGGATAGACTAAATTTTAAAATTAATTTAAAATACTTTTGCCAGGATATCAAAATTAATTAAAATGATTTTAAATAAAAACAGTTTCTTTTGCTTTCGTACTACTAAATATAACAAAAGTTATAGAGAGAAGAATTTTTACTCCATTATATCTAAGATCAAAGTATGTCACATGTTTCAAGAAGAGTTTAGAATAGATAATTGCTTAACCAATAGGCATAATCATAGTTGACAAATAGTTGTATTCTTCAAACATGATGACCAGAGATCAATCTCTGATCGTATATATGAAAAAACCTTATCGCGAAAGATTATATCCACTTTAATAATCTATCTACCTCAAGAAAAATTAGTCTCCCACACAAGCTAAAGGATCCACCTTTAATATCCAAGTCGCCTATCAAGAGAATATCGTGGAAACAACAGCCAAACTTAAAAAATTATTTTTACCATTTAAATATTTAGAATAATACATAATTTACATCTATATATGATATATTTATTTATCCAAAAGTGGTTGGTCGAGTGGCAGTACAATGTGTTCTTAGGCAAATTTTACCTACAAAGTCAATGATTCAAATCTTATAGCTGTCACTTTGTGTTTGACATTATCTAACCATCATCTCCGACCCGATGGTTAGTCTCACAGCTTTGACTGTGGGGATATCAATAAAAATAAAAAAATATATATGCAATATATTTATATAATATATGGTAAAATGCAATTATACTCGTACCTAAATATAATATCCCTCATGTGTGTGTAAAAATATTTTTCTTTACTTTCTTTGAGTCAACTTCAATTGATTAAATTATGAGATATATAAGTTTGCGGATTCAAACATCCGCAATATACTTAGCTCATTTTTCATTGCCTTCTTTCCTCTCCCCCATCCCCTGATATAAAGCCTACTATAAGCCTCCCTATACAAAAAATAAAATAAAATAAAATATAAAATCTTTATTCTTCCCAAGTTAATTGCCATTGGTGTAAGTAATGGTTTTTGTTTTGAACTCTGGTTCAATTAGGATGTCAGGCGCTTTTAGATATATGGGGAGCATATTCTATCCTCATCATCATATAACATGAGAATCTAGGAAGGGCCAACCAGCTGACAACAAAGCCATTCTCACGGACCCAATCCTTCTGTGTGAATTTGGTACAAATCAATCTAGAAGCCTTGGTTTTAACTTTCGAATTGCTCAGTGACTGCCTTTGTATTTTTTTGTCATGCTTTGTTTGACTGATCGATATATATGTATGCCATGTGATCATCAGGCATATGGTGGACCTTCTATAATTCGCATATGGATATGCTTCATAAAAGGAGATCTTTATTGCATTTTTTGGGTTCTGGACTCCTTTCCTATATGGAGAAAGGTCCAAATGTATAAGTTCATTTTGTCTCACTTGTTTAAGTAGAGAGAGATCAGATTAAGATTGCAAAGAGGTCTCATTTCAGTAAAAATATAGCAGCCAACAAGAGAGAAGAGAGGAGAGAAAGCCAACTCGCATACCCACCAGACAGTCACCATAAAATCGTGATAGAGGATTCGTTCACCGTTGGATCGGGCTGAAATTTCTGCAGCAGGTTCAGGACGTGTAGTTCTTCATTCTCACCGTTCGGATTTTCAAGAAGAGATCTGAAGTGAGAGATATTGACTTCGCCCAGTAGCTCCATTTTTGGGGTAAATTTCATCTTCTTGTTTCTCATTTATAAGCATTGGTGCTTGGTTGTTTTGGTTGATCGTTAGCACGGTTTGTGCACTTATTGGAGACTCTTGTGTACACTTATTTGATCATAGTGGAGCTGTTTCTTTGGTCTGGACGACCCGTGGTTTTTACCCTTGCTTTAAAGGGTTTTCCACGTTAAAATCTTGGTGTCTCTTTTATGTTTGTGTTGTTCTATTTGCTGCTATATATTTGTTGTTGTTCCTCACAAATTGTTGCAAGTTTGGAGGGATTTATTTCCGCTGCGTATTGCTTTGTTACTATGTTACACTGTTGCATTGTTGTTCCCCATCATTTCCTTGATATGATATTAATTTAGGGTGAATTATCAAGTACTTTATTATTTTTTAGTTAT
The DNA here is from genome assembly GCA_030762895.1 of Sophora flavescens. Classification (NCBI taxonomy): domain Eukaryota; kingdom Viridiplantae; phylum Streptophyta; class Magnoliopsida; order Fabales; family Fabaceae; genus Sophora; species Sophora flavescens. Next base: position 265,634,931 of record CM061063.1, on the reverse strand, counting down.
TTTAAATATTAATTATAAAATTAATATTGAATAAGTATTTGATAGCTAACCTTAAATACAATACTCAATGCTACCAAAAAATACAATATACTCGCTAAGATATCATAAAAATTTCTTCAAGATTATCAAAATTGTTAGGACGTGAGGGTTTTATGAGGCTATTTCTTTTTTCACCTGCCCTAGACTAACCATTCGGGAACCATTGGGAGGAAGTTCTATAATCTCCTTATTCTCCTTTTTTTTTTTTTTTTTTTTTTTTAAGTGTTTGTATCTGGATATGTCATTGTTGCAAGAATTTGATTGGATTAATATTTTATTGTTTAATTTTTCGGAATCTCCTTCCCTCGATGGGAGATTAATCTTCCTTGGAACAAGACATTCGTCTGATCAGATCAATATAATCAAATGATCAGATTATCAATTAAATTGTTAGTCCATCCATTAAAATAAATAAATAGTTGTCAAGGACATTTTTTTTTAAAAAAACATACAAGTCGTTTTTTACCTTAAATAGCTATCACATTTAATTTTTTTACCCAATTTTTTTAAAAAAATAATGATAAACTTGCTCTTGACAATCTACTCAAAGTTGGTTGGTTGTAATAAAAGCATAATAACTTTGATATATTATTAAGGTAAGTTTTTTTTTATATTATCAATTAATCAAATGTTTTTTTAAGGTAGTTAAAATAAAAGTTAAATAATTTTAATGATGTATCAATTTATGATTGATTGATAGTGTAATTTTTTTTTACAACATCGACAATATATATCAATTAAACATATACACATATATAGAGAGTGAAAGAGAGAGACAAAAAGAGTTTAAGTCTTATACTCTTCTTTCACCGTTGATTGAAAAAAGATGTAGGGATTCAAATTTATTTATTAACGATGAGGGATGGTATAGAAACTTGGCTTAAACGAAAAGAGAAAACAATAGTAACTGAACTTGTATGGTTGTTTGCTTTATTTTTAATTTGCTGTTTTTATTTTTTGTTTTCATAAATAATTATAAAATTATTATTTTATTTCCTGTTTTCAAGTATTTGTAAAAAAAATATTGAAAACAAAAAAAAAGTTCTTTAAGCATTTATTGTATAAATTTTTGAAAGCATGAACAGAATGAAAATAAGGTGATGTTTTTGTAATTATTTCTGAAAACAAAAATTAAAACATGAAACCGAAAACAAAACAAACATGACATTAGTGTTGATCTAATTTTTTCTAATTTTTGCCACTGGCTTAATTGAAATAAACCAAAATAAGGGGAATATTGTAAACATGAGTGGAACTGGAGACAGATCATCCAAATACTTAGATTCGATGTGCCAACTTAAAAAAGAGAAGAAAATGGACAGATGAATCGCATGGGAGCTGTTCCTATTTGGGCTAGAAAGGGAAAGGTAAATGGATCCATCTGTTAAAATATTAAAAAATATCTTTCTATATATTTATTTTACTTTAGGATATTTTAAATATTTTAGTTGATTATCAATATATAATGTAAAATTAATTAATTATTTAATTCAGGAAGTTATTTTAGTAGTTATTTCTTGATTTTTTTTTTGAACACCAAAATTACTCAATGCAACTCATTAATAATCAAAGGGACAATACAAGATGAAATAAGCTCAAACAGTTGGGGTCTAGTCATGTCTAGTGCTACTCTAGCTAACGTATGAGCACCACTATTTCTTGATGTTGTTAATTATATTTCTTGATTTATTTCATTATTTGATTAGAGATAGAGTCTAGTATAATAAATAAAGGATATTACTTTGTCTTTTGTATCACATCATCCATTACATCCTTAAATAATATTATTATATTATAGCTATCTCTCTTTTCCTTGTTCTCTTATCTCCAAACCTAGTTCTTCAAATCATTATTCATCAAAAGCATTTTTGTTTTGTTGTTTTTCTTGTATTTCTTTATAAGCCAAAACAAATTAAGAGAGGTGAAAATGGGACCATATCGGAACAAGCCCAAAAATTGCAGAAAAAAAGGTGAAAACAAACCTATGAGATGAGATCATATCCACGCTTCACGCGAGAGGATTATCAAATATGAGCTTCAAACAGTGTATTAAACTAAAAAAAAAATGGAAGCAAATGAGAGAGAAGGAAAAAGAGTAACCAAGCCTTAATCAACGCGATTTTCATTGAAATGAGTAATCATCACGCAATTTCACTACTTCATCACACCTGAATTAAAATTTGAATTATAATCCCAATTTCCATTCAAGATTCCACCGGAACACAAATAACATCAGTAGATAGAAAAGAAGAAAAAGAAAAAGAACATCACCGGATCATAAAGGGAGTAGAAATCGTCGACATCTGAGAAGAGCAAAGGAGAAATGAATGCATCAAAATTCAAATAGCGTTGGAATTTTGGGTTTCAAGAGGAAAAAAGGAGATGGATGGTTACCATAGGTGAGGGCACCAATGATGGTAACAATGCTTTAGAAATCAAAAAGAAGAAGAAATCAAATTGAGAAGATTCCACCTTCAAATTGCAGATCAGGGAAAAAGATAGAGCGTATAGAGATCGAGACAGAGGTCGAGCGAACATGAGAGATCGAGCCTGAGAGAGAGAGAGATTGAGACAGAGATTGTGAGCAAGCGAGACTAAGAGAGTCCGAACAGACTGAAGGTTGTAATTGACGGAACGAGAATTAGAATGAACAGAAAAGAGTTAAGAAAGATGTATGGTAGTAAATAAATAATTAATTAACTTTAAAATAGTTAGTACGTAATTTTATTAGCAGGTAACGTTAGTAGCTAAACTCTAAAATTCCTGTAGTGAGAGTAACATGATTGTTCCTAAAAAAATAAGCTTTTGCAAAACTATAAGGTCGTTTTAGCCTTCAATATTTTATTTTGTTGTGACACAAAATGACAATAAAAGGTATTGTACATGATGCATGTGTGATTAATATTATTGCATATGCTAATATGCCGATATCTATAAGGCTATAAAACAACAATACATGAGCAATTTGTAGTCTTACTCTGACCAACACCACCACCATCATAAGTCGTAACTACCCACTTGGGCACTTGGCCCAAAAGTAATTGCTGGATGAACATAAGGTCGTAGAGGCTTCTTTTTCTTATTTTGATTGATTTCTAAAATAATATATAACAATAACATCAGCCAAAGTGTCAAACAGATACAATATAATAATAATAATAATAATAATAATAATAATAATAATAATAATAATAATAATAATGATTTATAAATAAAAATAATGAATGCACTTAAAAGAGTCAAATGAATTTTAATAAGATTAAAGGTCCAAATATGTCCTAAAAAAACATTAACCAACTTACCATTCATACACCTAGATACTATCAATCATGATTTATATACTCATTAACCATATTGTCTTATATATGGATATACTATTAACATATTTTATAATATTATGCTGACAAAAGTTTTTCTTAGAGTTATCAAAATGGGTTGCAACCCGTGAGTCAACTTGGCTCAACCCAGCTCACCGGCGAGTTGGGTGGGTTCAACCCGGGTTGGCTCACGGGTTGCTCATTTTTTTTTTAAACAAACCACATGTTAAGAAATTTATCATATTAAGACATGTTGAGAAATTTAATCTTTCACTCTTGGGCTCTCTGAATATTAACTGCAAGATAGGAGCAGGGACAGAGACGTAGAGTAGTATCTATATTTCGTATAGTTATTTTAAAAAAAAAATCCTTTTTTTAACATTTTATGTTTTTTATTTTTCTTAAAATAAAGATGAGTCAACTCGCATAACCCACCAATCTGGGGTGAGTCTAATCGGAATGGTTATTTATTGACTTATCAAAAAGTAAGTCGAGTTGGGTTGACTTGTTTCCTAACACAATCTGTGCTGGACCGAGTCGGATTGACCCGTTTTGACAAGTTCTAGTTTTTCTACACACAAATCATCATGGTTTATGGAAGGGTCTACGCTTCTACTTAAATATAGTTTAAAAAAAATGTGTATTATGAGTAGTGATTATTTGGTGTTGGTTGCATGCCACATCTTGGCTATTGACAATGTTCAGGTACTGTTACAGTCAAATCAAATTAAACTTTTATAAACGAACTTAAGTAAAATAAGAACTATACCTAATTAATAGTTGCAACTTGTGGCTTAATGAGAATTGCTTAATCTAATATTAGAGCTCAAGTGTTCAGTGAGTGTGCCATTAAGTTGCTTAAAGTGACACTTGTATGTGAAAACAGGGGAAGTGGCAGAGAATACGATGGTGAATATATTAAATAATATGTTTGAAAGTTGTTTAAAAGAAAGGAGTGAAATGATAAGAGAAGGATTCTTGTAATGTAACTCCAGACCTCGAATTTTTGTCTGGCCAAATTGGGAGGTTAAAGGATGGATAAGATAAAGTTCACCTACGTTTTCATTCTATTCTATTGTGACTTACTTCTATCTATTTTTTGAGTTCTCGTGAATATATATCTTTTGTTTGCTGAAATTTAATCAAAATGTAACTTGTGTCAACTTTTTCCCTATATGAAGCAATAGCTTCCTTTTCGGGTCTCTGTTTCACTGCATACTCCTGAAGTAATGATAGTTGTAAATATTTTTGGTGTACAACATCATAAATATATATATATATATATATATATATATATATATTTGTTTTTTATTTTTCTTTCTCATTACATGTATTTAGTACTTGAGAAATGATCTTTGAACACAAAAATGATGTCCAACATCGTACAAAAATATTCATCCCCAATTATTTATTGTTTTATTATCTCTTATCATATATCTCATCATTCCCAAAATACTTACAAGCTCTACGGTGTTTATATAAAGTGTCCAAATTGTGTATACAAATATCTTTACTCTTAGCACTTGAGAGCAACACACCATCATATGGAATCTATCGATGATGTCCCAAAAGTGTGTACAATTATCATTTCTCTACTCCTCTCATGAATAGTGAATGGGAATTGAGTGTTACCCTCACAATAACATGACATATGTGATTAACATGAGTGTCCACCGTAGATAGAATCAGTAATATTACTCAAATTTAATGGATCACAAATAGATTTTATACTTTATGGACCTAATTAAAAATTTTATATAAATTCTATGATCCAATTTAAAAACATTATTAATTGAAAGAGCTACTTAAAAATTCTCAATGGAGAAACAAGTTAATAATTAAACTCTTTGTTTTATTAGTCGACATATAGAATATCACAGCCATTCACAATTCACACGAATTTCATCACGTCGCCGAAATTATGGCATGGCATGTCATGCTATCAATCTATATATATACCCCCGTCTTAGTTGCTCACAATCACACTACAACAAGCCACAAACACACACTCAAAGCACTAGCTATAGTATACTCCCTCTTCAATTCATCTTTATCTTTTCTATATAGCACAAAAAATGATGACTTGTCAAGCATGGCCGGAACCAGTGGTTCGTGTCCAAACCTTAGCTGAAAGTGGCTTTAGCTCACTCCCTGCACGCTACATCAAGCCACACTCCCAAAGACCAACCAACACCACTTTTGCTCCCAACCATGCTTCTCAAACTGATCATCACCATGATAATCCCAGCAACATCCCTATCATTGACCTTCAACACCTCTCCGGCGAGGACCTAGTCCTCCGTGAGGAGGTGCTCCGGCGCGTCTCGGAGGCGTGCCGGGAGTGGGGTTTCTTCCAAGTGGTGAACCATGGGGTTAGCCATGAGTTGATGAAGAGTGCTAGGGAGTTGTGGCGTGAGTTCTTTGACCAGCCACTTGAGGTGAAGGAGGAGTATGCCAATTCCCCTACCACTTATGAGGGTTATGGGAGTAGATTGGGTGTGAAGAAGGGTGCCATTTTGGATTGGAGTGACTACTTCTTTCTCCATTACATGCCTCCTTCACTTAGGAACCAAGCTAAGTGGCCTGAAGTTCCATCATCCTTGAGGTTTGCATATAATAATATAGCTTTTTTGTTTGTTTTCTTTGTCACAATATCCCCCTTGAACAAGGTTTTAAATTGCGACTACCTTATGTTTTTCGTTGTTAGGATGATGGAGGGAAAATGTTACTTATACGACCATGCGATACAATTTTAAATACTACCAAAACTGCATCGTAACTGCAGCCTCTTTTCAGTGGTTGCAAACCCAAATTTAAAACATTAGCTCTGGTGTACATCACCAAGAAGAAAATTACTTCACGTCCAACAGGTGATATAGTCAAAGCGTGGATATGTCAAATTAGCTAAAATCAAATGATAAAAATTATATAATTATAAGGATGAACGCTAAGTACAATATACCATTCAAATGATACAATCTGGACAATTCAAATTGTTACTTGAATTAATTGAACTTTGATCATATGATCTGATTGAAAAGTTAATCACTACAAGTAACAATTTGATTATTCCAAATTATATCACTTGAATGATATATCACTACATCAATTCGATGGGTGATGTATTTTAGAGAACACCCAACGTGTATAAATGTCTCGGTAAAGTATTCTAAATTTATTGGTAGCCAGATATGTAGGTAGGCTAAAAAAGGATGTAGCTATTTATCTATTCATGTCGTTTATTTTCTTTTGTTCCTATGTTGCTGTTTTCTGATTTTGTCCTGTTGGTATGATGTAGATGCGGGTAAGTATATTTAATTATTAGTATTTATAGACAATTAATGGGCTACCAGCTAATTAAGGTCATATATGGGGTTGAGAATTGAGAGAGGGTTATAGACTTGTAGGCATAAATAAAAGAAAGACTTTTTTAAGTTGACCCTACAAATTGGAGGGTGTAGGACGAAACCGTGTTAAACATGTGTTAAAATTCAAATTATTAATAATATGAAGCAAAGCTTTTTGACAAGTTCAGCCCTGCCTTGGAGACTTGTAAACTACCACCGGATTGCGTCGCTCCCTCGCTTGGAATGGTTCTGGTCAATTACTTTTTTTTTCTTCTCAAGTGGTCCCACTTCCTAGTCAGAAATATTTTTTAATGGGTTCAGTAAATTTACAAAAAATAATTATAATATTCTAGTGATTATAAACATGCAAAAAAATAAAGCAACTGAGAGGACCCATTTCCTATATAAGGTTGCTGAACACTTCTTTCAAGCGTAGACACCAACATGCAAAAATCGTGGTGTTATCTGTGGCAAAGGGCTATTTGAGTAAATTATAAAATCAGTAATGTTATTTCTAAACCCAAAAACATAAACCTCCTCTAAATTTATCCTTTTTTATTAAAAAAAGAGAGAGAAAGTGGAGGAAAATAATATAAGTTTACTTTTTTCTTCTTCTAAAGGATGTTAGTGTAAACGGTAGCAATATGAGTTGGGTGTAAGAAAACATGATTGGACTAAAAAATAAAACCTTTAGGATTTAACAGAATACAACAGAATAGCCCTTGTGGAAATAAAATTTATATCAGTAATTGGATGGTAGCATATATTCAATCATTTTTCGTAATTTCACTAATTTGTTTAACATATTTGCATATTATTTTCTTTATATACATAATTATATTTTTTTTAAAAAAGAAATATATGGAAAAACATCACAATAGAGCCAGACCTTTATATACACAATTCTTACACGAATATCTTTTAAAAAATAAAATAAAATAAAATACACTCTTTTCAATACTCTATATTTTTTATTTTTCAGACAACCAAAATGAAAAAATTGTATAATTGTTTTGTTTGCAAATATCATTTCTCAATTATTATTTTTTTCATCAACCACCTGAGCTAAACTCACGGCGGCACGTAGTTTTTAGAATAGGTTCATCAGGACTTAATTGCTTCACAAGTATGATCAATAGGAAGTATATGTGGCTAAAGTTGTTTTAGGTCTCTGTATGATGATCAATGTAAACAGGGCACTTTTGCTAGAATGTGGTTTCTGGTTGAGTACTTTATATTGGTTGTACAATTTTGTCACTATTTTTTTACGAAGAGAAACAACACAAACCTTACATTAATAAATTTGTATGTTTCCCCTAATTGTTTGTTTTATGATAATAGGAAAGTGATTTCTGAATATGGTGAGGAAGTGCTTAAGCTAGGAGGAAGGGTACTCAAGTTGATGTCAATAAATCTTGGCCTGAAAGAGGATTTCCTTCTAAATGCATTTGGTGGAGAAAGTGATGTTGGAGGATGCCTAAGGGTGAATTTCTATCCAAAGTGTCCACAACCTGACCTCACTTTTGGCCTATCCTCTCACTCAGACCCTGGTGGTATGACCATTCTTCACTCTGATGAATTTGTTTCTGGACTTCAAGTACGCAGAGGAAATGACTGGATCACTGTTAAGCCTGTCCCAAATGCTTTCATCATCAACATTGGTGACCAAATTCAGGTCCTAGCTCTCTCTAGAATGTTCTAGTCCTTTAACTACTCAATTAAGCTATTATATCATGATCAATGTTTTAAATTACGGTTACGGCCACGGTCACGTCGCATTTTTCTTTGTTGCGGATGGTTGCGGGAAAATGCAATCGCAATTGCAATCATGATGCGATTTCGTAGACTATCAAAACCGTAACGTCGTGATCTTCATTGTGGTTTCAGAGACCCAGATTTAAAACATAATTCTTCATGACATATATTACTTTTTCTTTCACATACTATTAATAATTTCTATAGTAACAAGATGCATATGATATTTAGGTTAAATTGTCAAGTATTGAGAATTGATTTCATACTGAATGTTTAAAACCGTATTAAAAATAATCAAGAACAATTAAATATTTGATGGGTAGAAACCAAGTCTCTTGGCCCAATGGTTGTAAGGCCTACCCTGGGACACTCTAGGTCGACTCGGTTTGCTTCGGGGTTCGATTCATGACAGTGTTAAAATAATGTTTGGTTAGCGGAAACCACGTCCCGCGAATAGTGATTAGTCATTCGTTGACAGTGTTGAGATACACTGGGTTTAGAAAAAAAATATATTTGATGGGTAGTACCCTGATAAAAAAAAAAGGACAGATACCATAAAATTGCATGATACTGTTTCAGTTATTATATGATTTCTACCATTGGTGGTTGTTACTAATTAATCAATGTTAAATGCAATGTTTTAAATTTTTTTAGGTGCTGAGCAATGCAATTTACAAGAGCGTAGAACACAGGGTGATTGTGAACTCAAACAAAGATCGTGTTTCCTTGGCCTTCTTTTATAATCCCAAGAGTGATTTGCTGATTGAACCTGCTAAGGAGCTTGTGACACAGGATAGGCCAGCCCTCTACTCACCAATGACATATGATGAATACAGACTTTACATTAGGACACAAGGACCATGTGGAAAAGCACAAGTTGAATCTTTGATTTCCCAAACGTGATTCCAATTGTGTCGACATATGCAAGGGACATGTTTATCTTGCATCCAAATAATGGACATCTATTAGTTTATGCGGATGACCGTAGGAAACCAAAAAAAATAATGGACATCTTGATCTTTCCGGGGGATGGTTAGAGTTATCATGTTTTTCTATTCAGGTGCAGTAGTTGAAGTTAAAAAAAGTACAGCTTGAATCACATGTCAGATATTTTTTTTTTCCTTTCCTGTGTAAACTGAGTTAATGCATTGGTCAATTCAGGAAAAAAATGAATAATGGTGATAGAGTTGTGTTGAAGTGCCTTTCTCCCCCCCTTTACCCTATAGTGTGGGATGCTGACTAAAGATCAATGTCTGTGATGGTAAAGTAAAAAAATAAATTCACGTGACATGAATTTGAGCAATTAACGCGGCACAACTTCAATTAAAAGTTGGCGAAAAAAAATTTGTCTTCTTAAATGAATGTTCTTAACTTAAATCGAATTAATCGAAACTCAAAATCATTTTTATTATTGAATATCTCAAAAAAAGTATCACCTAATATAGCAAATTGTAGTTGTACTGATTAATCATGTAGTTAATTATAATAAATTAGGCTCTCTAAATTTATGTAATGATACTTTTTTTTTCTAGATGGGTAGGCACGTTTTTATTAATGCACCCTGTCGACTAGCAATGTTATTGAATATTTGATTATAAAATTTGAGCTAATCGACAATTTCAATTCAATCACGTTGCCAAATTGGCAAATGCGTGACAGGTTCAATCACCTATTAACCTGCAGTGGACCTTTCACCTTTGGACATAACGCGTTTATGGGGGATAATTATCACCTAAGGCTGGGACATCCGTACGATAGAAGAAGGAAGGTGAAAGTGATGTTTCTTTTTATAAAAAAATATAAATTAAAAAAAGTTTTTTCCAGAAAGATATATACTATTTTATATTTAAGTTTTATTATTTTTTATTTTGGTCTAAATTTTTTAAAAAAAATTGAAGTCTCGGTCAATCATGTGGCTTACACATAAATACTTAATTGGTACATACTTAATCAGTTCTCAGTTCTCACTTCTCGATCATAATATGAACTAAAACAACAAAAATATTTTAAAAAATTAGACCTGGAACCAGAGAGAATACAATAATTTTCAATTTTTTTCTTGCTTGATTATGAAGAAAAAATGCAGCGCAAAAAAAATGGTGGCGACTTACAAAATGCTTTTTTTTCACTTATGAGAAGAAAAAAAAAGGATGAATTATTGTGAAATCAGTAACACTCAACGATGATAAAAAGAATATAAATATTGAGAAAGATGAGATAAAGAGATAAAAAATAAACACAATAAAAAATCTCTGATATTCATTTCACTTTATATACTTACACACTTTACTTTACCACTTGTTCTAATTCACATTTACACACAAAGTGATTTTTTTGCATCATAGATTATGCACCACAAATTATAATAAATATTTATTTATATCACCTAAACAAAACAAATTATTTTAAAATTGTTATTTAGCAAATAAATCCAAACAAAATGGGACAACCACTGAGGGATTCATGCTTAAGTGATGAGTGAGAATCTAGTTTGGTAGAGAATTCCCAATTAAAGATTTGATGGATTCTTTGAATTGGTGTTAACGTTGGTTTTTGGTTGGTGTCCAAAAATCCCTTTGTTACAAATAAATAAAGATCAAACGAGTGTGAGACGTACGAGTTATGCGGTAATCTCGACAGAAAGTGTGTATGAATTGTCTGCCAAGTATGAATTTGACAAGTTAGTCAAATCTAGTAATACACTGGCAAGATGCAATGACAAGTGTATAAGTTTTGAGAGAAAAGAAAATATACCGATGATTGTCAATAATGAAACTTGACAATAAAATTGTTTCATTTGAAATTCAAAAGGAGGAAGTAGTTTTATATGTAGAAAATAATTTTCCTGATTGAACTAAGTGTGCAATAAAAGAAGAAACATAAGTTTGAAAAGAAAGTTAAGTAGAGTATGATCTAAATGATACACCTTTCAAGAAATAAATGAATTTAAAATGAGAACATAAGAGAAACACTGGAAATGAGTAAGAATAAATAAAGATATTGAACGGAAGAAATGAAAATGGCATCGAATTTTGCCATAATATTGAAATAGGAAGGATGGAGGGAATACTTGAGTGTAATCCGTCAATCTGCTGTATGATCGAGATGTGTAGGATGTGTGTCAAGTAACCCTCCTCTTTACATTGTAATAACTGGTATTTATAGGTAAATAAAATAACTACCTAGTAGTAACTTCCTATCTAAATGACTGTCACATGTCCTTGGCAGTTCTTTTAGGCATTACATCTAAACTGCTTGTCAATATAATTCCAATAACTGTTTAATGTCTTGAACCGCTCCGTGTCAACTGGCTTGTTTTCGACGGGATTAACTGCTTGACAATTTATCTTGACTATATAGTCGATTTTGAGATTTAGTCATTTTTTCTTTTTCTATATCTTTGACAATCTTCCCTTGAATTTCGTCAAAAGGCTGCTTGTCAATCTATCTTCTTGTCGACATGTATACTTTAACTTTCTTCACTTCAGTTCCTTCGTCATCCTGTCGGAATTATTTCTGTCAAGAGTCTGAAATTCTTCCACTAACAGATGCCCCCCCAAGTTTTGCTTTTCGACGGTCTTGTCTGAAAGAATAGCAAAATTTGAATTTTAAATTGCCAACGAATTCTCTCAATTCCGGATTTTCATCCGTTAACTAAATTCCATTTTAATTTTATCCCTACTTAATAGGGATAATCATAACGTTGTAGGTTTCTTGGAATTTGAACCAGAGACCTTCACTCTTCTTTAAATAGCAATCACATCACTGTTGCGACTTTCTTCTTCTTCTCACCCTTTTCTTCCCTCGTGAAAAACCCTTCTTCTTTAAAGGAAAAACCTTTCCTCTCCCTTACTTTGTTTAATCTCCATGGCAACATCTTCAAAGATGTCAACCTCGGCACCTCGAGCCACGGTTGCTCCTCTTAGGGCAGTAGTTCAAGACCCAATTTTGGAAGAATCGGAATTATGGCAGGAATCTAAGGTAATTTACCCTGTTCATGATTATTCTGTTGCTTTGAGTCCTCCTGCTGCATCCCTGGGTCCTCTTGTAGCCCAAAATGAAATTTATGAGGATTTACGTGGTTCTTTTCCTTCTGCTGACTCAAATGAGGCTATCTTATCTTCAATAAATCCAATCCCTATTCATGTCTTTAAAAAGAGCAATAGAATTTTTAGAATGCCTCCTGCTACTCGGTTTGATGCTTACATTAGTTGGCTTGATCGAGTTCAGGCTGAAAAACGCGATGTGTGGGAAGAGGCTGGAATTTTTGAATTTATTCAGCTTTCTCGTCATGTTAAATTGGTAGATTTTTCTTTAATAAAGGCGTCAGTCTTTTTTTGGAACAGAACCACAAATAATTTTCACTTTCCTTATGGAATGATGGGTCCGACTTTATTCGATATGTCGGTTATTACAGGCCTTCGTCCAGATGGCCCTACCATGCATTCTGATGTCGAAGTCGAGAATCAAATTGATGTCTATGTTCCAAAGTGCTCTTTCTCTAAATATATAACAGATTTTAGAGGTGGAGATCAAAAACCCGTGACGGATATTGAACACGTAGCCTTTGTTTCTTTGGTTGTGTGCTTATGTCTTCTGTAGCAAGTCCGCTACTTTGATTGCTTCATACGTTCCTCTTGCTAATCTTTTGTCAACTGGCAAGAGACTGGCATTAGGCCAATGCGTTTTGGCCAATCTTTATGACAGTATGAGCATATTAGTTGATACTGTCAAATCCAGACAAAAGAAAACCAACATAGGAGGGCCTCTTTGGCTTCTCCAGTTGTGGTTGAATGCTGTCTTAGAGCGTCAATTTTCATACAAATCCCCTTCAGACTTGTCAATTAATACTTATGGCTCCTATCTCTGTTATGTGTCTGCTGAATCTTTCGCAAGAGATGAAACTGCCAACTTCAAGTTCTACTTCAAAATCTTTCACTCTCTTTCGTCCACCTCCTCAAAGATCAATTTCACTTATTTTATTGACCGGAAGTACGGTCCGGAGTGGTTTACTAAATTAAGTACCACTATATCTAAATCCAACAAGTCAATCTGGACCAAATTTCTTTGCCAAAAGATCATTTTTGTTGATGGTCCTGGTTTCAAGACCCATAGAATCTATCTTCATCTGCCCAATACCACTGATTTTCAGCTCGATTTCTACCAATCCATTCCTGCTCCTTACTCGTCAAACCCTGATGAACACTTTATTGGTGCCAAAGCTCTAACATATGAAGATGTTGTGGCCATCAGTGATGAGGATAAAGCTCGTAGGGCCTTTTTACAGCCTGTCCCATTCTCTGTCTTCCATGGAGTAACTCAAAGCTTTCTTGACTAGTGGGATGAGTACTATTCCAACCACCACCTCAGTTTAAAGATCTGCTTGAGTTGTATTGCAGACACTGTGGGTAATGGTGATGATTCTTCTATGCAGGAACAGGATCCCGCATCAAAAACTCGAGGTGAACTTCAGAAAGAAATTCAAGCCTTTGAAAATTTTTACAAAATCAAGTGGAATCCCCTAAGACCATTTGATATGGTCTGTCATATTAATAGTGTTTTAGCTGAAGCCAAAAGGAAACATGATAACAAGGAATCTGAAAGGCTTGCCAAGTACTGGAGTATTCCAAATATGACCAGGGAATATTTCGACAGTTTAAAGGCTCCTTTTCCTAAACCTGTGTCTATTCCTTGTGCCCCTTTTGGTTTAGCTGATTCACACCCAGGAAAGCCGACGAGAGGAGGTAACTTTTTCCTCTTAGAAAGCATGAGTGCTTACGTTGACACTTTTGAAATACCAAATCCAGTTACCTTTACTCGTCGGTTTCTCCAACCTGGTGACGACTTTGGATTCCATCCGTAAATTCTAACCTGTAATTCAGGTATCTACTCATCATATAATCGTTATTCTTTTACTTTTGCTGACAATCAACTTATTTATGTTGTTATTGACAGTTATTCCTCTCGACAAACCTCTTCCTGGTAAGTCTAAAACCGATGTACTGACTGAAAAAGCGTTGGAAGATGATGATGAAGATGAAGACGTAATCCCTTCGGCGACTAAAACTGTCAAGAAAAGCATATGGCCGACAAAAGCTTCTGTTTCTAATCCTCAGACAATTAAAAGGTCTAAGAAAAGAAAAGATAAAGCTTCTACTTCTGACCTCCCTTCCAAAAAATCAAAGCCTACCAAGAGCGTTTCGATCTCAGCAGACTCTGATGCCGCCAAAGCCTCCACTGCTTCTAAGGTCCAAGACATCATTGTTAGTTCCTCCAACACTTCTCCCTCCAACCAATCCAAGGTAAAAAATTTTAAGTTGATCTATCAAGTTATACCCTTTTGTTCACAACCTCTTATTCTTATTTTGACAGAAAGAGAAAGTTGTCGAGACCATTCCAGTAACTGAAAAGGCAAGTGCTGATGTTGACTTGATGTCTTCAGACTCTAACATGGTATTTCCACTGATTTTGCCATCTTTCTTCATATTATTTTTATCATCATATATATCTCATTCTCCTTCATGTCAGGAAAAATATCTTCAGATTGAAGATTCAATGACTATTTAAGAAATTGTCAACAAAACTGTCGAACCAGCGAATCGTTCTGATTCAGAGGTACCGGTTGACAGAAATTTAGGAAGCACTATTGCCGACATTAGAGGTCTAACAGGTGATCTTCAGCATCTCGAATCCCATCCATCCATGCCCCCCCAGCCCTCATCATCTCACTTCAATCATTCCAACTTCCATTGCCGACACATCAGTCGAGACTGCCGTCATGATTGAAATTCCGGATGAGGATATTGACATAGAAGCCCTGCTGGCTAAAACAACTCCTATTATTCCTTCTCCACCTACCGTCAGACCTCCAATCATGAAGTCTCCTGACCCTAAACCGACCCTTCACTTCAACACTTGGATTAATATGCTGTCGGAAGTGAGCCGAAAAGAGTCGACACTTTATGCCAATTCTTCATCAACTCAACATGACTCCAGTGATTCTCGAGTCGTCAACCTTATGCATGATCTCCAGGCTCTTCTTGGCAATTCTTTTAATGCACTTTTATCTAATGCCAGCATCCAACAAGAACTGTCACGACTCATCAAGGAGATCACCATCTTCATTCCAATCTCCCCATGTCGAGCCGCACGCATTTTCTCTCCATCCATAAATTCTGGGAGCGGCTCTCTGGAAAGTTAGAAAGGATGACTTCCGTCATTCCTTCTTACGAAGAGGAAGAAAAGAATAAAGATGATCTTTTAGCTCGCTTCCGAGATCTGGAAACTTCTAAGCAAAAGGAACTTGACCTTATTTCCACTGGGATTCATACTAAAGAGAGTCTCCTGGAGTATCGGAAGAAACTGTTGGCAGAGATTGAATTGACAGATCGAAAATGTGCCAAGTTTGACAAAGCTTTGGAAAAGAGTAGAGACAAAGTCAAGGCTATTGACGACGAATCTATCCAACTTGACCGGAAAGCAGAAAGTGTAGTTGGAAAACTCCGCGCATTATAGCCTGAATATGAAGCTGCTGCTATTGACAAGACTGATCTTTCCTTTGCATGGGATCAATTATCCTTTGATTTCAACTTAGGCCAAAATTGATAGCTATAATTCTTTTCTTTGTCAAGCTCTAATTTTGTAACTTCCGACAATCGTTGATTAATAAAAAAATGTCTCTTTTCCTATCCGCACGTTTACCCACTGTTGGACTTGACTGCATGTTCCCAATCAACTTCGTAGCTCATGCTTACCCAACCGTTATAAATGCCATAATAAATTTCGAAACTTTGGTAAGCCAACTCGTATTAAATTCGTTGCCTCTCTGGACCAACTATAAATAATGAGATTTGCAAATCACACGATTTCATGTTTGGGTATTTCACGTGATATGCTTTCATCTAGAAAAGGTTTTCATTTATTCTTCTTTCTTCCCCCATGGTAGTCTGACCTTACCACCTTAAGATTTCAGACCAAAGTTTCTGTTTTAATGGTCATATCCTTAGTGAAGGTCAATAACCAACGTAAAAAACGCAGTGGAGGTCAGCAACCAACGTAACATCTAGATCTAACCTCGTTGTACATCTGGGGAAAAGCTGATCTCATTACGGAACGAGTGCACCTTGCTCTAGTTCCATCATCTTCATCCTGGAAGGTAGTGGTTCTCTCTTGGTGCCATTACCGTAGCAACTACAACCTTCTGGGTTAAACTATGGTGAGATCTGCTTCTGCTCGTCTCCTTCTTTGTGCATCCTCGACATATAGAGTAGCTGAAACCTCATCAAATGGGAAATGAAGCCTCAACAAATTAGGTTATACCTTTGCATTGTCGAAAGGAGGAAGATAAAATGCTGCTGAATCATACTCTAGGATTAGATTAGTTTTGATTGACAATTTGATTTCTGATAGCATATTGTAATATTGCCAATCTCTATATGGTCTGGACTGACAACCTGTGCTTTTGACAATATTTCATTGTATTGTCAATTTAGTGAATATTCTCGTTTCTTTTCACTTGTTGTCAATTTTTACTTCCAACATTGTCGGTTTATATTGCTTCAAATACTTGCCATTAATTAACTTAATTTTCAAACCAGTATTAATATTGACAAGTGCATAAGCATTTCCATAAAACGCTTTATCAATTCTAAATGGTCATTCCCACTTAGGTGACCATTTGCCATATTCTCGACAAGTTTTATCCATGGGCGATATGACTTTCCACACCAGATCATCTACCTTAAATGATTTGAACTTAACTCAACTATTATAGAACTTTTCAATTCTTTCCTTCTGCCGAATCAAATTTTCTAATGCGATCAATCTTTCATCACTTAATTCATCCAACTCGTCTAGCATTGCATCCCAATATTGGTTGATAGGCAAGTCATTTTGCCTCTGAATGCGAGTAGACTGAAGATTGATTTCGACAGGTAACACAGGATCGTGTCCGTAAGTTAGCCGATATGGTGAAGTACCTGTCGACTGTCTGGGTGAATTTCTATATACCCACAGTATTTGATCAAGAGTATTATGCCAACTCTTAGGTTGTCGATCCACATGCTTTTTAATAAGACCAATAATGATCTTATTTATGGCCTCAACTTGGCCATTGGCTTGTGCATAGTAGGGAGTAGATGTAAGCATCTTTATCTGTCTAGAGTTGGCATATTCTATAATTTTCTTCCCAGTAAAAACTGACCCTTGATCAGTTGTCAATGTTTGTGGAATTCCAAACCGACAAACTATATGATTTTCAATAAAATCGATTACGTCTTTTTGGGTAACTGCTTTAAGGCAAATTGCTTCTACCCATTTGGTAAAATAGTCTACTCCAACTAGAATGAATTGATGTCCTTTCGATGAAGTAGGATGTATTTGACCAATCAAATCCAAAGCCCAACCTCTGAATGGCCAAGGTTTGACGATAGAGTGCAATTCGTTGGCCGGTACATTTTGTATATGGCCATGTTTCTGACATTGCTCACAAGACTTGGCAAACAAAATACAATCTTTAATCATAGTTGGCCAATAATACAAACTTCGTCGAAGAACCCATTTCATTTTGTCTCCTGTCTGATGGGCTCCACATATGCCATCATGGACTTCTGATAAAGCCAAATAAGCATCTTGCTCATTCAGGCATTTATGTAGAGTTCCATCGACATACCTCCTATATAACAGTCCTCCTTGCATTGTGTATTTCAATGCTTTGTATTTAATTTTTCTATCTTTATTCTGACTTGGATTTTCCAAATATTCAATTATTGGCAACCTCCAGTCATTAGGTAGAACTACATCATTAACCAAAATATCTTTTTCTTCTAATGGATACAATAATTCCCTGATTTCCATTAGTCCCGTCAAAGTCTTTTGAGATATCTTGTAACCTGAGGCTATTTGAACCAACTCATTAGCCTCTTGATTTAAGTCTATGGGAATATATTTGACAACTACGTCATCAAATTTTTTCATCAACTTACTAGCTATGATACAATATTTTGTCAAGTTGTAATTGAAGCACTTGTATTCTTGAGTAAGCTATTTGATAACCAGTTGAGAATGCCCAAAGATATGCACATTTTGTGCTTTCATTTCTATTAGTATCTCTAGTCCGACAATCAAAGCTTCATATTCAGCTTCATTTTTGGAACATGGATACTTAAGTTCAAACATGAACTTTGTAGGAGTTCCTTGTGGAGTTACGATTAAGATTCCTACCCCACTATGTCATTGATGCCTTGATCCATCAAAATAAAGTTTCCAGGGTTGTAAACTGACAACATTTATTTCTGGCACATCCAACCCTGGATGTTCTACCAAGAAGTCAGCTACTGCCTGTCCTTTGACAACTTTAGATGGTACGTATTGTAAAGAATATTCTGACAAAGCAATGGTCCATTTACCGATACGTCCATTAAGGACTGGTTTTGACAACATATACTTCATAACATCGGTTTTGGAAATAACGAATACATGACATGGCATCATATAATATTTAAGTTTTGTACAAGAAAAATACAATGCTAGACATAACTTCTCTATTGCACTATATCTTCTTTCAGCATCATTGAGGACTCTGCTTAGATAATATACGGCCCTTTCAACATTGTCATCATCATCCTGAGCCAATAGACATCCTATATATATAGTGTCCTCAGCTGCTGATATGTACAACTTCAACGGCCGACGAGGTACTGCAGGCATCATGACCGGTGGATTGACTAGGTATTGCTTGATCTGGTCAAAAGCCTCTTGGTGACAAGGCTCCCATATGAAGCTTTGCTCTGCTTTCAACTTGACCAGTGGTGCAAATACTCTTGTTCTTCCCGACAGATTTGATATGAACCTTCGTAGAAAGTTAACCTTTCCTAAGAAGGATTGTAGTTCCTTTTTATCTGTCGGTGCTGAGGCTTCCATGACCACTTTGGCTTTATTTTTGCCCACCTCAATTCCTTTTTTATGAACTAGGAAGCCTAAGAATTTGGCGACTGACACTCCGAAGCTACACTTTTCTGGGTTCATTTTGAGGTTGTGTCTTCTCATCCTTTCAAACCCTTGCTTCAGGTGCTCCAAGTGGTCATCTTTGGTTTTGGACTTGACAACCACGTCATCAATATATATTTCTATGAACTTTCCAATTACATCATGGAAAATCGTGTTCATTGCTCGTTGATAGGTGGCTCCTGCATTCTTTAAACCAAAAGGCATGACAACCCATTCATATGTCCCGATTGCTCCTGGACACTTGAAGGCAGTCTTTGACACATCTTCTTCGGCTATAAAGATTTGATTATAACCTGTATGGCCATCCATACAACTCAAGATTTCATTTCCTGATGCTGAGTCGACAAGCATGTCGGTTATTGGCATCGGATACTCATCCTTGGGGGTAGTCATATTTAAATTTCTAAAATCTATGCATACCCTCATTTTGCCATTCTTTTTAATGACAGGGACTACATTAGAAAGCCAATCGACATACCTGGTTGTTCGAATGAACTTTTCTTTAAGCAGTCTTTGCACTTCCTCTTTGATTTTATGCACTACTTCTGGAGGAAACCTTCTACTTGCCTGCTTGACAGGCTTGCAATTTTCCTTAAGTGGCAGCCGGTGTTCTGCTTAAACCAGGCATTTCATCGTAGTCCCACACAAAGCAATCTTTATACTCTGCAATTAATTCGGCAAGTTTTTGTTTATAATCCTCTGGCAGAAAAGCACTGACAAAGACGGGCCTTTTCTTTTCTTCCGTCCCTAAATTTATTTCTTCCAGAGGATCTTCTACTTCAACGTTTTGTTTAACTTCGGCTCCTTTCTCAAAACCCAAAGGGTCGTCGTCAATGATACAATCTGCCAACACACTCTCCGAAGTGTGTACTTCTCTGTCGGTCATATAGGTCGACAATCTTCTTAGTTGTGTTTCAAAGCTCATTGTCGGAACTGGGCCGAAACTTGTCGGCCTCTTCCTTTATCTTTACGCCAAACTGACTGAGAAGGCTTGCTTCTAACGCATCTTTATCAATGACCCCTTCGTCGGCAATCACAGGTCTGACATTTGGCGAATATATTTTGAAATCCACATGTAACTGCTGGGCATAACACGCACTATCGTCTGCTTCGACGATCTCCACTTGATCTTGCTCGTTCCACAGGATTATTTTCTGGTGCACTGTCGAAGGAATTGCTCCCACAGCATGAATCCAATCCCTGCCAAGTAATAAGTTGTAGCTTGATTTGGCTGGAATTATCACGAACAATGTCATTCTCTTGACAGTGCCAACCTGGATATTGAGAAGTACGACACCATCTGATGGAGATGTTTTGCCACTGAAATCAGTAACGACCATGTATGTCGGAATTAAGTCCGACTGATCTTTCCCTAGCTTCTTAAACATTGCCCTCGGCATCAAATTGACAGCAGCTCCTCCATCAATCAGAACTCTATTAGTGGGTCTCCCATCAATTATGGCCTTTACATGCAATGGCCTTAAATGATTTCTTTGTTCGTCAGTGGGCTTTTCTAACTGGGCTACATTGTCGAACACGGTGACCAAATTTTCTTGGACATACATCCAAAAATCATCTGGATTTTTGTCATTGTCTACCATATCCTCATCGTCGAAAAAATCCACTTCAAGATATCCTTCATACTCCGCTGGGGTGATGGAAATCAATCCTATATTCATCCTCATGCCTGGTTCCAGGATGATTTCATTCTCTGGATCCTCGTCTAAGAATGCACCTCCTACAGTTCTTCCATGATTTATTCTCAAATCATCGTCTGATCCTGATCTTTCTGACAAAGGCCGGGCTATCCCTGCACCACAGTTATCCAATGCCTTGATGATGTCATTTATATCTTCATTTTGGCTATCCATGTCCATGCCTCTACTGATGTTAATATCATCATTCAGATCGTTTAATGCCTCAATGACAGCATCAAAGGACAATTCTTCCTTGGTCAACTCACATTCAGGTTTGAATGTTGCCAACTGATGATCTTGCATTCTCACCTCGAACTTCTTCTCAAGCCCTGCTACCTTTTCCATGTCTACCAATCCAGCCGGGCATTTGCCTGTGGGTTTTGTTGGTGGTGACGACATTTCTAAGGCCTTCTTTTTCTCTGCACAGATTTGCGACATAGGTTTCTTTGGCTTGTTTTGAGTAGCAAGCATCTTCATGTCAACCTCCATTGGGTGAGCCTCTATCACGCTCTTCATTTTGACATCTCCACTCATGTCGTCTACGTTGTCAGTCGTTGCAACCAAACAACCAGTATTACGCGAAGGCATCTCTTTTATGGTGACACCTCCTTGCCTGGAAAGCTTCTTCTTTTGAGCCTGTCGAAGCCTCTGCAGCCTCCTCTTTTGGCTCTTAGAGATGGCCAACTGAGTTGACGGTCCTGACAAGCCAAGTCCTGTCATCTGAGCATTCTGAGCTAGCTGGCCCTTTCGGTAATTCTCATTCCAAAAGGGTGGATTGTGGTCATTGAACTTGTTTTTTCTAACCCATGTCTGCTTTTGTAACTCTGGATAACGAGCCGTGGCAGAATTCTTTACCCATTGATCCACCATTACATTGGACGGAGGTTTCCTAGTCTTGACAGAATTGAATCTGCCACCGACAAAGCTGTTGTTTCCCACTGATCCTCCGATTGGCTCTTTAAGCCAACCTCCGGTGTGGTTTTGACTGGGTCTTGTATGATGCATGTGTTGTTGATGGCTACTTGTCTGCCTGTTAACAACAGGTGCAACACTTCTGTGTACACTGTTAGACCCAGCATGGCTGCTCGAGTGTGAAAATCTGCCTTGGTTACTATCATTGCGGGACTCAGTTATGTCTTGTGGGAGGTAAGATGGCGCTTTCTGCCTTCTGGACTTCTCGACAGCCACTTCATCATAAAATGCTTCACATCTTGGGCAGACTTTAAGTATGCCACTAGATTTCTTGCGTGTCATAAAATCGATAAGCGGTTCTCGCGGTTGTGGATAAATATCAAATGTATCTGACAGATCCATCTGGATATTTTGCCCAGCTCTAATATTGACCATGCCTATTCCCATAGGGACTCGGCGGTCAGCCTTGTTAACTTCAGGACCAAATGGTTCTGTATCAACCTTCATGTCTGGTTTCTTGTCTAAAAATTTTAATCTTCCTTCTGCCAAACCTTTATGAATAATGTCCCTGAAATGCATACAATTATTAGTTACATGACCAAAAGTGTTGTGATATTTACAGTACTTCCGATCCTTAATCTCATGGGCTCTTAAAAGCCTATGGTCATCTGACAATTTTAACTGTTTATGTTTGAGTAATATGTCAAATATTTGATCGTCCTTGGTCACGTCAAATGTATACACTTTCTTATTAATGAAAGGAATCCTTTCTTTGGCCCTCGTAGGCTTCAAAGCTTGGCATATATAAGGTGGACCATTTTTTAATTCAATGTAATCTAGCTCATGTTCCTCAGAATCGTTTCCCTCCTCGTCGGATTCACTACATCCGACAAAGTTAATCTTTTCTCTTTTGAGGAATTTCTTCTGCTTGAAAACCTTTTCGGCTTTCAATTGTTCAATTTGTCGGACTTTATCTCCTAACTGGGCAATATCAATTAGATGTTGGTTGACCAACTTTTTCCTAATATGAAAATCTAGACCCCCAGCAGCAATCTTTACTATTTATGCCTCAGGGATAAGGGTGAAGCAGCGACTCCTCATTTGACGGGATCGAGCAAGATAGTCATCGACATACTTGCTATTCATCCTCTTAATGCCAAATAAGTCTGTCAGTCCTATCTTTAGGTCACCCCTAAAGAATTGATCATGAAAACTTCTCTCTAATTGATTCCAGGAATGTATGGAATTAGGCCTTAGAGTTGAAAACCAAGAAAAAGCATTCTTAGTCAATGAACTCGGAAAGAACTTCATCTTTAATCCCTCCTCTAAAGCCAAATCTCCCAACTCGATTGTATATCGGGCAATGTGCTCGACTATCGACTCTCCACTTTCTCCTGAGAATTTTGACAACTTGGGTATTTTGTATCCTCGAGGCATTTATGCCTGTTGGACCCAGTCAGGAAATGCCGACGCAAAGAATGGTTGATTGGCATAACCTATGTTAAAACCAAACCTATTCAATGCTTGCTCGACGACTTGATTGATATTTTGGTTCAGAATGTTTTGGCGAAACGCTCCGACAGCACCCTGGTTTATGACAAAATCTTCGTCTTCCTCTGGTTGTAGAATATGTACATTTCCACGTCTTAAATGAATTCGACAATGAGGCTGTGGCCGTTCGTCTTCTTGTTCAGATCCGTCAAGGTGTATAACTTGTGGTTGTTCACCCTGTGGTTGATTAGTCCTATTGACATTTCTATTGAGATTTCTATTGATATTTTGGTTATCATTTGGGGCTACGACGCCCAAGGCTCTATTTAACCTACGTATCTCATTTGCTAATGTCAAGCATGCATTATTCGTGTTTTCTATTAATAGCGTAATCACTGTACTCATTTGTTGAGTAAATGAATTCACCATGTCATGGTTACTAGAGTCAATTTGTTGTCGAACATTGGCTAGTGTAGCCTCTGACAGACCAACAATATTTTGTGGGGGTTGTCTTAGTGGGGATATATGCGGCCTTACTACTGGTTGCTTTTGTCAAGAATGGGTTACTACCATTGACCCTATTATCCCATTGGCATGACTGGTAATTTACCCCCCAGTCGATGGTCCTGCCTGTCCGGATGCATGGGCAGCCATCGTCATTCCATTTGGATATGATATGTATGCAAATGGGGTATTTGGATTGACGGCAGTCGACCCATAAGGCATCCCATACAAAGGTTGTGACAAAGGTTGCGTAGCCTTCTTGGGTTTGAGTTCACAACACTTCGTGGAGACAATCCGATAGTTGGTGGATTTATTTGTTGTAAAACCGGGGAAGTTGGTGACGGGAGTGATTCTTGGCCAACTTCGTCAAATCTATTGACAACTTGAGCATAAGAAACACCTCTTCTGGCACCTAAACTGTTAGTGTTATTATTCCCTGCATTAGTAGCGTTAGCCCTGGTTGCAGGAATATTGTCAACTGGTGCAATAGCATCCACCGTTGACGCAGCGGCGTTAGTGTCTACTACACCTGCATCACTTACACTACTCATATTTACAGAGTTTTGGGAAATAGATGATGTTTGAACCACCTTTCCACTCCGCAGAAGCATAAAATAAATTCGTATGTCAAATTCGTGACACTGTACGAGTTACTCTAAACTCGTCCCACTGGGTGTGCCAATTTGTTAACGTTGGTTTTTGGTTGGTGTCCAAAAATCCCTTTGTTTACAAATAAATAAAGATCAAACGAGTGTGGGACGTACGAGTTATGCGATAATCTCGTCAGAAAGTGTGTATGAATTGTCTGCCAAGTGTGAATTTGACAAGTTAGTCAAATCTAGTAATATACTAGCAATATGCTATGACAAGTGTATAAGTTTTGAGAGAAAATAAAATGTACCGATGATTGTCAATAATGAAACTTGACAACGAAATTGTTTCATTTGAAATTCAAAAGGAGGAAGTAGTTTTATATGTAGAAAATAATTTTCCTGATTGAACTAAGTGTGCAATAAAAGAAGAAACATAAGTTTGAAAAGAAAGTTAAGTAGAGTATGATCTAAATGATACACCTTTCAAGAAATAAATGAATTTAAAAGGAGAACATAAGAGAAATGTTGGAAATGAGTAAGAATAAATGAAGACATTGAACAGAAGAAATGAAAATGGCATCGAATTTTGCCATAATATTGAAACAGGAAGGATGGAGGGAATACTTGAGTGTAATCCGTCAATCTGTTGTGTGATCGAGATGTGTAGGATGTGTGTCAAGTAACCCTCCTCTTTACATTGCAATAACTGGTATTTATAGGCAAATAAAATAACTACATAGTAGTAACTTCCTATCTAAATGACTGCCACATGTCCTTGGCATTTCTTTTAGGCTTTACATCTAAACTGCTTGTCAATATAATTCCAATAACTGTTTAATGTCTTGAACCGCTCCATGTCAACTGGCTTGTTTTCGACGGGATTAACTGCTTGACAACTTATCTTGACTATATTGTCGATTTTGAGATTTAGTCGTTTTTTCTTTTTCTATATCTTTGACAATCTTCCCCTGAATTTCGTCAAAAGGCTGCTTGTCAATCTATCTCCTTGTCGACATGTATACTTTATTTTCACTTCAGTTCCTTCGTCATCCTAACGGAATTATTTCTGTCAAGAGTCTGAAATTCTTTCACTAACAATTGGCCCCATCATAAAAGGGGGGAGAAAAGCACAATTAGCTGGACAAATTGACTTTCAACATAACTGTGCAGAAACCACTTTATCGCTTAGCATGAGTCCAGCCTCGCTGAGCGAAAATGAAACGACTTTCTCGCAACGAAGATGAGACCCCAGTCTCGCTTGGTATTGTTGGAATGAAAAGAGAAGAAGGGAAGAGAGAAGTAAAAAAGTGAGAAGTATGAGAGAAGAAAAAATAGATAGAAAATAAATAAATTTTTAGATTATTTGGATTGAAAGAAGATAAAGAAAAAGTAAAGTTAATTTTTATTATAATAACTTATTTATCCTTAAAAATAAATGTGTCTAGTGTAAAAGTAAAAGACAAAACTATCATTTCCATTTTTTTTTCCTCAGAAACTCCATTCTCTCGTTAAGGAATGAGAGATTTTAACTTAGCCATGGGTCCCACAGAAGAGTTTCATCTTTCCACTTTCTTTGCTTATCCAAACGATAGAACTCTCAAATCTTCTGCACCAGTTCACTCTGCTCAAGTTCTCTCTCGCTAAAATCATTGGAAACAAACAAATAATAGCGAAAATGTCACTTGTGCATAAACCACTTTACCCAGTGCCTGCACCTGATCGCGCTATCACGGAGTGGGGCACCTTCAATAATCTAGAAATTATCTTTTAAAGATTTAAAAAAAAATAAAAACTATTTTCTATTTGTCTACCATCATAAAAATCATTTTTTAAATAATTAATATTTTTCTCCAAAAGCTAATTAATATAATTTTTATTTTAAAAAAAATATTTTTACGAAAAACTTAAACAAACACAACCAAATTCTTTAAAAACAATTTTTTACTTAAAAAAAAGTGATTTTTTATTAAATAATATGTAACAAACCCTTAATAGCTAGCGAATTTTCTCCTGGTAGCTATTAGCTTCCCATCGCTGAGCCTCGCATTCACACCATGCCCTCTTTGTCCAATATCGCTGGGCGAAAATAAGTGACCGAGAGGCTTAATTGGTTCAGAAATCAAGCTGATATCCTTGATATCCATTATTCTTGATATCCTTTTATTGGAAGCAAGCTGATGCACACTCAGTGTTTGATGAAATGCTCCAATGCACACTCACTTTTATTCTTCCATCTCATTGTGCTGCTATGTTGCATTTCTTAACTTGCTCACGACATGCATGTTTAGTTCCTTTTGTGGACTACTATGTTGTGTAACTATATCATGTTTCACTCACTCACCCATCACCTTGTTGAGTGTGCACCTTTCAGCACATTTTGATTACTTACATATCATATGCATATTTTCTTCAGAACTTGATACTTGAATGCTTCTACTTAGCTTGACCCGAGTTGTTATTAGATTTGTTATTTATTTTGTATTTTGTATTTTGAGAGCAAAGAGATGTTGAGAATTACATGGGATTGCAAAGGGGTTATTTTCATGAACTTTTCTGGACACCTACTTAGTGTGTATATTAAGCTCTTTTAAATGTCCCCTAATTATCTGAAAGCCAAGTAAAACTTTTGTTGCCATCCAAAGACATATTATACAGAGTTACAGATTCTAGGTCCTCCAAGATAAAAATATGCCCATGAAATTGCTTTGAAGGCCCAAAAGATCAAGCAAATACTGAATACATACAAGAACAACATCATCATTAACATCCCTTTTATTTGGCAAACACTTATTCTAATTACACAAAGCTTATAATAAGAACCCGGGTACCAAAGGTGATTGACATGCTGCTGCAAGCTGACTCCAAGAAAGGTTCCATGTTTGGTTGCATAATTCTGGTCTGGTGTATGATCCTAGTTCAAAACTTGAAGGAAAAACACACTCCTCTGCTACCCTTTTTTGCTTTTTGGCTGGTCTATGCTCTTCCTCAGCATGTTTTTTCAAAGATTCATATTCCTCAGAAAGCGGTGCAGCAAAAGGCTTGCATGCTTTTCTTGTGATTGTTCTGCTATGATAACTTTGACCAATTCTCTCTAGGTACTTTCCTTGTGCTTCAATTTTTAGCTTCAAGCTTCGCTGAACCTTCCAACCATATAAGGACTGATAGATTATTATTAGCTCATTTGATGTGCTTATTTTGATGATAAATTATCTTCTTTTATTAAAAAAAAAGTGCTTTTCATATATTTGTATCCTATTTGGATGGGTAATGCATTAAAATGATTTTTTTTTTCTTTCTAGTCAGACTCGTGCCTCTAAAAAAACATTTTTCATAAGATAAAAATGCTTTTCAAATATTAAAGAAAAAGTATTTCTTAAATATTGCATGTAGGAATGTGATTATTGTAATGGACAGCAAGCAGGTGGTTGATGATATTCACAATGCCAAATCTGATAAGTCTGAGTATGGTTCTATTGTTGCTGCATGTAGGACCTATTTTCTTTCCAATAACAACTTCCAAGTTGTTTGGCTCATTCCTTAGCAAAAGCTTCTATCAATTATGCTAACCGTGCTATTTTTAATCATATTCCTTTTCTTTTATTTTTTCAGGGTATTCTCCGCGTGCAACTGCGGAGAATAATCCCTTGAGTCAGGTAAGATCACAAGGACGATAAAGCTCTTCCTCAAGAATTTTAACGTTGCTGCATTCTCAGGGTCAGGATTCAAACTCGAGACCTCTGGTTAAGCT
The DNA here is from genome assembly GCA_030762895.1 of Sophora flavescens. Classification (NCBI taxonomy): domain Eukaryota; kingdom Viridiplantae; phylum Streptophyta; class Magnoliopsida; order Fabales; family Fabaceae; genus Sophora; species Sophora flavescens. The sequence continues at coordinate 265,606,521 of CM061063.1, read as the reverse complement.
GGAAGAGATCCGTACCGTCTCATATTTGGAACATTATAATGAATGAAAATGCTTGATTTGGTTTGCGTAAAAAAAAAAAAAAAGGATGACATAAAAAATTTCTTATTTATAAAGGCTTGATTGCACTCTTCCATTCCTTTTACATTAAAAAAAAAAAACATTGTTCATAAGATAAAAATGCTTTTCAAATATTAAAGAAAAAGTATTTCTCAAATATTGCATGTAAGCATAAAATGTCTTATTTTATAAAGGCTTAATTGCACTCTTATGTTCCTTTTACAAAAAGAACTTTTTATAAACTCATGCAAAACTATATTTTCATGGATTTAACACTTTTACTTTTACAAAGCATAATATGTTCTTTTTGCTTAAAATATAGATAAGATCAAAAGTACTTAAGTTTCGAACCACAAAAATTTATAAAATCCATTAAATTATTATGTGAATGTTTACTAGATGGAGATGGGTACCTCTGCTTCATCGCTTAAGCGTTTTTTCACCTCCATCTGCATTTGTAGACATTCCTTTAGCTGAATAGCACTGCTCATTTTATCAATAATAATAGTAAAAATATGATTCATATGTTGATGGTTGCAAAAATGAAAATTGAAAAGGAGACATAGAAATTATTAGAAATTGTTGTTGAAGGAATTATTTACTCACGATATTGAACTGAAATTTGGAAGTATATCCGATTTGCTTTTCTTCTCTAGTTTTCCTCCTTCAGAAGGAAAAATTACAGATAATTAGAAATGGTCGAGGAACTAATTTATAATTTGAGATGAATTTAATACTGTTGGTATTAATCAGTGTTGAAGTTTCAAAAACTTACTCGTGGTGGATTCTGGAATCAATTTGGAGATCCTGTATTTCTAAACAAAACCAAAACGAACTTATTAATCATTGTAAATAACCAAATTTGTATTTCAATTTTCAAGTAAAATTTCTTATTTTACTTTTTTTAAAACTCTAAATCATTCTATATAATGTGTAAATAAAGGTTTTCTCAAGCTTAGTTAGTAAATAAAAAAATAAAAGTTATTAATAATCTTGTTATCATATAATAATGACACTCATTTTAAGATTTTCCTTTGTTAGTATCAGGGAAAAGTGATTGGGTGGCACATTAATTTATATATAGTAACACTTGCTATGAACACTCTCAGAATGAAAAAGTAAGAGGATATATACCCAGTGTTTTAAAAACCGGTTTGATTGGACCGTCAATCGGACCCCTCTCCGATCCTAGTCGAACCATAAAATCGGAAAAAAGGTTCAACCGCTAAAATCCACAAAAAACCGGTTGAACCGGCTCAAAACCGGAAAACCAGAAAACCAGTCGGTTTATTAAAAAAATTCAAAAATTAAAAAAAAAGGTTTTTAAAATAAAAAAAGGCTAGACCATCATAAGTTAAATAACGTACTCCAATTTGTGCTTGTTTAAGTATTAAATAATTTGGTCTTAATATGAAAATTGAAACTTGGATTGAAATTATACTTGTTATTTGATCTATTTATTAATCTCTCTCTCTCTCTCTCTCTCTCTCTCTCTCTCTCTCTCTCTCTCTCTCTCTCTCTCTATATATATATATATATATATATATATATATATATATATATATATATATATATATATATATATATATATCGGTTCAACCACCGATTAAACTGGTTGAATCGGTTGGACCTTGAACCACTCTCCTTTTCGGTTCTCCGGTTCAACCGGTTTTTAAAACATTGATATATACCTTTAATTCGATAAAGTATAGATTTTAATTCATCAAATGATTTAAGGGTATATAAATTCATAATTTCTTCTTTAAATAATCTTACTTCAGGAAAGTTTTTTCCCCCAATATTATTAATTGCATGTTAGAGAGAGAGAGGACTCAGAGAAGGAGAGGCACCTGCAAATGGCTTTTGACATGATAAATGTTTAGTTCAGAAAAGCCCATAGCCTTCATTTCCTTCAGTATACCTTTTGGTGTTGCCCCTGACAAACAAATGAAACCATATTAGTCCCAATAATTCTTAAAACTTAATATGACTAATTACTCAAATAACATGCACATATAATCATCAACTTTACTCTGTAATTTTTTTTTCCTTCTAAACCTTCACTAATATAACTTGTTATAGCCCAAACTAATTTCCATATCATATACATTTACTCAATATGTTTACAGCCCACAGAAAAATTGGAGTGGTGTTATTTGAACACCCAAATGTAGCAACACCGTATAGACACCATATTTTTCTTTCACTTTTTGAGTTGAATTGTATACTACTGAAAAACCAAATAATACAAAAGAAACCATTCTTATCACACTTATATGGTATCAGTTGTCACATTTGGATGTTCAAATAACATTTCACGAAAAATTGTACAAAAAAAACAACAACAACAATAATAATAATACAAACACTAATCAACCAGCAATATATTCATTATTACGTAATTTTGTACCAGTGACATCCTGCAAACTAACCAAATTTCTTACCACATCAACAAACCATGAATCATCTACTGCAGTATTACTATTACTATACATTAATAAATAAATAAAATACTATAGTAGCACCAGATATAATTATGTATTAACATGCAAACATGAACATAGTCATGCAAGACTTACTATCAGGACCCCGAAGCCTATTTACAGCCTCCACAAACCGATCATGGAGTTCGTCTGTCCAGCGAAGGCGTTCTTTGCCAGTGGTAGAGCCATCTGAGCGACTAGAACCCATAACACTGAACTTTTTGGGGTCTAAGAGGCCCAACCCATGCGGGTATAAAGAGCAGAGTTATAGCACAATGAGACCAAACAAGGACAAAAACCACTTTTTGGAGACACTGAATGGCGATTTTCACTATAAGGTACATTGATCGGCTTAGATTCTAGTTAGTGTCTGTATATTGTCGGAAAAAAAACAGGTACATGCTTAAACCTTAACATTTCTTGTCTAAGTCGTCTTGTAAGTTGTTGTCTTCAAGGCAGGGATTCATTGGCGAGAATGCCTATGGTTGATGGTTCAGTCATTGCCCTGATTGATAAAATAACAAAAATGAGTTTCCTTATCAATTAAAATTCATTAGAGGAGGATTTGGATTCTTGCTTAGTACGTAAGAATGTCATTGTCATTATTATGATTTTTTGCTTAACAACATAGGTTTTAGATCCCATTTGAGGACTTGCTACGTTTAAGATTAGTCTTTTATTTTTTTTAATTTCAACGACTGTGCCACAGTTAATAGAAATCTCTCAAGTCAGACATGAAGTCTTATTTTCAACAAAGAATACTCTCAAGTTTAACAATTCATAAAGAAATGCTACATCCCTCAGCCGATAGTCGAAGATTAATCCATTTCGAAATAGAGATTACCATAATAGGTTTTACCTCTTCCAACAAAATCCATATACATAATAAGAATTGATCACCCAACAACATGCTTAAGAAACTCGATTATCTGCGGACTATGTCAAGTCTTGTTAGTAAAGATATACTACTGTTAATAATGTACATGATGTAATACGTCAACCCCATATGCTACTGTTGAAGTAGCAATAGACGCGCGTCTGTCACCATAAAAGCTACAAATATTAGCTTCTCCACATGCATCTGACCCCCACCCAAACCCAATATGCAACCAAACGAACACTAGGTCCAGCCTTGTTATGGGTATAGGGAAACAAATTTTGACACATCCAACACGAATGCAATAGCGTCCGTGCTGTGCATGAGGCACAACATTCACATAATCCATTCATTAACAAATTTAGTTGCATAAAAAGAGTGTGATTAGAAGAAACTGTGGAGGGAAAAGGTGAAATAACACCATTTATTTTCTGAAAAAATGTAAAAGAAAAGCATACTATGTGTATATTCAAGCAAATATCAATTGATTAAGAAATTAGAATTTATCACATGCTTTCCTATAAATATATAACAAACTTTAAGGATTCAACTTGGTCAAAACAAACTTAATCCCTGAGAAAATAACCCCATCTGACATAGTCACAGATACTATACCCATTACATGAACATGTCTAACTGATGTAACAATATTTTGTCAGCATTGGCACAGCATTCACTTCACAAGTTCACATTTTTTCTTCAGACTAGGGCCTGCCCCGCCTGAGGCTGCATGAAGGGCATTTGTATTGCTTTATGCTCTCAGCCTTTGCAGGGGTAATCTTCACACATTTCCCATGGAACCACCTCTCACATATATCACAGCCAATCCAAAATTCATCCGCATTGTAATTGCCGCCACAGCTACCACAAAGGGTTTCACTATGCTCATCTTCATCCTCCTCATAACCCTCATCAAACTTTGGGTTGCTTTTGACTTGCCCATCACTGGATCTCTGCAGATAAGCATACAAGCCGGAATCATATAGGGAATATTCGTATGGCATGGCATGGTTTTGCTCACCCTGAAAGCCTTAATTATCGTCTTAAACTCTTGATAAGTATTTGTACATTTGGTGCAATAGCATACAAACCAAACATCATCGTACTGACAGCTTTATAAAATGCACTGCACCACATCAATATCGGGATCAAGAAATTTTAAAGCCTATTTTAGTATTTGTCTGTCTGTACTTCCCACAATCTGCTTCTGGATGTTAACCACAAAAAGGGGGAGCCAAGTGCTATAAAACTCCCACTATGCACAAGGTCCAAGGCAGGTTCGGACCCTTGAAGTTAACCACAAAGACTCAAAATAAAAAAAAAGTGAAGATGTCAATAAGTCCAGGTGCATGTGTGAGGGTTTTGTTCCCTGATCCCTTTCTATTCTAGTTATGATTTGCTCATCTCACTCACACACAATGTTTTAATTAACTTTCAATATAATGATATTGACATATTAACTTTCATTAAAAAATATATTAGAAGCAACTTTTAGAATGCACAAGCATTATCAAACCAAGCATTTGAATTAACCTATGCTGACCCAGCCAATAGAAAAAAAGAAACAATTATCACTAGAAAAGAAAAAAATACAAACCTTGGTGCTTCCCCGAGATTTGCTTCCACTATCCACAGTGGGCTTGTCCTTAATAGGTTTCCTGTCAGTAACAACTTCAAAAACGGTGGGAAGATCATTGATCAAGCTAAATAAACGTTTCCTGCCATAAAGAATCAGGGGAACCATCAATGCACAGAGCTATATGCCAAGTTGCAGCAGATGCTGACCAAAAATGCTACAATTGGCACCAAAGAATAGCAACAGACATTGTAAATTGTATCTATTTGCATCTCTTCCAATCGCAGTAGCTTCTAATTGAAGGGAAAGCAATAAGGAAAAAATAGAAGAAACAATAGCAACAGTATACATATATTCTACCACACTAATGATAAATCAAACTAAATTGCATATATTTCCCTCGAGTATCTCTGGTGTCTCCTATTCCCTTAGTACCTCAAATAATCTTACAAAAGAAAAAACAACAGCATGATTGGAAAGAGATAAAAGCATTTCAGAAGTGATTTGATTTTCTTTTTTCCCAGATAAACATCCCTAAATCAAACACCCCAGATAATTGCCGTCTGTTAAAAATTGCCAACATTTATTTTACTTATTTGCTGAAAACAACCATGGATTAATACTAAGAAAACACTGACTAAGTCATAACTTTCATAGCTGTATCAATAGGTAAATTCAAATTGCCAATTTTCACTTAGTTGACTACTGGTAACAGACACATACTTTCATGGAGGATATTGGAGCAGTCACCATGGCTAGTGGCTACTCCTTGTTCCCAACCTGAACTTCATATTTTTGTTCTTTCAAATACTGCCCATCAAATGAGTGCGTGTATAAATGTCCAGCATCACCACATACCACAGAAAAAATAGGACCATCACCATTCTGTAAAAAATCCATTATTTCTTTTGACAGTCATCCACCATGACTATTTATATGTATTTTGACCAATAACTCCAATTGTTACCCATATATTCCAACATTAAACAATGTGCTTAAGCATGTCCTTAACAGATAGAGAACCACAACACTCGAATTACTACCACATGCATGACCTCCACCAAAGCTATAAATTGTACCTTTCATTGCGATTAAGACGAGCTCCAAGATAAAATGCCACAGAAAGCAACCACGAATCACTGTGCACAGCAACAAGAGACAGCCAGTCCCTGCGATTCATGCCGTCTCTAGCAAAATTGATTCCAAGAGCTGGCTCAGGGAGCTCTGGTGGAACCTCCTCTGCTGGCAGAGTTACCTCCCATGTTTCATTCGGATGCCCATAGAGGCACAAGTTCTCCTTATCTTAAACAAATATACACCAGAAACTTTGAATTTAATGTAAGGACACATAAATTATTAATTATTATTACAAAACCACAGACATTAATAATTTTCATAATTGATATAAATTTCAATTTACTTGTAACTGAAATCCAGCAAACTAAACATGGAACAACCCAAATGTTTGTGTCATAGAACAACTCAATCCTAGTCAAATTTAACGTTTCCACTAAAACTAAACATCACAACAATCATGCAAAAACTTTGACTTTTTAATATTTTTGCACTGTTGCACACCCATTTTTATTTCCCTCAAATTTCTCCGAGGGTTAAAAAAAGTCAACTTTGACTAACACCAACGAGCATGCACAATTCACTCACAACCCAGAAACAAAACAAATATATTTCTTTTACGTAAATTAATATATAAAATAATTACTTAAATAAACAAATCCGATCTGAGATTAACCTTTACCTGGATCACAGAGCCCATAAAATTCATCAACATCTGAGAGGGTAAAAAAAAAAAAGGAAAAAGTTTAGAACTTTGAGATTCAAAGCGTGAAAAAAACAAGACCCAGATACGAAATTCGAAAGATAAGAGTTACCTTGAGTCAAAGCACGAACAACACCGGTTCTTCGAGCGCTATAGTCCTTGAAGATCTCTTCAACGGTGCGGGGACTAGAAGCCATTTCCATAACCCAATTGAGATCTTAGAGAAAGGGATTGAAAATTTGGATTTGGGGGAGAACTAGAGGGAATTGAATTGGGCGAGAGGATGCATGAGAAATAGAAGGGATCCAAAAGGGTAAAGGGCAAAAGAGATGTAGAAAATAAGGAAAGAGTGGAAGGGTGTGTTTGTGTGTGTAAATAACGCTACTTCTTTTTCTTTTGCCAATTTTTACTTCTTCCTCGACTCTTTTTCTCTCTCTCTCTCTCTCTCTCTTTTTTCAAAGTAACCCACTTTTAAAATTTATATATCAAAATAATCTTCTTTTTAAATAATTTATTAAATTAATCTATTTTTGAATAAAAAATTATTTTTTAGTGACGTCATTTACTTGTTGACATGTCACGTGACAGGTCAAGATTGATCCGAAAAATTTGCAACAAATAAAAGTTTAAGATTTTTTTTGGTGCAAAAAAAGGTCAGCACCACATGGCGCACTCTGATGAAGTGACGCCAGATTGAATGGCACAATTGACCTGCCACGTGGCAGCTCCTGATTAATCCGTCAGTTTTTTTTTTAAAAGAATTTTTAAAAAGGTTTTTCTGGTTAAAAAAATTAAAAAAGAAAAGCAAATTGGATTATTAATTAATTAATATAATTCTATTAATAAATTTCATCATTATTTAATTATAATAATTAATAATACAAATACTAATAATATAATTAATAATTAATTAATACCAAATAAAATTTATTATTATATAATTATACTAATTAATAATAATATACTAATATTAAAATAAAATTATACCAATTAAAAGGTATAATTATTAATTTTAAAATACTAATTTTAAAAGGTATACTATACTAATTTTAAAATACAATTATACAGTTATTTCATTATGTTAATTATTAATTAGTATAATTATATAATGATAAAATCTAATTGGTTTTAATTAATTATAAATTATATTACTAGTATTATTAATTAGTATAATTATATAATAATAAAACTTATTAATAGTATTATATTAATTAATTATTAATCTAATTTTCTTTTCCTTATTTTAAATTTTTTAACCCAAAATCCTTTTAATTGGTATAATTGTATTTTAAAATTAGTATATTATTATTAATTAGCATAATTATATAATGATAAAATTTAATTGGTATTAATTAATTATTAATTATATTATTAGTATTATTAATTAGTATAATTATATAATGATAAAACTTATTAATAGTATTATATTAATTAATTAATAATCTAATTTTATTTTCCTTATTTTAAATTTTTTAAACCAAAAACCTTTTAATTGGTATAATTGTATTTTAAAATTAGTATATTATTATTAATTTGCATAATTATATAATGATAAAATTTAATTGGTATTAATTAATTATTAATTATATTATTAGTATTATTAATTACTATAATTATATAATGAAAATTATGTATTAATAGAATTATATTAATTAAATAATAATTTTATTTTATTTTCTTAATTTTAATTTTTTAACTAGAACCTTTTAATTGGTATAATTGTATTTTAAAATTAGTATATTATTATTAATTAGTATAATTATATACTGATAAAATTTAATTGGTATTAATTAATTATTAGTTATATTATTTGTATTATTAATTAGTATAATTATATAATGATAAAATATAATTGGTTTTAATTAATTATTAATTATATTATTAGTATTATTAATTAGTATAATTCTATAATGATAAAATTTATTAATAGTATTATATTAATTAATTAAGAATCTAATTTTATTTTCTTTATTTTAATTTTTTTAACCCAAAAACCTTTTAATTGGTATAACTGTATTTTAAAATTAGTATATTATTATTAATTAGTATAATTATATAATGATAAAATCTAATTGCTTTTATTTAATTATTAATTATATTATTAATTTGTATTAATTATATAATGATAAAATTTAATAATAGAATTATATTAATTAAATAATAATCTAATTCTCTTTTCTTTATTTTAATTTTTTTAACCAGAAAGCCTTTTAATTGGTATAATTGTATTTTAAAATTAGTATATTATTATTAATTAGTATAATTATATAATGATAAAACTTAATTGGTATTAATTAATTATTAATTATATTATTAGTATTATTAATTATTATAATTATATAATTAAAATTATGTATTAATAGAATTATATTAATTAATTAATAATCTAATTTCCTTTTCTTTATTTTCATTTTTTTAAAAAGAAAACCTTTTAATTGGTATAATTATATTTTAAAATTAGTATATCATTATTAATTACTATAATTATATAATGATAAAATTTAATTTGGCATTAATTAATTATTAATTATATTATTAGTATTATTAATTATTATAATTATATAATGATAAAATTTTGTAATGGTATTATATTTATTAATTAATAATCTAATTTTATTTTTTTTTAAATTTTTGTAACCATAAAAATCTTTTTTTTAAAATTTTTTTTGCAAAAAACACTGACGGACCAATCAGGAGCTGCCCACGTGGCAGGTCAATGGTGCCGGTCAAACTGGCGCTACTCCACCAGAATGCGCCACGTGGTGCTGAACTTTTTTTTTTCCGCCAATTTTTTTTTTTTTTTGCATTTTTTCTGACCAATCATGACATGCAAGTGGCAGGTCAACAAGTCAATGACGCCAGTCAAACTGGCGTCACTAAAAAAAAATTATTCAAAAGTAGATTAGTTTGATAAATTGTTTCAAAAGAGTGGTTATTTTGATATATAGTTTCTAAAAGTGTGTCACTTTGAAGAAAAAAAAAAACCCCTTTTTCTCACTTACAAACTTCCAAACTACGATCTAGTTTTAATTAATCTATATCTCCCTTAACAGAATTTTTAAATAAATCACTATACTTCAAGTATTTTTTTTTTGTTTCGAACTTACCATAATTAGGACCTTGAGCAATGCTAGTATCACACTCCTCTTAACTAGGGGTGTTAAACCGAAAATCGATCAAAAAAACTGAAAAAAATCGATGTCTATTGGATTTTTTTGGATCTTATTTTGTGAAAACTGATTGTATCGGATTTTGAATTTCTTTTCTTAAGCCGAATCAATCCAAACCAAACCACATATATAAAATCTAATATATATTTATTCCACTTTTTGCATTATTATTTTTTTATTTATTGGTTTTTTTCCTAATAATATTTACTAGTTTGATTTGATATAATTTTTTTTTACTATTTCTAAGTTTCAATAAAAAAAAAAGATGTTATGAAACTAGTTGATGGTGGATATTTATTTATTATGTACATATTTTATGAAATTATTACATGAATATATAAACCACTATATACATGTTTAAGATTTTATTCAATTTAGCTTGTAATCTTGATTATTTGATGTAATATAAATATGTAATGATGTGTCGGTACAAACTGAATCAACCGAATCGATCCAAAGTGCATTTAATCGGATCGGATTTTTCTAAGGAAGCCATCCAAACCGAACCGAACCGCATGCTCTTTTTATCTTTGGATCGAATGACATTTTGCCTCCAAACCGAACCGCGAACACCCCTACTCTTAACACACCCTCTATTATTTGGTGAATTTCATGTGGGACCATATGTTTTGGTGGGTCTCACATGAAATCCATCAAATAACTGAGAGTGTGTTGAGAATGAGTGTGATATAAAGTGTGATAAAGAGTGTGATGCTAGCATTTTTCTTAGGACCTTTGGTTTCCTAATGGTTCCACGGAGTATCCCACAAGTATAGAGCCATTGAACCCGCTATAAGACTAATATTCACTCGGGTGCTTAGTCATAGTTATGGTTCTATACCCATCGCCAATAATGTGTTTTGTGGAATTCGATTATGGTGCTCCCCATACGAGCTCACAACGTGCAACCAACTGAGCTACACCCATAAGATTTCTAAACAGAAAATTTATAATTGCGTCATTCAAACATTTTTTTCGTTAGAGTTTCTTTTGTGTTCCAAAAAGTATATGTACCTACTTGATTTTTTTTTTGAAAAAATATACATGCCTACTTGAATTTTTTCTAAAAGTTCATGGGGCACAAATGATGAGTGGATGGAAAGGGAACCCTAATTATGATTTTTCTATATATTAAGGGATTCAATTAAAAACTTTTTAAATATAGAGATTTTAAAAAAATCAAATAATTAAAGGACCTACATATTAATTTAACCTAAACTTTACGAAGAAAGGTTAAGGTTAAATAATGTGATCAAGCTTCTATTCACAGTACCCTTGTGTTTAAATGGATGGAGGATTCAAGTTCCTTTTGTTAACTTTGAAGGAAAACATACAATCTAAATACCATACAGATACAAATCATAGCATGTCATTCTCATGTTAATCAAAGTAAAGAGGAGGATTCCATACCTTGGAGATTTGCAGAATCCATCCCAGCAGATCAAAGGATGAGAAGATGAACGGTTTCACAATATTGGAGAAGATGAGAGGGTTACTCCTCTCTTTCTGGTAGGTTTTTTTTGGTTGTGTTACTGACTGTGAGAATGCTTAATGGGGAGGCTATTCTTATAACCTACCAGCAGAGAGTAGGGACCTCTCAATGGGTTAATATTAGATATGACCCATCCCATCATAGGGTCATTCTTTAGTAAATACCCAACAACTATTTTATCAATTGGTTACGTAATTAGGAATTAATATTATAACTGATATATTATAATTTAATTATAATTTAATAACTAATTAATGCTAATCCATTGTTATACATATTAAAATTTAACATTCTCCCACTTGGATAGCATTAATCAATTATTAAAGAGAAATACCAGTTACGATCTAAACACACGTTAACCAGCAGTATAAGAAATACAAGCTTTAACAATGCAGAAATAGTATCCGATAGGGAAGTAAATCATACATGCTAAAGACTCATATTTCACATAAAGATTGATGAATATAAAATTGCATATAATTAATAAAGAGAAATATGCAATTCAAAAGATGGTCCAAGCATCTTAAAATGCTATAAGAGATATGAAACCAAGAATGACGTCAATTTACATATCTCATAAAAAAAACGATAATGGGCAAATAATAGTTTCAGACTCCTACTAATCCAATACATCAAAAGACTTAACTAAGCCCATATGAATTACATGATTCCGGAATATTCCAACAGTTAAGCCTTTGGTTAGTGGATCAGCAAGCATGTTTCCTGTATCAATATGCTCAATACGAGTCTGAAACTCCTGAATCTTCTCTCTAACGAACAAATATTTCACATCAAAATGCTTAGTGCGAGAAGAGCTTCTATTGTTATGAGAGAAGTTCACAACAGCAGTATTGTCACAATATATCACAAGTGGCCTAGATATGCTTTCAACAATATGAAAGCCAGAAATCAAATTTTTCAGCCACATGGCTTGACAAGTAGCCTCATAGCAAGCAACATACTCTGCTTCCATGGTAGAAGTAGAGCTGTAAGCGTCTGTTTGACGCTTTTCAAGAAATAGCTCCTCCCGCCATCATAAAGATAAAGCCGAAGTAGATTTTCGGTCGTCAGGGCAACCTGCGAAAATCAGAATCAGAATAACCAGTGACCTGAAGTTGATCAGACTTCTTATAGGTCAACATATAATCTTTGGTTCCCTGCAAATATCTCATGACCTTTTTTACGGCTTTCCAATGACCCAAACCTGGGTTGCTCAAGTATCTCCCTAAAGCATTTACAGCAAAAGCAATGTCGGGACGAGTACAGACTTGAGCATACATTAAACTGCCAACAGCGGAAGCATATGGGACCTTTTTCATTTCATTTATTTCTACATCATTTTGAGGACATTGAGATTTAGAGAATTTTTCTTCACCCTTTTGAACAGGTGCAGCACATGGGGAGCAAGAATGCATGTTAAACCTTTTGAGGACCTTTTCAATATATCCTCTTTGAGACAATCCAAGAACACCACGTGACCTATCACGATAAATCTGGATGCCTAAAACAATGAAGCATCACCAAGGTCTTTCATATCAAAGTGGCTGCTCAACATGAGTTTTGTCTCGGTCGGGATTTTAACACAATGCTAGCAAGAAGTATATCATCAACATATAGAACGAGAATGATGAATCCACCCTCACAAGTCTTCAAGTAAACACACCGATCCGAGGCATTTTCTTTGAAGCCAAGAGAAGTGACAACCTGATCAAACTTCAAATACCATTGTCCGGAGGCCTGTTTCAGTCCATAAATAGACTTATTCAGCTTGCAAACCAAGTGCTCTTTGCCTGTTTCTTAAAAACCTTCAGCTGAACCATGTAAACATCTTGATGAAGGTCTCCATTCGAAATGCCGTCTTCACATCCATCTGGTGAAGTTCTAGATCAAAATGAGCTACCAAAGCCATGACAACTCGAAATGAATCTTTCAGAGAGACTGGTGAGAAGGTCTCCTTATAGTCAATGCCTTCTCTTTGGTTATAGCCTTTAGCTACTAATCGGCTTTGTACCTTTCAACTTTACCATCTCGGAGTACGTTTGGTTTTGAAAACCCATTTGCATCCAACAGGTTTACAACCTATTGGCAATTCCTCCGGACTCCAAACACCATTATGAGACATAGAAGATAACTCATCATGCATAGCATTCAGCCAATCGAAGCATGAGAGTTAGAAATTGCCTCCTCAAAGGTAATAGGATCATCATCATCATTGAGGTCAAACTCATGTTCCCGAAGATATACAACATAATCATCTGGTATGGAAGGTCTGCGCACTCTTTGAGATCGTCTCGGTGGAATTTCATCAACAATAAGATCATGTTCTTGTTCATCTACAAGCGGTCTTTGCCACACCATCTTCATGTTGAAGATTTCGATCAACATCATCACTGGAATCAAAACTTCGTAGGAAAAGGAACAACTGGTATAGGAACAATGGTGCGATCTTCTTTAAGAGTAATCGGTCGTGGTATATCACTCCCACTATCCAAGTCATCCTCAAAGAAAACCGCTCGATCAGATTCGACGACTCGCATAGAATGAGATGGACAATAGAATCTGCTACCTCTGGAACCCACACAATAGCCAATAAAGAAGCCACTAACAGTCTTAAGATCAAGCTTCTTAGACTGAGGATTATAAGGTCTAACTTCTGCCTTACAACCCCATACATGAAAATGTTTCAAACCCGGCTTCTTTCCACTCATGAGCTCATATGGAGTTTTTGGTACAGACTTGCTGGGTACTTGATTTAGAATGTAGACAGCAGTTTTTAAGGCATCTCCCCAAAGAAAGTCTGGCAATGATGAATGGCTCAACATACATCTTACCATCTCCATAAGTGTGCGGTTACGCCTCTCTGCAACTCCATTTTGCTCAGGAGTACCAGGCATAGTGTATTGAGCTTCAATACCGCATTCCTCAAGAAATCTTGCAAAAGGTCCTGGGTTTCTACCCGTCTCATTATATCTACCATAGAATTCTCCACCTCTGTCAGATCTTACACTTTTTATTTTCCTACCAGTTTTCAACTCAACAGCAGCCTTAAAGGATTTGAAAGCATCTAGAGAACTAGACTTTTCTTGCAGAAGATCTATCCATCCATATCTCGAGAAATCATCTATAAAGGTAATAAAATACCCATATCCACCCATGGCAGTGGGTGTAATAGGTCCACACAGGTCGGTGTGAATCAACTGTAACACATCGTCATACCTATTTGCGGCTTTATTCCTAACCTTGGCAGTAAATTTGCCCTTGATGCAATCAACACATGTATCAAAATCGGAGAAGTCTAGATCATGGAGAATACCTTCCTTGACTAGCCTTTCAATACGGGGCCTAGAAATATGCCCCAAACGTCGATGCCATAACATAGAAGATTGTTCATTAATCCTACTGCGTTTGTTTCCAACAAAGAGAATTAATGGACATGTCATGCAGATCTAACATATAAAGGCCATCACGTAAAACTCCCTGAACCAACGGAAACAGAATCTGAATAAACAAGCAATTTCCCATTACCAAACTTAAAAGTGTAACCACATTTATCCAAAGCGGCAAATCAAGTTCCTTCTCATAGAAGGTGCATACACAAACATCTCTTAAAAGCAAATTATGTCCGGAAGGCAAAAGTAAAGAAACAATCCCAATGTCAATAACAGAAACTCCAGCTCCATCTCCCATTATAATCTTGGACTCAGCATCACTTGGTTTCCTCAGGCTTGTGAACCCCTGCAAGGAATTCACAACATGAATGGTTGCACCTGAATCTAACCACCAAGTATTTGGAGGAACATCAATGACATTGGATTCAAAGCATGTTAGAGCCTTCTCAAAAGTCATAAATTTCTCCCCAACAGCTTTCTGATATTCTTTAGCATTATCGGTCTCTAAGATACTCTGCCTGATGGATTTTTCCATAGTATACTTCATCACTTTCAGGCACACTCTATTAGAGTATTCCCATTTCTCATAAGCAATCCTCTGTGCTGCAGTAGACTCATTTATGAGAGCAGCTGGCTTGTCTTCCCTCAAGGCCAGATCCAAGTCAGCAATGGTTAAGTAGAGATTTAGAGTCTCTTTCCAGTCCTCATATTTTGTCCCATTTAGAGTTTTGACAGAATTTGGGTTTGAGGATGAAATAAAACATAGAATAAGGAATCATTAAGAATTGAAGGGTAATATGATTCCATATATATGTTCAGCCAATCTTGCCCATAATACAAATTTCTTATTCATTATAATTCCGCCTAAGGGTCCCGAATCATAATAAATAAGAAATACAATAAGAAGAATAATACAATGTACAAAACTTACATCACCAAAATTTCTAATACCGATAGGGTACTTGAAACCATAATTGACATAAGCTTTAAGACAATAGTACAATGTATAATAACGAATTACATTAATAATAGTACACCGATAGGGTATAATTATTATTAATATAATACAAATATAACACATCGGAATAATTAATTATTTAACAACACAAATTTTGTATAATTATACCCACGATAGGTGAGTTCGTGAACTATACAAAATATCAACGATCATGCTACAATTATACATTAGAATAATTAACCGTTTAACAACACAAATTTTGTATAATTATACCCACGATAGGTGAGTTCATAACTATACAAAATATCAACAGTCATGCTACAATTATACATTAGAATAATTAATTTTTTAACAACACAAATTTTGTATAATTATACCCACGATAGGTGAGTTCATAACTATACAAAATATTAACAGTCATGCTACAATTATACATTAGAATAATTAATTTGTATAACAAATGCAGCATAGAACACACAACTTAATTCACATAAGGCTCTAAAATTAATTCCATCTATATGACACATGATCAAAGAGAGTATAACATATCATAGTGTCACAAAAAAAGGTAGAGAACAATCCAAAAATTTTAGATCAAAACCTTAGAGTACAGTATTAAAAAATACAATATATTTTTTTCGGTTTTAACCATATAAAATATTCGCGAGGCGAGAGGTATCTCGCGAGGCGAAACTTGTGAAAAGTCAGCAACGTTTGGTCTTCTCGCGGGTACTCGCGAGGCGAGCAAAGTGTTCGCGAGGCGACCCTGAAACCTTTCATTTTCCTAGAACAGTCAGCCTTCGGGGTCGCGAGGCGAGGAACATGTTCGCGAGGCGACCCAGAGACCTTTCATTTTCCGAGAACAGTCAGCCTTTCCGGGTCGCGCGGCGAGAAACGCAATGCTGGGCGACCCGAGAGAGGATGACAATTTCACTTGTTCTTCCCGCTTTCAGATTCGCGAGGCGAGAATAATCTCGCGAGGCGAATCTGGAATTCCAACCCAGAATCGCGAGGCGAGCAAAACTCGCGGGGCGATTGAACCAGTTTCACGCAAAAGGGAAACGAAAAACAACGATTTCTCACGTTTTATTTAATGAAATCCAACGATTTTCGAGTATGTTACTCGAATAACATGTGAGAAGAAAAACCCTTAAACAATTTTCGAAATCATTGGCCAGAATCATAGTTTCGAACTTTGAAGAACAAGTATGAAAAACGAAAGTTGTTGAAGGAAAACTTACAATTTTCATATTGATATAACATGATATGAAAATTCCTAACAATTTTCAGAACAGCTATAACATGTATCTATCCAAGTCTCTGATACCAATTGAAGGAAAACATACAATCTAAATACCATACAGATACAAATCATAGCATGTCATTCTCATGTTAATCAAAGTAAAGAGGAGGATTCCATACCTTGGAGATTTGCAGAATCCATCCCAGCAGATCAAAGGATGAGAAGATGAACGGTTTCACAATATTGGAGAAGATGAGAGGGTTACTCCTCTCTTTCTGGTAGGTTTTTTTTGGTTGTGTTACTGACTGTGAGAATGCCTAATGGGGAGGCTATTCTTATAACCTACCAGCAGAGAGTAGGGACCTCTCAATGGGTTAATATTAGATATGACCCATCCCATCATAGGGTCATTCTTTAGTAAATACCCAACAACTATTTTATCAATTGGTTACGTAATTAGGAATTAATATTATAACTGATATATTATAATTTAATTATAATTTAATAACTAATTAATGCTAATCCACTGTTATACATATTAAAATTTAACAAACTTTTGTTAAAGCTAGGGTAGGAATACCATAAGCGGTCGAGAACTTATCGTGGATGCTATGTACTTTCAGAAAATTAATTTTAATGACGAGAAACAAAAGCAAAACAACTAATTGAGAAAATGAAAGTGCAAGATCAAAGAAAGATCATCCAAGACCAAGAGAAAAAATTCAAGGGTATATATAGCTTAAGTTTGGTCTTAGGATTATTTGTAAGCTTCAAGTGTAGGATTGACTATTAATATTGAAATAACTAAAATTGGTTTTAAAATTGAAAATGGCCTTGAGGTTTTTCAAAAACTTGGAAAAATGTTTTCAATAATTTATGAAATGAGCTAAATGTTAAAAATGATTTTCATAAGTGTTAAGAATGTTCTTAAGGTTGAAAAACATCATTTTTCTGTTAAATGAACTAATATAATCGATTATCATATGACCCATAATCAATTATTGGCTTCTGAAAAACTCAGAACAGCAAACAGACAACTCATAATCGATTATGTGATGCCCATAATCGATTATCTTTTGAATTTTTCAGTTCTGGTAGAAAGCTGATAATTGATTATCTGTCAGGCCATAACAGATTATTTTTGGCCCATATAATCGATTACAGGATTGCTCATAATCGATTATACGTCGCAGAAAGTGTAGAAAATGCGTGACAGCTGTACAAAAGGGTCATATTTTCACCCCTCACTATAAATACACTAGAGTAACTCCGAAAACCCTAGGCTACTACTCTTAGAACACTTGAACAACAACTCTAGTCTCACTAATCAATCTTTCACTCTTGGGATCCAGATTTGAGCCAATCCTACACAAGAGTTATAGTGTGCTTCAACTTGTATTGTTCAACCTTTTGAGGTATTTTTCTTTGTAATCCTTTTTGCTTGATTTTGTTGGTTAAAGAGAGTGAGGAATCTCTCTAGTTTGTGACTGTAACAAGGGTGGGGGATCCCAAGTGAAGAGTGCCCAAGTTTGTAAAGCTTGGATTTGCTTTAGTGGAAAATACTCACAAATGTATTGTGGGGACTAGATGTAGGTCACTCGAGGGAGTGATTGAACCAGTATAAATCGATTGTGTGATTTTCTCTTCTTTATCTTTTTACAATTTCTCAAAAATTAGTCTAGGTCACAAAAAGTGGACAAAAAATTTAAGATCTCAATTCACCCATCTCTTGAGATTGAAGCCACTTGGTAACACTTATTGTCTAAGGTGTTAATATAGTTGGGATGTCTTTTTCCATTGTGATGCTTTTGCATGTCATTTTTACTTTAAAAAAAATTTGAAAATTGATTATACTTATATAATTTGTTAATTATATATTTTTTTTATCTACTTCGAGGAGTATCCCACCTCCAACCTGAGACGGGGACTAATCTCCCGCGGGAGTTTGTTCGGCACCTCTAAGGGTGGCATCCCTCCCAGCTGAGGTTTTTTTCCATATCCAAGGTTCGAACTCGAGACCTTGGTTAAGGGACGAGAGGCCTTTAACCACTCACGCCAACCTCAGTTGGTATTTATTAATTATATATGATATATCTATATAATATATTTATTTTATAAACAATATAATAATATGACCTTGGGGCCATGGGAGTCAAGTTATTTGAGTTCGAGAGGCTTCTTTATTATCATTAGGGAAAAAAGAACCTAGTTGGAAAAAAATGTGGTAAGATAGCTTGATAGGTTGGTAACTAGTATGGGTGTTCGCGGATTTGATTGGGTCGGTTTTGAGTCAAAAAGTCATCCGATCCAATGATAAAAACAACATGCGGTTTGGATTGGATTGAGTTATTTCCTTCAGAATATCTCATCCAATCCAATCAAATGTGGTTTGGATTGGATTGGATAATTCGATTTTTATCATACTTTATTTTTTCTTTTGTCAAGTGTCCTTTCTACTAATTTAATAGTAGACAAAAGATAATATTCATTTAAGGGAGCTAGTTTAGAGTGCACAACACCTATTTTAATCCCTCTCTATACTAGAACAGTAAAACATTTATGAAAGGCAACAACTATTTGTTCTTATTAACCATTATTTGATTTGACGACAAGTGAGTAAAATTCTTGACCAATTTTGAGTGTTTGAGTAAAATAATTATTGATATTTTTTATTACGTTCTTTTATGTTAAATATACTTTTATGTTAATTCTTTGTATCTACTCTCACTTATGCTATTTTTTCCTTGAACTAGCTATGAATGAATTGTACCTAATTATTTTTCTAATTTTCTTAATTGGTCTCCTATTTTTCATGTATACTGGATCAAGTATATACATGATATACAGTCAAACTTTTAGCAAAATATAACTTCAAGACATTAACATTTATTCTAAACATTCTCATATATGTTATTATAACAAAAATATTAAAGAGATTGAATGTGTTAATTCGTATATAAAAGTATGAAAACAATACTTAAGTATGAGTAATATTATAATTTTGAAAATAATAGTATATGTATATAGTAATTCGGTTTGGATTGGTTTTCCCTATGGGATCCAAAATCCGATCCAATCCAATGAAAGTTGAGCAGTTTTTTCGGTTTTTGGTTTTTTCGATTTTCAATTTGTTCGGTTTTTAGTTTTTCGACTCGGTTTTTATGGTTTGAATTGGTTTGGATCGGTTGATGAACACCTCTAGTAACTACTAGGCAATAACTAATTTAACTTGCGATTTAAATAGATTCTACGTTCCTTTCAACAAAATCTGCAAATGACACCTTTTTTCTGTTGTCACATAGCATCAAATTATATTACACGATTGCCATTGTAAACGTGGATTTGGTTGAATGAAACACAAATCCAAACACACTATAAACTTGTAGACCCATATTTAAATGGGCATACAATTGGAAAGTACAAACCTATGAGCCATGATCTGTCTACTTAGCTCGACATTCATCATCTATGATTTGAATTGTAATGGTTTAGGTTGGATATATATGGTCCAAACCCTATAAATTGACACCCTTACATAACTTGTTGCTTGACAACCTAACTATACATAGAAGCTTTATATATATCTCAAAAGCATACTGTGAACACCTAATTTTGTCCGGGTATTTTATCATTTTAATTAATGTTTACAAAATAAAATAAAAAAATAAAAAATAAAAATAAAAAATACAGAAAAATAAAATTGTTCATGTTATTGGCCCCAATTTGTTTTTGTTACAAGTTTTTAGTCCATCATCCAGCCCATTACACCTTTGGCCCAACCGCTAATTAAAATAAAAACAAAAGGACAAAAATTAGTTAAAGTTGAAAAGCAAATAATAAATAAATAAAAATGAAAAATTGCCTTGCACCCTTTGTCATCCACGTACAGTGTCCTTAATTTCCTCTGCCATGGTTTTTCCTTAAGTTCCTCTCTTTAACCAGCATACTCCCAAGCTCAATAAGAGTAGGACAGGGGGCTAGTTCACGTTTCAACTGGCAAAACACCCAGCAAATCAGAATCCTCTTTTAGCTAATTTTCAGAACTTGGGGAAAAGGGTTATGCCTAGATCAGAGAAAAGAGGCACAAAAATGGGAATTGAAGGGACTAGAGCATGGTAACATCTGCAACACTCAAGCTTGCAAGGTCCCAATGACATTGAGAAGAGTTCATCTTCTTCTATAAAAAAGGGCCCAACAGAGACAACTGGAGAAAAAAACAGACAGAAAAATCTGAGGAAGGGGAGAGAGGACACAGAAAAATCTGAGGAAGGGGAGAGAGGACACAGAGAAAAATCTGAAAGAGGGAGGATTAGCGCGAGAAAAAAACGAGGAACACAACAACGAAACAACGAGAGGAGAAGGCGGGAACAACAAGCCAACCCTCTTTCTTTCTTTCGGTCTTTTTTCCTTCCGCCTCCCTCATCATCTCCGGCCTCTCATTCTTCATCTCCTTCAACAGAACCAGCAACAACAAAACAGAAAAAGGAAACCACACACATAGATCATGGCGAAGAACAGAGAGGAGGAGGAAACACCCTCGGTCTCCCGGCGTCACCACCACACAGCGGCCATGAACCACCGTCACGTTTAGCTCCGTCACATCCTCCGTCCGAGCTCCGGCTTGCGTCGCGGGTCGCAGATCCGCCGTCCTCGAACCCCGGTGCGCCACCTCCACTCCATTTCCTCAACAACAGAACCCAGTTCCATCGGACGCCACCCCCTTCTTCTCCATCGCTTCCAATCTGCTCTGCTCACTCGGCCATCCGTCACCACCGCGTGCAGAACCGTCACCACCGTGTGCAGAACTGCCGTTCTGGTGCCCAACCTCGCCGCGCCGCGAACCGCGATCGCCCCCTGCTTCTCCGCCATCGTCCCCCTCGAAGATGCCAGCTTGAGTCGCGTGCACAGGTCCGGATCCGCCGCAACTCCGCCGGTACGCCGCTCCTTCTGCAACCGTGTCGTGGTTCGCTCGCCGCTGCCGTGGTTGCTTGCTCTGGCTCTGCGCACCCGTGATCGTGAAGAAGAAAGGGTTTGGTTTCATCCACTCAAACCTCACTCTTTGTTTGTTATATGATGTTATGACATAGTCTGGCCACTTTGCTTTTCTTTGTTTTGTTTATTGGTTGTTTTATATTGTTTATTCTATTTGTTTAAATTGAATTGTTAATGGGTTACATAAGTTAACTAGCTGGCCCAAATCAAATGAGGTTCCACCAAATTTTAATTGGGTTTGGGTTGATAAATGAATAAAAAGGGGTTTTGTATTTTCTTTTTTTTCTTTGGAAAATCTAAAAGCGAATGAATAGAAAATGTAAAAATAATAATAATAATAATAATAATAATAATAATAATAATAATAATCGAAAAATAATTATGGGATTGCTTTGTGAGAGGTTTCACACTCAATTCCTTAGATGCGAGATAGCTCTGTGGACGTATTTGCCATGTTCTACCTCGTTTAGGAGTTTTTGACATAAAAAAAATATTAAATAAATAAAAAACGAAAATACATAAAATCCTTTTTCTAAAAAATTAAATCAAAACAAAATCAAATCTTTTTTTATCAAAATTAAAATCAACCAACCAATCAAAATTTTCAAAGAGAACTACGTGGCTTTGAGTTTCCCATCGCACCCGGGAATACGTAGGAGCAAGATAAATCATCTTGTCGGGCCAAAACTAAATTTTCCTTTTTTTGTCTCTCTTTTTATGTTAAAATAATTAATCAAAATAATTAAACTTTTCTCTTTCCAGGGATGCTCTATGGACACGGTGCCATGTTTAATCCCTTAGATTTGAGGTTGCCCTGTGGACTCATGTGACATGTTCAACCTCATTTAGTTTTTATAAACTATAAAGTTTAAAAAAAAATAAAAATTAATAAAAAATTAAAATATTAAAAGCGAAAAATAATTCTTTCTTGTAAATAATTTTTGGGGTAAAATAAATATTTAAAAGGCTGTTAAAATGTTTTTTTGCACAATTAACTTGAGGTACCGTTTTTAAACGGGCGATGTGGGGTGCTAATACCTTCCCTACTCGTAACCGACTCCCGGACTCATATCTCTCTTTTTTAAAAAAGATCAGTTTACCTTTAAATAATTGGGTTTTCTAAGATTTTCCCAATAAAAATCTTAGTGGCGACTCCTCTATTTTTATCTCTTTTCGCGGCTCCCGGACGGGACGGTCGCGACAGCTGGCGACTCCACTGGGGACTTTAGAGAGTCAGGCCTATCATAGTTGGTTGTGCAACTTCTTTTAATAACTTTGAAAATATTAGTTTTACCCCTCTTTGTTTTATTTGTTTTGTAAATTGTTATATGCTTTAATATATGCCTTTGTATATTCTTGCAACCCTAGGGTAGAGAATTATTATGTTGTTGGCTGTTCTTTTTTGCATGTGTGATGTAGTTTTCATTTTAATAGGTTTGGAGCAGGTTTGTATGCTCCCAACACACACATCACTCACACTCATTTCACACACTTTTAGCTCTATACCCGAGCTTGTGGAAGCTTAAGGATTAGGCGGTGTGTCGACATTGTCATTGAAGAGGTCTTGTACCCCCCTGATGTTTGTCGATTCACCACCCGAGTTGTACCCGATATCATGGGATGGTCATATTGAGAGGGTTTATCCCTACTTGTGGCTAGACTCATGAGTCGGATCCTTATCTTTCGAGATAGGGGCAATCTGGGGACCATGGATTTTAGAAGTCTAGAACCTACCCAATTTTCACTGATAGAGCAAACTTAGGGGCCAACCAATTAGAGTTATGACTTCAGCTGTGTCCGACCCTAAGTTTTAACCGTCTTAAGACACAAAAGGGGGCATGATTATTCTCTACCTTTCTCTTCATATTCATACATCCATTTCAATTTTCAAAATAGGAAACGACCCATTTTTTTTTAAAAACAAAAAAAAACAAAAAAAACCATTTCATGCATTCAAAAAAGAAAAAAAGAACTTTTTTTTCGCTTCATTTGTCTCTAAACAAAGAATTCTCATTTGTCTCCAAACAAAGAAAATAAATTCATTCATCTCATGCATTTATAAAAAATGATTCTTCTAAAAAAAAAATAAGAAACTCATTTCATGTATCACTGTTTTGATAGAAGCTCCTTCATGCATCTCATGTATTAAAATTTGGGTAAGTATAAAAAAAAAAAAAAAGTAAATCTTTTCCATGCAACCCGTGCATTAACACCTTCTTGGGTCAAGAAAAATCTTTTTCATGCATCTCAAAAGGTTATCTTCAGTAAACTTTCACAAATAAGGATTTAATCCCTTTTCCCCAAACTTCACAGTGACTTTTTGAATAATTGCTCTGTGGCACCCTTATTGGACTCGATCACAAGCCAAAATCATGGATGAGGAAGAGCAAACGCAGAAGTTCATAGAAGATTGGAGTCAACTCAAAGAGAAGATGACCCAAATGATGGTAATGTTGCAAGTCATGCAGAAGGAAAAGAACACGAATGAGAGCCCTTGACCTCAATCAAGAGCAGTGAAGGCCATACCTCTTCTCACTCATGAGAACAGCCAACAAGGGGTCGTGATGTCTTTCATGGCTACCCAAGCAATCAAAATCGTCCCTCATTTGACCCAAGCAATCCCCATATGGTCTTCCTCGAGGATTTGTGCCGCCGATCGCTCCTGGACCAACAAATGGCAATCCAAACTCACAAAACACAACCTGCACCACAGATCCCCACCAATTCTATGGTGCATTCCGTTAACCCAAACACTTCACCATTCACCTTCCACATTGGTGCCAATGGGATCCAAGTGGCACGGGGCTTCGCTTCCCACAGTATGTTCCTGTGAATCGGTCGTGTGAGAATCCTCAATCCATAGAAAGGCCTGGAGGTTCTAGAGGAAAGATCGCGAACTATTGAAGGGCAAACAGTCATGGTCTTCGGGATGCCTCTGAACTCGTCTAGTGCCCAATGTCGTAATACCTCCAAAATTCAAAGTGCCGATTTTGACAAATACATAGGAACCACTTGTCCAAAAGCCACTTAACCATGTACGTCGGGAAGATGGCATCACATGCCCGGGATGATAAGCTCTTGATTCATTTCTTCCAAGATAGTTTGACTGGGCAGCTTCAAATTGGTACATACACCTCGAGCGGGCCCACATTCGATCCTTCAAAGACCTAGCGGATGCATTCACGAAACAATACAAGTATAATATTGACATGGCTCCCGATAGGATGCAACTTCAAAATATGTTAAAAAGGGATACGAGAAACCTTCAAGGAGTATGCACAACGGTGGAGAGAATTGGCTGCTCAAGTAGAGCCCCCATTAACTGAGAAGGAAATTATAGCAATGTTCATTGATACACTTCAGCCACCCTTCTATGATAGAATGATTGGAAGTGTATCATCAAACTTTTCTGACATGGTTATCATTGGAGAAAGAATTGAGAATGGGATGAGAAATGGTAAGATTGTTGAAAGTTCTGTGGGGGTAGCCGGGATGACAAAAGCTCCATTTGTCAAGAAGAATGAAGAAGAGGCACATGTTGTGGCATCAGAGCAAGAGTCTGAGTGGTCTGGGCATTGGATACCGGGTCAAATATCTGTCAACTCTCAACCGTCTTTTCAAACAACCTACACTCCATATTATCCATCACATCACCAACCTAACCATCCATATGTAGCCGCCATCTCACAATTTCCAACCCAATCCTATCCTATGAGGACACCATACCACCCATCAAACCCTTTCCAACATCAAACCTTTCCCACCATACCGCCCCAACAAAACCTAAATGCAAATCAAAGGAGACAACCTTACAACCCAGAAAAGAATCCCATGCAGTTTGACCCTATACCTATGACTTACACGGAGCTATTGCACAACCTTATTGAAAAATCTTTGTTGGTCCCGGTCTCGACCAGGGCGGTACAACCCCCATACCCAAAATGGTTTGACCCAAATGTCAAGTGTGACTATCATGGGGGTGTGATAGGTCATTCAACTGAAAATTGCAAAACCTTAAAGTATAAAGTGCAAGATTTGATCAATGCAAATGTGCTAAGTTTCCAGCGAGACACTCTTGGTGCAGGAGGTTCTGGAGTCCATACCGTAGAGGACACTTTGGAACATGACCTTTGAATCTTGTGTAGAGTAATTCATTGATGCAAATCCTTTAGCTCTGCACAAGGCTTTAGGAAGTTTTTAATAATGGGCTTACTTGTTTCCATTTCAGTATGAATAAATGAATGCATTGAGTTTCCTTCCTTTCCTTCATCTTCTGATTTTACCTTCATCCTTCTTCTTTTTCTTGAAAGTTATCAATAAAGCAGATCTGAAGGTGATTCTCTTTAAAACTAAAATAAAATCATAAGTGCTAGAACCTCATCGTATGATCCTGATCACCCCATTAACCATGCTGGTTCGGACAACTATGGAAAGCTTCCTCATAAGATCAACCGAAGATGATTGAGGCAATCAAAGGAAATCTTTTTGATTCAAGCTAGACACCATGATTTGAAAAAAAAAAAATTAAAAGGGAAATCGAGAAAGAGCGTCCGGTTATGCTTTTTGCAAGTACTATCATTTTGTCTTTCATTTAAAATTTATGGAAATTAACAATCAAATTTGAAATAAAGAATGACCATCTTTCTATATCTTTCACATACTTGTACTACCCCTTATTACCCCTTTTGAGCTTGAAACGTTTCTTCAAAGAACCTTGGACAAGGATCACCCCTAAGCAAGGGGCAAGCATGAAAGAATTGGCGATTATGAAAAGAAGAAAAAAAAGGGATAAAAAAAAAAAAACTTCACGCAAAAAAAAAAAAAAAAAGGGGAAGAAATAAAAAGGAAAGTTAGAGGAAAACAAAGGTTCTTAGATCATGGATCCTCAGTCCTATTCAACCTTAAAACATTTGTTTGAGCCTTATATCCTTTCCTTCATGACTCTCAACCATTGGCCGCGTTATGAGCCTAAAAGGTCCATTCTGATCAATGAAAGATTGTTATCGTTTTCATTAACTTTAATTGTGAGACAAAATGTATGTGCTTTTTCAATGCATCGCTCTCGGAAAAAGAAAAAGAAAAGACAAGACAAAGAGAAAATGAAAAAAAAAAAAACAAACAAATAGGAGGAGGCTCGCTGGGTTGAAAACCTGCAAGGGCGACCTAGGCAAAATTAGAGCGACCCGGTAGGTTGAAAGATCGGAAGAGTAACCTGCGCAAAAGTTAGGGTCAAACAGATTTCTCGAAGCAACAAACTGGGGCAGTTTGAATTTAAAGGCAAATCATGTCCTCGGAAGGAGATTAAAGCAGTACTCGAGATCATACGAGTGTCTCTTGAAGAAATACAAACTGCAAACTGGGGCAGTTTGAAGGCGAGTCATGAAATGCTCTCAATACATGAAGACTGGAACAAACCATGTTCTTGAAAGCTGATTAAAGCGGTGCTCGAGATTCTACGCATGAGAAGCTAGCACTTATCATCTTAAAAGAGTATCACCTGAAGAAAAATGTGAACTCCATCCCGTCATTGTTTCCTTCCTTCTAACAACCTTTCAATTCTTTCGCTCATATCCTTACCACTTTCCACATATTGTTACTCCCTGTCCATCCTCTATCATACCCCTCTTTCTACCATAGACTCAATTTGCATTCTTTAATACATCTTGAAAGGTGAAGCAAGTATCAATAATGATATCATTTAGAGTTTCTCTCAGGATGCAAAGGTCATGGAAAGTACATCAATCTCCTAACAAAGGGCAATGTTGGAAAAGATAGAGAAATCAAGCAGTCTCATCCATCGGGGTAATCATTAGAAATAGGCATATTTGTGACAAGGGGCAAAGCATCAATGAGGAAAGAAAATGACAATCCGGATCAATGAGTGACATTCCAGTTCTTCCTGAAATTTGGTTGTGATCGAAGCTTTAAGGGGCTAGAAATCAAAGAGTGGTTTGCGAAAAATGATCAAAGTTCATTATCAATCACTGAAAGAATCTCTTGCATCATGCATTATTTCATGCACCAGAATCAACATCATTGCATCACATTTAGGCATAAGGCCCATAAGCTCCCATTTTACTGGCTTTTACGGGCTTGGAGCCCATAAGCTTTGTTTTGTTATCTTTAGCAGACGTAGGGTCTCTAAGCTTTCGTTTGTTTTAACGGGCACAAGGCCCCTAAGCTTTGCTTTTGTTAGCTTTAGCAGGCATAGGGCCCCTTAAGTTTTGTTTTGTTGTAGTTTGGCTTTAGTGGGCACAGGGCCCCAAAAGTCCTGTCTTGTCAGCTTTTGCAGGCATAGGGCCTCTTAAGTTTTGTTTTGTTGTAGTTTGGCTTTAGTGGGCACAGGGCCCCAAAAGTCATGTTTTGTTAGCTTTAGCAGGCATAGGGTCTCTTAAATTTTGTTTTGTTGTAGTTTGGCTTTACCGGTCACAGGGCCCCAAAAGTCATGTCTTGTCAGCTTTAGCAGGCATAGGGCCTTTTAAGCTTTGTTTTGTTTTAGTTTAACTTTAACAGGCATAGGGCCTCGTAAGCTTCGTTTTTGTTTAGCTTTGACGGCATAGGGCCCATAAGCTTTACCTTTGTTGGCTTTTGTAGGCATAGGGTCTCGCAAGCTCTTTTATCTTTCAGTTCGAGCTTCTGACGGGCAATCCACCCCGTAAGCTCTTTTATCTTTCTGTTCGAGCTTCTGACGGGAAATCCACCCCGTAGGCTCTTTTATCTTCTGTTCGAGCTTCTGACGGGCAATCCACCCCGTAGGCTTTTTTATTTTCAGTTCGAGCTTCTGACGGGCAATCCACCCCGTAAAGCTCTTTTATCTTTCTGTTCGAGCTTCTGACGGGCAATTCACCCCATAGGCTCTTTTATTTTCTGTTCGAGATTCTGACGGGCAATCCACCCCGTAGGCTCTTTTATTTTCAGTTCGAGCTTCGACGGGCAATCCACCCCGTAAGCTCTTTTATCTTTCATTGAGCTTCGACGGGCAATCCACCCCGTAGACTTTTTTTATTTTCAGTCGAGTCGACGGGCAATCCCCCCCGTAAGCCCGTTTATCTTTCAGTTCGAGCTTCTCACGGGCAATCCACCCCGTAGGCTCTTTTATTTTTCAGTTCGAGCTTCGACGGGTAATCCACCCCGTAAGCTCTTCTATCTTTCGATTCGAGTTTGAGACGGGCAATCCACCCCGTAAGCCCTTTATCTTTCTACTCAAGCTTCAGACGGGCAATCCACCCCACAAGCTTTTATCCTCCGATTCGAGCTTCGACGGGCAATCCACCCCGTAAGCTCTTTTTATCCTTCGGTTTGAGCTTCTCACGGGCAATCCATCCCGTAAGCTCTCATTTATCTCTCTGTTCGAGCTTACGAAGGGCGATCCACCCCGCAAGCTTTTATGTGTAAATCTCGGTGGGCAATCTAACTGCGGGTTCTTTACAGGAAATCATTTTGTAGTCACGAGTCCTTTGCTTGTCAGTGTACCCAGGACAAAAATTGGAGTTCTTGTCTTTACTAGTTTCTTATAACGATAATCGGTTAACTACGGCTACACCTATTATCTAATAAGAAACAAGTAAAGAGGGGCAGCTGTGAACACCTAATTTTGTAGGGTTATTTTATCATTTTAATTAATGTTTACAAAATAAAATAAAAAAATAAAAATAAAAATAAAAAATACGAGAAAAATAAAATTGTTCATGTTATTGGCCCCAATTTGTTTTTGTTACAAGTTTTTAGTCCATCATCCAGCCCATTACACCTTTGGCCCAACCGCTAATTAAAATAAAAACAAAAGGACAAAAATTAGTTAAAGTTGAAAAGCAAATAATAAATAAATAAAAATGAAAAATTGCCTTGCACCCTTTGTCATCCACGTACAGTGTCCTTAATTTCCTCTGCCATGGTTTTTCCTTAAGTTCCTCTCTTTAACCAACATACTCCCAAGCTCAATAAGAGTAGGACAGGGGGCTAGTTCACGTTTCAACTGGCAAAACACCCAGCAAATCAGAATCCTCTTTTAGCTAATTTTCAGAACTTGGGGAAAAGGGTTATGCCTAGATCAGAGAAAAGAGGCACAAAAATGGGAATTGAAGGGACTAGAGCATGGTAACATCTGCAACACTCAAGCTTGCAAGGTCCCAATGACATTGAGAAGAGTTCATCTTCTTCTATAAAAAAGGGCCCAACAGAGACAACTGGAGAAAAAAACAGACAGAAAAATCTGAGGAAGGGGAGAGAGGACACAGAGAAAAATCTGAAAGAGGGAGGATTGGCAGCAGAAAAAAAACGAGGAACACAACAACAGAAACAACAGAGGAGAAGGAGGGAACAACAAGAAAAACCTCTTTCTTTCTTTCGTTCTTTTTTCCTTCCTCCTCCCTCATCATCTCCTTCCTCTCATTCTTCATCTCCTTCAACAGAACCAGCAACAACAAAACAGGAAAAAGGAAACCACACACATAGATCATGGCAGTAAACAGAGGAGGGAGGAAACACCCTCAGTCTCGGCAGCGTCACCACCACACAACGGCCATGAACCACCGTCACGTTTAGCTCCGTCACATCCTCCGTCCGAGCTCCGGCTTGCGTCGCGGGTCGCAGATCCGCCGTCCTCGAACCCCGGTGCGCCACCTCCACTCCATTTCCTCAACAACAGAACCCAGTTCCATCGAACGCCACCCCCTTCTTCTCCATCGCTTCCAATCTGCTCTGCTCACTCGGCCATCCGTCACCACCGCGTGCAGATCCGTCACCACCGTGTGCAGAACTGCCGTTCTGGTGCCCAACCTCGCCGCGCCGCGAACCGCGATCGCCCCCTGCTTCTCCGCCATCGTCCCCCTCGAAGATGCCAGCTTGAGTCG
Organism: Sophora flavescens; assembly: GCA_030762895.1. Lineage (NCBI taxonomy): Eukaryota > Viridiplantae > Streptophyta > Magnoliopsida > Fabales > Fabaceae > Sophora > Sophora flavescens. The sequence goes on along the minus strand of CM061063.1, from coordinate 265,575,655 downwards.
CGTGCATGCAGTGGGATCCGCCGCAACTCCGCCGGTACGCCGCTCCTTCTGCAACCGTGTCGTGGTTCGCTCGCCGCTGCCGTGGTTGCTTGCTCTGGCTCTGCGCACCCGTGATCGTGAAGAAGAAAGGGTTTGGTTTCATCCACTCAAACCTCACTCTTTGTTTGTTATATGATGTTATGACATAGTCTGGCCACTTTGCTTTTCTTTGTTTTGTTTATTGGTTGTTTTATATTGTTTATTCTATTTGTTTAAATTGAATTGTTAATGGGTTACATAAGTTAACTAGCTGGCCCAAATCAAATGAGGTTCCACCAAATTTTAATTGGGTTTGGGTTGATAAATGAATAAAAAGGGGTTTTGTATTTTCTTTTTTTTCTTTGGAAAATCTAAAAGCGAATGAATAGAAAATGTAAAAATAATAATAATAATAATAATAATAATAATAATAATCGAAAAATAATTATGGGATTGCTTTGTGAGAGGTTTCACACTCAATTCCTTAGATGCGAGATAGCTCTGTGGACGTATTTGCCATGTTCTACCTCGTTTAGGAGTTTTTGACATAAAAAAAAATATTAAATAAATAAAAAAACGAAAATACATAAAATCCTTTTTCTAAAAAATTAAATCAAAACAAAATCAAATCTTTTTTTATCAAAATTAAAATCAACCAACCAATCAAAATTTTCAAAGAGAACTACGTGGCTTTGAGTTTCCCATCGCACCTGGGAATACGTAGGAGCAAGATAAATCATCTTGTCGGGCCAAAACTAAATTTTCCTTTTTTTGTCTCTCTTTTTATGTTAAAATAATTAATCAAAATAATTAAACTTTTCTCTTTCCAGGGATGCTCTATGGACACGGTGTCATGTTTAATCCCTTAGATTTGAGGTTGCCCTGTGGACTCATGTGACATGTTCAACCTCATTTAGTTTTTATAAACTATAAAGTTTAAAAAAAAAAAAAAATTAATAAAAAATTAAAATATTAAAAGCTAAAAATAATTCTTTCTTGTAAATAATTTTTGGGGTAAAATAAATATTTAAAAGGCTGTTAAAATGTTTTTTTGCACAATTAACTTGAGGTACCGTTTTTAAACGGGCGATGTGGGGTGCTAATACCTTCCCTACTCGTAACCGACTCCCGGACTCATATCTCTCTTTTTTAAAAAAGACCAGTTTACCTTTAAATAATTGGGTTTTCTAAGATTTTCCCAATAAAAATCTTAGTGGCGACTCCTCTGTTTTTATCTCTTTTCGCGGCTCCCGGACGGGACGGTCGCGACACATATATTAAAAGAAAAATATATCAAGAAGGTCTAACACAATTGGTAGATAGCTAGGTTCCTTAAACATGATATTAGAGGTTTGATTCCTGTTGTGTGTATGAAAAATATTTTGTTGGGAAAGACAAAACTCATTTTAGTGATCTTATCTCTACTCCTCGAAAGGGTGTAGTATTTAGCTATCGACTGGGGGATATTCTTGGTACACACAAAAAAGAAGGCAATATTATATTTTGTATAAAATTATAATTCATGTTAATATATCTAATAAACAAACAGATGTAGCAGGCTAAACCTACTTAACTCAAAAGCAGAGGGAAAACCTACCTAGTTAAATAGATATATTTTATAAAAATTGAGTGTGACTCCTTTGATGGATAAATTAAGCCAATTTAAACCAAGAATAAGTTAGGCTTGAAGTCGTTGATATGGTATTTCATGCAACATATTTCCACCCTTATCACTTCTCTTTAGAGTTTAGAGCATGGAGCCAACAAAATATTAATGTGCAGGTACAAAGAAATTCAATTGTTTTTTAACATTTCTCATAGAAACAAAGAGGGTAAGTGGCTAAGAAAAAAAATGTCAGTACCAAGAACTAAAGACATGATACAGTTAACAAATATCAAACTCTAATAAACTGTTCTAATTGAAATCCGGTTCATAGAGACAAGAATTTCCATTTGAAAATAAATAAAAAACTGAGTAAAATAATTTCAATCTTACGCTGTTAAGTATATGACCACTGCTTATGAAGAAGTCAATAATCGCTTAACGCCACTTTTCTGATCTGATGTAAGCCTGGAAGGAAACTTGATATTGAAATTGATTCTCAAGTTCCCCTTCTTGGAAGGATCTTTGGGTATGGGAATACCTTCCCCTTCAACAACTTCTTCATATGTTGGACTAATTATGGAGTTAATGGGAATTGTAAGGTTCCGTCCATCAATGGTTGTCAGCTGCGCCGTGTAACCTGTCAGGGCTTCTACAAGAGATATCTTCTGGGTGACAACAAGATCATTACCATCCCTCTTGAAGACACTATGAGGCTTCTCATCAATTATAAAGACAAGGTCTGCAGGTATAACTCCTCTCTGTTGATTTCCCTTCTCTGGGAAAGTTATTTTTGTTCCCTTCTTCCCTTTTTTTTAAAAACCGGTCCAACGGTTTGGACCGTCGACCGGACCCCTCTCCGGTCCTGGTCGAACCACAGAATCGGAAAAGAGGTTCCACCATTAAAAATCACAAAAAACCGGTTGAACGGGCCAAAACCGAAAACCGGAACCAAAAACCGCCTCATTCATTAAAAAAAAATTAAAAAAAATGGTTTTTTTAAATAAAAAAAAGGCTAGAGCATCATAAATTGAATGACGTACTCCAATTTGTGCTTGTTTAATTATTAAATAATTTGGACTTAATATGAAAATTAGAACTTGGATTGAAATTATACTTGTTATTTGATCTATTTATTAATGTGTGTGTGTGTCTATATATATATATATACATACCGGTTCAACCACCGGTTAAAGCGGTTGAATCGGTTGGACCTTGAACGACTCTCCTTTTCGGTTATCCGATTCAATCGGTTTTTAAAACATTGCTTCTTCCAACCTGGTTTGATCTCAATTGTAAGGATTTTCTCTACTGTGGTGGGCTTCCTACACAACAAGAAAACATAGTAGAATAAGTATTCAAAATCAAAGTAAAATGGAAGATTTCAAGCACATTATGGCACAACCACACACCCTTAAATACAATCTTCCTAGATCAAAACCAAGGCCTACATTTGGAAACACCTAAACGGATTCTCACAATATGTCTTATGTCACCTAATTTCTCCTGTAATTCCTCCCAAGATGATTCTTTAAAACCATATGAAAAATTTCCCTAAATCTGTCATACAAAGAAAAAGGTACAAAAGTGAATACTCATAAAATCATGCAACAAGACCAGCATGATCACTTGTCTATGAAAAAGCTATCTCCCATGAAAGGTCCTCCAATGTGCATTAGACTCCCACCAAAAACAGACCTAAAGGAATGATTTTTTGTTGAAAAAGGGGTCAACAAGATGATAAAACGATGCCATTGGGTTTTATCATAAACCACGTATTCATAATGGCAATTTAGATCTAAGTCCTTTTAATGATTTCACCTAGAGTTTTTCTTGATCTCCCTCTTCCTCTAATTACTAGGTTATCATCCATCTGATTTCTTACTTGGAGCTTCTATTGGTCTTCTTACAAGGCCAAACCACCTAAAGCTAGATTCTATCATCTTTTCCTCAATAGGTGCCACCCTTAATTTTTCTCTAATACATTAATTGCTAATCTTATCTTTTCTTGTATGTCCACTCATCCACCTAAATATATCTGCATTAGTAAATTAAGAAAATTGTGCAAGGAGATAGGATATATCAAGTTAATATGCAGAGCCCCTTAATGACTAGGGAGTATCAAAACAGCATAAATGTCAAAGATCTCATCCAACCACTGAATCTGCCACTTCAACAGTAGAAAATTAATTTCTCAGCCTACAAGACTGCAAATTCATAAAGGGGCAGCACCTCATCGGGGGAGGCTTTCACCCCGTCACAAATGCTTGATAGTTTATATACAATGATATTTTAAAAAAGAAATTCTGAATATGCCCCCTCCATCTATTAGTATTATAGTAGCCTAGCTATACCATTGTGTATATAGTTTAATTCTAGGCAGTCAATCCAGGATAGTGGCACGAAGCGGCCAACTCCAAAACCGCTAAAGAGGGATAGCGGATAGCCGCTATAGCGAAGATTAGATAACATTATAAATAATCTATATTATACACATATAAATACTCACAAATAGAAAAATACATAAAATTAAAGACATGTTCATAATTAATACTCAAAATCCATTGTATTTGTCACAAACTATCGATCCAATATAACTTAAATAGTTAAATACTAATCTAAGTTCTAAGCATTCAAAATGATTAAAAGTGGAGCTGCGAGAGAGAACGACAGCAGTAGGTGTTTTGGAAATGACAGGATTGGTTTGCAAAATGGAATGGGTACCCTAAAACTAAGAGAGATTTCTTAAATTTAAAAAGAGGAAACAGTTAGACTTCAGGGGCAAAATACGAATTGCATGCCCCTACAAACAGTGGCAGAAATGCACAATTTGAAAGTAAGTAATTTTTATAAAAAAAAAATATGGAAGGGTGTTTTCCTTCTGCGTATGAGTGGGTCATCCGGACCCAATTTTAGAACCTGTTTCGCTTCGCCATTGAAGGTTTTGCAGTGCCACAATATCGGCGTGATTTGCAGCCGCTGTCGCCACACCAGCCAAACACGACACACCTCAGAATCCCGTAGCGTCAGGGATCGAATCCGCTCCGCACCTCCACAAATTACCGCGATAGCAGCGCTATCGATAACATAGGTTTAATTTCAATCTATCAAAGTGATCAGGGTAACTAAACAGCAAATAACAACACATAGCTTCGCCCAGGACAAATCATCAAACGTGACTTCGAATTAAAAATCTAATTCTATCCAATAATACAATAATGCAACTAAACTACCATTTCCTGCATGAAATTAGAGAGTAAAAATACTAACAAGGGTACAGAACTCACCCACTGGCATCAATAACATCCCTTGAAAATCTTCATTTTCTTGGTGGTCCCTTTATGCAAATCCTCCAAACCACATAGCAATGTTTTCTCTATGGCTGCACCTTTCATAGGCATATGCCCAGTGCCCTCTCCAGCAGCACCCCTAAATTGAGCAAAAATATCATCCCCAAACATGCCTCCCCTGGAAAAGCCAGAGGTACCAGCACGACCACCCATGTCTCCAATTCCACCAAAGGGACTAGAAAACCCCAAAAACTCCGAAAATATATCATCTGCATTTCAAGGGTTGAACTGGAATGTCGTCTGACTGCCATTGCTCCCGCCGGGAAAACCACCGGCACCTGCCCCTTAAACCCCTCCTCACCATACTGGTCATACACCGCTCGCTTTTGTGGATCACTCAAAACCTGTTCAAAACTCAAATTAGGAAGAAAAAACCACAAATTCAAAACAAACCTTTTGCCTCGATCTCCTGAAAAAGAGTTTTGAAAGATTGAATATGAATTGTGTTGAATATGAAACCCCAATGCCCACGATTTCAAATTTGATACCCTTCATGAAAAAATAGCAACTTTAGAGGAAAAATCAAAATTGAATGGTGCTAAAATACTCGGTAACAGTTGCTTAAGATGCAAAGGGGAAAAATTAACACCTCAAAAATTCCAAATAACTGTCTTGCTGATTCCTTTCACTTTAGATTGTTTTAAAATACTCAACTATTTAAGATTCAAATTAGGACTGTAAAACAAACCACATATTCAGAACAACTCTCTTGCTGAACTTCTTCAGAAAAATTGCAACTTTGGAGGAAAAGCATAATTTGGATTGTGCTAAAATACTTGGTTGTTCCAAATTCAAATATGGATACTAATAAATAAAAAAACCCACAAATTGAAAACAACAAAAAAAACTTGCAACTTTGTGGGGTAAAAAATAAAATTCGTATTGTGTAGAAAATACGAAAAATGATTAAAAACAACAAAAAAAAACCCCCACAAATTCAAAACAAGTCTATTACTGAAAATTGCAACTTTGAATGGAAAAGATGGCGAAGATTGTTGAAATGGCATAAAGGAAAGAAGGTGCAAAGCTGATGTGAGAAGAAACAAGGTTCTTCATTTTCTCAATTCAGAAAAGATAGTCTAAATGTTAAGATACAACTGAATATATACTACTAAAAACTAACAAAGAAGCTACTAGAAGTTAACTTAGAGGGCAAGCTAACAAAATAACAAACTAACTAACAAACTTAACTAACAAACTAACTAACTTAACCACCAGCTGGAATATTTGGAAAATATGCTGCAACATCCCCCCTCAAGCTGGAATGTGTATGTCTAACATACCCAGTTTGGAGTGTAGCAGTTGGAAAGGTCCTCTTGCCAATGGCTTAGTGAGGATGTCAGCAATCTGGCTAGAGCTAGAAATGGGAAGAAGATGTAAGACACCACTCTGTATCTTGTCCCTGACTATGTGTCAGTCAATTTCTATGTGTTTCGTGCGTTCATGAAATACAGGGTTTGCAGCAATGTGCAAAGCTGATTGATTATCGCAAAACACTACAGCTGGTTCAGTGTCGGGCATGCCAAGATCCTGCAGTAGGTAAAGAAGCCACTGAGCTTCACATGTTGCTTGAGCAAGTGCTCTATATTCTGCCTCAGATGAGGATCTAGACACAGTGGATTGCTTTTTGCTTTTCCAAGAAATCAATGAAGCGCCAAGGAAGAAGCAATAGCCTGTTATAGATCTTCTTGTGTCAGGACAAGTTCCCCAGTCAGAATCACTAAATCCTTTCAACTGAATTTTTGAGTTTGATGGAAAGAAGAGACCTTGGCCTCACGAACCTTTGATATACCTTAAAATTCTAAGGGCTGCTTGATGATGTTCTACAGTTGGGGCATCAAGAAATTGACTTAAGTTGCTGACAACATATGAGATGTCGGGCCTTGTATGTGTTAGATACAAAAGTCTTCCAATAAGTTTTCTGTAACCAGTAATGTCAGTGTGAGCATCTCCTGAATTTTTGTGAAGTTTGGACTTGCAATCCATTGGAGTAGAACTTGGTTTTACTGCCAACAAACCCGTGTCTTGAAGTAAGTCCAGAGCATACTTTCTCTGTGATAAACTGATCCCTCTTTGTGATCTTGCAACTTCCAGTCCCAAAAAAAACTTAAGGGCACCGAGGTCTTTGATGCTGAATCTGCTATCTAATAATTGTTTCATAGACTCAATTTCACTCAAATCTGTACCAGTCAAGACTAGATCATCCACATAAACCAGAATTGCTGTAAAACCAGTATTGACAGCTTTTGTGAACAACGAGTAATCTGATTTTGACTGAACATAGCCTGAGCTGAGTAAAACTTTTGTTACCTTGGCATTCCATTGGCGGCTGCCTTGTTTAAGTCCATAGATAGATTTTTCAAGTCTGCAGACTAGTGAGGGATCTGTGATTTTCAAGCCTGGAGGAGGGGACATGTAAACTTCTTCTGTCAGATCACCATGAAGAAATGCTGTGTTAACATCCAACTGGTGCAAATGCCAGTTTTTAATGGCTGCAAGAGACAATAGAACTCTAATGGTTGTCATCTTTGCTACTGGACTGAAGGTTTCTAGAAAATCAATGCCTTCAGTTTAACTGTATCCTTTTGCCACTAGCCTGGCTTTATGTCTTTCCACTGAACCATCAGCTTTATGCTTTACCTTGAAAACTCACTTACAACCAACTGGTTGTTTCCCAGCAGGTAAGGATGTGAGTATCCAAGTTTGGTTTCTTTCCAATGCCAAAAGTTCAGCATTAATAGCATTCTTCCAACAATTATGAATCACAGCTTCTGCATAGGTGTTAGGTTCAATGCTAGAGGCAATAGTTAAGGCAAAATGTTTATGGGATGGAGACAGTTTATTGTATGAGAGAAAGTTGGAAATAGGATACCTGATCTTTGAGGAAGTAGGCGCACAAGATGAGCTGGCCAGTGTGCAATGATAATCTCTCAAGTATGAGGGTCTTCTTTTGTCCCTACTGGACTGTCTGATAGGAGGCCGATGCACTATTTGATTTGTCTCGGGAATATTTGGGTTGGCTTGATGCATATCAGTAGGTGCATTTGATAAGGGTGAAGAGTTATTGAGGTGATCATTTAAGACAATTTGAGGTGATGATGCATGGATATCTGTAGGGTTGTGAACCTGATTTTGAAACTGTGGTGGTTCAAAAGGAAAGTCTAGAAATGTGTCCTTGATGTGAGTAGGCAGTACGGGTTCACAAGTCTGATTATTTGGTATGTTTTCATGAGAAGAAGGTGCATATGGAAAAATTTCTTCATAGAAATGTACATTCCTCGAAATCAAAGTCTCTCTGCTTTTAAGATCAAATAGTACAAAGCCTTTAGTTCCTTGCTTGAAACCTAAGAAAATACATTTTCTAGCTCTAGGGTCTAACTTTTTTCTGTGAGCTTGTAAGGTGCTAGCATAACTTCGACAACCAAAAATCTTCAATGAAGAGAGATCAGGGTGTTTGTTGTGCAATGTGTGATATGGTGAATGGTTTTTCAAAGAGGCTGAGGGTTGCCTATTTATCAGATATGTGGCATGTGAAACAGCAAAGTTCCAAAAGCATTTAGGTAATGATGCTTGAAATAAGAGAGCTCTAGCCACCTCTAAAATATGTTGGTGCTTCCTCTCCACTACGCCATTTTGTTGAGAGGTTTCAACACAAGTGGTTTGATGCTTAATCCCTTTGGAATGATAGAAATTAGGGAGCAAGAATTCTTTGCCATTATCTGATCTAATACATCTAACTTTTGTGTTGAACTGTGTTTCTGTCATACTTATGAAAGTTTGTAAGTGCACTGATGTTTCTGCTTTTGTTTTCATTAAGACAAGCCAAGTATATCTAGAAAAATCATCAACTATTGTAAGAAAATATTTGTGGCCAAACATAGAGGGAATTGAAATGGGCCCCCATATATCTACATGTATTATTTCAAAGGAAGAATTAGTCTTGCTAATTCTGTTACAAAAAGGTAAATGTTTTTGTTTTGCCAAATGGCAAACTTCACAATGTTTATGGTTCTGTACAAAACTAATAGAAGGGTGTGTTTTTCTCATATGAACTAACTTCTCATGTGATGGATGCCCAAGCCTTTGGTGCCAAAGAGGAATATCAGAGGCTGCAGTTTTGATAGCATTCACAATATAGAACACGCAGAAACCGACACACTTGAAGGAGTCATTGCATACAGTCCCTGCTGAATCCTAGCTACACCAATCGTCCTCAAGGAACAATTGTCCTTGATCTGGCACATCGAATCAGAAAAAATCAGTTTACAGGATAAGGCATCTATGAGTTTGGACACTGATATAAGATTGAAGTTAAAAGATGGAATGTATAAGACATTAGAAAGATAAAAGTCACTGGAAAAGAAAACTGTGCCAGAAATGGCTATTGCAACCTGATTACCATCTGGTAATCTAACAGGAATTGGTTTTATTTTCTTGAAAGTTTGGAATTCTGACAAGGAGTAACACACATGATCAGTTGCTCCTGTGTCAAGAATCCAGTATTTTGGTTTTGAAAAATTATTCAAGGCACATATGGTACCTGATGGTCTATGAATGGAATGATTTGGTTTAGAGGTTATCTGATTGGTTGCATGAAACTGTGATTGAGATGATTGTTGCAACAAAGCCATTAAAGCCTTGTGTTGGTCAGAGGTTAAGGTCAATCCTGAACCCTCACTCTTTTCCTTTTGAGAATGATGAGTGTGGTGAGAAACTATGCTTCTGTCATCGTCTTCAGAAGCCACATCTTCATCAACAATGTAATTGTTTACAACACTGTTCTTGAAATAGTTTGGAGGATATCCATGCTTTTTGTAGCATGTATCCACTGTATGACCAGAGTTATGACAAAAAGTGCACATCTTTGTGCTACCTCTTCCTCCATTGGTTCTGCTAGAATAATGTCTGCCACCTCTTCCTCTAGACTTTCCTCTCCCCATCTGACCTTGATCCCTAGTAGTGGCCAGGACCTTATGATCATAAAGAATACTTCCATTCATCTGTCTTTCTTGCTGAATTAGCATTAATTGAAAAGACCTCATCAACATCAGGGAGAGGCTTCATAAGCATTATTTGAGACTTTACTGCAGCATACTGCTTAGTTAAACCTTTGAGGAATCGAATCACATAATCGGTGTCTCTATAGGATTCTAGGGTAGTAAGAAGATTACAAGTACAAACTGCTCCACATATACAAGAGGGAATTGGTCTATAATTGTGCATTTCTTGCTATACACCCTTTAGTTGAGTAAAGTAAGATGTAATTGTTCTATCACCTTGTTTACACATGTATATTTCTTCTTGCAAGTCAGAAATTCTAAAGATGTCTCCTTGATAATACCTTTTCTTTAATGCATTCCACACTTCATAAGCTGTGTCAATCCACAGAACAGTGTCCAGAATTGCAGGATCAATCGAATTGTGGAGCCAGGAAAGCACCATCGTGTTGCATTTATCCTATGGCACAAACATCACATCATTTGGCTCAGGCTTCAAAATTGCTTCATTGACGAAATCCAACTTGTTCTTTGATTTGAGGGCAATTGTCATTGATCGTGACCAGGTATGGAAATTGATGCCACTTTCTTGGAGGCGAGTCGAAATAAGAGAACTTCCTGTGTTCTCATTCGGATTCACATAGTACACATTGAAAGGATCCATGACTGTGATTGCAGAATTGCAGAATCAGAGCCTAGGAATCTTTACAATATCAAGAAGCCAGAAGAATCAAGAGATAGAGATGAAGAAGAAAGAGAGCTCGATTAACTAAGAGCTGAGGAAGGAGAATCAATGAAAAACCAGAGTTCGCAGCAGAACTCAATCAACTGATACCATGTTGAAATGGCATAAAGGAAAGAAGGTGCAAAGCTGATGTGAGAAGAAACAAGGTTCTTCATTTTCTCAATTCAGAAAAGATAGTCTGAAATGCTAAGATACAACTGAATATATACTATTGAAAGCTATCAAAGAAGCTACTAGAAGTTAACTTAGAGGGCAAGCTAACAAAATAACAAACTAACTAACAAACTTAACTAACAAACTAACTAACTTAACCACCAGCTGGAATATTTGGAAAATATGCTGCAACAAAGATTTTAAGAAGATTGCTTACATCACAGGCTTCGGAGATTTGCTTGAACTTAGCTTCGGCGTCTTTCTTGTTATTAGGGTTCTTGTCAGGGTGCCACTTCATGGTAAGCTTTCGATATGCTTTCTTAAGATCATCGTCTTTGGCGCTTCTATCAACCTCGAGAATCTTGTAGTAGTCCAAACCCATGCTATTCTATTTCTATGTCTTCCCTTTCTCTTTCTTAGTACATACAATACAAATTACAAGGAATATATATTAGGAATGAAAATGTTTATGTGGACAACATTTTCACTCAAACCCTATATCTGGAGTGTTTTTCATTTTTTGTTTTCTCTGTAAAAAAAAAAGGATGGGATAAGAGAGGGAAAAAACCATATAAGCAAATATGTCAGTGGACAATATATATAAAAAAAATTGTCTCAGAGCATAAAAAATTTAAAAATAGAGTTTCGTAAAGTTTTATGACTAATTCCTGATCATAAATTTCATGTGACTTTTAAAATAACTATTATAAAAATCAAATATTTTTAATTATGTAACAATATGTCATTGATCGTTTGACATTATATTATAACTAGCGGCAAGACAGGCACTCACGTGTCTGTCTGGTCGCATTTCTAATGCTTTTACTCGTTTTTATTGTATAAATTTATCCAACTTTACAATGTAACGTAATAATGTAAACACACATTATATACATCACTGCGTTAATAATATCATATTACAGATAAATATAAAAATAAATAAGATACATATTTTAATAAAAAACAAATCAAAGGTACCAAATATAATTTAGTTACAACTATTATTTGAGCTCGACATCTCAGTATTTAGATTTATAAGGAGATTAAGTATGGATTGATTCCTTAATTTATTTTGAATTTTAAATTTTAGGCTTTTAAAAAACAAAAATTGTATAGTTGTATACAATTATTCTTTAGAATAGGGCTTGATAAGTATCTGATAAAGTAAAATAAAATATGGCTTGATAAGTAAAAGAATTTTACCCGTATAAACTAACAGTAGAGATTATTAGTGCTCAGAATGAACCCTTGAAAAATACATGAAAATAAAAGAATAAGTAATGCAGTTTTACGCCACACGCAGTTTTGATGGCTTCATGCCACATACTACTTTTCAACCGTTCTAATGCCATAGGGTTAATATTTTACGCCACATGCAGTTTTCTTTTTTAAAATTTAAAATAAGTGCTACAATTTATTTTTATTTTTTAAATTTGGAAATCAATTTTATCAGTTTTATAGTGTAGGGGTAGTATTGGTATTTTGAAATGTTGAATCCAAAATTCAACTATCCTCCTTATAGATAGTATAGATTTCATTTACATGTTGTGCATGTTCGTCCGCATGTTATATATTTATCATTTGGGTTTTTCTTACCTGTGCAACCTTGCACATGGTAAGAATTTAGAAAATAGAAACGTTATATTGAAAATAGTAGCTTTTAAACTTTTAAGGAATTGAATACACAACTTTCAATACAACATTTCTACTTTTGATTTCATAATATGTGCAAAGGTTAGAAAAATCATTATCATTTTCTTCATTATAATATTGATATTTTATTTGCTACTAGCGGCAAGACAGACACTCACGTGCTTGTCTGACTACATTTCTAATACTTTTACTCGTCTTTATTGTATAGATTTATCCAACTTTACAATGTGACGTAATAATATAAACACATATTATATACATCACTGCGTTAATAATATCATGTTACAAATAAATGTAAAAATAAATAAGATACATATTTTAATAAAAAACAAATACAAGGTACCAAATATAATTTAGTTACAACTATTATTTGAGCTCGACATCTCAATATTTAGATTTATAAGGAGATTAAGTATGGATTGATTCCTTAATTTATTTTGAACTTTAAATTTTAGGTTTTTAAAAAACAAAAATTGTATAGTTGTATACACTTATTCTTTAGAATATGGCTTGATAAGTATCTGATAAAAAATAAATAAAATATGGCTTGATAAGTAAAAGAATCTTACCCGTATAAACTAACAGTAGAAATTATTAGTGCTCAGAATGAACCCTTGAAAAATACGTGAAAATAAAAGAATAAGTGATGCAGTTTTAAGCCACACGCAGTTTTGATGACTTTACGCCACATACCACTTTTCAACCGTTCTAATGACGTAGGGTTAACATTTTATGCCACATGCAGTTTTCTTTTTAAAAATTTAAAATAAGTGCTACAATTTATTTTTATTTTTAAAATTTGGAAATCAATTTTATCAGTTTTATAGTGTATGGGTAGTATTGGTATTTTGAAATGTTGAAACCAAAATTCAACTATCCTCCTTATAGATAGTATAGATTTCATTTACATGTTGTGCATGTTCGTCCGCATGTTATATATTTATCATTTGGGTTTTTCTTACCTGTGCAACTGATGCGTATTTTTAGGATATAATAAAGGCAAGTGCACCTCGTCGCAATCAACAACTATCTAGACTAAACTAAAGTATGAGATATTAAAACAGAAAATAAAGAAATAAAATATTTTTGGTCTTTTTGGACTTTTAACAAACACTTGAAGTGCAGAATTTACAACTGGATAGAATTGTCAGGTTTAGACTACACTAATCCTCCCTTGATTGCAATGAAATGGCTAACAACACAAGTCCTAATTCAATTATGCCAATCAAGCCTTTTCTAAAATACTCAAGCCTAATGTCTTAGGTGCATTGAGCCTAAAACCCCAAATCAAACCCTAATGTCTTAGGTGGATTAATCTGTGATTTTGCATTAAGTCAAGACTTATAAGATTGAGCATCCAACACCTATGTCTAGATTCTTGGACTACTTGGCATATGATTCATGAGCATGCCTTAACACCAACCTTTCAGTTATCTATCAAAGCAACATATCATTCCTATGGGTAGCTAATCCAAGGAAAGCATTAAGCACAAAATCACATACTCATAAAGAAATAGAAACTTGTATTGAAACCAAATCAATTAACAATCAAGTTCAGAAAAGCTACATCTAAACCCAACAATGGGGGAATTAACTACACATGATAATGTCTACAAAAGAGAAAGAGAGAAGAGAGGAAGAAAACTCCATGACGAATCCTTCAATCTTCTTCCAATCCAAGAGCAGAGAAGATGTCATCTTTAAGGTCCTAGCCTTCCCCCAACCATCAGCCCTCTTTAGGGTTTCCAAGCCTTTGCCAAAAAGTCCCCTTTTTCTGTCTGCTGTGCTGTTATTTATAGATCCGTCGCGCGTCACGGCCGTGATGGTCATCACGGCCAGGCCGTGACGCTTTCTGTCCAAGGCGTGTCTTCAAGTTTTTGACTCTCGCGAGGCGAGAGAAGTGTTCGCGACGCGAGCCATCATTTTCTGGTTGGTCACGACCGTGATGTCTGTCACGGCCAGGCCGTGACAGTCTCTGACTTTTGCCTTCTTCTCTGCTTGATCACGGCCGTGATGGTCATCACGGTCAGGCCGTGATAGGCTCTGTTTGGCTCATATTCTTCTCTTTTTAAGCTCCAAAATTATCCAAGCTTCATTATAGCCAAATATGCGCAGTTTTCCTTCAATTTCTGCAAAACAACACACAGAAACCACCTTCACCCGTTCCAAGGGAAAATCTAATAAAAACAAACTAAAAAAGCCTAAACTATATGCAAATGCATGCAGAAATGTACATGGAAAATGAGGTGAAATCACACTTATCAAATCACCCCAAGCTTAAGACTTTGCTTGTCCTCAAGCAAAAACCAAGGCCAGAAGAATAAACAGAACATTGATAGTGAACTAAGAACCCGAGTAAATGATCCAAGCAATAGGCAAATCAAACAATTCAGCAAGAGACAATCAATTCAAGTCCAATTAGAGTCTTAGGTTCCTTAGACTCATATTCTCACTGATTTGGGCACTCTTTCTCACTTGAAGCTCATCCCAAGCTTGTTCATTTGCTTGGTTCTCTTTCTACCTCACTCAAGTGTTTAGGGGATAAGACATTTCGCTCAATTTTCCTCAAGGAATGAATCCTACCATAGGCTTGACTATCAACCAAATCTTTACTTCATTAATGAAAACAAATTAGAATCAAGAGGTCTTTTATTTGGTTGTAACATGGCCATGGGATTAATCTTTAGGTGGGGATAACAAGAAAAAGAAATTCCAAAAGGCTACATAAACATCAAGCATTGCAAACATGACCTTCTAAAATACCTTCTTGGGTTTTCAATTCATTTTTCCACCTTTCTTTTCTTTGCTTTTATTTCTCATTTTCTTTTTGTCATCCCCTTCTCTATATATTTTTCTTTTTCTTCTTTCTTCTTTTTTTTTTCTTTGGAGAAGGGGAGATTTTTCAACTCAAGAGAAATATTGATTCTTTTCATCCCAAAATATTTTTTTTTCAACTACCTTTTTACCCTTTTGTAATACTTTAGAAGGTCCTATCAAGCATATTCATCAAAACATTTCAAGGCACCAAGAAAAGTATTTCATTCTTTCAAGCTCAAAATTGGGCAACTAAGGAGTAGCAGTTCATCATTCAAAGCTCAGAAGGTTAGAAAAATACCTATTGCCTCAATCATTTTCAAAAATGTTTCCAAAAAGTTTTTAAGCTTCAAAATGGTTTCAAGTCAAGTTCTAGAGAAATCAATCCAAGAGGAATAACACTCTAACACAAGAATGGGGTAAAATTTTGTGAGTACCCCTTTGGCTCAAAATCTCACATTTTAATAGTTCAGAATCAATGAAAAACACAAATCCACAGAACCATATGCTAATTATCAACTATCCAAGATCATCTCAGACATTCTCATTTGCAGCCATATCACAAGAATGAAAAAATTGGGTTCAAAAATTCACTATCACAAGTTATTTGGCACTTAGTTCTCACAATCGGATGCAAAATTCAAGCAAGGGTAATCTAATTGTGTGATCATGCAAAGCTATCATGCAAAACTATATGAATGCAACATGAAAAAATGCAAATGCAAAATACCCCTACCCCAAGCTTAAGAATTTACATTGTCCCCAATGTAAACAATCAAGTTGGAGCGAGGAAGAAAAATAAAATAAAATAAAATTGGAACGGCTTACCGAGGCGGTAGCGGGTGCTGACTTTGTTTTTCTGGCTTTGTTTCTCCCTGCCCTTTTTGCTTCTCCTTCCTTATTATCCTGAAAACACTTAACAAATTTATTAATAAAAGAAAACTCTTGATCTTCTCAAATTATTCAAGAGTTAAAATCAAAAACAAAATCTAACTAAAGAGAAGGGTTAAGAAACTTGGGTTGCCTCCCAATAAGCGCTTCTTTAACGTCACTAGCTTGACTCATTAAGAAGCATCCACCTGGATCCCATAACCTGTGGTATAAGGACCAAGGGATGCTAACCATGTGAGATCCTTCACCTGGATCCCACGGTTTGCAGCATAAATATGGGAGTGAGTGCTTGAAAATCATGGTGACCTCACCAAATGTGGCGAATTTCTCACTCCCTCTTGGGTCAAAATTGACCCCTTCATCAACAAAATCTTCCCAATAGAAATGGGGTTCAACCTCTTGGACTAGCCATGGTGCCTGCATTTTTAAAGATCCAAAATCTGGTTTCTCAGGCAGAGGCATGAACTCCATTGTTGACTGCTTTAAAATGTGAGGTGGCAAACAAGTCGAGAGGATCATTGGTGCTGTTAAGCCTGCCTCGTACAATCTTCACTCTCAGCATTGCCAAATCCATCACCTTCCAAATATGCAGAAATCTCAGCACAAACCACACAAGTGTTTCTCCCATCACATTCCACACATGCATTGGAACTAATAGCATCATCTAATTCCAAAAGTTTTTCATCATCCCCAAGCATGGTGAAATAGATGTCCTCCAAATGCATTTTCCTCTCAATCTCTTCAGTCAAGGGTTCAATGGGGGATGGTGCAACTATGTTCTCAAAAACAGAGTCTTCATTTCTTAATCCTGTTGCTCCCACTTCTTCAACTTCCTCATCATCCATCATTGCATCATCTTCATCATCGTCCATCAAGTTCCCTTTTGGCATTTCGGATAGTTGGTTAGAGATTTTCTCAATATGTACCCCGAAACTTCGAATGGTGTCTTCTTGATTTTTTAATTCTTCCATTGTTGTTACCATGAAGTTCTCCAAAATAGCCTCTAAGTGAGGTCGACTATCCGGGATAGGTTGCTCAACCTCGACTGGGAATGTGGATTTGAAGTTCTCCCAAGAAACTTCCAATGGGGATGGCTCATCATACCATTGAGATGGTTGTGGTTGATATGAAGGTGTGGAAGATTCCCAATGTTCCTCTTGATCAATCCAAGTATTGTTTGGAGGGTTCCCCCACCATGGAGTAGAAGTGTTGGGAAATTGATTTCCCCATTCAGAATAGCCTACCACTGGTGGAGGAGAGACAGTTGCCCTTGACAACTCATTACTCACTTGTTGGATGTTTACGGCTAATTGTAGCATATCTACCCGCAGCTGCAGCTCAGATATCTCCATTTCTGCATCAGATGGCTGATAATAATTATAGTCCATGATCCTGCCAAACCAATTTTCACCTCACAGACAATTAAGCCCAAGATCAAAGAAACACAAAAACAAATATGTACAAAACTAACAAAAGAAAGATATCACTTATATACAGAAAAATAAAATAAAAAAAATGTCTAAATTAGTTATCTCATTTGTTACTACTGATATTGGCAAAGCCAATCCCCGGCAACGGTGCCAAAAACTTGATGCGTATTTTTAGGATATAATAAAGGCAAGTGCACCTCGTCGCAATCAAGTAATACGGTGGTGAGACCGGTTATCGTATCCACAGGGATCGGATGTCAATTACCAATTCACAAACTCAACAACTATCTAGACTAAACTAAAGTATGAGATATTAAAACAGAAAATAAAGAAATAAAATATTTTTGATCTTTTTGGACTTTTAACAAACACTTGAAGTGCAGAATTTACAACTGGATAGAATTGTCAGGTTTAGACTACACTAATCCTCCCTTGATTGCAATGAAATGGCTAACAACACAAGTCCTAATTCAATTATGCCAATCAAGCCTTTTCTAAAATACTCAAGCCTAATGTCTTAGGTGCATTGAGCCTAAAACCCCAAATCAAACCCTAATGTCTTAGGTGGATTAATCTATGATTTTGCATTAAGTCAAGACTTATAAGATTGCAAGCATCCAACACCTATGTCTAGATTCTTGGACTACTTGGCATATGATTCATGATCATGCCTTAACACCAACCTTTCAGTTATCTATCAAAGCAACATATCATTCCTATGGGTAGCTAATCCAAGGAAAGCATTAAGCACAAAATCACATACTCATAAAGAAATAGAAACTTGTATTGAAACCAAATCAATTAACAATCAAGTTCAGAAAAGCTACATCTAAACCCAACAATGGGGGAATTAACTACACATGATAATGTGTACAAAAGAGAAAGAGAGAAGAGAGGAAGAAAACTCCATGACGAATCCTTCAATCTTCTTCCAATCCAAGAGCAGAGAAGATGTCATCTTTAAGGTCCTAGCCTTCCCCCAACCATCAGCCCTCTTTAGGGTTTCCAAGCCTTTGACAAAAAGTCCCTTTTTTCGTCCTTTGTCTTGTTATTTATAGATCCGTCGCGCGTCACGGCCGTGATGGTCATCACGGCCAGGCCGTGACGCTTTCTGTCCAAGGCGTGTCTTCAAGTTTATGACTCTCGCGAGGCGAGAGAAGTGTTCGCGACGCGAGCCATCATTTTCTGGTTGGTCACGGCCGTGATGTCTGTCACGGCCAGGCCGTGACAGTCTCTGACTTTTGCCTTCTTCTCTGCTTGATCACGGCCAGGCCGTGATGGTCATCACGGCCAGGCCGTGATAGGCTCTGTTTGGCTCATATTCTTCTCTTTTTAAGCTCCAAAATCATCCAAGCTTCATTATAGCCAAATATGCACAGTTTTCCTTCAATTTCTGCAAAACAACACACATAAACCACCTTCACCCGTTCCAAGGGAAAATCTAATAAAAACAAACTAAAAATGCCTAAACTATATGCAAATGCATGCAGAAATGTACATGGAAAATGAGGTGAAATCACACTCATCAGCAACCTTGCACATGGTAAGAATTTAGAAAATTGAAATGTTATATTGAAAATAGTAGCTTTTAAACTTTAAAGGAATTGAATACACAACTTACAATACAACATTTCTACTTTTGATTTCTTAATATGTGTAAAGGCATCATCAAACAAAAAACACCAAAGGCATCATCAAACAGAAAACACCAAAGGCGTCATCTTTCAACACTTTTGAGTGGCATGCATGCTTCAAATTTGGTTCAAGTGACCAAACCATCATTTCCATCAACTTCGAAACTTATTATTAAGCATGCAAACAGAATCTACCAGAGCTTAGGTCTCTAGAACCATGAGACACTTGAAATTCACATTCATGCCATGCCAAGATATAGCATCAATCAAACATGCATGTAAAAATCCATATACCAATAGAGTTCTAAGGCTAATAGAAACAAACACTAGTGCAATAAGTGCTTTTTACGTCAGTTAAAATTGAGTTTTTACGTCAGAATACTGACTGACGTAAATACAGTTGACGTTAAAAGTTAAACTTTTAACGTCAGTTGAGAACTGACGTTAAATATAAAACTATTAACGTCGGTTCTTAAACACAACTGACGTTAATTTTGTCAAAATTAACGTCAGTTCTTTAATACAACTGACGTTAATTTAAGTTCTTTTCAGAACGGACGTTAATTTTGTTAAAACTAACGTCAGTTGTTATGAAGAACTGACGTTAAAGGTCTTAATTTTAACGTCAGTTGTAATAAACAACTGACGTTAATAGTGTACTGTATATTTTATAAAATACTATTAACGTCAGTTGTATCATACAACTGACGTTAATAGTATTTTTTTTTAAAAATTCAGTTTTAAAATATCACTCCCCTCGCCTATCCCCGCATTCAAGTAAATATCCCAAGAATACGTAATATCACACACATTACAGAATTGCAAAGGAAAAATGGAACAATGATCCATATGTATGCCTGTTCAGAAACAATATATATTTATTAACATAGGTTATAACTCAAAATAAATACAGAAATATAAATAAAAATAAATGTATACTAAGTTTAAACTACCTATATCAATATCCCTTCGTGATGATCATCACGAGTGGCATGTACATCGTCCACCTGTGTCTCCTCGATTATAGTAGGCATGTTTGTTGAAAAAGAAGGAGTCTCAGGAATATCAAGATTTGAATCTTCATTTTCATCACTACCATTATACATGCTTTTTCCTTGGAGAACCACGGACAACCTTTTGTTAGAAGGATCAGCGATGTATAACACTTGTTTTGCTTGTGAAGCCATTATGAATGGCTCATTTATATGACCTAACTTGTTGAGGTCTACCAATGTGAACCCCAAGTCGTCGGTTTGTACACCACCGTTACTATCAACCCACTTACATTTAAATACCGGCACCGTAAGCTTAGTGTAATCGAGCATCCAAATATCTTCGATATATCCAAAGTAAGGTCTCGGTGCTTTAACGGGTTTTGTGTCCTTTGCACTAGAGAAGTGCATTGCTTCGGCCACGATCATAACCCCACTATTTTGCATGGTACTCTTGTTATCTTGTTCCTTTGTATAAAAGGAAAAGTTATTTATGTCGTATCCGCTCTAACATATGACGTTGAAGCTAGGCCCACGTGCTAGCCATCTTACGTCATCAGAAGCAGTACTAGCATCCTTAAGCATTTCTTCCTTGAACCATGGTAAGAAAGTCTTGTTATGCTTGTTCAACAACCACCTTTCGCTCATTCGAGGGTTTTCTTGATTGACTTTTCTTTTATGTTCAAATAAGAAAGGCTGAACACATTCGATGTTGTTCCATACATACAAATGTGCTTGAAGCACTTCCTCCCGATCCTTCCTATTAATTCTTAAGCCATGTGTACCCTTACCTTGACATCTGATCTCATCATGCCGAGGCTTAGGAACCCCTATAGGATCCGTGTTATGAAGGTAGTCCGAACAAAACTCAATAAGCTTCTTTCGCAACATACCTTTGAACAATAGATGCTTCCAGACGATGAGGATTCTTCACGTACCCTTTCAAGATCTTTATGGTAGCGCTCAACTGGGTACATCCATCTCAGAAAAACCGGCCCACATAATCTAATCTCCCTCACCAAATGAACAATTAAGTGAACCATTATGTCGAAAAAGGAAGGAGGAAAATACATCTCCAATTGGCACAAGATTGTAGCAGTCTCAACTTCCAAGTCATCCAACATACGGGGGTCAACGACTTTGCTACATATAGAATTGAAGAATGAGCACAACCGAGTAATGACATGTCTCACATTTTTTGGAGCAATACCACAAATAGCAACGGGCAGAAGTTGTTGCATCAAGATGTGACAATCATGAGACTTTAAGCCAACCAATTTAAGATCACTAGAGACAAGCCTCTTCATATTTGAAGAGTAACCATGTGGAACTTTGATGCCCTGAAGACACCCGCAGAAACTTTGTCTCTCTTTTTTTGACAAAGTATGACATGCTGGCGGCAAATAAGTCTGCTTACCATCCTCAACAACTGGAGCTAACTGCTCTCGTATACCCATAGCAACGAGGTCGAGACGAACATTCACACCATCCTTTGTCTTTCCCTGAATGTTGAGAAGCGTCCCGATCACACTATCACACACATTTTTCTCCACATGCATCACATCAATGCAGTGTCTGATATCAAGCTTGTGCCAGTATGTAAGATCAAAGAATATCGACCTCTTCTTCCATATGTTTTTCTCAGCAGCTTTACCTTTCTTTTTGGACTTGCCGAATATAACATCGATGTCCTTTACCCTCTTATAAACCTGCTCTCCAATTAAGGCCGCCGGCGCTTCTTCTGTCTCTTGGCATCCATTAAAAGCTTTTTTCATCTTACGATATGGGTGATCACCTCTAAGAAATCTCCGATGCCCAAGGTAATCCGTCTTCTTTCCATGATGCAACTGAGTGTAGCATGTGCCTTCTTCACATCTAGGGCATGATTTATGCCCCTTGACACTGTACCCGGACAAGTTACCGTATGCTGGAAAGTCATTGAAAGTCTCATGAGAATACCCATCAACTACATCAACACCTTCCACCCACAACGTTTTCAAGTTTTCAATCAAGGGACCTAGATAAACATCTAAGTCATTTCCCGGTTGCTTTGGGCCCGAAATCATCATAGATAACATCATGTATTTGCGCTTCATGCACAACCAAGGGGGCATGTTGTAAATTACCAACAGAACAGGCCATGAACTATGAATACTACTCATGTTACCATAAGGATTTATTCCATCCGTAGCAAGTCCAAGCCTTAGGTTTCTTGGCTCATCGGCAAAATCCGGAAACATAGTATCGATATTCTTCCATTGAATAGAATCAGCAGGATGACGAACCTTTCCATCACGTTTCCTCTCATCATTATGCCATCTAAGATTCTTCGCATCTTTCGCATTGGCAAACAATCGCTTGAACCTTGGAATTATTGGAAGATACCACAACACCTTCGCAGGAGGACCCATTTTTCTCACATCATTAAGATCATCATCAACATCACCACCCTTCACTTTGTATCATGATAACCCACATTTGGGGCAATCATGATTGTCTTCATGAACACCGGTGTACAATATGCAATCATTGGGGCATGCGTGTATCTTCTTATACTCCATACCCATAGGACACAATACCTTCTTGGCCTCATAGTTACGGTCAGGCAATGTGTTGTTCTCTAGAAGCAAATATCTCAACACTTCAAGCAATTCCGTGAAGCTTTTATCGGTCCAACCATTTCTCGCCTTCACACAAACCAATTTTAGCACCGCCGACAACCGTGTATGAGTAGTACACCCTGGATATAAAGGCTTATCCGCATCATCGCACAACCTATCATACACATGAGCTCGATGAAAAGATTCTTGTCCAATATCACGGATCATGTCCTCTACTCGATCATCCTCCATATCTACGTCAACGTCCTCACTTTGGGAGACACTTGCCGTACTACTCAACAACACATCACCATGCCATATCCATCTTGTATAACTCAAGCAAATCCCTTCACAAATCAAATGAGTACGTATATCCTTCACCGTACATTTCCTCATATTCAAACACTTGACACAAGGACAACAGAACATTCCATTACTATTAGGAACATTCCTTTGAGCAAATTCTATAAATTCTCCCACCCCCTTCAAATACTCAGCACTAGTACGCTTACAAACCATCTAACTACGATCCATAACTAGATAGGTCCTGTAGATATAGAAAACATATATCCAATATAAGGACAATACGGGATATTGAAAACTATAGTTTTTGAAGATTGCCAAGCACTGGTCACGGCCTGGCAGTGATGTCCATCACGGCCGTAACGTGCCAACTGAACCAGACCATCACAGACAGAACTGATCACGGCCTAGACGTGATGAGAATCACGGCCGTGACAGATCAACCAGCAGAGCAACATGCACTCAAAACCAAAAATAGAGACGTACATTCCAAACAACTCAAACTCACGGTTTCAAGTTTCAACTACTGAGACTACAGTTTCAACATACACTCAAAACCAAAAATAAAAAAATGTGCCCTAAAGACTCACCAGAAATAGGTGCTCGCGTGGTGGTGGGGAGGGGAGCTCGAGTGGTGGCCAACGTTCGATGTGGTTACTGAGAGCAGAGGGACAAGGAGAGTTAGTGTGCAGGAAGGGGAAAGAGAGATGTAAAGTTATTGCAAAGAATGAATGGAGAGACAAAGTTAGGGTTAATAGTGTACCTCACGGTGGTGGCGAAGAAGCCCTCGCGGTGGTTGCGGTGGAGATGAGCTCGCGATAAGGGCAGAGTGAGAGTGAGAGTGAAGGTTGAGAGTGAGGGTTGAGCGTGATGAAAAGAGAAAAAAGACGTACAGAGCGAAGTGCAGAAGGCACGCGGGTGTAAACTAAAATAAAACAACATTTGACGTCAATTGTTTGTAAAGACTGACGTTAAAGGTCATATATTTAACGTCAGTTGTCTTAAGAAACTGACGTTAAAAGTGTATACCTTTATCCAAAAACATTAATTCCTTTGACTATTTATTTAATTGAAGTAAAAATAAAACTTTTAACGTCAGTTGTATAAAAAACTGACGTTAAAAATAAATATTTTTTTATTTTAAAAGCACTTTTAACGTCAGTTTTTGAATACAACTGACGTTAAAAGTGTATATCTGCAAAAAAAATTCATTCCTTTGACTACTGTGCTAACTCATGCACCTTGAAACTTAATCCTCTTAATGAGCATTAAGTTTATAGATAAGTTTTCAAGAAAATCAGAGAGAGACTATTCTCTATATAAAGTGTCATTCTTCTGTATCAGCATGTAAATACACCCTCTTCTTTTCCTCTATATTTCGTGCGTTTTCTATTCCTTCACAATATGGTTCTATCACATTTGAGACTTTTGTTATTTCTTCCTATACCTATACTTAAAGGTCTCTGTCTTAATGGTCAAAAAACTTCTGAGGTTGTGTAAATCACATAATATGACTCCCTTACTTTATTCCATCTCCTCCCCAAGCGACTGTGGATAAAGCACATATGGAGCATCAAGGACTTCAAATGAGCAGGGAGGGGATCGATGCATCCATTAGAGTTTCTGAGGACAGAACTGAGAAGAAATTGATGTTGAAGCAGAAACTTTTTAATATTTTAGTGCTATGTTGCATAAATTTTTTATCTTTTAATCATGTAATTGTAACTTATGAATCGCTTCAATGAGATACGATTTGATTATACATATAGCACTTTTATGTTAAGTGTTTATTTATTTTAATTTTCACAAGAATATGTTTACTAATTCAAGCTAATTAATGTAGATTAAAAATAAACTTGTTTAATGTTTACACAAGTTCTTTACACAACTGACGCAAATAGTGATTTAATATTTACAAATTGTCACCACCTCATTTTTAACGTCAACATAATTTATGACTGCGAAGTTCTCGTATATTACATTATTTCCAATATTCATTCTGCACGTTTATAATTTATAGGATTATTTACGTCAGCTATTTATTATACCACACTTTTAACGTCAATTGTATAAAAAACTGACGTTAAAAATAAATATGACTGCCAATCAATTGCCACCACCTCATTTTTAACGTCAACTTAATTTATGACTGCCAAGTTCCCGTATATTACATTATTTCCAATATTCATTCTGCACGTTTATAATTTATAGGATTATTTACGTCAGCTATTTATTATACTGAAGTAAAAACCACACTTTTAACGTCAGTTGTATAAAAAACTGACGTTAAAAATAAATATTTTTTATTTTAAAAACACTTTTAACGTCAGTTGTATTAAACAACTGACGTTAAAGGTGTATAAGTTTATGCAAGAATTCATTCCTTTGACTACTGTGCTACTTACCCATGCACCTTGTAACTTAATCCTCTTAATGAGCATTAAAGTTTATAGGTAAGTTTTCAAGAAAATCATAATAGCTTAGTAACTTTGTAACACCCTAGTTTTTACACCTATGATTAATTATTTTATTTAGATGTTTAAGTTTATTTTGTTATGTGTTTTAGTTTGAGTAATTAAATTACTCTCTTCAAATTATTTTATTGGGTGCGTTAACACTGACTTATTTCAGTGAATGCACGCTTACTAGACAATAATTTACATTATTGTCACTATTATACCAGTACAGAAAAATATTTTAAATACTATGATTAAGAAAAAAGCATTTTCATATATTTATTCTATTTAATTTTAGAGTTAAAAATATTTTGGTTTGACCTTAATCGGAGATTAAATTTTGGACTGAGTATTTTCTTAGTTGATCGATTCAACTATTAATCTTTACTCTAATTTGAATTTCGAAATCATATCTTTATTAATCTTTATTTTTAGATTCCAAAAAGTAAAAACATGTTTATTTTAGGCCTAACATTTATCACTCATTTTGTACCTATCACTAAGTAACTGGTTTAAAAACTCAATTTTCTCACTTTTTTCTCTCTCTTTCTCGATGCTCTCTCCCTCTTTTTCTCTTTTCTTCTCTGCTGCTGCTTCTTCTTTCTTTCTTCTTTCTCTTTTCTTCTTCTTCCTTCCACCTTAACTTCATCTTCTTCCTTCCTCTCACCATAGCAGCGCCACCCTGCACCACCATGGACAGCTCGCCGACGTGAGAAGGAGGAGACACGCGAATTGTCTCGTGTTGACCAGTTCGAAACGGAGCTCATCACTGCCACCCACCACCGTTCCTAGCCACGGTAAGTCCGATCAGCCGCCTTCCATGGTGGTTTCGAACCCAACTCGTTGGTTAAGCTTCTCTATTTTATTTTATGCTCTCTTTCAACTCTGTTGTTCTTGTTCACTGTAGAACCGCCGTTGTCCTCCGTGCCGTCGCCACCGTTCGCCGCCGCGCGTCCCCCACAACACTGCCACGTGCTTCTTCTTCCTTGTATGGGTAAGTGAAAACCCCATCTATTTTGCTCAGATTCAAAACCCCAAATGGATTTTTGAAACCCTAACCCTAACCCTTTGATTTCAGATTTTAATCTTGAAATTTAAGGTTGTTTTATGAAATTGGGACTGTGAATTTGTGTTTCCCTAAACCAATTTCATTATTCTGAGTTTTCCCTAAATTGTATTAAGGAGCCCTAAACCCCCAATTTGATTTTATTTGAATTTGGGTATGTTTTTGTGAAATTAATTATGATTTAGTGTAATTAGGACTCTTAATGGATGATTCCCAAGTTCTTTTCATGATCTTTTAATCAAAACAAAGTTTCCTTAAAGGGTATTGGGAAGCGTGAGCTCCAAACATGATTTTCTTTGAAAATAACCTTGTTTGGTAATAAGATAAAGTGTTTAGATCAAATTAGAATGTGTGTTTGATCATGTGTAATTGATTTCTTAATTTCTGGTTGTTGCGCGTTGTGGGATTCCCTCTCTGAGATGTTTGACACGGCTATGCTTGCTTGATGGAGTAGATAGTTACACTCTTGGAGCTAATGTGAGCATTAAGACGAGGATCCTTTACTTGTCTTCAAAGGTAAGGGGAGACTGTCTGAGGGATTTTCGGTAACTGCATGCTAATTGTGTGTCGTATTTGAGTTTATCTGTTGTGATGTGTGGTGTCAAATTAAAATGTTATATGACTGTTATATGGTTTTTAATGTTTTATGTGAAAGCATGATTATACTGTGATGTATGGATTATTTGTTAGTTGGTTGATTGACTGAGAAGCCTGGCATTGGTCAGTGCTCAATTAAATTAAAGATAAAAGCGTTGAAAAAAACTTGATGAGAAATTCAAAGGACTTGATTTATGGAAGAAAAATATTGAAAGTATTTATATTTGATGATGTTTTGGAGAAAAGAGTGATTTCTAAATAAATAGTGAGGACGACATGTTGAAAATATTTCAGTTACGTTGTCTTTTCCAAACAAATTAAAAAATAAGACGAAAAGTTATTCTAAGAAATGTAAATGTCAAGGATATTTTAACAATGATTATGAAGAACTTGTTTTAAAAGAGAAAATCATTTGATTTACAAATGACTTTATTTCCAACGAAAAATACTTTAGAAAAGTATTTGACAACGAAAACTATGAGGGACAATTTTATTATTTCAAATAGAAATGAGTTGGAAATGATTTTACGAGGATTTGAAGTTGTTATGGAAAAAGGAGTTTTCAAAGGAAAACGGATTTGAGAAAAAATGAATTTCTCTATGATTTGATGGTTTTATAAATGAATTTCAAATAGAAAGGATTTCTGGAAATGAGTTTTACACAATGGTGTTATTTCCGTCAACTTGGATAAGTTGAGGAAACTTTGGTTTTGTTTTGTATTTCATAGAACGAAAATGGTTTAAACGAACCTAGAAACCGAGACGTCGGGTCTAGAGTTTTAAGATATGGGCCTGGGGTCCGAAGAGGAAATTATGGACTACAATGTCCTATAAACCGTATATTTGGTTCTGTGCACTAAAATCTATGCGTCCAAGACTGGTGCATCGATCTGGATTTCGTGATTTGTACACCTTTTGACTTGGAGTCAGTTATTTTGGAAAGAGGTATTAAACTTGAAAGTTTAAATTGGTAATTTAGTCGTGAGACTTTTAGCTCCGACACCTAAAGATTGATCACAAAGAAAACAACGAGAACAAAAGGTTTTACATGCATTACAGGGCAGACGTGCCTTTGCATAGGACTTGAATGCTTGATGGCAAGTATTCATGCAGTTTGCGTCACTGTGCCTTGATGGATATAAGACCAAGTAGACCATGTGCTATATGTAGTCACCACTTTGCCTTGAGTTGGACTGTGGAATGGTCAATAGAACTTTGCCATATCGGGCATTGATTCTGCCTTAATTGGCAACTAGAGCCTGGTCAGCTCATTTATTTGATGGTTGGAGCTTCGGAGATTAGGTCTCAAAGTTAGTTGTGGAATATTGAAGTGTCATAGTTTTTAAAACGGGTACGACTGTCGGGTATGAAACCCTTTGATAAATATATTGTTTATCTTTGAATATTCATGTTAAATGGTAATTGAGAGTCGTGCATGTGGTTATCGTATTTAAATCCATATATTGGGATCTCACCCTTACAGACATATCAGGTTTTCTTCTGGTTCGCTATTGTACCCTGGGTGCTTTAGTATAGATGGTGCAGAGGAGTCTCCCTAAGTCATTCAGAGGCTTAGATCTGGTTATTTGATGAAGTACTTGATTGTGGAAAGATCACGTGAGTTTTCTCAGGAATAACTCTTAGAATGACCAGCTTAGGGTTAGAGACTTAGATTATTTTTGATAATATGTATGAGTATGGCTCAGAGAGCCTCTATTTACAAATGGAATGTTTATGGCTCGGAGAGCACATCTTTTGAATGAAAATCTAAGCTGTTCCTTTTGGTCTTGTACATATTATTGATACAACTATTTTCTTAGCATATCACTGTCTGGTTGTATTTGGTGTAACTGGAATTCTGGAATGAAAATGTAATTATTTTAGCAGGTGTTTATTTTACTTGGGATGTCCGAATTACAGAGGAGACTCTGTCAAATTTTTCGTAAAAATATTAGCTTTTATTCAAGTATATCCTTTAAATTAAATAGGCTTGCCAGGCTATGATAGTAAGTCTGTGTGCCGATCAAGGCTTAGGTGTGGAGTCGTGACAAAATTTTTATACCCAATTTCAGACACTTATGTACTTATATAAATTATTTTCCGAAAGCACCAGCAAATTATCTTTTAATTTTATTTCCACACGTGTTTACAAAGTAATGCCCAAGGGGGGTGTTACAAACTTCATCCCCTGCTCCTATAAATAGCTTCCTTCCATCCTTTTAATTTTCTGCTTCACAATATGGCTCTGCCGTGGAGATTAACTTCATCACTCTTTCTTCCTATTCCTAGACTCAAAGGTCTTTGTCTTAATAGTCAAACAACTTCTGAGGTTGTGTAAATCACATAACATGGGTGATAAGGTTGTGTAAATCACATAGTGTGAGTTGCTCACCTTATCATCTTTCTGGAGAATCGGCGGCTAGCTACAGCACCAGACCGTCAGCTTTGGAAGCAAATGACTGTTCCAAGACCATTGCTGAAACAGATCGGGTGCACCCTTGCTCAGCCGCTCTGGAAAACTCGGTCGCTCGACTCTCCTCTCTTGCTCACCCGTGAAGGGAACGAAGCCCCTCAACAAAATGTTTAGGATTTTAAACCCTTTCAATGTAACTTTTTATAGGATTTTAAACCCTATCAATGTAACTTTTTATAGGATTTTAAAGGATTTTAAACCCTTTCAATGAATGAGATCCGGTTTGGGTTATTGAATCAACTTATACTTCGCACATATAGTTTAGTTTTCAAAACAGAAACACAAAACATCAAAGCAATTGTGAAACTGAAACTTTGAGGAAGGCAATGCGGAAGGGTATGTATAATAGATAAAAAAATTATTAAAATAACCTTTAACGTCTGTTGATGAAAGAACAAAAGTTAAAAGTGAAGTGACGCACTTTTAACGCCAGTTCAATGAAGAATTGACGTTAAAAGGTTCACTTTTAACGTCAGTTGTTTATTGAACTGACGTTAAGTGAGTCACTTCACTTTTAACGTCAGTCCTTAAAACAACTGACGTTAAAATTGAATTAATGAAGTCTGATATTTACAAAACTGCCACCGCCTCCTTTTTAACGTCTAGCTTTTGGTTAACTGACGTAAACCTTTACCGTCTAATGTATATTTTCCACTAGTGAAAAAACAAAATACACACCAATTACACCACAAAAATAAATGAAAATTGTCTATCTTTGCTTCTGTATAGCATAAATTTTGTCCTGAATCAAGTAAAAATATTGTAATAGAGTACCAAAATTGACAGGATCACACAAAAGGGGGAAAAAATCTGCAACTCGAATGAAGTGGCATCAATTACCCAGAGCATATTCTATAAGTGGTAGTTCTAAAGAAGTCTTTTCCACATGCTTCAGAAAGTAAAAGAAAAACCGGATGAAACTGCTTGATAATGTCAATTCCTATTTTTAAGCCTAACCCTATTTCATTGTATAAGCCTATACAAAAACAATTCCAAATGTTAAGCCTATACCAAAGGCCATTCGCAATGTTACCTTTGTTCCAGTATATAAGCCAATACCAAAGCAAATCCTAATTGTTAACCTCACAAATACATTAAACTCAAGAATCATATCCTCTTCATAACATTAAAAACATTTTCGGCAAGCTCAGGCTCCATACTTCACTAAATTTTCCAAATGAATTCAGCATATTCTTTCAATAAAATGTATTGTACACAAAATAAAACAATTTTAATAACTCGTCGACATTCCATGCTACAGGGTCCACGACTTTTCTGAATTATACTTGTCGACAAAATGACCTCTATGCTG
Organism: Sophora flavescens; assembly: GCA_030762895.1. Lineage (NCBI taxonomy): Eukaryota > Viridiplantae > Streptophyta > Magnoliopsida > Fabales > Fabaceae > Sophora > Sophora flavescens. The sequence goes on along the minus strand of CM061063.1, from coordinate 265,544,568 downwards.
AAATCATAATCATCTAGAGTCTAGGCTCGAAAATTAGAATCGGGTGGTGTCAAGAGAGGTGGGTCAAAATTTTTTTTTTCACCATTTGCCTTTAAAAACCGAAAAAGGAAAAGATATTTTGCTCTGCTTTGATAACTGCAAGTAGTAGTGCAATTAATATTTGTTTATTTTATTTAATTATTTTATTGTTTGAAAAAGGTGACGTATATTATTTGTTCAGACAAAGTTTTGAGTCATTGGCAAAAACTGCGAGGACTTTTATTCCATAAGAATCCAAAGGCAGAGAGAAGAGAAAATAGGAGACACAGACACAAAGGAAACGGAAATAAAACAAAAATAAAAACATCAATTATAAAATTGAATCATGAATTCAAGAATCGAAAAATGCAACATCTAAAGCATAGCTAAAGGTCCTTTGTAAGTTTATACAGGCAATGCATCCTTTGCCACTATGATATAACAGAAAAGTAAATATTCAACCATTTATGCAAAGAGAAACTCAAAATTCTAAGGAAAACATCATTTTCCCTGATGTAGAAACCAGAGAAGTTTCCAATGCATGTCCTATAATAAAATTATCAGCACAAAGGATGCATGGAGAAAAAAACCCAACTAAAACAACCACTTACCCATCTTTAAATTAAAATTGGTGTCAAAAAATCTTTAAATTAAAATTAACACAAAACCTGAACCAAGCTATCCATGATTGTTCCATCCAAAGGCTATGTAATTTCCATCCTCTGTAACAACCACTGTATGGTTCCTCCCTGCTCCAGCCTTGACAATCTTGTATCTTCAACTCAAGTTACTGTCAACGAAATTTAGCACTTCAAGAATTAATGATAGAAAAAAAAAACTCTAAAGTTGGCAATAAAAAATTAACCTTTGAATTGAAAATGAGTAATACCAACACAAAACTTAGCATTTGATTAAAGAGTAAAGATGGTATTAAGATTTGGGGAAACTGTGAGATTGTTTCATACCCCAAAATGGTACTAAGATTTGGGGAATACGGCAAAAGAATGATATAGAGAGAAACCTAGAATTTGATTGAAGTGTAAGATCAAAGTGAACAAAAAATTGGGAAAGTGAAACTACCTTTGGAATCTTCAAACGCTACCCAAGGCAGTGCGCTTTGTTTCGTTGTCAAGAGTCCTCCATGATGAGTAGAAGAAATTTAATTGACAATCAACAAATTGTTCCATTCCACTGCTTTGGTTCCTAACCAGATATGGAAGAAAATCAAAGTCAAACTAAATCAATTTATCCGCTTGAAATGTTAACCTATTCATCCATCTTTGCCATAGTGACATTTGATTCTTGGGGGGAAATTGGAGAAATTGGTGCCATTCAGAAAATGGGGGGAAGAAAAGATAAATTGAGTGAGTTAATATGAACCTTAAAAGCAAACCTAGTTACCGCTGGCCATCAGCTACTCCGTTTGCCACCGTGCACTACCAACCAAACTGATCCACAACAGACCCTCCCACTGTCGCCTCCCTTCTGCCGCTCTCCGCTCTGATCATTTTCCATCGTCCAGACGCACGCCCAGGTGTCACCCTTCCATCGTACACCAGACGTGACCGAGGATGCTTCACATCGCCAATCAAATGCCACCGTATAGCCACCTCGCCTCCCTCTGAGCCATCGTCTTCCAGCTTCTATGCCCTTCCCAGTTTCCTGTGTGCCACCGTCTTCCGGTTTAACGTTCATTCACATAATTGGAAAAACGGTGGAGGAGATAGTGGAAGAGGAGGATTACCGAGTGCTTAATTGGAAAAAAGGAGCAGTTATGCCAATTTTAAAATTTAAAATTTATGTAAAACAGTTTTAGTCAAATTTTTTTCTTCTTGTTATCTGCTAGGGTCAATTTTGGCATTGTAAAAACAATATCAACAAGGTTTTAAGGGCAAATTAGTAATATTAAAAGTAGGACACCAAAATGTTGGTAGTGGCTACGGTCTCAAGAGGGGGGGGGGGGTGAATTGAGATATTGAAAACTTATTCAACAACTTAAAGTAAAACAGTGTTTCTTTAATGAAAATTGGTTTTCACTCAATTTTAATTCGCAAGAATTAGGTTATGGAACAAGTGATGATGACAAGAAGAATTATAAGTAGTAACAACAGATTTTAACACAGATTTCAGAATTAAAGATTCAAGTTTAACAAGTATATGGAGTTTAGGGATTAGAAGAACACGCAAACCGATTTATCCTGGTTCGACTACCTCCTCTGGTAAGCCTACATCCAGTCCCACACCTCTGTGGTTTTCTTCACTATAATCAGCAGTTACACAATTCTAATTACAGCAACACAAGGATAACCTCATTGCTTGAAAAATCTCCAGAAAGCACACTAGCTTTCTTTACCCAAGGATCCCTTCTATCCTTGTTAAACCCTAAGAGACACCCTATCTTAGTCACTATAATTAACGAGATGAATTGAGTAGAAGTAAGGCTCTAAACGCCTGATAATACAAATTGAAGTTCTAACTATGACACTTTTCTCAGAGATAAAGCACTTTGTTTCACAATCAGTATGAGTTGCGTTTATTGTATGTATTGTTGTTATTATGTTCTTCAGGTGTTCCTTTGATCCCTCTTTATATAGAAGACAGATTATAGTCGTTGGGATAATTTAAGACAGATTTGGATCTGATTGATCAAAATCTGCTTTCTTGATTCTTGATCTCAAAATGTGATTATGTTTGATCTTTGTAGAGATTGCGTCCTTCTTGAGATATAACTGTTTCCATCTGAAAGGATAGCCAAGTCTTTTTTTGAAGAGTAATTAATCCGTGTTTATTTGAAGAGAAAAATATCCGCGTCCATTTGCCACGTCAGCAAATGGGAGTATTAGCTCAAGGTTATTGGACGGGCTCCAACTGGTAGACGAGCGTGCTAACACAAGGCAATTGGAAGGGCTCCAATTTGTAGACGAGCTTTATATATCATTTAAGTGGACGGAGCTTCTAATTTAGCGTGTATCATTAGTAGACGAGCTCCAAGTTTTGCTGTCAGTAGACGAGCTTTCCTTTTTACATCAGTAGACGAGCTCTCCAAGTGTTACTATCAGTAGACGCACGCTCTTGTTACTTTCAGTGGACGAGCTCTCCTTTTTCCATCAGTGGACGCGTGCTTCTTTTACATAAGTGGACGCGTGCTTCTTTTACATCAGTGGACGCGTGCTCCAAGTGCCACGACAGCAGACGAGATCTTCTATTTTCTTAGTGGACGCGCTTCTTGTGCCATGTCAGTAGACGATATCTTCTGTTTCTTTCAGTGGACGCGCTTCATGTGCTCTTTCAGTGGACGACAGATTTTTACTTTGTTGTTCCTTTAGTAGACGCGCTTTCTTTGTTCTTTCAGTGGACGTCGGCTTTTTACTTTGTTGTTCCTTTAATGGACGCGCTTTCTTTGTTATTTCAGTAGACGTGCGCTTATATTTTGCCTGTGTTGGACGAGCGCTGGTTTTGCTTTGCTAGACGAGTGATCTTGCATGTAACTTAACACGTAATGAGTGCATAGTCAAAAATAAAAAATATTAAGCAAAATACACTTTGTTTGTCATACATCAAAACATGAATGAGGGATTAGTCTTACAAACTCCCTCTTTTTGATTGTGACAAACCTTACCATACTTAACCTTAGTTATTTAAGAAATCAGAGTGCAGCTATTTAGTAAGCATGGTTCTTGAGTTATTTTAGTTCTCCCCCTGTGTCATTGATACCTTTCAAAAGATCAAGTGTTATCATATCATTATAAAAAAAATCATCTTGCATTTATTACAAGTTCAAGTATGTCTTTTCAAAGCAGTTCATACTCAGTTATCAGAGAAGAAAAAAAAAATTTACATATTAGAGAATTTTTTTTTTACAGCAAATGCATGGTTCATCTTTATGGTTCATATTTCTCCCCCTTTAGAGAAATAAAAATTTGCATATCAGAAAATGCATGGCTCATCATTTTTTTTATGGACCATATTTCTCAGATGTATGGTTCATCTTTCCAGTTCATCTAAGATGTATGGTTCATCTTTCTAGTTCATCTCAGATGAATGGTTCATCTTTCTCCCCCTTTGTCATTATCAAGAAACTATGGAGAATATTGAAATCATTCTTAAAAAAACAGTCTTGCATTCATTGATAATAAAGCATTTCAGAACTTATGCAATACATCAAAACATCCAAATATAAAAAAAATTACAGACACCTAAGGATTTCATAATTTTTAGCAACTTGTGCTGCCTTGCGTGCCATCTGTTATCAATGATTTTGAGGATCAATTATGCCAAGTTCCCTTATTATAAAGAAGAAACTCTCCTTATTTAGTGGTTTGGTGAATATATCAGCTAATTGCTTAGTTGTATCTATATGTTCAATCACAACATCACCACTTTGAATATGATCCCTTATAAAATGATGCCTAATTTCAATATGCTTGGTTCTTGAGTGCATAATTGGGTTCTTTGTTAGATTTATTGCACTAGTGTTATCACATTTTATTGGTATATGATCTAGATAAACACCATAGTCAATTAATTGTTGTTTCATCCATAGGATTTGAGCACAACAACTCCCAGCTGCAACATATTCTGCTTCAGCTGTGGATAAGGCCACACTAGTTTGCTTTTTACTAAACTAGGACACTAGGGAATTTCCTAATAAATGGCATGTTCCACTTGTGGTCTTCCTATCTAACTTGCATCCAGCAAAGTCAGAGTCGGAATATCCTATTAATGTGCAAGTGGATCACCTTGGGATACCACAACCCCATTTCTTTTGTTCCTAAGAGGTACTTCATGATTCTTTTAACTGCAGTAAGATGTGATTCTTTAGGATTAGCTTGATACCTTGCACACATACACACACTGAACATTATATCTGGTATACTTGCAGTGAGATAAAGTAAGGATCCGATAATACCTCTATACTTGGATACATCTATAGATTTACCATGTTCATCTTTGTCCAAGTAGCAGGTTGGACTCATTGGTGTTGCCATTTCCTTTGCGCTTTCGATTCCAAACTTCTTTAGTATTTCCTTGCAATACTTTGTTTGGCTTATGAAGGTTCCATCTTGGCATTGTTTAGTTTGAAGTCCAAGAAAGAAGGTAAGCTCTCCCATCATGGACATTTCAAATTGACTTTGCATTAGTTCACCAAATTCCTTGCACAAAGACTCATTAGTAGCACCAAAAATAATGTCATCAACATATATTTGAACAAGTAAGATATTGTGTGCTTCTGTTTTAGTAAATAGTGTAGTATCAACTTTTCCTCTTTTAAAGCCTTTCTCTAGGAGAAAATTGCTTAACCTCTCATACCAAGCTCTAGGAGCTTGCTTGAGTCCATAGAGGGCTTTAGTCAGTTTATAGACATGATTTGGGAACTCACTATCAACAAAGCCAGGGGGTTGGCTTACATATACTTCCTTTTGTATTATTCCATTTAAAAAGGCACTTTTCACATCCATTTGGTACAGTTTAAAGTTCATTATACAAGCATAGGCTAAGAGCATTCTTATGGCTTCTAATCTAGCTACGGGAGCATATGTTTCATCATAATCAATTCCTTCTTCTTGATTGTATCCCTTAGCTACTAGTCTAGCCTTGTTTCTTATTATTATTCCATTCTCATCCATTTTGTTTCTAAACACCCATTTAGTTCTGATTATTTGGTTACTTTTGGGTTTTGGAACTAAATCCCAAACTTTATTTCTTTTAAATTGATTTAACTCCTCTTGCATTGCAATCATCCAATGTTCGTCATTAATAGCATCATCAACACATTTTGGTTCTATTTGAGATACAAAATCCATGGTATTGCAAATATTCCTTAAAGAGTTTCTAGTAGTTACCCCTTTTGTAATCTCACCAATTATATTGTCTAGGGGATGATTCTTTGAAGCTTGCTGTTGTGACGCCGGCAAGTGTACCGGGTCGTCGCAACAAGTTTTTGGCGCCGTTGCCCGGGATTGGCACAACCAATTTTCCTAATTTTTAGGAGATTTGATTGATTGGTTAAGTAGATTTTTATTTTTATTTTTCTGTTATTTCTTTATTATTTCTCTCTACTTCTTTGATTCCACTTGGTCTTGCCGTGTTTTTGTATGCGAGGTACCCTTTCACAAGAGGACCTGTTATTTGATTCGGAGATCACCAAGACCGAGAAGCGCTTAAGGAAGGAAGTCAGAGAAAGAAAGAGGCTTGAAGCGATTAATCTTGAGGACATGGCCGAAGAAAATCCTCCTCCTCCTCGTTACAAGCCTCTCTTTGAGTATGATCTACCCAGCTTGGGAGATTGTGACTCTTCTATTGTGAGGGGCAACCTGAATACAGACTCTTTCAGAGTGGAAGCATGTGTCACATTCCAGATCCGTGAGAATCAGTTTGAAGGGAGTGGCAAACAGGACCCTCATAGACACATCACTCGCTTCCTTGAAGCTTGTGACTTACAGAAGACAAGAGGAGTCTCACAAGATGAGTTTCGCTTGCGGCTCTTCCCTCTCTCTCCTAGGGATGTCGCTCGCGATTGGGTTGACAGCTTGGATAGGAAAAGCATCAGAACTTGGGAGCAAATGGCACAAAAGTTCCTAACCAAATATTTTCCTCCTCAGAAAGCGGCACAAGCAAGAATAGCCGTTACATCTTTCAGGCAGACAGAAGATGAAACCTATAATGAAGCTTGGGAGAGGTACAATGGGCTCCTGAGAAGATGCCCTTCAGCGTTCTTTGACCCAGTCTCCAAAGTTCAGCATTTCTTTAATGGGTTGAGGGGACGCTATCAGATGAACTGTGATGCCGCAGCTGGCGGCTCGTTCTCTTATTTATCAGCCGAGGATGGATGGGCATTGTTAGAGAAGATGTCATACAATGATTACAACCGTGGAAGGGAAACCTCAAATGGAATCAGTTCTGGGACAATGGAGGCCATTCTTGAGCAAAACAGATTGTTGAAGATGCAGATTGAGGCTTTGTCTGGGAACAAGAAAGTTAGTGCGATACACGAGGGAATGCCTCCGGGTTGTGCAAATTGTAATGGAGATCATGACACTCAGATTTGCCCGCTAAATTTCTCTCAGGAACATGTGGACTCATGCCACAACTTCTATGACACTGTTTCCCAGAACAATTATCAGAGAAATGGCATGGAATGACTACAAATCGAGAATCGAATAGGGGTATATGAGGAGAGACCATCCGGGGTTCGCTTGGAGTGATGCTAATGGTGGTCTAGCCGGTCAACAACATCCTCAACAGAATTGGCAACAACCTCAACAGGGTCTGAGACCGAACATTGGAATTCAGCAGCGCAATACTTAGCAGGCTCTTCCGGGGCCTAATCAGTTGCAAATAACAGATGATGGACGGCAGCCTTGGGAGTTGGCTTTTGAGAAGATGAGCGCGGCAGTTGCGAAGATGTCAATTGATACAAGCACAGCTTTTGAGAAGGTGACTGCGACAGTTGACAAGTCGGCAACGCATACAGGGGCGTCAATTCACAATCTAGAGACGCAGGTTGCTCAGCTCGCAAAGCAACTAAATGAGCGTCTCCCAGGCACTTTCCCAGGTAATACCGAGAACAACCCCAAGGGACAATGCAATGTCATATCTACTAGAAGCGGAAGGGTGTTGGAACCTAACAGGGGTGCAACTAGTTCTCAGGATGACAAGGACCCGGAACAACCACATGTTGAAGAAGAGCAACCTGAAAAAGAGAAGTTGGCAAGTGACAGGGAACCGGAGCAAGGGGGAAGGCTGAAGCTTGTGGATGAAGAGTTCCGAAAGAAGAAGTGGGTTGAACCCCAAGACCTCCCACCTTACATGAAGGTACCGTATCCTGAAAGATTGAAGAAGCCTCAACAGGATAAGCAGTTCAACAAATTCCTTGATGTCTTTCGAAAACTTCAGATTAACATTCCATTTGCGGAAGCCTTGGAACAGATGCCATCATATGCCCGGTTTATGAAGGATCTTCTCACCAAGAAGCGGAAAATATTGGACGAAGAAACGGTTGCTTTCCCGAGGAGTGTAGTGCCATCCTTCAGAGAAAACTCCCTCCAAAGTTGAAGGATCCCGGTTCCTTTTCGATACCATGTACCATTGGGGAGATGACTGTAGGGAAGGCATTATGTGATCTAGGGGCAAGCATCAACTTGATGCCCCTCTCTATGATGAAGAGGTTGGGGATCAAAGAGTTCAAGGATACACGGATGTCGCTCCAACTAGCCGATCGCTCTATAAAATATCCTTATGGGGTGGTCGAAGACTTGTTAGTAAAGGTGGGTGACCCCCGGCAACGGCGCCAAAAACTTGATGTCGCGTAAGTCAACGCGCTCGTGCGATTCCGGCAAGTGTACCGGATTGCCGTCAAGTAATAAAAGATATCGAACCCACAGAGACTGTGTTCTCGAATTGCAATCGGTTTTCGAATTGAGTGAATCTGGACTTTGTAAAGGGTTTTGAAAAATGTTTGAATTTGAAATTGAAATGATAAACAAACAAAAAAAAAACAAATGTTTTTGGGGTTTTCGATTTAAACGAATTCCTAGGGATTTGGGTTGCCTTTGAGGTTGTTTATGTTGCTAATCTGATTTACCTTGGTTGATTACCGAAATTGCCTTGAAGGCGAGTTTATCCTCTAATAGCTTAAGCTCCCTCTCGGGTTACAAAAGCCGTGCCCAATTGACCCGACCCCTACTCTCGTGGTAGTCGATCCCAGATTGGACCCTTTGCGTTCCGTGACAACTCGTTGCTCCTCGAGGACGGCTTCTAACTCTCGTGATTTCAGTCCCAAGTCTGACTTCTATAGGTCCGACACCCAAGTTCACCGCTAGGTTCTTCCTTGAAATGTCTCAGTCATGCAAATAACCTAAGTTCACCGCTAGGTTCCTCCTTAGATCATCCACTTCTCACAAACAAGCGGCCGCTGGACTTTACGAGTGAAACACACTAGAAATCCTAAGTTCACCGCTAGGTTCCTCCTTAGAACGTCTATGTCACGTAAATAAACGGTTCTTAGAAATTTATGAGTGAATAACACACTAGAAATCAGATCTAAAACAATTATGAAATCAACAACGATTTTTACATCAAATCAACATCATTTACAAACCTCGGGCAGAGCCCTAGTCCCTAGAAACAAACTACTACTCCAGTCTTGCCATGGAGATGACAAGCTGGGTTGACAACATAATAGAAAATACAAAAAAAATCAGAGAAGAGAAGAGGAGAAGAGAGATCTAAGCCTAGAGTCCTAGTTGTTATGGATGATCTAATCTCTCTGTATCTGATGCCTTGGTCCTTATTTATAGAAATGGGGAAGTTAGAGTCCCAAACCAACTCAAAATCTGATCTATTTCGGTTTCTTCAGGTCCAAGTAATGCGCGTCACGGCCGTGATGGCCATCACGGCCAGGCCGTGACGGTCTCTGCTTCTGGAAGTTGTGCAAAATCCGGTCATTCGCGACGCGAATATACTGCTCGCGACGCGAGCCTCTGTTTTGGCCCGTGAAGAATTTCACGGCTGGGCCGTGATGTGCTCTGACTTGTGGTGGTTTTGGGTCACGGCCGTGATGGCTATCACGGCCAGGCCGTGACAGGCTCTTACTTCAGCCTTTCTTCTTTTTCAGTTTTGCTCGATCATGGCCGTGATGGGCATCACGGCTAGGCCGTGATGGGCATCACGGCTAGGCCGTGATGGGCTCTGTTTGGCTCATTTTCTTCAGTTTTAAAGCTCCATCTTCATCCAAACTTCATCATGGTTGATCTTGAGCAATTTACCCTTTATATCTGCAAAACAACACACGAAAACCGGCTTACCCGTTCCAAAGGAAAATTAACCTAAAATCTAATAAAAATATGCCTAAACTACATGAAAATGCATGCAAAATGATGGACAAAGATGAGGTGGAATCACACTCATCAAATCACCCCAAGCTTAAAACCTTGCTTGTCCTCAAGCAATTACTCAGGCCATAAGATATATCAATCAAAACATGGATAGTGAACCAAGAACCCTAGAAGCTAATCCAAGTAATAGGCATTTTTAATAAGCACTCAAGAGATAATCAAGTTTAAGTCCAATTAGAAGCTTAGGTTCTTCAAGTTCATGTCCTCACTGATTTGGGCACTCATCTCACCTCACTCAAGTGTTTTAGGGTTTATGACAATTCACTCCATTTCCTCAAGGAAAGTATTTTACCATAGGCTTGACCATTAACCAAATCTCCACTTTATTAATGAAAACACTTAAGAATCAAGAGGTCTTTTCCTTTGGTTGTAATGTGGCCATGGGATTTATTGTAAGGTGGGAAAATCAAGGAAAGGGAATTTCAAGAAGGCTAGACAGATTATCAAACATTACAAAGCATGACACCTTCTAAAATACCTTTTGGGGGCTTTGATTTACTTTTTCCACCTTTCTCTTTTTTTTTTTCTTTTTTCATTTCTCACTTTCTTTGTCATCCCCTTCTCCATTTTTTTTCTGTTTATTTCATTTTTATTTGTTTGGAGAAGGGGAGATTTATAGCTCAAGAGAAATATTTTCATCCCATTCTTTTTCCAACTACCATTTTGCCCTTTTTGTAATACTTTAAAAGGTGACATACCAAGCATTATTCATCAAATTAATTCATGGTACCAAGAAAAGTATTTTTTTCTTTAGGCTCAAAATTGGGCAACTAAGGGGTAGCATTTATCATTCAAAGCTCGGGAGGCCGGAAAAATACCTAGTGCCTCAATCATTTCCAAAAATGTTTTCAGAAATTTTTAAGTTTTGAAATGGTTTCAAGTCAAGTTCTAGAAAATACGGTCCATGAGGAATTAAATCACTCTATCACAAGAAATGGGGTAGATTTAGTGGATACCCCCTTTTGACTCAAAATCTTACATTTAGTAGTTCAAAAATCAGTGAGGTACACAAGTCTAAGGAACCACATGCTAATTATCAACTATCAAATGACTATCTCAAGAAATTTCATTTTTAGCCATATCACAAGAATAATGAAAAATTGGGTTCAAAAATTCACTATCTCAATTCATTTGGCTCCAAGTTCTCACAATCGGATGCATGTTCTAAGTGAGGGGCAATCTAGAGAATGTGATCATACCAATCTATGCCTATGAGAATGCAATATGAATGCAACAATGCAAATGCAAAAATAAATACCCCTACCCCAAGCTTGATTACTTACATTGTCTCCAATGTAAATAATCAAGTCGGAGAGAGGAGAAAAATGGAACAACTTACCGAGTCGGTAGCGGGTGTTGGCTCACATTCCAGTCAAAACTTGGGTGGAAATTGTATCACGGCCGTGAGGCTCATCACGGCTAGGCCGTGATCAATTCCCGTCCCTCAGGAGTTGCCCTGTCACGGCCGTGATATACATCATGGCTAGGCCGTGATGCTCTCTGGCCTTGGCATCCTACTCATCACGCCCGTGATGGTTGTCACGGCTAGGCCGTGATCCTTTCTGGTGCTCTTGTTTGGTTCATCACGGCCGTGACCACTGTCACGGCCAGGGCGTGATGGCCTCTGACTTTATCTTTTTTATGCTCTTCTTCTCTTTCTCAACCTGAAAACACTAGACAAACCTATTAATGATATTTTTGCCTCTTGATCTTCTCAAATTATTCAAGAGGTGAATTCAAAAACAAAAGGAAAAAGGGAAAGAAAACTTGGGTTGCCTCCCAAGAAGCGCTTATTTATGGTCTTAAGCTTGACCATACTTCCTTAAATCAACCGGGGTCGGCTGGGCGTAGAAGTGCAGGCACACTTCTTTTCCAAGGAGCTCCTTCAAATAGCCGTCTCTGCTCATACGGCCAATAATGCTTCCGCTTCGCTCTTTTCTCTCGGAGCTTCCTAGCCTTCCTTTCTTCCGGCGGAAGTTTTGTTTCCGCAAGGACAGCAACTCCAACTCCATCACTGCTGGGTGCATCATTAGCCTTGCATATCTTTGGAGTTGCTTCCATGTTAAGTTCTTTCTCTACCGCTGGAGACGTTACATCAATTATGCACACATGGCTCTCAAAAGGAGGGTTGTTACAAGAGTTAGTCAACTGAAAATTTACCCTACCTTCCTCTACATTTAGAGAGAGTTTGCCATTCCTTACGTCTATTAATGCTCCAGCGGTTGCCAAGAATGGCCTTCCTAAAATGATGGGGAATTTAGAATTCCCTTTCATGTCCAATACCAGGAAGTCGGTAGGGATGAGAATTTTCCCTACCTTTACAGGAACATTCTCTAGTATGCCTAGAGGAGTCCTAGTTGAGCCGTCCGCAAATTGTAAGGAGAATTTGAACGGTCTCAACTCTTTACTTTCCAACCTTTCCATGATAGTGAGGGGCATCAAGCTTGCACTAGCCCCTAAGTCACATAAGGCTTGGTCAATTTGCAGTTGTTCGATCGAGCAAGAGATGGAGAAACTACCTGGGTCTTTCAGTTTAGTAGGCATTTTAGTCTCTACATCTACTTGCTTTTTCCTTACCAACCTTTGTGGGAAAGGTATCGGGGGTTGGTACGGTGGTGGAGGGACGTACTTTGGTTCTGGATCTTCATCTTCGCTCGTATCCTCCTCCGGTTCCACCTCCATTTCAGCTACCCCCACCCCAAGCTTATCATCCCTCAAGTGTATGACATTGCAATGCTCATTGGGATTTGCTTGGGTTGCCCAGGAATGTACCCTTAGGTCTCGAGTACGTGATGGCTTGTTGGGCAATCTGGGTTTCTAGCATCTTGTTATGAGTTGCTAAGTTGTCTACCTTAGATGCTAGCTCTTTTATTGCTTCACCCATTGCCCTTCCTTGTTGTCTAAACTCCTCATTCTGTTTTGTCTGAGTTTCAACAAAACTTTCAAATAAAGTCTCGAGTTTAGATCTTTGCACCTGAGGATACCCCGGTGCTGCTCTCTTATTACCTTGACCCTCTTGGAACTCATGGTTGAGCGTGTTGCTGTAGTTGCCGTAGGAGAGGTAAGGGTTGTTCCTTCTTTGGTTGTAGGGATTTGGGGGAGCATAGTTGGGCAGCTTCGGGTTCGTATCGTAGTAGTTGTTACAAGAGTTCACTTGCTCACCCGAAGCGTCGGATCCATGTGGGCATCCCATCATGTCATGTCCCTGCATTCCACAAATCTCACAAATAGTGTTAGTAGCACCTAATGCACTCACATTAGCTCTTTCCAGCCGATCAAAACGTTTATTAAGTGAGTCTATCTTTGACATAATAAGATCTGTGCTATTTACCTCAAACTTACCCCCCGAAATCTTGTTCGGGTTATTACCTCTTTCGGATCCCCATTGGTGGTAGTTGGTGGCGACATTCTCGATGATGTTGAATGCCTCAGTGAGAGGCCTATTCATAAATGCTCCACCGGCTGCAGAATCTAGTGACACCTTCGACGAGTAGTCCAATCCGTTATAGAAGGTGTGCACTATTAACCACCTCTCGAGTCCGTGATGTGGGCACGACTCCAGCAGTCCCTTGTAACGATCCCAAGCTTCTGATAATGATTCTCCGTCTTTCTGGAAGAAGCCGGTGATCTGTGTTCTTATGTAGGCCGTCTTGGATGGAGGGAAGAATTTCTCCAAGAACGCCTGCTCCAGTTGGTCCCAAGTAGTCAAAGTGTTAGCGGGGATTTGCTTAAGCCAGGCCTTCGTCTTTCCAGTGAGAGATGAGGGGAACAATCTCAAACGCACAACATCGACTGAGGCTCCATTAATCCTAATTGCATCGGTGAACTCTAAGAATGTCTCTATATGATCGGTCGGGTCCTCCGAAGGCAATCCTCTGAATTGATGTTGCCTAATCATGTTGATTAGCATAGGTGGTATGGTATAGTTTTCCGCCTCAATCTCTGGCCTTGCAATCCCAATTCGCAAGCCTCTCGCATTTGGGGCTGCGTAGTCCTTCAAAGGCTTTGTATCCGGTTGATTCGCCATGAGTGGAACAGGACTCAACCTTTCTCCCTCTCTTTGTAGTCTTCTACGTCTGTGGAAGGTCCTCTCGATCTCCGGATCAATCTCACCAAGGCTCCCAAGACTTAGAGATCTTTGCATATAACACACAGAGAGATGGATACAATAGAAGGAAAAGAAATTTTTTTGAAATTTTTTTTTCAGAAATAAAAATTAAACAAAAAGAAAAGGTCCAGAAAAATCAATTCAAAATTTGAATTGAGATTCGAAAAGGCACAGTCCCCGGCAACGGCGCCAAAAACTTGATGTCGCGTAAGTCAACGCGCTCGTGCGATTCCGGCAAGTGTACCGGATTGCCGTCAAGTAATAAAAGATATCGAACCCACAGAGACTGTGTTCTCGAATTGCAATCGGTTTTCGAATTGAGTGAATCTGGACTTTGTAAAGGTTTTGAAAAATGTTTGAATTTGAAATTGAAATGATAAACAAACAAAAAAAAAAACAAATGTTTTTGGGGTTTTCGATTTAAACGAATTCCTAGGGATTTGGGTTGCCTTTGAGGTTGTTTATGTTGCTAATCTGATTTACCTTGGTTGATTACCGAAATTGCCTTGAAGGCGAGTTTATCCTCTAATAGCTTAAGCTCCCTCTCGGGTTACAAAAGCCGTGCCCAATTGACCCGACCCCTACTCTCGTGGTAGTCGATCCCAGATTGGACCCTTTGCGTTTCGTGACAACTCGTTGCTCCTCGAGGGACGGCTTCTAACTCTCGTGATTTCAGTCCCAAGTCTGACTTCTATAGGTCCGACACCCAAGTTCACCGCTAGGTTCTTCCTTGAAATGTCTCAGTCATGCAAATAACCTAAGTTCACCGCTAGGTTCCTCCTTAGATCATCCACTTCTCACAAACAAGCGGCCGCTGGACTTTACGAGTGAAACACACTAGAAATCCTAAGTTCACCGCTAGGTTCCTCCTTAGAACGTCTATGTCACGTAAATAAACGGTTGCCGAAATTTATGAGTGAATAACACACTAGAAATCAGATCTAAAACAATTATGAAATCAACAACGATTTTTACATCAAATCAACATCATTTACAAACCTCGGGCAGAGCCCTAGTCCCTAGAAACAAACTACTACTCCAGTCTTGCCATGGAGATGACAAGCTGGGTTGACAACATAATAGAAAATACAAAAAAAATCAGAGAAGAGAAGAGGAGAAGAGAGATCTAAGCCTAGAGTCCTAGTTGTTATGGATGATCTAATCTCTCTGTATCTGATGCCTTGGTCCTTATTTATAGAAATGGGGAAGTTAGAGTCCCAAACCAACTCAAAATCTGATCTATTTCGGTTTCTTCAGGTCCAAGTAATGCGCGTCCACGGTAGTGATGGCCATCACGGCCAGGCCGTGACGGTCTCTCGCTTCGAAGTTGTGCAAAATCCGGTCATTCGCGACGCGAAATATCTTGCTGCCTGACGCGAGCCTCTGTTTAGGACCGTGAAGAATTTCACGGCTGGGCCGTGATGTGCTCGACTTGTGGTGGTTTTGGGTCACGGCCGTGATGGCTATCACGGCCAGGCCGTGACAGGCTCTTACTTCAGCCTTTCTTCTTTTTCAGTTTTGCTCGATCATGGCCGTGATGGGCATCACGGCTAGGCCGTGATGGGCATCACGGCTAGGCCGTGATGGGCTCTGTTTGGCTCATTTTCTTCAGTTTTAAAGCTCCATCTTCATCCAAACTTCATCATGGTTGATCTTGAGCAATTTACCCTTTATATCTGCAAAACAACACACACGAAAAACCACTACCCGTTCCAAAGGAAAATTAACCTAAAATCTAATAAAAATATGCCTAAACTACATGAAAATGCATGCAAAATGATGGACAAAGATGAGGTGGAATCACACTCATCAAATCACCCCAAGCTTAAAACCTTGCTTGTCCTCAAGCAATTACTAGAACCATAAGATATATCAATCAAAACATGGATAGTGAACCAAGAACCCTAGAAGCTAATCCAAGTAATAGGCATTTTTAATAAGCACTCAAGAGATAATCAAGTTTAAGTCCAATTAGAAGCTTAGGTTCTTCAAGTTCATGTCCTCACTGATTTGGGCACTCATCTCACCTCACTCAAGTGTTTTAGGGTTTATGACAATTCACTCCATTTCCTCAAGGAAAGTATTTTACCATAGGCTTGACCATTAACCAAATCTCCACTTTATTAATGAAAACACTTAAGAATCAAGAGGTCTTTTCCTTTGGTTGTAATGTGGCCATGGGATTTATTGTAAGGTGGGAAAATCAAGGAAAGGGAATTTCAAGAAGGCTAGACAGATTATCAAACATTACAAAGCATGACACCTTCTAAAATACCTTTTGGGGGCTTTGATTTACTTTTTCCACCTTTCTCTTTTTTTTTTCTTTTTTCATTTCTCACTTTCTTTGTCATCCCCTTCTCCATTTTTTTTCTGTTTATTTCATTTTTATTTGTTTGGAGAAGGGGAGATTTATAGCTCAAGAGAAATATTTTCATCCCATTCTTTTTCCAACTACCATTTTGCCCTTTTTGTAATACTTTAAAAGGTGACATACCAAGCATTATTCATCAAATTAATTCATGGTACCAAGAAAAGTATTTTTTTCTTTAGGCTCAAAATTGGGCAACTAAGGGGTAGCATTTATCATTCAAAGCTCGGGAGGCCGGAAAAATACCTAGTGCCTCAATCATTTCCAAAAATGTTTTCAGAAATTTTTAAGTTTTGAAATGGTTTCAAGTCAAGTTCTAGAAAATACGGTCCATGAGGAATTAAATCACTCTATCACAAGAAATGGGGTAGATTTAGTGGATACCCCCTTTTGACTCAAAATCTTACATTTAGTAGTTCAAAAATCAGTGAGGTACACAAGTCTAAGGAACCACATGCTAATTATCAACTATCAAATGACTATCTCAAGAAATTTCATTTTTAGCCATATCACAAGAATAATGAAAAATTGGGTTCAAAAATTCACTATCTCAATTCATTTGGCTCCAAGTTCTCACAATCGGATGCATGTTCTAAGTGAGGGGCAATCTAGAGAATGTGATCATACCAATCTATGCCTATGAGAATGCAATATGAATGCAACAATGCAAATGCAAAAATAAATACCCCTACCCCAAGCTTGATTACTTACATTGTCTCCAATGTAAATAATCAAGTCGGAGAGAGGAGAAAAATGGAACAACTTACCGAGTCGGTAGCGGGTGTTGGCTCACATTCCAGTCAAAACTTGGGTGGAAATTGTATCACGGCCGTGAGGCTCATCACGGCTAGGCCGTGATCAATTCTGTCCTCAGGAGTTGCCCTGTCACGGCCGTGATATACATCATGGCTAGGCCGTGATGCTCTCTGGCCTTGGCATCCTACTCATCACGCCCGTGATGGTTGTCACGGCTAGGCCGTGATCCTTTCTGGTGCTCTTGTTTGGTTCATCACGGCCGTGACCACTGTCACGGCCAGGGCGTGATGGCCTCTGACTTTATCTTTTTTATGCTCTTCTTCTCTTTCTCAACCTGAAAACACTAGACAAACCTATTAATGATATTTTTGCCTCTTGATCTTCTCAAATTATTCAAGAGGTGAATTCAAAAACAAAAGGAAAAAGGGAAAGAAAACTTGGGTTGCCTCCCAAGAAGCGCTTATTTATGGTCTTAAGCTTGACCATACTTCCTTAAATCAACTAGGGGTCAATTTGGGCGTAGAAGTGCAGGCACACTTCTTTTCCAAGGAGCTCCTTCAAATAGCCGTCTCTGCTCATACGGCCAATAATGCTTCCGCTTCGCTCTTTTCTCTCGGAGCTTCCTAGCCTTCCTTTCTTCCGGCGGAAGTTTTGTTTCCGCAAGGACAGCAACTCCAACTCCATCACTGCTGGGTGCATCATTAGCCTTGCATATCTTTGGAGTTGCTTCCATGTTAAGTTCTTTCTCTACCGCTGGAGACGTTACATCAATTATGCACACATGGCTCTCAAAAGGAGGGTTGTTACAAGAGTTAGTCAACTGAAAATTTACCCTACCTTCCTCTACATTTAGAGAGAGTTTGCCATTCCTTACGTCTATTAATGCTCCAGCGGTTGCCAAGAATGGCCTTCCTAAAATGATGGGGAATTTAGAATTCCCTTTCATGTCCAATACCAGGAAGTCGGTAGGGATGAGAATTTTCCCTACCTTTACAGGAACATTCTCTAGTATGCCTAGAGGAGTCCTAGTTGAGCCGTCCGCAAATTGTAAGGAGAATTTGAACGGTCTCAACTCTTTACTTTCCAACCTTTCCATGATAGTGAGGGGCATCAAGCTTGCACTAGCCCCTAAGTCACATAAGGCTTGGTCAATTTGCAGTTGTTCGATCGAGCAAGAGATGGAGAAACTACCTGGGTCTTTCAGTTTAGTAGGCATTTTAGTCTCTACATCTACTTGCTTTTTCCTTACCAACCTTTGTGGGAAAGGTATCGGGGGTTGGTACGGTGGTGGAGGGACGTACTTTGGTTCTGGATCTTCATCTTCGCTCGTATCCTCCTCCGGTTCCACCTCCATTTCAGCTACCCCCACCCCAAGCTTATCATCCCTCAAGTGTATGACATTGCAATGCTCATTGGGATTTGCTTCGGGTTGCCCCGGGAATGTACCCTTAGGTCTCGAGTACGTGATGGCTTGTTGGGCAATCTGGGTTTCTAGCATCTTGTTATGAGTTGCTAAGTTGTCTACCTTAGATGCTAGCTCTTTTATTGCTTCACCCATTGCCCTTCCTTGTTGTCTAAACTCCTCATTCTGTTTTGTCTGAGTTTCAACAAAACTTTCAAATAAAGTCTCGAGTTTAGATCTTTGCACCTGAGGATACCCCGGTGCTGCTCTCTTATTACCTTGACCCTCTTGGAACTCATGGTTGAGCGTGTTGCTGTAGTTGCCGTAGGAGAGGTAAGGGTTGTTCCTTCTTTGGTTGTAGGGATTTGGGGGAGCATAGTTGGGCAGCTTCGGGTTCGTATCGTAGTAGTTGTTACAAGAGTTCACTTGCTCACCCGAAGCGTCGGATCCATGTGGGCATCCCATCATGTCATGTCCCTGCATTCCACAAATCTCACAAATAGTGTTAGTAGCACCTAATGCACTCACATTAGCTCTTTCCAGCCGATCAAAACGTTTATTAAGTGAGTCTATCTTTGACATAATAAGATCTGTGCTATTTACCTCAAACTTACCCCCCGAAATCTTGTTCGGGTTATTACCTCTTTCGGATCCCCATTGGTGGTAGTTGGTGGCGACATTCTCGATGATGTTGAATGCCTCAGTGAGAGGCCTATTCATAAATGCTCCACCGGCTGCAGAATCTAGTGACACCTTCGACGAGTAGTCCAATCCGTTATAGAAGGTGTGCACTATTAACCACCTCTCGAGTCCGTGATGTGGGCACGACTCCAGCAGTCCCTTGTAACGATCCCAAGCTTCTGATAATGATTCTCCGTCTTTCTGGAAGAAGCCGGTGATCTGTGTTCTTATGTAGGCCGTCTTGGATGGAGGGAAGAATTTCTCCAAGAACGCCTGCTCCAGTTGGTCCCAAGTAGTCAAAGTGTTAGCGGGGATTTGCTTAAGCCAGGCCTTCGTCTTTCCAGTGAGAGATGAGGGGAACAATCTCAAACGCACAACATCGACTGAGGCTCCATTAATCCTAATTGCATCGATGAACTCTAAGAATGTCTCTATATGATCGGTCGGGTCCTCCGAAGGCAATCCTCTGAATTGATGTTGCCTAATCATGTTGATTAGCATAGGTGGTATGGTATAGTTTTCCGCCTCAATCTCTGGCCTTGCAATCCCAGTTCGCAAGCCTCTCGCATTTGGGGCTGCGTAGTCCTTCAAAGGCTTTGTATCCGGTTGATTCGCCATAAGTGGAACAGGACTCAACCTTTCTCCCTCTCTTTGTAGTCTTCTACGTCTGTGGAAGGTCCTCTCGATCTCCGGATCAATCTCACCAAGGCTCCCAAGACTTAGAGATCTTTGCATATAACACACAGAGAGATGGATACAATAGAAGGAAAAGAAATTTTTTTGAAATTTTTTTTTCAGAAATAAAAATTAAACAAAAAGAAAAGGTCCAGAAAAATCAATTCAAAATTTGAATTGAGATTCGAAAAGGCACAGTCCCCGGCAACGGCGCCAAAAACTTGATGTCGCGTAAGTCAACGCGCTCGTGCGATTCCGGCAAGTGTACCGGATTGCCGTCAAGTAATAAAAGATATCGAACCCACAGAGACTGTGTTCTCGAATTGCAATCGGTTTTCGAATTGAGTGAATCTGGACTTTGTAAAGGTTTTGAAAAATGTTTGAATTTGAAATTGAAATGATAAACAAACAAAAAAAAACAAATGTTTTTGGGGTTTTCGATTTAAACGAATTCCTAGGGATTTGGGTTGCCTTTGAGGTTGTTTATGTTGCTAATCTGATTTACCTTGGTTGATTACCGAAATTGCCTTGAAGGCGAGTTTATCCTCTAATAGCTTAAGCTCCCTCTCGGGTTACAAAAGCCGTGCCCAATTGACCCGACCCCTACTCTCGTGGTAGTCGATCCCAGATTGGACCCTTTGCGTTCCGTGACAACTCGTTGCTCCTCGAGGGACGGCTTCTAACTCTCGTGATTTCAGTCCCAAGTCTGACTTCTATAGGTCCGACACCCAAGTTCACCGCTAGGTTCTTCCTTGAAATGTCTCAGTCATGCAAATAACCTAAGTTCACCGCTAGGTTCCTCCTTAGATCATCCACTTCTCACAAACAAGCGGCCGCTGGACTTTACGAGTGAAACACACTAGAAATCCTAAGTTCACCGCTAGGTTCCTCCTTAGAACGTCTATGTCACGTAAATAAACGGTTGCCGAAATTTATGAGTGAATAACACACTAGAAATCAGATCTAAAACAATTATGAAATCAACAACGATTTTTACATCAAATCAACATCATTTACAAACCTCGGGCAGAGCCCTAGTCCCTAGAAACAAACTACTACTCCAGTCTTGCCATGGAGATGACAAGCTGGGTTGACAACATAATAGAAAATACAAAAAAAATCAGAGAAGAGAAGAGGAGAAGAGAGATCTAAGCCTAGAGTCCTAGTTGTTATGGATGATCCAATCTCTCTGTATCTGATGCCTTGGTCCTTATTTATAGAAATGGGGAAGTTAGAGTCCCAAACCAACTCAAAATCTGATCTATTTCGGTTTCTTCAGGTCCAAGTAATGCGCGTCACGGCCGTGATGGCCATCACGGCCAGGCCGTGACGGTCTCTGCTTCTGGAAGTTGTGCAAAATCCGGTCATTCGCGACGCGCGAATATCTGCTCGCGACGCGAGCCTCTGCTTTTGGCCCGTGAAGAATTTCCGTTTGGGCCGTGATGTGCTCCGACTTGTGGTGGTTTTGGGTCACGGCCGTGATGGCTATCACGGCCAGGCCGTGATGTACTCTTACTTGACCTTTCTTCTTTTTCAGTTTTGCTCGATCATGGCCGTGATGGGCATCACGGCTAGGCCGTGATGGGCTCTGTTTGGCTCATTTTCTTCAGTTTTAAAGCTCCATCTTCATCCAAACTTCATCATGGTTGATCTTGAGCAATTTACCCTTTATATCTGCAAAACAAAACACGAAAACCGGCTTACCCGTTCCAAAGGAAAATTAACCTAAAATCTAATAAAAATATGCCTAAACTACATGAAAATGCATGCAAAATGATGGACAAAGATGAGGTGGAATCACACTCATCAGTGGGCAAGCTCATATTTCCGGCGGACTTTGTAGTGCTTGATATGGATGAAGACGCCGAGGTGCCTCTCATATTGGGTAGGCCCTTCTTGGCCACTGGGGGTGCCTTGATAGATGTGCGACAAGGGAAACTCACTCTAAGGGTGCAAGATGATGAGGTAGTCTTCAATCTCTTTGAAGCAATGAAGCACCACCAGAGAGAGGTCGGAAGTGTATCGTGTGGATATGGTGGATCCAACTGTTAAGGCAAAGGCAACTAGAGAAGCCCATGGTTCTTCACGTGCTCAAGTGTTGGTAAAATCCCATGATGATGATAGAGAGGAAAAAGGCCCTTCGGGGGATGAGGTCTATCTTGAATGGTTAAAAGACATGGAAGCCATATCGAGTCTCCCAGAGGATGAATGTGCAAGGGAAAAGCTCAACAACAAGGGTATGAAAAAGGATAATAAAGCACCGAAGTCGAAAGGTGGCACAACCGTGGTGGTCAATGAAAGCAATAAGTTGATCCCAAAAAAGACCACCACGGAGTGGAGAGTTCGTGCTGATTATAGAAGGGTCCTGAACTTAAATGAGCTGTCCAGGAACCGCATGCGAGCATATAAAAGGGCACAAACCTACAAAGAACGGGCCAAGGAATGGCATGGCAAGCAGGATCTTCGTCCGGATTAACCCTTAGGGGTGACTTGAGTCAGGCTCGGGACATTAAACAAGCGCTACTTGGGAGGCAACCCAAGCTAGTATCCTTTATTTTTAGTTTCTGTCATTTTCACATATATTTAAAAAAAAAAAGCTTGATTCGCCTCGCGAATCCACATTGGCCGCGCGAGACAGAAGCCCTGAATCTCTGGGGTTGCTTACTTTTCTGTCTCGCGTCGCGAGGTCTACTTCCGCCTCGCGATTCTGGGCATCGGCATCTGTGGGAATTCCAGATTCGCCTCGTGAGATACGACTCGCCTCGCTATTCTGGAAAGTGTGAATAACAATTTTCCAGATTCGCCTCGCGAGTTATCTCTCGCCTCGCGAATCTGCACTTAAGGTTTTAAATTGCAGGAGTTCTTCCAGGATGCTATGCAACATAAGGGAGGCCGTGAGACCAATTGGATGAGGAGGCAACCATGGAAACTTGATCAGGGAGTATCCTCTCCTCTCCTCACTCTCGTTTTTGTTTTTTGTTTTTGTTTTTGTTTTGTTTTTGTTTGTCGCTCTTGAATAATTTGTGAAGATCAAGAGTTGTTGTATGAATGTCGTGTCGGCAAGCTTGTTGGATTTTGATTAAATTGAGCATAGATTGATTGCATGAATTATTTGACCATTGATGATTCCCCCTAGGTTCTAATAATAGAAAAGTTGATCCCCACTTAAAAATTGAAAATTGAACTTTGAGATTTATTATGATTGCTTGATTTATGATAAGTTTGGGGTGAGGGGGTGTACACACTAGGAATTGTATCTCGGTCAAACAATTTGCAAAATGTCCAGGTGAGGATTTGAGCCTCCAACTCTGTTTTTGAATGTGTGAATCACTGTTAAGTTGCACTTTCCCGAATTTGCTTGAATCTCTTCATGGTTTGCATGTTTATGTGTTGCATCAAATGATTTAGGCAATTTTCTTTGAATTAACTACTTGGCCTAAAGAGAACCATCCCTAATGCATGTTCCCTAGTTAGCCACATTGAGCCTAATTAGCCTATTGTTTCTTGATGACCCTATATTACAAGCCGAAAATCTGAAAAAACCATGTTAACCCGATCTTAGGATTAGGAGAGCATGGAAGTGAGCAAGAGAAGGGTTGTGAGAAACTAAGTTTGGGGTGGCTACAAGGAGATATGTCATTTTGGGGTAAGAAAAAGAAAAATAAAGGTTGAAACCCAAGGCAATAAAAAAAATGCCAAAAAAGAAAAGGGGCAAAACGAAAAAAAAATAGCAAGGAAAAGGTTGTAGTCACCCGAGGCAAAAAGAAAAATGGAAAAAGGAATTTGAGTAGAAAATGTGTCTAATGCTCATGCTCTCTTAGTTCCTAGGGACTTAAGCCTAGTATCCTTGATTATCCTACCCTCAGCCAGGCCCCATTACAACCTTTAAAAGACCTTCTGATGTTGCATGCATGTTTTCGTGGGAACCATTTTTGAGATGAAAATCAAATTCATGGGAAGTGCTCTTGATACGTGAAATTGAGTGAAAAGTTGATAGCCTTGACGAATTTGAGCGAATGAGTGAAATTTTACATACCCTTGTGAGGAAGGCAATTGTTTGAAATTGGTGATCTTCCTTTTGTGTGTGACTCTGATCCTCAACTTAGAGTAATGATGGCATGAATGATAAGTTCTCAATTGTTTAAAGTAAATGAATGTGGGGATTACATTGATGTAAGGGGGGAGATCATTGGAGAAAAACTGTTTTGATTGCATGAAATTTGTGCGAAATCGATTGATTCCTTTAGGCTTGCCAAGTCTTGAGTCGTTTTTGAGTTTTAGCTTGCTTGGGGACAAGCAAGGTTTAAGTTTGGGGTGTTTTGATAAGCCTCTGGATTATCTAGTTTTATGACTAGATGAACTAGGGTTTATGTGCCAATTAGTCGAGTTCACTCTCGTTTTCGCCCAAATTTGCCTTGTTTTGTTCCTAAGTTGGACTTTGACTCGTTTTGCGTCTTTTGTGTAGTTTTTAGCTTATTTTGGATAGAATTATGCTTTTGGTTGCTTTTGGTGTTTTCAGGTCAATAAGTGAAGCTCCGGGAGTCAAGGAAAGTCAAGAAGCAGTGGAAAAAGCACTTCTGGAGATGCTCGCCTCGCGAGTGGATGCTCGCCTCGCGAGCCTGAACATCAGATAAAGCAGCAACAGTCATCACTCTGGCTCACCCCGCGAACGGGATTCTCGCCTCGCTAATCATGGAGACCTGGAAGTCAGAGACCATCACGGTCTAGCCGTGATGAAGTTCACAGCTTAGAATTGAATCTCGCCCCGCGAGAGATCCCTCGCCACGCGAGAGTCTGAAGACCCTGGAAGACAGAGACCATCACGGCCTAGCCGTGATGTAGGTCACGGCTGTGACAGATTGAAGTTGGAAGACTCGCCCCGCGAACACACTCTCGCCTCGCGAAAATCCAAACTTGAATGCGCGCCAAAACTAAAATTCGCCTCGGGAAAGATGGTTCGCCCCGCGAGCGTCCGAGAACCAGAATCCTTATTTAAAGGCTGTTTCAGATCAGAATTGAACACACTTTTGATACTCCACTTGTTCAGAGCAGTTTAAGAGTGAATCCTTGTTTCTGGAGCTGCGTCTCCCTTTTCTTTTCTTTTCGTATTTTATTATGGAGATTTTTGCCGATTGTTCGTGTGTTGTTACGAACATGAGGAACTAATCCCCTCGTCTAGGGGATCGATGAAGCCACCCATGGCTGTGTAGTGTTCATGTGATGTATGTTTTTCTCCCCTTCTCTCAATAAATGTTTTTCAATTCTGATATTATTGTGTTGATCATATGCTAGCGTGATTAACTAGTTAAACGTGTTGAGTAGCTGGCGATTCGCGTTTTAGAACTTGAATTGGGATCATTGATCGAATATTGTACGAAAGTGAATAGGAGATCGGTGCAACCACATAGGGAACAAGATTTAATAGAATTCGAGGATTAGGGTTATGAGACCTGCAAGTAATTAACTCAAATCGTTGAATACGTCCTATTGACAAGACATTTGTGAATCTAGGAGAAATTGGGGGTCCCGGTTGACATTATAATTGAACTTAGGGAGGAATACATCATCACTTGGGTACTATACAAGATTGGGTAGGTGGATTTGAGACCCTGGATATTTTAAGTTCTGAATTTAATCACCTTAGCTTTAATCGATTTCTTGATTGAATTACGATATTAATCTCTCTCTCAACCACTTTCCTCACTTGACCAAACGTATCGGATTTCCCGCGGATTAGTTGAATTGGTAGCCCAATCCCTGAGTTCGACCTCGGTAATTACTTACCGTGTTATTTTTATTACTTGCGACGACCCGGTACACTTGCCGGCATCACAACAATAAAAATATATATATTGTCTACCAATAGAATCATGTACTTTGTCACGAGTGAATGGTTAATAACGTGAAAGAGCTCAAATTTCTTAAAGCATGTTGTTTCAACCCGGCAGAACGAGTATGATCTAGAATACATGTAGGAGGATCATAGTCTATGGTGTGTACAATGCTTGCCTATCTTGACTTCACGAGGGTCTTATAGTCCTTGGAGAAGCATGAAGGGCGTGACTCGGTTGCTTCTAGTGTGCCCCATTCCATTGCCAAGATTCGCGAGTGTGCTACCTCCCTCGTCACATGTTGCGTGTATCTTTGTCTTATTCACGTGTCATTCTTCCTTCTAGAACCTTTCCTCTCTCCACATGACTTTGTGCTTGTTTCGAGTTAAACTAAGACAGATAGCTCGAGTGCAGGAATTCAAGCCAGAGAGCTTGGGATAGGAGCTCGGACCAGAGAGCTCGGGTGAAATAGCTCAGTCTAAAGGGCTTGAATCAGCGGTCTCGAGTGAAAGCGCTCGGCCCTGAGGTTCATGGACCTAGGTGCTCACGGGTCGTAAGGCCATTGAGTGCTAGGATCGTTGGGCCTTGATGTTATTGGGCCTCGTCCAATTCTGACAGGAACACATGTGATCTAAATTTGATGCCTTGGGAAGAGTTTCTATGGACACTAAAAGTATCCAAATAATATTATGTGTTTAATTCACACAAGTTTCCTGCCCACATATCTATGTGATAGTTATGGTTAGGTTATAGAAAGGAAGAATGACAATAATCAAATTAGCTTGATCTTTTTCAACCCGCTGGAGTTCTGATCAAGCACATAGTTGATTATTACTACATTCAAAAGTGTCTAAATGGTTTTATGTTTTACATCATATAATCATCATATTACAATATTGGAGCTTCCTTCATTCCTTTTATCGAGCATAATGATGTGAATCAAGCTTTAATGAGTCAAGCAGTTCCGCTTTCTCGATCTGAAAAGTGCATTGTTGAAATTGGATTGGAACACCAAGTAGTCTTAGATTCGGGAGTTCCCATTATAGCTGAACATGAGAGAAAGATCATTTATATCTATACTAACAAGATCATTTTATTGGGAAAAAGAGATACTCTAAATATTCTACTAGTTTTGTATTAACGTTCTAACAAAAATACTTGCATGTATCAAAAACTCCAGGTTCAGCGAGATATAAATGCATTAAAAAGGGACAAATTGTAAAGGAATGTTTTTCTCTCTGTCGTTTATTCATCAAGCTGAAGGAAAATATATACATGAATGGGCAGCAACTCCTAATAACTCCTAATAATGTGACAACAACTATCAAGGGATACAAATCAAATGTGATTGTTGTTATCTGATATTATGCGAGACTAATAAAGGCTATTAAAGCTAATAATGGCTAATACCCCCCCCCCCCTCAAGGTGGTGCATGCAAGTTTCGAATGCTCAGCTTGTCAAGGAGGAACTGAAACTGTGGTTTTCCTAATGCCTTTGTGAAAATATCCACAAGTTGACTTGTAGTGGGAACATAGGTTGGTCGAATATTCCCTTTGAGAATCTCATCCCGGACAAAGTGGCAATCTACTTCAATATGCTTAGTGCGTTCATGAAACATAGGATTTTTGGCAATATGTAACGCTGCCTGGCTATCACAGTGAAGAGTCATGGGTTTGTTGTGAGAAATACCTAGGTCGGAGAGAATCCCCTTTAACCATTTTAACTCACATGCAGTAGTTGCCATGGACATGTATTCAGCTTCAGCAGAGGAACGAGATACAGTGTGTTGCTTCTTTGTTTTCCAGGATATAGGGGAGCCACCAAGGAGGACTAACCAACCAGTAACAGAACGTCTGGTTAAAGGACAACTGGCCCAGACGGAGTCGCACGAACCATGAAGCTGGAGGTCACACATACTATCCAGAAGAATTCCTTGTCCTGGATTCCCTTTCAGAAATCGGACTACTCAAAGTGCAGCTTCCCAATGCTCGGTTGTGGGATGTTACATAAATTGAGACAGCGTGCGGACACTGTATGATAATTCAGGTCGAGTGAAACACAAGTAAATCAGACGCCCAACCAAGCGCCTATACTGCTCGGGATTAGGGAATAGCTAATCCGAAGCCAGTGCCAAGCGGTGGTTTTTCTCTAATGGAGTGGCAGCAGGTTTAGCACCAAGGAGACCAGCTTCAGATATAATATAAAGGGCATATTTACGCTGACAAAGAAAGATCCCTGTAGGATTTCTGGCAACTTCAATGCCCAAAAAATACTTCAATACGCCAAGGTCTTTCATATGGAAACATGTGCTCAAGTAGAGTTTAAAGCGCTGGATGGAAGAAGAAGTGTTTCCAGCAATAATCAAGTCATCAACGTATACTAGGACCACAAGGTGAGTGTCTTGTTTTTGCAAAGTGAACAAAGAATAGTCAAGAGATGATTGTTGGAACCCATAAGCTTTGAGGGCAATAGAGAGCTTGGCAAACCAGCAACGTGGGGCTTGCTTTAGCCCATAAAGTGATTTGCGAAGCTTACACACCATATCTGGTTGCGGTGCGGCAAAGCCAGGAGGCATTTTTATAAACACTTCTTCGTGAAGATCACCATGCAAAAACGCATTGTGCACATCCATTTGATGAAGTTCCCAAGCTTTCTCTTTGCCACAACTAGGACAAGGTCGTCTTGTGACCATTTTGGCAATCAAGTGCGAATGTTTCGGTGTAATTGATCCCTTCCACTTGATGATTTCCAAGAACAACCAATCTGGCTTTAAAACGTTCAATCGTTCCATCAGAGTGATATTTAATGCGATAGACCCATTTGCATCCCAGAGCTTTCTTGCCAGGTGGTAAGCGCTGCATGGTCCAGGTGCTGTTACGTTCAAGGGCTTCAATCTCGGCTTGCATGGCTTCTCTCCACCGAACATCTTTCACTGCTTCATGGAAGTATAGTGGCTCCTTTTCTGCAGTAATTGCTGCAAGAAATTGTCTATGTGGCAGAGAAAATTTATCACAGTTTACATAATGTGTTATAGGATAGGGTGTACCTGAAGAATATGATGGAGTTAGTGAACAATGTGGGAGGACTCAACTTTTGAATAGTGTTCGTGACGTAACCTTCCAACCTGGTAGATGGACGTTTAACACGACAACCTCGTCCCAGTGGCCCAGAATCATCGGAAGGATTTGTCGTGTCACCAGTGTCTTCTACATCAGCTTCGATAGTATGGGGCATTTCTGGTGGGTTCAGTATGACAGTAGTGTCTTCTACATTCACCTCAACAGTATGGGTGCCCCCCTATCGTTAAGACTTGCTTCTGCTGCTGATTCTAATGTGTCTAGACAAGAATCATCCACTTCACCCGCTGCTTCGTTATGATTCGCTGAGTTTGATGTAGATTCACTGTGTTGGAAGGGAAATTGTGTTTCAAAGAAGACTACATCTCTTGACACAAAAAAATCATGGGTATCAAGGTCATAAACTCGCCATCCTTTTTGCCCATAAGGATACCCAACAAAAACACACCGACGACTACGACTTGCAAACTTATCTCCTTTAGTGCCTTTGTTGCGAGCATAGCACAGAGAGCCGAATATGCGTAGATGAGTGTAGGAGGGTGGCTGGCCGTGCAGGACTTCATACGGAGTTTTGCCATTCAAAGTTGGGGTTGGAGTGCAATTAATCAAGTACCTTGCCGTCAAGATGCACTCGCCCCAGAAATTAAGGGGAAAACTTCCTTGAAACCGCAAAGCTCTTGCAACATTGAGGATGTGACGGTGTTTTCTTTCGACCCTTCCATTTTGCTGCGGTGTCCCTACACAAGATGTTTGAAAAACAATTCCATGTTCCAGAAAATAATTTTTCATGCAAACAAATTATGTTCCATTATCACTTCTAATAGCTTTAACCCTTTTATTATATTGTCTTTCCACCATCGCAAAGAAATTTACCAAAATCTGTGGCACTTCTTTCTTATCAATTAACAAATAAATCCACACTGCACGCGAGCAATCATCTACAACAGTAAGAAAATATGAAGCACCACAAGAAGATGGAGTTCTGTAAGCTCCCCATAAATCACAATGTGTCAAATCAAATGTATTAGAAGCATGATAATTACTCAATGGAAATGTTTCTCTAGTTTGCTTAGCTCTTTGACAAGTGTCACAAGCTTTATTTAGTAAATTACTATCTTTCCCACTGCTGTCTTTAGAAATCAACTGAGTAGTCTTCCAAGATGGATGTCCCAAGCGTTTATGCCACAGTTCTAGTTGGTTCATCCCTTCAGATCTGCAAGCCTTCATTCTTGGAATTTCCCAGAAGAAGTAGAGTCCATCCCTCCGTTCACCCGCTCCAATCAGCATCTTCGAAGTTTGGTCCTGTATAACACACATGTTATTAGTAAACTGAACAATACAACGGGATTCATCTATCAGTTGTGATATAGAAATTAAGTTGCCATTTAATTGAGGAACATAAAGCACGTTCTCGAGTTTTAAACCCCCAGCAAGCGTTATTGTCCCTTCCTTAGTGGCCATCACAGATTTTCCATTAGGAAGTCCAACAGGACATCCAGGCACTTCACGTACATCAGCAAAGTATTGAAGGCTTCCTGACATATGATTGGATGCCCCGCTATCTAGGATCCATATATTGGGTTTAGTCTTACCAGTCATGCACTCATTTGGAGTGACCTTAGATGTATTAAGCATTTGCAACAAAGTTTCCCATTGCTCATTGCTTAACCCTGCCATGACAGAGCTCTTTCCTTCGCTACCAGCATTGTGTTCCAAGTTCTGGACAGCATGGGCACGTATTGAACCAGCACGTCCAGCATTGGCTCCAGCGAGATTCTTACCCTTTCCTCTTCCTCCTACTTTGCCATCACTTCTTGCACGTTCACCCCACCATTCTGGGTATCCAATCAGCAAGAAACAACTTGTTTCATCATGACCAGCTTTGTTGCAGTTCGTACAGATCAATGATTTGTTCTTGGTCTCACGCACTTTCATTTTTGCACCTGTTTGGACAGCCAAGGCCATGATCTCTGGTCTTTCTTCCTTAGCCCGCGTGATGTTCTGCACCCTTTCCTCTTGTACCAAAATGGAGTACATCTTGTTCAAAGATGGCATAGGATCTGTGGCTAACAAGTTGGATCGAACTGTTCCATAGAGCACGTCATCCAGTCCCATCAAAAACTGATGTCCTCGTTCTTCCTCTTTCCGTTTTTCCAGTTTCGCTGCTATGTCACACTTGCACCCTCCACAAGTGCAAATCGGCACTTGTTCATAATTGGCCAGGTCATCCCACAAGGCCTTCAGCTTTCCATAATAAGCCACCATAGTCAATCCACCTTGCTTGCACTGTGCCAAATCTGATTTCAGCAGCTGAATGCGTGGGCCATTCACAATCGAAAACCTTTCTTTGATGTCGTCCCAAAGCTCCTTGGCAGTTTCCAAGTAAGACAAGGTTGATCGTAAGGTAGGCTCTACTGTGTTCAAGATCCATGACACCAACATGGATTGAACGGTCCACCAATCCTCCATCTCAGAGGGTTCTTTCGCAGGTTCCTTTATGATTCCATCAATGAAACCCCATTTTCTCCTTGCTCTCAAGGATGTCCGCATGGCTCTTGCCCATTCTTCATAATTCTCACCCCGCAGCCGCACCTGTGTAATCACGTTTCCGGGGTTATCGCTGGAGTTCAGATCGTATGGTGATGGGTGTTTCTTCCCAGCATCTGATTTTGGTTGCTCAATTTTTGGTTGCTCGAAATTTTCTGCCGTAGTACTCGTCAGGTATAAGAATTCTAACCTGATGCTCTTGATACCATGTACAGGAATGTTTTTTTCTCTGTCGTTTATTCATCAAGCTGAAGGAAAATATATACATGAATGGGTAGCAACTCCTAATACCTCCTAATAATGTTACAGCAACTGTCAAGGAATACAAATCAAATGTGATTGTTGTTATCTGATATTATGCGAGACTAATAAAGGCTATTAAAGCTAATAATGGCTAATACAAATTTTAGTGGATGGTGCTGCTACGGTTGGCAGTGAACTCACCTCAAGAAAAACAATATTTGTAGCTTGTATGTCTGGGAAGGTTACAAATTTACAATTCTAAAGATGTTGTACTCGTTAGTGAGTGTCTGGCCTATGATGAAACCAATGATTTTGGTTTTTGTGATTCCTCGGATAAAAGTAAAAGCAAGAAATATATGAAAACAGTAGCAATACAATTTCTGTGATGTATCAAGAAAATGGATCCCACGGTATAAATCTCGAGGTCATTCCAATGACATATCACATATGCTGCAAATGGCCAATACAACCGTCAACACATACTGCTTTAGCTTGATCATTGTTAATGATTGGCAGGAAAATAATTAGTACATAAAAAATTAATATATGGTTCTTGTGGCCACTCATTTAGTCTGTGACACTGATCATATAGTT
This sequence comes from Sophora flavescens, assembly GCA_030762895.1. Lineage (NCBI taxonomy): Eukaryota > Viridiplantae > Streptophyta > Magnoliopsida > Fabales > Fabaceae > Sophora > Sophora flavescens. The sequence goes on along the minus strand of CM061063.1, from coordinate 265,512,371 downwards.
AAATCTTCCTCACCTTCTATTTAAACATAAATTTTAGCTTGTAGAGCCTGATAGGAAAAGTTAAAACAGCATGGCCTCATTATTTATGAAAGTTGTCACTTTTAATCATTCTTGAAATTCTAATTAATTAAGCCAACAACAATAGCAAGTATGGTGTGGGATCACAGAAATGCCTCCACCTCCTCATCCAGATTACTCAATGCCACATAATAGCTCGATGACTTGAATATCTTCTGTGTAATCAACCAAGTTCCAGCAAAGAAACAAACCAACATCAAAATAGGATTAATATGAATACAAATATAGTTTTTTTTACCACTGTCTTACTCTTACCATGGATCACGTTCCATGACAGAGTTGTGTCAGGATATGTTGGGTCGTCCAACCACTCAGTGAGGCCTTCAACCCTGCAGGGTCTCAGTATAACATGTTTACTAAACACACTGCGTGCAAATATTTCATATGACTTAAAATAATAATAACATTTGAATTTGCAGTAACAGAAACAATATAAACAAAGTAGTGATGTGATAAGTACAGTGGGCTTGAGTGGAATTTCCTTCCAAATATTTCATACACAAGAATCTAGTGTTTATGATAGATGTCAGTCATTCTTGGAAAATAAAAGTATCACAACGAGTAGAAATGAGGCAGCTAAAGAGAAAATAAAGCTTGGATTGCATTGAGTCCAAATTACCTTAAGCATTTTGGACAAAGATGCAACTCTCAAGCGCAACCTGGCATACATTGTAAGACTTGGGCAGGCTTGCTTACAAAATGTCAATAGTCAACGTCAAAATAATCAACTATATCCACTCTTAAAACTGTTCAGTCAATTTTTGAGCATCATGATACATTGTCTTTACAAATTTTGTTATGTGTATACTATTTTCGGCTTTTTATGGATTATTTGACACTATTTAATAATGGAGGGTCCTTTTGGATATGTGATATATTTTATTTTTTTTCACTCTGACGGGTCAAACGCGCCATTCAGACTGGCGCCTACCAGTATTAAAAAAAAAGACAATTGATAGAAATAATAAAAGGTATAAAAAATAATAATAATAACAATTTACACCAATAAATATTCATCAATTATTACAGTAGTAAATTTTTTTTTACCTTGTAATAACATTAATGTCATCGTTACTCCCTATATTTATAGTATAATTTTTTTTAGCAGTGTTCCTTTAAAATTGCTGATAACTTTCTTTTAATTCTTACAAGATAATTTTTTTTTTACTACTGTAATAATTGATGAATATTTATTGGTGTAAATTACTATTGCTATTATTTTTTTATGACTCTTGTGATATTATTTGTTACTTGTTATTAGGGGATTTTTTTTTATTGCCTCTTGTTGTTTTAAATAGTTATCATTAATGTCATCATTACTCCTTATACTTATAGTATAATTTTTTTTAGCAGTGTTCCTTTAAAATTGTTGGTAACTTTCTTTTAATTCTTACAAGGTAAATTTTTTTTTACTACTGTAATAATTGATGAATATTTATTGGTGTAAATTGTTATTGCTATTATTTTTTTATGACTCTTGTGATATTATTTGCTACTTGTTATTAGGGGATTTTTTTTTATTGTCTCTTGTTGTTTTAAATGGTTTTTTTTGACCAAAATGGGTTTCTTTTAGAAACTATTTATCAGTAGCAAGTAGCAAATAACAACGACAAGTAGCAAATAATATCACAAGATGCATAAAAAATAATAGCAATAACAATTTACATCAATAAATATTAATCAATTATTACAATAGTAAAAAAAATTTACCTTGTAAGACTTAAAAGAAAGTTACCTGCAATTTAGAAGGAACACTACTACAAAAAAAATGATACTATAAGTATAAGGAGTAACGATGACATTAATGATAAAGTATCTATTTAAAACAACAAGAGGCAATAAAAAAATCCCCTAATAACTAGTAGCAAATAATATCACAAGAGTGATAAAAAAAATAATAGCAATAACAATTTACATCAATAAATATTCATCAATTATTACAGTAGTAAAAAAAATTTACCTTGTAAGAATTATAAGAAAGTTACCTGCAATTTAGAAGGAACACTGCTACAAAAAAAATTATACTATAGATATAGGGAGTAACGATGACATTAATGCTAAAATATCTATTTAAAACAACAAGAGGCAATAAAAAAAAATCCCCAAATAACAAGTAGCAAATAATATCACAAGAGTCATAAAAAAATAGCAATAACAATTTACACCAATAAATATTCATCAATTATTACAGTAGTAAAAGAAAAATTACCTTGTAAGAATTAAAAGAAAGTTACCTGCAATTCAGAAGGAACACTGCTACAAAAAAAATTATACTATAAGTATAGGGAGTAACGATAACATTAATGTTAAAGTATCTATTTAAAACAACAAGATGTAACAAAAAAATTCCCTAATAACAAGTAGCAAATAATATCACAAGAATCATAAAAAAATAATAGCAATAACAATTTACACCAATAAATATTCATCAATTTTAAAGGAACACTGCCAAAACAAAATTATACTGTAAGTATAGGGAGTAACGATTACATTAATGCTATTACAAGGTAAAAAAAAATTAATACTGTAATAATTGATGAATATTTATTGGTGTAAATTGTTATTACTATTATTCATTTATACCTCTTATTATTGCTATCAATTGTCTTTTTTTTTAATACTGGTAGGCGCCAGTCTGACTGGCGCCTTTGACCCGTCAGAGTGAAAAAAAATAAAATATGTCACATGTCCAAAAGAACCCCCCATTGATAAATAGTTTCAGAACAACCCTAAACTGATAAATAGTTTCTAAAAGGAACACAATTTGGTCAAAAAGCCACTATTTTCATTATCTTACATCTCAAATTTTATGCAAAGTTGCTTCCATGGCCAATTTTTTAAAAGGATAGCAAATAATAGCTTCAGAAATCCTAAAAACAGGGAACCTAAAACAAAAAATAGAAAAAACAACATGCTGAAAAAGGTGAGGAATTAGGATTCTTAAGGGCCTGATTAGTTTAATTCTAATTTCATGTTTTTATTTCCTGATTTCAAGTATAATTATAATAAAAATAATTATAGAATTGTTATTTTGTTTTTATTTTGTTTCCTATTTCCAAATATTTGTACAGAAAATACTGAAAACAAACAAAAAATTGTTTTCAGTGTTTCCTATATAAACTTTTGAAAATAAGAAACACAATGAAAATAATGTGAAATATTTGTAATTATTTGTGTTTTAAATATTTACAAAAATAGAAAATGAAAACATGAAACTAAAATCAAATTAAACAGGCCCTTATTGTTTTTAGGGGAGGATGTACCTACTTTGAAAATCTGTGTTTCGAAAGGGATTAGTCTCCGGGTTTTGATTGGAGTACACCCTTGGTGCACACCAAAAGAATAAAAAAACAGTAAAACACATTGCACTCCCAAACAGATAACAGAAAGCTCTTAATTCTTTCAGTCAAATGTACATCATGCAAATCTCATGCTCTAGAAAAAGCAATTGCTATGCTTAATGTTCCTGCCGAGATCCGGTTTACCGGAGCCTCGCCGTGAACGTCAAACCAGGGATGAATAATTGGGGTTGTTTTAGGCTTTGGTTTGACAGAATTCAATAGTTTCGGTCCTACGTATCTCGAAGGGAATCAAAGCCAGACGTAGTTCTTGATTCAACCCTTGGCCGTGGTGATCTCGATCTCTTAATTTTGTATCGGATGAATACTAGGGAACAAGGACTCTCTGATAGTCTCTTGGTCGACGCTAGTTTCTCTAATACGCTTAAGAGAGAGTCACCGGTGTTCAGTGAAAAAGTGTCTTTCTTATGAGGGGTACTCTTCCTTTTATAATAGGATTCCCCTATCTCTTAGAGATTCGATTGATCTCTTAATATCTTTTAGAGATTTGATTTATCTCTTAATATCTCTTTTGAGATATGATTCCTTAATTTAAGGGATATTATCTCTTTTAACCAGATAAGGTTATTTTAGATAATATATCAGGATTTAATATCAATATCTTATTTCTTTAATTAAGTGATCTTTGATTTATCATCTTTAATTTCCGGACTGGGTCGGGTACTTGAGCTCAGTGACCGGGTTAGTAACCTCGGCCCGTACACAAGCCCCCCAAGCTTTGAGCTGATGAAGTGTAAAAGCTTTCACGATGTTAGCCGAGCTCAGGAACTCGGTTTCATTTTTCTGTCTTTAGGCCAGGTGAGACCCTTGGCCGAGCTTCATACTCTATGCCTATATATATATACGTCCTCCAACTCGATGAGCAGTTCGGGTGGCCGAGCTTGATGCTCGGTGACCGAGGTTGATGTTTTCTGGGTGCCGGACTGTGTTACTCTGTAACCTCGGCTCATACACAAGCCCCCCAAGCTTTGAGCCAACAGCGTGGAAGCTTATCTATTGGAGTCGAGGCTAGCCGAGGTGGAGGTGATTGCTTGTTTTGCGCTGACGCCATACTTTCTCGAGCCTCGAGATGGAAAAGAAACGTTACCCCGTGTGACACGTGGCCCTCGTGGTACTGTTCCCGAGATTTATGGATTGCGGCGTGTTCCTAGTTTCTTGTGAGGGCAGTTTATACTCTGACATCGCTGCCACGTGTGGATTTCCCATTTGGTTGGCGAATTCGGTCAGAGATGCGAGGGGGCGTTTCCCTGCTCTCGCCCAACAACCCTCATTAATGCAAGGGGGAGGTGTTGCTGTCGTTTTCCATAAATTAGGACGAGGCCTTGGGATAGGGCTTTGTGCTTCCGTGAACCCTAGGCCTCTTTATCGTGTCCTTTTTAGCCCGAGCGTTTATACTTCCCTTCTGCTCCAGGTACGTCCTATTCCTCTCTTTCAAGCTCCCTGACTTTTACTTTCCTGATTACTCCTCCATGGAATCTTCATTTGAGGTATCCCAGGATGTCTCTTCTGGGGTTCAGGTCATAGAGCCTGAAATTCGTCTAATTGGGGGTTCTCCTCATTCTTCCCCATCCTCTTCTCATGGTGGTGGTGGTGCCGTTGGAGGCTCTTCTTCCTCCGACGGGAATAGCTCAGCCAAGGCTGATGCGGTTCCCATTCCAAAACGTCGCAGGCGTACCACCAGAATGCCCCGGGTGCCATACCCAGATATCATTATTCCTGGGTATTTCTGGGTGAGGCCAGATGTAGGGGCTTTTTACTCCAACTTTAGGAATTTTGAAACCCTCTCCTCATTAAAAAACAAAATTTCTTCCCTTGAAGGTAGTGTGGAGTGTCTGCCATGTTCTGCGGATGAACATGTCTTTCTTCATCCTGCTCCAGGGCGGCCTTCTTTCACCTATGTGTATAAAACCCTATTTGAACAAATTGGAGTCCGTTTGACTTTTTCCCACTTTGAGTGTGATGTGTTAAAAATTATGAATGTTGCTCCTACCCAGCTCCATCCGAACAGCTGGGCCTTTTTAAAGGCCTTCCAGATCCTGTGTGAACAGATAGGCGTAGTGGCCACTGCTCCAATCTTCCTTTATTTTTACAAGGTCAGGTTTGGGGACCGGGTCGGTTGGATTTCCCTTAGTGGGGCCGAGTCGGGGGGCATTATTGGACTCTATAAGAGTTCGTATAAGTTCTTCAAGTCGGACTTTTTCAAAGTCCGGCCCACTGCCGGGAACGAGTCTTTATTCTACGACTCGGATGGAGTCTCCAGATTTCCCTTCTACTGGCAACCCCACCCCACTAAGTTCCATAGTTATGACGTCGACTGCATGACAACGCAAGAGAGAACCGACGTCGAGTTCTTAAAACTCTACCCTCGGCTGTTGCCCTATGGTAGACTTTTGTTGCTTCCTAAGTCATCAACTCGGCAAGCCGATTTTGATTGTAAGTAATTGTTGTTGGGTGCTTTACTTGTTCTGCCGTGTGTTTGTATCTAACATATTCTTCTTTTTGCAGTGATAATGGGAAAATTCAACTATAAGGCTTTGATGAAGAAGTCGGCTGCTGGCGGATCAGCTGCTGCTGCCAATATTAAGGGGAAAAAGAAGAAGTTTGCTGAAGCTTCCGAGTTGAATATTCGTCCTGCGAAGAGGACGAGGGCTGACCTGGAGCCCGAGGTGCCGATTGGAAACTCTCCTCCCCCGCTGATGATCGGAGAGACTCCTCCTTCCGGTAGCCGGCCGAGCAACGCTCCTCTGGTGACCGATCTCTCCTCGGACACCAAATGGTACAACGGCAATTGCAATCCGGGGATCAACTCGCTCTGGGACAATGAGTTCGATCCTGCTGGCCTGATTGATGGCCAGGTGCTGAAGCCGTCCGATACCCGGTTGTTGCTAGAACAGGGTCCTGAGGAAAGTATGGAGGCGGCCGGCTCCTATGCTCTCCGTATTGCCTCAATCACACGCTTCTGGAGCTAGCATCTCATTGATAACGCGAAGAAGATGGAGATGATGAGGGCGGATGCGGCCCGGGATTTGAAGGTGAGAGATGAGCTGGCTCAAGCCATGGCCAAGTGAGAGGAGCAAGGCCAGGTCATCGGTCAGCTGAAGGCCCAGAAGATGCAGCTGGAAGAAGGTCGTGCTACTCTTACGGCCGAGCTAGAAGCGGAGAGAACTGACCGACTTAACCTTCAGAACATAGTGAAAGGGCTGGAAGCCGAGAAGGAAGCCAGCCAGGAGCTGCGGAAGTTGCTGGAGGCCGAGAAGGAGGAGAATCAGAGGCTCCGTACTGATCTAGATGAAGCTGAGACTTCAATCATGAGGGAGCATGTTAACGGTTTCTCTGGAGCCGTGAAGCAACTCCAGCACTTCAACCCTACTGCTGACTTCTCCAGTGCCGATGTGGACAAGGATTTCAACCGAGACGGGATCCTTGTGCCATTGGCCGAGCTGGAGGATGAGGATGAGGAGGCCGCAACTCATGGAGAAGAGGGCGATGATCAATTGGACGAGGAGGGACCCGAAGGTGAAGTGGGCCAACCTGGCCAGATTGACATCATCCCTCCCAATGCCGAGGAGGACCCCGATTCCTGAAGTTGTATAAGTAGTTTAGGAAATATCTTGTTTTTTGTGAAACCTTTATGTATTTGGGGACTTGCCCCTTTATCTTAATGAAATTTCTTATTTTACTTGTGAATCTATTTGCACTTGGTAAATTTTCTGATGTTTTCACTACTACAGAAAAGGGTTTTAATAGCGCACATTCAGTAGCGTTTTTTAGTAAAACGCTACTGAAAAAGAGGCGGAGCACATTTAGTAGCGTTTCCTTGAGGAAGCGCTATCTTTGATATACTCTAAGACAACGCTTCTCTAAGAAAACGCTACTGAAAGTTGATGTGTAAGAATAGATAGCGCTTCCTCAAGGAAGCGCTACCTATTCCTTATATATAGATAGCGCTTCCTTAAGAGAGCGCTACCTATTCCTTACATATAGATAGCGCTTCCTTAAGAATGCGCTATCTATTCCTTTACCCTAAAAATTAAATTGTTCCCTCCCTGGTTTCTCAAAACTTCGCGCGATGAACCCTCCCCCACCACTGACCCTTCTCTCTCCCTCCTCGAAATCGTTCTCTTCCCTTCTTCCCCCTCCGATTCCCATCCTCCAACTTGCCCCCTCAGTCACCCACCAAAACGACACCGTCTCACCACCAACCCCTACAACCCCAACAACCACTCTTCATCTCCTCCCAACCTCTCCTCCCAAACCCTTACCCTCTCATCATCGTCATCAGCGGCCCCAGCGACGTCGGCAAAGACGCCCTCATCACCCGCCTCCGCCTCTCGCGCCACTTCATCGTCACCGCCACCACCCGCCCCATGCGCCCCGGCGAGGTCGACGGCCAGGACTACCACTTCGTCACCAAGGACGAGTTCCTCTCCATGGTGGAGAGGGACGAGCTTCTCGAGTACATGCTGGTGTACGGGGACTATAAAGGGGTTCCAAAGCAGCAGATTAGGGAATGCATGGCAAAAAGGTATGATATTGTGCTTAGGGTTGATATTCAGGGTGCGAATACTCTGAAGAAGGTTCTTGGGAAATCGGCGGTGTTTGTGTTCTTGTTGGCGGAGAGTGAGATGGCGATGGTGGAGAGGTTGGTGGATCGGAAGACCGAGACCGCGGAGTCGTTGTTGGTGAGGATTGCCACTGCCAGGGAGGAGGTGAAGCATGTTAAGAATTTTGATTATGTTGTTGTCAATGCTAAAGGGAAGCTTGATAATGCTGTCAAGTTGATGGAGTCTATTATTGATGCTGAGAAAGCTAAGGTCAGGCAAAGGAATGCTGTCATTTAGATAATAAATACATTGCTCACTTGTTTACTTTCAGGTAATGCATTCACCTTTTGTATTACATCATCAATATTCCAAATTTCTGCTTCATTCATTCCATCTTGTTTTTTTAACTCACAATATGTTGTCTTACTAATATTCAATGTTTTGAGTTACCCTTCGTGTGTATTCTTATTGGCCTTCAATTTAGATAGTCCTTTATTTTATACGGACTTGCTGTCTTACAAGATAATCTGTCAGTCTCTGTAAATATAGTGTTCCATGTCTGGGTGTAAATTCTATGGAATTTGGAGAATAAAAGGCTTTTGCTATGGTCTTTATTGATTTTTTGCCAGAACTTTGGCAAACTAGTACTCAGGATCTTAGTTGTCAAATCGTGAATCGTATTGAGAATCATTTGTTCAATTTCGGAATCATGAATCGTGAAAACATGGCGTACAATTTAGAATTTAGAAACACGTCAATAAAGATTTAGACACAGTCTCTCCACTTGCAGATGTAAGGCTGCATACATCTACGCATTAGCGGGCTGCCCTATCAATAAAGATTCAAGTATACATGATTCCATATTCTTCTTCCCCTTCATATTAGCTTAGGAGCCTTACACAGTAGTCGCAACACCTTGCACCGGAAGAACAAAAACAGAGTGATTGCATGAACACTCTGAACCAGAAGAACTAAAGCTGAGTGGCTGTCTCTACATGAAAACTGGTTTGCATGAATGCCTAGTCACCAGTTTACTTCTTTTGCCTCTAAGCCCCTTCGAATTCTTTGATGAGAACATTGGTAAAAGAAAAAACAAAAAAATAAAAATAAAAAATAAAAATATCACCAAATTGTAGAATAAAGATTTAGACACAATCTCTCCACTCGCAGAGGTAAGGCTGCATACATCTATGCATACAGCGGGCTGCCCTGTCAATAAAGATTCAAGTATACATGATTCCATACCTAAAACATGATTCCATATTCTTCTTCCCCTTCATATTAGCTTAGGAGCCTTACACAGTAGTCGTAACACCTTGCACCGAAAGAACAAAAACAGAGTGATTGCATGAACACTCTGTACCAGAAGACCTAAAACTGAGTGGCTGTCTCTACATGAAAACTGGTTTGCATGAATGCCTAGTCACATGTTTAATAAAGATGTAGCAAACGTAAAAATTACATCCTTACATGAGTGGTTGATTTACCTTGCAGATTATTGGTGAAATAACTATGGCTGGTGCAACATATAAATCTATGGAGTTTGTTGGCTCAACTGTTGAAAGTTTAACAGTAAGTATGTTCAGCAAGATGTTATGCTATGATGTAACTCTCACTTCCATCTCTGAATATGTATTTTGATTATAAATCTTGGCCAGTGATGCGTGATTTTTTAAGATATAAATAAAGGCAAGTGCACCTCGTCGCAAACAAGTAATAAAACGGTGAGACCGGTTATCGTATCCACAGGGATTGGTTGTCAATTACCAATTCACAAATTCAACAACTATTTAGACTAAACTATGGTATGAGGGATTAAAACAGAAAATAAAGAAAGCAAAACAATATTTTTGGTCTTTTGGGAATTATATCAAACACTTGGAAGGATAACAGAGATGTGGCTAAGATTGTTAGGGTTAGACTACACTAATCCTCCCTTAATTGCAATGAAATGGTTATCAACACAAGTCCTAATTCAATTCTGACAATCAAGCCTTTTCTAAATTACTCAAGCCTAATTCCTTAGGTGCATTGAGCCTAAAACCCCAAATTAAACCCTAATTCCTTAGGTGGATTAACCTGAGATTTTGCATTAAGTCAAGACTTATAAGATTGCAAGCATTCAACACCTATTCCTAGATTCTTGAACTACTTGGCATATGATTCATGAGCATGCCTTAACACCAACCTTCCAGTCATCTATTAAAGCAACATATCATTCCTATGGGTAGCTAATCCAAGGAAAGCATTAAGCACAGAATCACATACTCATAAAGAAATAGAGACTTGCATTAAAACAACAAATCAAATACAACAAGTTCAGAAAAGTTACATCTAACCCCAACAATGGGGATTTAACTACTCATGATAAAAGGAAATACAAAAGAGAATGAGAAAAGGGATGGAGAACACTCATAGACAAGCTTCCTCCATTCCCAGAGCAAGGAAATCTCCCCTTCTAGGGCTGGAACCCTATCTCAGCCGCAGCCTCCAAGTCCCCAAGTGCTCTCTCCACCAAAAGCTCTTTTTTTTAGGTTAGAAGTTAGTCCTAGTTATAGATCAGTATCGCGTCACGGCCGTGATGGACATCACGGTCAGGCCGTGATGGGTTCTGACTTGGGCGAATTTGCACAAAATGGTCACTCGCGAGGCGAGCCCTTTGTTCGCGACGCGAATCCTAAGTCACGGCCGTGATTCATATCACGGGCATGCCGTGACAGTCTCTGACTTTTGCCTTCTGCTCTTCTTGATCACGGCCGTGATGGTCATCACGGCCAGGCCGTGATGGGCTCTGTTTAGCTCATATTCTTCATTTTTAAGCTCTTTTTCATCCAAGCTCCACCAAGGCTGATTTCTGGGCATTTTTCCATTAAATCCTGCAAAACAACACACAGAAACCACCTCATCCGTTCCAAAGGAAAAACTATACAAAATCAACACTAAATTGGCCTAACTATATGCAAATGCATGCAGAAATGTACATGAAAAATGAGGTGAAATCACACTCATCAGCCAGCATTGGCTTTAATACTGTGTTCATTTCTGGTGGGGTGCACGAGAAGGTGTTGGAAGTTTTGAAGCCTTGGATGGAATTGGGTATGTGACTTTGCAAGATATTAGGGACCAAGAGAGGTTTGATGGGTATTATCATAATCAGTTTAGGGTGGTGAATGATTGCTTGCATAGATATAAGTTTATGGCTAAGTGGATGTTCTTCTTTGATGTGGATGAGTACATCTATGTTCCACCTAAAAGCACTATTAAGACTGTGTTGGATTCACTTGAGGAGTATAATCAATTCACCATTGAACAGATGCCTATGAGTAAAAAGATTTGCCTCTCTGCTGATTATGGCAAATTCTACAGGTACATTTGCATTCTCCTTAGGAAATTTGGGTCTATTTTAATTTGGCATAATTGGTAGTTAATTAGTTGTTATCATCATCTGAATTCTTAGGACACATGCCCATTTTCTTCTAAATGCATTTTGTTGCTGCATTCGATTAATTTGGGTACAAAATTGAAGCATCAAATGAACTGAGTTTTCTATGATAGTCATGGAATTGAGTGGATCAAACAATTGTAAGATTTGAATTGGGTTCTATGTCAATTTTTGAAGTGGATCAATTTGGGGTTTAGCTTAGTTAAGCTGAATATTAATTTAACTGTTGTGGAAAGCATCCAATGTGATGTCATTGGGTTTTACTTTTATGTTTTGATTTGATGCTTCAGTAATATTGTGGATCTTGAGTAGTTGGATACTGTTATTTTTCGTTGTGAGGGAGGTTGGGCGATTGATGTGGTTTATGTGTTTGGAATTATATATATGCCCATTTTTCTAGTATGGATTCTGTTTTTTCTCTTACATACCAGGACAGGTGTCTTTGAACTTTGAGTTTGGTTTTATGGTGATTTATTTCTTATTTATGAGTTGGTCCATGTTAATTATTAAAAATATCTGTAGTCTTTTAATGTGTTATTGAAATTTCTGAATTTTTAAATTCAATCACAATTGTCATCTTGTTGAAAAAATTAGGTGCAGCATGCAGTAGCAAGTGTCGATATCATGTAAATTCTAGTAATTGAAAAATCACATAGTGCCAAATAATGATGATGAACAATTGATCTTCATGAACGTTCATTTAGATTGTTTTTTTTATCTTGGATTAAGACCCATGTTGCTTGGTCCACCAGAGTGAGCTTTGATTATGATGGATTTGTTGGGATGCACTCAAACTTTGTAACATTCATAATTACTATTTACAATATTCCATGACCTCACAATAATAGTTAGATCTAGCTGTCCTCTAAGTGTTAGTTGCTTGATTATTATTTTTTATGTTATATTATTGCTTGATAGTGTTACGATTGGTTTGACAACTACATCTGCTACACACAAGACAGACATTTGGATTCATGTTCCATAAGATGGTTATTTGTGTGGTTATGTGTGATGTCTCTCTCTAACACATGGTGTGAAATGAATATGCAGGAAATGGGGTTTTGAGAAGCTGGTGTATAAAGATGCAAAGAAAGGGATCAGGAGAGATAGGAAATATGCTGTGCAACCTCGAAGCTTGTTTGCAAATGGGGTTCACATGTCACAGAACCTAGAAGGAAAGACAACTCACAAAACAGAAGGGAGGATCAAATATTTCCACTATCATGGAACCATAGCCGAAAGAAGAGAATCATGCAAAATACTTGTTTTGAACATCAATATACTTTTAGCTTATCGGAAAAAAAATATTGTATTTAAGCTTTTGTATGTAAATGTATGGTTTGTTGAGTTTTGCTAAGTACAATGGGATGGATAAACTGTTTAATGTCTTAGTTTTGCTGAGTGCATGTGAGAAATATAGAAAAACAATGTAAATAATTAAAAAAAAAAGGGAGAATAGGTAGCGTTTTCTTGAAAAAACGCTGCCTGAAGTTAAAAATAGACAGCGCTTTAGACAGCGCTTTCTCAAGGAAGCGCTACCTATTCCTACTTTCAGTAGCGCTTTTTTGAAAAAAACGCTGCCTAAAGTGACAAATAGACAGCGCTTCCTTGAGAAAGCGCTGCCTAAAGTATGTAATAGATTGTCTTATTACCAACTTTAGACAGCGCTTTCTCAAGGAAGCGCTACCTATTCCTACTTTCAGTAGCGCTTTTTTAAGCGCTATTGAATCTCTCCCACCTTCAGTAGCGGGTGAATAGATAGCGCTTTGAAGCGCTACTAAAGGCCAAAAAAAAGCGCTACTGAAGCCCTTTTCTGTAGTAGTGTTTTATGGGTTCGGTAAGTTGACCTTGATTGATCGATGTTAACCTGATACATCTTTATAGGCTAGGCACTGCGACCCTGATCGGTCGATTTTGGCTCGGCCAGCCTCTTTAGGATTTAAGCACCTTTATAGGCTTCGGATGGCCTCTTTAGGATTTAAGCACCTTTATAGGCTTCGGACGACCTCTTTAGGATTTAAGCACCTTTATAGGTTCGGACGGCCTCTTTAGGATTTAAGCAGCTTTATAGACTTCGGATGACCTCTTTAGTATTTAAGCACCTTTATAGGCTTCAGATGGCCTCTTTAGGATTTAAGCACCTTTATAGGCTTCGGATGGCCTTTTTAGGATTTACGCACCTTTATAGGCTTCGGATGGCCTCTTTAGGATTTAAGCACCTTTATAGGCTTCGGATGGCCTCTTTAGGATTTAAGCACCTTTATAGGCTCGGACGACCTTTTTAGGATTTAACAGTTTTAACATAATAGCTCAACTGAAGAAAAAAAAATTTATTCATTTATTTTTCCTAGTGTGCCTCGTTAAAACCTTCTCGGCCAAAACCTCGTGGGAAAAAGACCGAGATAGGAAAAAGAGTGCATCACTTCTAACTTCAGCTAAAATAAAATTTGAGGTGGGAAGTGTTCCATGTTCTGGGAACCAACTTTCCTGACAATTCCTCTAGCCTGTAGGCACCATTTCCTAGATTTTCTGCTATCCTGAATGGGCCTGACCAGTTTGCCGCGAGCTTACCCTCCCTGGAGTCTTTTCTCGCGTCGCTTTGCAGTCTCAGCACCAAGTCGCCCTGCACAAATTCCCTTGGGCGCAGCCTTGAGTTGTACTTCCGAGTTGCTTTTTGCTTGCACAGCTCGTCCCTGATTCTTGCTGTATCTCGGACTTCTTCGACCATGTCAAGCTCAACTCAGAGTTCTTCATCATTTTTGCTTTCATTGTGATGCTACCTTCGAAAGGAGAGCTCACCGAGTTCAACTGGAATCATTGCATCAGTTCCATAGGTTAGTTTGAACGGTGTTTCTCCCGTTGAGGATTGTGGTGAGCAATGGTAAGCCCACAGAATGCTTGGTAACTGCTCAACCCAAGCTCCTTTTGATTGTCCCAGCCTTCTTTTGAGCTCGTTTAGAATAACCCTATTGGCTGCCTCTGCTTGGCCATTCGTTTGTGGATGCTCAACCGAGGTCACTTTGTGTTTAATTCCGAGGTTGCAATAGAACTCTCCGAGCTCCTTATCGGTGAATTGCTTCCCGTTGTCTGTAACAATTGTATAGGGAAGGCCATGCCTGCATATGATGTTTTTCCATACAAAATTCTGGACCTTCTTGGCAATTATCGTAGCCAATGGCTCTGCTTCAATCCACTTGGTGAAATAGTCTACTCCTACCAGAAGGAACTTGACTTGACCCTTGGCCACTGGGAAAGGACCGACTATGTCCATCCCCCACATGGTAAAGGGTCATGGCGAGAACATGGAGTGGAGCTCCTCTCCTGGAGTACGGGCTATGTTGGCGAACTTCTGACAAGGGTCACACTTATTGGTCCAGGTAGAACAATCGAGTCTCATGGTTGGCCAATAAAACCCTGCTCGTAAGATCCGAGCTGCCAGAGATTGGCCGCCTGAATGCATCCCGCAATCCTCGGTGCATCTCATCCATTACATACTCGGATTGCTCCTTTGTGAGGCATTTTAATAACGGCCTGGAGAATCCCCTTTTGTACAGCTCACCGTCGAGGATGGTGTAGTGACAAGATTTCAGACGGATTCTTCTCGCCTCCCTTTGGTCATCCGATAGTTTGTCCGAGGTTAGGTACTCCCAGATTGGAGTCATCCATCCCCGGTCATAGTGCTCGGTCACTGTCACTTCGGCACTCTTAATGCTCGGCTCGAGGAGGTTTTCTTGAATAAAAGTTCTGAGTTGGCCAGCCCTCTTTGTGCTTGCTAATTTGGAAAGCAGATCTGCTCTGGAGTTTTCTTCTCGAGGTATGTGCTCAATGGAGAAATGCTCAAATTCGGAGATGAGACTATTAACCTTGCAGAGATATCTGGTTAATTGGGGGTCTTTTGTCTGATAATTGCCCGAGACTTGTCCCGTTACGAGCTGTGAGTCACTTCTGCATTTTAGCTCCCGAACCCCGATTTCTTTAGCTAACAATAGCCCAGCAATAAGGGCTTCATATTCTGCTTGGTTGTTTGAAGCAGTGAACCCAAACTTCAAAGATTGCTCGAGGATCAGATCATCGGGTCCCTCAAGAATTATTCCAGCCCCGCTTCCTTTCAGGTTAGACGATCCATCAACATATAGGAGCCAGAGGAAGGATTCCGACCTTGGTTTGGAAGAAAGCTCGGTAATAAAGTCAGAGAGGCATTGGGCTTTCATTGGCTCCCTTGGTTCATACCGTAGACCGAACTCTGACAACTCCACTGACCAAGTTATCATTCGTCCGGCTAGGTCAGGTTTCCTGAGTACCTGCTTTATCGGATGATCCGTCTTGACGATGACTTGGTGGGATTGGAAATAGGGCTGTAACCTCCGAGCTGCCATAACTAAGGCGAGAGCCAGTTTTTCAATTACTTGGCATCGCGTTTCCGCGTCCTTCAAGATCCCTCATCGACATAGTATACCAAGCATCTGTTGCTCCTCCTCTTCCTGGATAATTACTGCACTGATTGCATAATCATTGACGGAGAGGTATAGGTACAGATCTTTGCCGAGCTGAGGCCGAGTGAGGATTGGGGGAGATGCTAAGAAGAGTTTCAGATCTTCGAATGCCTTCTCACATTCTTCAGTCCAAATGAAATCCTTTAGCTTTTTCAGGAGCTGGAAAAAAGGTCTTGCCTTCTCTGCAGACTTCAGTAGAAAGCGGGATAGGGAGGCTAATCGGCCGGCTAGCCTCTGAATTTCCTTCACATTCCGAGGACTCCGCATTTCCATGACGGCTTTGCATTTATCTGGATTGGCTTCGATGCCCCGGTGTGTTAGCATATACCCCAAGAATTTTCCTCCCTGTACACCAAAAGAGCACTTCTCTGGATTCAGCCTCATGTTGTACTTTGAGTTGGCCGAATATTTCCTCGAGGTTGGCAGGGTGCTGGCTCGGATCATCGGATTTTACTACCATGTCATCAACATACACTTCTAAGTTTTTTCCGATTTGACCGGCGAAAACCTTGTCCATAAGCCTCTGATATGTCGCCCCGGCATTTTTTAGGCCGAAGGGCATTACTCGGTAACAGTAATTAGCCCCATCAGTCATAAACGCTGTTTTTTCCTCGTCGGGGGGGTACATCCTGATCTGGTTGTAACCGGAATATGCGTCCAAGAAGGACAAAACCTTGTAACCTGAGGCCCCATCCACCAGCCTGTCGATGTTGGGTAAGGGATAGGAATCCTTTGGGCATGCCTTGTTGAGGTTGGTATAGTCGGTGCACATCCGCCACTTACCATTGGCCTTTTTGACTAATACCACGTTGGCTAGCCAAGTGGTGTATTTCACCTCTCTGATGAAATTTGCTTTGAGTAGTTTAGAAGTCTCCTCGGCCATTGCTCGGCGCCTTTCTTCACCCAGTTTCCTTTTTCTCTGAGTTACAGGTTTAGCTTCGGGACATATAGACAGCTTATGGAACATAAAGTTAGGGTCTATGCCCGGCATATCCGATGTCTTCCAGACGAACAGGTCAGCATTCTTTATTAGGACCGTGTGAAGCCTCTCTCTGAGTGAGGGGTCCAGCTGACTACCGACGTGGGTGCACTGTTCAAGATGGGCTCCCAACTAGAACCTCTCTAAAGACTCCGTTGGTTCGGCTCTGGACTCATACATCTCCGCCCTTGGGTCCAGCTCAAACATGCTGACTGAACTTGCTGAATTTACTTAGCTGACTGAGCTTACCACCTCTGCTTTACCATCCTCTGTTTTGTTTGGGCCGTCCTGGTGACGGGTAACCTTCAGACTGTCCACATAGCACTGCCTTGCTAGCTTTTGGTCAGCTCGGACCGAAACTATCTCCTCTGAGTCGGCTGGGAATTTCATTGTCAGGTGTGGGGTAGAGACAATTGCCCCGAGCTCATTCAACGTCGGTCTTCCGATAAGGATATTGTACGACGTGGTGGCATCTACAATAACATACCTGACTGATACAGACTTGGAGAGTCTGCCTTCTCCGAAGGTTGTTAAGAGATCTATATATCCTCGGGTCTTGACTTGTTCCCCAGCAAACCCTACCAGCTTGTCCTCCTGCTCTTTTATCAGCTTTTCAGGGATTTCGAGCTTCTTGAAGGTTGCCAGGTAGAGAATATCGACCGAGCTCCCCTGGTCAATAAGCGTTCGTCTGACCGAGAAGTTGGCCAGCTCGACCGTTATCACCATTGGGTCATCCTGGTTTGGACCTACCCCTTGGAAATCATCATCTGTGAATGTTATGGGGGACCTTGCTCTTGGAGGCCTTCCAGACACCGTGCTAACAGATCGGAGGGCTTTGACATGACGCCTCCGAGCTGAGCTTGTTGTTCCTCCTCCTGCAAATCCCCTCGAGATTGTATTGATGACCCCCCTGATTCCTCCCTCCGATTCTTCGATAGGGGGCCTTTGGTTGTTCAGGCGATCTCCGCTCTGATGATTTCTTCGATAGTTTGCATCTCGGTCTCGGTCATCATGACCGTGCCTGCGTTGTCTTTGACCGGGTCGTCTGCCTCCGTTGTCATCTCGGCGGACGAAACGATTAAGACGGCCTGCTTGCACCAACTCCTCAATCTTTTTCTGGAGTGTCTTGCACTCTTCAGTGGAGTGTCCATAGTTCCGATGCCACATGCATTCTTTGCTTCTATCAGCATTGTCCGGTGTTTTGGATGGTTCAGGTAAGGTAAGCAATTCTGCGCGGCACACCTCCTGAAGGATGGCTGCCCGAGATCGGTTCAACGGAGTGTAAGATGGATACCTGGGATGCCTCTGCGGGAATTCTCTTTCATTGGTTTTTTGGGTCCTTTGTGAGTCAGACCCCCTGTTTCTGTCTTTGTTCGAGGCTGAGCTCTTGTCCTCGTAACCTCTTTCTCTCCTTTTAAACTCCAGCATCTCTTCCGAGTTCATGAAACCTGTAGCCTTTTCCTGTAGCTCCTCAAAATCTCTCGGTGGCTTCCGAGATAGGTACTCGAAGAATGGTCCTGGCTTAAGACCGGCCATGACGGTGTGGAGGCAGAGTTCCGAGCTCATATTGGGAATCAGGATCTGTTTTGCATTGAAGTGGGCCATGTAATCTCTGAGTGATTCATTCCTTTCCTGCTTGAAATTTACCAGTGAGACTGAGTGCCTTCTGTGCCTTCGGCTTGCCGCAAATTGTGCAGTGAACTTGGTTATGAGCACATCAAAGGAATCAATTGACCGAGGTGGCAGATTTGTTAACCAGGTCAGAGCTGGGCCTTGCAGGGTAGTTGGAAAAACTTTGCACATGACGGCCTCCGAATCAGTCACCAAGTAAATAGAGGATATAAAGGACTCTACGTGCTCGGTTGGATCAGTGGTGCCATTGAATTTGTCTATGTTAAGGGGCTTAAAATGGGTTGGCACGTTTACCTCATTAATGTCCTCGGTGAAGGGCAGCCTCGAACGTCGGTCTGATGTCCTTCCTTTCTGGCTAGTCCTCTCTGCGTGGGATTTGACTTCTGAAGCCCCGGGAGGGGGTTTGGTCTTGGATTCTCGGTTAGTGCCCCGAGGAGAGTGCGCCGGAGGATCCTTCTGGCCGGCCTCAGGTGAGGATTGCTCTCCGTCTGAAGGTGTCAGGGACCTTTCCCTTTTCCGGGCTTTCAAAAGCTTCTGATTTTGCGCCCGTATCTCCTCGTTCTCCTTCCGAAGCTGCTTGAGTTGCTCCATAATTTCCTCCAACTGAGGGTTATCTTCACTGTGGGGGGAGAAAAGATGATTGTCGTGGTTCTGGGCGTCTGAAGCCTCATGGCCCTCATGATTCATGCTGCTCCCCCTCCTCGCAGTCCATTCCGTGTGGTCACCATCGAGCTTTTCTTGTGGAACCGGGGAAAGTTTCGCCTCGGCCCCACGGTGGGTGCCAAAT
Source organism: Sophora flavescens (assembly GCA_030762895.1). Taxonomy (NCBI): domain Eukaryota; kingdom Viridiplantae; phylum Streptophyta; class Magnoliopsida; order Fabales; family Fabaceae; genus Sophora; species Sophora flavescens. The sequence goes on along the minus strand of CM061063.1, from coordinate 265,493,057 downwards.
GTTCCTGCCGAGATTCGGTTTACCGGAGCCTCGCCGTGAACATCAAACCAGGGATGAATAATTGGGGTTGTTTTAGGCTTTGACTTGACAGAATTCAATAATTCCGGTCCTACGTATCCCGAAGGGTATCAAAGCCAGAAGTAGTTCTTGATTCAACCCTTGGCCGTGGTGATCTCGATCTCTTAATTTTGTATCGGATGAATACTAGGGAGAAATGACTCTCTGATAGTCTCTTGGTCGACGCTAGTTTCTCTAATACGCTTAAGAGAGAGTCACCGGTGTTCAGTGAAAAAGTGTCTTTCTTATGAGGGGTACTCCTCCTTTTATAATATGATTCCCCTATCTCTTAGATATTCGATTTATCTCTTAATATCTCTTTTGAGATTTGATTTATCTCTTAATATCTCTTTTGAGATATGATTCCTTAATTTAAGGGATATTATCTCTTTTAACCAGATAAGGTTATTTTAGATAATATCAGGATTTAATATCAATATCTTATTTCTTTAATTAAGTGATCTTTGATTTATTATCTTTAATTTCCGGACTGGGCCGGGTACTTGAGCTCGGTGGCCGGGTTAGTAACCTCGGCCCGTACACAAGCCCCCCAAGCTTTGAGCTGATTAAGTGTAAAAGCTTTCACGATATTAGCCGAGCTCAGGAACTCGGTTTCATTTTTCTGTCTTTAGGCCAGGTGAGGCCCTTGGCCGAGCTTCATACTCTATGCCTATATATATATACGTCCTCCAACTCGATGAGCAGTTCGGGTGGCCGAGCTTGATGCTCGGTGACCGAGGTTGATGTTTTCTGGGTGCCGGACTGTGTTACTCTGTAACCTCGGCTCATACAGAAACTTATTAAATAATAAGTAAGAAGAGCATTCAGGTGCTAATATCATAATTGGTGAAATAAGGCAATGAATCCGAAGCATTTTGTTTTTTCTACCTGGTTTGTGTTCTCTTCGAGTTGTGTCATGCTTGTTTCTGTGATTTACTGATTTGTTATTGAAGTAGGTTACTTGGATCAGCATATTTATGTGTGTCATTATTAGTGGAAGTTTATCAATCCAAGCTTCAGAATTTGATGGAAGAGAACTGGTTCAGCACTACCCAATAGTTGTGGTAAGTGAAGAGTGTGTGGTAGTTGTATGATAAAGAAATTCACAAAAATGAAAATAGAAACCACTGAAATCGCTTCTAGAAAGACTACCTTCTTCAATTACAAGGAAAATAGAGGAGCTCCCAGAGCTCAAGTTATATGAAATATTTATTTCAGACCCTCTATTCAGATAATATTTCCACTCCTAGGGAAGACATAAAAAAGGGTATTATTAATTAAACCACACTGAGGCTTCAATAACAAGATCAAGTATAAAATGTTCTCAATTTTGCAATATGGGATAGTAGTATATATATACTTGCCTTATGAGATTTAGAGGGAATAGATACATAGAGTTTGTACCCAAGTAGTAACAACATCAAAAGGTGGATATCTATATGTACCTTACAACATAGGTCCTGGCTTTGACTCCTAAGCTTTCTACCTAATGCAAAACAAACCAGATTATAATGACACTAACTACAAATCCAAAATAGAAAACAAATAATATGCAGTAACTGAAATTAACCTTCACTTATTGCACACACAGAAGGCTAGGTTGAAACACAAGTGAAGATTCCAGACCAAGCATGAGGTTCATCGACCCATAAATCCCCAGTATCATAGTCATTGACATGTAACATTGCAATATATTTCCAAAATTCAAAAATATATAAAAAAAGGAAAATGTAGCATGAAGAACACATTCAAACAATGATCTCTGCAGCATTGGAACAGTAATTTCAAAAAAAAATTAGAATAATAATTCTTAATAATCAATCCCCACGGTGTGGGATTCTTTTTCCACAAAGCATGGGAGAAATTCTTCGTCTAGGTGATTCATTATAAACTACCATAATTAAAGACTTTGACTTTCCCGTGCCATTCAAATATCTCATAAGTTTTGGTCCTTAAATTAGAACAGACTATGAAATTAATCATTGGTCGGTATTTAAAGTAGAAAATCGGATATGAGATGAAGAGCGAGGTACTCCTTATTCTCATCCCGCCTAATTGTCATCCCTAATTTTCACACATAAAATCCAAGGTAAATTTATAGTTCATGTAATTAAGATTTTTTTTTTGTTTGGATTTGGTCTCTATTTAAATTTTATTATTTATTGATCCCTAAAAATATAAAAAAGAAATATGCTTTTAATCCCATATATATTTTTATTAAATGAGGGATCAAAAACGAATTATATGTAAATAGGAACTAAACACATAAATCACTGTATTCTTTTTAAAATCATGAACAAAAATTGAAGAAGATATATTGAATTTGGAAGGAAGAATTGATTTGCGTACGGAGGAACCAAAAGATGAAGAGGATGGCGAAGCAGCTGGACAAGGTTTCATCCCTAACAATGGATGATAATTATCCATCATTGAAACCCCACCGAATTCTTCTTCTGTAGGTGAGACTCTGCGGTTGTTCATGTTGAATGGAGTTGGAAAAAGAAGGTGGTTCAGGCATTATTCTAATGGAAGAAGGTGTGGTGTGAAGAAGGTCCATTGAGAATATTGAAGTGAATTTCAGTTTAGACTAAATTAATAAAGTTGATATGGAAGAGCATTTGTTAGGAGACATAAACCCCTAAATGGATCTCAGTCCAACTCTTGATCGGAGGATATCCGGGTTCACCAAAATCTTTTTTAAGAGATCTAGTTATGATAACGGTTAAGCAGTGTGTCTTTTTCATTTGGAAAAAAAGCATATCCCTTAAACTCTACCCAAATTGCTAATAGGCACTCTTAACTAATTATTCTTCTCAATTAATCCTTAAACTCTTTGAATCAGTTAAATTGATCCTTTGACTAATCTAAGATTAAATCACTAACTGTAATTGAATCTAACCGTTCATTTTTTAAAGATCTAACCGTTGATTATTTATTTTAAATTTTAAATTTTTTAGTTTCAATTTTCAAATTTTTCAGAAAAAAAAGGAGGACGAATCAGAGATAGAGCACGTTTCATCTTCCTCACTTCATACTTTTATTTTTTATTTATTTTAAAAAAAAAAGAAAAAAAAAATATAAACAACTTTCTTTCTTTTGGGTGTTTTCTCTTTCGGTTCATGGGTCTTTCATCTTCTTGTATTTGATTTCTCTGGTTGGTTGTTCCTCCTTTTCTTCATGGTTGGATTTGTGATATACAAGATTCTGGGTTTTTAGTTCTATTTCTATCTAGTATGCTTGGGCTGAAAGCGCAGGGGACTATTTGGTTGGCTTGTGATCGATATTCTATTTTCGTAAAGCAGTGGTCTTGGTAATTGCGATCTTCTTTGGTGTGTGGTCTTGGTATTAATCAGTTTGGGTTTTCTTTGGATGGTGTTCTATAATCTAGTGGTGCCATAACAAAATTGAGGCTTTTGGTGATGTTGCACAGGGAGGTAATTTGGAAATTGAAATAACAAAGGCAAATGATCTTTTATATATCTCTTAGGTTGAAAGTAGTTGGAAAGTGGTGTATGTCTAATCTGATGTTTATTTGGGTTTTGCTTTGGGTGGTGAAGTTTCTGGTGTAGTATAAGTTGTGGTTTTTATAGGTGGGCCTTGGTGCCTTGCTTCTTTTGGTGATCTTATGTGTTGCTTCTGGTCTCTTTATAGGAGTAGTATTAACTCTACGTATTGGTGACTTGCTTTTTTTAATAATTTGGGTTAGAGTATTCTTTGTACTCTTTATTCATACAATTTGCTTATATATAAAAAAAAGATCGAATCATGTTGACGATTTCGGCAAGTGTACCGGATCGTTGCAAGTAATAAAATCGGTAAGAATCGGATATCGTCCACAAGGATTAATTACCAACTACCAATTCACAAATTAAACAATTATCTAGACTAAACTTTGGTATGAAGAGAGCTCAAATAAATAAAATAAAACAAAGGAGCAATAAAATATTTTTTGAAATTTTTGTTGAGATAAAATAGAAATAAAAGCAAGGAATTTGATCTCATCCAATTATGAATCCGGATTCCTCATAAACAAGGAATTGTGTAAATTACCGACACTCTAATTATCCTAATCCCACTTGACATGTTGAAGGACAAATTCCTATAATTAATTGAAGTCTCGTTCCTTAATGAATCAATTCTACCAAACCTCACTAATTATCCTAATTCCTTATATCTAATTAACAAGGCATGATGAAGAAAGCTCTGGAATTTGTGAAAGACCCATATTAATCAGTTATTTATTTCTAGATTAACCAAATTAACAGTGATGATTACAAGAGGCAAAGTCCAAAAATTACTATTCCTATCATATTATTGAACCCTAAAAACACAAGAATGGTAGCTAAGGATTCAAATGTAAGCAAACACAGTAAACATCATATTAACAATATCAACTGTTGATAAGATAATCAAACTATCAGATAAAACTTCATAAAAAAAGGAATCACATAAATCCCTAACAAAAAGAAATTTAGCTAGACATGCCAAATCCTAAAATAAAATAAAATAAAGAAAAAGAGAAGGAAAACTCCATAAAAAGGAAGATAATCCCAGCAGTGTCCAAGCTTAGCAGTAGGGGTGTAAGCGGATCTGATTCGATTCACAAACCCGACGGACCCGAACCGATTTTGGTAGATTGGTTCGGATCATCGGATCGGATTGAATTCGAAAACACCAACCCGAACAAGGTCGGTTCGGGTCTCGGGTCCGACAAATCTAATCCGAACCGAACCCTATAAAAATTTATTTTTTAATTATTTTATATATATATATATATATAATGTTAATATATTATTATATAGATATTTAATAAAATTAATAATTAAATATATATATATTTTATTTTATTTTATTAATCTTTTAAATGTAAATAAAAAGTAAAAATTTATAGGTAACCCAATGATTCGAACCAATCTGATTGTGGTCGGTTCGAATTCATAATTGAAAATTAGACAAATCTGAATCGATCCGAATCGATCAAATTTAATCGGTTCGGGTGATAACGCCGATCCGATTACACCCCTACTTAGCAGCACTCGTTTCCACGTTGCTGTCTGCGTCCCTCAGCCTCTCGTTCCTCTGTATCCCTCAGCAGCTTTTTAATTCACGCTGCCGCTTCTCTAATACCCACTTGTCCATTACTGTTTATGCAACTTCCCTTTTATTTTACCTTTTTTTTCCTTTTAATGCCAAACCTTCCGTTGTTGTACCTTCTCATAGTAAGTCCTCTCTAATTGCAATTAAATTTTCATTATTCTCGTGGGCCAGCAGCTACTCACCTCTCTGTAGTTGGCTTTTTCTTCATTCTAATTAATCACCTCCTGCTAAAAGTTTCCCAGCAAGGTCACGTGTCCAGCCTTGAAAATCCAATAAATCATGAACAATAATAATCCATGGGCTCACATAAGTAGCAAGTGTTCTCCCAATCACCCATGGACTGTAGCTTAGAAAATTATAATGGACTTGCTTCTTTATGTTCAGTTTTTGTAAGAGCCCAATATCCAATTATTGCAGATTTTTATTGTTTCCTATAAACACAAATAAGTAAAAATATTTATTATATTAACTCTAAAAAATATAGAATAAACTAAAAAGCAGAAAATATTATTAAAAGCTCAATTAGTTAAACTCGAGGACAAAACTCAATCAATTAGCACATTTAGAAGAAAAACCCACTCAATAAGCACACAAAAATCACATGATCTAACGGATTATCAAATCCCGGTTAATATTTTAACTTTGGGTTAGCACAAGGGTCAATTTCACTTATTCATGGAGTTTGAGGATTAATTAGAAAGAATCAATAGTTGAAAATATCAATTTACAAAAGAGGTAAAGTTTTAGGAGGGTGTATATTCTTTTCCCTTTTCATTTTGAATGGTAGTTGAGAACTGAATCATAGTATCACCACTGTGGCCGTTATTCCTTAGTGTTTCTATACACTGTTTTTTCTCTGCACACTCGGGCTATTCTTGTCATTTTCTATCTACATGTGTGGCTTGGCCATTCTCAAAAATTCAGAAAATGATTACATAAAATAAGTTTGTCACGGAAAAGAATAGATAATAATATGTTTATTCATATATTAAGTAGAGATTTGAGATTTTTATGTATTTTATTAAATTAATGATGAATGTACCATTGTTTGTTCACTTTAGGTGTAAACTGTAAGGAGACCAAAACTATATTTTAACCAATTATTTAGTTTCATAAAAAATTCATCTTTTCTTTTTATCAAACATGGCCCCTATTCAGTATTTAGAAGTTTTTTCTTCTTCTAAATTTTACAAATAGATAAGAAGTGTGTATATTATGAAACAAATTCACGAGAGTACATACTTTTGTTAACAAATTCACGAGAGTACATACTTTTGTTTTACAAGTTCATTAAACTAACTTTTAACTTATTTCACTAGTTTATAAGTTTGTTTGATAAAATATAGATGTTTGATAGTTAGCTTATAACTTTTTTGGCTAAATTACTCTTTTGGTCCTTCGTTTGTTTTAAAATATTCAATTCGGTCCCTCTATTTTAAAAATGTTTAAATGGGTCCCTCAAGTGACCAAATTACTTAACGTCAATTGAGGGACCAATTTGAATATTTTTAAAATAGAGGGAGCCAATTGAATATTTTAAAATAAATGAGGGACCAAAAAAGTAATTTAGCCTAACTTTTTTCATAAACTATTATTTAGCTTACTTAGAGCTTATTAACTTTTTTCTCATTCTTATATATATGTCCTTTTTTATATAATTTTACATTTATAAATTAGTTCAACAACTAATTTTATCAAACACTTCAAATTCAATCAACTAGTTTTTCAACTATCAGCATATAAACTATCAGTTAAAAATTAATTTATCAACTATAAGCTAGATTATGAGTCATAAGCTAAAAATTTAGACCACTGTCCATTCTTCTCCTTTTCCAATTATTGGAGACAGTCGGAGAGATGCTAAAAATTAAATCTAGACCACTATCCAATATAGCACACCAAATGAACACGTTATGGACTCATCTTGGCCCAAAATAGACAATTGGGTATGCAATACTGCAACAAACAGACAAAGACTCCCATAAATAACTTACCAGTCCCACGGTCAAAACAAACTTCCATACCAATTAGGAACAATCCGTTACCTTGGATGTAGTTCAAAACAAAATCATAACGCATTATAAAAGAAGAACCACAAGGAACAAAGTACAAACGAAGTTAAAGAGCAAGGGGTGATTTGATTAGAAGCCATTGTCCCTATAATACCATTTTTCATATATAAGATTATAATATTACAATACCATTTTTTATATATCTTAATTCTCCACGTTACTTTTGTTGGCTGGATTCAATGTCGCAAGATTTTTTACTTGATACAAGGCCAAAAGATCATCAGAGGAAGCAACATAAGATGAGAAGGTCTAAAAGTATTGGATTAATTCTCGTGACGAGTGGATGGATGTTCGTTGGTGCTTGGAAGAGAGGGTGGTACAGGCTCCGGATGAACCTCAATTTTTGATTTCATACTAGCTAGTTATTATGACGAATGCTATATATTGTGCTCCTTAATTAGGCTTGTTATATATTCTGCAGTAACACTTGCATGATTGCAAAGTCAGTAATAATAGATATATGTTCCAGTGTATTAAAGAACAATAATAATGAAAATTGTTGTAGGAAACCAGATTCGCAATATTTCCGGCTTAACTCTCATTTTTTCATTATAATTATGTTAGGCAGTTTAATTAATTATGTATTGGCGCCACCTTTTACATTGTTGTTAAAATATAGCTAGATATATACTATTGAGTATTGCTTTGAAGGCTATAGGCCTTCATGCCGGTTCATAATTACAATTGCAATTCTGATACCTAAGAGTATTTGGATGAGATGATACAGATCTCTTCCAGCTTAATCAGAGGTCTCGAGTTCGAATCTTGATTCTGGGAATGCAGCAGAGTTAAAACTCTTGAGGGAGAGTTTTGCGGTCCTTGTGGTCCTACCCGACCGGAGAGATTGTTATTCACAGTTGCACGTGGATGATACCTTATAAAACAAAAAAAAAAGTTTTTATAACCAAGTTACTTACGGCCATATTAGCAAAAATCTTTCTTAATTATTCAATAAACACAATGTGACCATAACCGTGACCACAATCTAAATTTAAAACAATCAATACATATATACATTTGTGAAGTTCCGATTATTGTTACAGGAAGAGTAACCGAAAACGTGTCAGTGCCATAAATTTTACTTTTTTTAATATTTTTTTTTAAAAAAATTAATTTTTTTAAAATAATATTTTTACATTTTACTTTTTATATAATTTTTTTAAGTTTCCTTTTTTTAATTAAATTTTTAAATTTTTTATACTTTTTTTTATAATTTTTTTGATAAATTTTTTTATGTTTTCCTTTATTTTTTTATAATTTTTTTCCTAATAATACTTTTTTTAATTTAATTTGTTACATTGACAGTGTAAAGTTATTTTTACACTGTCAACCAATTATAAATTGGCAAACAGTAAAAGTAGAGTTGTCATATTCTTGATGTTTTAATTTTTATATCTTTATATTTAATGTATATATAATTTAATAGTTTATATATTTTTTATTTATATATATTAATATATTAATATTTTCCGGTTTGAACCGAATCAAATCAAACCAAATTTAATTGGTTCGGATATTGTTATTGACTTTTTAAAGTTTATAATTTTTTTGTTTTTAAATCATTTTAGCTAAGAAATGTAGCAAAGCGACCGTGTCCTTCGAAAAAGTTTAGGGTCGTAAGACTTGAACCAATAATTCGATGAATTTGAAAATCCGAACCAACCAATTAAATTGGTTCTTTTTTTCCTTTTTGTGTTCCGCTCCGAATTGAACCAAGCCTAATGGTCATTAGTTCGGTTATTTTGGAACTGAACCAATTACTATATTTTAATATTCAATATGTATATCGCTTTATCAATTGACAACTTTTTTTCTACCATTCATGTAACAGTAGAAGGAGTTGTCAACCGGTGGATTATTTTGGATTATTTTAATTAATTTATTTATTTATTAAACACGGTACCAAAGCTGCCGTATTTTTTGCAAAATTTTAGGGTCGTAAGACTCGAACCAATAATTCGATGAATTTGAAAATCCGAACCAACCAATTAAATTGGGTCTTTTTTTCTTTTTTGTGTTCCGCTCCGAATTGAACCAAACCTAATGGCCATTAGTTCGGTTAGTTTGGAACCGAACCAATTACCATATTTTAATATTTATATATATTTTAATGTTCAATATCTATATCACTTTATCAATTGACAACTTTTCTTCTACTGTTCCTATAACAGTAGAAGGAGTTGTCAACCGATGTATTATTTTAATTAATTAATTTATTAAACGTATATGTTGTTGGTTTTAGCTACCGCGTTCTTCAAAAAGTTTAGGGTCGTAAGACTCGAACCAATAATTCGATGAATTTGAAAATCCGAACCAACCAATTAAATTGGTTCTTTATTTTTTTGTCGTGTTCGGCTCCGAAGTTTGGTTATTTTGGAACCGAACCAATTAATATATATATATATATATATATATATATATATATATATATATATATATATATATATATATATATTAATATTCAATATCTATATCACTTTATCAATTGGCAACTTTTCTTCTACTGTTCTCGTAATAGTAGAAGGAGTTGCCAACCGAATCGAACCAGTTTTGATTTCTTTGGATTTTTTATATTATTTTATTATTTATTTTCCATTAAATTTTACAATTTTATTTTAAAAATGTTTTTATTCAGGAAAGGTACCAAACCCAATGATCATTGGTTCAATTATCAGGTTCTAAAATTTTGAAACCGAACTAATTAGTATATTTTAGTATATACATATATTTATATATATATATATATTAATACTTAATATTTATTATATTTAATAATTTTATATTTTAAAATATATTTGAATTATATATATATATATATATATATATATATATTTTTTTTTTTTAATATTTTCGGGTTCAAACCAAACCCAATCGAACCGAACCAATTTTGATTGGTTCGGATTTTTTATATTATTTTATTATTAATTTTTTAAAGTGTACAATTTTTTTGTTTTTAAATGTTTTTAGTCAGGAAAGGTAGCAAACTACTGTGTTCTTCGCAAAGTTTAGCGGTGTAAACCTGAACAAATAATTCGATAAATCGATCCAATTAAATTGGTTTATATATATATATATATATATATATATATATATATATATATATATATATATATATATATATACTCAATATCTATATCACTTTATCAATTGACAACTTTTCTTCTACTATTCCTGTAATAGTAGAAGGAGTTGCCAACCGAACCGAACAAATTTGATTAGTTTTGATTTTTTATATTATTTTATTATTAATTTTTTAAAATGTACACATTTTTTGTTTTTAAATGTTTTTAGCCAGGAAAGGTAGCAAACTACCGTGTTCTTCAGAAAGTTTAGCGGCGTAAACCCGAACGAATAATTCGATGAACCGATCCAATTAAATTGGTTTGTATATTTATATATATTTTAATATTCAATATCTATATCACTTTATCAATTTATAACTTTTCTTTTACTGTTCCTGTAACAGTAGAAGGAGTTGCGAACCAAATAACATCAATTTTGATTGATTTGGATTTTTTATATTATTTTATTGTTAATTTTTTAATGTTTACAAATTTTTTGTTTTTAAATGTTTTTAGCCAGGAAAGGTACCAAACCCAATGGTCATAGGTTCGGTTATCAGGTTCAAGAATTTTGGAATTGAACTAAATACTACATTTTAGTAATTATTATGTATATATATATATATATATTAATACTTAATATTTATTAAATTTAATAATTTTATATTGTAATATATATTTTAATTTTATATATTTTAATATTTTCAGGTCCAAACCAAACCAAACCAAACCCTACCGAACCGAACCAATTTTGATTGGTTTGGATTTTATATTATTTTATTATTAATTTTTTAAAGTGTACATTTTTTTTGTTTCTGAATGTTTCTAGCCAAGAAAGGTAGCAAACTACTGTATTCTTCGAAAAGTTTAGCGGCGTAAACCCGAACGAATAATTCGATGAACCAATCCAATTAAATTGGTTTGTAATTTTTTTTTGTTCGGGTCCGAACCAAACCAAATGGTCATTGGTTCGGTTATCAGGTTCAAGAATTTTGGAACCGAATTAATTACTATATTTTAGTATTTATATATATATTAATACTTAATATTATTATATTTAAATATTTATATTTAAATATAAATATTAATTATATATTGACATGATCCATGACCTCTTGATCCTTGTGCTAAACGGTAGATAAGTAAATTATAATCATCATTGAGAATGATTTTGAAATTATATGATAGATAAAAGAGTGAAAGATTCTCATAAATATAATATGATTTATCTTTTAACTCATATTTCAATAAACCTACATTATATCGCTTTTAAAAAAAAATCTTATAAACACCTGTGCATACCGCACGGGTTATTACACTAGTTGTAGTCATTGCTCATTCCCTATACAAATAGTTTACACAAGTGGATTGTATATTGAGCAATGCCGAGTATATGAGAAGACTTTTCTCTCTGTTTTTGTGAATGCACTTAATCATTATAATCCAACTTTTCCACAGTAAGTGTAGATAGGTCTAGTACAAGTAACAAAAATAGATTTGACAATTATTTTTGACAACTTTATTAATTTATTATGATGTGAGCAGGGACGGAACCGCTTAATTGCTGACATATATATAAATTATATATACTATATATAAATGAAGAATATTATATATATATATATATATATATAATTAGTAATAAGTAGTAGGAATCATTTAATATATTTAGTGGTGAGCAGCCTTAATATATATATTCTTACAATATTATCTAAGGGTCCATTATGGATATAGATGATTTTTTTGACACGTAAGAAAGACGTTATGTGTTCTAATAGTTTATTAATATAATTAACATTTTAAAATATATAATTATGAATATTTTGTATGAGATTTGATGCATGTATATTTTTTGGACGAATTTTAGTTTTATTAGTTGGCCTCTCCTAACTTTTAAGTATGGGTCCGTCTCTAGATGCATCTGATTGGTATATCCCAAAACTTCTTTGTTAAGAAAGTGTCTCTGACTTCCTGACAACTTAGCCAGATTAGCTTTGCCATCGACAAATTTGGCAAGATCATATGTAAACTCTTCTATTTTCTGTTGAAGTTTAATCAGTTCTTCAGATTGCAGAGTTTCAATTGAGATCTTATCTTCAGACATTTCAATCTTTAGCCTACTGTTTTCCTTAGCCAACATCATACACTCTTGAGATTTCTATGTATACTCATTAGAGAGTTAACATATACTGTCTCTTGAGGGATTTGAAAGCTTTAGTCAAATAGTTTGATTCTTCCAATAGTTCATCATATGCATCACTCAATTTCTCAAATTCAAAATATACCTCGATGTCAAATTCTAAATCTGTATCAGCCATGAGACACATGTTTACTTCATGTTCCTCCTCTTCACTTTCAGTGAAGCTGTCATTCAAGTCTTCCCATATATATGTTGCCAACATTCCTTATCTCTCTTGAAGTTTCTTTTCTTCCAGAGATTCTTCATCTTCCTTGTGAGGAGGGATGGTTCATCATCTTCATTTTCAGAATCATCTTCACTGGTTTCATCAGACTCGTCTAATGAGTCCCCGACCTTAAAAACTTTGGATGCTGCAACCTTGGTTGACTTTTTCTCAACTTTGAAAGCAATGGACTTACTTTTCTTTCCATTGCTCTCTTCTAGCAGTTGTTCATGATTTGAAGAGTTCCAAAAGGCTCATCTAACTTCGTGTGTGTTTGGACGAGCGCTTGATAAAAGTGATTTTGAATGTAATTGATTCTGTAAAATTGATTCGGATAGAATTGAGTTTGAAGTGAAGTGATTTATGTTTGGATGTTTTAACTTTGAAAGCAAGTTTGATGTAAAACTTAGTGTAAATTTTTCAATTCAACTCAAAAGCTACTTTTTTTAGCTTCTAGTCAGAATCACTTATGGAGGTAAAATCAATTTTATCTACGGTAACCAAACATCTCATTTTCTCTAAAATCACGTTTGACAGATAGCAGAATCAATTCTGGAGGTTTCAAACTTGGAACCAAACACACACTTCATGATTGACAAATCCTAGGCTTGAGACACAACAGTAACTAACGGTTAATCATCTATCTTTATTTCTTAACGGGCACAACATTTAACTTTATATATTTGACTTTATTATAAGTAAATCTGTATATACTATTTATATAATGAAATTAACAAATGCACGACCCATCTTGTATTTGGTTAAAGATTTATTGTCTCTTTGTTGTACCCATATCAATATTATCTTGTTATATATTTTATCTTTTTAGAATTATATGAAATTTTAATTGATTTGACAAATAATATCAGTGGGACAAAATATGGAATACAAATTTACTGTCCCAAAATATGGTGTTTCGGTGTCTCTTACCAATCAAAGACTAAGAATACATTTAAGTATTAATGAGTTATGATTTTATTTTATTAAGTGACAAATTGTTATTGATGTGAGATATATAATATGACATAAAAGTGAGACAGTGAATCTTCATCCGTAAAATATGATACCTCATAATTTTTTTTGGTGAATATGATGCTTCCTCTTTATATGGCGTAATATTAATTCATAACTACCAGAGCATCGGGGGGGGAAAAAAATTCTTAACAACGCTACTTAGCCAATTATTGCATTCAAACAATAAAGTCATATTTCATAGGATACTTTATGAAACATTTGAATAATATTATGCGGGCCGACTGAATCATATATGGATCTTGATGAAATGGCGAATTGGCAATAGATCAATAGTCATATCCCTTGATTCCATGAATGACAGCTATATATCCAGCCAAGCATATGCTCGTGACAGTGCAAAACTAGCATAAGGTCAAAAGAAAACAAAAAACTACCTAACAAAATCCACAAATCCACTTCTATAAATTGAGCAAGGCAGCAGAAGTAATTAACTGCAGCCATAGACAAAAAAGTGAAGATAATATCTCAGTAGATAGCAGCACGAGAGGGTGGAAATCTGAAAAGGTATTTAGTGATCGATCCTTTCTACAATATGTCTTAGTGTTTGTTTCATTATTTTGTTTCTCTTGTCTTCCTTCCTTCTTCTTCGTTTTAATAAGGGTATAACAATATGAATTCATGTTCAAACGAGCTAGTTAGAACTGTTGGGAAAAATCGCACACCCAATGGATTTACCCACATACTCATTTAGATGGAACAAACCACAAAAAAGCAATAGAAAAACACATAAATATTTACGTGGTTCGGCACCTCTTGCCTACTTTCACATAAACGTCTCAATAAAATGTTTCAATATCTCAAATATGATTACAAGAATTGTAACTCTCCCCAAATTATATATCACTCTACAAATTCAAGTATCAGTTACAATAAATGATAACAATCTCACTATAAGAGACTCTCTCTATAACAATCTCACTACAAGAGACTATCTCTATAAGTGATAACTCACATACTTATGGTATCTTTTCTTGCTTTGGTTGGGATGCCCATCTTCTTCACATGACCCCTTTATGAAGTGAAGGGACATGACTTCCATTAATGAATGAGAGATAGTGGATATTAATTACTTATCACATTTTCAAGACCACTGAAAATATATCTCCTTCTTCCAAAGACAAATGTAGACTCTCTATGAGACAAAACATCATTGAATTCACTAAGGTAGCAATTTTTCTGTGTATTGTAATCACTCACTCGAATTGATGTTTGGTAATTTGAATTGTTTTTCACAACAAGAACTATATATATATACAATAGACAAAACTTAGTTATAGTTTCATATGCACATTATGTGCCGTTTTCCAATAAAATTGTGATATGTGTAACACAATAAAAATATAACATGTGTATGAGCTGTTACATATGTCTTAATTTTATTGAAAAACAATATCTAATATACTAAAGAATTTTCTCCATGTACAATACCTTCTTTTATTAATCCTCCTGCATAGTCATTCTTTCAAGTAACTCATTGCAGGCCATGGGCAAAGATCACGAGAGCCAGGACATCAAATTGAAGATATGGAAGGAATCTACAGAAATGTTGTTAGGTTCTGTAGATGACCCTGATGTTCAACCATTTAGCATTCCAATGGTTCCAGATGAACTTCGGAAATGGAATGAGAATGCTTACATCCCAAAGGTTGTTTCCATCGGACCTCGATACAAGGGAGCTACAAGGGACCTACAACAAATGGAAGAGATCAAATGGCGTTGCATGAAGTCTCTTTTATTACGAACAATTAAGCCAGAAAAAGCCCTCAACAGATGCATGAAAGTCGCTTTGGAATTAGATGCACCAGTTCGTGCAAGTTATGTGGACAATATCATATTGGACAGGTATGAAGTCGCAACAACTGTGTTATAATAGAGTGCTCCATTTAGGAGAGAATTAGATGAGATATTTGTGTCTCAATTTTTTTTAAAAATTAAATTATTAAATACCATTCGTGTATATCTTTCTTAGGGCCGACTCAAGAATGACTCAAGAATGAGACTCTTAGAGTCATTGTTTTAGACATCACGTCCTCACCCAAAACCTCGTATATTGAGCTTTAGGAGTCTCACAAAAAATGTTATATATTTTATAAACTACAACATGATTAAAACGCCTCATGAAAGGAGTGGTTGTACAATTTGTCTTTAAACTAACACCCACTGCCTTCCATTATATGTTTGTAAACTCTCGTCAGAATTTTATACATTAGTTTGCCTTTTAATTTCTTTTATTTTATTTAAATAACATTAAGCTAATAAATGAGAATAAAGTTAAAAACAATTAAAATGATATCAGTACACCAAAAAAATTATATTCGTTTGTTTAAGATTTAAAAAGTGATTTTTTATGTTGTATAAAAATTGATTGTTAAAAAATTTAAATTAGAAGTCAATTTATGAAAAAAGCCGCAGTTTAGATTACACTTTAGGCCTCAACAGATATTGGATCGGTCCTGATCTCTCTCCTAAATAGAGTCCTCCATTTCTAAAAAGTAATGGAGAGGATCTTAACATTACATTTTTTTCCTTTTTTAAAATTCTAAACTCGCCCTGTTTGTCCGACGAAGGTATATATGACAGAGTAAAAAGATTACTTTCGAGGAGGAAAAAGATAAATAAATAATTTATAATTATTTTTAAAAAAATATAAATATGAAAAAATTGACTTTTGAGTTTTAGAAAATCCCTATCAAGGAATATATGTCTAGAAATTTTGAGCTTTTAAGCAAAACAAAAAATTAAAGAAATCTAGTTTATTTTTAACTGCAGAATCATTTATCAAAATTTCATAAGTAATTCTAACATTTCGTTCACAATAGATGTTATGTATAATTCATTTAGTCTATCTTATAACCTTCTTGATCATAAACAAGATATATTTAAAAATTTTAATTTTGAAAAATTTCTTTCAATTAATGATGGCAACACGAAAATTATCAATAATTTCTATAAGTAACATATGTATTTGGAAAAGAATATAATATTTTGATACACATTAATAATTTGAAAACCTATGATTTGGAAATTATAGTAATAATTTAGAGATAAAATTGAGAATCAATAACAATTATTACATCGATCACGAATTTATGTTAAAGTGACATAGGAAATTAAGAACATTAAAAAAAAAACTACCATAATAAAACTTAACACTTAAATTAAAAAAAGTTTTTTTTAATATTATTTAGGAAAATGGCTATAAGGCAGCCACAAGCCTGGGCATAGCTATTACATGATGTAAACACACTACCCTCAATGGCCCTTCAATGTATCTCGAGAGTGAAGATGAAGGGTAGGGTTGGGTAAAAGATTAAGATAGAGAGTATCTATGAGATTTGAATTCCATTACGTACTTTCATGACATGTCATCTACTCTGACTAAATTAGATACTTATTTAACATATATAAAATCATTTTCAAAGATTGATATATATTTTTAGCATATAAATCCCGCAAGTTTACGTAGGTGAAATAATAATTCGAGGCCTGCAATTAACCTGAAATAAATGGGGGACAGGTACGAACTCGCAGACATTATGTTAAATGACGGTTGTTTTCTTCTAGAGATTCTCATCAATGGATCAAAGGAATTAAATGAAATTATTCCAGAATCCCGCATTGAGGGCCGGGAAGATAGTGTGGTAAGACTGGAACTGGAAGAGGGCTTGACTGATCTAATACTGTTGGAGAATCAGATACCTCTTGTCATTCTCAAAACATTGGCTGAAAAATTTTTCCCCAAAGTCTTTGTGTTCCACAGAAGTGATGAGGAAGAGGAATTCGAGGAGGATGATGGTGTAGTCTACACTATTCAAAAGCTGGTGCGTTCTTTCTTAGGCTTGTCACTGGATTCCAACTTTGACACTAATCTCATTAATGACCATGCTGGTCACTTTCTTGAACTTGTTTATGTGTCTATTTTCGAAAATTCACAAGTTCAGAACAACCAAGAAAGTTACCATTCAGACAATGTTGTAGTGACAAAGTTAACAATTGATGAGGAGCCACGTGATGTTAATGTAAAACTGAATCGATGTGCTACTATGCTCCAAGCTGCTGGGGTTATAGTTACATGCAAAACTGGAGATTCAGATAATAAGCCTTCTGATGTGGATATTAAATTTAATCCTCTAACAACTTTAAACTTTGAGATAGAGTTCAATAATGGGAAACTTGAAATTCCGAGGCTGCATATTACAGAAAGAGGTGAAGCAAGGTGGCGTAATTTCATTGCTTGGGAGCATCAGAAAATGAAGGGAAATAGTTCAAGCAAACCTCTTTCTACCTACAAATGCAAATGCACTATGGCTGCCTTGCTTTTCAATGGTTTGATATGCTGTCCAAGTGATGTTCAACTACTTAAAGACAAAAAAGTGATAGTAAATCATTCAAATATGAGCAATCAGGATCTGGTGGATTTTTTTCGTTCAATCCCAAAGGGAGTTGACTCTAGCATTATTGATTCCAATTATGTCAAAATGTTTCATGACTTGAATACATATCCAGCAACACCTTACGCCACACGACTCCCCATAATATTGTGGCATTATTTGACACGGATTCCAGAACTGATTTCTAGCATTCACATATTCTTGAGGAAAGGTTACAACTTTGCTGCTGCACTCATAACGCTTCTCACGGTTATCCAAACTGTTTATACAATTCTCAGCTATCATAATCCCAACAATTAATGCTAGTG
The DNA here is from genome assembly GCA_030762895.1 of Sophora flavescens. Classification (NCBI taxonomy): domain Eukaryota; kingdom Viridiplantae; phylum Streptophyta; class Magnoliopsida; order Fabales; family Fabaceae; genus Sophora; species Sophora flavescens. Next base: position 265,474,633 of record CM061063.1, on the reverse strand, counting down.
TATTTATTATTTAATATCAATCTTTTCCTAAATTTATTTATTTTGGTTGTCATTCATGAGGAATGAGTAGATAATTAAAGCCAACCACTTGCATCAAAGATGATTAGAATGTACAAGAAAAGTTGGCAACTTAAGACTAGCTAGATCAAGTGGTAGCTGCAAGCATGAACTTCTTATATAGTGTAGCAAGTGCTTTATGTTAAAGAAGTGTTAAAGATATCTATTAATTGAACAACAACTTTAGCAACATATTTTTTTTATTTTTTATCACACTTCCCGCAATACATTTTTTTATTTGATGATATGAGACACTGTGAATAGAGTGGCTCTAGTAATTTAGTTGGTCACATAAGAAATCCTTCTAATAATAAAAGTGTTTTAAAGAATATATATTAAAAAATGTGTTGGCAGCATTTCGGTTGGATCAACCACATGTTCATAATGTATGCTGATATTGAATGTGCGTGTAAATGTCCAATATTTTATATTTATAAGATAAAATAAAGGTACATTTGCAAATGTGGAGAATAAAGGTTCGTGCAGGTGTGAGTGTCGTTTGAATTTCAATTCAGGATATTCAAATAGTGGAGTTGCATTTTACAATTGAGTGACCCATGTTGCCCAAAAAAACAAGAAGAAAAAAGTGCTTGACTAGGACCCTTGATCAGTTAGTTCAATCAAGAGCTTGTTTAAAGTCGTGTCAAGCGATGAATGCAAAGGCCATTGATCTCTAGACCCCTTCATGTAAGTATGTTGTTATATCCATTTTTTTAGGTAAGAATAATATAAACAAAAAAAAGCTATAAGTTTACATAGAACATTCTTAAGGAAAAACGACATGCACGTCAACCAAAACAACGGTACACAAGCCCAGAATCAGATACGTTAAACCTGAAGCACGCACAAAGCAATCGACGAGCAGACCAAACAAAACAAAGAGTAGGAAAGCCTAAAAAGAAATAAAGGCCGAAACGATGAGATATGTAAACTCAACTCATTTTGCCACCAACAGTTACACACAGAAAGGGGAAATCTATGGATATCGAAGAGCCAGTCCATATGCTGTTATAACTTATATCTATTATGCTATACTTTCCAGAGGAGAGATATGTTGGAGAAAAAAAAAAGGAAATGGTGCATGTATCATAATTTTATTGTTTCTCCATCCAAATCCCTCCTAAGGAATATTTGAGATATTGTCAATACCAACGGAATTTGGGGAAGAATATTCTTCACAATAGCATAATATTTCCAGCTTCACATCAGGGGCATTTTAAAAGGTAGAGAAAACGCTTAAAAAAAACGCATATAGAATAGACCAATAATTGTTTGAATGACACCGTTTTAAGGTATAGATGACAAACATGTTAACATATCTTAAAGAAGATAATCATGTCATGGGTATAATGGATAGTTTTTGTAGGGTTAGATACTGTGATTGGATGGGATTAGATTCTTTTGGATTTTATTATCATTAATTGTTACCGGTATATTCACCAAGTTTTTTTTTAATTAAAAAAGATATTCATTCATTCAAGTTGGTAAAATATATCGAAAGCAGCACAAATTCAACATTGCTAAAAACCGAAAATGATGAATCTGCGAACAAACTCACAACACCCAGGTTAATAGCATAACACGGCAAAATGCCTACAATTGTGACAAAATCAAAGTGCCCGGAATACTCATGCCTCCGGATCTGTAACGTTGACTCCCAAGTATTAATTGAATCTGTAATGGATCGAAACTGATCTACCAATCTGAATCAAACGAACACCGCAACAACACGGGAAACCAACCTACGTCGTAGTAAGACGACGAACAAAACACCGCCGCATGCAGACGACGAAAACACGAAAAAATACGAAAGAAAACCCAGATCTATGTGAAAAATCCACTTATTTAGATAAAATGGGTATATTCACCAAGTTAGAGTGTTTATTTTAAAATTTAAATAGTTACTCTGGTTGCATAGTATAACTAACTAATATTTTTATGGCAAAAAATGGTGAATGTATCTAAACTAAAGCAATAGGCTTTCTAGATATAATTTATTGTTGGAATATAATTCAAATATATGTGTACAATCGTGATTGTGATTGTGATCAAAGTGAATAAAGTGTGTGTGATGAATTTTCTTAGAAATTAGTCTTCTTCTCTAGTTCTCTCTTTCTCTCAATCTTTCTTATTCTTACGAGGAGCACGATCGTGCATCTGTGCAAGGTCGTACTTACCAGGAAGCACGACCGTGCTGCTGAGCACGGTCGTGCATGAATGGAAGCACGATCGTGCTTCACTTATGTGACCAGCACGGCCGTGCAGGGGACAAGCACGCCCGTGCTCCCCTAACAGACAGAGATGTAAGTAAAGGACTTAATAGGGGTTTTAACCCCAATCTTCCCGATAATATGATGATGCTACGATGAACCAATGATAAATGATTAGATAACTTGGTTAACGATTAACTAAGATAATTAAGAATGATAAGATGGTTAAGTGCGTTGTTGAAGTCTTGGGTGCTTATTGGCCCAAGCATGTTGATGTTGAAGTCTTGGGTGCTTATTGACCCAAGCATGTTGATTATGTTGATGTGAAAGTCTTGGGAGCTTTTTGGCCCGAGCAAGGAGGTGGTTGATCTTGTTTGTTGTTGTGCCATTGCATAGAGCATTGGAGTTTGTCACACCCAACTACCCCACATGTTATAAAGCATAAAAGATGAAGATAAAACATAAAACATACGCCCTTTAACAAAAGGTTCACGGGTAGAATGGTCCCACATGAACTAGTTTACAACGCGAAAATTAAAACATGTTTAAAACAATTAAAATACAACAAAGATAAACAACATAACCCTACCCGATGTCACATACAGAGCTGATATAACCGTTCCGGAATAAAATCCTCGGAATACAACTGAAACTAACAAACTAACTCAGGGGGAAAAACCCTAACTATGAGTGGTGGCTCCTTAGAGTCATTCCTTTCCTGACTGTTCGTCATTATCTGCAAGGTGTCGATCAGGCCAAACAAACAAACAAACAACAGGGAGTAAGAATCATGAAAACATATACGACATGGAGATAGGAAGTCAGGTAAAACATACAAGCATGGCACCAACGTAAGCATAGATCATCAACGTGTATTAACATACATCAACATCATCAACATCGAGCATGCTATGCAGTGCAATGTGTTGAGTCACCGGCAAGTGTACCGGGTCGTCGTAAGTAATAAAACACGGTAAGTAATTACCGAGGTCGGACACAGGGATTGGACTACCAATTCTACCAATTCGCGATAAATTCGATACGTTGATCAAGTAAAAGCAGGTGGTTGAGGAGAACGAGAAAATAGGATCGCAATTCAAATCAACAAACTAATTAGAGATAAAGTATTAAAATCTGGAATTAAACATCTAAGGTCACAAATCCACCTACCCAATCATGCATAGTACCCAAGTGATGATGATTCCCTCCCTAAGTTCAATTACAATGTCAACCAGGACCCCCAAATTCTCCTAATGACACTCTCGTGCTCAATAGGACGTATTCAACAATTGAGTTAATTACTTACTAGGTCTCATAACCCAATCATCAAACTCTATTAAATCTTGTTCCCTATAAGGTTGCACTGATCTCCTACCCACTCTCGTGCAATATTCAATCAATGATCCCAATTCAAGTTCTAAACGCGAATTGCCTATTAAGCCTCATCACGTTAACTAGTCAATCACACATGCATATGATCAACGCAATAAATTCCGAATTGGAAAACATGAATTGAGATAAAGGAGAGAAACATACATCACATTGAACTACACCGTCATGGGTGGTTTCATTGATCCCTTAGACAAGGGGATTAGCTCCTCATGCTTGTAACAAGACACAAACACTTGGGTTTCATCATTGTTGTACAATAAGAAAAGAAAATAGGGATACGTAGCTCCAGAGAATCTAAAAAACGATCTAAAAACAAGTGGTTGACAAAAGGTCCCCAATCTGACCTAAATCAGCCTATAAATAGGGGTTCTGGTTTGCACCCGCTCGCGGGGCGAGCAAGCTCTCGCGAGGCGAATTTCAGTTTTGGCTCCATCTTGATTTGGATGCTCGCGAGGCGAGATGGTGATTCACGGGGCGAGACAGAGAGGTTGACATTTCTGGCACAGTCAGGCCTTCGGGCTCGTGAGGTGAGGTGGTGATTCGCGGGGCGAGACAGAAAGGGTGACTATTGCTGTTCAGGCTGGTCTTCAGGTCGCGAGGCGAGCTCCTGTTTCGCGAGGCGAAACTTTCAGAATTGCTTTTCCACTATTTTCTTCATTTTCCTTGACTCTAAGAGCTTCACCTTTAACCTGAAACAATAAAAGGAAAATAAAAGCGTAATTCTACTCAAAATGAACTAAAAACTACTAAAAATGCATTAAACGAGTCAAAATCTGACTTAGGAACAAAACAAGGCAAATTTGGGAGATTAGCGAGGTTGACTCGCCCGATTAGGCACAAAATATGCCCCTTTTCTATCTGGAAACTAGATGAGCCAGAGGCTTATCAAAACACCCCAAACTTAAACCTTGCTTGTCCCCAAGCAAGCTAAAACTCCAAAAGACTCAAAACTTGGCAAGCTTAAAGGATTCAATCAATTTTTGTACAAATTTCCTGCAATTTAACACAACAATTTTTTTTCTTTAATGTTTTCCCCCCTTGCAACAATGTAATCCCCACATTCATTTACTTTAAACAATTGAGAATTCCATCATTCATGCAATCAGTAATCTGAGTTGAGGATCCAAATAGCACACAAAAGGGAGATCACCAAATTCAAACAATTGCCTTCCTCACAAGGGCATTTAATATTTCACTCATTCGCTCAATTTGTCTAAGCTACCAACTTTTCACTTAATCTCGCGTTTCAAGAACACTTCCCATGAATTTGATTTTCATCTCAACAAAGTTCCCACAAAAATATGTATGCATCATCAAAAGGTCTTTCATAGGTTGTAATGAGGCCCGGCTCAAGGTAAAATATTCAAAGGATAGAGGCTTAGTCCCTAAGATCAATGAGAGCATGAAACTAGCATTACAACAATTAAATTTACTCTCATATTATTCTATTCCTTGCATTGGGTGGCTTGGCTACACACCTCTTCCTTTTTATACTTTTTTTTACTTTGCCCTTTTTGGCATATATTCAATACTTTTCATCACATTTTTTCTTCTTTTTTTTTTCTTTCTCAAGCCTTCGGCCTTCAATTTTGCTTTTCTTTTTCTCAACTATGATTCATGAACTTTGTAGCCACCCCAAACTTAGTTCCACAATAACACTCACAAAGCTAAAATTCCATGCTCTCCTAAATCCTAGGATAGGGGAAAATCATGGTTTTTCTAATTTAATGGCTTGTAATGTAAGGTCATCAAGAACAATAGGCTTCAAGGCTCAATGTGGCTAACTAGGGATCATTCATCAAGGTTGGTTCAATTTATGGCCAAGTAGTTATTTCAAAGAAAAACTGCCTAGATCATTTGATGCAACATATAAATATGCAAACCATGCACAGATTCAAGCAAATCCGAGAAAGTGCAGCTTAAAAGCGATTCACACAATTAAGAACATGTTGGAGGCTCAAATTTCTAACCTGGACAGTTTTGCAAATTGTTTGACCGAGATACAATTCCTAGTGTGTGCACCCCCTCACCCCAAACTTGTCATAAATCAAGCAATCACAATAAAATTTCTCAAAGTTCAAATTTCAATTTTTCACATGGGGATCAAATTTTCGATTTTCAGAACCTAGGGGGAAATCATTAATGGTCAACATAATTCATGCAGTCAATCTATACTAAATTTAATTAAAATCCACCAAGCTTGCCGACACAACACTCACACACATGCTCTTGATCTTCTCAAATTATTCAAGAGCGAAATTCAAAAACAAATGAAAAGAAAAGAAATAAAACAAGAACAAAACAATGCAATTGGTTCCCTCCCCCACACTTAAGGCATACATTGTCCTCAATGAAAGAACATAAATATAAAATAAGAGCGAGGGAAAGGAGAGGGAACAGAAAACCCTAATTGCAGATTCGCGAGGCGAAACATCACTCGCGAGGCGAATCTGGAAAAATTGTTCCTCACACTTTCCAGAACCGTGGGGTGAGTAATAGCGCGCGAGGCGAATCTGGAATTCCAACAGCTGATGATGCCCAGATTCGCGAGGCGAAAGTGGTTCTCGTGACACGAGACATAGGCGTGAGCAAGCCTCTGAGATTCAGGGCTTCTGTCTCGCGAGGCCACTGTGGATTCGTGGGGCGAATCTGGTTTTTGTTTTATAGAACTTAAAAATAACAATAAAGGATACCTAGCTTGGGTTGCCTCCCAAGTAGCGCTTGTTTAAAGTCCCGAGCCTGACTCAAGTCATCCCTTCGTTGTTGAGCTTTTCCTTTGCACATTCATCTTTTGGGAGACTCGGTAAGGCTTCCATGGTTTTTAAGCACTCAAGATGGTCTTCATCCCCCAAGGGGTCTTCTTCCTCACTATCATCATCATGGGATTCTACCAACACTTGTGCAAGTTAAGAACCATGGGCTTCTCTAGTGGCCTTTGCCTTGACAATTGAGTCCACCATATCCACTCGATACACATCTGCCCTGTCAGTGGGGTGCTTCATTGCTTCAAAGACAATGAAGACTACAGTCTCATCTTGCACCCTTAGGGTAAGTTTCCCTTGTTGCACATCTATCAAGGCACGCCCAGTGGCCAAGAAGGGCATACCCAATATGAGAGGGATCTCGGCGTCTTCATCCATATCAAGCACCACAAAATCCGCCGGAAATATGAACTTGTCCACCTTCACTAGAAAATCTTCGACCACCCCATAAGGATATTTTATAGAACGATCGGCTAGTTGGAGTGACATCCGTGTATCTTTGGCTTCTTTGATCCCCAACTTCTTCATCATAGAGAGGGGCATCAAGTTGATGCTTGCCCCTAGATCACACAACGCCTTTCCTAGAGTCATCTCCCCAATGGTGCATGGTATAGAAAAACAATCGGGATCCTTCAACTTTGGAGGTAGTTTTCTTTGAATAATGGCACTACACTCATCGGTCAAAGCAACCGTTTCCTCATCCACTATTTTCCGCTTCTTGTTGAGGCTTCTTCAATCTTTCAGGATATGGTACCTTCATGTAGGGCGGGAGGTCTTTGGGTTCAACCCACTTCTTTCTTCGGAACTCTTCATCTACAAGTTTTAACCTTCCCCCTTGCTCCGGTGCCTTGTCACTTGCCAACTCCTCTTTCTCAAGTTGCTCTTCCTCAACATGTGGTTGTTCCGGGGCCTTGTCTTCCTAAGAACTAGTTGCACCCCTGTTAGATCCCAACACCCTACCGCTTCTAGTTGCTATGGCATTGCATTGGTTCTTAGGGTTGTTCTCCGTATCACCTGGGAAAGTGCTTGGGAGACGCTCATTTAGTTGCTTTGCGAGCTGAGCTATCTGCATCTCTAGATTCTGAATTGCCCCCCTATATGAGTTGCCAACTTGTCGATGACTGTGCTTGTATTGATTGACAACTTTTCAATTGCCGCATTCGTCTTTTCTATAGCCAACTCCCGAGGTTGCCTTCCACCATCTGTTATTTGCAATTGATTATGCCCTGGAAAAGCCTGCGGAGTATTGTGTTGATAGATTCCATAGTGTGGCCCCTGACTCTGTTGAGGTTGTTGTTGCCCGGATAGACCACCACTAGCATTACTCCAAGCGAAACCCGGATGGTCTCTCCTCATGTAACCCCTATTCTGATTGACTGTAATCACTCTGTCTGTTCCTCTGATAGTTGTTCTGGGGCACGCTGTCATAGAAATTGTGGCATGAGTCCACATGTTCTTGAGAGAAGTTGAATGGACAACTCTGAATGTCATGATCCCCATTACAATTACCACAACCCGGAGGCATTCCTTCGTGTATCACATTAACCTTTTTGTTCCCAGACAATGTCGCATTCTGCATCTTCAACAGTTTATTTTGCTCTAGAATGGCTTCTATTGTTGCAGAACTGACTCCACTTGAGGTTTCCCTACCACGGTTGTAATCATTGTATGACATCTTCTCAAATAACGCCCATCCATCCTCAGCTGATAAATAAGAGAAAGAACCGCCCGCTGCGGCATCACAATTCATCTGGTAGCGCCCCCTTAACCCGTTAAAGAAATGTTGAACCTTGGAGACCGGGTCAAAGAAGGCCGAAGGACACCTTCTCAAAAGCACATTATACCTCTCCCAAGCTTCATTATAAGATTCATCTTCTGTCTGCCTGAAAGATGTAACAGCTACTCTTGCTTGTGCCGCTTTCTAAGGAGGAAAATATTTAGTGAGGAACTTTTGGGCCATTTGCTCCCATGTTCTAATACTGTTGCGATCCAAGCTGTCAAACCAATCGCGAGCGACATCCCTAAGAGAGAGAGGGAACAGCTGCAAGCGAAACTCATCTTGAGAAACTCCTCTTGTCTTCTGCATGTCACAAGCTTCAAGGAAGCGAGTGATGTGTCTATGAGGGTCTTGTTTGCCACTCCCATCAAACTGATTCTCACGGATCTGGGCTGTGACACATCCTTCCACTCTGAAGGAATCTGTATTGAGGTTGCCCCTCAAAATAGAAGAAGCACAATCCTCCAAATTGGGTAGATTGTACTCGAAGAGAGGCTTGTAACGAGGAGGAGGAGGAGGGTTTTCTTCGGCCATCCTCTCAAAATTAATTGCTTCAAGGCTCTTTCGTTCTCTGGCTTCTTTCCTTAATCGCTTCTCGGTCCTGGTGATCTTCGAATCAAATAGCAAGTCCTTTTGTGAAAGGGTACCTCGCATACAAAAACTAGGCAAGACCAAGTGGAATCAAAGAAGTAGAGAGAAATAATAGTGAATAAATAACAGAAAAATAAAAATAAAAATACCTTAACCAAATAATCAAACTTCCCAAAAATTAGGAAAATTGGTTGTGCCAATCCCCGGCAACGGCGCCAAAAACTTGTTGAGTCACCGGCAAGTGTACCGGGTCGTCGTAAGTAATAAAACACGGTAAGTAATTACCGAGGTCGAACACAGGGATTGGACTACCAATTCTACCAATTCGCGAGAAATTCGATACGTTGATCAAGTAAAAGCAGGTGGTTGAGGAGAGAGAGAAAATAGGATCGCAATTCAAATCAACAAACTAATTAGAGATAAAGTATTAAAATCTGGAATTAAACATCTAAGGTCACAAATCCACATACCCAATCATGCATAGTACCCAAGTGATGATGATTCCCTCCCTAAGTTCAATTACAATGTCAACCAAGACCCCCAAATTTTCCTAATGACACTCTCGTGCTCAATAGAACGTATTCAACAATTGAGTTAATTACTTACTAGGTCTCATAACCCAATCATCAAACTCTATTAAATCTTGTTCCCTATAAGGTTGCACTGATCTCTTACTCACTCTCGTGCAATATTCAATCAATGATCTCAATTCAAGTTCTAAACGTGAATTGCCTATTAAGCCTCATCACGTTAACTAGTCAATCACACATGCATATGATCAACGCAATAAATTCCGAATTGGAAAACATGAATTGAGATAAAGGAGAGAAACATACATCACATTGAACTACACCGTCATGGGTGGTTTCATTGATCCCTTAGACAATGGGATTAGCTCCTCATGCTTGTAACAAGACACAAACACTTGGGTTTGATCATAGTTGTACAATAAGAAAAGAAAATAGGGAGACGCAGCTCCAGAGAATCTCAAAAATGATCTAAAAACAAGTGGTTGACAAAAGGTCCCCAATCTGACCTAAATCAGCCTATAAATAGGGGTTCTGGTTCGCACCCGCTCGTGGGGAAAGCAAGCTCTCGCGAGGCGAATTTCAGTTTTGGCTCCATCTTGATTTGAATGCTCGCGAGGCGAGATGGTGATTCGCGGGGTGAGACAGAGAGGTTGACATTTCTGGCACAGTCAGGCCTTCAGGCTCGTGAGGCGAGGTGGAGATTCGCGGGGCGAGACAGAAAGGGTGACTGTTGCTGTTCAGGCTAGTCTTCAGGCTCGCGAGGCGAGCTCCTGTTTCGTGAGGCGAAACTTTCAGAATTGCTTTTCCACTGTTTTCTTCATTTTCCTTGACTCTAAGAGCTTCACCTTTAACATGAAACAATAAAAGGAAAATAAAAGCGTAATTCTACTCAAAATGAACTAAAAACTACTAAAAATGCATTAAACGAGTCAAAATCTGACTTAGGAACAAAACAAGGCCAATTTGGGAGATTAGCGAGGTTGACTCGCCCGATTAGACACAAAATCTGCCCCTTTTCTATCTGGAAACTAGATGAGCCAGAGGATTATCACAATGCAGTCCTACTCCACTAAACTAACCATGCATGTGGATCCACTAAACTCGGGATGGACGACTTTGGAGTTACATATCCACATTGAGAATCTACTCAACATCGGAGAATCTACTCCTTGGATAGCCAACATATCAAACCAACGGATACCTCGTCACCGGGGCGCAAGGAGAATATACTCGAACCGTGGATGGCCAGATGCAATGCGTATGCAACACAGCAGACAACGGCAAACGCCACCTCCATAGCTCCAACAGAATCAACCGAAGACAACAGCGGAATCGACCGCAGCAGAATCTACCGCAACAAACTTGCCTCGCGGAATCTACCGCAACAACTTGCCTCTCGGAATCTACCTGAGGACTTTAGCGGAATCGACCGCAACCCTTGGGGCAAATTCTTGGCCTCCAAGATACAACAACAACACCTTAGACCCAAACAGTGGGTTCAAGGCCCCCTTGGGACAAACTCTCGGTCCCTAAGGTACAACATCAACCAACACACGATAACCCAGCGGTTATCGTCTTAATCGTCTTAACACCTCACCATCTCATCTCATTAATCATCTCTGTTAAACATTAACCAAGTTATCTAATCACTTCAAGTATCATCATCACATCATCTGGAGATTGGGGTTAAAACCCCCTTAAAAGTCCTTAATTCCATCTCTGGTCTGTAGGGGAGCATGGGCGTGCTGATCCCCTGCACGGCCGTGCTGGTCACATAAGTGAAGCACGGGCGTGCTTCCTATTAAGCACGGTCGTGCTCAGCAGCACGGTCGTGCTCCTTTGCTGTATGGCCGTGCTTAAAGCACCGTCGTTTTCCAGAAGTCAATCTGGGAGCACGGGCGTGCTTCCTGTTCAACACGACCTTGCTCAATGCACGACAGTACTGTTCTGGGCAGAATTCAACAACAACGTTTTTACTAATTAATTTAGGGATTAAGTCCATTAATCCTAAGTCAGTTGTCAGCATGATTTTCCAGATTATAACCTCGGTATCATCAAATCAACATTATCATCACAGTCATGGCATCAACCATTCAACCAACGCAATCAACAACATCAATTCAACAGTTATAGCATCAACCAATCAACCAACATGTTCAACAACAACAACGATACATGTATATCATTATATCCCACATAAAACAATCACTCATAATTATAAACATATAATCATGGTATTCCAACAACCAACATGTCATCATATAACATAGCCAAAGCCAACAATCATCAACATAACATCATCTTCATATTAGCAATAACAACGTGACCATCAAGAACATACTATGAACATAGGCATGTAAAACAATAATCAAACATGTTATCATAACAAATTAAACCAACAAGTTAATCATATCATCAAACATAGCAAACCAGGGTTATGGGAACCCCTTTACCTTACACTACCCCAATGCCAGTGATATACACTACCCTTCTCCCTATACCTGGAATAGAGATCACGATTCAAAAGAGAGAAAAAAGATCCACTTGGGTCCCGTCTCACTAGCACTTGTCTACAACATCAAGAACGACAAGGAGACACTTTGGTTCAACTCTAAGATCAAGAAATCAAAAGGAAAAGATCAAGAACTTGAAAGAAAGAACACAAGGGACAAGGTGCATGAATTTTACCATTTCTAAAGTCCCAAATATCAATCACAACGAACCCCTATTCGTAGCGATGTTCTCCTATCAAGAAGCAATGAAGAACGGTGCAAGAACGGGTTCCCTAGAGAGAGTTTTTGGGAGAAAAACCATAAGGATTCAAAGAGGGAGGATGGAGGCAGTTTTTTTTTGAGTGTTGGGGTCGTGTAAACTAGGTTTAAGTCGAGTCTAATGGTATATATATGAGTTTGGGTCATTAGAGGCTGTTTAGAAGCCCAAAATCATGTTTTTGGTGCACGTCGATTCGTGGGGCGAACCACTTTATGCGGGCGAACCCGAGAGTACCAAAAACTGTCTGTCAAGTTCGCGGGGGCAAACAAATGCTCGCGGGGCGAGGCCTAAAAAGCCGAATTAGGAAAAAACACTTGAAATAAGACTTGTAGATATTTCTCTTAGCTTTCTAACGCCACAAGATTACCCTAAACGGATATCTACAACTCAAGATATGGCCAAAACGGTGAAAAAGTTTATTAGGACTCTAAGACAATTGAACCTTCCTAAGGCTAAACCTTCCAAACATGAACATATACATCAAAAACAAACCTAACAAGCATATGCAAACATATATATAACATATATAAATGCATTAAGCTTATTTATGAAAAACGGGATGTTATAATTCCACCCCCCTTATAAAAATTTTGTCCTCGAAATTTCTATCATCTCAACTGGTTAAACTTTCACCAATTAGGCGCATACCTTGGGTTGAGTCCACGGACTTGGAAGTCCAGCTCCACTATGCTTCCGCTGCGCACTCTGATTCCTGTACTTGTTCACCAAGGTAGAAAGACTCGGATCTCCTGATAACAGATGACTTGCTAGCTTTCATCGCTTTTCCAACCGCAGTCATCAGGGTAACTCTCAAGGATACATGATCGCCTTCCTGGAATTGGAGCGCCTTCCTCCTTTTATCATGGTAGCTCCTTTGCCTACTATGTGCAACTCCCATCTTTTCCCGAACCAACCTGATCTTTCCATCTAGTTACTCCTTAAATAGGCCTCCCCTCCTAGGGAACATATACACTAGTCACGGGTTAGAAGTCTAAATTTTGAAGATCTATGGTTGCAAACTTAACACTCTTGTCCATTGCCACTAAGAGTCTACTTTTTAAACGACTAGTCTCTAATCGATTCGTGTCTAAATGACTAAGGCCACTAACCTCACTAACATAAAGCTCATAAAAATTATCGTTACTTCACCTACCGGCGACGAGTAATTGGGGTGATCAGTCCTTCCTACCTGTCCAACATAGTAACTCAAGCAATAATAATTCCATGAGTCAATCTCTCTACTAGGGTCTCCGATAGGGGCTCAAGTGCCACTATATCCGCGCAACATAATTTCCATCCCGTCTCTATTAAAGGTCCTTCTTACAGTAGCCACCAAACCAGTCATCTATTTGTCCTTGACGCCCTTCCTATTAGCAACTAATCATATAATCCTTACTCAATGGCTGCAACTTACCTGAAGGCTTTTGGTTTTCCATCTCGCCTTCTAACAAACTAGGCACGCATACACAAACTCCGCCACATCATATTCATCCTAGGCCACCAAAACGTCCTCTTAAGGTCCTGATACATCTTAGTGGCACCTGGGTGCACACTCAACCCACTCATATGTCCTTCCTCAAGGATCAACTTCCTTAGCTCAGGAACATCTGGTAGGCACACTCTATGGTTAAACCTCAAGACCCCATCACTTCCATCCTTGAAACTAAGGTCTCTACCCTGAGCAAGCAACTCCCGCTGATCTAACAAAAACTTATCTAGCTTCTGACCCTCTCTAATCTGATCCATCAAGCTGTTGGTAACCTTCAAGGTTCCAAGCCTAATACTCGTAGGGGTAAACTCACAAGCTAGACTAAGGTCTCTAAACTCCTCATTCAGATCCATCTCCCTAACCATCAAAGCGGAGATGTGCAAGGTCTTCCTACTCAAGGCATCCGCCACCACATTGGCCTTCCCTGGGTGATAGGTCAGCTCGAAGTCTTAATCATTTAAGAACTCCATCCACCTACGCCGCCTCATATTCAACTCCTTTTGATCAAAGAGATACCTTAAGCTCTTATGATCACTAAAAACCTCAAACCTCGCTCCATACAGGTAATGCCTACAGATTTTTAAGGCAAATACCACAGCCCCCAACTCCAGGTCATCGGTGGGGTAGTTCTTCTCATGTGGTTTCAACTGCCTAGAGGCATAAGCAACTACCTTACCATTTTGTAACAACACACCACCTAACCCTTGCTTAGAAGAATCACAGTAACTACGAAGGGTTCACTAGGATCTGGTAAAACTAACACTGGTGCTGATGTCAACCTATCCTTAAGGTTTTGGAAACTCTCTTCACACTTAGAGTCCCACACAAACAACCGTCCCTTCTTGGTGAGACAGGTTAAGGGTAAAGTCATCTTAGAGAAACCTTCTATAAACCGCCTATAAAACCCGTCTAACCCCAAGAAACTCCAAATCTCGGTCACTGACTTCGGCACTTCCCACTGGAGAACCATCTCTACCTTAGCTGGGTTTACTATTATGCCATCCTTAGAGATGACATGTCCTAAGAAGCTCACTTCCTCTAACCAGAACTCACACTTCGACAACTTAGCGTACAACTGCTTCTCCTTAAGGGTCTGGAAGACAACCCTCAGGTGTTCCACATGATCCTTCTTGCTCTTGGAGTACACTAAGATGATATCTATAAACACCAACACAAACTTATCCAAGTAAGGGTGAAAGGTCTTGTTCATGTAGTCCATGTGTTAAGTCTCTAAAATGTCTGATATGCATTTACTTAAGTTTTGATGAGAACTAAACATTGGTTAATGATTTAATTAACCTTCATATTGGTTGCTGACCTGTCAATCTAGTGTGCAGATTAAAACTGTAAGAATCATCCGTCCAACACAAGTGATAGAAGCTCACGTCTACACAAGTGATAGAAGCTCACGTCTACACAAGTGATAGAAGCTCATGTCTACTCAAGTGATAAAAGCTCATGTCCAACACTTAAGTGATAGAAGCTCACGTCCAACTCAAGTGATAGAAGCTCACGTCCAACGCAAGTGATGAAAGCCAGCGTCCACTACAGTAATGAAAGCCAGCGTCCACTAAAGTAATGAAAGCCAGCGTCCACTAAAGTGATGAAAGCCAGTGTCCACTAAAGTAAAAGCCAGCGTCCACTAAAATAAAAGCTAGTGTCCACTAAAGTGATAAAAGCCAGCGTCCACTAAAGTGACCCAAGCGCTCGTCTACTAAAGAAACGGCAGTGCTCGTCCACTAAGGTGACAGAAGTGCTCTTCCACTAAGGTGACAGAAGCGCTCGTCCACACAAGTCTTTGGACTTGCTGAGTCCTTAATATGGAGCTCGTCTACTAGGTTACTTTCAACCAGTTAAAAGAGTATCCGTCCAATAACATGGCATATAAGCTCGTCTACTAGCCCGAATGTAAAATCTTAAATCGCTAGATGGACTCGGTTATTTTCAAGATGGACGCGCTTATCTTATGAACGCGAATTCTCTTAGAATTATCAGAATCTTATTTCAAGAACCAGAATCAAGAAAAGTCAGAAGTTACTCTCTCAAGCAACCTCGGATTATCAGAACCAAAGACTAGTTAAAGAATGCTTCCAACGTGCTTTATTCCCTAGTACCTCTGGTCCTTACACGAAAAGGAAATTGTACTCAGCAAAGTACAAAAAGCTCTTTGTACAACTCTGATATGGCTGTATCACGATGCATAAAGCCATGATCCTTCATGTTAGAGTACAACCAACGTTCCTATTGCATTAATGGCTGCCCAGAACTACTCTATTGCATTTAATGAAGAAGCCAACATCTGAGGGAATGTCTCTAACGGATCATAAATGCTTGAAGACTATAAATATAGAAGTCATTGAAGATGAAGATAAGAGAATACACATAACATTAAAGAGCCATTACTCCGTGCATTAATATCTTCATTCTTTCATTATGTATTCTTCAATCATTTGAAGTTATTACGCAGACTTTCCCAATCTTTACATTTAAACCACTCTCTGAGTGTTAGTGAAATTTCTTCCTGTTTGAAGTTGTATCTATTACAAACCAAATCTCTCAAACAAACATGAGTGAGCCTGAAGAGGCTAAGTGTGCAAAGAATACTTGTCTTGAGCCTGAAGAGGCTAGGTGTGCTAAGAATACTTGTCTTGGAGCCTGAAGAGGTTAGGTGTGCAAACAATATTTTAGTCTATAACCTGATCAGTTATAGTGGATAAATCTTGGTGCTGCCAAGGACTGGACGTAACTCTTTGCTTTGAAGAGTGAACCAGGATAAATAACTGTGTCAATCTCTCTTTCCTTATAACCTCTTTAATTGCTTTAGTTTTCTTATATGTTTATCAAGTTGTGTGTTTGCCAAAGTCACCCGTCTGTCCTGTTTCTTTCCACTCGTTTGAACTAAGCTTCTATTTGCGAAAAGATTTCAACTTTGTTTAAATTCTGACAAACACAATTCAACCCCCCTTCTTGTGTTTATAGTTGTCTATTTCAGTTGGTATCAGAGCTCAGCCTCTGGGTTGAGCATCTAATAGTGTAGAGGTAAAAGGTCCTGAATAATAGACATGACTGCTGGAGCTAGTTCAAGTGGAAGTCACCAGACTGAAGGAGCTTCCCTAACCAGACCTCCTTACTTCAATGGAGAAAACTACAACTATTGGAAAGATAGATTTCAATGGTTCGTTCTATCTACAAACTATGATCTTTGGGATGTCATTACAGATGGTCCATTCATTCCCAAGAATGATGATAACACTGACAAACCAAAAGCTCAGTGGACTACTGCAGAAAAGACAAAATGGGAGCTGAACCACAAAGCTAGATATAACATCATTTGTGCTCTCAGTCCTGAGGAGTTTGAGAAGGTATATGCTTGTGACTCTGCCAAAGAAATATGGGGCACTTTAGCTGTTACACATGAAGGAACAACCAAAGTCAAAGAGTCAAAGATTGCCATACTTGTCAGAAAGTATGAACTATTTGTCATGGAGGAAGGAGAATCTGTTGCTCAAATGATAGGAATATTTCAAACTATAGTCAACAGTTTAAAATCTCTTGGTAAAGTCTATACCAATGCTGAGAAGGTCGGAAAGATTCAGTGAAGTCTACCTAAACAGTGAAGACCTTTGGTCACTGCTACCTCTCAAGCCAAGGATCTCACTACCTTGACTATGGATGAACTTATTGGAACACTCACAGTTCATGAGCAAGAACTTGGAGATGAAGTTGCACCAAAGAAGGGCAAGTCAATTGCTCTGAAAGCTGATCAAAAGTCAGCAAAAGTCTCCAAGGCTCTGAAGGCAGATGAGTCATCCAGTGATGCTGACCTATCAGAACTCGAGGATTCTGAGAGTGATGAAGAATTGTCTCTCCTGACTAGGAAGATAATGCTTCTCCTGCAGAAAATGAAGTTTAAGAGGGATAAGCCATTCAGAAGGTTCAACAAGGACAAGAACTTCAAAGAATCCACCTCAACATACAAAAGTCCAATTGTTTGCTATGAGTGCAAGAAGCCTGGTCACATCAAGGCTGAATGTCCTCAACTCAAGAAGGCCCCTTTTAAGAAATTCTTCAAGAAGAAGAAGAAAGGAATGATGACTACTTGGGAGGATCTAGAGTCAACTTCTTCTAATGAAGAAACAGAGGAAGAAGCCAATCTCTGTTTGATGGCCAACACTGACTCAGACTCAGACGATGAGGTACATCCTGACTATGAGGAATTACTTGATGCCTATGAGGAGTTGATGGAGGAATACAACTGATTATCTAATGCCTTCAAATCCCTCAAGAGAGAGTATGTAAAGCTCACCAGTGAGCATAAACATAAATCTCAAGAGTGTGAGAATCTAGCAAAAGAGAACAATGAGCTGAAGACTAAAAAGTCTAATGAAGCTAAGATCTCAAGTGAAACATCACCATCTAAAGAAGTTGAAAAACTTCAACAGAAAGTGGAAGAGCTCACTTCTGATCTTGCCAAATTTGTTAAGTGTAGAGACAATCTGACTAAGCTGCTTGGCAGTCAGAGGCACTCTCTTAACAAAGAAGGTATTCGATATGTCCATCAGACACATCATAAAGTATCAACTAAAGCTTCTACAATATCTGTTAAGTCAATGTAACCAAGTCTACACCTGTCTGTAACTTCTGTGGAAAAACTGGACATGTTATGTCTAAGTGTATCCATAAGAAGAGAAGGAAGTCTTCACAGACTCCTAGAACTAACAGAAAAAGACCCAGAAAAATATGGGTACCTAAAGATCAAATAATTTTTGTTGCAGATGTCCTCAATAGAACAAAGAAAACACCACTGCTAGTACCTGGACAGCGGTTGCTCGCGTCATATGACAGGAGAAAGGTCTATGTTCCTAGACCTCCAACTTAAGAAAGGAGGACACATTGCCTTCCGAGGGAATCAGAAAGGGAAAGTTATAGGAATTGGTACTATTGGTGGTAAACCCCCTCTTCCCTCTATATCTAATGTTCTTATGGTTAAAGGATTAAGACACAATTTGCTTAGCATAAGTCAATTATGTGATAGTGGTTTTGATGTCTCCTTTACCAAGGATGTATGCATAGTTGAAGACTGTTCTGGTAAAACCCTCTTTTCAGCTAAAAGGCAACAAAATCTTTATAAGATTGAACTATCCGATCTCTCAGATCAAAGTGTAACCCGTGTGATGTCTAAAGAGGATGAGAGATGGTTATGGCATAAGAAACTAGGACATGCTAGTAAGAAACTGATTTCTGAATTAAAAAGGAATAATCTCGTGAGAGGATTGCCTGATATTAGCTTTAAGAAAGATGTCTTGTGTGATGCATGTCAGAGAGGTAAACTGATAAAATCAAGTTTCAAATCTAAAAACCAAGTATCAACCTCTAGACCTCTTCAGTTGTTACACATGGATCTATTTGGACCAGTTAGTGTTGCCAGCCTGGCTGGAAGAAAATATGGATTTGTCATAGTTGATGACTATTCTAGATACACATGGGTACTCTTCCTAACACACAAGGATGAGTCTTTTAAGGCTTTCTCAGTATTCTGCAAAAGAGTACAAAATGAGCAGGGTTTATGTATTTCTATCCTTAGAAGTGATCATGGGGGAGAATTTGAAAATGTGCAGTTCAGTCAGTTCTGTGAGGAGAATGGAATCTCTCACAATTTCTCTGCACCTAGAACTCTACAGCAAAATGGAGTGGTTGAGAGAAAGAACATATCTCTGCAAGAGATGGCTAGATCTATGCTCAATGAAAATAATCTCCCTATGTACTTCTGGGCAGAAGCTGTAAACACTGCTTGTTATGTACAAAACAAAATACTTATTAGGCCTTTTCTAAAAAGGACTCCTTATGAATTGTGGAAAAGAAAAAGCCCCAACATATCTTATTTTCATGCTTTTGGATGTGAATATTTTATTCTGAATACCAGAGATAATCTTGGAAAGTTTGATTCTAAGGTAGATAAAGGTATTTTCGTAGGATATTATGAGAAGTCTAAGGCTTTTAGAGTTTACAATTCAAGAACTTGTATTATTGAAGAATCTGTTCATGTTAAATTCAATGATGGATTAAAGACTGATAAAGAACTATCAGATCTAGAAGATGATCTTGCAGGTCTTGATATAAAGAAGCCAGAAAGTCAACAACCCGATCTAACCAAAACAGAACCACGTGCTCGAGGCTGAAAGACAAGTGGAACAGACGAGTCAGCAGACAAGTCAAGATCTTCATGATGATCTCAAAAGGGATTGGAAGTTCAACACTCATCATCCTAAGGATCTTATTATTGGAAATCCTTATGAAGGAGTAAGAACTTGATCCACATTAAGAGAATCAAGCAATGTGACCTTTATTTCAGATTTGGAGCCTAAACGCATTGAAGAAGCTCTTGAGGATGAAAGCTGGATTCTTGCTATGCAAGAAGAACTTAACCAGTTCACCAGAAATGATGTCTGGACTCTTGTCTCTAAGCCTAAAAACAAGTCAGTTATTGGAACAAGATGGGTATTCAAAAACAAATTGGATGAAGATGATAAAGTTGTCGGAAATAAGGCAAGGTTAGTAGCTCAAGGCTATAACCAACAAGAAGGTATTGATTATACTGAAACCTTTGCACCTGTAGCTAGAATAGAAGCCATACGCATTTTAATGGTATATGCTGCACAACACCAAATTACCCTGTTTCCAATGGATGTAAAAAGTGCTTTCCTAACTGGTATAATTGAAGAAGAAGTGTATGTCAAACAACCCCCTGGTTTTGAGGATACCGATAAACCATATCACATTTTCAAACTTAAAAAGGCATTATATGGTTTGAAACAAGCACCTAGAGCATGGTATGATAGACTCAGTTCTTTTCTAATGCATAATGGTTTTACTAGAGGACAAGTAGACACTACTCTGTTAAAAAAATGCTCTAAAGAGAACTTTATTATAGTTCAAATATATGTTGATGATACTATTTTTGGAGCAACTAATTTAAAGCCGTGCAAGGAATTTTCAAATCTAATGGAAGCTGAATTTGAGATGAGCATGATGGGAGAATTGAAGTTCTTCCTTGGATTACAAATCAAGCAGACAAGTGATGGAATTTACATTCGTCAACAAAAATATACCAAGGAGATGCTCAAGAATACAAAATGGAAAATGCAAAGCTCATGAAAACCCCTATGCAACCCAATGCAAAACTAAGCAAAGATGATGAAGGTAAAAAGGTAGATCAAACTGTCTACAGAGGTATGATTGGCTCTCTACTGTACTTAACTTCCAGCAGACCCGACATTCAATTTAGTGTCTGTATGTGTACTAGATTCCAATCTGATCCTAGAGAATCTCATCTTAAGACTTTTAAAAGAATATTTAGATATTTTCTTGGAACTACTAATCTTGGTTTGCTGTATTTAAGATCAAAAGAATACAGATTAGTGGGATATTGTGATGCTGATTTTGCTGGAGACAGATTAGAAAGAAAAAGCACCAGTGGAGGATGTCACTTCACTGGAGCAAGTTTAGTCTCATGGTCAAGCAAGAGGCAGACAACCATTGCCCTGTCTACTGCTGAAGCAGAATACATCTCTGCTACTAGTTGCTGCTCTCAACTCTTATGGGTAAAACATCAACTTAAGGATTACTCTATTTATGAACATAACATATCTGTATGGTGTGATAATTCCAGTGCTATATGCTTAACTAAAAATCCAATTTACCATTCTAAGGCTAAGCATATTGAAATCAAACATCATTTCATTAGGGATTATGTTCAGAAAGGTATCTTTGATATTAAGTTTGTTAAAATTGAAAATCAATGGGTTGATATTTTCACTAAACCCCTCGCAGAAGAAAGGTTTTTATTTATTAGAGATAATCTAAACTTGCATTGCATTGTTGAATGACATGTCTGAATGTTAACCTGTTTGTGCTAAATCTGTCATTACTCCTATATACATGTTCTTTTAACTAAGCATTAGTTCATGGGGATTGATGATACAATAGTTTAAGTGGAGTATGCCTCATATGCTTGCTGCATTACTATGATTTTCTTAACATGTTATCTTGCCCTTAACATATCTCATAAATAAAACTTGATAACCCTTTTTTGATGTTGACAAAAGGGGGAGAATGGGAGAAATGAGAATTGAGAAATGTGATAGAAATGTGTTATAGAAGAATGGGAGAATGAATATGATATAATCTTAGATAATACATGGACATGAGTATGCTCTTCTAGTTGATATAATTGCTCAGATAAATCTTAAGTAAGATTGCTCTGATAATAATTTCAAATTTAAAACAAGTCAAACTTAATGTCTGATCTAGCATCTGCATGACCTGTCCGTTTAAGAAAATTTCAACCTATCTGTTATATGCTATTTTCTTTGTTGCTATTTTCAGAGGTTCATTAAATCATCTCAATGTTTGTCATCATCAAGAAGGGGGAGATTGTTAAGTCTCTAAAATGTCTGATGTACATTTCCCTAAGTTTTGATGAGAACTAAACAGTGGTTAATGATTTAATTAACCTTCATATTGGTTGCTGACCTGTCAATCTAGTGTGCAGATTAAAACTGTAAGAATCATCCGTCCAACACAAGTGATAGAAGCTCAAGTCTACACAAGTGATAGAAGCTCGCGTCTACACAAGTGAGAGAAGCTCACATCTACTCAAGTGATAGAAGCTCACGTCCAAATCAAGTGATAGAAGCTCACGTCCAATGCAAGTGATGAAAGCCAGCGTCCACTAAAGTAATGAAAGCTAGCATCCACTAAAGTGATGAAAGCCAACATCCACTAAAGTTAAATCCAGCATCCACTAAAGTAAAAGCCAGTGTCCACTAAAGTGATAAAAGCCAGCATCCACTAAAGTGACACAAGTGCTCGTCTACTAAAGTAACAGAAGTGCTCGTCCACTAAGGTGACACAAGTGCTCGTCCACTAAGGTGACAGAAGCGCTCTTCCACACAAGTCTTTGGACTTGCTGATTCCTTAATATGGAGCTCGTCTACTAGGTTAAGTTCAACCAGTTAAAAGAGTATCCGTCCAATAACATGGCATATGGAGCTCGTCTACTAGCCCGAATGTAAAATCTTAAATGGCTAGATGGACGTGGTTATTTTCAAGATGGACACGCTTATCTTATGAACGCAAATTCTCGTAGAATTATCAGAATCTTATTTCAAGAACCAGAATCAAGAAAAGTCAGAAGTTACTCTCTCAAGCAACCTTGGATTATCAGAACCAAAGACCAGTTAAAGAATGCTTCCAACGTGCTTTATTCCCTAGTACCTCTGGTCCTTACACGAAAAGGGAATTGTACTCAGCAAAGTACAAAAAGCTCTCTGCACAACTCTTATATGGCTGTATCACGATGCATAAAGCCATGATCCTTCATGTTAGAGTACAACCAACGTTCCTATTGCATTAATGGCTGCCCAGAACGACTCTATTGCATTTAATGAAGAAGCCAACATCTGAGGGAATGCCTCTAACGGATCCTAAATGCTTGAAGACTGTAAATATAGAAGTCATTGAAGATGAAGATAAGAGAATACACATAACATTAAAGAGCCATTACTCTGCGCATTAATATCTTCATTCTTTCATTATGTATTCTTCAATCATTTGAAGTTATGACGCAGACTTTCCTAAGCTTTACATTGAAACCACTCTCTGAGTGTTAGTGAAAGTTCTTCCTGTTTGAAGTTGTATCCATTACAAACCAAATCTCTCAAACAAACCTGAGTGAGCCTGAAGAGGCTAAGTGTGCAAAGAATACTTGTCTTGAGCCTGAAGAGGCTAGGTGTGCTAAGAATACTTATTTTGGTGCCTGAAGAGGCTAGGTGTGCAAACAATACTTTAGTCTGTAACCTGATCAGTTATAGTGGATAAATCTTGGTGCTGCCAAGGACTGGACGTAGCTCTTTGCTTTGAAGAGTGAACCAGGATAAATAACTGTGTCAATCTATCTTTCCTTATAACCTCTTTAATTGCTTTAGTTTTCTTATATGTTTATCAAGTTGTGTGTTTGCCAAAGTCACCCATCTGTCCTGTTTCTTTCCACTCGTCTGAACTAAGCTTCTGTTTGCGAAAAGATTTCAACTTTGTTTAAATTCTGATAAACACAATTCAACCCCCCTTCTCGTGTTTATAGTTGTCTATTTCACCATGCAGACTGCAGGAGCATTGGTAACACCAAAGGGCATAACCAGTACTCATAGTGACCATATCACGTTCTAAACGCTATCGTCGGGATGTCGTTAGACTTAACGCGAATCTGATGGTACCCTGTGTGACACCCTTCTACCCCGCATGTTAATATAAAACATTTACTTAAAAGAGGTAATTATAAAACATGCTTTTTTCTGATTAAAATAAAAACTTGGATAAAAGGTTTCACATCTCAGCAAAAACAACGCGAAATTAACATAGTTTTAAAACAGTAAAACATAAACACGACATATAAAGAAAAACACAACCCCGATGTCACATACAGTGCTGGTAAACCAAAATCTGGATACATCACGGAAACAAACTGAAATAACTAACAAAACTAACAACTATAACTAAGCCTTCTAACTAGAGTCGCGGCTCCTCAGAATCACTTCTCTGTTGGCTGCTCACCATCCTCTGCATAAGGAAATACATGCAACAGCAGAAACATGAAATAGGGAGTAAGAAATCATGTAAACACAATGGCATGGGAATAGGGAATAAGATGAACATACTTCATAGCATGGCATAGAAATATAACAACATACAATATAGATACATCGTCATACAATATCATAACAGCATGTTAATTATCCAGCATATGCTATGCAGTGCAATGCAACCCTACTCCACCACTCCATCAATGCATGTGGATCCAACTAACTCAGGAAGTCAACTTCGGAGTTACATATCCGTATTGGCCAAAAAGCACCAACATCGGCAGTTCCCAAACCATGGAGGAACCCCTTGGATAGCCGACGTATCATAACTGGATACGCCACCTCGGGGGCGCACGGTTCACCAAACCATGGGTGAACCACCCGAGACTTGGGCCAGATCATCATGACTAGGATAACCTCCCATATGTTGAACATCCCCCCTCAACATCACCTCTAATGCTCTATGCAAATGGCACAACAACACACAAGGAAACAACCTCCTTTACTTGGGCTTAAAAGCACCCAAGACTTACCACCAACATCAACATCAACACCTTAGACCCAAACCGTGGGGTCAAGGCCCCCTTGGCCAAAAAGCATCAAGGTCCAACATAACAACATCACGACCAAAAAGCATCGAGAGCACTTTGGCCAAAAAGTACCAAAGCGTAACAACGTGCGGTAGCCCATCGGGTACCGGCTTAACCAGCTTATCATTCTTTGTTATCTTAATTAATCCTTTATCAAGTTATCTACTTGTTATCATTCGATTGGTATGTTATTTCATCATTTGGGGGTAATTGGGGTAAACACCCCTTTAATTCATTAACCTCAGATTCTGATTAGTAGGGGGAGCACGGGCGTGCTAAACCCCCCAACACAGTCGTGCTGCCACTTAAGTGGAGTACGGTCTTGCTCACTGTCCTGCACGGCCGTGCTCAATGCACGGCCTGTCTTCCAGAAATTAACCTGGAGAACGGCCGTTCTCCCTGTTCAGCATGGCCGTACTCCTGGGCAGTGCCATACTCTTTCTGGGCAGAGTTCAACGTGTTCTTGGAGCCAAAAGTTCCGTAACACGCTCAAATCAGTTCCTAGGGTCCTTAGACTAATCCAATTGGCATAAATCCTCACCTCTCACTAACAGTTCATGTTTTATGAAGTATTGGGGAATTAATCCCTTAATTCCCATGTTAACTAAGAGTCCTAACTAAACTAATTAGAGTCTTGTTAACATATTCAACGTATTAATAAATTAGCCAATCAACGTTCATCATAACAACAACCAATAGCATTCTCATCACGTCATCATTAATAACGAATGGAATTCAACATAGCGATATTCATCAATATACACTATTTAGATTTCAATATCATAACGACAATAACAAAGGCATACCAACTAGCCAACTAACAATATAACAATAATTCATACAACCAGGCATATCATAGCATCAACAACAGTTTAGGCATAATCATAATTAACATAGCATGGCATTGTAACAACAATAAACGGGGCTATGGGAACCCCTCATCTTACGCTACTCCCTAGCCTAGTGTATACATTATTCTTCTCCCATACCTTGATTGAAGAATCCAATAGAAGACGTCAAACGGTAGACCACGACAACCCACGTTATCCTAAATGGTTCCCTCGAACGGCTCAACGAATGATCCCAATCCTTGGTTAACACGAAAATGTTAACCAATTAGTTCCCAAATCAAGGACAAGAAAAGGGAAAACTAAAACGGAAGAACAAATACCTTTCAATTGACACTTAGCGCGTGACTCCACTCTCTAACACACGAACATAACACCAAACAACGATTGGGTTCAAAGGGGACGAACGAGAGAGGATACCGTCACACTTAGGATTTGCTAAAAGTGCCAAAATAGGTTTTTACTCTTAACCCAACCCGATGTCACATACAGAGTTGGTATAACCGTTCCAGAATAAAATCCTCGGAATACAACTGAAACTAACAAACTAACTCTGGGGGAAAACCCTAACTATGAGTGGTGGCTCTTCAGAGTCACTCCTCTCCTGACTGCTCGCCATTCTCTGCAAGGTGCCGATCAGGCCCAACAAACAAAGAAACAAACAACGGGGAGTAAGAATCATGTAAACATATACGACATGGAGATAGGAAGTAAGGTAAAACATACAAGCATGGCACCAACGTAAGCATAGATCATCAATGTGTATAAACATACATCAACATCGAGCATGCTATGTAGTGCAACGTAGTCCTACTCCACTAAACCAACCATGCATGTGGATCCACTTAACTCTGGATGGACGACTTCGGAGTTACATATGGTCATTGAGAATCTACTCAACATCGGAGAATCTACTCCTTGGATAGCCAACACATCAAACCAACGGATACCTCGTCACAGGGGCGCAAGGAGAATATACTCCAACCGGGGATGGCCAGATCGCCGTACTCTAGGACGACCTCCCCTATGTCGAACATCCCTCAACAACGACAACTCCGATGCAATGCGTATGCAACACAACAGACAACGGCAAATGCCACCTCCATAGCTCTAATGGAATCAACCGAAGACAACAACAGAATCGACCACAGCGGAATCTACCGCAACAACTTGCCTCTCGGAATCTACCTGAGGACTTTAGCGGAATTGACTGCAACCCTTGGGGAAAATTCTTGGCCTCCAAGATACAACAACAACACCTTAGACCCAAACGGTGGGCTCAAGGCCCCCTTGGGACAAACTCTTGGTCCCTAAGGTACAACATCAACCAACTCACGATAACCCAGCGGTTACCCACTAGTGCAATAAGTGCTTTTTATGTCAGTTAAAATTGATTTTATACGTCAGAATATTGTCTGACGTAAATACAGCTGACGTTAATAGTTAATATTTTGATTTCAGCTGTTTAAACAACTGACGTTAAATATAAAACTATTAACATCAGTTCTTTAACACAACTGACGTTAATGTTGTTCAAACTAACGTTAGTTCTGTTAAAGAACTGACGTTGCAGGTTTTATTTTTAACGTCAGTTTCCTAATACAATTGACGTTAATAGTGTACTGTATATTTTATAAAATACTATTAACGTCAGTTGTTTGATACAACTGACGTTAATAGATTTTTTTTTAAATTCAGTTTTAAAATATCACTCCCCTCAGCTATCCCTGCTTTCAGTAAATATCCCAGTAACACAGAATATCACACACATTACAGAATTGCAAACACTACCCTTAAATTTCAATATTAACTAAAAGAAAAGAAATATACAAAGGAACAATGGGGGGACTTAAAACCAAAACCCATGTATAGGAAAAACATAACTATCTACAAGTATATATATATATATATATATATATATATATATATATATATATATATAGATATATATATATATATATATAAATTTTAGTCTCTAATGTCTAAAAATAAAACTACCAATCTAAGTATATATATATATATATATATAAATGTTATTAATTAGTTTCTAAAGTCTAACAAAAAACTATTCATCTAAGTATTGCGGAGGTATCTTGTCAATTCCTTTTTCAGCCGCATACTTGAAGAAGAATTCTGCCAAGCGTATCCTCAAGTCTCTAAACTCATCTTTTTGAAGAGGCAATTGGTTGTTAAATGCCTACACACATTCAAATAATAACAATAACATTAACGCAAGTCATCACCAAAACTATAATATATAATTTAACAAGTTGTTTAAATATTACCTTCTTCCATCCATCCGTAATAGATGCGGAGACTATGTTCAGCATATGAAGCATCACATAATAGCCGCACGACCACCCGTCAGGTTGAAATCGAGACTACAAACAAAATTAATTTCAATGTCAGTTAAATATACATATAAATTAGTAATTATAATATTAATTATTTAATAAATAAACTACCAAACCTTGAGGATGATCCAATCAGGATTTCCTTTAGCCTTAGAAGTCCTACTTCTCCCGTTGGCTCAACTTATGCTACTCGCCTTCAGCACGCTATCATAAACAAATAGTCATGTCAATTAACAAATTCATATATCATGTGTGTAATAAACTAAAAACAACTGATATTAAAACTTAAATTAAATTGAAGATTAGTTACTTACGTATTTACAGCTTCCACCACCTCCTGTGGCGGGTTTTGGTGGAGAGAGCAAAAGAATGTGACAGTATGCCTAGACGGGTGAAGTACGAGCAACTGCCAATGGTTATTCATAGAGTAGGGAGCCAGATATAATTCTTTCCGATTGTCTCCCATCAAGTTCCCTATGTATTTACTTAATTCATCGCCAGCAAAGAATTGAGGCATAAGGATTGACGGATCTAAGGAGCCATAAACTGATTTGGAGCCCTTATCAAGCTGAAGACGATGGAGATACCTAAGATATGAAAAGGTGTGGATGTTAATTACATAATATATATATTGAAATTAAAATAAATTATTAAATGGAAAAATACCAAAAATAAATAAGTTATAAAATTAAAATTAACTTACGTGCACCAGAGTTACACAATCATCAAGACTAATACCCACCAAACTGCCTCAACAATGTTCAACAGGTCTCATAATTAATCTATAGAGTCGAAGACCAAAAATAGCCTAAACAATGTTCAATAGGTTCCATAATTAAATTAATTTACTACCTGCTTTTGTATCTTCCCTAGTTTACTAATTAGTCAACAATCTCTCTCTTCACACGACACTGTTGTGTGAAAAACTCACATGAGAGGATCAATTTCTAAAAGGATTGGTGATTAGAATAATTAAGAAGTTACTGAGTAAAACAGAAGGCAAAATGCATTGAGTTATGTAAAGAAAACAAAATCATGATCTTTTTAAAACTCAAGCTCAGCATAGAGTACTCCAAACTTTGTCAAGAGACAATGGTGGAGCATGAGAAAACAAAGTTAACATTACAAGTGAACAAGACATGACCCAACAGACATGAAGGCACATGTTACAGTAAAGGGTAATACTAACTGTTAAGTAGACAACTGACCAAAAAGGCATCTAACATGCAGTCTTACTGGATTTCATTTGTAAGGATGCATAATAGTGTGACCATGTACATGTCCAGATGTAAATCTAATGGTGCTGAAAGCAGTATAATATTTTGTGATTGAAAGAAAACAAAATAAGTAGGGTTAATGATGTATTTATCTGCTTCATGGCTTGCTTATTCTTTTGCAAAATATGCAAAAGAAATGCAGATAGATATACTTGGATAGATGTGAGTATAGCAGCTACATCATATATAGGACTCCACAGATTTTGTAATATATCCAAACAGATACTTCCATCTGCATAGACTACGCAAAGTTGAAAAATGAAATTAGTAGCTATATTGCTAATTCATTGATAGTGTAAGATTCTCAACAAAAAAACTTACTATTTGGATGAAACATTCGTGACACAAATCGTACAATTGGTGGTTTGTTTGGATAATCCTCAGAAAATTGGAGAGTCAACTTAAACGTGTCTGAATAACTCAAAATATGTAGTCATGCAAATATAACCATTATCATGATCATATCAAGAGACAACAAATATGGCATCCCAGAATAAACATAGGTTACCCCGTTATGAGTACCCACTCTTTATTTAATTTTTGCAAACTAAAGAAGAACACAGCTCATGGGAGAAGAAAGAAATTAATTTAATGCTAAATAGTCAAAGATAAGTATCTCTCCAAAGTGTGTAACAATCATAAAAAGATACAACCTCTAATAGGCACGATTATTTAGAGTATAACAAGACAATATCATAGAACAGAATTAGAACTGAAATGGGGAAGGGGAACCAGAAAATAAACACCATCAAACTATAGAGCAGCATCTACATGCCAGTCTTAGAAAAATTCTTGATTTCAAGATAACCTAAACATCTATTGAGCTTCCCAAAATCATTTTGACGATGGATGGGCGACTTTGAGCCTGACACTCTTTGCGACATGATTCAAACACTCCTATCTACAAACTACAAATTAATCTCCTCAAATACATACAACACAGTTAAACTTGTATGTAACGCACAAGATGGAAAAAGAATCTAGCTGACACGTTTCAAAATTGTTTTCAGATAATAGCTGCAGTGCAA
This sequence comes from Sophora flavescens, assembly GCA_030762895.1. NCBI lineage: Eukaryota > Viridiplantae > Streptophyta > Magnoliopsida > Fabales > Fabaceae > Sophora > Sophora flavescens. The sequence continues at coordinate 265,444,316 of CM061063.1, read as the reverse complement.
GAGTTCACTCACCTCCATCCCATGGAGTGTCATCAGGACTGCAATCCAAAGCAGACAACAAACCAGAAATTGCTTATCCACCATAATCAAATAAAAAGTGAGAATAAAATGAAGTAACCACATTATATAAATAAAAACACGACGGATCTTTATCCAATTTCAATTCAACTCACCCATATATGACAGCATTCTACAACATTATATTGTTATCCTGTGGAGCACCACTGATTCCTGCAGGCGGGTCTTGTTGTAGCCTCTTGAAATCTCTCATCAGCCTCTTCCTAGCTGGAGTCGACATCTTCACCACCTAGAAAAACCAACACCCACAAAGACACAAACCTAATATAAACTCAAATTAATTTATATCAAGAAAAAATCACCAAATCTCCAACACAACAACATCACACAAGAGACAAACCCAATATAAAAGAACAACTCCAATTCCACTGGAAATGAATCAATCATAATTCATTCAATACGTACAAGTAAACAGAAATACCTTCTCGGCCTCATAGTTATGGTCAGGCAATATGTTGTCCTCCGGAAGCAATTCTTTCAACACTTCAAGCAATTCCGTGAAGCTTTTATCGGTCCAACCATTTCTCGCTTTCACACAAACAAATTTTAGCACCGCCGACAACCGTGTATGAGTAGTACACCCTGGGTATAAAGTCTTATCCGCATCATTGCACAACCTATCATACACATGAGCTCGATGAAAAGATTCTTGTCCAATATCACGGATCATGTCCTCTACTCGATCATCCTCCATATCTACGTCAACGTCCTCACTTTGGGAGACACTTGCCGTACTACTCAACAACACATCACCATGCCATATCCATCTTGTATAACTCAAGAAAATCCCTTCACAAATCAAATGAGTACGTATATCCTTCACCGTACATTTCCTCGTATTCAAACACTTGACACAAGGACAACAGAACAATCCATTACTATTAGGAACATTCCTTTGAGTAAATTCTATAAATTCTCCTACCCCCTTCAAATACTCAGCAAGTATTTCAACACTTCAAGCAATTCCGTGAAGCTTTTATCAGTCCAACCATTTCTCGACTTCACACAAACCAATTTTAGCACCGCCGACAACCGTGTATGAGTAGTACACCCTGGATATAAAGGCTTATCCGCATCACCGCACAACCTATCATACACATGAGCTTGATGAAAAGATTCTTGTCCAATATCACGGATCATGTCCTCTACTCGATCATCCTCCATATCTACGTCAACGTCCTCACTTTGGGAGACACTTGCCGTAATACTCAACAACACATCACCATGCCATATCCATCTTGTATAACTCAAGCAAATCCCTTCACAAATCAAATGAGTACGTATATCCTTCACCGTACATTTCCTCGTATTCAAACACTTGACACAAGGACAACAGAACATTCCATTACTATTAGGAACATTCCTTTGAGTAAATTCTATAAATTCTCCTACCCCCTTCAAATACTCAGCAAGTATTTCAACACTTCAAGCAATTCCGTGAAGCTTTTATCGGTCCAACCATTTCTCGCCTTCACACAAACCAATTTTAGCACCGCCGACAACCGTGTATGAGTAGTACACCCTGGATATAAAGGCTTATCCACTTCACCGCACAACCTATCATACACATGAGCTCGATGAAAAGATTCTTGTCCAATATCACGGATCATGTCCTCTACTCGATCATCCTCCATATCTACGTCAACGTCCTCACTTTGGGAGACACTTGCCGTACTACTCAATAACACATCACCATGCCATATCCATCTTGTATAACTCAAGCAAATCCCTTCACAAATCAAATGAGTATGTATATCCTTCACCGTACATTTCCTCGTATTCAAACACTTGACACAAGGACAACAGAACATTCCATTACTATTAGGAACATTCCTTTGAGTAAATTCTATAAATTCTCCTACCCCCTTCAAATACTCAGCACTAGTGCGCTTACAAACCATCCAACTACGATCCATAACTAGATAGGTTCTGTACATATACAAAACATATATCCAATATAAGGACAATACGGGAGATTGAAAACTAGTTTTTGAAATCCTAATTGAAAACTAGTTTTTGAAATCCTGTCAACCATGTATATCTTATTTGACTAACTGCCTAAAACAAAATTTCCACGGTAATCTCACATCATTCTTCTCATCAAGCAGGCAACAACACATATTAGGACTATTGCTATATCTAGTACTATAACCACTCAGCCATATGAATCGATCAAGAGAGCATGATATATACAAGCAAGGCGTTTAAAAATTATTTCAAATTTACACCATTTTCAGGTTTCTTGAGACAAAAGAAATAAGCAGATGAAGATAAATTAACAAAACAGAATTCCAATGAGCAATATATTGTTGATGTCACATGATACAAGCAACTCTAAATTTCTTCCCATTTTGAAATAGGTCATGATAGCAGAAGAAAAACAAGAGAAAACACAAAACCCATGACTAGAAATAGAGACATTCCAAAAAACTCAAACTCACAGTTTCAAGTTTCAACTATAGAGACTACAGTTTCAACATACACTCAAAACCAAAAATAAAAAAATGTGCCTTAAAGACTCACCAAAAATAGGTGCTCGCGTGGTGGTGGGGAGGGGAGCTCGAGTGGTGGCCAACGTTCGATGTGGTTACTGAGAGCAGAGGGACAAGGAAAGTTAGTGCGCGGGAAGGGGAAAGAGAGATGTCAAGTTATTGCAAAGAATGAGCGGGAAAGACAGAGTTAGGGTTAAGAGTGTACCTCACGGTGGTGGCGAAGAAGCCCTCGTGGTGGTTGCGGTGGAGAGGAGCTCGCGATTAGGGCAGAGTGAGAGTGAGAGTGAACGTGATGAAAAGAGAAGAAGAGAGACGTACAGAGCGAAGTGAAGAAGGCGCGCGGGTGTAAACGTTATAATAAAAATTAAAACAACAGTTTACGTCAGTTGTTTAATACAACTGACGTTATAAGTCATTTTTAACGTCAGTTGTCTTAAACAACTGACGTTAAAAGTGTTAATAATTCTTGCAAATCACTTTTAACGTCAGTTCATTACACAACTGACGCAAATAATGATTTAATATTTACAAAACTGCCACCGCCTCATTTTTAACGTCAAACATATGGTCAACTGACGTAAAACGTTCCCGTATATTACATTATTTCCACTAGTGACCATGTTAACCGTCTTAACACCTCACCGTCTCATCTCATTAATCATCTCTGTTAAAAATCAACCAAGTTATCTAATCGCTTCTAGTATCATCATCACATCATCGGGAGGTTGGGGTTAAAAACCCCTTAAAAGTCCTTAATTCCATCTCTGGTCTGTAGGGGAGCATGGGCATGCTGATCCCCTGCATGGCCGTGCTGGTCACATAAGTGAAGCACGAGCATGCTTCCTATTAGGCACGGTCATGCTCAACAGAACGATCATGCTCCTCTGCTGTACAGTCGTGCTTAATGTGCGGCCATTTTCCAGAATTCAAACTGTCGTGCTCCCTGTTCAGAACGGTCGTGCTTAATGCACGACAGTACTATTTTGGGCAAAATTCAACATCAACCTTTTTACCAATTAATTTATGGATTAAGTCCATTAATCCTAAGTCAGTTGTCAGCATGATTTTCCAGGTTATAACCTCAGTATCATCAACTCAACATTATCATCACAGGCATGGCATCAACCATTCAACCAACGCAATCAACAACATCAATTCAACAGTTATGGCATCAACCAATCAACCAACATGTTCAACAACAACAACGATACATGTATATCATTATATCCCACATAAAACAATCACTCATAATTATAAACATATAATCATGGTATTCCAACAACCAACATGTCATCATATAACATAGCCAAAGCCAACAATCATCAACATAACATCATGTTCATATTAGCAGTAACAACGTAACCATCAAGAACATACTATGAATATAGGCATGTAAAACAATAATCAAAATGTTATCATAACAAATTAAACCAACAAGTTAATCATATCATCAAACATAGCAAACCGGGGTTATGGGAACCCCTTTACCTTACACTACCCCCAATGCCTATTATATACACTATCTTTCTCCCCATACCTGGAATAGAGATCACGATTCAAAAGAGAGAAAAAAGATCCACTTGGGTCCCGTCTCACTAGCGCTTGTCTACAACGTCAAGAACGACAAGGAGACACTTTGGTTCAACTGTAAGATCAAGAAATCAAAAGGAAAAGATCAAGAACTTGAAAAAAAGAATACAAGGGACAAGGTGTACGAATTTTACCGTTTCTAAAGTCCCAAACATCAAGCACAACAAATCCCTATTCATAGCGATGTTCTCCTATCAAGAAGTAGTGAAGAACGGTGCAAGAACGGGTTCCCTAGAGAGAGTTTTAGGGAGAAAAACCATAAGGATTCAAAGTGGAAGGAGGGAGGCAGTTTTTTTTGAGTGTTGGGGTCGTGTAAACTAGGTTTAGGTTGAGTCTAATGGTATATATATGAGTTTGGGTCATTAGGGACTGTTTAGAAGCCCAAAAACATGTTTCTGGTGTGTGTCGAATCGTGGGGCGAACCACTTTTTCACGGGGTGAACCCGAGAGTACCAAAAACTGTCTGTCAGGTTTGCGGGGCAGACAAATGCTCGCTGGGAGAGGCCTAAAAAGCCGAATTGGGTAAACACACTGAAATAAGACTTGTAGATAATTCTCTTAGCTTTCTAATGCCACAAAGATCACCCTAAACGAACATCTAGAACTCAAGATATATCCAAAACGGTGAAACAGTTTACTAGGACTCTAAGACAATTGAACCTTCCTAAGGCTAAACCTTCCCAACATGAACATATTAATAAAAAGCAAACCTAACAAGCATATGCAAACATATATATAACATATATAAATGCATTAAGCTTATTTATGAAAAATGGGTGTTACAGAGTTGATGTTGAGGGGGAGGTTCGACATAAGGGAGGTCACCCGAGAGTACGGTGATCTAGCCATCCACGATAGGTCACCCAAGGTTTGGTGACCGTGCACCCCCGTGATGAGGCATCCGATGGTTTGATGCGTTGGTTATCCATGGGGTTCACTCGATGGTTTGGTGGACTGCCGGTGTTGGTGCTTGACACGGACTCGGCAAGTGTACCGGTTCGTTGCAAGTAATAAAACGGTAAGACCGGATATCGTTCTCAGGGATCGTGGACAATTACCACTTCGCAAATTTGACTACTATCTAGGCGATCGAATTTTGGAGTGAAGGTTGTTCTAACATCTAACAAGCAAACAAGAAGAAAATGTTTTTGTTCTTTTTCGATTTTTTTCAAACAGTTAATGTGAAAACAGAAAGATGAATAACAATGAGATAGAATTGCTAGGGTTAGACTAAGCTAATCCTCCCTTGATTGTTATGAAATGATAACTAACACAGTTCCTACTGCACTTATGACAATCGAATCTTTTCTAATATACTCAAGCCTAATGTCTTAGGTGCATTGAGCCTAAAATCCCAAATTAAACCCTAATGTCTTAGGTGGATTAATAAGAGAAATTGCATTAAGAATAAAGATTCATAAGATTGCAAGCAGCCAACACCTATGTCTAGATTCTTGGACTACTTGGCATATAATTCATGAGCATGCTTTAACATCAACCTTTCAATTGTCTATTAAAGCAACTAATCATTCCTAAGATGATCAAGCCTAGGAAAGCATTAAGCATAGAATTATACACTCATAAAGAAGAAGGAAACTGTATTAAAATCAAGTCATTTTACAACCAAGTTCAGATAGCAATAGTCTAACCCCAACAAAGGGGAATTTAGCTACACATAATTGAAGACAAAACAAAAGAGAGAATTACAGAGATGAACAAAGGAGAGAGCTCCATGGAATGATGCACAGCAGCTACAGCAGCAGAGGATTTCTCTTTAGGGTTTTCTCTCTGAATGCCTTTTCTTCTGTTCTGCTCAGTTCTTTTATTACTCGTGGCCGGTCACGGCCGTGATAGCCATCACGGCCAGGCCGTGATGGTTTCTGACTTGGGCACCTCTTCATTTACTGATTCATCACGGCCGTGATAGCCATCACGGCTAGGCCGTGATCGTTTCTGACTTTTCCAACTAACAGGTCACGGCCGTGACAGCCATCACGGCTAGGCCGTGATCGTTTCTGACTTTTCCAACTGATTCATCAGGGCCGTGATAGCCATCACGGCTAGGCCGTGATCGTTTCTGACTTTCGGAGATCTGGCACAGCTAACACGTCACGGCCGTGATAGCCATCACGGCCAGGGCCGTGACGCCTTCCGACTTTTGGCTCAATTCTTTCTTGACTCTTTCGCTCCCTCACGGTAGTGAGGGCCATCACGCACTAGGCCGTGATACTCTCTGCTTGGCTCAATTTCTTATCTTTTAAAGCTCTAAGTCATCCAAGCTTCATACTTGCTAATTCTTGGGCATTTAATCATGAATATCTGCAAAACAACACACAATACCACCTTATCCGTTCCAAAAGGAAAAACTAAACAAAATAAACACTAAAATGGCCTAACTATATGCAAATGCATGCAGAAATGTACATGGAGAATGAGGTGAATTCACACTCATCAAATCACCCCAAGCTTAATACTTTGCTTGTCCTCAAGCAAACACCAAGGCCATAAGATCAAAATAAACAAAGCATGGATAGTGAATCAAGAACCCGAATAGAATGATCCAAGTAACAGGCATTCAATTATTTCAGCAAGAGACAATCAATTCAAGTCCAATTAGGGGCTTAGGTTTCCTAGACTCACATTCTCCCTGATTCGGGCACTCTATCTCACTTGAAGCTCACCCCAAGCTTGTTCATTTCTTGGCTCTCATTCTTGCCTCACTCACTCAAGTGTTCAGGTATATATAACAATTCGCTCCATTTTCCTCAAGGAATGATTCCTACCATATGCTTGACTATCAACCAAATCTTTACTTTATTAATGAAAACATCTAAGAATCAAGAGGTCTTATTCTTTGGTTGTAATGGGGCCATGGGATCAATTTTCAGGTGGGAATTTCAAGAACAGGAAATTTCAAAAGGCTATACAAACAATCAAGCATTGCAAGGCACGACCTTCTAAAATACCTTTCTTTGGGTTTCAGTTTACTCTTCCACCATTCTTTCATTCATTTTTTTTTTCTTTTTCTTTTTACTTCTCATTCCTTTTTGTCATCCCTTTCCCCATTTTTTTTTCTTTTTCTCTTCTCTTTTTTTTTTCTTTTGTTTGGAGAAGGGGAGATTTTGCAATTCAAGAGAAGTAAATTTTTTTTTTTTTTTTAGATTCATTTTTTTTCTTTTCATCATCCCAAACTTTCAACTACATTTTCCAACCCATTTTTTTGCACAGTACTTTAGAAGGTCCCTCATAAGCATATTTAACACAACATTTCAGGGTACCAAGAAAAACATGCTATTCATTCAAGCTCAAAATAGGGCAACTAAGGGTAGCATTATTCATTCAAAGCTCAGAAGGCCAGAAAAAAACACCTATTGCCTCAATCCTTTTCAAAAATGCGTGCAAAAATTTTCAAGTTTCGAAATGGTTTCAAGTCAAGTTCTAGAGAAAAACAATCCAAGAGGAACACACTCTACACAAAAAAAAATGGGGGCAGATTTAGTGTGTACCCCCTAATGGCTCAAAAGCTCACATTTATCAGTTCAAGAACCAGTGAGGAACACAAGTCAAAAGAAACACATGCTAATCATCAACTATCCAAGACCATCTCAAGCATATTTAATGAAGCCATATCACAAGAATATAAAATCAGGGTCCAACAATTCACTATCATAAAAAAATTGGCACTTAGCTCTCACAATCATAAACTCAATCTAAGCAGGGGTAACCGAATCATGCGATCATGCAAACCTAAGCCTATATGAATGCAATATTTACAATGCAAGCAAAAATATTACCCCTACCCCAAGCTTAAAGACTTACATTGTCCTCAATGTAAATAATTAAGTTTAGAGAGGGGAGGAAATTGGAACAACTCACCAAAGTGGTAGTGGTGCTGAATCACATGCTTTCTGGTTTTGTTTCCTTCTGCCCTTCTTCTCCTCCTTCCTTCAAAATCTGGAATCACTCAACAAACTATTAACAAACCTCTTGAGCTTCTCAAATTATTCAAGAGGGGAATCAAAAACAAAAGAGAAGATGAAAATAAAAAATAAAAAAATAAAAATTGGGTGGCCTCCCAATAAGCGCTTCTTTAACGTCACTAGCTTGACGGATGATTTTTTTTTTTTTTAGGATGGTGGTGCCTGAAGAGTGACGGAGACCGCCTGACGATCAAAGTTGCCTCCAAGGTAGTGCTTTAGTCTTTGTCCATTAACAGTGAAGGTATCACCGGATGATGGATCTTCCAATTTAACTGAACCAAATGGAGAGACAGACTTGACATAGAATGGGCCTGACCATCTTGATCTCAATTTGCCCGGAAAGAGCTTGAGTCTTGAGTTAAACAGCAAAACTGACTGGCCTTCTTCAAATTTCTTGGGAAGAATGTACTTATCATGCCAGAACTTTGTTCTTTCCTTGTATATCCTAGCACTCTCATAAGCCAAGAGTCGGAACTCATCCAACTCATTCAATTGAATCATCCTCTTGTCCATGGCCAGCCTTGTATCAAAGTTCAGGGCCTTCACTGCCCAAAAAGCACGGTGTTGTAGCTCTACCGGAAGGTGACATGATTTCCCGAACACTAATTGGTAAGGTGACATACCAATAGGTGTCTTATAAGCCGTCCGATAGGCCCAAAGTGCATCATCCAATTTCTTCGCCCAATCCTTCCTTGCATTGTTCACAGTTTTTTCCAAAATTCTCTTCAATTCCCGGTGGGACAATTCCACTTGCCCACTGGTTTGGGGATGGTATGGTGTGGTAACTTTGTGGTTTACCCCAAACTTGGCAAGCACTGCATTGAACTCATTATTGCAAAAGTGGGTACCCCCATCACTAATGATAGCCCTAGGGGTCCCAAACCGGGTAAAAATATTCTTCCTCACAAAACTGATCACAGTTCTTGCATCATCTTTCAGAGTTGGCACGGCTTCCACCCACTTGCTCACATAATCAACTGCCACCAGAATGTACTTGTTGTTGTAAGATGACGGGAAAGGACCCATGAAGTCAATTCCCCATACGTCAAAGAGCTCCACCTCAAGTATACCCTTCAGGGGCATCTCATTTCTCTTGGAAATATTACCGGTCCTCTGACATTTATCACAATTCATCACCCAAGCTCGGGAGTCCTTGAAAATAGTGGGCCAAAATAGCCCGCTTTGCAAAATCTTCATGGCGGTCCTCTCACCACCAAAGTGTCCTCCATAGGGTGAGTTGTGGCAGTGGGTCAACACCCCATTAATTTCTTCTTCCGGTATGCACCTCCTCAGAATTCCATCTGAACCTCTTTTGAAAAGATACGGCTCATCCCAAATATAGAACTTGGCATCATGAATGAGCTTCTTCCTCTCATTGCGCATTGAAGTCCTTAGGAATCTTATTGGCTGCCTTGTAATTTGCAATATCCACGAACCAAGGTGCCACTTGCACCACAAACAACTGTTCATATGGGAATTCCTCTTGAATTGGCAACTTTGCTTCGCTTGGACATCCGCTTGTGGAAGCCTGGACAAATGGCTCGGCTACCACATTCTCTACTCCTTTCTTGTCCTTTATTTCCAAATCAAACTCTTGGAGTAATAGTATCCACCTAATAAGCCTTGGCTTAGCATCCTGTTTAGTCATAAGATATCTCAAAGCAGAATGATCAGTGTAGACTGTAGTTTTACAACCAATCAAGTAGGATCTAAATTTATCAAAAGCAAATACCACACAAGCAATTCTTTTTCAGTCGTAGTGTAATTCAATTGGGCATCATTAAGCACACGACTGGCATAGTAAATGACATGCAACACTTTGTTTTTTCTTTGGCCCAAAATGGCTCCCACCGCATAGTCACTTGCATCACACATTAGCTCAAAAGGTAAACTCCAACTGGAGGTGCAATGACCAAGTGCGGTGGTGAGTTTTTCTTTCAAAATTTTGAAGGCATGCATGCAATCATCATCAAATATAAAAGGAGTATCAGCTACCAAAAGCTTGCATAAGGGTTTCACAATTTTTGAAAAATCTTTTATGAACCTTCTATAAAAACCCGCATGCCCTAGGAAGCTTCTAACACCTTTCACATTTAAGGGAGGAGGAAGTTTTTCAATCACTTCAATTTTGGCTCTATCAACCTCCATCCCCCGTGATGAAATTTTGTGCCCAAGAACTATACCCTCCCTAACCATGAAATGACATTTTTCCCAATTTAAAACGAGGTTAGTTTCTTGGCACCTCTTTAGAACACAGGCAAGATTATTCAAACAGTTGTCAAAAGAATCACCAAATACAGAAAAATCGTCCATAAATACCTCAATAAATTTCTCATTCATATCAGAAAATATGGATAGCATGCACCTTTGAAAAGTGGCGGGTGCATTGCACAACCCGAAAGGCATTCTCCTGTATGCATAGACTCCATAAGGGCAGGTGAAAGCGGTCTTCTCTTGGTCCTCTGGGTCAACCACAATCTGGTTATACCCAGAGTATCCATCAAGGAAACAATAGAAAGCATGGCCCGCCAACCTCTCTAGCATCTGATCAATGAAGGGTAATGGAAAGTGGTCTTTTCTAGTGGCCTCATTCAGTCTTCTGTAATCAATACATACCCTCCATCCAGACACGGTCCTAGAGGGAATAAGTTCATTCTTTTCATTCGCTACCACTGTCATCCCCCCTTTCTTCGGCACAACTTGGACCGGACTCACCCATGGACTATCGGAGATGGGATAGATAATGCCCGCATCCAACAACTTCACAATCTCCTTCCTCACAACCTCTTTCATATTCGGGTTGAGTCTTCTTTGCGGTTGCCTAACCGGCTTGAATTTTTCCTCCACACGGATTTTGTGCATGCAAAAGGAGGGGCTTATCCCTTTTAAATCGGACATAGACCATCCGATTGCAGATTTGTGCTCCCTAAGCACCCTCAACAGCTTCTCTTCTTCCAAGGAATTCAACCCACTACTGATGGTAACTGGGAATGAAGAGTTCATCCCAAGGAAAGCATAACGAAGATGGGATGGCAATTCTTTCAACTCTAGCACCGGTGGGTCACCCTTGTCTTCAATTCTCACATCTTCCACCACTTTGTCTTCATCAGTATTCACAACCAGACAAGCCTCCAGAGATTTAATCATGAGATCAACTTCTTCTGCACATACTTCTTCTTCTACATCCTCTACCATTAGAGCGGCTTCTAACGAATCTTCAAACTTCTGGTGCAAACTCTTGTCAGATAATGAATCAATAAGGTCCACTATCATGCATGTGTCCTTGTCGCTTGGGTGTTTCATCGCTTCAAACACATTAAAAGTGACCTTTTCGTCCTGTACCCGAAGCACTAATTCCCCTTGATTGACATCGATCAACGCTCTACCTGTTGCTAGGAATGGTCTCCCAAGAATCAGAGGAGTGTCACCATCTTCAGCCATATCTAACACCACAAAATCTGCTGGAAAAATGAACTTATCTACCTTCACCAACAAATCCTCCACAACACCATAGGGATATGTAATTGAGCGGTCTGCCAGTTGAAGAGAAATCCCTGTTGGTTTTACCTCACCAATCCCCAGCTTCTTGAAAATGGAGAGCGGCATCAGATTAATACTTGCCCCTAAATCGCATAATGCTCTCCCTATGTTCAGATGACCAATCGTGCATGGGATAGTGAAACTGCCCGGGTCCTTCATTTTTACTGGTAGCTTCCTTTGAAGTATAGCGCTGCACTCTTCAGTAAGCATAACTGTCTCCTCCTTCCACCTTCTTTTGTTTGTAAGGATCTCTTTCATGAATTTCGCGTAGGAAGGCATCTGTTGTAGAGCTTCAGCAAACGGGATGTTGATTTGTAGCTTTTTGAATACATCCAGGAACTTAGAAAACTGCTGATCTTTTGCCTCTTTCTTCAACCGTTGGGGGTACGGGATTCTGAAATATGGGGGCAGCTCTTTGGGATTATCAACCTCTTCCAGAATTTGTCTTCTAGTCTTCTTCTTCGCAAATTCTTCATCAACCAAATTCTCCCTCTGCGGTTCTTCAGCTTCTACATCAATAGGGATAGAGGTAGTACCTTGGGAACCTCCGGGTTCTCCATTGTTTACCTCTTCAAACTGCACCTTATCAATTCCAGCATCACTTGTCTTTTCTTCCTTCTCTTTTTCTTGTGGATTTAACACTCTCCCACTTCTTGTAACAATGGCCTTACAATCTTCCCTTGGGTTCTTCTCAGTATCCCCAGGCAATTGTCCTTGAGGTCTCTCTGCCATCTGCCTTGCTAGTTGGCCCATTTGATGCTCCAAGTTCTTGATTGAGGCATTCTGATTCTTTATAGTCTCTTGAGTAGCTTGCATGAACTGGCCTAGAAGGTTCTCCAATTTGCTTGAACTCTCTTGAGGAGGCTTTGCTTGAGTACTTGAACCTTGCCCTTGCCTCCAACTAAAGTTAGGATGGTTGCGCCACCCCGGATTGTAGGTGTTGGAGTAGGGATCATTTCTAGGCCCTTGGTTGCCCATATAATTTACCTCTTCTTGTCCCGAGCTTCCAACCACATTGATCTCACAGTTTCCATTTGCATGGTTGCCTCCACAGAAATCGCACACTGAGGCACCTTGAACTTGAACTGCTTGCAGTTGAGAATTCTGCAGTTGAACCGACCCCAATTGCTTGGTAAGAATAGCCATTTGTGCCTTGAGAGCGCCAATTTCATCCAGCTCTAGAACACCTCTATTGACCATTGACCGAGAACTAGGCATTTGATAGTCATTGTTAGCCATGTTCTCAATCAAGTCCTTTACTTCTTCCGGTGTCTTCTGACTCAACGTTCCTCCTGCAGCCGCTTCAATCATACTTCTTGAATTCCTGTTGAGCCCATTAACAAATGTTGCAACCTGCTGCCATGTCTCTAGTTCATGATTTGGACAAGCTGTGAGTAAGGACTTGAACCTCTCCCATGCTTCATATAGTGACTCACCATCCCTCTCGTGCAAAGGCATTGATTCTCGATCTCGGCTTAATCATTCTTGATGGAGGAAAGAATCGAGATAAAAACTTGCTGACCAAGTCGTTCCAGGTGATGATGCTTCCATGAGGATGGGATTGAAGCCATGCCTTAGCTCTATCCCTCAAAGAGAAAGGGAAAAGCCTTAGCCGAATGGCCTCATCGGAAGCTCCGTTTAACTTGATGGTGTCACACAGCTCAATGAAAGTACCAATGTGAGCATGAGGATCTTCACTCTCCAACCCTCCAAACTGGTTTTGCTGCACAAGGTGGAGAAGTGATGCTTTGATTTCGAAATTATTGCAAGCCACTACGGGTCTCACAATCGGAGTTCCACATCTATCAACTCTAGGGGAAGTGTAGTCCCCCATTGTTCTCCTTGGTGCATTCTCTTCTGCCATGGTGACAGCTGCTACTTCAATTTGTGGTTCTTGCACACTGGGTAACTCAACTTGTTGCTCTTGTCTACTAGAAGATGCTCTTTCTCTGTTCTGTCTTGCCTTGGTTTTCTTTCTATTCCTTCTGCAGAGTCTCTCGATCTCAGGTTCGAATTGGAGTTCACCTGGGTCGATTGTACCTCGCATACACTGAACAAACGGAGTAGCACAGAACAAACAGCAAAACAGAAAAACAGCACTTGCAGAAATTTACAGCAGAGATACAGAAAATAAGAACGAAAAAAAACACAGTAGGAAAACAGTAAAAATGCCTAAATTAGGAGTCCCCTTTGGTACTCGTGATATTGGCACACCGATCCCCGGCAACGGCGCCAAAAACTTGACACGGACTCGGCAAGTGTACCGGTTCGTTGCAAGTAATAAAACGGTAAGACCGGATATCGTTCTCAGGGATCGTGGACAATTACCACTTCGCAAATTTGACTACTATCTAGGCGATCGAATTTTGGAGTGAAGGTTGTTCTAACATCTAACAAGCAAACAAGAAGAAAATGTTTTTGTTCTTTTTGGATTTTTTTCAAACAGTTAATGTGAAAACAGAAAGATGAATAACAATGAGATAGAATTGCTAGGGTTAGACTAAGCTAATCCTCCCTTGATTGTTATGAAATGATAACTAACACAGTTCCTACTTCACTTATGACAATCGAATCTTTTCTAATATACTCAAGCCTAATGTCTTAGGTGCATTGAGCCTAAAATCCCAAATTAAACCCTAATGTCTTAGGTGGATTAATAAGAGAAATTGCATTAAGAATAAAGATTCATAAGATTGCAAGCAGCCAACACCTATGTCTAGATTCTTGGACTACTTGGCATATAATTCATGAGCATGCTTTAACATCAACCTTTCAATTGTCTATTAAAGCAACTAATCATTCCTAAGATGATCAAGCCTAGGAAAGCATTAAGCATAGAATTATACACTCATAAAGAAGAAGGAAACTGTATTAAAATCAAGTCATTTTACAACCAAGTTCAGATAGCAATAGTCTAACCCCAACAAAGGGGAATTTAGCTACACATAATTGAAGACAAAACAAAAGAGAGAATTACAGAGATGAACAAAGGAGAGAGCTCCATGGAATGATGCACAGCAGCTACAGCAGCAGAGGATTTCTCTTTAGGGTTTTCTCTCTGAATGCCTTTTCTTCTGTTCTGCTCAGTTCTTTTATTACTCGTGGCCGGTCACGGCCGTGATAGCCATCACGGCCAGGCCGTGATTGATCGCGCTGTCGTCACGCGCCAAAAAGAACGAGCGATTATTAAAATAATGTAGTATAGAGCGACAACTCGGATATCGTCTCTCAAGGACTCTTTAGTGTTGTTATTATTAACAGAAAATCAAAAGTTAGTTTTTGGGGGGTTTTGAGATTGAAATAAAATAAAGAAAACAAAACAATGAAAACAAAGCAGTTAAAGAGAATAGCAAATAAACTAAAGACGATTAACCTACTGTTCTCGGTTTCCCACTATCATTGGTTCATATAAATCCAAGCCCTAAGCAGATTCTAATCCCCTCTCAGTTGTAGCAACAATTAACAAACGAAATCGCTACTACGGATACATGTTCCTATTCCCGAATTAAAAAAACGGGGTTAAGCCCTCATGAACTAAACGAACATGAATGAACACACGCGAATTAAACAAACGCGATTAAGTATAGGAACATAGCATCACTGAAATGAATCAACACAACACTACACACTCCTGAATTAAACAAACAGAAATGTATAACATGGTATTGAAAAGAGAAAAGCAAATAAAACAGGAAATACAGAACCTCAAATGTAAATGGAAACCAATCCCAGTAGATTAATCTAGGAGACTAGCTCTCCATTACAGAAGGAAAACAATAACTAAAGATAAAACAAAAGACTAACTATTCTAAAAACTAGCCAAGAAACTAGCCAAAACTGACTAGCCTCCCAACCCAGCCTAACTATGACTAACTCCTCTCTCAATATCTGAATGCTCCTTTTATTAACTTCAACCTCTGCCTTTTAGCTTTCCAAAACCACTTAATTTTCTTAATTATGAATTAAGATGAGGGAGTTATGTCCACATTCAACTCATAGGGTAGCTGAAACGCCTCTGACTTCACATGGATTAAAACCCTTCAAAACGGCTCTGTTTGGTATAATGGTCTTCATGAGAGTTAAAGCTCTTTGTTTGATCTTTCATTTGCCACCGGTTTCAGTTCCAACCGACATCTACAGCCCAAGTTATGGCCCAATCTTCATGACCAGTTCAGGTTCCAGTGACAGCAATTATGTTCTGACTTCAAGGCACAATGTGACCCACTATACATCCAATTCAGCATCTGAGTTCTTCATGAAAGTTGTTGGGCTTCCTTTTAGCTTTCCTGTTCTGACTCCTGCGTTTCTATTTTTATAAGAGGGCCGCACGTCACGGCCTAGGCGTGATGGCCTCTGTTTCAGGTGTACTTCCCTTCTTGCTCTTCTTATTGCCCTGAAAAATAGAAAATAACATAAGTACTTTATTTAACTCTAAATCAACTAAATTAACCTAAAAACACTTTACAGACTCAAAATACTACTTAAGGACAATCAAGTCTAATTTGGGCGCAAATGATATAAAATTAGCACAAAGCCAAGGTTTTTATTAGTTATAAAACCAGTCAACCAGAGGCTTATCAAAATACCCCAAACTTAAACTTTGCTTGTCCCCAAGCAAACTACACTCAAAAACTTAAAAAGACTCAAGACCTGGCAAGCTCAAAAGATTCAATCAACTTTCGCACAGATTTCAAGCAATTTATCAAAATATTTTTCAATGTTCCCCCCTTTCAAACAAAACAATCCCCACATTCATTTATTCTAAACAGTTGAGAAATTAATCATTCAGACAATCAGAAATCTAAGCAGGGGGTCTAAGTTACACACAAGAGGGAGATCACCAAATTCAAACAACTGCCTTCCTCACAAGGGAAATTTGTGTTCACTCATTCGCTCAGTTTGTCAGGCTAACAACATTCACTTAATTTCACTTTTAAGAGCACTTCCCATAAATTTGATTTTCATCTCAAAATGGTCCCCACAGAAAACATGCAAGCAACATCAAAAGGACTTTTATGGGTTGTAATGGGGCCTGGCTAAGGGTAGAATATACAAAGGTACTAGGCTGAAGACCCTAGGAACTAAGAGAGCATGAAACATTTTTACACTTTGAATTTAACTCAAGTTCCTTTTTCATTTTTCATTTTGCTTTGGGTGACTACAACCTTAATATTTCTTTTTGGCATTTTTCCACTTTTAATTTTTTTCTTTTCATTTTTTTCTTTTTTTTATTTTTTTTTCATTTTTTTTCTTTTTTCAATCCCAAACAACACATTACTGTAGCCACCCCAAACTTAATTTCTTACAACCAATCTCTTGCTAAGCTTCCATGCTCTCCTAATCCTAAGATCGGGTTCACATGGTTTTTCAGATTTTTAGGCTTGTAACATGAGGTTATCAAGAATTAACAGGCTAATAGGCTCAATGGGGCTAACTAAGGAACATGCATTAGGAATTGGTTATTTTAGGCTAAGTAGTTATTTACAAAGAAAATGCCTAAATCATATGAAGCAAACACATAATCATGCAAATCAAAAAGAGATTCAATCAAATCCAGGGAAGTGCAACTTGAAAGTGATTTTCACACAGTTTAAAAAAACATGTTGGAGGCTCAAAACCTCACCTGGACATTCATGATGATTGTTTGAAAGAGATACTATCCCTAGTGTGTGCTTCCTATCACCCCAAACTTATCATTCATCATGCCATCATAACAAAATCCCAAAGTTCAGTTTTCAATTTCACATGGGAATCACATTTCAAAATTTTTTCAGTTAGGGGGAATCATTACATATCAATCATGCAAGCAATCTGTGCAACATCAATCAAAATCTAACAAACTTGCCAACAAAAGACTCAACACACAAATGCTCCTGAGCTTCTCAGATTATTCAGGAGCTTTATTCAAAGAAAAGAAAACTTTATTCAAAGAAAAGAAAAACTACAACTAATTCCCTCCCCCACACTTAAAACATGCATTGTCCCCAATGAACAACAAAATTATAAGATCATAGTGAGGGAAAGGAAAAGAGTACTCCCTGATCAAGTGCAGTGTAAGCGGGAGCTGTCACCTGGATCCCATTCCTTGCAGTCTAAGTCCAAAGAGGTAGAGAGGGCCTCCGGTCTTGCTTCATCTTCTTCTTGTTTCTCATCCACTGCACTGACAATTTCATTACCTGCTAAACATGCAGCAATCTCAGCACAAACCACAAAATGGTTAGCGTTAGTACAATCAAGAAAAGAAAGAATATCATCACAGCCAGAATTAAGTGGAAAATTAGAAAACAAGTTCTCATGAGTGTCCTCAATAGTCTCAGATATCAGCTCAATGTGGAATACAGAGTGCTCTTCCGCTGGATGTTTCATGGCATCAAATATGTTAAACTTTGCAACTATATCCCCAAACTTCATAGACATGGTCCCATCACCCACATCAATGTTAGTCTTGGCTGTCTTCATGAATGGCCGGCCCAGGATGATTGGTGATTTACTGGAGTGTGTCTCGCTTGCCATGTCCAAGATGTAGAAATCAGCTGGAAAGATCAGATCATCAACTTGCACTAATACATCTTCCACCATTCCCATGGGGCGGGCACAGGTCCTGTTGGCCAACTGAATGGTGATACCTGTGTACTTCAAAGGACCAAGATCCAGTTTATTAAAGATGGAGGTAGGCATGACATTGATAGATGCTCCCAAGTCCAACATGCAGTTTTCAAACTTCTTGTCCCCAATAGTGCATGGGATAGTGAAGGTGCCTGGATCCTTGCACTTCGGTGGCAGTGCCTGGGTGAAAGCAACAACTCTTTCTGGCTTAGACTGGATAAGCGCTGAGACATTTCTTCCCATGTCAACCCTCTCATTAGTCTTCATCTTCCTCTTGTTGGTGCATAGGTCCTTGAGAAATTTTGCATATCTGGGCACTTGCTTGATCACATCCAACAGAGGGATATTAACACCCACCTTTCTTAAAACATCAAGAATCTCCTTCTCTTTATTCTCACCACCCATCTTCAAATTTTTCTGAATTCTGTGTGGGAATGGAATGGGTGGTCTATACACTCTCTCAGTTTCAACTTCAACCACAGGCTTAGGAGTAACTTCAACAGTAGGCTCAGGAGTAGCCTTCATAGTTTCTTCATTCTTTCCAGAAGTGGCCTCAACAACCTTTCCAGACCTCAGAGATATAGAACTCACATTGGGGTTGGAGGCATTAGGATTGATCACTGGCTGTGCTGGCAGCTGGGTTGTTCTTTGACCTTGCTTTATATTATTTATGTCTGTAGCCATCTGTCCAATCTGTGTATGCAATGCCTGAATACTCGCATCCGTTCTCTGCTGAAATTGTGCCTGTGAGGCCTGGGAATCGTGCCTCGGAATCGTCCCATTTTTGCTTTGGAAAAGTGTAGTCATTTGTGCATTCAATTGTGAAGTTATTTGCTTGCACATATCATCAACTGACGGTCCGGACGGTGCAGAAGTGGTCACTGGAGGATTCTGAGGTGCCATCGGTTGTTGGGATGAGTTCCCATACCGCAGATTAGGATGATTACTCCAGCTGGGATGGTACCTATTTGTTGGAAGATCCGGAATGTCAGATCTGCATTCGGTTATTGCCCCGATTATACGGATGGACTGCAAAGGCTTGAGGTGATTCGAGAATTGATCCTCCTTGCAAAATAGGACAAGCTTCATAAGGGTGCTCAGGAGAACTACACATGCCACACAATACCGCAGGCTGCACCCTATCCATTGCCAATTTCTCTACCAAGGAAGTGAGCCTGTCAATTCTATCATCACGGTCATGGCTGGAAGAAGAAGTGCGGATCTCATGTACACCTCTAGTCTCAATGCAGAATTTCTTCTTGTAGTGAATTGCTGGGAATTTAATGACATGTTCTCAATGAGTTGCTTGGCCAGAGATGGAGTCTTGTCAACCAATGCTCCCCACTAGCAAAGATCCAAAATATTCCTATCCATAGGCTGCAATCCTTCATAAAAATATTGGATGAGGAGCTGTTCGGAAATTTGGTCTTGGGGGCAACTAGATGTCAACCGCTTGAACCTCTCCCAATACTCGGCTAGCGACTCATTTCCTTGCCTTATTCCACTGATTTCTTTCCTAATTGCAGCTCTGGAGGCGGGAAAATATTTCTCCAGGAAGAGCTTCTTCAAGTCGTTCCATGTGGTAATGGAATTCGGCGCAAGGTATAAAAGCCAATCTTTTGCAGCTCCTGGAGTGAGAATGGAAAAGCCTTCAACTTGATATGATCCTCGCCATTCTCCTTCGGCCTCAAAGTTGTGGAGCGGACAACTTGGAACTCCTTCAAGTGCTTGTGTGGATCTTCACCGCAAGACCATTAAATCTAGGCAACAAATGGATTAGCCCAGATTTTAACTCAAAAGGGGTGTCAGCACCAGGATAAGCAATGCACAAACCATTGTAATTCACATCAGGGGCAGCAAGCTGCCTCAAAGTCCTTTGATCTCCCATATTTTCAAAAGCAGTTTTAAAATTGGAATCACTACTAGTGCTAGCCCGAAATTCCCTACGGAGTGTGTGCAATGTTCTTTCAATTTCCGGGTCAAAATCACACAGTTCAGGGCAATGAGACCTAGTAGCCAGACCAATTCAAAACAGAACAGAAAATAAAAGAAAGAAAAGAAAATAAAATAAAAACAAATTGCGAAAAATAACTACTCAAAGTCCCCGGCAACGGCGCCAATTTTTGGTCGCGCTGTCGTCACGCGCCAAAAAGAACGAGCGATTATTAAAATAATGTAGTATAGAGCGACAACTCGGATATCGTCTCTCAAGGACTCTTTAGTGTTGTTATTATTAACAGAAAATCAAAAGTTAGTTTTTGGGGGGTTTTGAGATTGAAATAAAATAAAGAAAACAAAACAATGAAAACAAAGCAGTTAAAGAGAATAGCAAATAAACTAAAGACGATTAACCTACTGTTCTCGGTTTCCCACTATCATTGGTTCATATAAATCCAAGCCCTAAGCAGATTCTAATCCCCTCTCAGTTGTAGCAACAATTAACAAACGAAATCGCTACTACGGATACATGTTCCTATTCCCGAATTAAAAAAACGGGGTTAAGCCCTCATGAACTAAACGAACATGAATGAACACACGCGAATTAAACAAACGCGATTAAGTATAGGAACATAGCATCACTGAAATGAATCAACACAACACTACACACTCCTGAATTAAACAAACATAAATGTATAACATGGTATTGAAAAGAGAAAAGCAAATAAAACAGGAAATACAGAACCTCAAATGTAAATGGAAACCAATCCCAGTAGATTAATCTAGGAGACTAGCTCTCCATTACAGAAGGAAAACAATAACTAAAGATAAAACAAAAGACTAACTATTCTAAAAACTAGCCAAGAAACTAGCCAAAACTGACTAGCCTCCCAACCCAGCCTAACTATGACTAACTCCTCTCTCAATATCTGAATGCTCCTTTTATTAACTTCAACCTCTGCCTCTTAGCTTTCCAAAACCACTTAATTTTCTTAATTATGAATTAAGATGAGGGAGTTATGTCCACATTCAACTCTTAGGGCAGCTGAAACGCCTCTGACTTCACATGGATTAAAGCCCTTCAAAACGGCTCTGTTTGGTATAATGGTCTTCATGAGAGTTAAAGCTCTTTGTTTGATCTTTCATTTGCCACCGGTTTCAGTTCCAACCGAATCTACAGCCCAAGTTATGGCCCAATCTTCATGACCAGTTCAGGTTCCAGTGACAGAAATTATGTTCTGACTTCAAGGCACAATGTGACCCACTATACATCCAATTCAGCATCTGAGTTCTTCATGAAAGTTGTTGGGCTTCCTTTTAGCTTTCCTGTTCTGACTCCTGCGTTTCTATTTTTATAAGAGGGCCGCACGTCACGGCCTAGGCGTGATGGCCTCTGCTTCAGGTGTACTTCCCTTCTTG
The DNA here is from genome assembly GCA_030762895.1 of Sophora flavescens. Taxonomy (NCBI): domain Eukaryota; kingdom Viridiplantae; phylum Streptophyta; class Magnoliopsida; order Fabales; family Fabaceae; genus Sophora; species Sophora flavescens. The sequence goes on along the minus strand of CM061063.1, from coordinate 265,422,673 downwards.
CTCTTCTTATTGCCCTGAAAAATAGAAAATAACATAAGTACTTTATTTAACTCTAAATCAACTAAATTAACCTAAAAACACTTTACAGACTCAAAATACTACTTAAGGACAATCAAGTCTAATTTGGGCGCAAATGATATAAAATTAGCACAAAGCCAAGGTTTTTATTAGTTATAAAACCAGTCAACCAGAGGCTTATCAGTGATGGTTTCTGACTTGGGCACCTCTTCATTTACTGATTCATCACGGCCGTGATAGCCATCACGGCTAGGCCGTGATCGTTTCTGACTTTTCCAACTAACAGGTCACGGCCGTGACAGCCATCAGGCTAGGCCGTGATCGTTTCTGACTTTTCCAACTGATTCATCAGGGCCGTGATAGCCATCACGGCTAGGCCGTGATCGTTTCTGACTTTCGGAGATCTGGCACAGCTAACACGTCACGGCCGTGATAGCCATCACGGCTAGGCCGTGACAGCTTCTGACTTTTGGCTCAATTCTTTCTTCACTCATTGCTCCTCACGGTAGTGAGGCCATCACGCTGCTAAAGGCCGTGATACTCTCTGCTTGGCTCAATTTCTTATCTTTTAAAGCTTTAAGTCATCCAAGCTTCATACTTGCTAATTCTTGGGCATTTAATCATGAATATCTGCAAAACAACACACAATACCACCTTATCCGTTCCAAAAGGAAAAACTAAACAAAATAAACACTAAAATGGCCTAACTATATGCAAATGCATGCAGAAATCTACATGGAGAATGAGGTGAATTCACACTCATCAGTGCTTTTATAGCCAATATGGATATGTAACTCTGAAGTCGTTCAACCTAAGTTAGTATGGATCCACATGGATAGATGCAGTAGTGGAGTAGCATTGCATTGTACTGCATAGCATACTATATGTTGATGTATGTTGATAAATATATGCTGATGTATGTTATGATGATGCCATGCTTGTTATTACCTTACTTCCTATCGCCTTGCCGAATATGTTTACATGATTTTTACTCCCCTCTGTTTGTTTTCTTGTTTGTTTGGCCTGATTGGCTTTGTACAGAGGATGACGAGAAGCCCAGAGAGGAGTGACTCCGAGGAGCCGCCACTCATAGTTAGGGTTTTTATATTGTTCAGTTAGTTTTATTCAGTTGTATTCCGAGGATATTTTCCGGAACGGTTGTATCAGCTCTGAATTGTGACATCGGGGTTGGGTTGTTTATGTTTTATGTTTATCGTTGTTTTAATTTGGTTTTATATTTTCCGTCTTTTGTGAACTCGTTCATGTGGGACTTTTCTACCCATGGACAAATGTTTTTAATTTATTCAGTAAATGCATGTATTGTTTTGCTTCATAATTATCTTTTGAGCTTTATAACATGCGGGGTAGAAGGGTGTCACATTTAGTGGTATCAGAGCAGTTTGGCCCTGTCCGGACGTGGTATGAGTCTGTTGTGAGTCTATTGTGTACTATAGTTTCAATTGTCTATACTTGTTATAGAAAATGATGTTTTAAGTTAGTTGCTTGTAGCTTTTATCCGCTTAAGTTTCTGTATAGAAGAGTTGTTTTGGACGTGTACAGGAACTTATGGCAGGTAGAGGACGCACCGATCAGGAAATCGCCGACGTGTTGGCACTCATTGTCAATGCAATCGGTCAGGTCAACCATAACACCAACAATCGTGGGCCAGCTGAGTTTCAGGGCTTGGACAAGTTTCAGAGGAACAACCCTCCGTCGTTCAAGGGGGCGTATGACTCGGAAGGAGCTTTGCTGTGGTTAAGGGAGACTAAGAAGATCTTCCGAGCTATGGATTGCAACGATCAGCAGAAGCTCATATTTTCTACCTTCATTTTGACTGAGGAGGCTAAGCATTGATGGGACAACTGCAAGCAGAGGTCGATGTCAGTTGGTGACTATGCAGCTAAGTTTGAGGAACTGGCGAGGTACTACACTCCTTATCAGCATGAGACAGATGACCGCTCCAAGTGCGTCAGGTTTGAAGCTGGGCTCCGACCTGAGATCAAGCAGGCAATCAACTACCAAGAGATCAGAATCTTCCCAATATTGGTCAACAAGTGCAGGATCTATGAGGATGCCAGTCAGTTCAGAGTTGACAGTTCCAGAGGATCGGATAGTCAGAGTGGCAAGAGGACTAATCAGAAAGACAAGGGTAAGCAGCGGTATGCTGCAACCGGCAAGGACTTCAAGCAGAGTGGCAAGAAGCCACAGCTTCAGCAGGATTGATTTAGGGACGGGTTCTCTAATGCCTCTAGACCCATGAGATGTGGCAAGTGTGGTGCTTCGGATCACTTTTCGTCTAAGTGCAAGGAGGCAGCTGTGATTTGCTTCAGGTGTGGTAAGTTGGGTCACATCAGCCGTGAATGTGAGGGAGCCAAGGCAGAGCCTCCCAGCGCTAGTAAGAATCAGAAGTCTCAGGCCAATAGATTGATGACCACTGGGAGAGTCTTTACTCTTAGTGGAGTTGAAGCCTCCGAGTTCGATGACTTGATTCAAGGTACATGTTTTATTGATGGAACTCAATTAACTGTATTGTATGATTTGGGTGCTACTCACTGATTCATATCACATAATAGGGTCAAGAGTCTTGGTTTATCTGTTACCTTTCTTGAGTTTGATTTGCTTGTATCTACACCCAAAAACAAACCTGTTTCCACTTCTTATGCATGCAAGAACTTTCATATAGTCATAAATGATAAAACCTTTGTTGCTGATCTTGTATGCCTACCCCTTAAAGACCTTGATATCATTCTTGGCATGGACTGGTTATCAGCCAACCACGTTCTTCTGAACTGTTTTGATAAAACCCTGATTTTTGGAACTTCGACGGAGTCTAAGAATCCGGACCTTCTCTCTGCCAATCAAGTTCAAGCTTCGATGAAAGACGAAACCCAAGTATACATGAGGATAGCTTCCCGGGAAGTAGAGAGCAACCCTCCTGATGTCACCAGCTTGCATGTTGTGCGGGCGTTTCTTGAAGTATTCCCGGGGGATGTTTATAACTTACCCCCAGAGAGAGATGTTGAGTTTAGTATAGATTTAGTGCTGGTACCGGGCCAATTTTCATAGCACCCTATCGAATGTCTCCTCTAGAGCTAGCCAAGTTGAAGGAACAGTTGGAGGACCTGATGAAGAAACAGTTCATTAGGCCCAGTGTGCCTCCGTGGGGAGCACCTGTGTTGTTGGTAAAGAAAAAGGATGGTAGCGTGAGGTTGTGTGTCGACTATCGGTAGTTCAACAAGGTGACCATAGAGAATCGGTATCCCCTCCCTAGGATTGATGATCTCATGGATCTGTTGATGGGCGCTTGAGTCTTTTCTAAGATAGATTTGAGGTCAGGGTACCATCATATTCGGGTTAAGTCTGAGGACATCCGGAAGACAGCGTTCAGGACACAATATGGTCACTATGAGTACTTGGTTATGCCCTTTGGTGCGACCAATGCTCATGCGGTCTTCATGGACTACATGAACAAGACCTTTCACCCTTACTTGGATAAGTTTGTGGTGGTGTTCATAGATGACATCTTAGTGTACTCCAAGAGCAAGGAGGAACATGAGGAACACCTGAGGGTTGTCTTGCAGACCCTTAAGGAAAAGTAATTGCACGCTAAGTTGTATAAGTGTGAGTTCTGGTTAGAGGAAGCGAGCTTCTTAGGACATGTCATCTCTAAGGGTGGCATAGCAGTGGACCCAGCTAAGGTAGAGACGGTGCTCCAGTGGGAAGCGCCGAAGTCTGTAATCGAGATTAGAAGTTTCTTGGTGTTAGCCAGGTATTATAGGCGATTCATAGAAGGTTTCTCTAAGATATCTTTACCCTTAACCTGTCACACCAAGAAGGGACAGTTGTTTGTGTGTGACTCCAAGTGTGAAGAGAGTTTCCAAACCCTTAAGGATAGGTTGACATCAGCACCAGTGTTAGTCCTGCCAGATCCTATTGAACCCTTCGTAGTTTACTGCAATGCTTCTAAGCAAGGGTTAGGTGGTGTGTTGATACAGAATGATAAGGTAGTTGCTTATGCTTCTAGGTAGTTAAAAACCCATGAGAAGAACTACCCTACCCATGACCTAAAGCTAGGAGCTGTGGTATTTACCTTAAAGATCTGGAGGCATTACTTGTATGGATCAAGGTTCGACGTGTTTAGTGATGATAAGAGTTTGAAGTATCTCTTTGATCAGAAGGAGTTGAACATGAGGCACCGTAGGTGGATGGAGTTCTTAAAGGATTATGACTTCGAGCTGAACTATCACCCAGGAAAGGCCAATGTAGTGGCTGATTCCTTGAGTAGGAAGACCTTGCACATCTCCGCTTTGATGATTAGGGAGATGGATCTGATTGAGGAGTTTAGAGACCTTAGTCTAGCTTGTGTGTTTACCCCTAAGAGTATTAGGCTTGGTACCTTGAAGGTTACCAACAGCTTGATGGATCAGATTAGAGAGGGTCAGAAATTAGATAAGTTTCTCTTAGACCAGCGAGAGTTGCTTGCTCAGGGTAGAGATCTTAGCTTTAAGGATGGCAGTGATGGTGTCTTGAGGTTTAAGGATAAAGTGTGCATACCAGATGTTCTCGAGCTTAGGAAGTTGATCCTTGAAGAAGGACATAGGAATGGACTGAGTGTGCACCCAGGTGCCACTAAGATGTATCAGGACCTTAAGAGTATGTTTTGGTGGCCTAGGATGAAGAAAGATGTGATTGAGTTTGTCTATGCTTGTTTAGTGTGCCAGAAGGCTAAGATAAAATATCAGAAGCCATCGGGTAAGTTGCAACCTTTGAGCATCCCAGGATGGAAATGGGATAGCATCTCCATGGATTTTGTGTTTGGACTCCCTAGGACTCCAGCTGGTTTTGAGGCTATATGGGTTGTGGTGGATAGACTGACTAAGTCTGCCCATTTTATCCCGATGAATATGGAGTATCCTTTAGAGAAGTTAGCTAAGCTGTACATCAGAGAGATAGTTAGGCTACATGGTGTACCCTCTAGCATAGTATTAGATAGAGACTCGAGGTTTACCTCCAGGTTTTGGGATAGTTTGCAAGATGCTTTAGGGACAAAGCTGAGGCTTAGTTCAGCTTACCACCCATAAACTGATGGCAGTCTGAGCGGACCATCCAGTCCTTAGAGGACTTGTTGAGGGCTTATGTGCTAGAGCAGTCAGGTAGTTGGGACAAGTTTTTGCCCCTGATAGAATTCACCTACAACAACAGCTTCCATTCCAGCATTGGGATGGCACCTTATTAGGCTCTTTATGGGAGGAGATGTAGGACACCCTTGTGTTGGAGTGAACCTAGTGATAGTGTGGTGCTAGGACCAGAAATAGTCCAGGAAACAACAAAAAAGATCAGGTTGGTTCAGGAAAAGATGAGAGTTGCACAGAGTAGGCAGAAAAGCTACCATGATAAATGGAGGAAGGTGCTCGAATTCCAGGAAGGCGATCATGTATTCTTGAAAGTTACCCCGATGATTGGAGTTGGAAGAGTGATGAAGGTGAGGAAACCTACTCCGAGGATCATTGGTCCATATAAGATCCTCAAAAGAGTCTGCGAAGTCACCTACTAGATAGCCTTACCATCGTTCTTGTCAAACCTCCACAATGTTTTTCATGTGTCTCAACTCAAAAAGTATGTCCATGACCCTAGTCACGTGATAGTGCCCGACACTATACAATTAAAAGAGAACTTTACTTTTGAGGTGTTACCCCTACGAGTCGAGGATAAGAGGGTGAAGCAGCTAAGAGGCAAGGAGATTCCTTTGGTCAAAGTAGTTTGGAGTTGGGGAAACTGAGGAAAGCGCTACCTGGGAGCTGGAAAGCAAGATGATGGAGGCATACCTGCACCATTTCGCTTGAGGTACGTAGAAATTTTGAGGACGAAATTTGTATGAGGGGGGTGGAATTGTAACACCCTGCTTTTCATAAGTGCTTTTATAAAGCCCGTTTGGTTGTTTAAGTTGGTTTTGTTAAGTTTAAGTTGTTAGCTAAGGGCTAGGTGGGAATTTAGCTTAAAAATTCCTTTCTGGTACCTAAGCACGACCGTGCTTAGTGTCCAGCACGGCCGTGCTTGGCCCGTGTTTTGTGACCTTTTGAGTCACAAGCACGGCTGTGCTTGTTAGTAAGAACGACCGTGCACCCATGTGGATCCTGTCTCGCTGACGCTAAGTCCAGCACAGCCGTGCTTCGTGCACATACTATATATACTTGCACAGAAACTGAGGGTTACGTGGAAACCCTATTTTAGTAAGCTGCCTCCCTAGTGTGGCCATAACGGTTTTATTCCCTATTTCCATCATACTCATTCAGTTTCTTGAGTATTGGAGATCTTTGGGGAGCCTTGTTTCATCTGTGCCTGATATATAGAGGTAAGGTCTTTCCCGTTAGTGTTTCCTTTTTCTTGTTTGGAATTGGACACTAATGGTTTTGTGTTTTGTTGTTCCAAGGCTTGATTTGGGATTGAGCCACTCGAAGGGAAAGAACTAGTTTGCTGTTTGGAGTTTCGTGAGAGCTACCTTCAATCTAGGTATGGGGAGAAGGGTAGTGTATTCATTAGGCAGTGGAGGTAGTGTAAGATAAAGGGGTTCCCATGACCCCGGTTTTTGTCAGTTTGTTTGTCTATGTGATATATGATGATTATATGATGAATGTGTTATAGCTGTTTCGGTGTATGCTTCATATTCATGTTCATGATATGCCCTTGATGTTTACGTTGATTGTATTGATATGGAGATGATGACATGATGATTATGATTATTGTTGCTAAGATGATTGGTTGATGATTTAAGATATGGTTGTTGAATGTTGGTTGAGTAGTGATAATGATAAGATGAAATAATCTGGAAAATATGCTGTTAATAATGTTTTAAAATTAATGGATAAAAGACCCTAAGATCAGGCTAACAAACTCGGTTAGTTTCTTCCCAGAATAGCGCAATCGTGCATTAAGCACGACCGTGCTGACAAGGAGCACGACCGTGCTCCCAGTTAAAATTCTGGAAAGTGACCGCGCTTTATGCACGGTCGTGCAGGACAAGGAGCACGACCTTGCATTTATGCATGATCGTACCTACCAGGAAGCACGACCGTGCTGCTGAGCACGGCCGTGCATGAATGGAAGCACGACCATACTTCACTTATGTGACCAGCAAGGCCGTGCAGGGGACAAGCATGCCCGTGCTCCCCTAACAGACAGGGATGGAATTAAATGACTTAATAGGGGTTTTAACCCCAATCTTCCCGATAATATGATGACGCTACGATGAACCAATGATAAAAGGTTAAATAACTTGGTTAATGATTAAATAAGATAATTAAGGATGATAAGATGGTTAAGTCAGTATCCGCTGGGTTACCACAAGTTGTTGAAGTCTTGTGTGCTTATTGGCCCAAGCATGTTGATGTTGAAGTCTTGGGTGCTTATTGGCCCAAGCACGTTGATGTTGAAGTCTAGGGTTCTTATTGGCCCAAGTATGTTGACTATGTTGATGTTGAAAGTCTTGGGAGCTTTTTGGCCCGAGCAAGGAGGTGGTTGATCTTGTTTGTTGTTGTGCCATTGCATAGAGCATTGGAGTTGATGTTGAGGCGGAGGTTCGACATAAGGGAGGTCGCCCAAGAGTACGCTGATCAGGCCATCCACGATAGGTCACCCAAGGTTTGGTGATCGTGTGCCCCCGTGATGAGGCATCCGATGGTTTGATGCGTTGGCTATCCATGGGGTTCACCCGATGGTTTGGTGGACTGCCGGTGTTGGTGCTTTTATGGCCAATACGGATATGTATCTCCGAAGTCGTTCATCCTGAGTTAGTCGGGATCCACATGCATAGATGGAGTAGTGTTGCATTGCACTGTATAGGATACTTGATGTTGATTATATTGATGTATGTTGATAAATATATGCTGATGTATATTATGATGATGCCATGCTTGTTGTTACCTTACTTCCTATCTCCTTGCCGAATATGTTTACATGATTCTTACTCCCCTCTGTTTGTTTGCTTGTGTGTTTGACCTGATTGACTTTGTACAGAGGATGACGAGAAGCCCATTAGCCTAGAAAGGAGTGACTCTGAGGAGCCGCCACTCATAGTTAGGGCTTTTATATTGTTTAGTTAGTTTTATTCAGTTGTATTCCGAGGATTTTTTCCAAAACGGTTGTACCAGCTCTGAATTGTGACATTGGGGTTGGATTGTTTATGTTTTATGTTTATCGTTATTTTAACTTGGTTTTATATTTTCCGAGTTTTGTGAACTCATTCGTGTGGGACTTTTCTACCCATGGACAAATGTTTTTAATTTATTCAGTAAATGCATGTGTTGTTTTGCTTTATAATTATCTTTTGAGCATTATAACATGCGGGGTAGAAGGGTGTCACAACCACCACCGCCCTCCACTTCCTCTCTCCCTGAACTTAAGCCCCTCATGTCCGAACCTAGACCCCTTCGTCGCCGGTGCTGGTGTCCGCCGTAACTCCGACACCGGTCTTGTTCCCTCCGCTGCAAAGGTATGTTCTTTTTCCCCCCCCCCCCCTTTTTTCATCATGATTTATAAATTATGTTGCTTTTGAATTATTTTTTCACTTTATTTTATACTTGTATGTTTCATAAAGATATGATTTTTCCATATAATTGTTCTAACTTTTATCTAAAAGATTGTGACCAAAATGGATTTACTGAGATACTGTATCTACAAAACGTATGTTCTTTGTTGCTGATAAGAAAAGGAAAAAAATGTATTTAATTGAAAGTTGAAACCGAGAGTGACCATTCAGCTAGAACCTGGTTTAAGTTTAAAGAAATATGACAATACAAGCTACAAAGCAGAACTGAGGATAAAGGTTTTGGGTTTTTACTGTAAAATTTCGATGAAAGATATAAGCCCATGATTCTTGGATTATGCAATTCTAGCATAATCTGTAGAGCTGTCCAGCTTTACACAATGTTCAATCGAACACCAAAGTCGACACTGACCCCATGTTTCGGTGACGGAATTACGACGGACGCCGGCACCGGCAACGGAGGGGTCTAGGTTCGGACAGGAGGGGCTTATGTTCAAGGAGAGGGGAGGTGGAGGAATGGAAGGGGCGGTGATGGTTGTGGTGGTGGAGGAGGGAGGCCATAGGTGGTGGAGAGAAGGGATCCAAATGTGGGTATTTTGTATTTACTTTAATACTTAATATTGTATTTCTTTTGCAAATGACCATTTGACCAGATCCAACCATCTTTGAAAAGTCAAAGGGACCCTTGTGACAAGTGGATGAATCATGTTTTGACACATGGGTGGTGCACCACTGCACCACTGCACCACTTTGGTGAGTGGTGCACCTTAGACGCACCCTTCAATACCAACTGAGTGTGTATTTGGATGAGCGTTTGACAAACGTGATTTTGGATAGAATTGACTATGTAGAATTAATTTCAATACAATTGAGTTTGAAGAGAAGTGATTTATGTTTGGATGTTTTTAATTTAAAAGCAAGTTCGATGTGAAACTTAGAGTAAATTTTTCGTAGCTTCTACTAGAATCACGTTTGAAGGCAAAATCAATTTTGCCATACAAGAACCAAACATATCTGTTTTTACCAAAATCACATTTGATAGAGGCAGAAGCACTTGTGGTGTCTTCAAAAGTGGAACCAAACTATTCTCTCTCTAACTTCAAACCCTCTCCCTTCTCTCTACACACAACCGCGTGCCACTACTAGATGGGCTGGTTTTGGGCCATTTTTTGGGCCTGGAATCACCCCTTTACTTCATTTTTATCTAAATAAGCGGTTTTTCCACATAGATCTGATTTTTTTTCGCGTTTTTCATGTTTTTCGTCATCTTTGTGCGGCGGTATTGTTGTGTCATGACCCAAATTTTGTGGCCATGACTGGCCGAAAAGGAAAGTCTCTCTTTCCTCTTCGCAGCCTCATAAGCATACCAAAATTCGTTTCATTCAAAGAAAATGATTACATTCATTAATTACAACATAACGAATATAATACATCAGAGTAACTAAATAGCGTAAATTACAAAGTCCTCTTAAAAACTATATATACTTGAACTATGGGTCTCAACCCATTAAAAAGTTATCCACATGACATCCAAGGCTTCCGCAACCTCATAGATACCTGCATCTGAAATGTTAAGCGTGGGGTGAGTCCACTGACTCGGTGAGGGAGTTTCCCCCAAACACATGCAATCACATAAAGTAACACAATCAGGCAAGCACTAGATCAAATAATTAGATAATCATTCTCAATCTACACATCATAAACATCTTGACGTATGGAAAAATGTCTCATAAACTAACAAGATACGGTTTGGGTATCTTGCCCCTCAAGATAGTACTTGTGGAATCTCTTGCACTACATTATTTTCTCAAATCCAAGTCTTTCTCATAAGGTGATACAAATCATGTCATATACATCGAATCTTTGGGTCCACTTGGGGTTGTTAACTCAAGTTCCCCCGTCCCGACGGTTTTAATTTCGTACCCCGGAGATACCGCACCCTCTGGCAAACATCAACATCCCTCCTCAACGCTCGGGGTATCTAACGAGTCCCCTCATCCCCGATGGTGATATTTATATACCGAAGCCTCCCGCTCCCCGATTGGCCTACCCAAAGATTCATAATCATCATTTATCAAATCCATTCCATCAAGTACTTTCCATAAGTTTTCAACCGCACACCTCAATCATTCATTACCAACAAGCATATTTAACAATCTCGTAGTCAACATATATCATATTTAACATTCATCAATAACATAATCAACTTTTTGTTTTGTTTTGAAGCGAGTATTACATAATCAACTTATTTCATTACTCGATATTTCGAGTATATAAAATATCATAGCAGTTTAACACCTTAATCTCACATTAGACATTTCATATAGTGCATTCTTAAACAATATATATGAACCTACTCTACGAGGAACACTTTAACAATACTTCTAATAGTAATATTTCAACCATGAGATGACTAAATAATTTACCTCATTTTCTTATCAATCTGGCACATCCAATAGCATTTATCACAATCATATAATATAACCTACCAATAAAATTATCCACTCAATCCAGTACACAATATTTTCAATATCTCATGTAGAATAATCTCAATCTCATAACAAATACTACAATTGTAACTTCTCATCATCATCAAAATGCATGAACATAAACAAGCATATCTAGTAGTAACTTCCACAAAATTTAAAAATATCTCCAAGGTTAATAAAATTCTAAATAATTTCTAGGCCATCATATAACATGTTACTACTCTAAAAATAAATTTTATAACTCAAACAACTTATCCAGTCCTCGAGTAAATTCAAAACCGAAACATGCATAGAAAGTTCAAAAGCTTTCAATTATTGAGCTATTAAAAGTAACGGTTTTTCTACCCTATCAAACGAATTCGGTTTTGCCTCAAAATTAATATGCAGATCCTTGACATATTTGTATTTGGTCCAAAACGATCACCAATCAATACAGAAAAATCAAATAAAATTCGTATTCTGCCCAGAAATTTTTAGCAAGCACTATTTGTCATATATAGTGTCATGGGAAGGTCAAAACTTAATGAAACTTCACCAAATTTAATATGCAAGAATCTAATACATATATAAACAGTCTCCAAGTGGTCCCATGTCAATATCATGTCTCAAACATTCCCAGTCAGATAGAACCATGTTCTTCACAAAAATTTCCTGAAATTTACAAGCTTTCACATTTAACATGTTCTAAGTCATTCAAATCCATATGAAGCTTGGTTAACTCAAATATCACTTATCTAATAGTTATCCAACTCCATAATCAGATCTAAACATGCATCTAAACCAAAATCTTGAGCAACATAGAAAACACAAATAGGAACATTATTAAACACAAGGTTTAAGATCAATTTCGTCTTCAATGACCCAAATCTAAAAAACCCACGGGAATAACTCTAAATCCCCAAAATAAACAATCAAACAAACAATGAACACCAAAATCCCTCACCTTAAAGCATGAATTAGTTGAGCTTTCGATGACCCACATGAAAAATGAAGAAGAGGAGTGTGAAGACCAAGCTCAAAGCTCTCCAATGGCACCTTCTCCTCCAAGCTCCCTCACACTTTCTCACTCTAAGTTCTCTCTCTAGGGTTTCAAAAAGAAGAAAAAAAATGAAGGAGGAAGGGGATGACACTCCTTAACCTAACCTTCACTTTGGGCCTTAGGTAGACAAAGGCCCACAATCCCATAAAACACTAATGTCATTACTTAAGTTAACTTAATTTAATTACTAAGGTGTGTCGTTATAATCCTCATTTAAATTAATTATTAAATATTTCTCCAAAACATTGTTGATCATCATGTAATTAATTAATTACGAACATATTTATAACTAAAAAAAAATTATCATCTATTTATACAAAAGAAATTTTGAGCTTATAGAATAATGTCACTTAAAGTCTTTAATTAAATTATTAAAATTTCTGGTATTACATGTTGTTCGTCTTCTTGGTGAGGTGTTGTTTGGTTTCCCGTCTTGGTGCGTTGTTCATTTGATTCAGATTGGCAGATTTACTTCGATCCATCACATATGTGATCAAGAATTGGGCGTCAATGTTACAAATCCGGAGACATGGGTATTCCAGTGACTTTGATTTTGCCACTTTTGTAGACATTTTGATTTTGTTGTGTTATGTTATTAGCCTGGGTGCTGTGAGTTTGTTCGCAGAGTCATCCTTTTCAATTTTTAGCGATATTGAATTTGTGTTGTTTTCGATATATTTTACCAATTTGAATGAATAAATACTTTTTTAATAATAAAAAAAAGTCGAACCAAACACACAATGAATGTGGCGAAGATTCAAATTTTGGATATAGTATTCTGCATAACCCTCGTTCCTCCAGCATTACTATCCATCCAGTACAGTGGGTCTACTCTGCTCCCCATTTTTCAAAAGTATAGAGAAAACGAATAATTGTGCAAATTAATATAATGATAATAATTATTATCATTTGGTCAAATTAATAGTAGTTGATGAGTTCTATCTATCTTTTATTAATATTAACGAGTTTCTGATCAATTGGTATCTATACCGGCTTTTAGACTCGATTCAATTTTCCTTTTCTTAACGAAAAAGTTAAACCATCATCTATGCGTGCAGAAAATATTTTCATCATATTTTTATTTTCCATGTTGTCATGGAAGACAAAAAACGGTTGGAATAAACATCAGGTATCTCAGAGCACACAGGAGCCGGACTTGGTTGATGAGGCCAACAAATAAAACTGAAGTTTATTCAATAAATAAATAAATAAATATATATATATATATATATATATATATATATATAATTTCAAGCAAAATAATCTTAATTATATGTTTCAAAATGTCAATATATTATATTAATAATTTATTAAAATAGAGAACTTCTTTTTTACATGTTATAAAAGTATCTAAAACTGAATTTATATTAAATTTTTTAACAAATTTTTTTTTCAATGTATACTTATAACTTGTAGTGGACTCTTGTCAAAAAAATAAAAAAATACGGTCGACTGTTTGATGATAATATAAGTATATGTTTGGATGAGCGTTTGATAAACATGATTTTGAATGAAAGCGATTTTATAGAATTGATTTTGATTAAAAGTCAGTTGAGTGTGAAATGATTTACGTTTGGATATATTTATGAAAAAATGATTTTCATTCATTCATGTTGTTTGGATAGTTTGGATCGAAATTATTTTTAAGTGTATAATTACTAGAAAGGATTTTTATATTTTTTTTATTTTCACTTAATTTTGTCAATTCAAACTTTTTCATCATGTTTTGTCACTGAACGGTGCAAAGTATCATGTCTCTGATTAATTCTCACAATGAAATAATATTTTATAAAGAACTTATGTGAAGTAATTAATTAATTAACAAACTAAATTTCTCAGTTTTTTAATTCAATTCTCTAGAACTTTCTCTCACACTTGCTCTCTAAACCTGCTCCTCTGGTCTCTCCGCCATCATTTCCATCTCAGTCTCGAAAACCTGCTCTCTCAAACTCTCATCGACATCTCCTTTCTTTCTTCATCGACTTGTTAGAACATAGGAAGCATCTTTATGCTCCACAAAAAGGCAAATAAGAGAACACCTCTCCATAAATACATACCAAAACAGATACCACCATAAATGGCAAATGCAGGAATGCAGCTAGAAGAAGGGTAAAACTAAGGGTAATAGGAGAATATCCCCCTCCCTTTGATTCAAAATCGAGTTTCCTAAACTCAGAAGCTACGATGAGTAGCTTCGTTTCCAACGCGCTTCAGGGGAAAGGGATGACAAATCGCGTTTTTCACTGTTGCGAAACATATGGGTCTTCACTGCAGAATCACGTTTTTGCCCTAAACGCACGTATGGAGGAAGGGAGACGCCGAACCAAACACACACTAACAAATAAAATTCATGGGGCAACGCCCCCTTGAGCCACGTGGCCCTGTCCCTAAACATATAGTAGTGCATCCATGCTTAGCAGTTAGCGTCGGTTTGGAATCACACGAAAAAACTCATAGTTGACTTTTAACCGTGGAAGCTACATCGTATAGTGGATTTTATGGTGCACTCGGTCAAAGAAAGGTACACCCACACACCTTATGATCAAACGATATGGATCATTGATGTATCCTGTCGTCATATTTTTACGGTGGAGAAGCATACACTTGATCAATTCATTTATTAATATCATATATTTTTTTATTGATTATTATTTTTAATATTATTAAAATATTAATTTTTTTTATCCAGTTCCATCTTCTTCTTTCTCCCCTCTTGTTCACTTCAATCATATGAAAATAAATCAAATAATTTGGGTGGCATTTTCATCCAAAACTAATGCCACTAAACAAGTTAGCAGTGTCCCAGATCCGTGCCTTCACTTCCCATCGATCTCCACAATCTGGGTCTGGAACTCCACCCCTATTGTGGCTTTCAAGTTTATGTCAAACTCTTGCATGAAAAACGTGACTTTCCAACAGTAAAGTCAATCATGAGCACAATCTTTAACAAGTATTCCTCACCCAGTTCACCGTTTGAGTCCATTGTGATCACGCGAGTCCCGGTGAGTCGGTGGTTGATGATTCTTCTTGTGAAGAAACAAGAAAGTGTGATATTATTGGAGTGGATGTCATGTATGATAAACAATAAAGAGTACTAGTGTAGTAGCTCGGGCATCATTTTTTAGATGATCATTTTTCTCATATTTATAACTAATTTTAGCATAATAACATTCATTGTAATAAATTTTAATTATAGTTGCTTGTGCGAAAGAACGGACACTTCTTATAATATTTTTTAATTATTTTGATATAAAAACAATTATTAGAATGTACTTAAAAATATGAACTAATACTATCAATTATTGTCTATTGATATTATTTATTAATAGAACATATTTTTTCTTATTATTGTTTTCATCTTTAGTGAAATATATTTTCACTTAGATTTGACTTAAAGTAATGACTTTATTTACGTGTCAAAAGTTAACAATTTTATTTTTTAGATGATAGATAAATTTGAAATATACTTATATTATATTTTATTGATTGAACTAATGAAACTAATTATTGATACCTTAATTATCATTATATTATAATAAAACATATTTTATAATTCATATATATATATATATATATATATATATATATATATATATATATATATATATATGTGTGTGTATGTATGTATGTATGTATGTATGTATATCAGTTAATTGATAAAAGAATGGAACTAATAAGAATGACTTAATCAGGTTTTTTTAGGCAAAGAATCAGGTTAATGACTTAATTCTCTTTTCAAGTTCTTTATTATATTATAAAATAATTAATTAGTTATCCTCGCTTAAAGAGTAGTAAAATAATAAAATAGATTCACCATTAAAATTAAATGTTACACAACCAAACAATATAAACATGTTCTTTCAACTTTTGAGTACTCCATTAATGCCCAGAATTGATGCATCATTAGGGAACATGGTTCGGTAGTTGGTAATTCTGTTTATCCAATATTTTTACATGATAATACAATCAGATTTTCACAACAAATAGAAAAGATCCTAGGAGTGAGTATTGACATTACGATAGGAACCAGTAGTAATAAGCGATGGTAAAATAATGATAGGAACCGTTCTAGCTAATTTTTTGTGAGAGGTGTAATTCTTAAGAAAAGATTACCACTAATTAGAGTGCATATTGCCTCCTATTTTTCCCACAATATTAAATTGTATACATCCCAAATTTTTGAAGGTGGCAGCTGTTCCCCATTTGTCTGCCACTGATGGAGAGATTATGCTTCGTTTATCTCATATTTGGAAATAAATAATGTCGTGTAATTTGTTTCAAATTGTTGCACCAGGTCGTATTCAAATAAGAACGCCAATAATTGTACCCACCAATACAAAAATCAGATTTTCTCTCTCCTATTTCTATCTAAAACATGAGCCCCAACCTTCCCCCTCCTCTTCTCTTTTCTTTCTCTGCTACCTTCTTCTTCCCTCACACCATCCAAACTCCATCCTCCCTCCTTTGCTCGGATCGACGCTGCCCTTGAACCACCGCCGGACGCCGCTCGGAGCCGCGCCACCCCTGCTCGCCTCCGGTTTGTTCTATTCAGGTCGCCTCCCCTGCTCGCGTGCCCTCCTCCATCTCCGTCGCGTAAACCATCATTCCAGCAGCGGTAAGCTCCGGTCGCCGACCCTTTCATGGTTGTTTCTACCTTCTTTGTCACTTAGACCTCCCTTATCTTCTTCCTTAATGCTAGTTCTCTTTTGTTTTGGTTGGGTTGTCACAGTGATGAGTCGCCATAACCTCATCTAGTTGAAAACCCCCAAATTTAATCTGGAAACCCTAACCCTAGCTCTTTAATTTCATATTGTGATTTGAAATTAAAGCTTGTTTTGTGCAATTGGGACCGTCTATTGATAAATTCCAAGGCCAATTTCATATTCCTATGAACAAATATCATTTTCCCCAATTTCACTAAAACCCCAAATTTCCCAATTTGAAACATTAGTCAAATTATGTTGATTTCTCAAATTGGATTATGTTTTAATGTAATTAAAGTTGTTAATTTATGATTCCCTAGCCTAATTTCATATTGATTGATCAAAATTGATTTTTCCCAAATTTCTAGTGAACTCTAAAACTCCAATCGGGTTTTAAGTGAAAAACCAATATCGTTTCCTTAGTTGAATTAATTATTTAAGTTGTACAAACTTATGTTTTGTGATGATAAGTTTCTGATTTTTGGTTGTGCTTGCTATTGGCTATGTTGATGGTCAATTTCCATCTATGTGGATGTGACTGTCATAGTTGAAGGAGAAGAGGGTAAGTGGTTGGAGCTATCTCGAAGTTGTTACAAGCGTTGCGAAGTGTTAGAGGGACCCAAAATGAGTGATCTTTTTTTTGTCTTCAAAGGTAAGGGGAGACTGCCTGAGGGAGGTTCGGTAACTGTATGCTATTTGTGTGTCGTATTTGAGTTAATCTATTGTGATGTGTGGTGTCAAATTAAGTTGTTATATGACTGTTATGTGGTTTTTAATATTTTCTGTGAAAGCATGATTAAACTGTGATGTATGGATATCTGCTATATATGGATTATCTGTTGGTTGGTTGGTTGATTGACTGAGAAGCCTGACATTGGTCAGTGCTCAATTAAATTAAAGATAAAAGCGTTGAAAAAGCTTGAGGAGAAATTTAAAGGATTTGATTTATGGAAGAAAATTATTGAAAGTATTTATATTTGATGATGTTTTGGAGAAAAGAGTGATTTATGACTAAATAGTGAGGACGGCATCTTGAAAATATTTCAGTTACGTTGTCTTTTCCAAATAAATTCAAAAATAATTTTATTACAGTATTGGAGAAATTACTTTATTATGAAAGTCATGTTTTGACTTAAAAACGTTTTAAAACGGCAAACAATGGACAATTCCGTCAATATTTACGAAAGTATTTTTTTAAAAGGGTAATATTGAGTAATACTAAGAATTTGTCTCAAATGAGGTTTCCAAGTTCAAATTAATGAGTTTTGAACAAAATGAGTTTTAAGGGAATTTTGACAAGTTTACAAAACGAATTTCCAACGTAAAAGGATTTTCGGTAAACAACGAGTTATTTCCGTCAACTTGGATAAGTTGAGGAAACTTTGGTTTTGTTTTATATTTCACAGAACGAAAATGGTTTAAACGAACCTAGAAGCCGAGACGTCGGGGTTTTATTGTTCTATGATATGGGCCCGGGGTCCGAAAGGTAAAGTTATGGACTAGATGTCCTATAAACCGTATATTTGGTTTTGTGCACTAAAATCTACGTATCTAAGACTGGTGCATCGGTCCAGATTTCGTGATTTTGACACTTTTTACTTGGAGTCAATTATGGTTTGAAAGAAATATTAAACTTGAAAGTTTAAAATGGTGATGTGGTCGTGAGACTTTTAGCTCCGACACATAAAGATTGAACACAAAGAAAACAACGAGAACAAAACACTTTACATGCATTCCAGGGCATACGTGCCTTTGCATAGGACTTGAATGCTTGGTGGCAAGTATTCATGACGTTTGCATCACTGTGCCATGATGGATATATAACCACGAAAACCATGTGCTATACGTAGTCACCACTTTGCCTTGTTTAGGACTGTGGAATGGTTATTTGAACTTTGCTATATCTGCATTGATTCTGCCTTATTTGGCAATTGGAGCCTGATCAGCTCATTTATTTGTTGGTTGGAGCTCTGGAGATTAGGTATCAAAGTTAGTTGATGAATATTGAAGTGTCATGGTTTTTAAAACGGGTACGACTGTCGGGTATGAAACCTTTTGATAAATATATTGTTTATCTTTGAATATTCAGGTTTAAATGGTAATTGAGAATCGTGCATGTGGTTATCGTGTTTAAATCCATATATTGGTATCTCACCCTTGCATGTATATGTTTTTACGGTTTTGTTGTTGTACCTTGGTACATGCGTACAGAAGATGCAGAAGAGGTTTCCAGTTTTGCTCGGGGATATTATTCCCAATCCTGGAAGAAGTATAATGTCAGGTATAATGGTGAGAACCATAGGGGTCTTACCCATGAATATCTTTTAGAACGACCAGCTTAGGTTGTGAGATGACATTGATTAATGTTAGTATTATGTTTATGGCTCGGAGAGCCTTTATTTTTGAATGGAATGTAAATGGCTCGGAGAGCCTTTCTTTTGGAGGAAAAATTTAAAATCTTTCATTTTGGTCAGGTATAGTGTGTTTATGTAAATATTTTCAAAAAAAATACCGTCTTGGTGTTTTTTTGTATGACTGGAACTTCAGGGATGAAAATAGAAATATTTCAGCAGGTGTTTTTATTCTGGGACGTTGGGATTACAGAGGAGACTCTGTCGAAATTTTTGTAAAAATATTCTAGCTTTTTATTCAAGTACATTTCTAAAATAAATAGGTTGTCAGGCTAGGTTTGTAAGTCTGTACGCCTGTCACGGCTTAGGTTTTGGATCATATGACAAATGGTATATATGACCATAATCTATACAATGATAGATGAAAATGTGGTGTTACTATTTTAAAATAGGTTTAAATTTTACAGTAACCTCATTTAACAAAATTTATACCCAAGTTTTAGGACCTAAAGTAAATAAATTTACGAAAGCAATCGGCGAATTTCTTTTTAATTTATTTCCGCATGTGTTTACAAAGTAACGCCCAAGGGGGGTGTTACAGAGTGGTATTAGAGCTGGTCAAGTTTTCGGGAACCTTGGGGAATAGGTCCGTTAGGTTTTTGAAATTGTTTCCTTGCCGGAACAATGTGTGTTGACACACAAGTATGGGTGTTTTGATGGGTTCTAGTATGGGTGATATCTTGTGGGAACCCATTGTCTGTGAATGGTACTTATGTTTATGTTGACAAGTTTGTTCATCCCTTAGGAATTTTGTCAAACATTTGAATGAGGTACCTATCGTGGAAGATTTTCTGGGAGTATTCCCTGAGAATGTTCTAGGTTTGCAGTTGCAAAGTTTTCAATCGATCTAGTTTCTAGATTCGGTATTTTCTCTATCACCTTGTGTAGGATATCGCCTACAAAGTTATTCGAGTTAGATGACTTGTCTTAACGGGAAGATTTGTTGTCAGGATAGTTTTGGGACCAAGTGTGCCTTGCGAGGAGCATCGATGTTGTTCATAAGGATGAAACATTAGTTTTGTGGAAGTGATCACAGATGGTGATTGAAATCCATAGATGGTTAAGCTAACCAATTTTTATTAAAGGTTCATCGAGGAACTATCTAAGACCTTGGAGCCATTGACTCGCCTTACGAGGAAAGATCAACTATTTCCATGACTGAGACTGACTAAGTTGTCGGTCATCGTACATAGTTCTGTGAGGAATACGGAAGACAGCAACAAATCGGATTAATTGTGTTTAGAAAGACCTCCGTGCTTGAACGAAGTCGAGATAAGCCAATCCTAATCTTCACTCTTAGAACGAGTGTCTTATGTTTAAAGAAAACTATTCACTGTACTATTTGATTCTTTATGAACTTGTCAATTGACAATTGTTTCTCAAATTGTTGTGGTTGTATTAGACAATCACAGCGGTACATTGTGTACATGCCAAACTCACTTTTCTGACCTTGACTTAAAGTATATCATTATCAATTGGCTCTGATAGTCCGAATTTTTGTTGGACTATTATTCTTTTAAATCGTTGTGTAGTAAAGTTCTTGTGAAAGAAGGAACTTTATTAGATTCATGTTTGTAAACGTGTACCGATCTTGCAGTTTTACAACTATGAACCTACTAAAGAATCTTAATACATAAGGATTATTCCTGTATCTTTCTGATACTTGTCATATTCTTCAAGACCATGTCTTATAGTAGTTCAATAGGACTTGCCACCTTTGATCAACTTTATCCTATATATATTTTTTCAAAATGTCATTGACGTGTAAAAATATCTCATAAGTTATGAGAATGGTTATTTGATTCATATTCCAATATCAGAGTTAGTTGAGAAATAATTTGGCGTATAAGACCTCACTTTTTAAGGCGATAGCATCACAATGAATTTGGTGTGGGTTTACCGAGGATCGTTAAGAGTTTTCATTCATTTTGGACGATCGATTGCCATGTTAACGAGGAAGGCATCTTTCTTATATGTTTAGATCCACTATGCAGTGGATAAACTAATCGAAATAGGTATCAGAGGACTGATCCGACTCCATGGATTATCTTTAAGCATCATTTCAGATGAAGACCTAAAGTTTACTAACGGTTTGGTAAAGTCCGCTCCAAGTGTTGAGGACCAAGTTGAGATTGAGTCCAACAGGTCACCCTTAACTCGAGTGGGTGAAACGAGAAAAAATGATTTGATCTTAAAAGGTTAGTTGGGAGTAAATGTAGTATTTAACTACGATCATCCCTTTAGCAGGATAGACAAGAAGTGATGGGAATTTTGTTGAGGTATAGTTGTGATTGGTAAGATATGAACCTTTAAGATCAATATCCATAAGTGAGACAAATATCACAAAACAAATGTTGATCGAGGCAGAGTATCGCCAAGGGATTCTAGAGTAACTATCAAATGCTTGTAGTTAAGATTTATTGTATAAAGTTTGGAAGATTAATAGGAAGAGTGTCTATAGGAATTTCACTTAAGTGGATTCAAGCGAAATAGATAAGCTCTTGTGAAAATTCAGTTTCTGAAGAAGTTCAAAGTTGATGAGTTAGATAATCCTAGCCGATGTGATTTGTTTTTTATTTCCGTTTACCTTAGGGAATGTAATGACGTTTTACTTGGAGACTTGAAATGTGTGAATCTGATATAACCTGGAAGATTAGGCTACGTCTAAGGGGACCGAGACCACGATGGAAAGTAGGAAGTTGATGAATGTTGCTGGAAAGTTAATCTTGATCTTGGTATTAGCTATGAGAGTTAGATGTTGAAAAAGGTTTCTAATGGACCAGTATTGAGAATAGAAGTAATTAAGTTGATTATAGCCTTCGAGTGTAATAAACTAAGGTGAAATGTCGAAGATAATGGGGATAATGTGGTGGTGAAAAGTCTCGAGGATAAATAGAATGATATAGAGATGGATTATGTTATGGAGTTAGGAATAAAAGAAATGAAGCGACGAAAAATACAATGTAGGACATATGGATTAAGAAATCCTGTCTAGTTTTGAGTCACGAAATTTCGAGGACGAAATATTCTTAAGTGGGGTAATAATGTAACACCCCGATTTTTACTATTCTTCAATAATAGTAAATATGTATATGTTTAGTTGGACTAATTAATTTTCTAGATATTTATTTTAATTTATTTTATGTGGTTTGGTTGAGTAATTTTAATTACTCATTTAAAATTAATTCTTAGTGCATTAATATTGTCTTATGTAAGTGTATGCACGATTACTAGACAATAATATTTTGTTATTGTCACTATCAGTTTTTATTTAGAAAAATATTTCAAATTATATGATTGAAAGAAATTTAGTATATATTTTACTCTATTGAATTTTAGATTTGAAAATAAATTGGTTTGACATTAATCGGAGGTTAAATGTTGGACCGTAGGTTTTCTTAGTTGATCAATTCAACTATCAATCGCTAATGTATTTCAAATTTTGAAACTATATATTTGTCACCCTTTATTTTTAGATTCAAAAACTAAAAACATGTTTATTTTTCGGTCTTATATTTATCACTCATTTTGTACTCACTAATACAAAAACCATATTTTCTCTCTCCTATTTCTATCTAAAACCTGAGCCCCACCCTTCCCCCTCACTCTGCTCTTTTCTTTCTCTGCTACCTTCTTCCCTCACACCATCCAAACTCCATCCTCCCTCCTTTGCTCGGATCGACACCGCCTTTGCACCACCACCGGACGCCGCTCGGAGCTGCGCCACCCCTGCTCGCCTCTGGTTCCCTCTACTCAGGTCGCCTCCCCTGCTCGCGCGCCCTCCTCCATCTCCATCGCTCAAACCGTCATTCCAGTAGCGGTAAGCTCCGGTCGCCGACCCTTTCATGGTTGTTTCTACCTTCTTTGTCACTTAGACCTCCCTTATCTTCTTCCTTAATGCTAGTTCTCTTTTGTTTTGGTTGGGTTGTCACAGTGATGAGTCACCATCGCTGCCACAGCGTTTGGGTCGCCTGCCACCGCGCCGACCAATTTAGTCGCCACCATGTTCCTCTCCTTCTTCATCTTGGGTGAGTTCTTCACCATAACCTCATCTAGTTGAAAACCCCCAAATTTAATTTGGAAACCCTAACCCTAGCTCTTTGATTTCATATTGTGATTTGAAATTAAAGCCTGTTTTGTGCAATTAGGACTGTCTATTGATAAATTCCAAGGCCAATTTCATATTCCTATGAGCAAATATCATTTTCCCCAATTTCACTAAAACCCCAAATTTCCCAATTTGAAACATTAGTCAAATTATGTTGATTTCTCAAATTGAATTATGTTTTAATGTAATTAAAGTTGGTAATTTATGATCCCCTAGCCTAATTTCATATTGATTGATCAAAATTGGTTTTTCCCAAATTTCTAGTGAACTCTAAAACTCCAATCGGTTTTTAAGTGAAAAAACAATATCGCTTCCTTAGTTGAATTAATTACTTAAGTTGTACAAACTTATGTTTTATGATGATAAGTTTCTGATTTTTGGTTGTGCTTGCTATTGGCTATGTTGATGGCCAATTTCCATCTATGTGGATGTGACTGTCATAGTTGAAGGAGAAGAGGGAAAGTGGTGGGAGCTATCTCGAAGTTGTTACAAGCATTGCGAAGTGTTAGAGGGACCCGGAATGAGTGATCTTTCTCTTGTCTTCAAAGGTAAGGGGAGTTTGCCTGAGGGATTTTCGATAACTACATGTTATTTGTGTGTCGTATTTGAGTTTATCTATTGTGATGTGTGGTATCAAATTAAGTTGGTGTATGACTGTTATGTGGTTTTTAATGTTTTCTGTGAAAGCATGATTAAACTGTGATCTATGGATATCTGCTATATATGGATTATCTGTTGGTTGGTTGGTTGGTTGACTGAGAAGCCTGACATTGGTTAGTGCTCAATTAAATTAAAGATAAAAGCGTTGAAAAAGCTTGAGGAGAAACTTAAAGGATTTGATTTGTGGAAGAAAAATATTGAAAGTATTTATATTTGATGATGTTTTGGAGAAAAGAGTGATTTATGAGTAATTAGTGAGGTCGACATCTTGAAAATATTTCAGTTACATTGTCTTTTCCAAATAAATTCCAAAATAATTTTATTACAGTGTTGGAGAAATTATTTTATTATTAAAGTCATGTTTTGACTTAAAAACGTTTTAAAACGGCAAACAACAGACAATTCCGTCAATATTTACGAAAGTATTTTTTTAAAAGGGTAATATTGAGTAATACTGAGAATTTGTCTCAAATGAGGTTTCCAAGTTCAAATTAATGAGTTTTGAACAAAATGAGTTTTAATGGATTTTTGACAAGTTTACAAAACGAATTTCCAACGTAAAAGGATTTTCCGTAAGCAACAAGTTATTTCCGTCAACTTGAATAAGTTGAGGAAACTTTGGTTTTGTTTTGTATTTCACATAACGAAAATGGTTTAACGGAACCTAGAAACCGAGACGTCCGGGTTCTAGTGTTCTTTGATATGGGCCCGAGGTCCGAAAGGTGAAGTTATGGACTAGATGTCCTATAAATCGTATATTTGGTTTTGTGCACTAAAATCTACGTATCTAAGACTGGTGCATCGTCCAGATTTCGTGATTTGCACACTTTTGACTGGGAGTCAATTATGGTTTGAAAGAGGTGTGAACACCCATTTTTGTCTGTCTTCTTTTTATTTTATTCTAATTTTATGTTATTATATTTCAGGGAGTACAAAAAATAATAGTGAAGAAAGAAAGAAGATAAAGAAATTAATGTTGGACGAGGAGGTTCCGTCTACTGCCATTATTTAATTTTCTGTTGGACGCGGAGGTCCCATCGATTGCATACTTAGTTTTCTGTTGGACGAGGAGGCGCCGTCCATTGCATATTTAATCTTCTGTTGGACGAGGAGGCACCGTCCATTGCATTTTTAATATTCTGTTGGACGAGGAGGCACCGTCCATTGCATATTTCTTCTGTTAGACGAGGAGGCACTGTCCATTACATACCTAATTTTCTGTTGGACGAAGAGGTTCCATCCACTATAATTTTATTTTCAAACTGTGAGGTTTTCTTCTGAGCTCCTCACGTTTTTTCGGACAAAATAAATGTTTATTTTCTTTACTTGTTCATTACTACAATACATGAAAAGTCACGACTAATCATGTCTTCTAGTATGCAACAAGTAAAGAGGGGCAACTATGAACACTCATTTTTGTCCGTCTTCATTTTATTCTAATTTTATGTTATTATGTTTCAGGGAGACTAAAAAATAATAGTGAAGAAAGAAAGAAGAAAAAGAAAATTACCAAGAAACGTGGGGGAGGTTCATATCTAATTTTCTGTCGGACGAGTAGGTCGTCCATTGCATGTTTAACTTTCTGTTGGACGAGTAGGTCGTCCATTGCATATTTAACTTCCTGTTGGACGAGGATGTTCCGTCCATTGCATGTTTAACTTTCTGTTGGACGAGGAGGTCGTCCATTGCATATTTAACTTTCTGTTGGACGAGGAGGTTCCGTCCATTGCATGTTTAACTTTCTGTTGGACGAGTAGGTCGTCCATTGCATGTTTAACTTTCTGTTGGACGAGGAGGTTCCGTCCATTGCATGTTTAACTCTCTGTTGGACGAGTAGATCCTTAATTACATATTTAACTTTCTGTTGGACGAGGAGGTTCTGTCCATTGCATGTTTAACTTTCTGTTGGACGAGGAGGTCGTCCATTGCATATTTAACTTTTTGTTGGACGAGTAGGTCGTCCATTGCATATTTAACTTTCTATTGGACGAGGAGGTTCCGTCCATTGCATGTTTAACTTTCTGTTTGACGAGGAGGTCGTCCATTGCATATTTAGCTTTCTGTTGGACGAGGAGGTTCCGTCCATTGCATGTTTAACTTTCTGTTGGACGAGGAGGTCGTCCATTGCATATTTAACCTTCTGTTGGACGAGGAGATTCCGTCCATTGCATATTTAACTTTCTGTTGGACGAGGAGGTCGTCCATTGGATACTTAACTTTCTGTTGGACGAGGGGGTTTCGTCCACTAAAATTTTATTTTCAGATTGGAGACTAAAAAATAAAGAAAGAAGAAGAAAATAATGAAGAAAGGAGGGAGAAAAGAAGGAGAAAAGAACAATCAGCAGAAAGAGAAGAAAGAAGGTTGAGTTACCACTCTCCAACCGCCCCTACACCTTCTCTACCCATTGGTCCTTCTTCTTCCTCATCTCATCCCTCATTTTAACCTAGCAACCCTACTCCTGACCCTAAAAAACTCATTTTACATATCATACAAAACCTCTCTTTCGTCCCTACATCAAACCGCTACCCACACCTCTATTATCCACCATTTCATCTTCTTCCTCCCTCTCTCACAACCTAGCCAACACCCCTTTAACCACCATGTTTTTTTCCTTCTCTCCATCAAATCATAAAACCGTAACCCCCTTCTTCTCCAACACGGAACCATCACGTCCTAGCCTCCTCATGTAGATAACGCCGCACATTGGAACCACGCAAACGATTCTCTACTTTGGACAGCAACTGGACTGAGACCATCTCCGGTCTTCTGGGCAATAGGAAGCACGAAGTCCTCTCCTCTACTCCTATAAAGGGCGACGCAAAAGACCAAAGAAAGGGAGGAGTAGTTTTCGGTTTTGACAGAAAAAGGGGGCCAAGAAATTCTTTGATCTGTGTGTGTCAACTTCGAAAAATCTCTCAGATTTCTTGTTTTTTTTTCTGTGGATAGTGTTCCGTTTCCTCTTGTTGTTTTTTGGCTTTGTTGAGAAACTTGGAAAAAGTAGATTGAGAAGTCAGGGAGAGTCACAACTATTGTAATCAGTCACTGTTATTTAGAATTCATTCTCTGTGATTTGGGGAACATCAAGAGAAATATCAAAGGAAGAACTCGTTTGGTAACCTTAATTTCTTCCTCTTGATCACTGAATTAGGAATAATGTTCTTATTGGGTTTTTATTTATTTTTCTTCTTACTAAAAATGGTTCATATTCTGCTTGGATTGTATGCTGAGTTGCAATAGGATTGGATATGAGTTTTTGGTTTCATTCCCCTTGTGTTAGACCATGCACCTGTTATGGTGATTAAGGGGTGCTTTGTTTTAGTTTGCAAGCCATATATTTGCGAGAAGCCGTGTCTGTTAGAAGACTTGAGTGAGTTCAATGCTTTATAAACTTGATTTGATAAGATTTGAAAACATGCCTTAATTGATGAATTCCTGGGATGAGTTTTAGTCAAATGCTTAAATTGTGTGCTTAGGAAGAATCAAAACTCTGTAAATGATTTGTTGATTTTCAAGAATATTTTTAAATGACATTTATGTTTATCGAGGCTATCATCTAAAATTTCCATCTTGTCTTTTAAGGGTTTTCCAATTTTTGCTAAATTAAATAAAATTGGTGGCGACTCCATGTTTTTTCTCTAAAAGAAAAACAAGTTTTCTTTTTGGTGGCGATAGATGGAGACTCCGCTGGGGACGTTTTAAGAGTGTCAAGCCCGTAAAAATTAGTTTCGCAAATTTTTAATAACTTGTAGCTTATTTGTTTTACCTTTTATTGCTATATCTTGCTGTTTTTTTACAATAATTAAATGACAAAAACAAAAAATGTTTTTCATTTTTAGTGATGTTTGTTTGGATTGTCCTTTTTGTTTGGGTATCCCTTTTATTTAAATGAGAAAAATTATTTGAATATACATTTTAACTCATGTTATTTTTGTATATGTTTCACTAACAATGTTTTTGTTTCCCCCTCCTTCCTTTTCTCTTTTCCTATATTTTAACAATAGGGTAGAGGACTTATAACCATTTTTACATATACCTATGTTTTTATTTTTCGGGTTTTTCTTGTCCTTTCTTTTCTTTTTATTTTTGAAGTGTTACAGGTTTGTATGCCCCCTTCACACACATCACTATCACATATTGCACACACTCTTGGCTCTATACCCGAGCTTGCTCAAAATCCCAAGGATTAGGCTGTGCTCCGACATTGTCATTGAAGAGGTCTTGTATCTCCTTGATACTTGTTGGTTCACCACTCAGATTGTACATGAGATTATGGAATAATCATATTGAGAAGGTTTATCCCTACTTGTGGCGAGATTCATGAATCAGATCCTTCTAAGGGCAATCTGGGGACCATGACTTTTAGAGGTCTGGACTCATCCCAATTTTCACTAATAGAGCAAACCTAGTGACCGACCTGTTTAGAGTCCTAACTTAGGGTGTGTCCATCCTTAGGTTTTATCTGGCTTAGGATAAAAGGGGGCATACTTTCCTTTTCTCTCTCTATCATCATAAGCATAAATTGTCATGCATGTTCATTGTGAATATTCACAAAACTAGGGGCGTCACATTGTCGCCTCAAACCCGAATGACATATTCGAATATTATTGCACATCTAATAGGCGATATGTCATAATGAAGGTGATGCATTGGCAGCATACCCGTCAGGGTTTTCAACCCCATTGGGTCTCATACAACATGAATCATGCAAGATATATTGGTTTCATTATACTGATTTTTGTTTTTTTTTTTTGCTTGTGCCTCTTTGTTGGAAGACTTTGGTATTCATCTTATAGCAAGAAAATAGAAAAGTGTGGTTCCGAAAAGAGTACTAGCAATGCGAACTATTCCAAGAAAAGTATCGAGATCGATGTGACACTCAATGACGTGAAGAGTTTATGTGAACTTAGCCAGCAAATACCAGAAAAAGCATGCTCAGGCTTTGTCAGCAAGTATGGCAGAATTTTGGACCTATTGCATGTTCCAGTGGAAGCCCCAGCTCTGAGTGCGTTAGCCCAATATTGGAATTCAACTTTGAGGTGTTTTGAATTGCATAACTTAGACATCACTTCGACCATAGAAGAGTATTCTTATATGCTAAGACTGCCAATTCAAAAGAGGATCCGCGTCTACATGTATTATGACCAATATGTACCAGATTGGAAGATAGCAAGTCTGTTGGAGCTTCAACCGGAACAGCTAGAGAAAGCAGAAAAAGGAACCACCAAAGGATTGAAGAGGCAATCTTTGGAAGTGTATCTCAACAAGCTGGCCCAGTAACAACGATGGGTTACTTTCAACAAAGTACTAGCCCTCATGATATATGGGTTGGTGCTCTTTCCTTTTGTACTAGATTTGATTGATCAATCAGCCATGGATGTTTTCTATAGGGTTGAGGAATATGGTGTGAACCCGGTCCCTGCTATCTTAGCTGAAACTTTCCTCTCCCTATAGGTTTGTCATCAGAATCAACAAGGGAAACAGCGATGTTGTGCATCAATACTATATGTCTGGATCATGACTCACTTGTACGCTCGCAATAAAATTGATAGAACAGATGACCCACTGAAAGGACTCGCTCGCACGCAACTAAAGCCACGTAAGCTATATGAATGGAAACAAGAGTTTGATCATATTGACTCGCGACCATTTAGTTGGATGTGTCCATGGTACAATGGAGATTCAGTTGTATTCAGCTGTGGAAGTTTTTCAAATTTTCCATTGATGGGTCCCAGAGGTTTTGTATCATATTCACCAGCTTTGGTGATGTGTCAGCTCAAGTGGACACAAGATGAACTCCCCCGAAGAGCTGCTCAGTGGGGTATTCTTCCTATACCAAGAAAATGAAAGCATCAAGAGTCAAACGATAGCAGTAAGGTCAGCATGGAATGATGTCCATATGAAAGGGCCTGAGGAATTAGGAAGGTGAATCATGGTTCATACAAAAAGATATGAAGTATAGAGAGAAGCAAGATGAGGTTACCCCCCGAGACATGTATCCCCTCTCCGTAGTGAAAATAATCCTCTTAACGAAGATCAAATGTTGAAAGAAATCAAAATTTTAAGAGCTCGGATGAGGGTTTTGGATGAAAAGAACCAAGCTGCCGAAGTAACTATTGCCACGCTCCGAAGCCAAGTGCAGAAGCTAAGTTTACAGGTTAAGCATTTGAAAGACGAATGCGCCAATGCCTACGAAGCCCCGAGTCGTGCAAAGAAGGAAAGAAAAGAAAAGGAAGCAGAAATTCAAGAGTTTCTGGCAAAGATAAAATATCAAGAGAAGATGCTTGTCAAACTTCAAAGGAAGAAAAAAGAGCTCAAGACAAATGTAGGGGTTCATGTTGAAACAATACATATACTAGAAGAGAGAGTTGAATCCCTGCAAGAATCCTTGGCCCAAACAGAACTGTACTCTGATCGAGGATGGAACGAAGCAGCCAAGTATCGCAAGCTACTAGCGGATGCCAACATCAGAGAAAATTGGCTCAGAGACAAAATAAAAGACACTGAAAGAGTTGAAGCTCAATGTCATGCAGAATGGGTAAAGGGATGGAAATTGGTAGTGAAGGATGTAATGAATGAAAAGGAAGCTTGGAAAAGAAAATACGAAGACATGATGGATAAGCTCCAATATCATACTTCCCAGCTGGTGGAGCGATTTGAAGAAGCATCCATCCACATTCATATGAACCATTTCCTTCAGATACCACCAAAGGTGACCGAGTTCTTCAATCATTTTGGAAAATTGCCAAAGAGTTCAGGAAGAAGAAGATGAGACTCTTAACATAATGCTTTGTGGACCTCAGAGAGAGATGGAAACCATCAATGTATTCCTTTTATCTTGATCAAAGACTCATGATTTGTATCGAAATATTTATGGAATGGAAGTTTTCATAAATGATCGTTTTTTTAGATGATATCTATCGAGGAGTGCGTTCTCCCTTAGATACGTTATCAACTATATTTTTACCCTAAAAACGGCGTGTTTTCTGCATAAAAATAAGAACGTTGCTAGAACGGGTGTCATCTATCGAGGGGTGGATTCTCCCTTGGACTTGACACCAACTGCATTCAAGCTAGAGGGAACTATACCACTAGATTTGATTGCAGGATAAGTATTCTTGCTATAGGTGTATACGACAGTCTTCCTAGGAGCACTCTCGCGATCAAACAAAGGGTCTTAACTTGCACATGCATACACACACACACACATACACAGACAAAAAAAATTACTAATGAGATTCTTGGATGCATTTGAGTTACATCCTTCTGAGAATTTGGGAATCGTTGTGCAACCTAGAAAAGGTGACACCAATCAAACCCGAGTTCACAATACCATATCTCGGACCGGGATGGCTGCCAATACCCGAGTTCACAATACCGTTTGTTGATGTTATTTCCATGAAGTAATTATCTTATTGTACTAAATATGAACTGATGTTTACTTTATTTGAGACATGAATTAGAATGTAGTACTTTGTCTGGTGTTCTCCTTTTGATTCCATCATTTCTTTCCTCTCTCTTTCATTTCTTTACTTTGTTTAAGCTTTTCTTTCATGAATAAGACTCTTGCCTATACTTCTCCTATTCCCGACTTTTTCTTCCAGGAATACTTCTTCCACTAAAGATTTACCTTAGGAGAGGAACTTTGAAAACACATTTATTGATTCCCTCGCGGCCGTTGATGAATACAACCTTGAATTCGATGAGGAAGAAGAAGACATTGAAGAATTCATAAAGATGGTGAAACGGTCAGAAGAAGGGATTAGCTCGAATGATGAGGTTGCAGAAGTGATCAATATGGGAACCGAGGAAGACAAAAAAGGAGTTGAAAATAGTGGATAACCCAGAGCGTGAAGAAATGGTTGCACCATTCAAAGAGTATCTGGACGTTTTTTCATGGTCCTATAGAGATATGCCAGGTTTGGATCCTAAGATAGCATCACATAAAATTCCCTTATACCCAGTTGTGGCTCCAAAGAAGCAAAAATTAAGGAGGATAATCATAGATAATGTTACTAATCTTAATGGTGCCGAGATTCAAAAGTTTTGTGATGGTTTCAAAGTCAAACACCACAATTCATCTCCTTATAGACCTCAAATGAATGGTGCAGTTGAAGTAGCAAACAAAAATATCAAGAAGATCGTTGCCAAGATGGTTGTAAATTATGAATGCTGCCATGTGCTCTACATGCTTATCGGACTAATATACGATCAAGCACTGGGTCAACCCCTTTCTCTTTGGTGTACGGGATGGAGGCTGTCTCACCTATCGAACTAGAACTCCCTTCGCTAAGATCCTTGATGGAAGCAGATTTAGAAGAATCTGAGTGGGTGAAAACTCGATATGAGCAGTTGAACATGATAGAAGAGAAAAGACTGGCAACTATCTGTCACGGGTAATTGTATCAAAGCAGAATGGCAAGAGCTTTCAATAAGAAGGTTTGCTCTAGAGAATTTTGCACGGGAGACCTGGTTTTAAAGAAAATCCTCCCTAATCAGGAGGATGCCCGAGGAAAATGGGCGCCGAATTATGAAGGTCCTTATATTGTCAAACAAGCATTCTCAGGAGGAGCTTTGATTCTGAAAAACATGGATGGGGAAGAGTTACCAAGGCCAGTAAACTCTGATGCTATGAAAAAGTTATATGATTAAAAGCCCGCTAGGTTGAAAACCCAAAAGGGCGACCTAGGCAAAAGTTAGGGCAAAGAACAATGAAAATAAAAGAGAAAAAGAGCCCGCTAGGTTGAAAACCCGAAAGAGCAACCTTGGAAAAAGTTAGGGCAAAGAAAGCAAAAGAAAAGAAAAGGCCCGCTAGGTTGAAAACCCGAAAGAGCAACCTAGGAAAAAGTTAGGGCAAAGAACAATGAAAACAAAAGAAAAGAAAAGGCCCGCTAGGTTGAAGACCCGAAAGGACAACCTAGGCAAAAGTTAGGGCAAAGAACAATGAAAATAAAAGAGAAAAAGAGCTCGCTAGGTTGAAAACCCGAAAGATCAACCTAGGCAAAAGTTAGGCAAAGAACAATGAAAATAAAAGAGAAAAAAAGCCCGCTACGTTGAAAACCCAAAAGCGCAACCTAGGGAAAAGTTAGGGTAGAGAAACTTTAGGCTGAAAACCTGTAAAGGCGGCCTAGGGGGAAGATATGGTCCAACACTTCTGCAAGCACTCACCACACTGGGGTAATTTTATCCGACTAAGTATACTAGGGCAAAATTGTTAAAGAATGATTGAAGAAGGTGTGTTTGAAGAATTAGAAACAGAAGTCAAGGTCTGTGTCATCAAAAGGCTGTGGGGAATAAATTAAATGAAAATCGAAGGACCAACACTGGGGTAAATTTTTTGTGATTCTCTTAATTTTATTTATTTATCTTTGCTTTTAATCTTCATGATCCCTTCTGTAATTTTGTTCTCATATTGTTCTTTTCTCTTAAACAAACTAAATTCTCGTATTAAGGCAAGAGGCTTCTCCTTCATACTCCCTCACTCTCATCATGGTCATGTCTCGATAAAAGTAAATATAAGTTTAATGGTTTGATTTGATAATTCTATTGGTAGAACCAATGAATGGTTTGAACCAAAAGGACTCAATATTCCAAATTCAATGGAGGAGATAGCATGCACTGGACAACAAAAGAATGATGCAAATAAGCTTGGGAGAATAAAAATAACATCTACCTTATATGTTTCAGATTCTTGGGTGACCCATGTTGTTAAGAGAATGAATGATGCCTCGGCTCAGAGTGGTCGGTGAACAAGGGTTTGGTTGGTGGAAGTCTTTCCATGGAGCATTTGGTTTCGTTGTCTTCAAAAGGAAGGGGTTCTCATTAGTTTCAGATTACTGATTGAATTTTATTTTCGAGCTCTGAGGCTCACTGCAAGTTTATTTTCGAGCTCTAAGGCTCACTGCAATTTAATTTTCGAGCTCTGTGGCTCGCTGCAATTTTATTTTCGAGCTCTGAGGCCCGCTGCAAGTTTATTTTCGAACTGAGGCTCGCTGCATATGTACTTTCCTGTAGGACGAGGAGGTTACGTCCTCTGCAATTTTATTTTCGAGCTCTGAGGCTCACTGCAAGTTTATTTTCGAGCTCTGAGGCTTGTTGCATATTTACTTCCCTGTTGGACGAAGGGGTTCCATCCACTGCAATTTTGTTTTTAAACTGTGAGGTTTTCTTTTGATCTCCTCACGTTTTGTCGGACAAAATATGTGTTCATTTTCTTTGCTTGTTCATTACTACAATACATGAAAAGTCACGACTAACCATGTCTTCTAGTATGCAACAAGTAAAGAGGGGCAACTTTGAACACCCATTTTTGTACGTCTTCTTTATATTTTATTCTAATTTTATGTTATTATATTTCAGGGAGACCAAAAAATAATAGTGAAGAAAGAAATAAGAAAAAGAAATTAATGTTGGACGAGGAGGTTCCGTCCACTGCCATTATTTAATTTTCTGTTGGATGCGGAGGTCCCGTCCATTGCATACTTAGTTTTCTGTTGGATGAGGAGGCTCCATCCATTGCATATTTAATTTTCTGTTGGATGAGGAGGCGCCATCCATTGCATATTTAATCTTCTGTTGGACGAGGAGGCACCGTCCATTGCATATTTCTTCTGTTGGACGAGGAAGCACCATCCATTGCATATCTGATTTTCTGTTGGACGAAGAAGTTCCGTCCACTGTAATTTTATTTTCAAACTGTGAGGTTTTCTTCTGAGCTCCTCACATTTTTTCAGACAAAATAAGTGTTCATTTTTTTTTACTTGTTCATTACTACAATACATGAAAAGTCAAGACTAATCATGTCTTCTAGTATGCAACAAGTAAAGAGGGGCAACTGTGAACACCCATTTTTGTCTGTCTTCATTTTATTCTAATTTTATGTGATTATGTTTTAGGGAGACTAAAAAATAATAGTGAAGAAAGAAAGAAGAAAAAGAAAATAACCAAGAAACGAGGATGAGGTTCATATCTAATTTTCTGTTGGACGAGTAGGTAGTCCATTGTATGTTTAACTTTCTGTTGGACGAGTAGGTCGTCCATTGCATATCTAATTTTTTGTTGGACGAGTAGGTCGTCCATTGAATTTGGACGAGGAGGTCGTCCATTGCATGTTTAACTTCCTGTTGGACGAGGAGGTTCCGTCCATTGCATGTTTAACTTTCTGTTGGACGAGGAGGTTCCGTCCATTGCATGTTTAACTTTCTATTGGACGAGTAGGTCGTCCATTGCATATTTAACTTTCTGTTGGACGAGGAGGTTCCATCCATTGCTTCTCCAGTCATGTCATCCCAAATAACCTTGACCAATGAGATTTGTTTACCTCTGAGCTACTTTGTCATCTTATCCGCGATTCGTACAGGTAAAGTCTCATAAGACAAGTTTTCTTTTAGTTGTACTAAATATGGTTCAATTACATGAGATGGATCAGGAATATACTTCCTTAATTGTGAAACATGAAAAACATCATGAAGATTGGATAGAAAAGGTGGTAAAGAAATTTTATAGGCTACTGGACCTACTCGACGAAGAATTTGGTAAGGTCCAATGAATTTAGGAGTGAGTTTCCTGGATTTAATTACCCTGCCAACCCCAGTCGTTGGCGTGACTCTCAAAAACACATGCTCACCTCTCCGATTATCCATCCGTTTGAGGATGATACGCAGAACTTAATCTAAGTTTCATTCCCAATGACTCTTGCAGACTTTGCCAAAATCTTGACCTAAATCTCGGATCACGATCTGAGATAATACTCGAAGGTACTCCATGTAATCTAACAATTTCATCAATGTATATCTGGGTTAGTCTTTCTAGTGGGTATTTCATATTAATTGGTAAAAAGTGAGCTGACTTAGTCAGTCGATCAACTATTACCCATATAGAGTCATACCCTTTCTGAGTCTTTGGCAAACCTGACACGAAATCCATCGCAATACCATCCCATTTCCATTCTGGAATGTCTAAGGATTGTAGCATTCTTGCCGGTCTTTGATGTTCTACTTTAACCTTTTGACAAGTTAAACATGCAGCTACAAACTCCATTACATCTTTCTTCATGCCATACAACCAATACAATTTCTTGAGATCTTGATACATCTTAGTAGCTCCCGGATGTAAACTTAACTTACTCCTATAAGCTTCTTCAAGAATTAACTTTCTCAGCTCGGCATCGTTCGGTATGCAAATTCTTTCACCAAACCTTAATAATCCATCATTTCCTTCTTTAAATTCCAACACATCTCCCTGTCGCACTAATTCTCTTTCTCCTTGTAGGTACTGATCACTTTCTTGCTTTTCTTTAATTTGTTCCATCAGTCCATTTGAAACAGTAATCATACCTAAACATAATTTTCCTGACAATGTCTTAATCGTCAATCGCATATCTCGGAATTGCTCCAATAACTGCTGCTCTTTAACCATCATTACCGATATATGCATTGATTTCCTGCTCAAAGCATATGCTACTACGTTTGCTTTTCCAGGGTGATACTGTAATTGGAAATCATAATCCTTTAGAAATTCCAACCAACTCCTCTGCCTCATGTTAAGCTCCTTTTGATCAAATAGGTATTTCAAACTTTTATGGTCGCTGAAAACATTAAAGGTTCCTACTATTTTGGAAAATCCCTCAATGAATCTTCTATAGTATCCCACTAAACCCACAAAACTACGAATCTCGGTTACCGTCTTAGGCCTTTCCCATTGTAAAACAGTCTTAACTTTCGACGGATCAACGGCAATTCCTTCACTTGAGATTATCTGTCCTAAAAATTGAACTTGGTCTAACCAAAACTCACACTTTTCAGGTTTCACGTAAAGTTGTTTCTCCTTTAAAATTTGGAGAACCACACTGAGATGTTCAGCATGTTTTTCTTTACTGGGAGAATAGATTAGAATATCGTCTATAGAAACAACGACAAACTGATCTAAGTAAGGACGAAAAATCTTATTCATGTAATCCATGAATATAGCTGGAGCATTAGTAACTCTGAATGGCATCACAAGGTACTCGTAATGCCCGTAACGTGTTTGAAATGCTGTTTTAAGAACATCCTCCTCCTTCACGTGAATCTGATGATAGCCTGAACGTAAATCTATCTTTGAGAAAGCGGCTGCTCCACGTAACCGATCCATTAAGTCATATATTCTTGGAAGCCGATACTTATTCTTAATCGTCACTTTATTCAACTGACGAAAATCTACACATAAACAAGAAGTTCCCTCTTTCTTTTTCACTAATAAAATTGGAGCTCCCCAAGGCGATACACTGGGTCTAATGAATTCCTTTCTCATCAATTCCACTAGTTGTCCTTTTAAGTCCTCAAGTTCTGATGGCGATATTCGATATGGTGCTATGGATATTGGTCCAGTGCCTGGAACCAAATCAATCGCGAACTCAATCTCCCGAACAGGTGGTAATCCAGGTACATCTTCAGGAAAAACTTCCAGAAACTTGTTGACAACGGGTATACACTGCAAGTCTAACTCACTCTTAACGTCTAAGGAAAATAATAGCATGTATCCTTGCGCTCCCTCTTTTAAAGAAGCGTTTACTTGATTAGTAGTTAAAAATCCAGAAATCTCATCCGTAGGAAAAACTAGAGTTTTATGAGCACAGTCAATCAAGATATGGTTAGAAGACAACCAATCCATGCCTAAAATTACATCTAACTGTATTAAAGGCAAACAGATCAGGTTAACAAGAAAATGTTTATCCTGAATAATGATAGGACAATTCAAACAAATAGAAGTGACTAAAACTGGCTTAGCAGTAAGAGTTGAAACAATAAGATCACACGAAAAAGAAGAAACGGGCAATTTCAGCTGTTTCACACAATCCATCGAGATAAAAGAATGCGTCGCACCTGAATCAAAAAGTACAGTTAAAAGATTACCGTTTATGTCACACTTACCGTGTATGAGATCGTCAGAGTTTGAAGCCTCAGCTCAACTCATCGTATAAACTCTCCTTTTGGCTGTCGGTCTATTTGTTCTATTGTTATTGTCAGTCGATCCACGCTTTGGTGCATGCAGACCTTCGCCATGTGTCCACTTGATCACAATTAAAACATTTTACTCCCCGCATTGGGCAAGCATCCAACAATTGTCTGGTATCCCCGAAATTAAAGCATCTCCTAATCTGGCCTTGATTCGGATTCCTTTGGCCTCCATTCCCTGATGCAGCAAAATTCGAACGGTATTGTTGTCGATTCTGGTTATTTCCCTGTGGACGGAAATAAGGTTTCTTCTGATTCTGTTTCCCTTTCCAGTTGAGTCTGGTTCTTGAAATGAGAGAATCCACCAACACTCCCTTTATTATCCTTTCTTTTCCTCATTTGCTCAATCTTACAACTCATTTCCTCTAGAGCTTGAAAATTACGAAGTTGCAGATGTAAAACAGACTCCTTAATCTCAAATCGTAGTCCTGCTTCAAACCTCTCACAGTTCCAACTTTCATTCAGTTGAGCTTGAAATAAACGGAAGTATTTGTCAAGCGATTCAAACTTCGCCGCATACTCCTGTTAAACTCAATGACTTAGAGATTTTGATATATGACAAATACAACTTAATTTGTATGCAAGTGTTTTCAGTGTCAAATTGTAAAGACAGATATCAAGCAATATTCAACAAGTTCAGTGAGAAATCAAAGGAGAATATTCAAGGAAGAACTTGGAGGAATCAAATAGCAAAGACGAAGATAAAGGAATCATCAAGCCAAGAGCTTAACGAAGAAATTAGTTTTAAGTCTTAGATGATCTGTAAGAGATGAAATCTCTTATTCACAAAAAGCTCAATTAAAAAGATGCATGAAGAAAATCAATTTTCATAACCTGCATTAAAAGGAATAATTTTTCGTTAATGAAAATGATTTTTGGAAATAAGATTTCAGAAGCGCTCGTCCAACACTGGAATAATATAAAAGCTCGTCCAACACTGGGAATAATAGAAGCGCTCGTCCAATAAAGTGATAAAAGCTGGCGTCCAAACATAAGTGATAAAAGCTGGCGTCCAAACACAAGTGATAAAAGCGGGCGTCCAATAAAGTAACAAGAGCTCACGTCTAATAAAGTGATAAATTCTCACGTCTACTAAAGTGCAAAAGCTCATGTCTACTAAAGTGACAAAAGCTCACGTCTACTAAAATGATGACAGAAGCGCACGCCCACTATAAAGTGACACAATCGCACGTCTACTAAAGTGACAGAAATGCTCGTCCACTAAAGGCATACAAGCGCTCGTCTACTAGTTGGAGCACGTCCAATTACTTTGTGTTTTAATACTCCCGTCTGCTGACATAGTAAATGGAGCTCGTCTACTAACCCATTCGAATGTAAAATCTTAATGGCTAGATGGATGCGGCTATTTTTCAAGATGGACGCGAATTCAACAAGAACAATCAAAATCTTATTTCAAGAACGAGAATCAAGAAAACAGATTTTGTTAAATCAGATCCAAATCTGTTTTGATTGATCCCAACGACTATAACTTGTTTTCTATATAAAGAGGGATCAAAGGAACACTTTTAAAATATAACAACAGAATTATAACAATACACATATCATTCATCATCTTTCTTGAGATTATTGTGAAAAGAGTGTTTCAATACTCATAAGTGCTTCAATTTGTTTATCTGACTATTGAGAGTTAGGAATCAACTTTTGTTTTACATTTTGATTGTAAAGAGAGAGGGAGTCTCTCTGAGTGATTAGGGTGAGGTATCCCTAAGGTTGAACATTGAGGCTCTTCACAAGAGTGTGGTATCTCGAGGTGAAGGAGTGCTCTGTGGTGTAAAGGTTTTTCAAGCTACCTGGTAAAGCTTGTGTGTTAGTGTGTGAAATCCCACAGGTGGAGTGGGGACTGGATGTAGGTCACAATGGAGGTGACTGAACCAGGATAAATCTAGTTGTGTGGTATCCCTAAACTCAAACTCATTTACTTTCTATTTATGTTCAAGAACCTGCAACTTTGATGTTTAAAGTTCAATATAATTTCTGTTCTTGATATGTATTTTGTTATTATTGAGTTATTGAACCTGAATCTATTATGAATTAATTCTGAATAAATCCTTCTTATCCTCATCACCTTCTATTTAAGATTTTATATAAACCCTTCATTGATCTTGTAAAAGATCCTGTGACCACAAATCCGCAACTCTGATTTGTAAAGTTCTGTGAAAAGTTTTTTAAGAGGGAAATATTTTAAGAAAACTCAATTCACCCCCCCTCTTGAGTCGTTGAAGCCAAAACAACAATTGGCATCAGAGCTAAACTCTTAAGTTTGGCTTAACAG
This sequence comes from Sophora flavescens, assembly GCA_030762895.1. Taxonomy (NCBI): domain Eukaryota; kingdom Viridiplantae; phylum Streptophyta; class Magnoliopsida; order Fabales; family Fabaceae; genus Sophora; species Sophora flavescens. The sequence goes on along the minus strand of CM061063.1, from coordinate 265,382,418 downwards.
CTATAAGAGTATGGCTTACAATGACTATTTAAATGAAGGGGCTTCCCTTGCATGCCCTCCTGCATTCAATGGATTTGAGTATATCTATTGGAAAGAAAGGATGATAATCTTTCTTGAGGCAGCAGGTGTTGACATATGGGATACAGTAGAAATTGGACCATTTGTCCCCTCTACTGTAGATGCTAATGGTGCTCCAAGAAATAAGCCTAAAACTGAATGGAATGAGGATGATAAAAAAAAAGTTCAATATAATGCACGTGCTAAGAATATTATAACATCTGCTTTAAGCCGTGATGAGTTTTTCAGGGTTTCAAATTGCAAAGCAGCAAAGGAGATATGGGATACATTGCAAGTAACACATGAAGGAACCTCAGATGTCAAAAGAGCAAGAATGAACACCCTCACACATGAGTATGAGTTGTTCAGAATGAATCGAGGAGAACCTATGACTGAAATGCAAAAGAGATTCACGCACATTGTAAATCAATTGGTTGGTCTTGGAAAAGCTATATCAAATGAGGATCAAATTAACAAAGTAATGACATGCTTGAGCAGGGAATGGCAACCTAAAGTCACTGCAATCTCAGAATCTAGAGACCTCTCATCAATGACCATTGCCACATTGTTTGGAAAACTACAAGAGCACGAATTGGAGTTGAACAGACTGAATGAGAGTGAAGAAACTGATAAAAGAAAGAAGGGATTGGCTCTGAAATCACAAGTCAAAGAAGTATAAGATAGTGATGATAATACAGAACAAGAGGCTGAATCTAAAGAAGAGATGGGAATGCTAGTTAGAAATTTCAAGAAGTTCCTGAAGAAGGATAAAACTGAAAAGTTTGACTCAAAGGACAAGAAGTGGAGAAAGCCAAGAAAGGCCTACATTGCTTGGGATGATAATGATCTAGAATCCACTGACGAATCTGAATCCGAGGAGGCAAACTTGTGCTTGATGGTCAGCAATCATAGTGATTCAGAAAGTGAGGTAAATTCTGATTCACAACCAACTTTTGATGAATTGCAAGATGCATTTGATGAGTTACATGCTGAATATCTTAAGATTGCTAAACAACTTGTCTCATCTAGAAAAATAATTGCTAAACAACGTGATGATTATGCATGCTTGAGAATGAAAGAAAGAGAACTAGAAGCTAGGAATAAGGTCTTGATTGCATCTAGCTCTAATTGTTCTAAGTGTTTTACATTGACTAAAGAAGTTGAAAAACTGAAAAATGACTTAGCCAAGTTCACAAATGGTAGAGATAACTTGAATGCTTTATTAGGACAGCAAAAGTGTGTTTATGATAAGGCTAGAATAGGCTATAAACCTAAGATACATGAGAAATCTTTCAAGAAATTTTTTGCTGCACCTAAGACATCAAACACACCATTTTATTAAATTCAATTTTTGTGCTAGAAAAGGTCACACAGCTTCTACATGTCATTACAGAAAATCTGCTTATAATGAGTCTAAGTATATATGGGTTCCTAAAGGAACTATTGCAGCAACTAACTCAAAATGACCCAAACAGATTTGGGTACCTATAGCAAAAACATAAAATTCTATTTTGTAGGTGTGGTGGAAGGTCAAGAGCAAAAATTGGAATCATGACATAGAGACTTCACCAAACACAAAATGGGTAACAATAAAGAAAGAATACTGATTGAATATGTTTTCTGATTATCATTATTAATGAATGATTGTGAATCTTTGTGTTGACTTATATATCATTGTATAATATGTCTACATTGTTCTATCAAAGTTATTTGATCTATCTTGGAATAATCATATGTCTTTTGTTTCACAAATTGAATCTAAGAAAATTAATGAAGCCTTAAATGATTTGTTTTGCTTGCTATGCAATAATTAACTTTGAACATAAATGATGCTATAATTGATGAACATTGGATGATGTCTATGCAAGATGAGTTAAACCAGTTTGAAAGAAACCAAGTTTGGAAACTAGTGCCTAAACCCAAGAACTGTCAAGTAATAGGTACAAAATGGGTTTTTAGGAATAAACTAGATGAAAATGGTATAGTTGTAAGAAACAAGGCTAGATTGGTAGCCAAAGGGTATAACCAAGAAGAAGGCATAGATTATGATGAAACATATGCACCAGTAGCAAGATTAGAAGCTATAAGAATGCTACTTGCTTATGCTTGCGTAATGGGATTTAAATTGTATCAAATGGATGTTAAGAGTGCTTTCTTAAATGGATTTATACAATAGGAAGTGTATGTTGGTCAACCTCCTGGTTTTGAGAATAATGAATTGCCTAACCATGTTTATAAACTGTCTAAAGCACTATATGGCTTAAAGAAAGCTCCTAGAGCTTGGTATGAAAGGTTAAGTAATTTTCTCATTGAAAAAGGATTTAAAAGAGGTAAAGTTGACACAACTTTATTCACTAAGAAAAAGGCACACAATATTTTACTTGTACAAATATATGTGGATGATATAATTTTTGGTGCTACTAATGAGCAGTTGTGCAATGAGTTTGCAAGTCTTATGCAGAGTGAGTTTGAAATGTTAGTGATGGGTGAGCTGAAATTTTTCCTTGGACTGCAAATAAAGCAAACTAAAAATGGAATCTTTGTTGGCCAAACTAAGTACTGCAATGAGTTAATCAAGAAGTTTGGCATGGTAAAGCTAAGGAGATGGCTACTCCAATGAGTACCTCCTGTTATCTGGACAAAGATGAGCAAGGTAAACCTGTTGATGTTTCTAAATTCAGAGGTATGATAGGCTCATTGCTTTATCTTACTGCTAGTAGGCCAGATATCATGTTTAGTGTATGCATGTGTGCTAGGTGTCAAGCAAATCCAAAAGAATCACACTTAATAGCAGTTAAAAGAATAATTAAGTATCTGTTAGGAACAAAAGACATGGGATTATGGTATCCCAAAGGAGCTACATGTACTTTAATTAGCTATTCAGACTCTGATTTTGCTGGTTGTAAACTAGACAGAAAGAGTACTAGTGGAACTTGCCATTTATAAGGAAACTCATTAGTATCATGGTTCAGTAAGAAACAATCCAGTGTGGCTTTATCCACTGCAAAGGTTGAATATGTAGCAGCTGGTAGCTATTGTGCATAGGTTTTATGGATGAAACAAAAATTAGTTGATTATGGTATGCAACTAAACCAAGTTCCTATTAGATGTGACAATACGAGTGCAATTAACTTAACCAAGAATCCCATGATACACTCTAGAACTAAACACATAGAAATCATACATCATTTCATTCGAGACCATATACAAAGTAGAGAAATTGAGATTGAATATGTTGACACAACTAAGCAACTTGCTGATATCTTTACCAAGCCCTTGAACAAGGAAAGCTTCTTCTTCATTAGAAGAGAATTGGGCATAATCGATCAATCATATATCTAATCTCTAAAGAAACTAATTATATGACTGTATCTTTGTATAAATATGCTGATTCTTGTATGACTTGATTTGGAATATCTATGAATAATAAGAAGAGAGTTTTGGAACATCTATACTAGTTGGAAGCATCTTTTTGATTTGCCCCTGGATCTATCCCTCTATCATGAACAAATTTTAAATGCTATGATTGAACATTTAAATGCTTACCTTCTCTACTGCTTCGAATGTTTCTTTTCTTAACCTTTTTGATGATGCCAAAAGGGGGAGAAAAAGAATGATATAGAGAAAGGGATAATAACAAATTATACATGAAAAAAAGTATGATAGAGTGAAAACGAATTATACACGCATATGTTGAGGGGGAGCTTAAAAACTTACAGATTAATGGGGAGTAAATCAAATTCTACTATGATAATATTTTTTTTGCTCTGATATACTTATGCTCTGGCTGCTTTGATACCATTATATAAATATGTCAAAACACTAAGCGTCTGCTACACTTATCTTATAATTTGTTAAAAGGTTTGTCATAATCAAAAAGGGGGAGATTGTTAAACTCAATGACTTAGAGTTTTTTTTTTTTTGATAAAATGACTTAGAGATTTTGATATATGACAAATACAACTTAATGTGTATGCAAGTGGTTTCAGTGTCAAATTGTAAAGATAGGTATCATGCAATGTTCAACAAGTTCAGTGAGCAATCAAAGGAGAATATTCAAAGAAGAACTTGGAGGAAACAAAGAGCAAAGACAAAGATCAAGGAATCATCAAGACTAGAGCTTAACGAAGAAATTAGTTTTAAGTCTTAGATGATCTATAAGAGATGAAATCTCTTATTCACAAAAAGCTTAATTAAAAAGATGCATGAAGAAAACCAATTTTCATAACCTGCATTAAAAGGAATAAGTTTTCGTTAAGGAAAATGATTTTTGGAAATAAGATTTCAGAAGCGCTCGTCCAACACTGGAATAATATAAGCGCTCATCCAACACTGGGAATAATATAAGCGCTCGTCCAATAAAGTGATAAAAGCTGGCGTCCAAACACAAGTGATAAAAGCGGGCGTCCAATAAAGTGACAAGAGCTCACGTCTAATAAAGTGACAGAAGCTCACGTCTACTAAAGTGACAAAAGCTCACGTCTACTAAAGTGACAAAAGCTCACGTCTACTAAAATGACAGAAGCGCACGTCCACTAAAGTGACATAATCGCACGTCTACTAAAGTGACAGAAGTGCTCGTCCACTAAAGGGATACAAGCGCTCGTCTACTAGTTGGAGCACGTCCAATTACTTTGTGTTTTAGTACTCCCGTCTACTAACATAGTAAATGGACCTCGTCTACTAGCCCATCCGAATGTAAAATCTTAATGGCTAGATGGACGCGACTATTTTTCAAGATGGACGTGAATTTAACAAGAACAATCAGAATCTTATTTCAAGAACGAGAATCAAGAAAACAGATTCTCTTAAATCAGATCGTAATCTGTTTTGATTGATCCCAACGACTATAACTTGTTTTCTATATAAAGAGGGATCAAAGGAACACTTTTAAAATATAACAACAGAATTATAACAATACACATATCATTCATCATCTTTCTTGAGCTTATCGTGAAAAGAGTGTTTCAATACTCATAAGTGCTTCAATTTGTTTATCTGACTATTGAGAGTTAGGAATCAACTTTTGTTTTACATTTTGATTGTAAAGAGAGAGGGAGTCTCTCTGAGTGATTAGGGTGAGGTATCCTTAAGGTTGAACAATGAGGCTCTTCACAAGAGTGTGGTATCTCGAGGTGAAGGAGTGCTCTGTGGTGTAAAGGTTTTTCAAGCTACCTGGTAAAGCTTGTGTGTTAGTGTGTGAAACCCCACAAGTGGAGTGGAGACTGGATGTAGGTCACAGCGGAGGTGATTGAACCAGGATAAATCTGGTTGTGTGGTATCCCTAAACTCGAACTCCTTTACTTTCTGTTTATGTTCAAGAACCTGCAACTTTGATGTAAAGTTCAATATAATTTCTGCTCTTGATCTATATTTTGTTATTATTGAGTTATTGAACCTGAATCTATTCTGAATTAATTCTGAATAAATCCTTCTTATCCTCATCACCTTCTATTCAAGATTTTATATAAACCCTTCATTGATCTTGTAAAAGATCCTGAAGCCACAAATCAGCAGCTCCGATTTGTAAAGTTTTGTGAAAATTTTTTAAGAGGGAAATATTTTAAAAAAACTCAATTCACCCCCCCCCCCCCCCTCCTGAGTCGTTGAAGCCAAAACAACAACTCCCCTACAGATAACTCTCGCTGTTGTAACCCCAAAAATGGTTGTTCTTTCTCGATCCTTATGCTCTCCGGAAAATATTTATCCATGAATGCAGTTCAAAAACGTTCCAAGTAATGTCTTGATGATAAGCTTCTAACAGTAGTCTGGCACCTCTCCACCAGTACTCCGCATCTCCTACCTGTAAGAAAGCAGCATAAGTAACCCTAAATTCTGTCGGTGTGACCACCAAATCGAAGATTTTCTCCAGCTCCTAGATCCACAAATCAGTCTTCTCATGATCATCATTCAGACCAAACTATGAAGGATTTTGACTTCGAAACGCAATCAAAGTCTTGCCTTCCGCAGCTTGCAGATTCTGGGCATTCATAGATGCAATTTGATTTACAATCGCCGCTGCCACATTTTCCATTGCTTGAGCCGTATAATCCACTCCTTCTTCATACTCTTCATTGATGTTACCACGACCGCCAACACGACCACCTCTACGACCTCTTCCACGACCGCGTCCACTTCCACGTCCAGCTTCTGGTTCAACAACCGGTTCCATAACTGACCTACAAGTCACAATCAGTTAAACCAAAACCAGAAACTGAACGTAAACTTACTCATTACCACACATTACTTCTAAAAAGTAATTAAAACAAGTCTAAGTCAGAGATCGCACAGCATAGACATAACAGACCTATTTCCCAACATTCCCGAAAGACTCGACTTGCTCTGATACCACAAATGCGACACCCCTTCTAGGGTCATCACATAGTTACCTAAAAGTGGAAAATTAAATTATTAATCGTTGGTTACTTTCGAGAAATATACTTTAAAGTAAACGTCTCATTACGAAAATAATGCTAATTTTTTTTTTAAACATCGAACCATCGTGAACGTAAACAAACGTATACATATAAGTAACGAGCAGTCCAGAACCATACCAAAAACTCATGGCTCTCCGTAGCCAAATCAGAAACTGACAAGACTCGCTACCCCAAAACTATACATATAGCTGGTCAAGCTAATGAAAACCATTGGGGAGATCATGATGATCAACCCCACCTACAGCAGATGTATCTGATGAAGATACCTCCGCTCCCTCATAGGAAGAAACATCATCATCAACAGCAGGAGGTAGGACCTCAAGATCGTCCTCAAAGTACTCATCTGGGTCCTCCTCGACCTCATCCAAAACTACCTCAACAGGAGGTACTGCTGGTCCTGCTATCTGAAGCGGAATCAGCTGAGGTGGCAAATCAAGTAACCCATGCTCATCCAAGTACTGTAGGTATAGCTATATCGGAGGTAGAAATACCTCAACAGTCTCCACAACATGCGTCCTTTGCTGCGGTCCTGCCTCTACTGTTCCAACAACCTCTCTACTAGGGCCATGATAGGTGGTGCCGAGTGTCCCAGGGTTTATCTCCCAGGCACCACCAAAATGAGCGGGATCAAACATGATCAACCGAAGCCTCGAATGTGCCAGAGGCATATCTGGGTCCATCTAATCTCAGACGTAAAGATATATGCACAAGTAGAGAAACCACAAATAAAACATGCAAGAGTGAGAAACTAATATATGGATTTTACTCGACAACTACATGCTAGACACCACATAAAACACATACACATATATCAACACAAGCATTCATAAGCAAATAGTTTATCAATGGGTTTAACACCCCAAACTTCATCATGTGAAAAACTATGCATGAACAGTTCATATTCGTCATCTAAATTCGCACATAATCTCATGATATATCCCAACACATGGTGAGTTGATCAGGCTCAATTGTCATCCCATGGCATAAAGGTACGCAGCCATAACCATTGCACACTGTCCACACCCAGGGCATCAGTGATAAAATCGTAAATGGGGTTTCATTGTCCAACCCGGGCACAATGAATAAAATCGTAGCATGAAATACCTGACGTCGCAAGGTAATCACACATAGAACCGTGGCCACGTCTGCCGAATGCATGCAAAACACTTTGCTCATAACATTTTTCTTTGTGTTCAATCTTTCTTTGCCGAAGCTCAAAATGGCTTACGACTCACATAGTTTTAACATCTTTAAAACTTTCATTAAAACACAGGACCTCACAGTCTGAGTGCTCAATCACGACACCTCTCGACCGATGCACCAGTCATAGGTTCGTGGTAATAGAAAACATCTTAAATGCTTAAACATAGTATACACCACATATACAGTAGACACCAAGTCTACAAGACCTCAAAATCCAAAGGACCCTAAGTCCATAACAACAAAGAACCTTAGTACCCCGACGTCTCGGTTACTAAGTTCAACACCGCTTTCAACATGGTTGAATTAGTTTTGCTTTCGGAAGATCGTTTCAAATGGGAAATTCTTCAATAAAATCTTTAAATAATAAAACTTAGTTTTCACAAAGGTGAGTCACTTGAGGTTTTAAACTTACTTAAAATAGGTACTGCCATTTCAAAATACTTGCCGTCGACACTTTTCCAAATGTGCCATCAATAGTCACTTTTAAAGCCTTTTAAGCCAAAACTTAGCTTTTCCACTTAAATAATTTTCTAAAATCATAATTAACTTATTTGCAACAATTAATTTCATAAAATAAATTTTTATAATATTACAGAATTTCTTACGTAAAAATTAGCAGTACAAAAATAATTCCACGATTTCGCTCTTATTGTGATTCATAATTCACTCTTATAGTAATAAATCATTAAAAGAATGATATTTTCCAAAATTCCTTATTTTTCCCAAATAAAAATTTTCATTAATATTATATACCAATATTTTACCGTTAAAACATTAAATACAATTGATGAAGCTTCTTAAATCTTTTATCCAATTAATTTAATTAGGCACTAATCACTGTCAGGCTTCTCAAACAACAACTAACAATAATATCACAGAGATATTCCCAGGCAGATCATGCATCACAACAGCATAATATAATTGCATATAAACAATTAAACGCAATTAAGCCAACACATATACAAATACCATAACTTAAACAACTTAATTAAATACTAACAGACAAATAATTACAGACAAACACAAGATAGCATATAGCCATCGAATATATCCCTCAGGTAATCCCCTCTTACTTCTCGTAGAATTCTCAGTGGAATAAATTGCTTCTTCGAATGCCCAGTTCTCACGTACACAACGGAATAAATTCAACCTTCACCAATACAATCAAACCATTAATAATCAAACAATTAAAACCACCAAAATCCTCCCTACATGGTCACGTCCTCAAGGGTCTTGGTGACTAAAAATTCGTAATCATGATTAAGTCACGCATTAATGACCCTTAATTAACCAAGATCATGGATTAGTGGCTAAACAACTAAGTTTGGAAATCAAAACTTCCTAACTCACACACACCTAGTTTCGGCCATGACATTTTCATAGGGCTAGGGATTTTTGTTTGACAAAACAACTTGGATTCCCTACACATATATACTAACAAGCTAATATACATGATTATTTACAAAAGACATGAACAAAATCTCCTCCAACTTCACCTCTATTGATTCGGCCTTGATGAGTAAAAGGGGAAGGAAATTTTTGATTTCAACATACTCTTGGATTTAGAACCTATACATGATGACGAGAACATAGAAATTGGTTTCAAACTCAAAGGATTTTTCTATGATTTATCAAAGTAAAGAACAACTAAGATGAACATGAAAAATAAAGCTTTGAATCATGAAATGATTTGAAGAAACAATGACTAAAAGATGATGAGAATGAAGAATCACCTATTGGAATTCAAAAATGATCAAGCAATCTTCAACATCCTTCACAAACTTGGCTTCTTTGTGTGAGAGAAAAATAAGAACAAGGTAGAACACTTGAGAGCTTTTGAGAAAGTGTGAGAATAATCATGAATGAGCTTGACTCTTCAAGCTTATGGGCAGCCATGGCAAGCATGGGCCTTGTGCCATTTTTGGGCCAAGAAAGCCCAAGTCCAATTGATTTTGTTCATGAAAATAGCTTAAGGCATAAAATCATGACATAGGAAACTTAGGTAATTAAAATGGAATCATGAAAATTAATCTTTGGTCATGACATTTGGGCTCTAGGCCACAACCCTTAATGGGTTTGGATGACAAGAATTTGGCCCATTTCACTTAGTGTATCATGAAAATTAGTTTAGGGACCAAAACATAATTAATAGAAAGTTTAGAGGTCAAAATGCAATTATCAAAAATTGCTACATAACCCTAAGCCACATTAAACCTCTCACATGGATTACTTAGTCCTAAGAGAATATAGGGTTTATCCATTTATCGAGTCCCGAAACTTCCGTAATCAGCTCCGTCGTTCGCCCGATTGAGTATAGCGTCCGTAAAACTTACATTATTTCACTTTTTATGAAATAATTCTAAAAATACACTATCGTAGGAAATAAAATAAAAATCTTAAGTTTTTCATTCACGAATTAAAATTAGGTCTTTTGAGCAGTATAATTGTACTGCCAATGGAATTCGCGGGCCTGGTTTCGCCTGACTTTCCAACCTAAATTTTAATCGTAGCTTTCTACATTCAAGTATAATTGAGTGGTAAACTCCGTTTATTTAAAATAATTTTATAAAACTTAAATAATCATATAAACATACTTCTGTTATTTAAAACAGTAAAAAACAGGGTGTTACAACTTGGACCCTTCTACCCTCATTTCCCATGGCCCAAACCCATTTCCTTAGGCCATCATACACATTTGTGCGTCATTTTCAATTCCAAGAGGTATACCATACCCCTCTCACTCAATCATCATCATGTTCTTCATTCATTTTGTTGGTCGTGGCAACCATAACCCGACCGGGGGTTATAAAATTTTCTAAAATAATTTATCAAAACCGATTTTCTCAAAATAAATTATTAAATCACACAATAACTAATAAACAAAATATAAATATCCGAGCAATAATATGAGTTAACAATGGAGATAGGGAAGAGAATACTTGCCCACAGAACAGATTTTATCCCTCGCACCTCTGTGATACATCACCCGCACTCCTGAGCCTAAAGTTACACACCAAAGGATGCTACACGCTTTACACCAGAAGGATACCTCACCTTCAAACTGAGGGATACCCCACCCTCAACCTAGGGATACCTCGCCCTATCTCTGGTTTGACACAAAGAGTAGAAGAAATTGAAACACTCTAAATAGTACAGATGATACAAATTGAAGCTTATGGGTATGATGATAATAAGACAAGTTTTGGCTCAAATAATTCCAGAGAATGTGGACAATTTTTATAATTCGTGTTATATTTTCTTCATGCTCCAAAACCTTGTTTTTATAAACCAAGATATTCTATCCGTTGCTGCGTGAATTAATACTCCAAATACGTTGAATGCACCATTTGAGAATTTGATTGAAACAATTAAAATAATTCATATAATATTGAATGCAAATCAATTTAAAAGATAATCACCGGGATCATTGTAGGATTTGCATATATATATATATAGCTGTTCGTATATATTGTCATCATTTGACACTTGAATGAGCATTGATTCAAATTAAAATATCAATCTAAAAGATTTGCATGTTCCTTGAAAATTTTGCAACGGTAAGAATTTGACATTGCTTTAAAATATAAAAATCTTTATGGATTAAAAATTTATATATCTATTGCTATAGCTGGACCAATAAAAATTTATTGGTTAAAGTAATGTTTTGGTCCCTATACGTGACATCGATTTTCAATTTAGTCCCTATACGTAAAAAGTTATCAATTTGGTCCCTATACGTGACACTGATTTTCAATTTGGTCCTCACATCTAATTGGTCCCTATATAAGATGACCAAATTGCAAATTATTATCACATATAGGGACCAAATTGAAAATAATTATCACATGTAGGGACCGATTTCAAATTTTTTTTGTTGAATTGGTCCCTACATGTGACAATAATTTGCAATTTGGTCCTCTTATATAGGGACCAATTAGCTGTGAGGACCAAATTGAAAATCAGTGTCACGTATAGGGACCAAATTGATAACTTTTTACATATAGGGACTAAATTGAAAATCGATGTCACATATAGGGACCAAAACATTACTTTAACCAAATTTATTTTAAAGCAATTTAAAGCTTGTAATATCAAAAAATCATTTTGGCAAAAAAAAAAATGTTCTTAATTATATATTTTAATTAAATTAATTAACAGAGCCAAATCAAATTTAGTAATCATACTCTTACAAGACATCTAAGATTTATAACTAGAGTCGATCCGTCTTTGCTTGATACTGCTATCATTTTTATTTCTTGCTTTGCTAACTTTTGAGTACCTGCATGCTTGGAAATAATATTTTCTTTTTGTCCTGGATGCTTATGGTTAGTGTTTGTCAATCATCAAAACATAATCAAATATATACTTACACATTTTTGTGATTTGAAGTCTTGATCATATTTTTCAATTCCTAGATCTAGAACTTTGAAAATTCATAGAAAATCTAGAAAAATCCTTTTAAAGTGAAACAAATTTCTATGATCTTAGTATCCTCTCTATATTTAAGATTCAAGAGGATGCATTCAACAAAAATTTCTTGCCCATTTAACTTGATGAGGCCGAACCCTAGTTTATTGTGGGGGAGGACTTTGTTCATTTTTTTAAAACTAGTCTTGCTTGATTCAATCTTATAACTTATATATGTATTGAATCCATGATTATTGAATCAAAAAGAAACCTCCAAGTCATTTTATTTCTCATTGCCGAAATTATTTTCTTGAGAAGTTGAAAGATTTTGTTTCATTTTTCAACTTATGATAATTTGTCTTAACTTTATACTACTCTGAGGTCATGGATCTAAGAGTATGTGAAATTTTGAGATCTCTAGCTAATTTATCTAGCCATGGCCGAAACTAGGGTTTTGACGGGTTGGAGTATTTTATTTCAACCTTTTTAAGTTAATCGTTGGTTTAGGGTTTTAAGTGATCAAGGATCACTAATCCAAGAGCTTAGGATTTTTAAAAATTTTTAGCCAATTAAACACCTCGTGGTCAAACCTATCATATAGGAGCAGAGGTGTATTTAATGTTTGATTGATAATTATTTGTTGTGTTTTGTTGAAGGATAAATTGTTGTGTAAATTATGTACGTGTTTTGCGGAGATCGGACGCTCGACGGAATTTCGATTTGAAAAGGAAAAGTCTTCAAGATGTAAGGGGAGTACCCGAGGGATTTTTCCGATAGCTATATGCTATTTGTTTGTTGTCTGTATAATTTAGTTGGTGTGTTAATTATTTTCTGTAGTGTGAAATCATCTGTTTTGCAATTATCTGCTTTTAAATATTTATTTATCTACATTTAATTGTTATTATATGTTGTTGCATGTCATTAATTGATATGTGCTATATTACTGGCATGAGTTTTATTGATGTGGATTGTGGATTGTAATGCCTGACAGTGGTCAGTGCTCAGTTAATAATGAGGTTAAAAGCGTTAAAAAGCTTTTTACGGGATAATGAGTTTTAATTGATGAGAAATAGTAATATAATATTACTTACGTATTTTGGTTGGTTGAAAACGAGAAAAATTTGAAAATAATATTATTTTAATGATTTAACAACGTATGAGTGTTTTATGAGTCATAGTGAGGATGTAACCGTGAAAATATTTTTGCACTGCTAGTTTATACGTAAGAAATTTATAAATATTAGAAAATGTTATTTTAAGAAAATAAGTTTCGAAAATAATTTTATTATGATGTTGGAAAATTTATTTTAGCTAGAAAAGTCATATTTGGACTTAAAACTTTTTAAAAAGTCAAACGTCGGACAATTTCGACAATATTTACAGAAGTATTATTAAAAATGGTAATATTAGTTAAAACAGAGAATTTGTCTCATAGCAATGTTTTTAGGCTCAAAATATTGATTTTTGAAAGAAAATGAATTTTAAGAGATTTTGATGATGTTATAAAACGAATTTCCAACGCAAAAGGATTTTCGATAAAGTGGATTTATGCAATGGGTTATTTCCAACAACTTGGATAAGTTGAGGAAATTTTGGTTTTGGATTTGTGTTTCACAAAGTGAAAATGCTTTTTAGATTGAAAAACGAACCTAGCTACCGAGACATCGGGATCTAGTGTTCTATGATATGGGTCAGGGGTCCGAAAGGTGAAGTAGGGACTAGATGTCCTATAAAAAGTGATTTTGATTTCGTGCCCCAAAATCTACGAATCTAAATCTGGTGCATCGGTCTAGATTTCATGATTTGCATATTTTTGACTTGGAGTCTGTTTGATTGGAAAGTTTGTTAAACTTAAATGTTTTACATGCATTTTACATTTTATTGTGGCAAATGTACCTAAAGGTTTTATGCATGGTACCTTGGTAGGTATCCATGTTATGGGATACATTTCACCCTTGGATTAAATGAATGGGGGTCTAGGAAAGACCGGGCTATTTATGAATATTTCGGGAGCTCAGATATTAGTTATATTTTATAAGCCGAGTTAATTACAATTACCATTGGATGATCTTATGAACTACTTACAATGATGGTTGGAACTCGTATCCTACCGAGTTATTTACTTAAATAGTTGAAACTCGGAACCTTGACAGGCCAAATCATTTGAAACTTGTCTTATCTGGCAACGTTTATATTCTGCCTTATTTGGCAATGAGAGCCTGATCAGCCCATCTATTTGGTGTTGGAAGCTTTGGAGATTAGGTACAAAAGTTAGTTGATGAATATTGAAGTGTCATGTTTTTTAAAACAACGTAGATTGTCGGGTATGAAACCCTTTGGTGAATAGAATGTTTACTGTTGAATATACATGTTAAATGTTATTTGTGTGTCGTGCATATGGTTATCGTTTTAAAATCCATATATTGGAACTCACCTTCGCATATACATGTTCTTCTGTCTTGCTGTTGTACCTTGGTGCACGGGTGCAGATGTCGCAGAAGAGTTCCTTTAAGTCATTTGGAGACTTAAATCTGGATCGCGGGAAGAGATGTGATCATAGGGATAATCACGAGGTCTTATCAGTTAGTGTCTTGTAGAGCGACCAGTTGGAATTTCCTTTGGGTTGTATGTTTTAAAAGGTCGGTGAATGTGGTGTTATAGTTTAGTCCTTGTTTTAATTTTTCTCTTTTTAAAATTGAAACTTTTGAGAAGAATGGTATGTCGTGGTGACCTTGTTGAGTCACCGGCAAGTGTACCGGGTCGTCGTAAGTAAAAAACACGGTAAGTAATTACCGAGGTCGGACACAGGGATTGGGCTACCAATTCTACCAGTTTGCAAGAAATTCGATACGTTTGACCAAGTAAAAGCAAGTGGTTGAGAAGATAGAGGAAATAGGATAACAATTTAAATCAACAAACCAATTAGGGATAAAGTAGGTAGCGATAAGATAAGAATTAAAATCTGGATTAAACATCTAAGGTCACAAATCCACCTACCCAATTATGCATAGCACCCAAGTGATGATGATCCCCTCCCTAAGTTCAATTGCAATGTCAACCAGGACCCCCTAATTCTCCTAATGACACTATCGTGCTCAATAGGACGTATTCAACGATTGAGTTAATTACTTGCTACGGTCTCATAACCCAATCATCAAACTCTATTAAATCTTGTTCCCTATAAGGTTGCACTGATCTCCTACTCACTCTCGTGCAATATTCAATCAGTGATCCCAATTCAAGTTCTAAACGCGAATTGCCTATCAAGCCTCATCACGTTAACTAGTCAATCATGCATGCTTATGATCAACGCAATAAATTCAGAATTGGAAAACATGAATTGAGGTAAAGGAGGGAAACATACATCTCATTGAACACTACACCGTCATGGGTGGTTTCATTGATCCCTTAGACAAGGGGATTAGTTCCTCATGCTTGTAACAACGCACAAACAATTGGAGTTCATCATAATTGTAAAATAGGAAAAGAGCATAGGGAGACGCAGCTCCAAAGAATAAAGATTTGTCTTAAAAACGATCTAAAACAAGTGGTGAACAAAAAGTGTATAATCTGCCCTAAAACAGCCTATAAATAGAGGTTCTGGGTCGCGCCCGCTCGCGGGGCGAGCAAGCTCTCGCGAGGCGAAATTCAATTTTGGCTCCAACTTGATTCGAATACTCGCGAGGCGAGATGGTGATTCGCGAGGCGAGACAGAAAGGGTGACATCTCTAGCACAGTCAGGCCTTCAGGCTCGCGGGGCGAGATGGTGATTCCCGAGGCGAGACAGAAAGGGTGACTGTTGCTGTTCAGGCTGGTCTTCAGGCTCGCGAGGCGAGATCCTGTTTCGCGAGGCGACACTTCCAGCATTGTTTTTCCACTGTTTTCTTCATTTTCCTTGACTCTAAGAGCTTCACTTTTAGCTTCACTTTTCTTATAAGTTTTTTATTTTTCAAATTGGTCTTACACGTTCCATACTGTTTTCACATTAGTCATTTCCGTCAATTTTGACCTAACGCAGTCAGTTTTGATCTGACGTGGCTATCACCTATGTCCGACACGTTGCTTTTGTTCTAACTCGGTAAGGTCAAAATTGACAGAAAGTACGAGGTCCTTAAATAACCATTTTTCATAAATGAAATTTGATTTAATTTTCATATGGTCTAATCATTTGTCGTTTTTATAACTAGAAATTCACTATAAAAAAAATTGCAGAGAATCGAAAACATTACAACATCACCATCATATATATTATGTCTCCAAAAGTTATGCACTTAACATTTTACACGTGCACATTACAAGTTACAAGCTAAACACATCATAGCATACAGTCATAGTCAGTAGCATACAATCATATGAACATATAAGCTAACCTCAACTATTATAGATATTTAACAATCAAAAAAACTCCTGTCTAGAGTGAATGTCATCATGACAAGCTCTCAGTAGGTCAGCTGCAATATATACTACTGCTGCTTATCCGCCAGCAGCCAAAACAACCCTTCCCACCCTTTAAGGGTTAGGGGAGTGAGTGGGAGGCTCCTCTGGTGGTCCGTCGGGTGGCCCATCTTGTGGCCCTTCAGGTGGTCCAGTGGCTACTATGGCGGCCCAAATCTCTGCTAGTGGTAGAAAAAAAGTAAGTGGCATATTACGGTGATAAGTGTGGTCAACCAGATTGGGGTAAGTGTCCGTGATCACATGCATGACAAAGTGGCCATCAAATGTCACCAACGAGCCATCATGGTCAAAAGCCCAAGTTCCTTCACGGAACTCCCCGTGTGTCGCAGGTCGAGGCTCGTTCACCATCTTTTAATAGTATTTATTATTTACATATAAAACATAACACAAAGAGTGAGAATACATTTATCATAAACGGAATGGAAAACATTAAATACAATCAAAATAAAAAAAACAAATAGGTAATGTTTGAAAATTTCTTTTGAAGAATTTAATATAATCAATTGCATCAAATGATATATCATAACATCTTATAAAATTAATTTATCTTATCAATTAATAATATTATGCATGTGACATGAGGACGTTGGAACTTTAATGCATTGCTATAAATGATATTGTCCCTAAATGCATGTCGGCCGATTCTTTCTCGCCCAAAGGCCATAATCTCGTCCGAAGACCATAGTACCGTCCGAAGGCCATAATCTCTCCCAAAGGCCATAAAAATTCTCATGCGACAATGCTTATGCCATGATGCAAAATTATCTTGCTATCTTACTATTTTCACTTAACTAATACTTTTAGAATATACTATTCTATCTATGCCATGTGTCATCCTCTTAGAAAAACAGCATTTAATGCAAATCCAATAATAAATTCAAAGCACAAATCAATTAATAATATTATTAAAATCAATTAATAATATTTTTTAAAATAATATTACAGATAAATATATTTTCTAAAAATGGTTAACTTACATCGTAAAGAGAAGAAATAAATCAAATAAATTTTCAAGTGAAAATAAAATTAATAATATGATATATAAATATATTTTATAAAATGGTTAACATGCACGGGAAAATATGAGAAATAAATCAAATAGATTTTCGAGAGATAATACATATAATAATATGATAGATGAATATATTTTTAATTTGCACGGGGAAAGATGAGAAATAAATCAATTAGGTTTTCAAGAGAAAATAAAAAATAGAATAGATAAATATATTATCTAAAAACTTCTAACTTGCACGGAAAATAGGATAAATAAATCAAATAGATTTACAAGAGAGAATAAAAATAATATAAAACAAAAATATATTTTCTAAAAAAATGGTTAGCTTGCACAAGGCAAAGAGAGAAATAAATCAAATATATATTTAAGAGAGTAGAAAAAATAATATGATAGAAAATTATTTTTTCTAAAAATGGTTAAATATCTCGGAAAAAGAGGAGAAATAGATCAAAAATATTTTCAAGAGAGAATAAAAAAATGATACAATAGATAAATATATTTTTTTAAATGGTTAATTTGCACCGGACAAAGGGGAGAAATAAATCAAATTGATTTTCAAGTAAGATGAAGAAATATAGTATGATAGATAAAAATATTTTCTAAAATTGGTTAACTTCCATGGGAAAATAAAAGAAATAAATTCAATAGATTTTATAAAGAGAAGAAAAAATGATAAATATATATATATGATCAAATGGTTAACTTGCACGGGAAAAAAGGATAAATAAATTAAATAGGTTTTTATAAGAAATAAATTAATAATATGATATATAAATATATTTTCTAGAAATAGTTCACCTGCATGATATAAGAGGATAAATAAATCAAATATATTTTGAAGAGAGAAGATAAAATATGATAGATAAATATATTTTCTAATAATGATTAACTTGCAGGGAAAAGTATAAAAAAATATTTTTTTAAGAGAGAATGTTTATAAATCAAATAGATTAAAAAATATATTATAATTAAACTTAAATGAGGATTTATCTTTTATATTTTACATAACTAATTTTTTTTCAAATATTTCTGCATAATTTGAGGTGTATAATTCCCCAACAAAATTTTAAACTAAAAATGTGAAGTCAATAATTATATATTTTTCGATGAAATCCTTAAAAAAAAAAAAGAATATTCCCCGTGGCACGGGTCATTTACACTAGTATTCATATAATTGAGCTGTTACACATTCATTTACTACACATAGCTTTTATAAAACAATAAAATTCAAATGATAATATCTATGTCTAGAAAAATATTCTTTTTAAAATTCTGATCCTATCATTAATTTCTTATTTGAATTTGATATATAAAAGAAAATGTAAATAGAAAAATTGTCATAAATAGTCATCAAGAATCAATTAATATGGTAATACAACAATTATCAATCACTTTAAAACTACCTAACCATCACCAGGAACTAAAGGGAAACGTTCCTTGTTGATTTAATTTTTAAAAAAAATGATTCCTTTGATTTAATTATCTTATTTTCTTTCTATTATTTATTTTATTTCTATTTTAAGAGTACAAAGAAGATTCTAATACCATCTAAATTGAACTTTAAAATTCCATTATCCAACATTTATCTTCATCAGTAAACATCAATCTCATTATTTCATTATAATCAAATTTCAATTTCCTAAAAGACCTTCTTCTGTATTTAACAAAAGTCTTAAAACACAATTAATCAATTTTACCATCAAGTTTCATACTGACAGCAGACGCAAGGCATTTTATAAAGATATAAAACAAGTAATGGCTCAACCAAATAACAATTCTCTAAAGGAACGACTTATCAAATAAGTGCTCAAAAATAAAAACGAGAGAGAGTAAGCAAGGCTTATAATTGACACTCAAAAACTGAAGCAGCATTTTAGTTTTTTAGTTTTATTTTTTATCAGTCAATAAGCCTAGAAAACCAGCACCTTTGCACTTCACTATCGCACAGATTGCTTCTAACAGCACTAATAACCCAAATAAAGGTACAACCAAGCCTATTCATGCAAATTTAAATGTCTGCTAGTAAGTTTTACACTACCTCATTAATCTTCTAAAGAAATTTTATATTCATTCATTTCATCAATGATATCAAATTCACTAAATTAAAACCAGTAGCTAGCAATTGGAAGATCAACACAGTAGACTTCTAAATAGAGAAAACTCTTCTATAGTGAAATCAGAAACAAATCAGTAAAACAGAAGAGAAAAGGAATGTTAGGGTAAGGAAAATCCTAACAAGAGAATGGATTGTATCCATCATCTCCCATTCATGATAAAATAATCTCCTCCCCTTACCTTTGTTTGGGTTTCAGGTTCTCTCTTGGAGTATGGCTAAGGAGCCAATAGTTGCCAGCTTCCTTAAGATGTAGAAAGGAAATGCAAAGCATGTGAGAGATGAATGAAAAGGATGAGACAAAAAGAAGAAAAAAGAAAAGAAGAAAGGAACCCACTGTGTCTCTATACTGAAGAAGTGAACAATTTGGTGTCTTTGGAGATCTAACTTCATGTCAGTGAATGTCATTTCTTCTTCAAGGTACTGCATTCACCTCAAAATGAATCCCAATTCCCCTCTTTTTTGGTACTTTTCTATTAAATATGCTAGTCCAATAGCTGGTAACCGCGAAGAAGTATGGCAAGATTTGAGAGATTTCAAGAACTCCTTCCCTTGGAGCCTGGTGGAGATTTTAATGCCATCACTTCTTCTGCTGAAAGAGATGGAGGTTCTACTAATAATAATCATCCTAGTTATGCTTTTATAGACTGTATTAATGATTGTAGTCTGATAGTTATGGGCTATGCTGGCCCTCCTTTTACCTGGTTTAGGCGTAACTTAAAAGAAAGGCTGGATAGAGTTTTATGTAACTCTGAATGGCAAAATCTATTTGCTGCCAGCTCTGTTATTCATGTTCCGTTGTCTACCTCTGACCATTGTGGTTTGTGGTTAAAAGTAAGTAATGGTGAACTAAGACCTAGAAGAAACTATTTTAAATTTTTTGGAGCTTGGTTAGACCACTCGGATTTTGAAACTCAAGTGCACCACTCTTGGTTTAACTCTAGCACTTGGGAAGAAAATATCCTTAGACTTACTAACAACTTGAAATCTTGGAACAAGAATGTTTTTGGTCACATCTTTAAAAGGAAACATAGAATTCTAAAAAGATTAGAAGGCATAAATAAGGTTCTGTTGGTCAATTTAAATGAGAGACTAAGAGTGTGTTCGGGAAAGCTGGAAAAAAAAGATTATGCTAATAATCTGATTTCAAATAATCGATTATTGCAATAATCGATTATAATCATAATCTGTTTTTGTTTGGGTATTGTAACATCCCTGGCTGCTTTATGGATTGACGACTGTCCCCACAGACCAACACGGGTCTTTCCAGCCTGCTTTGTCCTCACTCACACGCTTCCTGGGAAAACTTCCTCGGAGGTCACCCATCACAGAATTGCTCCAAGTCAAGCACGCTTAACTGTGGAGTTCTTAAGTGATGGGCTACCGAAAAGAAGTTGCATCTTGTTTGTATAGGTAGTATCAATCAATTCATATAAGTCTTCCTCAACTGTATAGTCCCATACCTACACAGTCTCAGGATCCCTCTCATTCAGTGTGTATTCGATTCATTAATGTGTCCCTCCGCCTAGAAGCCTGCCAGGAGCCGCTCCTTGTCCGTGCCTTCTTGCACCGTTGACCACTCCCCGCCCTCGTTGGCACCCGGGTGTTACATGCCTCTGGTTCGTCCCCGAACCACACCGTACTGGGAGAGGTGTCATTCTGATACCATTTGTAACATCCCTGGCTGCTTTATGGATTGACGACTGTCCCCACAGACCAACACGGGTCTTTCCAGCGTGCTTTGTTCTCACTCACACGCTTCCTGGGAAAACTTTCCGGGAGGTTACCCATCCCAGAATTGCTCAAGTCAAGCACGCTTAACTGTGGAGTTCTTAAGTGATGGGCTACCGAAAAGAAGATGCATCTTGTTTGTATAGGTAGTACCAATCAATTCATATAAGCCTTCCTCAACTGTATAGTCTCATACCTACACAGTCTCAGGATCCCTCTCATTCGGGTGCGTATTCGGTTCATTAATGTGTCCCTCCGCCTAGAAGCCTGCCAGGAGCTGCTCCTTGTCCGTGCCTTCTTGCACCGGCGACCACACCCCGCCCTCGTTGGCACCCGGGTGTTACAGGTATGTTTGCTGAAAAACGGTTTTAAGATAATTTATTTCGTTTGGATGGTGCAAAAATAAACACTTTTACATAGTAAATTATGAAAAAATGTGTGAAGTTATTTGTTTATATTAATAATATTTAATGATTTTTAACATTAAAAGTTGTTGAAATGTTTATTTTAATTTTTTGTCATCAATGTTTTCTATTATAAAAAATTGAATAAAATTTGTAACATTTTCTCATACTTATGAAAACATATAAAAAAATATATTATTTTTAGAATGTTTAAATATAAATATATAAATAATAAATATTTCATTTAATTAAACTAAATAATTTTATATTGTATATTAAATTTAATAGCTTTACAAAAAGGGTTACAAATAAAATAACAAAATGAAACTATAATGTTAAGGAAGCAATAACGTAGATGCTGCAGCAAGGAAGGAAAACGTGGACCCAGGGACAAGGATACATGCGAGATTGTGGGGCAGGGAAGAAGCAGCACTCGAAGCAAAAAACAGCTTCTTTTAAAACAGTCCTTGGATCTAGCTTCTTTCAAAACAACTGTTTTATGCTAAAACAGCTTTTTTTAGATTTCAGTTATTTGGCCAAACACAATGCTTATTCCATGTTTCAGCTTTTTGGCTGAAAAACAGCTGAAACTATGAAATATAAGCTGTCCCAAACAGCCTCTAAGTCTTCTTAAGGATGATCTTTGGAAGGAATACAATGTGCTCATCTCTCATGAGGAATGTTATTGGTTCCAACAAGCTTGGAAAAATTGGATTACCCTTGGTGATCAAAATACAAAATTCTTTCACCAAGCCAGTCTTAAAAGAAGGAGACATAATAGAATTATGGCTCTCCAAGATGATAATAATCAATGGATTTATGAAGACTTCCAACTTCAAAATCTGGTTATCCAATTTTATGAGAACCTGTATGCTTCCTTGAACCAAAATAACTTTTCCTTCCCTTCTATCTCCTCTTACCCTTTGATTAGAGAAGATGACAGATTGTTCATGGAAAGGGAGGTTAATTTAGAGGAAGTTAAGAAAGCTCTTTTTAGTATGGGTAATTACAAAGCCACGGGGCCTGATGGTTACCATCCTATCTTCTTTAAAAGTCAATGGCATATCCTAGGGGTAATTCTATTTTAAATCTGGTTCGGGAGTGTTTTCACGATCCAAGTAAAATTGGAAACTTAAATCAATCTCTCATCATCCTTATTCCTAAGTGTGATGAACCTTCTAAGGTAAACTAGTTGAGACCAATCGCTCTATGTAATGTGAGTTACAAGATTATTTCAAAAATTGTTTCTAATAGGCTAAGAACTATCCTCCCTTATGTGGTCTCCCAGCATCAAAGTAGCTTTATTGAGGGTAGATCCACAATAGATAATATCCTTGTGCTTCAAGAAACCTTACATTCTATGAATCATATCAAAGGAAGCAAGGGATTTATGATTATCAAACTTGACCTAGAAAAAGCCTATGATAGGTTGGAATGGGGTTTTATTATGGATTCTCTATCCCTTCTTGGAATTCATGATTCCCTAAAGAACATCATTTATAATTGCATTTCATCTTCTAATCTCAAAATTAATTGGAATGGTTCTGTTACTTCTTCCTTTTCGGCTTCTAGAGGTTTGAGACAAAGGGATCCTATCTCCCCTTATCTATTTGTCCTAACCATGGAGAGATTAGGTCACAGGATTGTGGATTTAGTCTCTGATGGTAGTTGGAAATCTTTTACTTTTGGTAGAGGTTTAGGCCCGAAAGTGTCACACATTTGCTTTGCAGATGATATTATTTTAGTGGCAGAGGCTAACAGTGATCAAGTCCATCTTATCAATGAAACTTTACACGACTTTTGTACTAAATCTGGCCAAAAAGTAAGTCTAGCTAAATCTAAAGTATTTTTTTTCTAAAAATGTTAGTGATGACTTTGCTGCTAGTCTTAGTAATGATCTTGGAATGGAACAAACTCATGATTTGGGTATTTACCTTGGTGCTCCTATGATTCATCAAAGGTTAAATAAGAATGCTTTCAATTTTATGCTTGATAAATTGAGGAAAAAGTTATCTACGTGGAAATCAAACTCAATGTCTTTTGCTTGAAGATTAACTCTTGCACAATCCTGCTTGGCTAATATTCCTGGTGATGTGATGCAATCTATCCCTATCCCTATTTCTGTTTGCAATGCTGCTGAAAACATTTGCAGGGACTTCATTTGGGGCTGCTCTGAATCACAAAAGAAATGTCACCTAATCTCCTGGAATAAAATTTGTACCCCTAAAGATCAAGGAGGCCTAGGTTTCAGAAACTTTAGTAACCTAAACAAAGCCTATATGGCCAAGCTTGCTTGGCAATTTGATCAATAACCCAGAGAAACTATGGGTGCAGATAATGAAGACTAAATATAAATGTGGTCCTCTTGGAATGCCTAATGTCATTCAGAAGAATAACTCTTCTTATGTTTGGAGAGCTATAGTCCAAACTTGGAGTGAAATTAAGAACAATACTTATTGGGTGGTAAGGAATGGAAATCAGATAAGGTTTTGGAGAGATACCTGGATTCCTGTGTTTGATTGCTTAGAATCCCAGTTTACATCTGTAATTCCTCCCTCATAACTAAATTTTCCAATCTCTTTCTATGCTGAAAACTAAGAATGGAAATGGGAGACTCTAGCAAGTCTGTTGCCCGAGGAAGTATGCTCTGCTATAGCTTCAATTAATCCTCCCTCTGCAGGACAAAGCGATTTCCCGTCTTGGAAGGCTTCTACTGATGGACAATTTTCTATCAAGTCTGCCTATGCTCTGGTCAGTAGCTCCTTAGATCTGAATCCAAATGTTTTGTTCTAAAAGGTATGGAAGTGGCAGGGTCCGGCAAAGATGAAGACAACCATCTGGAAACTGGCACATGGTATTGGGAAAAACCCTCCTATGTTGACTAGAGATAGTCTCTAACAAGAGCTTATAAATAGTGGGCAGTCCTCATCCTATGAGCTAGTTTTTGGGATTGAGTTAGGCTCAAAATTTAATATGATATTAGATCTATTGTTGGATCACCCACCATATTATCCACGCACCAAGCCCAATAGCACTGGACGTGAGGGGGTGTATTAGGAAAAACACAAGTCTCATATTAAGTAGTGATAGTCTCTGTCAATCACATGTAAAATTTATCCTAGTATATTTTATCTACGCTATGGATAAAATATACTATGCTTATTTTTAATCCTTGGAATTGGCAGATCCTATTCGGTGTAGTTGTTTGGGCACTTTGGAGAGATAGAAATTCTCTAGTTTTTTCCCAATCATCTCAGATGGGGGATAACATGTGGAATAATGTTATTAATCAGGTCCACTATATTGAAGATGTGTTGACAAATCCTCTAGGATCAAGGAAAGCTCATCAATTGTCTCCGAGTCCGGCATGGTCAAAACTGCAGCAGGGATTTGTTAAGCTAAATGTGGATGGCTCCTATCAGGCTTCTTCTCAGAGTTCTGCTTGCGGAGGATTGCTAAGGGACAAGTCAGGAGCTTTTATTAGAGGCTTTCTCTGTAAGATCTCTTCAAGCAATGCTCTCTGGGCAGAGCTTTAGGGCCTTATCTCAGGAGTGAAGCTTGCACGTGACATGGGATTCCAGAACCTGCTGGTAGAAGTGGACTCCAAGCCACTGGTTGATATCTTTCACAAAGGAAATGCAAAAAACCCTTCTCTTCAAGTGCTTCCGGACGATCTCAAAAGACTGATTATAAGGAAGGATTGGAATTGCAATATTAATTATATCCCTAGATCAGCTAATAAATGTGCTGATGTCCTTGCTCAAAAAGGCCATGTAGGCCCGTTTTCCTCATCTTTAGTTGATACCCCTTATCCCTTGTTAGGGATTTTGTTAGAGGCGGGTGTAAAAGGGCTAACCCCCTCATCTGTTTGAGTTTTTAATTCCTTTTTTCATTAAAAAAAAAAAAACTCTAGTTGGTACATCCCCCTTTTCATTATGCGCAGGTTCACTTACTTCTTGCGGCGGCGGCGGCGGCGGCGGCGATGATTATTATTATTATTATTATTATAATAATAATAATAATAATAATCATTATTATTTTCCTCTAACCACTAAATTATATAAATATATATAGAGAGAGGAATTATTTATTGATTGATAATCATAGATCATCTAAATTAATTTCATGAGTACATTTTAGAAACTAATAATTTATTAAGAGTATTATTTTTTATCATAGATAAATTTTAGTACAGCTATATAAATCATTGTATACAAAATTCACCATAAAGTTTATTTGATCACTGGAATACTAATTTAATTTATCTTATATAAGTATATACATAAAGTTGCACAAATAAATCAAGCAATCATATATAAAATTTATCCTAGTATATTTTATCCATAGTGTACATAAAAATAAGCATGTTAAATCATTTAGGATTAAAATAAGAATTTATCTACGAAAACATCAAAAGTTATATCTTTAAGTTTAAAATTACTAATGTAAAATTAACGGTCTTTTCTAATTTTTAAGTCCATTTCTTTCATAGAATATTTTGCTTCAACAATTTCTATTTTATATTTTTTATGAAATATTTTAAAAAAATCTAATGATGAAAAAAAAATTAAGGATGTTACAGAAAGGACTAATTTGAAAACAAAATATAATATGTAGAACCAATATAAAAAATAAAAAACCTATAGGACCAAAATGAAAAATAAAATAAAAGTATAGGACCAATTTACGTATTTTGCCTAAGGTTTAAGGTTTGGGATTAAAAAGAAGGGACAAAAATGAAACCCTTAGTATAGGGCTTTTTTCTGTTGAGGAGAGATGGCTGAGTGGACTAAAGCATCGGATTACTAATCTGTTGTATGAAATTTAGTACCGAGGGTTCGAATTCGTCGCTTTTCGCACCTTTACCTAATTCATCCACTCACCGCCGTGAGTCCCAGAAGCCCACCCACCGCAGATCTGTCCAGCACCATACGTCACTGACGCTTGCGACTTCCACCTCGCCGTCGCTCGCGAACCAAACCACCACCAGATTCGCACGCCCACACTCTAGATCCCAACCCAGTCGCACGCAAGGGACCAGCCACTGGCGCACCAGCTGCTGCTCCGCACTTATAAGTAAAGAAGTAGTAAGGGATTAGGAAAAAAGAACTGTAGAAGTGAAAAGAGAAAAGAGAGAGGAGAGGGATGATGCTAAGAGAAAATAGAAGAGAGAGATGAGTGATTAGAGGTAAAAGTTTAAAATTAAAGTAATATGATATAATAATCAATTATTTTCATTTTCAAAAGCTGGAACACTAGTGCAAAATATACTTTTAACATCGGAGATTCCACATCGGTTGTATTATAACCGATGTATAAAATTTTTAAAAAATAAAATTTAAATTTTTTATCTTTCCACATCGGTTCCTATTGAACCGATGTTTAATATATATTAACCACATCGGTTTAAATATAACCGATGTCATAAATTAAAATAAAATGAAATTTTAAATTAAATTGTAAGTTTCTACATCGGTTACTTGAGAACCGATGTGAAATATGACCACATCGGTTTTTGGACAACCGATGTGTAATATTTGACAAAACCCTACTTTTTGTTTCTATTTTCATTCCCTCCATCTGTCACGCGCCCTTTTCCTTTGTTTTTGTTCTACTCTTCCATTCCTTTGCTTTTCATTCCCTCCCTCGTTTTGTGCTCGTCACTTCGTCCCCATCTCTCTCACTGCTCTGTGCTCGCCATCCCTCACTGCTTCGCTGTCGCCTCCCATCTCTGTCTCTCCCTGCTGCTCGCCGGTCTCCGCTGCTTCTGCTTTTGGTGAGAGTGCATGCTTATTTACTTGTTTTGTTGTTGTTACTATGAGATGTTGAGAACTCGAATTCGGTTATTACTACTTGTTAGTGTTTTGTCCCTTTTTACTTTGAGGTCTTGTGGTTTGGATCTAAGCAGTTCTAGTATTTTGAGGCCTCTATGTTTTGTGTATTTAATGAAATATTTGACATTATTACTGGTAATATTTCTTGCTTTCTGTTTTAGTTTTAATTTTATTTTATTGGTAATGTTTTGCTTGCTTGTTATTCAGATGCTGCGATACTTTGTTGTAGTAAGATATTAGTCTGTGTGGCGATCTCTTAAGCACTAGAGACTTCGAGTGTTCAAAGAGATTATTTTATAATTTGGTAGCTCTTAAGAGTTTTGGCCTATTGTAGAAGTTGGTCATGTACATTTCCCTTGCCTTTTTAGAAGCTGTGTTTCAACTGCAATATGCACCAAAAATACATGGCAGGAAGGGAAACTTTGTGTTTTCTTAAGGAGAATAAAGGATATGTATAGTTTTTGATAGAATATATATGATGGCCTGATGAATTTAGTTTTTTTTCTTCATGTTCTTTGCTTCCTGCCTGAATAGCCATAGCTCTTCGCTACTCATTTTCTTATATGATCTTTTGGTCTTAAATAAGCTAACACTGTATTTTTCATGCTTTGATTTTAGACTCTACGTGAGGGGTACAATCCTTGGATAAAAAAGGTAAGAGCTTCTTGCCCATAGTAGTTTTACCAATTTTGTATTTTATATCTGATGAGTGTGATTTCACCTCATTCTCCATGTACATTTCTGCATGCATTTGCATATAGTTAGGCCATTTTAGTTGGATTTTGTTTAGTTTTTCCTTTGGAACGGATAAGGTGGTATTGTGTGTTGTTTTGCAGGGATTTATGATTAAATGCCCAAGATTTAGCCATGAGGAAGCTGAGATGAAGAGAGAGCTTGAAAACTGAAGAAAAAGAGGCCAAAAGTTAGAAGCTGTCACGGCCTGGCCGTGATGTACATCACGGCCGTGACCCAAAATCACCACAAGTCAGAATCCATCACGGTTGATGCGATTTTTTTTTATAGGCAAGTGTACCAAGTCGTACAAGTAATAAATCGGTGATACCGAATATCGTCCACAGGGATTGGTTGTCAATTACCACTTCACAAATTATACAACTATCTAGACTATCGAGTTTGGATGGAAGGGAGCTCAATACTAAGCACCGAGCCCAGCAAAAGTAAACAAAACAAAACAGACAAGAATAAAATGTTTTTGGTCTTTTGGGATTTTTAACAAACACTTGGAATGCAAAAAGAAATGGATAGAATTGTCAGGGTTAGACTACACTAATCCCCCTCAATTGCAATGAAATGGTTACTAATACAAGTCCTAATTCATTTATGACAATCAAATCTTCTAAAATACTCAAACCCTAATGTCTTAGGTAGAATGAGCCTAAAACCCCAAATTAAACCCTAATGTCTTAGGTGGAGTAACATGAGATTTTGCATTAAGAGTCAAGATTTATAAGATTGCAAGCACCCCAAGACCTATGTCTAGGTTCCTGAACTACTTGGCATTTGATTCATGAGCATACCTTAACATCAATCTTTCAATTGTCTATCCAAGCAACAAATCATTTCATGGGTAGCTAAGCCAAGAAAAGCATTAAGCATGGAATCAAACACTCATAAAGAAATAGAAACTTGTATTAAACCAAATCAATAAACAACCAAGTTCAGAAAAGTTACACCTAACCCCAACAAAAAGAGATTTAGCTAGACATACTAAACCCTAAAATAAAATAAAATAAAATAAAATAAAATAAAGAGAGTAGAGAAAACTTCATAAAAATGAAGATGATCCAGTGTCCAAGCATGGCAACTTCATATTTTCTCCTTTCCTCGCTGCTGCCGCTGCTCGCTGTGCACGTTGCTGTTATGTGTCACTTTTTCCCTCTTTGCTACTGTGCGGCTCTTTTGTTCTCCGCTCCTGTGCGTTACACTGCCCCTATCTCCTCTGCTTTTCAAGACCACATGGCCTTTTTTATGTTCACGTCCAGGCCCCTTCCCTTTCTTCTCATCAAGCTCCTCATGTGGGCTTCATTTACTCTCCAATTCCAATCCAATTCACATTCTTTTTTTTTTTCATGCTTGCTTTGACATGGGCTTTTGCTACCTGGTTCTCTCAAATACCAATCCATCATATTGGTTTCCAATTGCCCAGTAACAGCACGTGGGTTTTTTTTTTTCTTTCAATCCCAACTTTATTATATCCTATAAATATAAACAAACAAAAATATTATTAGTTTAATTCTAAAAACATAAAAATAAATTAAAATAGGTAAATCACTATTAAAAACTGAATTAACTAAACTTAGGGACAAAACTCAATCAATTAGCATAATCGGAAGCAAAAATATACTCAAAAAATATATATAAATCACAGTATCTAGCGGATTATCACACCCCCAAACCTAATACTTTGTTTGTCCCCAAGCAAAAGTAACCCAAACTAGCACGCAAAACACTAAGGACAATAGACCAAGCTCTTATATGATTTGGGAAAACTAAAAGAGAGCACAAATAGTAAAATCACTATAAGGCAAAATTGCACACGGACTAATTCCTAAAACAGAAGCATCAACCAGTAGCAAGCTCACATCCAAAAATGTCAAGAAGCAAAAAGCATAACAACTTTGCAATCTCCATATTCTTTAAAATTAAAAATCATGGCAATTTGGCAAGAGAAGAACTTAGAACCTTAGTCCTCACAGGATGTACACTCATGAAATAATCACTCAAGTATATGGTGGTGAAGTGTTTCCCTCAAAGCACACATTAGAGTCATGGAACTATAGATTTGCTTTTCATCTAACTCTAAAAAAAATCACAAACCACAAGCATGCACAAATCAAAGGGACTTTATTTTGGGTTGTAACTTGGCTAAAGTGGAAAGCAAGTAAGGTGAGAAACAAATAGAAAAATGTCCAAGAGAATAGGAGAGCAATTACAACAACTCAAATGTTTCAACGTAAAGCACAAATTCCCAATTGCTATAATTGAAATTTTTTTTCTTCCATTTCTCCTTTCCCTTCTTTGAAGCTTCTTTCAACTTTATTCCTCAACATTATTCACATAAATCTTTTTTTTTTCAAACTTCTTTTTCTTTTCTTTTTTTTTCTTTGTTTCAACTTCCATTTTTTCAATTTTTTTTCTTGTGGGTATCAATTTTTTCTCACTTTTTCATGTCCCTTTTTTTTTCCCAAAGCTTACAATATTTCATTACTCTCTCCCCCAAACCAAAGTCTTTGCTTGTCCACAAGCAATTCACCAATGCTCTCCTATCCTCAAGTTGGAATAAACATGGTAATCATCATTCAAGAAGCAAGGGTGAGAACAAAAAGTAACAATAAGCTCAAAGGGGTTAGCAAGGGAATTTTTCATGCAAGGTTGGCTTTTTGGCTCAAGTGGCTTATGAAAAATGGCCCAAATCATTTTTATGCAAAACATACAATTCATGAATCTTAGATAAAAGAATCAAGCAAATCTCAGCACATCAACTCAATGGTGCACACTCAAAGAATTAACAATCAAGCCCAATATCTCACTAAGGTTATAACTAAGATTCCAAAATTTCGTTCCATACCTTATTGCCATGAATTTAATAAATAAAAAAAACAAAAATATGCAAAGAGGTTATGAAAATTGCTATGAACAAATTTGAAAAATGAAGACTATACTACAAGAAGAACTTCCAAAGAAAGGAAAATAGCCAGACAAAATGCACAAAATAATGAGAATGCTAAAAGTGACATCTCAAAACAGCATCCTAAACCTTTAAGTGCTTGGTCTATTTTATTCTAACACAAACTAACTAAAACATGTGACACACACGACTAACAACAAGAAAATAAACATAAATTAAAGTGAAGGGTTAAGAAAAACTCATTGAGAAGTTTCCACCCGGATCCCATTGCTTGTAGCATAGGGGCCAAGAGATGCTCAAAGTTGAAAGGCTTCCTCCCGGATCCCATAGCTTGTGAAGTGGCACTTGCAGAAGCAATATGATTCTACTCTCGGTTCCTCCTGGGTCAAACTGCAAGTGATAAGCTCCTCTTTCAACCTCTTCCGGCATAAGTGTTCCATGAAGCACATGAGGTTTTACTTCTTGAGCCAATTTTGTAGTATCCACACATGCATCCAAACCAATATATTTATCCAATGCAGAAATTCCGGTTTCCAGCAAGCATGGTGAAAGGTAGTTCCTCTTTGCTCTCCATTCCATGTTCTTTTTCTTGTGACTCACCTTCCACTACCACTTCAACTTCACTTTGAATTATCCCCAAAACCAGATTTTGCTCAAATTGTGCTTCATGTGATTCTTGTACCAACTGTTTACAAATTTCATCAACTTGCATTTTGAAATTTTGCATCACAGCTTTGATACTATCGCAGTTGGTTCTTATTTTGGTCTCAGAGATGGACAACTCTTGTGAATATTGTTCCAGAGCAAATTTCAAAGGATTTGGCTTATTCCATTTCCATTCCTCCTCATACTTCATGATTACACTATAAGCTTGTGCATGAGGGCATTGATTTCCCCAGAGCACATAGTCTCCCAGGACTACATTAGGCCCAAAGGAATATTTTATAACTCCATCCAAGGCAGGAAAATAATAAATCTCCATGTGTTGCAATCCACCTAGAACAGATAAAACTCAAAAGAAAAAAAAAAGAAATATACACAGAAAATAAAAATAAAAAAAAAAAATGTCTAAATTAGTTGCCTCATTTGTTACTAATGATATTGACAAAACCAATCCCCGGCAACGGCGCCAAAAACTTGATGCGATTTTTTTTATAGGCAAGTGTACCAAGTCGTACAAGTAATAAATCGGTGATACCGAATATCGTCCACAGGGATTGGTTGTCAATTACCACTTCACAAATTATACAACTATCTAGACTATCGAGTTTGGATGGAAGGGAGCTCAATACTAAGCACCGAGCCCAGCAAAAGTAAACAAAACAAAACAGACAAGAATAAAATGTTTTTGGTCTTTTGGGATTTTTAACAAACACTTGGAATGCAAAAAGAAATGGATAGAATTGTCAGGGTTAGACTACACTAATCCCCCTCAATTGCAATGAAATGGTTACTAATACAAGTCCTAATTCATTTATGACAATCAAATCTTCTAAAATACTCAAACCCTAATGTCTTAGGTAGAATGAGCCTAAAACCCCAAATTAAACCCTAATGTCTTAGGTGGAGTAACATGAGATTTTGCATTAAGAGTCAAGATTTATAAGATTGCAAGCACCCCAAGACCTATGTCTAGGTTCCTGAACTACTTGGCATTTGATTCATGAGCATACCTTAACATCAATCTTTCAATTGTCTATCCAAGCAACAAATCATTTCATGGGTAGCTAAGCCAAGAAAAGCATTAAGCATGGAATCAAACACTCATAAAGAAATAGAAACTTGTATTAAACCAAATCAATAAACAACCAAGTTCAGAAAAGTTACACCTAACCCCAACAAAAAGAGATTTAGCTAGACATACTAAACCCTAAAATAAAATAAAATAAAATAAAATAAAATAAAGAGAGTAGAGAAAACTTCATAAAAATGAAGATGATCCAGTGTCCAAGCATGGCAACTTCATATTTTCTCCTTTCCTCTTTCTTGCCGCATTGCTCATTGTGCACGTTCTGTTGCTCTGTGTCACTTTTTCCCTCTTTGCTACTGTGCGGCTCTTTTGTTCTCCACTCCTGTGCGTTACACTGCCCCTGTCTCCTCTGCTTTTCAAGACCACATGGCCTTTTTTATGTTCACGTCCAGGCCCCTTCCCTTTCTTCTCATCAAGCTCCTCATGTGGGCTTCATTTACTCTCCAATTCCAATCCAATTCACATTCTTTTTTTTTTTCATGCTTGCTTTGACATGGGCTTTTGCTACCTGGTTCTCTCAAATACCAATCCATCATATTGGTTTCCAATTGCCCAGTAACAGCACGTGGGTTTTTTTTTCCTTTCAATCCCAACTTTATTATATCCTATAAATATAAACAATCAAAAATATTATTAGTTTAATTCTAAAAACATAAAAATGAATTAAAATAGGTAAATCACTATTAAAAACTGAATTGACTAAACTTAGGGACAAAACTCAATCAATTAGCATAATCGGAAGCAAAAATATACTCAAAAAATATATATAAATCACAGTATCTAGCGGATTATCAATATCATCTTGTGTATCGATGCTGGGAAATTGAGAGTTGAGATTCATGGAGAGAAGCATTTAAGATTATACTTTCACGGGTTTTGTCAAGTCATTTGATTTCTGATGAGGCAATGTTATTTTTTCAGATCCAAATCAAACCTGTAACTATGGCTTGGGTTTGACCACTTGGAGTCCACTTGCATGTGGTGTGTTGACAGGAAAATACAAGAAAGGAGTTATACCAGCCGATAGAAGCTTTGCATTGGAAAATTACAAAGTAAGGTTTGATTTCCATCGTTTTGGCTGAAAAGCTTTCATTGGAGTTTTAATGTATTTGCTTGAAAATTTATTTGATCCGAGAATTTGCCCACAATAATTAGTAAAGCCTTAGTTTCCCGTTTGAGATGCAATACTAATGAGCACACGTGTACGTGCTTAATGTACCGCTCATTGTATTGGATCTTGAATTGTCCAAAGTTGGACAGTTTGGGAAAAAACTTTTTCTTCATTCAGTTAAAATAGTTATTCATTGATTCTAATGTTATATACTTGATGAAAGTTCGGATTGATACATTTCCTTTCGTTCTCCGGGTGCATACTTTATCGTGGTGGATGTCATCGCGTTCAAGTCATGTACGTCGGAGACCGAAGGGAAATGCTACCGAAATTTCGTCGAGTTTGAGCATGAGAGTTAAGGACTAACTGTTAACCGAATGTTGAAAAAGTTTCTTCTCGAATGGGATAGGGCCATACCCTGTCATAAGAAGTGGTTGATGAATATGTTGGACTAAGTACGAAGTTATTGGTTTTAGTCATGGATCGCGGTTGGATAAATGCTAGACGGACAAGTGATGAGTATGAGAATGGAGTGGAAGATTTTCTACAGTTTGTGAAAACAAATGCTCCTGGTAGTGGTAACGGAAGGTTTTATTGTCCTTGTGTTAACTATTTGAATGAGAGACGACTAGAAGCTGAGGAGATACATGATCATCTTATTTGTGAGGGGATTTGCAAGAGTTATACAACATAGATATGTCATGATGAATCATTAGATAGGCCGAGGGTGTCGGATAGAGAGGAAGTTGATGACGTGGATATGGACGATGGACTAGAGGACATG
The DNA here is from genome assembly GCA_030762895.1 of Sophora flavescens. Classification (NCBI taxonomy): domain Eukaryota; kingdom Viridiplantae; phylum Streptophyta; class Magnoliopsida; order Fabales; family Fabaceae; genus Sophora; species Sophora flavescens. Next base: position 265,347,468 of record CM061063.1, on the reverse strand, counting down.
ATCCGTGATGATGTTGGGCAAGAGTCTTTTCGGCGCGCACATGTGTATGATACTTTGTGCAGTGATGTGGAAGTGGCTTTGTATCCGGGGTGCACTAATTTCACCCGGTTGTCAGCGGTGTTAAGATTGTTCAATGTGAAGGCGAGAAATGGGTGGAGCGATAAAAGCTTTACCGAATTGCTTGAGTTGTTGAAAGACATGCTTCCAGAAGGTAACACATTGCCATCTCGAAACTATGAGGCGAAGAAGATATTGTGTCCGATGGTTATGGAGTATAAGAAAATACACGCTTGCCCCAATGATTGCATATTGTACAGGAAAGAGTTTGAAGAGATGCACGAGTGCCCCAGGTGTGGGGTATCATTCTACCAAGTGAAGGATGGTGATTCTAGTTGTGATGTGGTTACCAAAGGTCCTCCTGCAAAGGTGTTATGGTATCTTCCCGTGATTCCGCGGTTCAAGCGATTGTTTGCTAATGTAAATAACGCAAAGAACATTAGATGGCATGCAGATGAGAGGAAGTGTGATGGACAGCTTCGCCATCCAGTCGATTCTTTGCAACGGAAGAGAATTGATAGTTTGTTTCCGGATTTAGGCAATGAGCCCAGAAACCTCAGGCTTGGACTTGCTACCGATGGAATGAATTCATACGAAAACTTAAGTAGTATTCATAGTTCATGGCCTATTCTCCTGGTAATTTACAACCTGTCTCCTTGGTTGTGCATGAAGCGCAAATACATTATGTTAAGTATGATGATTTCGGGTCCTAAACAACCAGGAAATGATATTGATGTTTATCTGAGTCCCTTGATTGAAGACTTGAGAATGTTGTGGGATGAAGGCATTGATGTGATCGACGGGTATTGCCGTGATACATTCAGATTGTGTGCCATGTTATTTTGCACCATCAATGACTTTCCAACATACGGGAACTGTTGAGTCACCGCCAAGTGTACCCGGTCGTCGCAAGTAATAAAATAAACGCGGTAAGTAATTACCGAGGTCGAACACAAGGATTGGGCTACCAATTCGACTAATTCGCGAGAAATTCGATAAGTTGGTCAAGTAACAGCAAATGGTTGAGAGAGAAAATAGGATCGCAAATTAAATTAACAAATCTAATAGAACTAAGGTATTAAAATCTGAAATTCAAACATCTAAGGTCACAATTCCACCTACCCAATCATGCATAGTACCCAAGTGATGATGTTTTCCTCCCTAAGTTCAATTACAATGTCAACCAGGACCCCCAAATTCTCCTAAATCCACTGTCGTGCTCAATAGGACGTATTCGACGATTGAATTAATTACTTACTAGGTCTCATAACCCAATCATCAAACTCTATTAAATCTGGTTCCTATAAGGTTGCACCGATCTCCTATTCACCCTCGTGCAATAGTCGATCGATGATCCCAATTCAAGTTCTAAAACGCGAATTGCCTCCTAAGCCTCAACACGTTTAACTAGTCAATCACGCAAGCATATGATTAACACAACAAATTCAGAATTGGAAAACACTATTGAGAAAAGGGAGAGAAACATACATCACATTGAATCTACACCACCATGGGTGGTTTCATTGCTCCCTTAGACGAGGGGATTAGTTCCTCATGCTCGTAACAACACACAAGCAATCGGCCATACTCACCATTGTAAAATAAGAAAATAAAAGAAGGAGACGCAGCTCCAGAGAACAAGAAATTCGTCCCAAAACGCTACAAAACAGTGGAGAATCAAAAGCTCCAGTTTCTACCCTAAAACAACAATATATAGAGTTCAGATTCTACGCGTGCTCGCGAGGCGAGCAGCCTCTCGCGACGCGAATATTAAAAATGGCGTGCTTTCAAATTGGACTCTCGCGAGGCGAGAGGATGTTTCGCGAGGCGAGACTTCAAATCCTAGTCTGTCACGGTCGTGCCGTTCATCACGGCTAGGCCGTGATGGTCTCTGTCCTCCAGGGTCTTCAGTATTCGCGAGGCGAGATAGAAATGATGACTGTTGCTGCTCAGCTGGTCTTCAGGCTCACGAGGTGAGTAGCCTCTCGCGGGGCGAGCATCTCCAGAATGGCAATTCCACTGTTTTCTTCATTTTCCTTGACTCTAGAGCTTCACTTTTACCCTGAAACAACAAAAGAAAATGAAAAGCGTAATTCTATTCAAAATAAACTAAAAACTACAAAAAAATGCCTAGAACGAGTCAAAGTCTAACTTAACAACAAAACAAGGACAAATTTGGGCGAAAACGAGATTGAACTCGAATAATTAGCACATAAATCACAGTCTTACTAGTTATAAAACTAGATAAGCCAGAGGCTTATCAAACACCCCAAACTTAAACCTTGCTTGTCCCCAAGCAAGCTAAAACTCAAAAAGACTCAAGACTTGGCAAGCTTAAAGATTCAATCAATTTCGCACAAATTTCATGTAATCAAAACAATTTTTTTCTTCAATGAATTCCCCCCTTGCATCAATGTAATCCCCACATTCATTTACTTTAAACAATTGAGAACTTCATCATTCATGCAATCATTAATCTAAGTTGAGGATCAAAGTCACACAAAAGGAAGATTACCAATTTCAAACAATTGCCTTCCTCACAAGGGTATGTAAAATTTCACTCATTCGCTCAAATTCGTCTAGGCTATCAACTTTTCACTCAATTTCACATATCAAGAGAACTTCCCATGAATTTTATTTTCATCTCAAAAATAGTTCCCACGAAAACATGCATGCAACATCAAAAGGTCTTTTAAAGGTTGTAATGGGGCCTGGCTAAGGGTAGGATATTCAAGGATACTAGGCTTAAGTCCCTAGGAACTAAGAGAGCATGAGAATTTGACACATTGAATCTCCACTCAATTCCTTTTTTCATTTTTCTTTTTGCCTTGGATGACTACAGCCCTTTCCTTGCTAAGCTTTTTGTTTTGCCCCTTTTCTTTTGGCAATTTTTTTTCTTTTCTTCCTTTTTTTTCTTTTTGCCTTGGGTTTCAACCTTTATTTTTTTATTTTTCTCAACCCATAACGACATATCAAACCTTGTAGCCACCCCAAACTTAGTTTCTTACGACCCTTCTCTTGCTTAGTCTCCTTGCTCTCCTAATCCTAAGATTGGGTTAACATGGTTTTTCCAGATTTTTGGCTTATAACTCCTGGTCATCAAGAAACAATAGGCCAATTAGGCTCAATGTGGCTAACTAGGGAACATGCATTAGGGATGGTTCTTCTTAGGCCAAGTAGCTATTCAAAGAAAATTGCCTAAATCATTTGATGCAACACATAGACATGCAAACCATGAAGATATTCAAGCAAATTCGGGAAAGTGCAACTTAAAAGTGATCCACACAATCAAAACAAAGTTGGAGGCTCAAATTCCTCACCTGGACATTTTTTGCAAATTGTTTGACCGAAATACAATTCCTAGTGTGTGCACCCCTTCACCCCAAACTTGTCATAAATCAAGCAATCACAATAAAATTTCTCAAAGTTCAATTTTCAATTTTTCACATGGGGATCAAATTTTCTATTTTCAGAACCTAGGGGGAAATCATCAATGGTCAAAATAATTCATGCAGTCAATCTATGCTAAATTTAATTAAAATCCAACAAACTTGCCGACACAACATTCTTACACATACTCTTGATCTTCTCAAATTATTCAAGAGCGACATTCAAAAACAAAAACAAAGACAAAAACAAAAACAAGGTAATTGGTTCCCTCCCCCACACTTAAAGCATACATTGTCCTCAATGAAAGAACACATATATAAAATAAGAGTGAGGAAAGGAGAGGGTGCTTCCTGATCAAGTTGTAGTGTAGGTGGCCGCTTCCACAGAAAGCTCTTCTACGGTTGCATCCTCCTCCAATTGGTCCCTCGGGCACCCTCCTGTTGCAAAGCATCCTGGAAGAACTCCTGCAAATTAAAACCTTAATTGCAGATTCGCGAGGCGAGATATCACTCGCGAGGCGAATCTGGAAAAAAAGTTCTTCACACTTTCCAGAATCGCGAGGCGAGTAGTATCTCGCGAGGCGAATCTGGAATTCCAACAGATGTTGATGCCCAGAATCGCGAGGCGAAAATAGCTCTCGCGATGCAAGACAGAAGCGTGAGCAAGCCTCTGAGATTCAGGGCTTCTGTCTCGCGTGGCCACTGTGGATTCGCGTGGCGAATCTCTTTTTTTTTTTTCTTTATATATATATATATATATATGGGAAAATAACAGAAACATAAAGGATACCTAGCTTGGGTTGCCTCCCAAATAGCGCTTGTTTAACGTCCCGAGCCTGACTCAAGTCACCCCTAAGGGTTAATCCGGAAGAAGATCTTGCTTGCCATGCCTTGCCTTAGTCCGCTCTTTGTAGGCTCTTGCCCTTTCATATGCTCGCATGCGGTTCCCGGACAACTCATTTAAGTCCAACATCCTTCTATAATCAGCACGAACTCTCCACCCTGTGATGGTCCTTGTTGGGATCGATTTATTGCTTTTATTGACCACCACGGTTGTGCCACCTTTCTTTGGGACCACATGATTTGGACCAACCAAACTACTATCCGAGATTGGATAGATGATCACAGCCTCTAAAGGTTTAATCACTTCCTCACGCACAGCTCTTTTCATTCCTTCTTTGTTGAGCCTTTCCCTTGCACCTTCATCTTCTGGGAGACTCGGTAAGGCTTCCCTGTCCTTTAACCACTCAAGATAGACCTCATCCCCCAAAGGGTCTTTTTCCTCACTATCATCATCATGGGATTTTACCAACACTTGTGCAAGTGAAGAACCATGGGCTTCTCTAGTTGCCTTTGCCTTGACAGTTGAGTCCATCGCATCCACTCGATAAACATCCGACTTCTTAGTGGGGTGCTTCATTGCCTCAAAGACATTGAAGACTACTTTCTCATCTTGCACCCTTAGGGTGAGTTTCCCTTGTTGTACATCTATCAAAGCACGCCCAGTGGACAAGAAGGGCCTACCCAATATGAGGGGGATCTCGGCATCTTCATCCATATCAAGCACCACGAAGTCCGCCGGAAATATGAACTTGTCCACCTTCACTAACAAGTCTTCGACCACCCCATAAGGATACTTTATATAGCGATCGGCTAGTTGGAGTGACATCCGTGTATCTTTGACTTCTTTGATCCCCAACCTCTTCATCATAGAGAGGGGCATCAAGTTGATGCTTGCCCCTAGATCACACAATGCCTTTACTAGAGTCATCTCCCCAATGGTGCATGGTATAGAAAAAGAACCGGGATCCTTCAACTTTGGAGGTAGTTTTATTTGAATAATGGCACTACATTCCTCGGTCAAAGCAACCGTTTCCTCATCCACTATTTTCCGCTTCTTGGAGAGAAGCTCCTTCATAAACCGGGCATAAGACGACATTTGTTCCAAGGCTTCCGCGAATGGAATGTTAATTTGAAGTTTGCGGAAGACATCAAGGAATTTATTGAACTGCTTATCTTGTAGAGGCTGCTTCAATCTTTCAGGATATGGTACCTTCATGTAGGGCGGGAGGTCTTGGGGTTCAACCCACTTCTTTTTTCGGAACTCTTCATCTACAAGTTTCAGCCTTCCCCCTTGCTCTGGTGCCTTGTCACTTGCCAACTCCTCTTTCTTAGGCTGCTCTTCCTCAACATGTGGTTGTTCTTCCTCAACTTCCTGAGAACTAGTTGCACCCCTGTTAGATCCCAACACCCTTCCGCTTCTAGTTGTTATGGCATTGCATTGGTTCTTAGGGTTGTTCTCGGTATCACCTGGGAAAGTGCCTGGGAGACGCTCATTTAGTTGCTTTGCGAGCTGGGCAATCTGTGTCTCTAGATTCTGAATTGCCGCCCCTGTATGAGTTGCCAACTTATCAATGGCTGTGCCTGTATTGGTTGCCAACTTCTCAACTGTCGCATTCATCTTCTCAAGAGCCAACTCCCAAGGTTGCCTTCCACCATCTGTTATTTGCAATTGATTAGGCCCCGGAAGAGCCTGCTGAGTATTATGCTGATGGATTCCATAGTTTGGCCTCTGACCCTGCTGAAGTTGTTGTTGCCAACTCTGTTGGGGTTGTTGTTGCCCGGCTAGACCACCACTAGCATTACTCCAAGCGAAACCCGGATGGTCTCTCCTCATATAACCCCTATTCTGATTCTGGCTGTAATCACTCTGTCTGTTCCTCTGATAGTTGTTCTGGGGCACGCTGTCATAGAAATTGTGGCATGAATCCACATGTTCTCGAGAGAAGTTGAATAGACAGCTCTGAATGTCATGATCTCCATTACAATTATCACAACCCGGAGGCATTCCCTCGTGTATCACATTCACCTTCTTGTTCCCAGACAATGCCGCATTCTGCATCTTCAACAATTTATTCTGCTCTAGAATGGCTTCTATTGTTACAGCACTGACTCCACTTGAGGTTTCCCTACCACCGTTGTAATCATTGTACGACATCTTCTCCAATAATGCCCATCCATCCTCAGTTGATAAATAAGAAAAGGAACCGCCAGCTGCGGCATCACAATTCATCTGGTAGCGCCCCCTTAACCCGTTAAAGAAATGTTGAACCTTGGAGACCGGGTCAAAGAAAGTTGAAGGACATCTTCTCAATAGAACATTGTACCTCTCCCAAGCTTCATTATAGGATTCATCTTCTGTCTTGCTGAAAGATGTAATGGCTACTCTTGCTTGTGCCGCTTTCTGAGGAGGAAAATACTTGGTTAGGAACTTTTGTGCCATTTGCTTCCAAGTTATGATACTATTCCGATCCAAGCTGTCAAACCAATCGCGAGCGACATCCCTAAGAGAGAGAGGGAATAGCCGCAAGCGAAACTCATCTTGAGAAACACCTCTTGTCCTCTGCAAGTCACAAGCTTCAAGGAAGTGGGTGATGTGCCTGTGAGGGTCTTGTCTGCCACTCCCATCAAACTGATTCTCCCAGATCTGGGCTGTGACACATCCTTCCACTCTGAAGGAATCCGTATTCAGGTTGCCCCTCACGATAGAAGAATCACAATCACCCAAGTTGGGTAGACTGTACTCGAAGAGAGGCTTGTAACGAGGAGGAGGAGGAGGAGGAGGGTTTTCTTCGGCCATCCTCTCAAAATTAATTGCTTCAAGCCTCTTTCTTTCTCTGGATTTTTTCCTTAATCGCCTCTCGGTCCTGGTGATCTCCGAATCAAATAGCAAGTCCTCTTGTGAAAGGGTACCTCGCATACAAAAACAAGGCAAGACCAAGTGGAATCAAAGAAGTAGAGAGAAATAATAGTAAATAAATAACAAAAAATAAAAAAGAATAAAACAGCTTAACCAATTAATCAAACTTCCCAAAAATTAGTAAAATAGGTTGTGCCAATCCCCGGCAACGGCGCCAAAAACTTGTTGAGTCATCGGCAAGTGTACCTGGTTGTCGCAAGTAATAAAATAAACACGGTAAGTAATTACCGAGGTCGAACACAAGGATTGGGCTACCAATTCGACTAATTCGCGAGAAATTCGATAAGTTGGTCAAGTAACAGCAAATGGTTGAGAGAGAAAATAGGATCGCAAATTAAATTAACAAATCTAATAGAACTAAGGTATTAAAATCTGAAATTCAAACATCTAAGGTCACAATTCCACCTACCCAATCATGCATAGTACCCAAGTGATGATGTTTTCCTCCCTAAGTTCAATTACAAGGTCAACCAGGACCCCCAAATTCTCCTAAATCCACTGTCGTGCTCAATAGGACGTATTCGACGATTGAATTAATTACTTACTAGGTCTCATAACCCAATCATCAAACTCTATTAAATCTGGTTCCTATAAGGTTGCACCGATCTCCTATTCACCCTCGTGCAATAGTCGATCGATGATCCCAATTCAAGTTCTAAAACGCGAATTGCCTCCTAAGCCTCAACACGTTTAACTAGTCAATCAAGCAAGCATATGATTAACACAACAAATTCAGAATTGGAAAACACTATTGAGAAAAGGGAGAGAAACCTACATCACATTGAATCTACACCGCCATGAGTGGTTTCATTGCTCTCTTAGACGAGGGGATTAGTTCCTCATGCTCGTAACAACGCACAAGCAATCGGCCATACTCACCATTGTAAAATAAGAAAATAAAAAAAGGAGACGCAGCTCCAGAGAATAAGAAATTCGTCCCAAAACGCTACAAAACAGTGGAGAATCAAAAGCTCCAGTTTCTGCCCTAAAACAACAATATATAGAGTTCAGATTCTGCGCGTGCTCGCGAGGCGAGCAGCCTCTCGCGACGCGAATATTAAAAATGGTGCGCTTTCAAATTGGACTCTCGCGAGGTGAGAGGATGTTTCGCGAGGCGAGACTTCAAATCCTAGTCTGTCACGGTCGTGCCTTTCGTCACGGCTAGGCCGTGATGGTCTCTGTCCTCCAGGGTCTTCAGTCTTCGCGAGGCGAGACAGAAATGATGATTGTTGCTGCTCAGCTGGTCTTCAAGCTCGCGAGGCGAGTAGCCTCTCACGGGGAGAGTATCTCCAGAATGGCAATTCCACTGTTTTCTTCATTTTCCTTGACTCTAGAGCTTCACTTTTACCCTGAAACAACAAAAGAAAATGAAAAGCGTAATTCTATTCAAAATAAACTAAAAACTACAAAAAAATGCCTAGAACGAGTCAAAGTCTTACTTAGGAACAAAACAAGGCCAAATTTGGGCGAAAACGAGATTGAACTCGAATAATTAGCACATAAACCATAGTCTTACTAGTTATAAAACTGGATAAGCCAGCGGCTTTTCAGGAACTTGTGTGGGTATAGTGTTAAGGGGCATAAAGCATGTCCAATATGTGAAGAAGGCACATGTTACCATCAACTGCAACATGGAAGGAAGACAATTTACCTTGGGCATCGGAGATTTCTCCGACGTAATCATCCTTATCGTAGATTGAGAAAAACTTTCAATGGACTTCCGGAGAATGAAATTACTTTGGTGGCCTTGACTGGAGAGCAAGTTTATGAAATGGTGAACAACACTAATGTTATCTATGGGAAGACCCAGAAGAAGGCTACCGAGAAGAAAATATGGAAGAAGAGGTCGATCTTCTTTGATCTTCCATACTGGTGCAAGCTTGATGTAAGACATTGTATTGATGTGATGCATGTGGAGAAAAATGTGTGTGACAGTTTAATCGGAACGCTTCTCAACATTCAAGGCAAGACAAAGGATGGTGTGAATGCTCGTCTGGATCTAGTTGCGATGGGTATACGAGAGCAGTTAGCTCCACATAAAGTGGGGGATAAGAAGACTTATTTTCCCCCAGCATGTCATACTTTATCAAAAAAAAGATAAAAGAAGTTTCTGTGAATGTCTACGGGGAGTCAAAGTGCCACAGGGTTACTCTTCAAATATCAAAAGACTTGTCTCAATGAAAGATCTCAAATTAGTTGGCTTAAAGTCTCTTGATTGTCATGTCTTGATGCAGCAACTACTACTGGTGGTCATTCGTGACATCTTGCCTAAAAAAGTCAGACATGCCATTACTAGGTTATGCTTATTCTTCAATGCTATATGTAGCAAGGTCATTGATACTAAAAAGTTGGATGACTTGGAAAATGAGGCAGCCATTATCTTGTGCCAATTGGAGATGTATTTTTCACCTTCATTTTTTGACATCATGGTTCATTTGATTATTCATCTAGTGAGGGAGATTAGATTGGGCGGCCTCGTTTATTTAAGGTGGATGTACCCGGTTGAGTGATACATGAAGATATTGAAAGGATATATGAAGAATCCACACCGTCCCGAAGCATCTATTGTTGAAAGGTATGTTGCAGAAGAAGCTATTGAGTTTTGTACAGACTACCTGTCAAAAGCGGAACCTGTAGGGCTTCCGAAGTCTCGTCACGAAGGAAGATATGATGGTAAGGGTACACGAGGTATCACTGTTAAGAGCATGGATCGGGAGGAAGTACTTCAAGCATATTTGTATATATTGAATAACACTGATGAGGTTGAACCATACTTATGTGAGCACAAAAGCATCATCAATGAAACTTACCCTAGAATGAATGAAAAATGGTGTTTGAACAAGCATAACAAGACTTTCTTGAACTGGTTTAAAATTTTTTTTCAAAGGATGGTATTGCTTCTGATACATTAAAATGGCTAGCACAGGGGCCTAACTTTGATTTCATATGCTGGAGTGAGTACGATATCAATAAGTTTTCCTTCTATACAAAGTCCCAGGATGACAAAAGTACTATGCAAAATAGTGGGGTTATGGTCGTCGCTGAGTCCATGCATTTCTCTAGTTCGAAAGATAAAAACCCTATTATGGCATTCGTTTCATACTTTGGAATCATTGAAGAGATATGGGAGGTTGATTACACGAAGTTTAGAGTACTTGTTTTTAAATGTCAGTGGGTCGACAATAACAATGGTGTGCAAACCGATGAGTTAGGATTCAAATTGGTGGACCTTAATAAGGTAGGTAATAAAGAAGAACCTTTCATCATGGCATCCCAAGCAAAATAAGTGTTTTATATCCATGATCCTTCTAACAAAATGTGGTCAGTGGTTCTCCAGGGAAAAAACATGTATAATGGTAGTGAGGGAAATCAAGACTCAACTCTTGATATTTCTGATACTCCTTCTTTCTCAACACGGGTGCCTAATTTAAATGGGGAAAATGAAGTGGATGATGTACATGCTACTCGTAATGATCACCAAGAAGGGTTATGGGAGAACTTTACTAATTGACCATAATGTAAGTTTAGTTTGAGTTATGTTTAAAGTCATATTATATGTTTACGTTGATATTTATAAGTTATGTTTACATACGATGATCGATATTTATAAGTTATTTTTGATATTTATCCTGACATACTAACAAGTTTTTTTTTGTTTAAACAGGTATACATGGCTGATCCTGAGGATATCTCTCATTCATGCAGCGGGTCAGAGACCCCGTCTACAGGTAGAAAGGGTAGACGTGCCACACGAATGAGGAATTTGACTGCCAACCGTGGTTCAAATCAAAGGATAAGAATCAACTTTGATAATAACCTCAATCCTATTAGGCCAATGGCAGAGCAGTTTAACAGTTTTGTGGCAACCTTTGCTAGAAGCAAGCCTAGTATACGTATTGATAATTGGAAAGATGTACCGGCGGACGTGAAGGATCAGATATGGGAGAGTATTCTGGTATCTATACTTTTACGTCCTATGTTTGTCTATATCTACTTTATTTTAATCTTATTAATATCATACAGTAATTCGTTGATTCTTTTGGTGTTAATGTAGATCACCTTTGACATACCGGATACGACGGATATGAAGAAGCGTTTGATAAAGTATGCAGGTGAGCGTTGGAGGGCTTTTAAGGTTGACCTGGGCAGATACTATGTATTCAATCCAACATGTGAAAAGAACCCACTTGAGGTGTATCCGTTGCTTGACCAGGCGACGTGGGATCGCTTTGTTCAGAGCCAATATGATCCTAGCTTTCAGGTTAACTTATTTGATTTGTATCTAAATTTATGTAATTTCATTAATTTTATTTACTTATGTAATTTAATTGTCTTCTGTTTATAACAGGAGAAGAGGAAAAAGGGGCAAGAAAACCAAAGTAAGAATGTCTACCCCCATGTACTGTCTCGTGGGGGATATAAAAAACTTGGTCAGATAATGGTGGAAGAGGCAAAGAAAGCATTTCAGAAAGTAGCATCTCAGGCGAATCCTAACGCTGAAAATCATCTAGAAGTTGTTGATCCACCTCCACCCCCACGCCATCTTAAATGGAAGAGGGCCCGACAAAGAAATACGGGACAATATACATCTGAGGAGGACCGCCAAGTAGCTGAGAAGATTGTAAGTATAGTTTGAATTGTAATTGTCATTTTAACATTGTTACCGAATTGTAATGTGAGCCGATATTTTATATATTATAGGATGCCTTGGACGAGCAGGTAACCCATGGAACCTTTGTTCCTAGAGGACCCGATGATATCTTAGTTGCTGCCATCGGTAAACCAGACCACTCGGGCCGTGTCATTGGTGTTGGATGGGGCGTCGGCATTCGCCAATACCGTGGTTCATCTTCACACCAATGCCACAGGGATGTTGATGCAGATAGAGCACGGCTAAAACAGGAGATTGCAACCGAGCTTAGACAGGAGATGGCCGAGCAGTTTGCCCAGCAGCTGGCAATATTGACTTCTATGTCCCAGAAGATGACAGGTGTCCAACCCTCTGTCCATGTGAGCACTAAGGGCTCATGTGATCCTCCTCATCAGCCTGAAAATGATGATGATGATGATGATGACGACGACCCTGATAGGTGTGAGCTGTATGTTGATGATCATCATGATCACCGCTTAGTGGCATTGGGGAGGGCACATAATAACTTCGATAATACCATACACCATCGTTTATTACCGGATGATCAGGTGAGGGTCGTTGTTGAGATTATTCGAGATGCTGATGCTCGAGTCCCTATGCTCACTGAGGAGGTTCAAACAATGGGTCAGGCCCCCGGTAACTTCATCCCCTGGCCAAGAAGACTGGCCAGCTTTCTTGTTGCATCTGAGGTATTCAGTTAGTTGTGTTTTTCTATATTCATAGTTGAAATTATTTATTATTGTTTAAAGATAATGCTTTAGTTTTATTTGTTTTAGGATGTTGGAAATGATATTCTGCCTAAAAGGTCGGATCTAGGAAGACCAGAGATGTCTGCTCCTGCCAAGGTATTCATTTGACCATTTAATTAATTACGAATGAAATAACTTATCTGTGATTAGTAATATATATCTTTGTTGTCTAGGGGATCGACAAAGGGGCACCTGGTGATGTTCTTAAACTTCTGGCTATACAGGTTGTGACCATGGAGAATGACGCAACTTTGGTAAGGTTGGAACATGATGCCAGTCCAGGTGACGAACTGTATATCCCAAAGAAGGAACTTATGGAGATTGTACTCGATAAAGAAATGACTAGTTCTGCACACCTATCGTTATGGTGCACGTAAGTACATTTTATTTATAAGTTAAGTAATTAAATTTTAAATACTATGATAATTAACATGTTTTTTCAATATATTAGGTATCTGCATTGTATGTTAGTTGATCGGGGTAACATCACCCTTTATGGGTTCATTGACCCCATGTTCATTCAGGGTGATGTTCTCCTAGCATCAGAAGACCCGGTCACCACCATACGTGATAAACTTGCCCGAGACGATCATCAATTCTACCTTGCGCCTTAACTCAATAAGTAAGTATCAGTTATTTAATTATAACTATATATGACTTAGTCATTAATTGTTCCGCAAATACAGCAAGCATTGGCAACTGTTGATCTTGTACCCTAGGATGAATGCCGTGGTCTTCTTCTGCTCAATGGGAAATAAGCCGGCGAATGAACTGAAGATGATCATGGAAACGTAAGCATTAATATACTTTATAATCAGTAATGCAGTTGTTTTAATTATCTGAAATCTATTAGATATACTTTAATTAATGTTTATTTTGTCATGATAGTTCTATTAATGCAAACTACATGTTGCGTGGTGAAAGGCGTCGGGCTATTAGAAGGATTATTCCTAACATAAGATATTTATTAGTTCAAACGGTTCAAATGCAGTGGGTATAATTATTGATTTCTATTTAATTCCTCATATTCTAATTGGGTTTCATTTGTACATAGTCCCGTATACAACGTGGATTATGGGAATGTGGATACTATGTGATGAAGTGGATGGTCGAAATTATCTCTTCCAAGATCATTGAAAGATGGCACGAGGTAAATATTAATTGGTAACAATTAGAAGTAACAGTTATACATTCGTTATATGTTTTATGTTAGTTTATTACTTAAAAGATATAATCTTTTGTCCAATTAAACTTGCAGATATTCAACAATCCGACTCCATTATCCGATGTCGACATCAATAACATAAGGAGGCATTGGGAAACTTTCTTTCTTGAAGTGTACCAACCGTAGTTTGTATGTAGTTAGTTTAAAAACTTATCATGTACTAGCTATAGTGTACTTTTGACTGATATATATTTTGATACGAAATCTATAATATACCATGTAGCTTTTTGGTTTCTAATTATCTTTGTTGTTTGAATGTAATTGAACATATGTATTGTTCGTAATAAATTCAGTATATATTAATTTAGTGTGTTTTTGTTGTACAAAAGTGATTGTGTTGAGAATATTTAGAATATGTTATATTGGTATTGATCTAGATTACTGAAACAAGAGAAATGAATGATAGAAATGTAAAAGGAGTTTTTTAAAAAAAATGAGACTTTTCACATCGGTTATACAAAAACCGATGTGGAAAGTTCACTTTTCACATCGGTTATATTTAAAACCGATGTGGAAAGTGATATTTCCACATCGGTTTTGTGATAACCCATGTGAAAAATGAATTTTCCACATCGGTTATTTAGAAAACAGATGTGAAAAGTGTACTTTAGATATCGGTTTTAAAACCGATGTGAAAAGTATTAATAAACAACATCGGTCGTTTCAACATTAGTTTGAAAACCGATGTGAAAAGCCAAAAATAACCGATGTAGAATCTCTTTTTTGTACTAGTGGAACTTTGTTATGGGCCCCACGTAGCTACCAAGTGTCGCAAATTAACTCCACTACAATGAAAAGTGGATCCCCTTATTAATAATAGTATTGATATTGATGTTGTGTTCTGTAGATACTGGATAGAATGTGAAGTGAGTGGTTATGGATTAATGTGTTTTAGGGGTTTAGTTTTTTGTAAGGAGAAGAAAATAGAACTGAGCCAGATTTTATTTTTTTTAATAAAATTAAAATATTAATGTTAATAATTATTATAAATAATAAAAAAATAATATTAATAAATGAGCTTATAAGGTGTATGTTAGACCACTATAAAAATATGATGACATGATACATCAATGGTCCAGATCATTTGATCATAAGGTATGTCGGTGCACCTTTTTTGGGTTGAGTGCACCGTAAAATCCAGCACACCATATAGCTTGCTTTTGAGAGAGTAAAGCATGTATATCCAAACATGTGATTAATTGCTCCACCCCAGCATCAAATTCCAATTAATTTAGAACATAAGATTCCATTATGGGATGAAGATTTTACTGCTTACATCAAAAGTTAATAGATAACTGGTACAACTTTTTCTTAATAATTTTGGTAAATTAGGTAAATTGGTCCTATACGTTTATTTTATTTTTAATATTGATCCTATAATTTTTTTATTTTTCAAATTGGTCATACACGTTCCATTCTGTTTTCACATTAGCCCTTTCCGTCAATTTTGACCTAACACCGTCAGTTTTGATATGACGTGACTATCCCCTTTTGTCTGACACGTGGCTTTTGATCTGATTCCGTAAGGTCGAAATCGACTGAAAGGACCAATTTGAAAACGAAACGTAACATGTAAGATGAATTCGAAAAATAAAAAATTTATCGGATCAAAATAAAAAATAAAAAATAAAATAAACATATACGACCAATCTACCTATTTTGCCAATAATTTTTTATAACTGCTTCATCTCACTTAGAATGCGCTGAGCATACACAGATACACTCAATCTTTGTCAATATTCTTCCAAGTAACATTCCCCAGTTTTTGGATTCGGAATTGTGACTTATAACTAGAGCTGTCAAAATGGACCCGGTCCGACGGGTCAGCCTGTTTAGCCCGATATAAATGACGGACTGGGTTACAAAAAATAGAGCCCAGTTAAATTTTGGCCCGGCCCGGCCCGACCCGAAAAACTGTTGGCCCGTCATTATCTAGCCCGAAACGGACCGGACCGGGCCGGCCCGCTGGCCCGAATTGCTTCAAATTTTTTAACAAAAAAAAATTAAATACCAAAAACAAATAAACGTTTTGAAAGTTAAAATGAAGATTGTGAAAGAGGAAAAAAGATTTATGAATTTTTAGAGCCATTTTATGAAATCACCAAAATGTTTTCCGGTTCTAAATATCCTACATCCAATTTGTATTTCATGCAAATATGGAAGATTGAGGTTCTATTGAAAAATAGTAGATCAAGTCAAGATTATGTGATTAGTGATATGGCTTTAAGAATGATGGAAAAGTTTGATAAGTATTGGAATGAGTGTAGCACAATTCTTGCTTTAGGATGTGTTCTTGATCTTAGGTTGAAGTTGTGAATGCTTAAATATGCTTACTCTAAACTTTATTCCAACAAACTCTTGGTTGATGAGAAGTTGAGTGTTGTGAAGAATGCTTTGTATGAACTTTTTAATCATTATGCCAACAATGTGGAAGTTCATACTTCTATGATGGATGCAAGTACTTCCACTCAAACTTATCAAGAAGGGACAAGTATTTCAACATTACCAGCAGACTATGATGTAAGTTATTATACTTCAATAAACTTATTCATCTTTCATTTATTGTATGTAATTATTCATAAGTTCTTTCATCTTTCAACTCTCTTTTTCTTAATGCCCTTGCTTTATGTCCTTGATGCCATCTTAACTATTTCAATTTTGATTACTTGTTTTATTCTTTTAGTAATTATTTGATAGGAATTTGAAGCAGAAGAGAGTAAAGAAACTTTGTTGAATGGAAAATCTGAACTTGACCTCTACTTGGAAGAATCAAAACTTGTGGGTCACAAGGATTTAGATGTTTTAGATTATTGGAGGGATAATAGCCGTAGAATTCCTGATTTAGAAAGGATTATCTGTATGTTTTTTTTTATGGTAATGGATATTTATTATAACTATGGTACATTTCCTATGTTAATTCATAAGTCATAACCATATGAATGGAATGGTAATGAAAATTTCTAGTTAATAAAATGAATTTTAAAAAACAATAAAAATAATTTTAAAAAAACGTTATCGGTCCATGGGCCAGCCCGTTTGGCCAGCAGCCCGCATAGGGCTGGGCTGGGCTAGGAAATTAGCAGCCCAGTTGATTTTTGGCCCAACCCAGCCCAGTCCGAAACTGCCTTAACTCGAATGGGCTGGGTCAGCCTGTTTTGACACCTCTACTTCTGATTGAACCATAAGTAGATACTATATAAATAGAAAAGAGTAAAGATTTACAACTATGGTTTGAAACTGTGATTTCAGCATTATCTTAACCAGTACTGACATTATTTGGAACCATTATAATTTCAGCATAACTTTTATATACAACTACAATCTTTCCACCTAGGCAATGATACCGGTGCTGCAAGTGGCATGTATTAATTCTCCAAAAATTAATCTTACAGTGAAGTGAAATTTCAAAGAGTCTCGGCAATTGTATGATGTGTGAAAATGATTAACTAATCCATAGACGAGAATACAAACTTTTGATTATTGAGTGAATTTTAAGTGAGACTCATCTTCCTACATAAAGTTAATGGTTACATTTATAAATAAAATTCATAAAATTCATTCGATAACAAATAGTATATATGTACTTAGGGATCAATAAACAAACGAAGATCTCATTTATGATCACAATAATATATTATGATCACAATAATATATTTCCTCAGTTGTTGGATCTGCTACAGTATTTTTTTAAAAAAATAGCAAGACCAATAATTTTCTAAATAATTCACGATTCAATCTGTATTGATATATCGGCATGATAAGCATTGTTACATATCTTATTATTGGGAGACTAGTTCTCTTAACTGCTGTTGGTTCCTCTAATTTGGAAAAGGTGTTGGAGGATGAGAAGGCAAGCTTGGAGAAGTGGTTTGAGGACATTCGACCTTGGGAACCTAGGATTGTTGTAAGGGAGAGGTTTGCATGGTTGAACCTCGGTGGGGTTCCTATTCACGCCTGGAAAGAAGAGTTCTTCCAGCAGGTTGGTCAGCTCTCGGGTGTCTACTGTGCCATGGACAAAATTACAAGGAATAAGGAGAGGCTTGATGTAGCAAAAATTCTAGTTTCTACTCCTGTGATGGGGGTTATAAATAGTGTTGGAAAAGCAATTAAATTTCCAAATAAATGCAAGTGAGTGGGATTTTAAGAGATACATTTCATGTGATGGAGGGATGTATCTTGACTCTTGGAGACTCCACAATCATAAAGAGAGATTAGTTGGGAAGGTGAGACACTTGACCTCCACAATCATAAAGAGAGATTAGTTGGGAAGGTGAAACACTTGACTCTTGGAGACTCCACAATCATAAAGAGAATTAGTTGGGAAGGTGAGACAATTAATGTCCACTAGTCACATTCATGAATGGAAGCCATGTCCCTTCACTATATAAATGGGTCATGTGAGGAAGAGTAGAATCATCTCAACCAAAGCAAGAGAGAGCAAATGTGTGAGTGATCACTTGTAGAGAAAGTCTCTTATGTGAGTGAGTGTTATCATTTCTTGTAACTTGAGTGTGGTACTTGAGTTTGTAGAGTGATACACAAAAAGTGGAGTGGGTTACAAATATTGTAATCACATATTTGAGATAGTGAATACACTTTATTGGAGTGTTTCCGTGGACGTAGGCAAGTGGTGCCGAACCACGTTAAATTCTTGTGTTCTCTATTATTTTTCTGTAGTGTATTTTTCTTGTGTTCTAACGATCCTTTATCTGTGTGAGAGATACCCAACAGTGGTATCAGAGCTATGGCCGGGAACACATCAAGGTTTGAAATCCCATTATTTGATGGGAAAATAAATTTTATGATCTGGCAGTGTACCATTCAAGATCTCTTGGTGCAGAATGGTCTTGATCAGGCTTTAGAGAAGGAGAAGCCAGCTACCATGAAGGAAGAAGAATGGACAAAAATTCAAAAGAAGGCAGTAAGCACGATTCGGTTAGCTCTAGCTCCCGAGATAAAGCACAATGTGTTAAAGGAGACAACACCAACGGCTTTGTGGGAGAAGCTCCAGAATATCTATGCATCAAGTCGCTAACCAATCGTCTCTGTTTAAAGATGGAGTTATATCAACTCAAAATGGAGATGGGAGGAAATCTCCATGACCACATCAACAAGTTCAACCAGCTAGTAAGCCAATTGTTGAACGCCGATGATAAAATATCGATGAGGAGCAAGGCGCCTTTGTTATTGTCATCACTACTAAGGTCCTACAAACCTGTGGTTCAAACGTTGCTTGTCGGGAGAACAACTTTGAAGATGGATGAGGTGACCGTCACTTTAAGGGAAAATGAGAGGATGATGAAAACGAGAATATCAATGATGAAAGTGAAATAGCAATGGCGGAGGAATCGAACGAGGGAGGAATCATTCAAGGAGGCATGATGGGTCAAGAGGAAGATCAAAATCGCAATCACGTCCTCAACGAGATATGACAAACGTGCAATGTTATTATTGCGGGGAGAAGGGTCATTTGCAACTAAGGTGCACACAAATGAGGGAGGATTTGAAGAAATTAAGGATGATGAGAAAGGATGATGACAACTCTCAGACAAACGTGGTCAAAACAGTGAAGATGAAGATATATTTTTAGCAACAACCGAGGATGTTGATAAATCAAATTGGGTGATGGATTCTGCTGCCTCGGAGCACATTTGTAGAGATCGAGCAATGTTTAACACCTTGAAAACTAATGAAGAGTTTGGCCATTTCAAGTTAGGAAATGGTGAAAAATGAAGGTTGAGGGCATTGGCGGTGTGAGAATGAAGCTCCATGATGGTGCCATTAGAACTTTCCAAAATGTGAGGTTTGTACCTTCTGCAGTTGCCAATATTATTTCTTTGGGGAGATGGCATCACAAGGGTACAAGTATGTTGGTTCAAAGTGGGGATGCAAGGTGTATAAGGGAAGACGCTTGGTGTTAAGAGGGCAGAAAAGTAAGAAGAACCTTTGCTACTTGGAAGGGCAAGCTTTGAGAAGGGAAAGCGGCCGTGATAGCAAAGGTGGAAAGAAGGTAAAATTTCTTGATGATGTGGAAATTTGGAAATTTTAATTGAGGGAGGAATTGTTGGAAAAGCAATTAAATTTCCAAATAAATGCAAGTGAGTGGGATTTTAAGAGATACATTTCATGTGATGGAGGGATGTATCTTGACTCTTGGAGACTCCACAATCATAAAGAGAGATTAGTTGGGAAGGTGAGACACTTGACCTCCACAATCATAAAGAGAGATTAGTTGGGAAGGTGAAACACTTGACTCTTGGAGACTCCACAATCATAAAGAGAATTAGTTGGGAAGGTGAGACAATTAATGTCCACTAGTCACATTCATGAATGGAAGCCATGTCCCTTCACTATATAAATGGGTCATGTGAGGAAGAGTAGAATCATCTCAACCAAAGCAAGAGAGAGCAAGTGTGTGAGTGATCACTTGTAGAGAAAGTCTCTTGTGTGAGTGAGTGTTATCATTTCTTGTAACTTGAGTGTGGTACTTGAGTTTGTAGAGTGATAACAAAAAGTGGAGTGGGTTACAAATATTGTAATCACATATTTGAGATAGTGAATACACTTTATTGGAGTGTTTCCGTGGACGTAGGCAAGTGGTGCCGAACCACGTTAAATTCTTGTGTTCTCTATTATTTTTCTGTAGTGTATTTTTCTTGTGTTCTAACGATCCTTTATCTGTGTGAGAGATACCCAACAAATAGAACAATGGTGGTCAATATAAACGAGGTTAGACATACTATATGAATTATGGAGGACTGCTTTGGAAGCTCAGCTTGGGTGGCAAAAGAAGGAAAGGAGATTAGGAACGATCTGGATTGCTCTTCCTGTGGATACACTTCTGTAGTGGATAGTATTTTGGATTTGCCGGAAACGCCAGAACCGGGTGAAATCGAGCCGGTGGAAGACAACCTAGTTCAGGAAGTCAATGGTGGTGTTGAGTTTGAATTTCACAGGGTTCTAGGTAAAAGTTCAGAAGAAAGTCTAGTAGTAGGTAAGGGGACAGACACTCGCTTGGCTTGTCAACTTCTGCGAGGGGGTGTAGTGGCAACTGAATGGGGAAAAACAAAAAGGAGCCAAAAAGGTTGATGTACTCTAGGGGGTGTTGCTTTGAGAAGTGTGAGAGATGCAATTATGCAAATGGAAACTAGGTGGACAAGGTTGATTGGTATAACGCCCGACTACATCAGTCCTGTGGCTAGCGCCTTCTTCTGCTCAAGCTGAATCAGAACCGATCATCTCTTGCCCGACTATTCCGTACAACTGACTTTGGTGCCTCAATCACTTTCTTCGTCCGTTTCAATGGCGGATCAGGCCGAGTCTCCTAGCTGTAATTCTCAGCAAAGACGTGCTAGTGGGAGAGGCTATCCAAGTGGATTCTGGTCAAGCAAATGCGATGGAAGCTGGGATTAGTGGTGTTTCAGCCTCGGATTCCGATATCCGTAGGTGTAATGGAAAGGTTGCTTTGGAATAAAAAATGAAAGTGTTGCTCGAGAAGGTTTGGGGGATTTGTAAATCATTGGGTGTTTCTTTCTCCGGAAATGATGAGGTTATGGTTCGAGATGGTGGAAGATTTGGAAAATAGAGATCATGCACAGATTGCAAAATCAGGTGATAAGTCTGGTTTTTATGAAGATTGCATCTTTAAATATAGGGGTTTGGGGGAGGATTAAGAAAAACAGATTCGAAGGCTAGTTAAGGAGGATCGGTTATATTTTTTGGTAATACAGGAAATCAAATTGGAATCCGTTGATGAGGCTCTGTCTGAATTGATTTGAGGATCTCAGGATGTTGGCTGGGTGTTTCTTCCTTCTAACGGCAATTCAGGGGATATCATCCATATGTGGAATTCCACTCTTTTTTCTATTCAATATCAGTTCTCTGGTAATGGTTTCCTGGGGGTTACTGGTGTCTGGTTAAAACAAATTCTTTGTGTACTATTGTTAATGTCTATTCTTCATGTTGTCCTGATGTCAAGAAGTCCGTGGAAAGATATAGTTATGTCAAAAAATGGATTCGGTGGTAGTTTGTGGTGCGTCTGTGGTGATTTTAATGCTGTCAAGTGTAGATCTGAGAGGAGGGGTGTTAGCAGACTATCTCATGTGCAGGAATATACTAATTTTACTAATTTCATTGAGGAATTGAATCTTATAGATGTGCCGGTGCTTGGCAAACGTTTTACTTGGTTCAAGCCGGATGGTTTGGCGATGAGTAGAATTGGTAGATTCTTATTGTCAGAGGGTTGGATTAATCTTTGGAGGGCTGCTGCTCAGTGGGTGGGCGACAGGGATGTTTCAGATCATTGTCCGATCTCTCTTAAAGGTGAAATTGCTAATTGGGGGCCTAGACCATTTAGGTTCAATAACTGTTGGCTACAGCATCCGGATTTCCTTCGTTTTGTGGAGGACTCTTGGGCTGGCTTTGAGGTTTCTGGTAGTCGCATTTATTCTTTCAAAGAAAAGTTGAAAAAGTTGAAGCTGAAGATAAAGGAGTGGAATGTAGAGGTGTACGGAAACCTCGATTTCAAGATAAACAGGCTCGTTGAGAAGTTAAATGAGTCAGATGCAATTGCTAGTGGTATAGCTCTCTCCTTGGAAGAGGTTGAAGATAGGAGGGGTCTTACTGAGGACCTTTGGAGCTGCTAGAAACAGAAGGACAATCTTATATACCAGAAGTCAAGATTAAAGTGGCTAAAAGAAGGTGATTGGAATTCTTTGTTCTTCCGTTCTTATGTTAATTATAGGAGGAGGAAAAATAATGTTGTAGCTGTTCTTTCTAACGGGAGATGGCTAGAAGGAGTGGATGAGATTAAAGACGAGGTGCTCTCCCATTTTCTTTCTTTGTATTCCAATCATCAGAGTGATAGGCCGAATCTGGATGGTTTAGTTTTCAACTCCCTGTCTCATGACGATAATCTGAGGTTATGTGCTCCTTTTTCTAGGGAGGAAATAAAGGAATCGGTTTAGTCTTGTGATGGTGACAAAAGTCCAGGCCCGGATGGTTTTAACTTCACTTTTCTGAAGAAGTTCTGGTCTTCCATTGGATCCGAGGTTTGTCTTTTGGTGGAGGAGTTTTTTGTTAGCTCTAGGTTGCCTCTAGGGGTTTGTTCATCTTTTGTTGCGTTGATTCCCAAGAGGGACAATCCTCAAAAAGTGAGTGACTTTAGACCGATTTCTTTAATTGATTGTATTCACAAACTGATTTCTAAACTCTTGGTCTCAAGATTAAGGTCTATCATTGGTTGATTAATTTCTTCGTCTCAGTCGGCTTTTGTTGCTAACAGACAGATTTTAGACGGGGTACTAACTATTAATGAGGTTGTGTATTTGGTAAAGAAATCTAGCTCTGACTGCTTCATTATGAAGGCGGATTTTGAGAAAGCCTACGACTCGGTAAACTGGAATTTTCTGAGGTACATGATGAGAAGAATGGGCTTTGGTGAGTTATGGATGTCTTGGATGGAAGCGTGTGTCTTCTCAAGGAAGGTTTCGGTTCTTGTTAACGGTAGCCCTACGAAAGAGGTAACTATTGTTGATGGTTTGACAAGTGCACCAAATCGTGACAAGTAATAATAGTGTCAGTAGAGTATCGTCCCACGAGGATAGAGATTAAGTAGCAACGTAAACTAAGTAAGTGATATTTGAACCAATACAAATCATAGTTCCAAAAGAGTAATTGAATTTTCTTTATCCAAAATTCTATCCAAAGTGTTGTCACAAACAAAGATGAATGAATTAGGTTTTTCTTCTTTACCACACAAGCAAGTATATGAAAGAATGAACAAATAGAATGAAATCAAGTGTTTAAGACGGTTAGGAGTTAGAATTCTTCAATTTTCACTTAATGCAACCTTGTTCAACCCTATATTCAATTCAATTCATTCATTTAACATTCAAATCACTAATGTAGGTTTATCCTTAATTCCTTAGGTGATATCCTTTTGTTACTAATCAAGAACCCTAATTCCTTAGGTGATTCAAGAATCAGCACAAACATTAAGCATAAGATTCATAGAAATGTATTGCAATGAACTTCTACTCCTAGAATCAACATTACAATAGTATTCTACTTCAAATCTAGCATGAACACAAATTTTCCAATTATGCATTCACACTTATAATCAATTCCATAGATGGCCAATCAAAGAAATGCATTAAACCTAGAAGAGATTACCTACCTGAACGAATTTGAATTGAAATCAAAGGTGAAACAAGCTTACATCAAGATCCAAATGAGTTCATCCTATCCTAACCTAAAAGATTTAGAAACTCATGGTATGAATCTGAAAAATGGAAGAAGTAGATGAGGATTGAGATAGAGAAGCCATGGAGTCTTCAATTCTTCTTTCCAAAATATCTTGAGCAACTACGAATCTCGAAAACGCTCTCAAATGGAACTGCCTCGCACCAGAAAGTCATCAAAAGTCCTTCAAAATAACTGTCGAACACAATTTACAGTGTCAGGAAACGAACCCAGTGCTGGGCGCTGAGATTGGGGTGTTGGGCATTGGACTTGGAACTGAACTGGCACACTCTGTCTGTCTTCTAGCGCTGGGCACTGAGATTGGGGCGCTGGGCGCCAGAAATCATGCTTTCTATCCCAGTTGAGCGCTGGCCCTGGAAACTGAGCACTGGAAATCATGCTTTCTGTCCCAGCTGAGCACTAGGACTTGAGATTCCTCTTCTCCTGCATATTTCCAACCACTTTTTAAGTGCATTTTCCTCAAAAAATGAAATCTAAAGGTCCAACTCTAGTAAGAAGAATTTGTGTATTTTTCCTATCCATTTTCCTTTAGTTCCTAAGATTATATACATTTTTACTTTTATTTTCTCTATGAATCTGCATATGTTGCAGATTTATCACAACCCCAAACTTAGAGATTTTGCTTGACCTCAAGAAAACATTTAGGCACAGAAAAGGGGTAAAAAGATATGGAGTTTTATCTTCAATTCCCTTGTGAAGCACATTACTCCTGTAAGACTTCAACTCCTTAACACTTTTGCAGAATACACACGCATCACACAATCAAACATTAATTCCACTTGATCACAAGTTCCATGCTTTAGAACAATCAAACACTCTATAAAATCAGCTCTATTGCATGCATAAGAGAATCCCTTGCAACTTCTCTATTTAGTGTTTCGTACATCCTCACTTGGCAATATTTACTCTCAATTCCAATCACAATGCACTCCCCAATCCTAATCTTGACAAGATGCTAAGAACACATATCATAATTGTAAATGCAACACACATCATGAGGTCTTTTATTTGGTTGTAATGGGGCTAAGGTGGGGTAGATAAAATCAAGTATATAGGCTAGACTACTTTGGCTTCAAGGAATGTGGTCTCTTGGAATTTCCCTTGCTTAGCTAGGAACCCAAGCACATAAGCACACAATTTGTACTATTTCCCCTTTTTACTTATTTACAACTCTCTCTTTTTTTTCATTGCTTCTATTTTTGCCTTTTTCTTTACTTTTGTATACTTTCTCTTTCCTTTTCCTCTTTTTGGCTTTTTCTATTTTTCTTTGTCTTTGTCTTTCTTTCACACTTTGTTTTTTTTCTTTTCTTTTCAATTTTTTTTTCATAGTAGGCATCTTTAGTGGCCTACTCACACCCCAAACTTTTTTTGCTTGCTTGTCCTTAAGCAAGAGAACAACCCCAAACTTAAGGCCAAACATTCCTCTAAGCCAAAGTAGAAGGACAAAATTGTTTTTTTATTTTATTTTTAGGCTTGTAATGTGCTATCATACCAAGAAAAATGGGCCAAGGCTCAATTGGGCTTAATAATGGTAACTGTTAGGTTGGCTAATTTGGCCCTGAGCTTAGCAAGAACTGGTGCCTCATCATTTATGCATATACAAGAACAATGTAACAGTGACGAGCATCAAGGCAAGAAAAAGTGAGAATATGCAAGTGATGGATAAGCACACATGAAAGAAATCAAGTAATATGATGTGTTTGGGCTCAAAAGCTCACAGTTCATGGTTATGTGCAAGAGAAAATCCATGCATACAACATCGCATCAATTATAGCATAAAAAATTGCCAAAACAAGTTACAAGGATCAAGGGTCTTTAATGAAATCATATGCTCAGCTGGTGTACAATGCATGATGTCAGAAATTTCAGTCAAGCACAAGTTCTATTCTCACAAGAGACTTGACACAAACTTCACTCAAAACACCAGTGTGCAAACAAATTTAAGAGTTAAGATCACTACATTTCACACATGCACTCCACAGGCTGTAACAAAATTGAATTAAGGGATAAAGGGTAAAGAGTTAAGAGCACTCCCCTTTTTTCCTTGCATGATCTAGCCTGTGGAATCTGCACACACTGCAAACGCAGCTGGATAACACTATCAATTCATCACCAGATAAGTTGTTAGATCCACACAAACTTGTGATAGGTTCAGAACTATAATAACAAAACAACACAAATAAAGTTCAACAACAAAGCAAAGTCCTATGGCTACTGTGGTGACCCCCTATGGATCATCCTTAGCAGAATCCGATTCTTCTCCCTGCTCCTCAACCTGGGCCTCTTCCATTTCATCTGTGGCTGAATCATCAAAGTTGATCATCTCTAAGATCTGCTGCTCAGTCAACGGTCCTACAGGAAGTCCTCCCAAAGTCTCCATGTCCACTCCTTGATTCTCTGCCATTCAGCGGAGCATAGATTCCAGCCCTTGATGGGATTGTAGAATGAGAGTGTTTAGGCGACACATGGCTTGAACATTGCGGTCCAATCACCCTTGGCGAAGTGATACCCGCTCCAATTGTTCAGTGACCCTTATAAGACGAGTCTCCACATTTCAGGCCCTCTCTATATTGTCAGATTGTTGCTGTCTAGCGGGTGGCCCTTGCTGCTCTGGTGGATCAACATCATCAGCCTGCTGTCCTATGGGTCCCACCTCCAACTTCTGAATATATTTTGCAGTGATGGCAATCATGGGCTTCACCAATATTTCTTCTCTTGAAGCTTGCACACCAGCATTTTCCCACAACAACGCAATCATAGCAGAATGGCCTAGAGCGGCGGTAGGAGATTGGGCAATTTCAAACATATCCTGAGCAAGTATCTCACCCACATCAATCGCCTTTCCCTCAACGATGCAATAAACCAATTGAGCTCTAGGTACGATCACATCAGATACATTAGCACAAATTTGCAGCGTGTGATGCACAAAGGTGCACCAAGCTCTAGGAATAGGCTTGAAATGGGATGCCTTCAACTTCCTTGGTATCCTGCTCTTAGTGTAAGTCCATGATGCCCCGGGACGGCATAAAGTAGTCAGTAATGTAGCCTCATCAACCTCTTCTTCCTGAGGTTTATAATACTTACATTCTGTAGGTGCTGGTGTCCAAAGGAGAGAGTTGAGGATATTGGCATCGTACCCAATTTCTTTTCCTCGAACAAAACTCCTATACTTATTCCCCTTTGGTGGTTCAGTTATGAATGCATTGGCATAAAACTCCTTGACTAACTCGTGAGACACCGGCTTTGGGAAGCTAACCAATGTATTCCATCTTTAATTCAGAATCTGCTGAACCATTTCAGGGCACTCATTCCTTCCCAGACGCATTGCTTTCTCATTCTGAATGCGCCTGTGGTTGATATGATTAATATATCGCTGCTCATGAGCATGAGAGTGAAACAGGGCAGCATTATAGGAAGGGGAAGCTTCAGCCTTCTTTCTTTTCTTTTCGGGTTCAATGGGAGCCAAGATAACCTGTTACCAAGGAATAGACCTCATGAGTGTGCAAGTAAAACAGAATGCAAAAAGGTTGTGTAACAGTGTAATGGCCTAAAAAATTTCCAAGATCTGAATCTATCACATGAAAGTCACTTAAGTGGGGAGAAATCCTATCCGTGCATACATAGTGACTTATAAAAAAAATCGAAACAAGCACAGTGACATCAATTCAGCATACCTTCTAACATCAAGGCTCATTACATTTCTAATTCTTTTACTTTTTCTTTCAAGTTTCGAAGTGGTCACTATCCATACAAGAGATTCACTTCAACACACATACAAGTCATTGAAACATTTCATCAAACATGTGGTGTGTGTGTACTTGTTCAATATAGTTCCACAACTTCCAAACATTTCACATTCACATTAAAGGTTAGAGCTAATTGGATTTCATGATCATGTAACTTACCCTAGCTCATATAAATGTGATACCCTATGATTCAAGTCCATTTTCCCTACAAATTTTCAAGTAACATCCATAGAAACATTTCATCAAACACTTGTGGTGCTAAAAAATCTTCTTTGGATTCAATAGTTCACACTTAGAGATGCACCCACTCATTTTTCCAAACTACATGGCTTAAGCTTTAGGCAAGTATCATTCAACAACAGTCATGGGATCAAAACATCATAAGCACATGTATTAGCCATGGTTCAAACAATTCAAAGCACATTTACTCAGAAAATCAAACTTGCTCACTCACTGAGACTTTTCATCAAACACGTAATGTGCACACCGTTTTTCAACTTTTGTGTACTTGGCTTATGTTCCTTTTCTTTCCAGACTTTTCAAGTACGAACATATATCTAAATTGGTTCCCCATACAGCACAAAAGAGATGGATTCGTGAGTGAATGTGAGGTGTGTGCTTGTGGCTTTGTGTGCTTAGTGATGTATATGGCAAATGATTCCTTTTTAGCACGCACACGGTACGAAATAATAGAGATCTACACAGATAATCCTTTAACCCATAAATCTATTCTTAATCAAGCATAGAATGTAAACATGGAATGAGGGCCCAAGATCCAAATGGACACCGCAAATCAATAGGGAAAGGATGGAGATGAAGATTCATACCAGTTGAATGGGAAAGGAATACACGCACTTGACCCACGGTTTGATACTTTACCTTGCAACGCATAAAGAGGGAGAAGAGCTAGGGTTTTGTTCTGAGTTGAAATGGATCCCCTGTGATTTGGGTTAAAAACCTCAAACTAGCGCCCAGCGTGACAACGTTGGCGCCCAGCGCCCAACTTCCAGGTTCTTCAGAACTTTCAGCGCTCAACCTCACTTTGTGGCGCCCAGCGCTGTTCCATCAACCCTTGGTGATTATGTTTCCACGCTCAGCGCCAGTTTGTTAAGCTCGGCGCTATCAGAGGTCTCCTGCAACATTTTTCACAACACAGATTAGACTAAAATCTACACTTCAAAATGTAAAACTAAAAAAAATAATTCTAATATACTCTTGGGTTGCCTTCCAAGAAGCGCTTCTTTAATGCCACTAGCTTGATGCCGAATTTCTCTTCAAGGTTCTTGAAAACTTAAGGCCGCTTTTGCTCTCTCAAAATCACCTCCAAAATATAGCTTCAACCTTTGACCATTCACCTTAAATCTCATTTTGGATTCCGAGTCTTCCACCTCAACCACACCATGAGCCATAGCTTCTTTAACAATGAAAGGTCCCGACCATTTGGACTTTAATTTTCCAGGGAATAGCTTCAAACACGAATTGAACAATAACACTTGTTGCCCCGGATAGAAGACTCTATGCAATATGTTATTGTCATGGTATGCCTTCACTCTTTGCTTGTAAATTGAAGCATTTTCATAGGCCATTAGTCTCATTTCCTCCAATTCATTCAGCTGATCCAATCTCTTTTCACCGGCTAGAGTAGAATCAAAATTGAGAAATTTAAGAGCCAAATATGCTTTGTGTTCAAGCTCCACCGGAAGATGGCATGACTTTCCATAAACCATTTGATAAGGAGAAAGACCAAGTGGAGTCTTAAATGTTGTCCTATGAGCGCACCATGCATCATCTAGCTTTCTTGACCAATCTT
Source organism: Sophora flavescens (assembly GCA_030762895.1). NCBI lineage: Eukaryota > Viridiplantae > Streptophyta > Magnoliopsida > Fabales > Fabaceae > Sophora > Sophora flavescens. The sequence continues at coordinate 265,317,818 of CM061063.1, read as the reverse complement.
TTCTTGAAGTTGCAATAGTCTTTTCCAAGATTTTTTTGATTTCTCTATTAGATACCTCAACTTGGCCACTTGTTTGTGGGTGATAAGGGGTGGCCACCTTGTGTTTCACATTATATTTGGTCAAAACACTTTGCAAATGATTATTGCAAAAGTGTTTCCCTCCATCACTAATCAACACTCGGGGCACTCCAAATCTAGCAAAGATATTATTTTTGAGAAATTTAACCACTGTAGCTCCATCATTTGCCGGTGAAGCAATCGCTTCTACCCATTTGGACACGTAGTCCACTGCTACAATGATATATTGATTTGAGTATGACAATGGGAATGGTCCCATAAAGTTTATCCCCCAGCAATCAAACAATTCTACTTCAAGAATATTTTGCAATGGCATTTCATTCTTTTTTGACATTCCTTCGGTTCTTTGACATTTGTCACATTGCTTGGCATATGTGTGAGCATCTTTGAAAAGTGTCGGCCAATAAAAGCCACAATGCAACACCTTCACAGTTGTCCGATCCCCATTATAATTCCCTCCATACGGCGATCCATGGCAATGCCAAAGAATACTTTGGGCTTCATTTTGATCAATGCACCTGCGAAGGATACCATCCGGGCAGCTCTTAAACAGAAACGGATCATCCCAAATATAGAAATTTTCATCATGGAAGAACTTTTTCTGCTGCTGCCATGTTGAGCTTTCCGGAACAATATTTGCCTCCTTAAAGTTTGCCATATCCGCAAACCAAGGCCTCTCCTTGACCATGAACAATTTTTCATCCGGGAATTCCTCTCTAACTTCATTCTCTTGGACAGTGACAGCTTCATTTTCCAATCTGGACAAGTGGTCAGCAACCACATTTTCACTTCTTTTCTTATCCTTTCTCTCAAGATCAAATTCCTGCATAAGGAGAATCCAACGGATTAATCTAGGCTTTGAATCCACTTTAGTCAAGAGATATTTAAGTGCAGAATGATCACTAAAAACAATGACTTTAGAGCCAATCAAATAGGACCTAAATTTCTCCAATGCAAAGACCATGGCAAGCAATTCTTTTTCAGTAGTTGTATAGTGAATCTGATTTTCATTCAAAACCTTGCTTGCATAGTATATTGCATGGAAAAACTTATCCTTCCACTGTCCCAAAACTGCACCCACTACATAATCACTTGCATCACACATTAATTCAAATGGTAAGTCCCAATTTGGTGCAACAATGATATAAGCAGTGACTAACTTATCTTTCAACATAGTAAAGGCATGCAAACATTTATCATTAAACTCAAAAGGAGTATCCTTATTCAATAAGACACACAAGGGTTTAGCAACTTTAGAAAAATCTTTGATGAAGCGTCTATAAAACCCGGCATATCCTAAGAAACTTCAGACTCCCTTGACGTTTGTAGTTGGTGGCAGCTTCTCTATAACCTCAATCTTGGCTCTATCTACCTCAATTCCTCTAGCTGAAATTTTGTGACCAAGGACAATTCCTTCATGTACCATAAAATGGCATTTTTCCCAATTTAATACCAAGTTGGTCTTTACACATCTTTTCAAGGCAGCAGCTAGGTTAGTGAGACATAAATCAAAAGTAGAGCCAAAAACAGAAAAATCATCCATAAAAACCTCAATAGATTTTTCAATCATATCAGAAAAAATGGATAGCATACACCTTTGGAATGTGGCCGGTGCGTTGCACAAGCCGAATGGCATCCGACGATATGCAAAGATCCCAAAAGGACATGGGAAATCTGTCTTCTCTTGATCTTCCGGATTAACCACAATTTGGTTGTAACCGGAGTATCCATCTAGGAAACAGTAGAATGCTTGACCGACCAATCTCTCTAACATTTGATCCATGAATGGCAATGGGAAATGATCCTTCCGAGTGGCTTGGTTGAGCTTGCGATAGTCAATGCATATGCTCTAACCCGTTACCGTTCTTGTGGAAATGAGCTCATTCTTTTCATTCTTGATAGCCGTCACTCTACCTTTCTTAGGCACCACTTGAACCGGACTAACCCATGCACTATCGGATATAGGGTAGATCATGCCCGCTTCAAGAAGTTTCAGCACTTCTTTCCTCACAACCTCCTTCATAGTTGGGTTCAATCGCCTTTGGGGCTGCACAACCGGCTTATAATCACCCTCAAGCAGAATTTTATGCATGCAAAATGATGTACTAATGCCTTTCAAATCAGCTATGGACCATCCTATGGCTATTTTATGCTCTCTAAGTATCCTCACAAGCTTTTCTTCCTCCAACTTCATGCACTGCTCACAATGACAGTATTTTCAGCATTTTCGCTAAGAAACACATATTTCAAATGTGCAGGCAGCGGTTTGAGCTCTAGTTTGGGCTTCTCTTGCACTCTATTTTTCTTAAGCTCTTCCTTCTCGGTGTGGACAGCAACCCCCTTTTGCTGAGCTTCCAAACTGCGCAAGCATTCTTCTATTTCTTTTTCCTCTTCTTCATCAAGATTTTCAATAGAATGCACTATTATCTTCTCAAGAGGTGAAGAAGGATGTTGTTGTCCTAAAACTTCTCTCGCCATTGTAACAGCCTGATTTTTTTATTACGTTGTTTAACAGGTCAAAATATAATTAATTATATTTTAATCTGAGAGTTAGAAAGTGATTTTAAATAAAATAAAATCATATTCGTAGTCTCTCTTATGGTAGAAGGCTACGGTGAAATTTTGGGTTGAAAATTCAGACGGAGCCCGGTCTGCGTTTTTTTACTGACAGTATAATTTTACACCGGCAGAAAATCCTAATTTGACCCGAAACTGAAATTTGTAGATTTTTTAATAATTTTTCCGTGAGGAATTCTGCGTTCCAAATTTTTTATCAGAAATAAAATATTATGTTTATTCGGACGAATTTTGGTGAAAGTTCGAACGGAAAACGGTCGGTGTTTTCATTGACAGTAAGATTTTAATGATCAGAAAACCTAATTTTGACTCGTGAACGAAATGGTTTATGTTTAAATCATATTTCACATGAGTCTGGTTAGTTTGATAATTTTCAATCGAAAATGAAATATTTTGCTTTTATACGGGCGTAAAACCCTAATCAGAGAACCGACGGAGTCGAGAAGGGTGGTGCAGAGACAAAACCGGACACCGGAGGTGCTGAGTCTTGGTGTGAGTCACCACCATGACTCACCAAGAATTTATGAAGCATTAAATGCAAATTTAGGTGAAATGACCAAAATGCCCTTTTAGCTTAACCTAACCAAAGTTAGGTTAGATTTTAACCATGGTTAAGGAACCATGGTTAGTTTGTGTGGTCTAAAATCAGCCACATCCTCCACTAAATGTAAGCCACATATTTATTAACCATAGTTAGCAAAGTAACCCTAGTTAAGTTAATTATTAACTATGGTTAAGCTTATATTAATTAAATAATCACAAAAGCTATTAATCCAACATCTAATAAACCAAAAAAGGGCTAAGATATAGCCTATACATACACAAAACCGCATCCCCTTCACTCACACATTCATTCTCTTCATCTTCCTCACCAAGTTTTCTCCATTTTCTCGAAGCTACAAAAGTCATAAGAACACCAAATCTCCACCGAAAATTTGACCCTCTTCCTTTCTGAAACTCGAAAAACTCTCAACATAAAAGTTGTTCTTATTTCTCTCTTATTTCCAACAAGATAAAGATCATCAAAAACGGATAAGTATATTGGGAGATATGCTCCAAATACCGAAACTTCCCAGAATTCTCAGTAACACACGAAACAGTAGAAAGAAGGCCCTTTTCAACCCTGTTATGATCCGAACCAAATGAAACCTTAAACACCAAAGTTGTTCCTTTTCTTCTTATATTTCTAACAAGCCAAAGTTTGTGATTCTTGGATGAGTATATTGTGAGATACACTCACAATACCATCAAACCCTCAAGCTGTCCAGTTTTCAACTTAGTGAAGGTTGATCATTTTCTTCATTATTCAATCTTCAAGAGGTAAAAGCTCATCTCCTTGATCATCTAAGCTTTAATCTTCATTTATTTCTCATGTTTATGCCATGAATCATATTTTTCCATTTCTAGATCTAAAACTTTGAAAATTCATAGAAAATCATAGGAAAATCCTTTTAAAGTGAAACCAATTTCGATGATCTAGTTATAATTACTACTTTCATTATCCAAAAGCATGTGATCAAAATCTTTTTCCTTCCCTAATTGTGTGAGTGGGCCGAACCTATGTTAGAAAAGGAGTTTAGTGTTTTGTTTCATTTTTGAAATCTAATGCTTGATTTAAGCTCTCTAGTATGTATATAATTCAAATCCAAAAGATTAAGTCCAACTAAATTTTCTAACCTATTTTTATGTTTAAGGTCGAAACCCTACCCTAAGTGGTTGGATGATTTTATTCCATATTTTCAACTTATAGCAATTTATCCTAGCTATCTAAGACCTAAGTAGTTAGTACCCAAAAGATTAGAATGAGAAAATGATCGTAGCCCTAATATGAATTGAATGGCCGAATCTAGCATAAAAAGGGTATAGTTGGGTTTGTTTGGTTAATTATAGTTATGTTGTTTGGCTCAAGGTGAAACTGTTAAGCGGCGGTGTGATAGCGAGGAATGTCGAGTTCGGGATTTCCATGCTAACTCAGGTGGGGGAAGGAATCATTCTACCGTCGGAATCGATAAGTAGCATATTATATAATAATTGTGTAGGGCGACCTAAACCCTACTAGTAGTTGAGTAATCGATAAGACCAAAATCATATTGAAAACCTTTTCTGTAAAACCAACGGTGATTCGGAGATTGTAGGTTTATCGACATTAGGATGATTTTATCTTATATGAGGTTGATTGAATTTATTATTATTTCATTGCTTATGTGATATTTTGTGGTATTTGAATTATTTTTTTGATATTGTGTTATGCATGATCTGCCTGGTTTTTAATATTGTGCTTAGCTGATTTTTAAGTAAGGATACGTGTTGTTCAGGAGATAATTGTTTGGGTAGAGAATAAAGGTGATTTAGAGGTGCCTAGCCTAATTAAGTGGTTTTATCTATGAGGAAAAAAGTGTTGAGACTTTGATGGAAGGTTGAGGCACTAGGTTGTTATTGATAATTTAGGGAGATTCATTTATAGATGTATTGTTATTCACAGCCGTGTGAGTGGAACACACGAGGTCAGGATATCCTATTTTGGGATATCGGATATTGCGGGTGAGTGCCCTACAGATGTGGATGTCGAGGTATACTACCATGATATTCTTTTAGTTCTTGACACGTTCAAATGTTTTTGGCACTGGACCGTTCTGGACTGATATTCCTCGACGCGTTCTCATATTCTTGGCACTGGACCATTTTGGACTAATACTCGTTTAGTCGTTGACGCATTCGAAAGTTATTTGCACTGGACTGTTTCGGACTATTGACTAATGTGACAAGAGTAAAGATGGCCACATCAGTATAAAGTCATAGTTGCAGGGGTTGAGGGTAGAGGTTGATATAGTGAATTGAAGATGATTGTTGATTTTGAGTAATGTGTGTCTGTGGCTATTATTATATTATGTGCTATGACTCTTTTCCGCTTTTGATGATAGAAATGTTTCTTCTCCCCTATATATTTTTGTATGTTGTATTTTATTTATTATGTGATCATACGAGAAGACCCTATGGAGGAGCCTATTGCTGAGAAGTTGTATGGAACTCCTTATTTTCCAAAAGCTGGAGGAAGAGCTGTGGACCGGAGTGGTAGAGTCTAGATAGTTAAGGCCAGTGCGTCTTGTGAGACATTTCATATTTTCCGCCTAAGTTAGTTGTGTAATTATATACCTGTTAGGGATCCTACTGATGGGATACCCTAAACAGTGTTTTAAATACTCTGATGCATAAACCTATGGTATGTATGTTATATATATATGGTTTGTTGTTTTGAATTTTTCATCCATCGTATACTTCTAATTTAAGTTTTAATTTTTACGTGTTTTCACGATAAGCGCGTGATTAAATAATTAAATAATAAGGTTTTAATTTAATGGCACAAAGGGGCACAACGGGGTATCTCGGCCATCACCTCAACTTTATCCATGCGAAAACAATTCTCTTTATCACTTGGATGATGCATAGCCTCAAAAACATTAAAAATGACTTCTTCATCTTGCACTCTAAGTCGGAGTTGACCTTGTTGGACATCTTTTAAAGCACAACCAGTTGCTAGAAAAGGTATCCCCAATATGAGTGGTATCTCTACATTCTCTTCCATATCCAAAATAACAAAATCCACCGGAAAGATAAATTTATCAACTTTTACCAACACATCCTCCATAATTCCATATGGATATTTGATGGACCGGTCCGCTAATTGGAGTGACATTCTTGTAGGCTTCACCTCTCCCACTCCTAGCTTCTTCAAGATAGACAATGGCATGAGATTAATGATTGCACCCAAATCGCAAAGGGACTTGCCAATAGTCATACTCCCTATAGTACACGGAATTGTGAAACTACCGGGATCCTTGAGCTTTGGAGGTAACTTCCGCTGTAAAATAGCATTACATTCTTCCGTTAAAGCGACTGTCTCATCTTCTTTGAACTTCATTTTCTTCATAAGCAACTCCTTCATGAATTTTGCATAGGTTGGCATTTGTTCCAATGTTTTGGCGAAAGGTATGTTGATTTGTAGCTTCTTGAAGATGTCAAGAAATCTTGCAAATTGTTCCTCCTTCTCTTTCTTCTTACTCACATGAGGATAAGGCAATTTCACATAAGGGGAGATTTCTTTTGGCTTACCTTTCTCTTTCTCTTTCAACAATTGACTCTTTGTTTTTCTCAAATGGGATTCCTCATCAACTAACTTTGTCTTAGCTGAAATTTTGATCTCTTCTTGATCAATCACCCCTTCTCCTTTAGTTTCTTCCATCTCACTCTTCTCATCTTCTACTTTTTGATCAACATTTTTCTGCTCAAACGATGGTGTAACCACTTTACCACTTCTCAACGTCACCGCCTTGCATTGCTCCTTCGGATTAATGATTGTATTTCCAGAAAATTACCATTTGATTGATCCGCAATTTGCTTTGCTAGCTGCCCAATTTGGTTTTCCAGATTTTTGATGGATGATTCGGTGTTTTTGAAGTTGGATTGAGTCACTTGAATGAATTGAGAAAGTGCATCTTCCAAAGATAGATTTTTCTCTTGGACTTGCTTTTGTGGTGGTGGATTATTAGCTTGAGGTCCTTCTTGTCTCCAAGGGACATTAGGGTGCTTCCTCCAACCTTGTTTATAAGAGTTTGAATACGAATTCTGCCCTTGTCTTGAATAATTCCCCATGAAATTTGCTTCCTCTCTAGAGCCAATAGTTGATTCACAATTACCATTCTCATGCTCTCCTCCACAAAAATCACAACTCATTGCTTGTTGTGCTTGTATTTGCCCACAACTCATAGCATTAAGTTGCTTGGTTATTGCTTCCAATTGATTTGTAATGAGTTTGTTTTGAGCTAGTAATTCCTTTTGAGAATCAAGCTCCAGTATCCCCTTAGTCGATGTGCCTCCTCTATCATGATTCATGAGATAATCATTGGATGCCATGGCTTCAATCAACCTTAAAGCTTATTCCGCTGTTTTTGAATTCATAGATCCTCCCACCGATGCATCTAACATTAACTTTGTCCGATGTCTCAATCCATTACAGAAAATTTGCATTTGTTGAAGATCATCGAAGCCATGATTAGGACACTTTCTTAGGAGCTCCTTGAATCTTTCCCAAGCTTCATATAGAGTTTCACCATCATGTTGCATAAAGCTTGAAATATCACCTCTCATCTTCACAAACTTGGACGGTGGAAAGTATCGTGCTAGGAACTTTTCTTCCAAGTCATCCCAAGTAGTGATGCTTCCTCTTGGTTGAGATTGGATCCAAGCTTTGGCTCTATCTCTCAATGAAAAAGGAAATAAACGCAGCCTTATTGCATCATCCATAGCTCCATTAATCTTGAGAGTCTCACATAGCTCTAGAAAATTGGAGACATGACTATTCGGATCTTCGGCTTCATTCCCTCCAAACTGATTTTGTTGGATGATATGGAGCAATGCCGGCTTGATCTCAAAATTATTGGCGGCTACCGGTGGTCTAACAATACTTGAATGATTCCGGTTGACTGGACCACTAGAATATTCCCCCAATGTCCTCCGGTTTCCATGTACATGTTCAGCCGTGACTTCTTCTTGTTGAACTTGCACTGTAGAAGAATTTACTTTTTCCTTTCTTCGCTTCTTCCTTTCTTTTGATTCTTTTCGATTCTTCTTTGCGGTATTTTCAATTTCGGAATCAAATAATATCTCACCTATAGATTTACCTCGCATACACTACACAATATCTCAAACAAGGTGAGAATATCCAAAATATCAATAATCTAACAAAAACAAAAAAATCACAAAGAGAAAAGAAAGAAAAAAAATGTTCAAATTAACAATGCTTAGCTTTGTTGATATTAATCAACAATCCCCAGCAACGGCGCCAAAAACTTGTTGATGGTTTGGCAAGTGCACCAAATCGTGACAAGTAATAATAGTGTGAATTGAGTATCATCCCACGAGGATTGAGATTAAGTAGCAACGTAAACTAAGTAAGTGATATTTGAACCAATACAAATCATAGTTCCAAAAGAGTAATTGAATTTTATTTATCCAAAATTCTATCCAAAGTGTTAAACTCAATGACTTAGAGATTTTGATATATGACAAATACAACTTAATGTGTATGCAAGTATTCTTACTGTCAAATTGTAAAGACAGGTATCAAGCATTATTCAACAAGTTCAGTGAGCAATCAAAGGAGAATATTCAAAGAAGAACTTGGAGGAATCAAAGAGCAAGGAAGAAGATCAAGGAATCATCAAGACAAGAGCTTAACGAAGAAATTAGTGTTAAGTCTTAGATGATTTGTAAGAGATGAAATCTCTTATTCCCAAATAAGCTCAATTTGAAAAGATGCATGAAAGAAAATCATTTTTCATAACCTGCATTAAAAGGAATAAGTTTTCGTAAATGAAAATGATTTTTGAAATAAGATTTCAAAGCGCTCGTCCAGCACTGGAATAATATAAGCGCTCGTCCAACACTGGGAATAGTAAAAATTGGCATCCAAGAAAGTGATACAAGCGCACGTCCACTAAAGTGATACAAGCGCACGTCCACTAAAGTGACACAAGCGCACGTCCACTGAAGTGGTAAAAGTGCTCGTCCACACAAGTCTTTGTACTTGCTAAGATCTTGATGAGAAGCTCCGTCCACTGACATGGCATATGGAGCTCATCTACTAGTTGAAGCACGTCTAATTACTTTGTGTTAGTACTCCCATCTACTGACGTGGCAAATGGACACGACTACTTTTTTCAAGATGGACGCGGCTATTTTCTTCAAATGGACGCGGCTATTTTTCCAAATGGACTCGGTTATTTTATGGACGCGAATTCTACAAGAACAATCAGAATCTTATTTCAAGAACCAGAATCAAGAAAACAGATTCTGTTAATCAGATCCAAATCTGTTTTGATTGATCCTAACGACTATAACTTGTTTTCTATATAAAGAGGGATCAAAGGAACACTTAAACAACATATACGAATATCATAACATATCACAGTTTTACGAAATCATTTTGAGAAATCAATTGTCAAAATCATTCATCATCTTTATTGAGCTACTGTGAAAAGAGTGTTTCAATAATCATAAGTGCTTCAATTTGTTTATCTGACTACTGAGAGTTAGGAATCAACTTTTGTTTTTACTTTTGATTGTAAAGAGAGAGGGAGTCTTTCTGAGTGATTAGGGTGAGGTATCCCTAAGGTTGAACATTGAGGCTCTTCACAAGAGTGTGGTATCTCGAGGTGAAGGAGTGCTCTGTGGTGTGAAGGTTTTTCAAGCTACCTGGTAAAGCTTGTGTGTTAGTGTGTGAAATCCCACAGGTGGAGTGGGGACTGGATGTAGGTCACAGTAGAGGTGAGTGAACCAGGATAAATCTGGTTGTGTGGTATCCCTAAACTCAAACTCCTTTACTTTTAGTTTATGTTCAAGAACCTGCAACTTTGATGTTTAAAGTTCAATATAATTTCTGTTCTTGATCTATATAAACTGAATTGAAACATGAATCTGATTGTAATCAAGATTGTGTTATCTACGTTTAAAACTGAGATTGATCAAAACCATTCTTGATTACTGAAACTGAACTATTACTGAGTTATTGAACCTGAACCTATTCGTTATTAATCTTTCTTATCCTTATCACCTTGTATTCAAGATTTTGTAAAAACCCTTCATCGATTTTGTAAAAGATCCTGAGAACACTAATCCGCAACTCTAAATTATAAAGCTTTGTGAAAAAGTTTTAAGAGGGAAATATTTTTTGAAAACTCAACCCCCCCTCTTGAGTCGTTGAAGCCAAACCAACACAAAGTGTGGTCACAAACAAATATGAATGAATTAGGTTTTTCTTCTTTACCACACAAGCAAGTAAATGAAAGAATGAACAAATAGAATGAAATCAAGTGTTTAAGACGGTTAGGAGTAGGAATTCTTCAATTTTCACTTAATGTAACCTTGTTCAACCCTAACTTCAATTCAATTCATTCATTTAATATTCAAATCACTAATGTAGGTTTATCCCTAATTCCTTAGGTGATATCCTTTTGTTACTAATCAAGAACCCTAATTCCTTAGGTGATTCAAGAATCAGCACAAACATTAAGCATGAGATTCATAGAAATGTATTGCAATGAACTTCTACTCCTAGAATCAACATTACAATAGTAATCTACTTCAGATCTAGCATGAACACAAATTTTCCAATTATGCATTCACACTTATAATCAATTCCATAGATGGCTAATCAAAGAAATGCATTAAGCCTAGAAGAGATTACCTACCTGAATGAATTTGAATTGAAATCAAATGTGAAACAAGCTTACATCAAGATCCAAATGAGTTCATACTATCCTAACCTAAAAGATTTAGAAACTCATGGTATGAATCTGAAAAATGGAAGAAGTAGATGAGGATTGAGATAGAGAAGCCATGGAGTCTTCAATTCATCTTTCCAAAAGATCTTGAGCAACCACGAATCTCGAAAACGCTCTCAAATGGAACTGCCTCGCACCAGAAAGTGATCAAAAGTCCTTCAAAATAACTGTCGAACACAATTTATAGTGTCAGGAAATGAACCCAGTGGGTGCTGAGATTACGGTGATGGGCGTTGGACTTGGAACTGAACTGGCACACGTTGTCTGTTTTCTAGCGTTGGGCGCTGAGATTGGGGCGCTGGGCACCAGAAATCATGCTTTCTGTCCCAGCTTAGCGCTGGCCCTGGAAACTGAGCACTGGAAATCATGTTTTCTGTCCTAGCTGAGTGCTAGGAATTGGACTGAGCGCTAGGACTTGAGATTCCTCTTCTCCTGCATATTTTCAACCACATTTTATGTGTGTTTTCCTCAAAAAATGAAATCTAAAGGTCCAACTCTGGTAAGAAGAATTTGTGTATTTTTCCTATCCATTTTCCTTTAGTTCCTAAGATTATATATATTTTTACTTTTATTTTCTCTATGAATCTGCATATGTTGCAGATTTATCAACTATTCATAAAGGGCTCAGACAAGGAGACCCTTTAGCACCGTATCTATTCCTTATGGTGACGGAGGCTCTCGGTTGCTTGATGAGACGTGTTGTTTCTCAAGGTTTGTTCTCTGGTATTGAGGTGGACACTTCCTTTGTTTTTTCTCATCTGCAATATGTCGATGACACCCTACTTATTGGAATGGCAACTTTTGATAATTTGTGGGTTACTAAAGCGGTGCACAGGAGCTTTGAATTTGTATCAGGACTTAAAATCAATTTCTTCAAAAGCTGCCTTTTGGGGTAAACGTTGGAGATCACTTACTATTAGTGGGTGCATCTTTTCTATGTTGTTTGAGGGATAAACTTCCCTTCATATATTCCCAGTAGGGGCCAACCCGCGTCGTGTTTCTACTTAGCAACCAGTTATAGAGGTGATGAAAAGGAGACTTTCTAGTTAGAAGTCTAGGAGGCTCTCTTTTGGTGGTAAAATTGTGTTACTTAAGTCAGTTCGCTCAAGCATCCCTCTGTACTGCTTGTCTTTCTTCAGGGTTCCGAGAAAGGTGCTAAAAATTCTTATTGGGATCCAGAGATATTTCCTGTGGGGTGGGGGTGGGGGTGGTGGTGGTAGGGGGATTTGTTGGGTGAGTTGGATCAAAGTTTGTTTACCGTAGGCGCTAGGTGGTTTGGGCGTTAAACACTTAGATGTTTTTAATCTCAGTTTGCTTGGGAAGTGGAGGTGGAGAATTCTTGTAGACTCGAGGGCTGTTTGGAGTCCTCTTCTTACAGTAGGTACGTGGTTCCTAATTTGAAGGAAAGGAATTGGACATCAAGGAATTCATGCCAGTGGTGGTGGGATCTTTGTGCTATGGACAACTATAAATATGTGCCCCCAAATTGGTTCTCAAAAGGGGTTGGTAGGGAGGTTGGAGATGGGGTGAAAACAAAATTCTGGCAGTAAGCTTTGTTTGGAAATACTCCCCTTAAAATTGTCTTTCCAAGGCTTTTTTCCTTGGCCTGTGATAAACATTGTTTCATAGCTGAGTTGGGGTGGTGGGAAGGTGAGGTGTGGAGGTGGTCTTGGCGGTGGAGAAGGAATTTCTTTCAATGGGAGGAGGAGGAATTCAAAATTTTTTCGGACACAATGATGGGTGCATTCCTCAGTAAGGAGAAGGGGGATAGGTGGGTGTGGAAGGTGGGTTCGTTTAAGGAATTTACGGTTGGGGAGACGTATAACTTCTTGCTGTCTAGTTCTCCTTTATTCTCTTTACCTCTTTTGGAGGATGATGCTTTCAACAACTTTTGGAAGTGTTATGCTCCAAATAAGGTCCTTGCTTTTGCTTGGAAACTTTTGTTGGATCGCATTCCGACTCGTTTGAATCTCTCACACAGGAATGTAATTAATGCTCTTAATAACAGTAGTTGCGTCTTCTGCGATGGTGTTTCTGAATCTGCTAACCACTTGTTCCTTCATTGTCCCTTTGCGACGGAGTTATGGAGCTTTGTCTATAGGTGGCTTGGATTCCTAATTGTCTTGCCTGCTGATAACATTGGTCATTATCTTCTATATCGTGGGCTCTTCAAAGGTAGGAAGCTAAAGAAAGCAAAGAGTTTATTTTGGCATTCCACGGTTTGGTCAATTTGGTTGCTCAGGAACCAGGTGATTTTTAAAAATGAGAGGGTTGATTTTATGTCCACTGTTAAGCTGATAAGGTTGAGATCTTGGTCCTAGTACAAATCCTATTGTGGTGAGTGATAAGCCTCTGGCTTATCTAGTTTTATAACTAGTAAGACGGTGGTTTACGTGCTAATTAGTCGAGTTCAATCTCGTTTTCGCCCAAATTCGCCTTGTTTAGTTCCTAAGTCAGTCTTTGACTCGTTTGGTGTATTTTGTGTAGTTTTTAGGTTATTTTGAATAGAATTACGCTTGTGGTTGCTTTTGTTGTTTCAGGTTAAATAAGTGAAGCTCTGAGAATCAAGGAAAGTCAAGAAGCAAAGGGAAAAAGCACTTTTGGAGGTCTCGCCCCGCGAACAGGATTCTCGCCTCGCGAATAATGAAGACTTGGAAGTCAGAGACCATCACGGCCTAGCCGTGATGTGTATCACGGCTGTGACCAAAAACCCACACAAGTCAGAGACCATCACGGCCTAGCCGTGATGTATATCACGGCCGTGACCAAAAAACCTACACAAGTCAGAGACCGTCACGGCTTAGCCGTGATTCACATCACGGGCCGTGACAAGAAGGCTCGCGTCGCGAGACACCCTTCGCGTCGCGAGGGTTTGAATCCCACAGAAGCGCCAGAAATAGAAGCCGTCACGGCCTGGCCGTGATGACCATCACGGCCGTGACGCGTGGCCTCCTTATAAATAAGGCACTGCAGAATAGAATGAGAGGACTTTTGGATCAGAACTTTTTAGAGATATTTTAGAATCCTTATTCTGGAGCTGCGTCTCCCATTCTCTTTTCTTATTCTTAGTCTCAGGATGAATTCCGATTGTACGTGCGTCGTTGTTACGGACATGAGGAACTAATCCCCTTGTCTAAGGGATCGATGAAGCCACCCATGGCGGCATAGTGTTCATGTGATTGTATATCTCCTTCTCCTTTAATTCAATTATTGTTTTCCAATTCTGCTTTCATTGTGTTAATCATATGTTTTGCGTGATTAACTAGTTAAACGTGTTTGAGGCCGAACGGCGATTCGCGTTTTAGAACTTGAATTGGGATCATCGGTCGAGTATTGCACGAGAGTGAATAGGAGATCGGTGCAACCTATAGGGAACAAGAATTAATAGAATTCGAGATTAGGGTTATGAGACCTAGTAAGTAATTAACTCAAATCATCGAATACGTCCTATTGAGCACGACAGTGAATTTAGGAGAAATTGGGGGTCCCGGTTGACATTAAAATTGAACTAGGGAGGAGATTATCATCACTTGGGTACTATGCATGATTGGGTAGGTGGATTTGAGACCTTAGATGCTTTTAAATTCCAGATTTCATCACCATATCTTTATTTGATTTGATTTGTTGAATTGAATTGTGATCTCATTTTCTCTCGCAACCCCTTTCTGTTACTTAACCAAACGATTGAATTTCTCGTGAATTAGTCGAATTGGTAGCCCAATCCCTGAGTTCGACCTCGGTAATTACTTACCGTGTTATTTTATTACTTGCGACGACCCGGTACACTTGCCGACGTCACCAACAGTGAGCCTAGTTATAATTATGCTGATTGGTGTATCTGTCCCACATGGTGTATTTCGTGACATTATGGCTTACTTCTGTTTGGTTCCACTGCTGAGTTGTGCCTTTTTCCTTAGTGCTTTTTTACCTTTTGTAATGGACTGCTTTTGCTTGGGGGCTGCAATTTTGCTTTAGCAGGTTACTATGTGGTGATCATTTGAGATCCTAGTGGACCATAGTGGCTATGGGTGGCTATTCATGAAGCTGGAGATTTTGCTCCTCTGGTTATATCCTCGGTGAAGGCTTCCTAATTTCTTTGTGAGCTGATGTAATGGCAGGGGCTTATGCACGTGTGTTCATATGGTTTTCTCTATTCTTGTTCAAAGTTTTTGTTCATAGGATCAGTTTACCTCTTCTTTTGGTATACAGCTTAACACTTGGGGAGTGCTTTTGTTATCATCCTTAGTGTTATCATGTATATGGGTTTGGTATCCCTAGTACCTTCTTAATACAATTTTTCTTATAAAAAGAAAATCAGATGATCATGATGTAATGCATTATCTGTTTAGCAATTGTGTGGTATGAGATCATGATTCATGGGACTTTCGCTTATTATTTTTTAATTTGCTCAAATGTTTAGCTATTAGGTTATATAATTAGTCGCCAATAGCTTTACTATCTACCAATTCTTTTTTTAATTTAAATAAAAACGTTATTGAGTTTCATTCTTCAACTATATAGAAATGGGAGCATAGAAAAAGTCAAAGTCAAAGTGATATTTTACCACGTTGTCATTCAGGGGTATTATTTTATCGTTGAAGTTAGAAGAAACTTCTTAACAATCTGCCAATATTAGGAACCTTTGGAATATCCATGTTTTCATGTATTGCATTGTGAGTAAGGTGTATTGGTCAAGGAGTAAAACCCAGTCACCGAGCTTGGATACCCGATCCGATAAAGATGGGAAAGATAAGATATTGATATTATCTTTAATGATCCTGATATTATCTCAAATAACCTTATCCGGTTAGAAGAGATAAATCCCTCAAATTAAGGAAATCATATCTCAAAGAAGATTTAAGAGATAAAAGAAGATAAATCCAGATCTCTAAAAGATAGGGGGGTCCTATTATAAAAGGAGGAGAACCCAAAAGAGATGACACTTTCACTAACCTAGGTGAATCTCCCTTAAGTGTATTAGAGAAACCAGCTAGACCAAGAGATATTGAAGAGTCATAGCTCGCCGCTATTCATTGGATACAAGATTAAGGGAATCAGAACACTGTATGGCCAAGGGTTGAACCAAGAACTACGTCTGGCTTTGATTCGCATTGGGATATGTAGGACCAGAATGCACTATTTTATCAAGCCATAATCTAAAACAATCCTCATTGTTCACTCTTGGTTTGACGTTCTACGGCGAGATTCCGGCAAGTCGGATCTCGGCAGGAACATTTGGCGCCCACCGTGGGGCCGAGGAAAAACTTTCCCCGGTTCCATAAGAAAGCTTGATGATGACTACATGGAATGGACCGAGGGGAGGGGCGAACAGCACGAACCATGTAGATCATGAGGCTTCGAGCTCGAGCCAGAACCGTGATAATCCCCCGCCCCCACCCTTCAATGAAGATAACCCTTAGCTGGGAGAGGTTATGGCACAGTTAAGGCAGCTGCGTCAGGAGAACGAGGAGATACATGCTCAGAATCAAAGGCGGTTAAGAGCTCGGAAACGAGAAAGATCAGCGATGCCTTCCGAGGAAGAGCAATCCTCACCCGAAATTACTCAAGCCCTGATTCCTCAAATGACAATAGGCTAAATCCACTAATAGACCCTAATTCCTTAGGTGGCCTAGATTAGTGAATTTGCATTAGGATTAAGGATTACGCGATTACTAATAAACCAAACCCCATTCCTAGATGCGAGGTTTACTAGGTGAATAATTCCATATCCAGAATCGATAAGAACGTCCCCATTGCAAATCAACTCTTAAAATCAGTTTATGGGTAGCTAAACCACAAAAAGCATTAAGCAAGGGAATTAAACACTAATACGAAGGCATAAACACAGATTGATAAATCAAAGCAATTACATAATATGCAGTTTAGTTACATCTAATCCCAACAAAAAGGGATTAGCTACTCATAGTGAAAGAGAAAACCAAAACCAGAGAAATAGAAGAAGAGAAGAGAAAGAACTCCATTGAAGCTCTCCACAATCGTCACCGCAGCCCCTCTCAGCAAGTCTCTTTTAGGGTTAAGAATCCCTCTTTGCAGCCATTTGGGTCGCAGCCCCCTTCAGCAGCTCCAAGTCTCTTTTTTTAGGTCTAAAAGTTCTAAGAGAGATAAGGATTCCTTTTTCTGTTTTGCGCTGGGCCTCTTTTACAGACTGGGCGCGCGTCACGGTCGTGACGTGTTTTGCCAAAGGGCGCGCTTTCAAATTTGGAGCATCACGGCCGTGATACTCATCACGGCTTGGCCGTGATCGCTTCTGTCTCCACCAATTGGTCTATCACGGTCGTGATGGGCATCACGGCTAGGCCGTGACAGCTTCTGACTTTTGCCTTCTGCTCTGCTTGATCATGGCCGTGATGGTCATCACGGCTAGGCCGTGATGGGCTCTGTTTGGCTATTTTCTTCACTTTTCAAGCTTTTCTTCATCCAAGCTCCATCATGGCTAATCTCGAGCATTTTTCCTTAAATTCCTGCAAAACAACACCATGAAACCGCCTCACCCGTTCCAAGGTAAAAACTAATAGAAATCAATTTAAATATGCCTAAACTATATGAAAATGCATGCAGAAATGTACAAGAATTATGATGTGAAATCACACTATCAAATCACCCCAAGCTTATTCATTTGCTTGTCCTCAAGCAATCACCAAGGCCAGAAGAGATAAATAATTAGAGCATGGATAGTGAACCAAGAACCCGAGTAGTAACTAATCCAAGTAACAGGCATTTTCAAATAATTCAGCAAGAGACAATCAATATCAAGTCCAATTAGAACTTAGGTTTTCTAAATTCATATTCTCACTGATTCGGGCACTCTTACTCACCTGAAGATCACCCCAAGCTTGTTCATTTGCTTGGATCTCTTTCTCACTTCACTCAAGTGTTTAGGGAGATATGACAATTCGCTCCATTTTCCTCAAGGAATGAATTCTACCATAGGCTTGACTATCAACCAAATCTCTACTTTATTAATGAAAACAATTAAGAATCAAGAGGTCTTTTGCTTTGGTTGTAACGGGGCCATGGGATTTATCAATAGGTGGGGAAATCAAGAAAAGGACATTTCAAAAGGCTACACAAAACATCAAGCATTGCAAATCATGACACCTTCTAAAATACCCTTTTGGGTTTTGATTTATTTTTCCACCTTTCTTTCTTTCTTTTTCTTTTATTTCTCACTTTTCTTTTTGTCATCCCCCCCTTCTCTATTTATATTTCTTTTTCTCTTATTTTTCTTTTATTTGGAGAAGGGGAGATTTTCAATTCAAGAGAAATATTTTTCTGATTTTCTCATCCTATACTTTTTCAACTACCTTTTTACCCTTTTTTGTAATACTTTAAAAGATGCCCTTATCAAGCATATTCATCAAAGTAATTTGAGGTACCAAGAAAAGTATTTTATTCATGTAGGCTCAAAATTGGGCAACTAAGGGGTAGCATTTAGTCATTCAAAGCTCAGAAGGCCGGAAAAATACCTAGTGCCTCAATCATTTTCAAAAATGTTTTCAAAAATTTTTATGCTTCAAAACGGTTTCAAGTCAAGTTCTAGAGAATACAAACCAAGAGGAATAACACTCTATCAGAAAGAATGGGGTAGATTTGGTGAGTACCCCTTTGGCTCAAAAATCTCACATTTTGTAGTTCAAGGATCAATGAGAAACACAAATCTACGGAACCACATGCTAATTATCAACTATCAAAGATCATCTCAAGATTTTTTTATTTGCAGCCTTATCACAAGAATAAAAAAAAATTGGGTTCAAAAATTCACTATCTCAAGGTAATTAGCACTAAGTTCTCACTATCAGATGCATAATCTAAGCAAGGGAGTAATCGAATCATGTGATCATGCAACACTATGCCTATATGAATGCAAAATGTAGAAAAATTTACATTGTCCCCAATGTAAATAATCAAGTCGGAAAGAGGAGAAAAATGGAACAACTCACCAAGGCGGTAGCGGGTGCTGGCTCACATTCCAGTCCAAAGCTTGTTGGAAATTGTATCACGGTCGTGACCTCCATCACAACTAGGCCGTGATGCTCTCTGGTCTTCAGGGCTGGCTCATCACGCCCGTGATGCTGATCACGGCTGGTCTGTGATCCTTTCTGGTCTTCACATTAAGCTCATCACGGTCGTGACCAGTGTCACGGCCTGGGCGTGATGGTTGCTGATTGTATTTCTCCCCGCCCTTTTTGCTTCTCCTTCCTTATTAGCCTGAAAACACTTAACAAAATCTATTAATTTATGATTATTTACTCTTGATCTTCTCAAATTATTCAAGACCTAAATTCAAAAACAAATAGAAATGAAAAAAAGAAAAAGAAAATTTGGGTTGCCTCCCAATAAGCGCTTTTTTAACGTCACTAGCTTGACAGGATCACGAAGCTTCCACCCGGATCCCATACCCTGTGGTATAAGGGCCAATTGGTGCTCACGGTGTAAGGGCATCCTCCCGAATCCCATGGCATGAAGAATGGCCATTGCAGGAGCAAGATGAATCTACCCTCAATTCCTCTTGGGTCAAGCAGCAAGTGATCAACTCCTCTTTTGACCCCTTCAGGCATAAATGTTCCATGAAGCACATGAGGTTTTACTCATTGAGCCAATTTCGTAGTGTCCATACATGCATCCAAACCAATATATTTATCCAATGCAAAAATTCCCGGTTTTTTAGCAAGCATGGTGAGAGGTGGTTCCTCTTTGCTCTCCACTATCACTTCAACTTCACTTTGAACTATCCTCAAAACCAAATTTTGCTCAAATTGTGCTCCATGCGATTCTTGTACCAATTGTTTGCAAATTTCATCAACTTGTATTTTGAAATTCTGCTTCACAGCGTTGATACTATCACAGTTAGTTCTTATTTTGGCCTCAGAGATGGATAGCTCTAGTGAATGTTGTTGCAGAGCAACTTTCAAAGGACTTGGCTCATTCCATTTCCATTCCTCCTCATGCTTCATGATTACACTATAAGCTTGTGCATGAGGGCATTGATCTCCCCAGAGCACATAGTCTCCCAAGACTACATTAGGCCCAAAGGAATATTTTGTAACACCATCCAAGGCAGGAAAATAATAGGTCTCCATGATCTGCAATCCACCTTGGACAAAACCAAACTCAAAAGAAAAAAAAAATCAAATATATATAAAAAAAAATATATAAACAAAAATGTCTAAAGTAGTTGTCTCATTTGTTACTACTGATATTGACAAAACTAATCCCCGGCAACGGCGCCAAAAACTTGTTGGACTAAAATATAGGCAAGTATACCTAGTCGAACAAGTAATACGGTGGTGATTCCTCAAATGATTACAAGAAGGAGGAGGAGTCAGAGGGGTCATTAATACAATCTCAGGAGGTTTTGCAGGTGGAGGAACGATAAGTTCAGCTCGGCAGCGTCATATAAAAGTCATCCGATATATCAACATGGTGTCTGGAAAACCTACAAGGCCGAGACCTCCCATAACTTTCTCAGATGATGACTTTCTAGGGCTAGATCCTAATCAAGATGACCCAATGGTGATAACGGTCGAATTAGCCAACTACTCGATCAATCGAACACTTGTTGATCAGGGAAGCACGGCTGATATTTTATACCTGGCGACCTTCAAAAAGCTTGGAATTCCATAAAAGTTGTTGGATTAAAATATAGGCAAGTATACCTAGTCGAACAAGTAATACGGTTGTGAGACCGGTTATCGTATCCACAGGGATCGATTGCCAATTACCAATTCACAAGTTTAGCAATTATCTAGACTAAAATATGACATGAAGAAAAATCAAAGTAAACAGAATAAAACTAACAAAATCTTTTTGTATTTTTGTCGAGCACTTGGAATGCGAAAAGGGAATTCTTGTTGGGACTAGACTTCACTAAACCTTAGCCTCATGTAACACTAAAACCACCAATCCAGTTTATGCTCCAACTATTAAAATCAACCCACGAAATTACTCAAGCCCTAATTCCTCAAATGACAAGAGCCTAAATCCACTAATAGACCCTAATTCCTTAGGTGGCCTAGATTAGTGAATTTGCATTAGGATTAAGGATTACGCGATTACTAATAAACCAAACCCCATTCCTAGATGCGAGGTTTACTAGGTGAATAATTCCAGATCCAGAATCGATAAGAACGTCCCCATTGCAAATCAACTCTTAAAATCAGTTTATGGGTAGCTAAACCACAAAAAGCATTAAGCAAGGGAATTAAACACTAATACAAAGACATAAACACAGATTGATAAATCAAAGCAATTACATAATATTCAGTTTAGTTACATCTAATCCCAACAAAAAGGGATTAGCTACTCATAGTGAAAGAGAAAACCAAAACCAGAGAAATAGAAGAAGAGGAGAGAAAGAACTCCATTGAAGCTCTCCACAGTCGTCACCGCAGTCCCTCTCAGCAACTCTCTTTTAGGGTTAATAATCCCTCTTTGCATCCATCTGGGTCGCAGCCCCCTTCAGCAGCTCCAAGTCTCTTTTTTTAGGTCTAAAAGTTCTAAGAGAGATAAGGATTCCTTTTTCTGTTCTGCGCTGGGCCACTTTTACAAACTGGGCGCGCGTCACGGCCGTGATAGCCATCACGGCCAGGCCGTGACGTGTTCTGCCAAAGGGCACGCTTTCAAATTTGGAGCATCACGACCGTGATACTCATCACGGCTAGGCCGTGATCGCTTCTGTCTCCACCAATTGGTCTGTCACGGTCGTGATGGGCATCACGGCTAGGCCGTGACAGCTTCTGACTTTTGCCTTCTGCTCTGCTTGATCATGGTCGTGATGGTCATCACGGCTAGGCCGTGATGGTCATTACGGCTAGGCCGTGATGGGCTCCATTTGGCTATTTTCTTCACTTTTCAAGCTTCTCTTCATCCAAGCTCCATCATGGCTAATCTTGAGCATTTTTCCTTAAATTCCTGCAAAACAACACAAAGAAACCGCCTCACCTGTTCCAAGGTAAAAACTAATAGAAATCAATTTAAATATGCCTAAACTATATGAAAATGCATGCAGAAATGTACAAGAATTATGATGTGAAATCACACTATCAAAAGCTGATAAAAGAGCCGGAAGACAAGCTAGTAGGGTTCGCCGGAGAGCAAGTAAAAACCCGAGGTTACATAGACCTCTTGACAACGTTTGGAGAGGGAAAGCTCTCTCTGACCGTATCAGTCAGGTATTTTATCGTAGATGTTAGCACGTGGTACAACATCCTTATTGGAAGACTGACGTTGAATGAACTCGGTGCGATTGTCTCTACCCCACACATCACAATGAAGTTCCCAGCCGAGTCTGGAGAAATAGCCGTTGTCCGAGCTGACCAAATGATGGCCAGGCAATGCTATGTGGATAGTTTGAAGGTGACCTGAGATCAGAACATAGCAAAAAATGCCAAAGATGATAAAGCAGAGGTGGTAAGCTCGGTCAGTTCGGTGAGCTCAGCAAGCTCGGTCGACGAACAGCTCGGTTAGTATGTTTGAACTAGATCCAAGGATGGAGATGTATGAGTCCAGAGCTGAACCAACAGAGTCTTTAGAGAAGTTCCAACTGGGAGCCCAAGCTAAACAGTGCACCAAGGTCGGCAGTCAGCTCCACCCCATTCTCAAACAACAGATTCAAGCTGTTCTAAAGAAGAATGCCGACTTGTTTGCTTGGAAGACATCGGATATGCCTGACATAGACCCCAATTTTCTCTGCCATAACCTATCTATATGTCCGGAAGCCAAGCCGGTAGCTCAGAGAAAAAGATAACTTGGCGAAGAAAGGCGCCAAGCTGTAGCAGAGGAGACTACCAAGCTGGTCAAAGCAAATTTCATCAGAGAGGTGAAATACAATACTTGGCTGGCCAATGTGGTGTTAGTAAGAAAGGCCAATGGTAAGTGGAGAATATGCACCGACTATACTGATCTCAACAAAGCATGTCCAAAGGATTCTTACCCTCTTCCCAACATTGACAGATTGGTAGACGAAGCTTCAGGGTACATAATTTTGTCTTTCTTGGACGCATATTCAGGTTATAACCAGATAAGGATGTATCCACCCGATGAACAAAAAATGACATTCATGACCGATGGGGCAAACTACTGTTACCGAGTAATGCCTTTCGGTTTAAAAAACGCTGGTGCAACATATCAAAAGCTTATGGATAAGGTATTCGTCAATCAGATCAGAAAAAACCTAGAAGTTTGTGTTGGTGATATGGTGGTAAAAGCCGATGACCAAAGCAACACCCAGCCGACCTCAAAGAAATTTTTGGTCAACTTAGAAAGTACAACATGAGGTTAAATCCAGAAAAATGCTCCTTTGGTGTGCAAGGAGGAAAGTTCTTGAGTTATATGCTGACACACCTGAAGCCAATCCTGATAAATGCAAAGTTGTCATAGAAATGCGGAGCCCACAGAGTGTGAAAGAGATTCAGTGGCTAGCTGGCCGATTAGCTTCTCTATCCCGCTTTCTCCCAAAATCCGCAGAAAAAGCAAGACCCTTCTTCCAGATTCTGAAAAGAGCAAAAGAGTTCACTTGGACCGAGGAGTGTGAGAAGGCCTTTGAAGATCTGAAATCTTTTCTAGCTTCTCCCCCGATCCTAACTCGACCACAGCTCGGCAAAGATCTATACTTGTATCTGTCCGTCAATGATTATGCAACCAGTGCAGTAATCATCCAGGAAGAAGAAAAATAATAGATGCTGGTGTATTATGTTAGTAGAATTCTAAAAGATGCATAAACATGATATCAAGTAATTGAGAAGCTCACCCTCGCATTAATCATGGCAGCTCGAAGGTTACGACCTTACTTCCAGTCACACCAAGTTGTAGTCAAAACATATCATCCAATAAAGCAGGTGCTCAGAAAACCCGATCTAGCCAGACGAATGATAGCCTGGTCAGTAGAATTGTCATAATTCAGTTTGCAATATGAGCCGAGGGGACCGATGAAAGCACAATGTCTCTCTGACTTTATTGTCGAGCTCTTTTCTAAGCCGAGTTCAGCATCCTTTATATGGATTCTATATGTTGATGGTTCATCTAACTTAAAGGGAAGCAGAGCTGGAATAATCCTTGAAGGTCCCAATGATCTAATCTTGGAGCAATCTTTAAAGTTTGGGTTTACTGCTTCAAACAACCAAGCATAATATGAAGCCATTATCGCAGGACAGATGCTAGCTAAAGAGGTTGGATTCAAAGAATTAAAGTGCCGAAGTGATTCACAACTTGTAACAGGGCAAGTTTCGGGTGATTATCAAACAAAGGATCCCCAACTAACCAGGTATCTTTGTAAAGTTAATAGTCTAATTTCAAAATTTGATAATTTTACTACTGAACATATACCTCGGGAGGAAAATTCCAGAGCAGATCTGTTGTCTAAGTTGGCTAGCACCAAAAAAGCTGGCCAGCTAAAAACTTTCATTTAGGAAAATCTCCTTGAACCGAGCATAAAGAGTGCCAAGGTGATAATGACCAAGCACTATGATCAGGGCTGGATAACATCGATTTGGGAATTTTTAACCTCGGACAAATTGCCTAATGATCCCAAAGAGGCAAGGACAGTCCGTCTGAAATCTTGTCATTACACCATCCAAGATGGAGAGTTATACAGAAGAGGATTCTCCATGCCTTTACTAAAGTGCATAACAAAGGAGCAGTCCAAATACGTAATGGACGAGATGCATCGAGAAATATGTGAAATGCATTCAGGTGGCCGCTCTTTAGCAGCTTGGGTCCTCCGAGCGGGGTTTTACTGGCCGACCATGAGATCGGACTGTGCTACCTGGACTAATACGTGCGTGCCTTACCATAAGTTCGATAATATTGCGCGGGTGCCAGGAGAAGAGCTCTATTCCATGTTCTCGCCGTGGCCTTTTACAATGTGGGGGATGGACATAGTCGGTCCCTTCCCGATTGCTAAAGGTCAAGTCAAGTTCTTGCTAGTAGGGGTCGATTACTTCACTAAGTGGATTGAGACTGAACCAGTAGCTACCATAACAGCTAAAAAGGTTCATAATTTTGTGTCGAAAAGCATCATATGCAGACACGGTCTACCTTACGTAATTGTCATGGATAATGGAAAGCAATTCACTGATAAAGGGCTCAGAGTTCTACTCCAACCTCGGAATCAAGCATAAGGTAACCTCAGTTGAGCATCCACAAACCAACGGCCAAGAAGAAGCAGCCAACAAAGTCATTTTGAATGAGCTCAAGAAAAGGTTAGGCCAATCAAGGGAGCATGGGCAGAAGAATTATCAAGCATCCTCTAGGCTTACCATTGCTCGCCACAATCATCGACAGGTGAAACACCGTTTAGGTTAACCTATGGGACCGATGCATTGCTTCCAGTTGAGATCGGCGAACTCTCTCACCGAAGGCAGCATCACGACCAAAATAAGAATGAAGAAGAAGTCCAAGTTGAGCTTGACATGGTTTAAGAAGTCCGAGATGAAGCAAGAATCAGGGAAGAGCTATGCAAGCAGAAAGCAACTCGGAAATACAACTCAAGGTTGCACCCAAGGGAGTATGTACAAGGCGACTTAGTATTGAGACTACAAAATGATGCAAGAAAAGACTCCAAAGAGGGTAAACTCGCAGCAAACTGGCCAGGCCCATTCAGAGTAGTTGAAAGCCTAGGAAATGGTGCTTATCGGCTAGAAGAGTTGTCAGGGAAGGCCGTTCCAAGAACTTGGAACACTTCCCATCTTAAGTTTTATTTTAGTTAAAGTTATGTAAGTAGGTGATATACTCTTTTTCCTACCCCGGTGATCCGCTGTCGCACACAGGTCAAAAACGAGTAATTAGAAGAAAAACTGTAGTTAGGGAACGACAACTCGAGTATCGTATCTCAAGGACTCTTGGATTATTATTAACCTACAAATCGATTTGGGGGGGGGGGGGGGGGTTAGGTTTAAGATTCGATTAAGAAAACAGTGCAATTAAGTGATTATCATTAAGCTAGAACGATTAATCTGCTGTTTCGGTTTTCCAACTATCATTGATTCATATAATTTCCATGCCCTAAGCAGATTCTAATCCCTTTTCGAATGTAGCAGCAATTAAACAAGCACAATTGATACTACGAGATATATGTTCCTAATTTCCGAATTAAGCAGACGGATTAAAGCTATCGTGAATTAAGCAAACACGATCAAACACACGCGAATTAAGCAAACGTGATCAAGGTAAAGGAACATAGAATCATCGAAATTAATCAATACTTGTTCTATATAACTTGAATTAAGCAAACAAGGCATATAGCATAATATTGAAAGGGATAAGCAATTTGATTGGGAGTTATGGAACCTCAAGTGTCGGCGGAAACCGATTACAGCAGACTAATCCCTGGTGATTAGTTCTCCATCACAAACGTAATAAAAACCTTTGGAATAATTCGTAAATAGTGAAAATTGTTCCCCTTTTCTGTCTGCCCGGGTGCCTTTTTATAGATCAGGTGCGCGTCACGGCCGTGACGTGTTCTGCCAAGGGCGCGCATTCAAATTCTACTCTGTCACGGCCGTGATGCCCATCACGGCCAGGCCGTGATCAATTCTATCCATGGGTGCTGATCTGTCACGGCTAGGTCATGATGCTCTCTGATCTTCAGGGTCTTCTCATCACGCCCGTGATGGGTATCACGGTTGGGCCGTGATGCTTTCTGGTCTTCATGGGTAGCTCATCACGGTCGTGACCAGTGTCACGGCCTGGGCGTGATGGCTTCTGCTTTAAGTGTCCTTCCCTTTTTGCTCTTCTCATTAACCTAAAAATATGAAATAGCAGTAAATGCTTTATTTGACTCAAAATTAACTAAAATATCCTAAAACTACTTAAGAGACTCAAAATGTTGCTTGAGGACAATTAAATCCAAATTTGGGAGAAAACGAGATTAAACTCGAATAATCAGTACAAAAACCATGGTCTTACTAGTTATAAAACTAGACGAGCCAGAGGATTATCAAAATACCCCAAACTTAAACTTTGCTTGTCCCCAAGCAAACTAAAAATCAAAAAGACTCAAACTTGGCAAGCTTAAAGGATTCAACCAATTTCGCATAAATTTCATGCAATTTTAACAAAACAATTTTTCTTCAATGTTTTTCCCCTTTGCAATAATGTAATCCCCACATTCATTTACTTTAAACAATTGAGAATTCCATTTTCATGCAATCAGTAATCTGAGTTAAGGATCCAAGTTACACACAAAAGGGAGATCACCAATTTCAAACAATTGTCTTCCTCACAAGGGCATTTAATATTTCACTCATTCGCTCAATTTGTCTAGGCTATCAAATTTTCAATCAATTTCACATTTCAAGAGAACTTCCCATGAATTTGACTTCCATCTCAAAATAGTTCCCACGAAAACATGAATGTAACATCAAAAGGTCTTTTAAAGGTTGTAATGGGGCCTGGCTAAAGGTAGGATTA
Source organism: Sophora flavescens (assembly GCA_030762895.1). Classification (NCBI taxonomy): domain Eukaryota; kingdom Viridiplantae; phylum Streptophyta; class Magnoliopsida; order Fabales; family Fabaceae; genus Sophora; species Sophora flavescens. The sequence continues at coordinate 265,290,396 of CM061063.1, read as the reverse complement.
TTCAAAGGTACTAGGCTTTACATCCCTAGGAATTAGGAGAGCATGAAGCCTGTACACCATTATTTTCACTCTAATTCCTTTTTCCATTTTTTTCTTTTTGACGCTTTGGGTGGCTACAACCTTTTTCTTGCTAAGCTTTTTTTCCCCCCTTTTCTTTTGGTATTTTTTTTCTTTTCTTCTTTTCCTTGGCTTCAACCTTTATTTTTTTCTTTTTCTCAACCCAGAATGACATATCAAACCTTGTAGCCACCCCAAACTTACTTTCTTACAACCCTTCTCTTGCTAAGCTTCCATGCTCTCCTAATCCTAAGATTGGGTTAACATGGTTTTTCCAGATTTTTGCCTTATAACATAAGGTCATCAAGAAACAATAGACTTATTAGGCTCAATGTGCCTAACTAGGGAACATGCATTAGGGATGGTTCTTTTTAGGCCAAGTAGTTATTCCAAAGAAAATTGCCTAAATCATTTGATGCAACCATATAAACATGCAAACCATGAAGAGATTCAAGCAAATTCGGGAAAGTACAGCTTAAAAGCGATTCACACAATTAAAAACAATGTTGGAGGCTCAAATTCCTCACCTGGACATTTTTGCAAATTGTTTGACCGAGATACAATTCCTAGTGTGTGCACCCCTTCACCCCAAACTTGTCATAAATTAAGCAATCACAATAAAATTTCTCAAAGTTCAATTTTCAATTTTTCACATGGGGATAAAATTTTCGATTTTCAAAACCTATGGGGAAATCATCAATAGTCAACATATATCATGCCATACATCTATACTAAATTTAATAAAATCCATTCAAGCTTACCGACATAAGACTCACATACATACGACACAAAGCAACACAGACAAGGAAAACCAAACAAAAACAATATAAATAAAATCCTAAAACGCTAAAACACCAAACAAAAACAATACAATTTTTTACGTTTTATTTTAAAAACAGAGAAAAATAACATAAACAACAAATGAAACAGATGCCAACAAAGTTCAACACACAATTTAAAAACATCATAACATAGTATATCTCCCCCACACTTGAAATCTACATTGTCCTCAATGTAGAACATATTAAAATCAAGAACAAGAACAAATTCATTCACATAGAGGACATGAAAAATAAAATAGAAAGGGGGAGAAAAAGCCTTATAGAATGTAGTGCATCAAGTCTCATTGTGGCTCAAGCGCTTCTCCAATGCTTGCTCTGAGAATTTCTCACCAAATTGCTTGAGCCAGTCTTTATCAACCATGAAAGCCTTAGTGGTTGTCTCTAACATAAGTAATCTTGCATCATCCATCATGACATGATCACCATCTTTTATGGGTATTCTTTTTGTGGGTAGCATGTCCACATGATCCCCATTTTCTACATTTCTTAGTCGAACAGGGTCCTCAACCTCATGTGTCTTGATAGTGTGATTTTACATGATATTTTCTCTACACATTTGCATGCATATTTCATATAGATTAGGCATTCTTTATTTGATTTTTATTAGTTTTTACCTTGGAACAGGTGAAGGTGGTTTTGTGTGTTGTTTTGCAGAAATTGAGAAAAACTGTGCAGATTTGGCCATAATAAAGCTTGGAAGAATTTAGAGTCTGAAAAGAGAAGAAATTGAGCCAAGCAGAATTCTGAAGTCTCGCCCCGCGAATCTTAATTCGCCTCGCGACCCTGAGAGCTGACTATGCCAGGAAAATGCAACTTTTTCGGTTTCGCGTCGCGAAGACACTCTCGCCTCGCGAGAGATCCATTTCTGAAACAGCAGGTTTTAACTTTCGCCTCGTGAGATGCCATTCGCCTCGCGAACGCGCGCAGAACAGATTGGTATAAGTTGCTGTTTTAGGGCAGAATGTGGGGAGTTTTGGAGTTTTGGGGAGTTCTTGGAGGAGGCACTTGGAGCTGCGGCTGGAGTAGGGTTCCAACCCTAGAAGGGAGCTGAGTTAGGGGGTTGCTGTGACGACAGTGGGAAGCTTCAATGGAGTTCTCCCTTTCCTCCTTTCTCTACTGCTTTTCTGGTTTGGCTTTCTCTGTAGTGATGAATAGTTAAATCCCGTTTGTTGGGATTAGATGTAGTCAAACTTATTATGATGTATTTATCTTGACTGATTAATCTGTGTTCATGTCTTCATATTAGTGATTAATTTTCTGTTCTTAATGCTTGTTGTGGCTAGCACCCCCATGACTTGATTTGTGTTTTGGTATGCAATTGGGAAATTCGTATCAGAACCGGAACTGAATTTAATCACCTAGTAACCCTTTCATCTAGGAATGGAGTTAGGTTTACTAGTAATCGCGTAATCCCTAATCATAATGCAAATTCATTAATCTAGGTCACCTAAGGAATTAGGGTCTATTAGTGGATTTAGGCTCTTGCCATCCGAGGAATCGGGGTTTGAGTATTTTAGTGGATTGATTTTAATATCTGAAGCATGAATGGGAGGTATCTAGTCCTGATAGTACATGAGTTAGAGGTTTGGTGAAGTCTAGTCCCAACATATCTTTCTGCACTCCAAGTGTTTGTAAAAAGTCCCCAAAAAGACCAAAAACATTTTATTGCTTTTGTTGGTTTATTTTTCTGTTTTGATCTCTCTTGGTTTTTAGTTTAGTCTAGATAGTTGCTGAGTTTGTGAATTGGTACTTGACATCCAATCCCCGTGGATACGATAACCGGTCTCACCACCGTATTACTTGCACGACTGGGTATACTTGCCCAGATTCGTCAACAAGTTTTTGGCGCCGTTGTCGGGGATTGGTTTTACCAATATCATTAGTAACAGAGGAGGCAACTAATTTAGACATTTTTATTCTTTTTTATTTTTCTGTATATATTTGATCTTTTTGTTTTGAGTTTTGGTTGTGCAAGGTAGATGCAGTTCATGGACAATCACTATTATCCACCTGATGAGGAAGCCTCAAGTCACGCTTTGAAGGACAACTGGTGTTTGGAAGATTGCATGGATTTGATGGATCATGTTACTCCCGCACAAGTTGACTATATGACTGGAAGGCTTATATATAACTTCTCCGAGGAGGATTGGGAAAAATTTTGTTCATATTTACCACCTCCACCACCATGTATGATTCCCATAGAGACACATGAAGAAGCAGAAATTGAGCAGAATCTGGTTGTGGGAATGGATCAAATTGAAGATGAAGTGGTGTTGGTGGACAAGTCACAAGAAGAGGGAGTACTTTCCACAAGTCCTTGGGAAGTTGAAGAATGGGAATGGAAGGAGCAAACACCATTGAAAGCTGCTCTAGAACAGTATTCCCAAGAACTATTCGCCTCTGAGGCCAAGGCAAGAGCCAATTGTGAGAGTATCGAAGCTGTGAAGCAGAACTTCAAAACGAAAGTTGAGGAGATCTGCAAACAGTTAGTACAAGAGTCAACTGAAGCCCAATTTGAGGAAAATCTGGTTTGGGGGATAGTTCAAGATGAAGATGAAGTGGTAGTGGATTCCACCATGCTTGCTAAGGAATCTAAAATTTCTGCATTGGACAAATATGTCGGCTTGCATGCATGTGTGGACATTGGTAAGTTAGTTCCTTCCACTTGTCTTTCAAACTTCCTGGTGAGAATGCCATTTGACCCGCTAGGAAGTGAGTGCATTATTATGGTTGAAGAGGTCAATGGTGCTTTCACACACTGGCTGGGTGGAGTTGAGGATAAAGTCATTGTACTGCTACAATCTCCACTGCAAATTCCATTTGATCCGGGAGGAGGATCCTAGGACGTCAAGCTAGTGACGTTAAAGAAGCGCTTATTGGGAGGCAACCCAACTTTTCTTAACCCTTCTCTTTAGTTGTTTTTATTTTCTTAATAATTTTGTTTTTAATTTAACCTCTTGAATAATTTGAGAAGCTCAAGAGGAAAAATAATAAATTGAGAATTGCCAAGTGTTTGCAGGGTAAGAAGGAAGGAGGGAAGAGCAAGGAGAACAAGAAGAAAAGTCAGCACCCATCAAGGCCGTGACCCAACTTTCATGCAGTTCATTTTGACTAGAATGTGAACCAACACCTGCTACCGCCTCGGTAAGCCGTTCCAATTTTTCTCCTCTTTCCAACTTAATTGTTTACATTGGGGACAATGTAAATTCTTAAGCTTGGGGTAGGGGTATTTTGCATTTGCATTTTGCATGTTGCATTCATATAGTTTTGCATGATAGTTTGCATGTTCACATTATTAGATTGCCCGTTGCATGAATTTTGCATCCAATTGTGAGAACTAAGTGCCCAATAATTCGTGATAGTAAATTGTTGAACCCAATTTTTTTTCATTCTTGTGATAAGGCTGCAAATGAAAATGTTTGAGATAATCTTGGATAGTTGATAATTAGCATATGGTTTTATAGATTTATGTTTCTCATAGATTTATGTTCCTCTTGGATGATTTTCTCTAGAACTTGACTTGAAACCAATTTGAAGCTTAAAAATTTTTGAAAACATTTTTGAAAATGATTGAGGCAATAGGTATTTTTTCTGGCCTTCTGAGCTTTGAATGATGAAATGCTACCCCTTAGTTGCCCAATTTTGAGCTTGAAAGAATGAAATACTTTTCTTGGTACCTTGAAATATATTGATAAATAATGTTTGATAGGACCTTCTAAAGTATTACAAAAGGGTAAAAAGGTAGTTGGAAAAAGTTTGGGATGAAAAGAATCAGAAAAATATTTCTCTGGAATATATATATATATATATCCCCTTCTCCAAATAAAAGAAAAAGAAAAGAAAAAATAAAAATAAATAGAGAAGGGGATGACAAAAAGAAAAGTGAGAAATAAAAAGAAAAAGAAAGAAAAGAAAGGTGGAAAGTGAACTGAAACCCAAAAGGTATTTTAGAAGGTCATGCTTTGCAAATGTTAATATGTTGTGTAGCCTTTTGAAATGTACTTTTATTGATTTCCCCACCTAATGATTAATCCCATGGCCACATTACAACCAAGTGAAAGACCTCTTGATTCTAAATTGTTTTCATTAATAAAGTAGAGATTTGGTCGATAGTCAAGCCTATGGTAGGATTCATTCCTTGAGGAAAATTGAGTGAAATGTCTTATCCCCTAAACACTTGAGTGAGGTGAGAAGAGAGCCAAGCAAATGAACAAGCTTGGGGTGAGCTTAAAGTGAGAAAGAGTGCCCAAATCAGTGAGAATATGAGTCTAAGGAACCTAAGCCTCTAATTGGACTTGAATTGATTGTCTCTTGCTGAATTGTTTGAATTGCCTATTACTTGGATCATTTACTCGGGTTCTTAGTTCACTATCCATGTTCTGTTCTTCTTCTGGCCTTAGTGATTGCTTGAGGACAAGCAATTGAATAAGCTTGGGGTGATTTGATAGTGTGATTTTACATGATATTTTATGTACACATTTGCATGCATATTTCATATAGATTAGGCATTCTTTATTTGATTTTTATTAGTTTTTACCTTGGAACGGGTGAAGGTGGTTTTGTGTGTTGTTTTGCAGAAATTGAGGAAAACTGTGCAGATTTGGCCATAATAAAGCTTGGAAGAATTTAGAGCCTGAAAAGAGAAGAAATTGAGCCAAGCAGAATTCTGAAGTCTCGCCCCGCGAATCTTAATTCGCCTCGCGACCCTGAGAGCTGACTGTGCCAGGAAAATGCGACTTTTTCGGTTTCGCGTCGCGAAGACACTCTCGCCTCGCGAGAGATCCATTTCTGAAACAGCAGGTTTTAACTTTCGCCTCGCGAGATGCCATTCGTCTCACGAACGTGCGCAGAACAGATTGGTATAAGTTGCTGTTTTAGGGCAGAATGTAGGGAGTTTTGGAGTTTTTGGGAGTTCTTGGAGGAGGCACTTGGAGCTGTGTCTGGAGTAGGGTTCCAACCCTAGAAGGGAGCTGAGTTAGGGGGTTGCTGTGACGACAGTGGGAAGCTTCAATGGAGTTCTCCCTTTCCTCCTTTCTCTACTGCTTTTCTGGTTTGGCTTTCTCTGTAGTGATGAATAGTTAAATCCCGTTTGTTGGGATTAGATGTAATCAAACTTATTATGATGTACTTATCTTGACTGATTAATCTGTGTTCATGTCTTCATATTAGTGATTAATTTTCTGTGCTTAATGCTTGTTGTGGCTAGCACCCCCATGACTTGATTTGTGTTTTGGTATGCAATTGGGAAATTCGTATCAGAACCGGAACTGAATTTAATCACCAAGTAACCCTTTCATCTAGGAATGGAGTTAGGTTTACTAGTAATCGCGTAATCCCTAATCATAATGCAAATTCATTAATCTAGGCCACCTAAGGAATTAGGGTCTATTAGTGGATTTAGGCTCTTGCCATCCGACGAATCGGGGTTTGAGTATTTTAGTGGATTGATTTTAATATCTGAAGCATGAATGGGAGGTATCTAGTCCTGATAGTACATGAGTTAGAGGTTTGGTGAAGTCTAGTCCCAACATATCTTTCTGCACTCCAAGTGTTTGTAAAAAGTCCCCAAAAAGACCAAAAACATTTTATTGCTTTTGTTGCTTTATTTTTCTGTTTTGATCTCTCTTGGTTTTTAGTTTAGTCTAGATAGTTGCTGAGTTTGTGAATTGGTACTTGACATCCAATCCCCGTGGATACGATAACCGGTCTCACCACCGTATTACTTGCACGACTGGGTATACTTGCCCAGATTCGTCAACATGTCTCATGTTCCATATGCACTTTTTGCTCCTCATACCCTAAAAATGATGAAATTTCAACACATGTTGCACACAAAATATCATCATTAAAGTTAACACATGAAGTACATAAAATAGAATCAAGAAAATCTTGAATATCTGGAAATTCAACACAAAGTTCATCAACAATAGTATTCTTGACATCATTATCAAAATCATGCTCAGAAGAAGTATTGCCAAGAATATCTATTTGTGAATCCGAATGCTCTTCAAGGAGATGTTGTGATTGCAGTGTAGTCAAGGTGGAGGCAATGTGACCAATTTGAGTGGCCAAATTCTGAAGACTTGCTTCTGTCCTCTGTTGGAATTCAATAGTGTGTTCTGCCATTTGTTGCACCAATTCTTCCAGACTGGGTTGGACTGGTGTGGGGTCAGGCTGATATTGATGCTGGCTTATTGTCAATTGATGCACCAAAGAAGCTAACTCATCCAAGCCGCCATGTTCTCCACCATGTTGGCCAGAATAGAAAAGTTGCACCTCATTCACTCCAATCATGCCAAAATCACTACTAAACTCATAATCGCCAGTAAAGTCAGGATAATATATGGATGATGGGTCATAATCAACATTAGGCATATAATTTTGCATATAATTATCCATGGGAAGTACTAAGATTCACAACCACGACAATCACAATATGCAATACCATCAATATGATATAAACATATAAGCTCAAGACAATCACATATAAGCTCCAAACATCACAATAAAATAATATAAATAAAAAAAAACACAAAATAGGCAATTTTACACAACCTGGTAAGCTAACAAAAACAAAAACCACAAAAGTTTTTTTTTTGTTTATAACTATAGGACTACCAAAAGATGAAAACTAGTCCAAAAAAAAATTGAATTCCTAATATGGCTAATAAAAAAGCAAGTGTCCCCGACAACGGTGCCAATTTGATCTGCTATCGCACACGGGTCAAAAATGAGTAATTAGTAGAAAAACTGTAGTTAGGGAACGTCAACTCGAGTATCGTATCTCAGGGACTCTTGGATTATTATTAACCTTAAAATTCATTTGGGGGGGGGGGGGGGGTTAGGTTTAAGATTCGATTAAGAAAACAGTGCAATTAAGTGATTATCAATAAGCTAGAACGATTAATATGCTGTTTCGGTTTCCCAACTATCATTGATCCATATAATTTTCATGCCCTAAGCAGATTCTAATCCCTTTTCGAATGTAGCAGCAATTAAACAAGCGCAATTGATACTACGAGATATATGTTCCTAATTTCCGAATTAAGCAGACGGATTAAAGCTATCGTGAATTAAGCAAACACGATCAAACACACACGAATTAAGCAAACGCGATCAAGGTAAAGGAACATAGAATCATCGAAATTAATCAATACTTGTTCTATATAACTTGAATTAAGCAAACAAGCCATATAGCATAATATTGAAAGGGATAAGCAATTTGATTGGGAATTATGGAACCTCAAGTGTCGGCGGAAATCGATTACAGCAGACTAATCCCTGGTGATTAGTTCTCCATCACAAACGTAATAAAAACCTTTGGAATAATTCGTAAATAGTGAAAATTGTTCCCTTTTTCTATCTACCCTGGTGCCTTTTAATAGATCAGGTGCGCCTCATGGCCGTGATGGCCATCACGGCCAGGCCGTGACGTGTTCTGCCAAGGGCGCGCATTCAAATTCTAGTCTGTCACGGTCGTGATGCCCATCACGGCCAGGCCGTGATCAATTTTGTCCATGGGTGCTGATCTGTCACGGCCGTGACCTCCATCACGGCTAGGCCGTGATGCTCTCTGATCTTCAGGGTCTTCTCATCACGCCCGTGATGGGTATCACGGCTGGGCCGTGATGCTTTCTGGTCTTCATGGTTAGCTCATCACGGTCGTGACCAGTGTCACGGCCTGGGCGTGATGGCTTCTGCTTTAAGTGTCCTTCCCTTTTTGCTCTTCTCATTAACTTGAAAATATGAAATAGCAGTAAAAGTTTTATTTGACTCAAAATTAACTAAAATATCCTAAAACTACTTAAGATACTCAAAATGTTGCTTGAGGACAATTAAATCCAAATTTGGGCGAAAACGAGATTAAACTCAAATAATCAGTACAAAAACCATGGCCTTACTAGTTATAAAACTGGACGAGCCAGAGGCTTATCACCCGGTCTTTTCCCACGAGATTTTTGTCGGGAAGGTTTTAATGAGGCACACCTGGAAAAATAAATAAATAGAATCAATTTCAGTTGCATTATTTTGCAAGAATACTGTTATATGGTTAAAAATTTATTTAAGAAAAATGCGGAGCCTAAAAAGGTTGACCGAGCTAAAATCAACCGAGTTAAGGTTGAAATGACGAACCTAAAGAGGCAAAAACTAAAAGCCTAAAAAGGTTCACCGAGCTAAAATCGACCGAGTTAAGGTCGAAATGTCGAACCTAAAGAGGTAAAAACTAAAGATCTAAAAAGGTTGACCGAGCTAAAACCGATCGAGTTGAGGTCGAAATGTCGAGCCTAAAAAGGTTAACAACACCTAAAGGTATTTAAAGACCTAAAGAGGTTGACCGAGCTAAAATCGACCGAGTTAAGGTCGAAATGTCGAGCCTAAAAAGGTAAACAATACCTAAAGGTAATTAAAAACCTAAAGAGGTAATCCGCGCTAAAATCGACCGAGCTGAGGTCGAATGGCCGAACCTAAAGAGATAAAATGCCTAAAAAGGTATTTAAATAGAGGTATACCGAGCCAAAAAAGCTCAAAATAGGCTGATACCACACACCAAACATCGAGCGAATACAAATTCTACAGGTTAAGTAAAAACTTAGAAAATTTTTCTAGTATAACAAGTCATGTGCTCAAAGGCATAAAGATGTATGATCATAAATAAAAAGGGACATCGCCCTAAGCACGTAATTCCATTAATTAAAGGGGCAAAGCCCAAAGAGTACAAAAGGTTTTAAAGGGGCATTTGATAGTGTGGTTTTACATCATGTTTCATGTACACTTTTGCATGCATTTTTCATATAGATTAGGCATTTTTTATTTGATTTTAGTTAGTTTTTCCTTTGGAACGGGTGAAGCGATTTCTTGGTGTTGTTTTGCAGGAATTAATGAAAAAATGCTCAGAATTAGCCTTGATGGAGCTTGGATGAAATAGAGCTTGAAAAGTGAAGAAAATGAGTCAAGCAGAGCCCATCACGGCCTAGCCGTGATGACCATCATGACCATGATCAAGAAAACTGAGAGGATGAAGGCAAAAGTCAGAAGCTGTCACGGCTTAGCCGTGATACTCATCACGGTCGTGACAGGCCAGGAAGAAGCGATCACGGCCTAGCCGTGATGAGGCTCACGGCCGTGATGCTCCAAATTTGAAAGCGCGCCCACTCCAGAACACGTCACGGCCTGGCCGTGATGGCCATCACGGCCGTGACGCGCGGCCTCTCTATAAATAGAGCGCAGAACAGATAGAAAACGGAGGCTAAGGATCCCGATCCAGGCAGAGAGGATTCTGGGAGGTCTCTAACACAGGCTCTCAGACTGACTTTTAACCTAAAGGATACTTGGAGGCTGCGAAGAGGGTTCCAACCCTAGAAGGGAGTCGCTGAGAGGGGCTGCTGTGACGACGGTGGAAAGCTCCCATGGAGTTTCTTCTCTCCTCTTCTCCTATTTCTCTGGTTTTGGATTTCTCTGTAATTATGAGTAGCTAATCGCCGTTTGTTGGGATTAGATGTAATTAAACTAAACTTCATGTATTTGTCTTGACTGATTAATCTATGTTTATTGTTTCTCTATTAGTGATTGATTTCCTTCGCTTAATGCATGTTGTGGCTAGCACCCCCATGACTTGATTAGTGTTTTGGTATGCAATTGGAAAATTCGTATTAGAACCAGAACTGGAATTAATCACCTAGTAACCCTTGCGTCTAGGAATGGAGTTTGGTTTACTAGTTATCGCGTAATCCCTAATCTTAATGCAATTTCATTAATCTAGGCCACCTAAGGAATTAGGGTCTATTAGTGGATTTAGGCTCTTGTCATCTGAGGAATCAGGGCTCGAGTAATCTAGTGAATTGATTTTAATATTTGAAGCATGAATGGGAGGTATCTAGTCCTGGTAGTACATGAGGTTAAGGTTTAGTGAAATCTGATCCCAACATCTTTTATCCCCTTTCACATTCCAAGTATTCAATAAAAATACAAAAAGATTTTATTCCTTTTATTTTTGTTTTGATTTCTCTTGATTTATAGTTTAGTCTAGATAGTTGCTTGATTTGTGAATTGGTAATTGACATCCAATCCCTGTGGATACGATAACCGGTTCTTACCGATTTATTACTTGCAACGACCCGGTACACTTGCCGAGAGTCGTCCAACAAGTTTTTGGCGCCGTTGCCGGGGATTGGTTTTGCCAATATCATTAATAACAAAGGAGGCAACTAATTTAGACATTTATATTTTTTTTTTTTCTGTATATATTTGACATTTTCTCTGTACAGATTTGATTTTTTTTTTCTTTTGAGTGTTTGTTTGTGCAAGGTTGAGACAACACATGGACGATCATTAGCATTGCCCTAGGAACAAAATACAAAATTTACTTTCCCAAGTTACTCATGGGCATACCCATAAGCAACGGTTTCAATAGGAGTAGAGTTCAAGTCATCCTCGGCACCCAGAGGTAAAGCCGTTCCCCCGTTTCCTCCCTCCTCAGCAGCTTGCTCCTCAACTTCCTCTTCCTCCTGGCCAGCCTCTTCTTCGTCCCCGAGCTCGGACAAAGGGACCATGATTCCATCCTCGTTGAAGTCCTTGTCCATATCCACTTGGGAGTAGTCAGCATCTGGGTTGAAGCGTTGAATCTGTTTCACAACACGGAAGAACCCACTGACGTGCTCCTTCATGATGGTAGCCTCGGCTTCAGCTAAATCAGACTGAAGTTTTAGAGTGGCTTCCTTCTCGGCATCCATGGACTTGCAAAGCTCGAGGTTGGCCTCCTTCTCTGCCTGAAGCTCCTCGGCAGTCTTCAGAAGGCTGAGCTTCTCGGCCCTCTCTTTGTCCAGCTCAGCTCGGAGGGAGGAGTTGATTTTCTCCAGCTTGGACTTTTATGTTTTTAGCTGACCAAGAGACCGAGCCTGTTCTTCACATTTAGTGACGGCTTGAGCCAGCTCGTCACACACCAGCAAAGCGCGAGCAGCGTCGGTCTTCATGGACTCCATCTTCTTCACATTATTTGATAATTCATTACCCCAAAAGCGGGTAATGGATGAAATACGGAGGGCATAGGCGGCAACGGCCTCCATACTTGCCTCAGGTCCCTGCTCCAGCAACAGCCGAACGTCGGTGGGTTTGAGAACTTGGCCATCTATAAGTGGACCAGGCTTGAAATCATTACCCCAGAGTGAGCTGATCCCAGGGTTGCAGTGGCCGTTATACCACTTTGCGTCTGAAGTTAGATCAGTCACGAAGGGTGTCTCTTCAACCCGCTCCTTGGTGAAAGGCTCTTCACGGGTCGTAAGAAAGGGAGAAGTACTCCGCCTCGGAATCTCATTCTGAATATCAGCCCTAGCCCGCTTGGGAGGACGGGCGCCGAGATCAGCAGCTACAACAGTCTTCTTCTTTCCCTTCTTATCTGGAGCCGGAGCTGAAGCACGAGCAGCCTATTGGTGCTCCGACTTCTTTAGCAACGCTTTATAATTTAACTTTCCCATGATCACTGAAAAAGAAATCAGTCGACTTAAAAGGCAGAATTTTTAAGTGTATCAACATTATATAAAGAAGAAATACTTACGATCAAAGTCGGCACACCGAGTAGAAGAGGTGGGTAATTTTAAAAGCCTCCCACAAGGCAATGGCCGAGGATAAAGTTTCAAAATCTCCACATCGGCTCGCTCATCATCGGTCATAGAACCGAGGTCATAACTGGAAAATTTGGAAGGATGGGGTTGCCAATAAAAAGGAAACCTCGGCTCCCCTTTAGAGTTAAAAAATATGGACTCATGTCCTTCGGAAGGTCGGACCTTGAAAAAGTCCGACTTAAAGAACTTATAAGAACTCTTCTAGAGGTCAATGATACCTCTACCCTCAACCCCACTGAGAGAAATCTATCCAATTCGGTCCCCGAACCTAACTTTATAAAAATAAAGGAACTTGGGAGCGGTAGCCATCATCCCTGTTTGACTACATAAGATCTGGAAAGCCTTCAAGAAGGCCCAACTGTTGGGATGCAACTGAGTAGGAGCGACGTTCATGACTCTTAGAACGTCGTACTCAAATTGGGTAAAAGGAAGGGTGACACTGATATGTTCAAAAAAAGTTCTAAGGAATGGTAATGAGTGAAGTGTGGCTCGACAGGGAGAGCTCTCAAGAAGACATGCTCCTCATCTGAGCAAGGCAAACAGCGAACAACACCAGGGGTTCCAGCTACTTCGTTTTTAACATTTCTAAGGGACCCACGACTCCTAAAGTTTGAAAAAAACTCCCTAACTTCAGGTCTAACCCAGAAGTACCCAGGAATGGTAATGTTTGGAATGGGTTCTTTAGGAACCCTAGAGACGCATTTACGATGTTTTGGAACAATGGCGGCCTGAGGCATAGCAGAGCTACTCTCTATGGAGGAGGAAGAGATATCAAGGTTACCACCATTGCCCTTCGAAGAGGGCAGGGAAGAAGAGGGAGAACCCCCAACTGGGTTTATCTCAGGTTCTATTATTTAAACCACTGAGGAGGAGGCGTTCCGAGACACCTCAAACGAAGCTTCCATGGATGAAACGGAATAAGAAAACAAGGAAACACAGAAGAATGGGGAGGGGCGTACCTAGAACAGAAAGGGAAATACGAAAACTTGAAGGAGAGGAGCTTGAAGAAGGGTTTAAGCAAGGAGAAGGCAAAATGAGCTCCTAGGCAGAGTTCCACTCAATTTATCGAGACCTTGATGCTTCGAAAGAAAACAAATCTTAACGTTACACGTGGCAAAGACATCGAAATACACACTGCGACAGCTAAGGACTTTAATCACGCAATCGGAGATGAGGCTTCGGAAGTAATGCCATAAAGGCCATGCGTCACGAGCCAGCCTTGCCTTAATAACGAAGGCGACCTCTCTTTTCATCTCGGGAGCTATGAAACTTTGGACACGGTGCAGATCTAAAACGACTGCCCACATCTCACCTAGGATTGGTTCCTTCAAAGAAGCTTCCACGCTTTCTAAAAGTTCAAAGCTTGGGGGGCTTGTATATGGGCCGAGGTGTAAATCTCCGCCGAAGTGGGAAGCTCGGTCACCCTAGGTGTTCACCAAAATAATATATATATAGACCGAGGTAAAGCTCAGCCACTTACCTCACCAACTTGAAAAGCTAAAAAGACCAAGTTTCTAAGCTCGGTCGCTCGAGGTTGAACGATTGACCGAAGTACAAGGTCAGTCACTGAGACTATGGTAAAAAGGGGAAGAGAACATACACCATAAACCTTAGATTCTCCAAAAAGGTTTTTAAAGGCCAAGCTCAACTACTGTCATGAAAACTTTTACGCTTCTTCTAGCTCAAAGCTTGGGGGCTTGTGTACTGGATGAGGAGTAAAACCCGGCCACCGAGCTTGGATACCCGATCCGATAAAGACGGGAAAGATAAGATATTGATATTATCTTTAATGATCATGATATTATCTTTAATGATCCTGATATTATCTCAAATAACCTTATCCGGTTAGAAGAGATAAATCCCTCAAATTAAGGAAATCATATCTCAAAGAAGATTTAAGAGATAAAAGAAGATAAATCCGGATCTCTTAAAGATAGGGGATCCTATTATAAAAGGAGGAGAACCCAAAAGAGAAGACACTTTCACTAACCTAGGTGAATCTCCCTTAAGCGTATTACAGAAACCAGCTCGACCAAGAGACTATTGAAGAGTCCTTGCTCGCTGGTATTCATCGGATACAAGATTAAGGAAGTGACATCACTGTATGGCCAAGGGTTGAACCAAGAACTACGTCTGGCTTTGATTCCCATTGGGATATGTAGGACCGGAATGCACTATTCTGTCAAGCCATAATCTAAAACAACCCCCATTGTTCACTCTTGGTTTGACGTTCTACGACGATATTCTGGCAAGTCGGATCTCTGCAGGAACATAAGGTTTAGTTTTGAAGGATACTTGATGCGTGTATTTTTAAGAAATATAATTAAAGGCAAGTGCACCTCGTCGCAATCAAGTAATACGGTGGTGAGACCGGTTATCGTATCCACAGGGATTGGTTGTCAATTACCAGTTCACAAATTTAACAACTATCTAGACTAATCTAAAATATGAGAGATTAAAACTAAAGAAATAAAATATTTTTGTCTTTTTGTAATTTTGTCAAACACTTGGTATGCGAACAGGGATGTGGTTAGAATTGTCGGGGTTAGACTACACTAATCCTCCCTTAATTGCAATGAAATGGTAATCAACACAAGTCCTAATTCAATTATGCCAATCAAGCCTTTTCTAAAATACTCAAGCCTAATGTCTTAGGTGCATTGAGCCTAAAACCCCAAATTAAACCCTAATGTCTTAGGTGGAATAATCGAGATTTTGCATTAAGTTAAGACTTATAAGATTGCAAGCAGCCAACACCTATGTCTAGATTCTTGACCTACTTGGCATATGATTCATGAGCATGCCTTAATACCAACCTTCCAGTCATCTATCAAAGCAACAGATCATTCCTATGGGTAGCTAATCCAAGGAAAGCATTAAACACAGAATCACATACTCATAACGAAATAGAAACTTGTATTAAAATACCAAATCAATTACAACAAGTTCAGAAAAGTTACATCTAACCCCAACAATGGGGATTTAACTACTCATGATAAGAAAATACAAAAAGGAAAAAGAGAAGGGATGAAGAACACTCATAGACAAGCTTCCTCCAATCTTCTCTCCATCCAAAAAGCAGAAAACGCCCCCTTTTGGGTAGAAACCCTCTCCGACCTCCAGCCTCACCTGCCTCCAAGTGCAGATTATTTTAGGTTAAAAGTTGGTCCCCTTTTCTGTTCGGTGCAGGTTCATTTATAGGTCCGTCGCCCATCACGGCGTGGATGGCCATCACGGCCGGCCGTGATGGTCTCTGACTTGGGCGCCTCTTCAGTCACTTAGTCATCACGGCCGTGATATCCATCACGGCTAGGCCGTGATCGTTTCTGACTTTTCCAACTAGCAGGTCACGGCCGTGATAGCCATCACGGCCAGGCCGTGACAGCTTCTGACTTTCGGCTCAATCTTTCTTAGATCTTGCTCCTCACGGCCGTGAGGCCCATCACGGCCAGGCCGTGATACCTCTGTTTGGCTCATAACCTTCACTTTTCAAGCTCTAAGTCCTCCAAGCTTCATCAAGGCTGATTTCGGGTATTTTTCCATTAAATCCTGCAAAACAACACACGAAACCACCTCATCCGTTCCAAAGGAAAAACTATACAAAATCAACACTAATTTGGCCTAACTATATGCAAATGCATGCCGAAATGTACATGAAAAATGAGGTAAAATCACACTCATCAAATCACCCCAAGCTTAAGACTTTGCTTGTCCTCAAGCAAAAACTAAGGCCCGAAGAGATAAACAGTCAAAGCATGGATAGTGAACTAAGAACCCGAGTAAAATGATCCAAGCAATAGGCAATTCAAACAATTCAGCAAGAGACAATCAATTCAAGTCCAATTAGGGGCTTAAGTTTCCTAGACTCACATTCTCACTGATTCGGGCACTCTTGCTCACTTGAAGCTCACCCCAAGCTTGTTTACTTGCTTGGCTCTCTTTCTTGCCTCACTCACTCAAGTGTTCAAGTATATATAACAATTCGCTCCATTTTCCTCAAGGAATGATTCCTACCATATGCTTGACTATCAACCAAATCTCCACTTTATTTATGAAAAACACTTAAGAATCAAGAGGTCTTTTATTTGGTTGTAACGTGGCCATGGGATTAATCTTTAGGTGGGAATAACAAGAAAGGGATATTTCAAAAGGCTAAACCAAGTATCAAACATTTCAACACAAGAAACCTTCTAAAATACCTTCTTGGGTTTTCAATACATTTTTCCACCTTTCTTTTCTTTCTTTTTCTTTTATTGCTTTTTGTCATCCCCTTCTCTATTTATTTTTAAATTTTTTCTTTTCTTTTTATTTGGAGAAGGGGAGATTTTTTTTTTTTTTTTACTCTGATTCTTTTCCCAAACTTTCAACTACCTTTTTACCCTTTTGTGATACTTTAGAAGGTCCCTTATCAAGTATATGTATCAAAATTTTTCAGGGTACCAAGAAAAGCATTTTATTCATTCAGGCTCAAAATTGGGCAACTAAGGGTAGCATTTACACATTCAAAGCTCAGAAGGCCAGAAAAATACCTATTGCCTCAATCATTTTCAAAAATGTTTCCAAAAATTTTCTAAGCTTTAAAATGGTTTTAAGTCAAGTTCTAGAGAAAACAAACCAAGAGGAATAACACTCTACACAAAGAATGGGGGCAGATTTAGTGAGTACCCCCTAATGGCTCAAAAGCTCACATTTATCAGTTCAAGAACCAGTGAGAAACACAAGTCTAAAGAAACATATGCTAATCATCAACTATCCGAAATCATCTCAAGCATATTCACTTGCAGCCAAATCACAAGAATAAACAGAATTGGGTTCAAGAATTCACTATCACAAAAACATTAGGCACTTAGCTCTAACAATCATAAGCTCAATCTAAGCAGGGGCAATCAATTCATGTGATCATGCAAGACTAAACCTATATGAATGCAACATTTACAATGCAAGATATGAACATATGCAAAATACCCCTACCCCAAGCTTAAAGATTTACATTGTCCCCAATGTAAACAATCAAGTTGGAGAGGAGAGAAAAATAAAATAAAGCAAAAACAAATTGGAACGGCTTACCGAGGCGGTAGCGGGTGTTGGCTCACATGCTTTTTGGCTCTGTTTCTCCCTGCTCTTTTTCTCCTTCCTTTATTCAAAATCTGAAGACACTTAACAAAATTATTAACAAACCTCTTGAGCTTCTCAAATTATTCAAGAGGTTGAAAATCAAAAACAAAAACTAACTAAAAAGAAGGGTTAAGAAAAGTTGGGTTGCCTCCCAATAAGCGCTTCTTTAACGTCACTAGCTTGACTCATCAAGAAGCATCCACCTGGATCCCATAACCTGTGGTATAAGGACCAAGGAATGCTAACCATGTGAGGTCTTTCACTTGGATCCCACGGTTTGCAGCAAAAATGTGGAAGTGAGCTCTTGAAATTCATGCTGACTTCTTCATCTGGGAAGCGCTTTTCAATTCCACTCGGGTCAAAGATGACCCCTTTATCCATAAAATCTTCCCAATAAAAATGGGGTTCAACCTCAGGTAGAGGCATGAACTCCATTGTTGATTGCTTTAAAATATGAGGTGGCAAACAAATCGAGAGGATCATTGGTGTTGTTCTAGCTTCGTACCATCTTCACTCTCAGCATCGCCAAATCCATCACCTTCCAAATATGCAGAAATCTCCGCACAAACCCCACAAGTGTTTCTCCCATCACATTCCACACATGCATAGGGGCCAATAGCATCATTTAATTTCACAAGTTCTTCATCATCCCCGAGCATGGTGACATAGCTATCCTCCAAATGCCTCTTCCTTTCTTGCTCTTTAGTCAAGGGTTCAATGGGGAGTGGTGCAACTATGTTCTCCAAAACAGGGTCTTCACTTCTTGACTCGGTTGCTCCCACTTCTTCTTCTTCCTCCTCATCCATCATTGCATCATCTTCATCATCATCCATCAAGTCCTCATCTGGCATTTTGGATAGTAGGTTAGAGAATTCCTCAATACGTACCCCGAGACTTCGAATGGCATCTTCTTGATTCTTGAATTCTTCCATTGTTGTTGCCATGAAGTTCTCCAAAACGGCCTCTAAGTGAGATTGACTATCCGGGATAGGTTGCTCAACCTCGACTGGGAATGCGGATTTGAAGTTCTCCCAAGCAACTTCCAATGGGGATGGCTCATCATACCAAGGTGTGGAAGATTCCCAATGTTCCCTTTCATCCATCAAAGCATTGTTTGGAGGGTTCCCCCACCATGGAGTAGAAGTGTTGGGAAATTGATTTCCCCATTCAGAACAAACTACCGTTGGTGGAGGAGGGACAGTTGCCCTTGACAGCTCATCACTCACTTGTTGGATTTTTACGGCCAACTGCAAAGATATCTACCAGTTGCAGCTCAGATAATTCACTTTCTGCATCAGATGGTTGATACCAATTGTAGTCCATGATCCTATCTAATCAATTTTTTCACCTCACAAACAATTAAGCCCAAGATCAAAGAAACACAAAAACAAATATATACAAAACTAACAAAAGAAAAATATCAATTATATACAGAAAAATAAAATTAAAAAAAAAATGTCTAAACTAGTTGTCTCATTTGTTACTAATGATATTGACAAAACCAATCCCCGGCAACGGCGCCAAAAACTTGATGCGTGTATTTTTAAGAAATATAATTAAAGGCAAGTGCACCTCGTCGCAATCAAGTAATACGGTGGTGAGACCGGTTATCGTATCCACAGGGATTGGTTGTCAATTACCAGTTCACAAATTTAACAACTATCTAGACTAATCTAAAATATGAGAGATTAAAACTAAAGAAATAAAATATTTTTGTCTTTTTGTAATTTTGTCAAACACTTGGTATGCGAACAGGGATGTGGTTAGAATTGTCGGGGTTAGACTACACTAATCCTCCCTTAATTGCAATGAAATGGTAATCAACACAAGTCCTAATTCAATTATGCCAATCAAGCCTTTTCTAAAATACTCAAGCCTAATGTCTTAGGTGCATTGAGCCTAAAACCCCAAATTAAACCCTAATGTCTTAGGTGGAATAATCTGAGATTTTGCATTAAGTTAAGACTTATAAGATTGCAAGCAGCCAACACCTATGTCTAGATTCTTGACCTACTTGGCATATGATTCATGAGCATGCCTTAATACCAACCTTCCAGTCATCTATCAAAGCAACAGATCATTCCTATGGGTAGCTAATCCAAGGAAAGCATTAAACACAGAATCACATACTCATAACGAAATAGAAACTTGTATTAAAATACCAAATCAATTACAACAAGTTCAGAAAAGTTACATCTAACCCCAACAATGGGGATTTAACTACTCATGATAAGAAAATACAAAAAGGAAAAAGAGAAGGGATGAAGAACACTCATAGACAAGCTTCCTCCAATCTTCTCTCCATCCAAGAGCAGAAAAAACGCCCCCTTTTGGGTAGAAACCCTCTCCACCTCCCAACCTCACTGCCTCCAAGTGCAGATTATTTTAGGTTAAAAGTTGGTCCCCTTTTTCTGTTCAGTGCAGGTTCATTTATAGGTCCGTCGCCCATCACGGCCAGGATGCCATCACGGCCAGGCCGTGATGGTTCTCCGACTGGGCGCCTCTTCATTCACTTATTCATCACGGCCGTGATATCCATCACGCGCCAGGCCGTGATCGCTTCGACTTTTCCAACTAGCAGGTCACGGCCGTGATAGCCATCACGGCCAGGCCGTGATGACTTCCGACTTTTGGCTCAATCTTTCTTCAAGATCGCTCCGTCACGGCCGTGAGGGCCATCACGGCCAGGCCGTGATACTCTCTGCTTGGCTCATAACCTTCACTTTTCAAGCTCTAAGTCCTCCAAGCTTCATCAAGGCTGATTTCTGGGTATTTTTCCATTAAATCCTGCAAAACAACACACGTAAAACCACCTCATCCGTTCCAAAGGAAAAACTATACAAAATCAACACTAATTTGGCCTAACTATATGCAAATGCATGCCGAAATGTACATGAAAAATGAGGTAAAATCACACTCATCAAATCACCCCAAGCTTAAGACTTTGCTTGTCCTCGAGCAAAAACTAAGGCCGGAAGAGATAAACAAGTCAAAGCATGGATAGTGAACTAAGAACCCGAGTAAAATGATCCAAGCAATAGGCAATTCAAACAATTCAGCAAGAGACAATCAATTCAAGTCCAATTAGGGGCTTAAGTTTCCTAGACTCACATTCTCACTGATTCGGGCACTCTTGCTCACTTGAAGCTCACCCCAAGCTTGTTTACTTGCTTGGCTCTCTTTCTTGCCTCACTCACTCAAGTGTTCAAGTATATATAACAATTCGCTCCATTTTCCTCAAGGAATGATTCCTACCATATGCTTGACTATCAACCAAATCTCCACTTTATTTATGAAAAACACTTAAGAATCAAGAGGTCTTTTATTTGGTTGTAACGTGGCCATGGGATTAATCTTTAGGTGGGAATAACAAGAAAGGGATATTTCAAAAGGCTAAACCAAGTATCAAACATTTCAACACAAGAAACCTTCTAAAATACCTTCTTGGGTTTTCAATACATTTTTCCACCTTTCTTTTCTTTCTTTTTCTTTTATTGCTTTTTGTCATCCCCTTCTCTATTTATTTTTAAATTTTTTTTTTCTTTTTATTTGGAGAAGGGGAGATTTTTTTTTTTTTTTTTTTACTCTGATTCTTTTCCCAAACTTTCAACTACCTTTTTACCCTTTTGTGATACTTTAGAAGGTCCCTTATCAAGTATATGTATCAAAATTTTTCAGGGTACCAAGAAAAGCATTTTATTCATTCAGGCTCAAAATTGGGCAACTAAGGGTAGCATTTACACATTCAAAGCTCAGAAGGCCAGAAAAATACCTATTGCCTCAATCATTTTCAAAAATGTTTCCAAAAATTTTCTAAGCTTTAAAATGGTTTTAAGTCAAGTTCTAGAGAAAACAAACCAAGAGGAATAACACTCTACACAAAGAATGGGGGCAGATTTAGTGAGTACCCCCTAATGGCTCAAAAGCTCACATTTATCAGTTCAAGAACCAGTGAGAAACACAAGTCTAAAGAAACATATGCTAATCATCAACTATCCGAAATCATCTCAAGCATATTCACTTGCAGCCAAATCACAAGAATAAACAGAATTGGGTTCAAGAATTCACTATCACAAAAACATTAGGCACTTAGCTCTAACAATCATAAGCTCAATCTAAGCAGGGGCAATCAATTCATGTGATCATGCAAGACTAAACCTATATGAATGCAACATTTACAATGCAAGATATGAACATATGCAAAATACCCCTACCCCAAGCTTAAAGATTTACATTGTCCCCAATGTAAACAATCAAGTTGGAGAGGAGAGAAAAATAAAATAAAGCAAAAACAAATTGGAACGGCTTACCGAGGCGGTAGCGGGTGTTGGCTCACATGCTTTTTGGCTCTGTTTCTCCCTGCTCTTTTTCTCCTTCCTTTATTCAAAATCTGAAGACACTTAACAAAATTATTAACAAACCTCTTGAGCTTCTCAAATTATTCAAGAGGTTGAAAATCAAAAACAAAAACTAACTAAAAAGAAGGGTTAAGAAAAGTTGGGTTGCCTCCCAATAAGCGCTTCTTTAACGTCACTAGCTTGACTCATCAAGAAGCATCCACCTGGATCCCATAACCTGTGGTATAAGGACCAAGGAATGCTAACCATGTGAGATTTTTTGCTGGATGCTAGCTGGGATTTTTTGCTTCCAAATCCAACCCCAATGACCAATTAACCCGAGTCTCCTCCCAAGACCCACGCATAAGCAGATTTGGTTGAATAAATTCCATCACTGCACTGCTGCCATATATGTCCATCTATTCTGTTCTCCATCCCTATCAAACTGCCTGTCTTCACATACTTATTCATGAGGAGTGAAACCCACATTTTATCTGGTGAATACATGAGATCCCAAACCAGTTTGCCAAGCAAAGCCACATTTTGGTTCCTCGCCACTCTAACCCACATTTTGGTTAGTAACCCTACTTAGCCAATTATATAGGCTTGCTTCCAAAGAAGAATATTCAAAGCACAATTATGAAATATTTGAATAATATATTATGCCGGATACAATCATGGATCATGATTCATGATGAAATGGCAAATTGGCAATAGAATATACCATGAATGACAATTATCCAGCCAAGCGTATTAGAAGTGTGTACGTGTCTGTGTGAGGGTGAGCTAGAGAGGAGAGAAACAAACAACACAAAATTGTGCTATTTGGCTCCTCCATAGTTCAAATGAGTTTCGATAATGAAGGTTGGGGTACTATTTTAGCTAATTTGTATGCTAGAAAGGTACCTTAATTTCTTGCTCCTTCATCATTTTATGGTTATCTTGATTCTATACACTATCATATTCTCTAAGTATATATACTTGTATATTCTGCTTCTCATTGTAATCTTCCTCAATAATTTAGACTTGATTATTGATAGTTAACAAAGAAGTGCAAGTTGCAACACAAAAATTTTACAAATGCATTATCACTTTTAAATTCTGTTAGAGTTTGTTACAAATTGTAATTAGTTTGTTAGGAAATTAATTGTGTTAGTTAGTTAACACTATAAATAAAGTCTCTTGTATCTCATTTTTTTCATTTTTTTATCAATCAATATGTTATCACATGAAAATCAATATGTTTTTTATCTCTCTTATACCTATAATCTTTATCTATCACATCCATATGGATTTCTCATAATTTCTTTTTTAGTACCCTCCCTCTCCTATTTTATTTTCCTACATTTTATGATATGGCCTCTGGAGGTTACGTAAATGTACATTTTTGTTGAACATGTCTAAGTTATAATATTTTAATTTAGACTTTAATTAGATTCATACAGTGACACGTATTTAGTCAACTGATAAAACTTTTTTGATCATCCGGAAGTAAAGTCAACTGATAAAACTATGAAAAGGTTGAGTTCCTATAATGAATTAATGATGTGATACTTTACTGTTATATATATTGATGAGTTTTATATTCATATAATAGATCAACTTTAAATGATTAGTTCAGATATTTTAACTACTTATGAGAACTTGGATGCAAGTGAAAAGCATCTTCACTTATCAGAGAGTTCTTTTTTTTTTTTTTTTTTTTATAAGCCAATATTAATATTATGTTAGTTGTTATGTTAGGATAGGGGTGGGGTGGGGTGAACTCTTTATCTTTAAGTGGAGGGTCTCCTTATGTTTTTTAACATCATCAAGTGAGCCACCTAAGTAGGGATAATGAGGTTTGAACTTTTACCTCCAGTACTCAAAGAGAGTTTTTTTTTTTTAGTACATTTTTCATAGAAGATTGGTAAGTATTGGATTTATCAACCAAATTATTATATTTAATTACATGTGTCTTTTCTATTAACCAATGAAATGACTTAGAACTAAACGGAGCTCAGGAAATAATTAAGGATTTAATTATTATTTTTTATCAACAAAATATATATATATATATATATATATGAATTAAGTACACCAGTTACATCAACACAATCAGAAATTGTGCAGCATTAATTACAGCATAATCCCCCAAAGAATCCAAATGCACATAACACTGCATCCCCTGTATCAGTACTTTGTTTCATCAGTATATGACCTGCACATTGGAAAACTTTGTTTCTAAGAACCGCAGTATCTACTGCCAAGCCCTGGCAGCGTATATCCCATCCGAGTGTCCTGCTAAAATTAGATGCCATGTGCCCGGAACCTTTGCAAGGTCATCATCATTCCATCAGAAATTTTCAGCTCTACCTTAACACCCGTAACTGGTTAAAGTAATCTTTTGATCCCTATATATGACACTGATTTTCAATTTGGTCCCTATATGTAAAAAGTTATCAATTTGGTCCCTATACGTGACACTGGTTTTCAATTTTGCCTTCACCGCTAATTGGTCCCTATATAAGATGACTAAATTGCAAATTATTGTCACATATAGGGACCAAATTGAAAATAATTGTCACATGTAGGGACCGATTTCAATTTTTTTTTGTTGAATAGGTTCCTGCACGTGACAATAATTTGCAATTTGGTCCTCTTATATAGGGACCAATTAGCGGTGAGGACCAAATTGAAAACCAGTGTCACGTATAGGGACCAAATTGATAACTTTTTACGTATATGGACCAAATTAAAAATCAGGTATATCAATCAAAAGATGACTTTATCCACCCATAACCAGAATGTTGCGCCTATCTTCATAGGTGAACTTTCAATTGGACAGTTGCACCAATCAGAAAACAATAGACAGCCATCCAAATTAATATTTATCCACCCCATGACCTGCACTTGATTAAATCCAGCATCCTCATCAAATCTGGATTCCTTTTATTGAAAATTATATCATTCCTCTCGAGCCATATTGTCCATATTGCTGCAAACCAGATAGCTCTACCCCTTGCCTTCCTCTCCTTTCCTTTAAAAAGGCCCCCATGGTGCAGAAAATGTTGCTGTAAGTTACCATGTTGCACCCCAGTAATTTGCATCCAACCATAAACCTTGCACCACAAGTTGAATATCATATGGCATGATACGAAACGGTGTGTTTCAGTTTCTGCATAGTTGTTGCAGAAAATGCATCTCTGTTCCTCTACTGATATCTCCATTCCTCTTCTCAAAAGATTACTTTTTGTTGGTAGCCTCCCTTTGAACATTTGCCAAGCCAGGACCATCACTTTTGATGGAATTTTCCCTTTCCATAGTAGCCTAAATATGTCCACATCTGATTCAGCTACAAGCTGCTCCTCCATTTCCTGGTTTTCCAGAAATCTATAGGCTGATTTTGTTGTGTAATTCCCTGAACCATCCCAGCTCCATCACCATTCATCCAATTTGTCTTCTATCGGGCTAACACAATGTAGGATTTGTAGAAATTTGTCCTCCAATTCTTTTTCCCAAACAAAAAGATTTCTTCTCCACTTTATCTCCCATTCCCATTTCCTATCCTTCAATTTCCCACAATCTTTTATGAACTCCAGCTGTTGTTGTGAGAGGTCTCAGAAATTCCTCCTTAGGGACCTAGTATGTTAGATATGGGACTTAAGGGGTTAGATTGTTAATAAAGTTAGTTAGTAGGGAGTTAGAGAGTTGGTTAAGGGAAATAAGGCTTGTTGCCTATAAATAAGAGGACAGATTGAGAGAAAGGGTATCTTGTCATTTGGAAATAGTTAGGGCATTTAGGCATTTGGAGAGTCCAGGGTCTCTCGAATACTCTGGGCATACATTCTGTAAGGGATTTTCCTTATTTTCTGTAGTAATATCAGTTGGTTCTTATCAACTGGTATCAGAGCTCCGATCTTGGAGCTGTGGGGTTTTGTGCAAATGAATTCAGAGGCTGTTCAGAATTCAACAGGAGTGATGGATCCAGTTCTTGGCATTTACGATGAAATCATAAAAGAGCTTGTAGATTGAAGAAGAGAACTCGATGAGTTACGACTAGGGTTACCAATCTTTGAAGGAGAAGATACCTATGGGTGGCTGATCAAGGTTGAGAAATATTTTTATGCAGGGGGTATGTAAAGAAGAAGATCAGATACCAATGGTTTCGCAGTGGATGAGTGGTAGTGCTCTCATGTGGTACCAATTATGGGTTTTTATCAATCCAAATGCAACTTGGGGGGAATTTAAGGAGGCGATTATCAAGCGGTTCCAACCAAAGCTTGGGGTTTATCTTCAGTATTTTGGGATACAAGAAATCAGAAGTTCGGCAAAAGTTCAAGATGAGAGCCAACAACAATCAGTGGCACGAACAGAAACAGATAGAGAAAAAGAATCAAGGGCAGCAACCAAAGAATAGGCCAAGAAGGTGGAAGCAAAAGCAGAGGCAAAGGCAAAAAATGATCAAGAATCAGAATCAGTAGCATATCAAGATGAGAAGATTCAACTCATGACGACGGAGGCGCTAAAGGAACCGCAGATTTGCTCAGGGCTGCCGCAGAGAGGGAAGGCATACGGGAAGGACGCACCACTTAGCAACTACAAAGGCGGAGTCTAGAAACCACCGCCTAAACCTCCGGATGGGAAATCACATACGGCTACGGGTGGTTCACTTGCGTCGCCGACAAGAACGGAGACGGTGACTAGTAGCACTTCTCCGAAGGGTGGAACAACGACTGACGCATTACTTTCGGTCAGGCCACTGCCAAAACCGCCGGATTGGGATGCTCACGCGAAGGCTGATCGCGCACTCGCGGTTACGGCGAGGGCGGAGATCACGTGCGTGTTTCAACATCGAGCCAGTAGCACCGCCGCGTGGAGGGGAACCAAGACGCTGAGGAACGGAGGTCCGATCAGGCCACTGCCGCCAGAACCACCGGACTATGGTCCTCGTAATGTGGTTGAAGGGCTGCTTGCGGCTAAGGAAGGGGGAGAGGGACCAGTAGGAGTTAGGGCAAGAGTTGCAATTCAGAAAGTGGGCCAATCTTATGACCTAATAGGTCAAGCCCAAAATTGTCTTTCTAATTTGGGTCTGTATGAAAGAAGAGTAGAAATAAAAAATCTATCCTTGGAGCTCATCTTTTGATATATTCGGCCAAGCCCAACGACATGTAGGAACCTGGGCCAAGTTTTTTTCAAATTTAAAGAAGCAACTAATCATGGAAAGCAAGGCTCAAGTGATGCAAAGAGAGGCCATTTTACTCTATTATGCGATCCACGGTTCCGGTAAAGGGCAGCGGATTAATGGTGAAGATGGCATCTACAGTGTTATGCAAGAATTGGAATCCTGGTGAGGAAATTCTCTTAGCTAGACAAGTCCTTCACCTTGAGGACAAGTTCTTCAACCAAATGAATCCTATACTAGATAAGCTCCAAACTAATTCGTTATCTCTTTATTATTTTCAAGGACTACCCATACTATCCAAATATATCAAGCACTTAAGATAAGGTTCCCTTAATACCAATTATCCCACAACAATAATTACGTATTATATCCAATGTACACATACCTTCTCTGAGATCTGCAAGGTGAGAAGATTCAGCTCCCCTTATGGTAAACACTCTCCCAGTAGCTTGAGGCCTAACAATCTGCTGACCGGTTGCTGAAACTCCTCCCTGGTTTCCACCTCTATAACCTCCAGCTTCCCTATTCCCAGCTACCAGCTGCGGCATGCCTTTCTGTCTACAATCTCGAGCAAAATGTCCTGGTTTGCCACAATGGAAACAGCAAGGTACCTCCCTGCAATTCCGTTTATAATGTGGTCCTCCACATTTATAACAAACCGGGCCTTCTTTGTCGACTTTGCCTCCAACCACCGGTGTTGTGGCAATTGGTGTTGGTGCTACTGCTCGCACTGGTTTGGGGTATGGTTCCCGCCTCCCCGAGAACCACTATCTACTCTCCTCGATTATCTCGATCGAATAGGACCTCCAATCCTTTGTTGCTTCGCTCAACACCCTCCTCGGATCTATACTTTCAATCGCCCCGCATCGTTCCACTAGCTCAGTAAAACTCCGGATATCAAGAGATACTATAGCCCCTCGGAGCTCATGTCTGAGTCCTTCCTCAAACCTTCTACATTGCCAATCTTCATCCCGGAATCTCGATAAAATTCAGAATACTTAATCGGAGCCTCAAATCGTGATGCATAATCACCAACAATCATGTTGCCTTGTTTGAGACTCATGAATTCCCTCTCTTTCTCGCGTCGAACTAGACGCGAAAATACTTCTCAAAGAAGCAGCCATCGAACAGCCGCCAGTTGATAACTCGCCTTCGGCATCCAGCAATCTTCGCTTACCTCTCCACCAAGACTCGCTCCTCCAGTTAGCATGAAGGCAAGATACGTCACCTTCCTATCCTCTCTGCAGCGCATGGTATCGAATATCTTCTCGATCTCTTGTATCCACCACTCTGCCTTCTCGGATCATAATCTCCTCGGAATTGGGGTGGCTTCCCTTTCGAGAAAGTAGCCATTCCGGCATCTTCAGCTGCAGCAGCCGCCTCCTTTGATTCTCGTTGTTCCCGTTGTTCCTTGTTCATCAGAAGCATCTCAAAGATTCTCTTGTGTTTGTAACAACAGAGCAAGAACTATGTTTTTCATGGTATCTTGTGTCTCGGATGACTCTCCTCCACTTCCGGTATGATTATTTTCCACATTGTTAGCTCCCACAATTCTTTCGGGAGTTCTCATCACCGCCAATCGTGACGTCCTTTTCCACGAGCCATGATTCTCGTAAAAGAAATCATTTGCTCTTATCAAGAATGACATATAATACCACATAAACCAGTATATAAATACCATATGCCACACTAATGTTACTTAACGATCGGATTCGGACACACTACCCATCTTCTAAGCATAGTTGAAACCGATGTGGATTCAACTAGACACGACAAGAACAACTTCCTAGACCTCACAGTCCGATTAGAATCGAACTGCTCTGATACCACCAAATGAGACACCCCGATGTGCCCCATCGTATTAATATTTATTTACTTAATCGCTCGCTTATCGTTGAAAATACATAAAATTTAAAACTTAATTAATAATTATATAACGTCTACAAATATAAAATACACCAAAGTTGTAATATATAATTACACACATGTTTATTTATTACACAACCAAAACATCGTTAAGGGTACCCTCTCGTAGGGATCCCTCACGGGTAAAAACTTCACTACAGGCATACTTAGCGGAAATATAAATACTCCTTAGACACACTGGCCAAAATGTCTATACTCTAATCGTCATGAATTACAGCTCGACCTCCAAATGTCTGGTTCGTAAGGAGTTCCATCTAACTCCTCAAAGAATCTGGTTCCTCCATCGAGTCTTCTCGCATCGATCACATCAGAAATAAAATACAATACACAAAGATATAGGGAATAAGAAACAGTTCTATCATCAAAAGCGGAAAAGAATAATAGTAAATTATACAGTAATTGTCACAGACACACATCACTCAAAATCAACAATCATCCTCAATTCACTATATCATCCTCTACCCTCAACCCATGCAACTAAAACTTATACTAATGTGCCCATCTTCACTCCTGTCACATTAGTCAGTAGTCCAGAACTAATTAGGGTCAAAACTCGCTGCGCCCCTATTCCCGTATCTTTCACAGAGAGATAGTGCATAAGCACAAGATATGCGTCACTATTTCCCCCATTGGAAATAGCACATAAGCATATAATAAATAATCACTCTTTGCGCCCCTATTCCCTAATCTCTCATAGGAAATAGTGCATAAGCACGATATGCGTCACTATTGCCCCCATTGGAAATAGCACATAAGCATATAATAAATAATCACTCGGTGCGCCCCTATTCCCTAATCTCTCATAGGAAATAGTGCATAAGCACGATATGCGTCACTATTGCCCCCATTGGAAATAGCACATAAGCATATAATAAATAATAACTCGGTGCGCCCCTATTCCCTTGCCTCTCATAGGAAATAGTGCATAAGCACAATATGCGTCACTATTGCCCCCATTGGAAATAGCACATAAGCATATAATAAATAATAACTTGGTGCGCCCCTATTCCCTACTCTCTCATAGGAAATAGTGCATAAGCACGATATGATTCTCACTGACTTTTATCAATAGCAACCTAGTACCTCAAACTCTTCCTCACAACCTCCACTTGCATTCTATGTCACATCTCCTCATTTAGATAATTTAATTTAGCTAAGCACCTCTAAGTCAATTCATTCTCTCACCCAAACAATCATCTCCCAAACAACACATATCCTTACTTAAAAATCATCTAAGCACAATATTTAAAAACAGGCAGATCATGCATAACATAACATCAGAAAATATCCAAATATCTCAATATCATATAAATATTCAAACACCGAAATAATACGTCACATGCAGATGGTATACCTCAACCAGCGTATCACAGTAAATTTGATAACATAAAATCAAACATCCTCAAATACTTAAAATCAACTTAATGTCGATAAACCTACAATCCCCGAATCACCGTTGGTTTTACAGAAAAGGTTTCCAATGGGATTTTGGTCTTGTCGATTACTCGACTACTAGTAGGGTTTAGGTCGCCCTACACAATTATCATATAATCTACTACTTATCGATTCCGACGATAGGTTGGTTCTTTTCCCCACCCGAGTTTGCACCGAAACACGTGAGACGAGCGATCCTCGTTATCCCGCCACGAGTTAACACAACCACCTTCAACCAAACAACATACTTATAATTAATCAACTAACACCCATCTATGACACTTTAGAGCTAGGTTCGGCCAAGACTTAGAAAATAGGTTTAGGATTATCTTCTTAATGTCATCTTTTGGATCCTAATTACTAGAGTCTTAACTATCATAGATTACTTATTACAAAACTAAAATTTGAAACAAAATCCTCTAACCTTTATGGTTAGGGTTTCGGCTTCAACCAATTATCTAGGTTAGGAAGTTGAAAATTTGATTAACTTAAAGATTAATGATCCATAAGTTACTTAAGCATGATTACTCACTTAAACCAAGATTATGAACCAAGAACATGAACTAAAACTCAACTAGTTCTAAGAAATAGGGTTTCGGCCAAGGGCTGAGTTTAGGGTTAGAAATCTCTAAAATTTCTAAACTCTTGTATTTAATCACATACAAAACCTAGAGTTGGATTCAAGTGTCACAAACAACTTTTGAATCACAAAACCATTAAGTGCTCATTCCTAGGGTTTCGGTTTTGATGAGATCAAATAGGCTTAAGTTTGATTTTTGATCTTCTATATACTTGAATACAAGAACTATCAAGATATAATCATGAATTAAGACATGAAAATGAAACAAAACCTAAGAACACAACTTTACCCTAGGTTCGGCCATGACCAGAAATCAAGGAAAGAAATTTCTCATGATCTTATGCTTTTATATGATGAAAATAGAGATGATTATAAGATCATAGCAATTGGTTTCATGTCAAAAGGATTTTTCTAGAATTAGTTATGAATTTTTGAATCTAGCTTCAAGAACTTTAAACAAATGAAGAACATGTTGATCAAAGGCATAAACTCAAGAATCTTATGAAGAGAAAAGCTTAGAATAGCAAGATTAAGAGAGACTACCTCTTGATGATCAAAGAAAATGATGATTTGGATGATGTTCTTCAAGGTTTTCTTATGGTGTTCTTAAGAAACTTAAGGGAGAAGATGAACATAGTTAGGGTTTTAGAACAGTTTCAGTATTTTGGGTATATCTCTCAACATACTTATCCTTTTTGGATGATCTTTATGTCGTTGGAAATAAGAGAGAAAGATGAACAACTTTCATGTTGAAAGTTTTTCGAAATTCAAAATAGAAACTGGTCAGAATTGCCAATCAAAATCTGGTGAATTATGAGCTCCAAAGAACATGAAAATGGAAAAATGCCTTAAGGAAGAAGATAACCTATTTAAATGAACAAAAACCCCAAACTTAAGGAAGAAGGCATTGGAGCCGTGAGGATGGGGCACGGTTTGGTCAACTTGTTCAATGGCAATTTTTAGAAATTGTCATAAAAAGACAAGGGCATTTTGGTCATTTCATAAGAAAATTTAATGTTGCCATAAATGTGCCATTATGGCCATTTATGATAGGATAAACTCGTCATAAATGCTCGTCAAGTTGGTCAATCCAATGTCTCTGCTACGTTGCCGACTTCCCGATTCATCTGACTGTGCTCGCCTAGAGACATCTCGACGTATAGGCCCGCAACAAATATAATATTTTAATTTTTTTACCAAAATTTTCAAAACTTCCAGTATCGTAGTAAATATGATAAAAATATTTTTCATCTCGTTCACAACTCAAAATTAGGTCTTCTGAGCAGTAAACTTTTACTGTCAGTGAAAACACAGAAAACAGCAGACCGGCTTCCGTCTGAGTTTTCAACCAAAAACTTCTCCGTAACCTTATAAAAATAAGTATAACAAGGAAATGACCTTGGTTTATCCCAAAAATCATTTTCTAAGTCTCGGATAAATATATATATTTATATATTTATTACCGATATTACAAGGCAGCGAAAATCGGGGTGTTACATTACTACCCCTCTTAAAAAAAATTTCCGTCCTCGGAATTTCTTAACTCAAAACTAGACATCATCTTGTAATCGTATCGTATTCTAAAGATCCCACAATATATTTCTCATTGTTGTCTTCCTCTAAATGATAGCGGCAACTTCATAACAAAATTCATTCTTATATCGTTCTATTTATCCTCAAAACAATCCATCACTACATTATATTCATTGTCCTTAACGTTTCACCTTGATCTATCATCCTTGAAGGACATAATTAAGACTTAATCATTTCATTCTTCTTACTATTGATCCACTATAGAACTTTATTTCAACATCTAACTCCCACAATTAACACCACAATCAGTTTCAACATCTAACTCCTACAATTAACACCGAAATCGAACTACCCTAACTTCGTACTTCATGTATCCAATCACAGTCTTAGTTCCTTAAAATGTGTTTCACTATTCTAGATTATATCAAAATCACATCTTTCAAGTCTCCAAATAAACATCTCAACATTACGTAAGATAAAATCAAAAGAACAACACCTGTTAGGATTATCTAACTAACAAATTTGAATTTCTCTAGTAACCTCAATTTACATCGAAATTCATCTTTTCTGCTCATATTCAACTTAGGTGAAAGCTCATATTCAACTTAGGTGAAATTACTATATACACTTTCGTTTACTCTTCCCAAACTCATTCAATTCATCTTAACTACGATCATTAATCATTGCCCTAGATTCCATAATGATACTATGCCTCGATCAACATTTGATTTATAGTAATTGTCTTACTCACTAATATTGATCTTAATCTTACCAGTCATATCTATATCTCAAAACTCCCATCACTTCCTATTTATCCTACTATAGGGAAACAATACTTAGGTACTATACCTAGATTATATGTTGCTCAATCAAGTCTTAATTGTAATCCATAACCATCAGAGCTTAAGGTGAAATCCTAACTCACCATTTAAACAAGAACAACATATCATTATAACCATTATCTCAAAAACAAAAGGCTACAAATCTTCAACCAAATGAATCTTATACTAGATAAGCTCCAAACTAATTCGTTATCTCTTTATTATTTTCAAGGACTACCCATACTATCCAAATATATCAAGCACTTAAGATAAGGTTCCCTTAATACCAATTATCCCACAACAATAATTACGTATTATATCCAATGTACACATACCTTCTCTGAGATCTGCAAGGTGAGAAGATTCAGCTCCCCTTATGGTAAACACTCTCCCAAAGAGCTTGAGGCCTAACAATCGCTGACCGGTTGCGGAAACTCCTCCCCGGTTTCCACCTCTATAACCTCCGCCTTCCCTATTCCGGCCTACCACTGCGGCATGCCTTTCTCGTCTACAATCTCGAGCAAAATGTCCTGGTTTGCCACAATGGAAACAGCAAGGTACCTCCCCGCAATTCCGTTTATAATGTGGTCCTCCACATTTATAACAAACCGGGCCTTCTTTGTTTTGACCCGTTCAACCCATCGGTGTTGTGGCAATTGGTGTTGGTGCTACATCTCGCACTTGGTTTGGGGTATGGTTCCCGCCTCCCCCGAGAACCACTATCTACTCTCCTCTCGATTATCTCGATCGAATAGGACCTCCAATCCTTTGTTGCTTCTGTTCATGACCCTCCTCGATCTATACTTTCAATCGCCCCGCATCGTTCCACTAGCTCAGTAAAACTCGGATATCAAGAGATACTATAGCCCTCTGGAGCTCATGTGCTCGAGTCCTTCCTCAAACCTTCTACATTGCCAATCTTCATCCGGAATCTCTCGATAAAATTCGGAATACTTAATCGAGCCTCAAATCGTGATGCATAATCACCAATAATCATGTTGCCTTGTTTGAGACTCATGAATTCCCTCTCTCTTCTCGCGTCGAACTAGACGCGAAAATACTTCTCAAAGAAGCGGGCCATCGAACAGCTGCCATTGATAACTCGCCTTCGGCATCCAGCAATCTTCGCTACCTCTCCACCAAGACTCTGCTCCTCCAGCTTAGCATGAAGGCAAGATACGTCACCTTCCTATCCTCTCTGCAGCGCATGGTATCGAATATCTTCTCGATCTCTTGTATCCACCACTCTGCCTTCTCGGATCATAATCTCCTCGGAATTGGGGTGGCTTCCCTTTCAGGAAAGTAGCCATTCAGGCATCTTCAATGGCAGCAGCAGCGCTCCTTTGATTCTCGTTGTTCCCGCTGCTCCTTGTTCATCTCAGTAGCATCTCAAAGATTCTGACCGTGTTTGTAACAACAGAGCAAGAACTATGTTTTTCATGGTATCTTGTGTCTCGGATGACTCTCCTCCACTTCCTAGGTATGATTATTTTCCACATTGTTAGCTCCCACAATTCTTTTCAGAGTTCTCACATTCATTGTCAATCGACGTCCTTTTCCACGAGCCATGATTCTCAAAAAGAAATCATTTGCTCTTATCAGTATGACATATAATACCACATAAACCAAAGATATAAATACCATATGCCACACTAATGTTACTTAACGCATCGGATTCGGACACACTACCCATCTTCTAAGCATAGTTGAAATCCGATGTGGATTCAACTAGACACGGCCAAGAATAACTTCCTAGACCTCACAGTCCGATTAGAATCGAACTGCTCTGATACCACCAAATGAGACACCCCGATGTGCCCCATCGTATTAATATTTATTTACTTAATCGCTCGCTTATCGTTGAAAATACATAAAATTTAAAACTTAATTAATAATTATATAACGTCTACAAATATAAAATACACCAAAGTTGTAATATATAATTACACACATGTTTATTTATTACACAACCAAAACACTGTTAAGGGTACCCTCTCAGTAGGATCCCTCACAGGCAAAAACTTCACTACAGGCATACTTAGCGGAAATATAAATACTCCTTAGACACACTGGCCAAAATGTCTATACTCTAATCGTCATGAATTACAACTCGACCTCCAATGTCTGGTTCGTAAGGAGTTCCATCTAACTCCTCAAAGAATCGGTTCCTCCATCGAGTCTTCTCGCATCGATCACATCGTAAATAAAATACAATACACAAAGATATAGGGAATAAGAAACAGTTCTATCATCAAAAGCGGAAAAGAATAATAGTAAATTATACAAGAATTGTCACGCACACACATCACTCAAAATCAACAATCATCCTCAATTCACTATATCATCCTCTACCCTCAACCCATGCAACTAAAACTTATACTGATGTGCCCATCTTCACTCCTGTCACATTAGTCAGTAGTCCAGAACTAATTAGGGTCAAAACTCAGTGCGCCCCTATTCCTGTATCTTTCACAGGAGATAGTGCATAAGCACAGTATGCGTCACTATTTTCCCCATTGGAAATAGCACATAAGCATATAATAAATAATCACTCGGTGCGCCCCTATTCCCTAATCTCTCATACGTAAGAGTGCATAAGCACGATATGCGTCACTATTGCCCCCATTGGAAATAGCACATAAGCATATAATAAATAATCACTCGGTGCGCCCCTATTCCCTAATCTCTCATAGGAAATAGTGCATAAGCACGATATGCGTCACTATTGCCCCCATTGGAAATAGCACATAAGCATATAATAAATAATAACTCGGTGCGCCCTTATTCCCTTGCCTCTCATAGGAAATAGTGCATAAGCACAATATGCGTCACTATTGCCCCCATTGGAAATAGCACATAAGCATATAATAAATAATAACTCGGTGCGCCCCTATTCCCTACTCTCTCATAGGAAATAGTGCATAAGCACGATATGATTCTCACTGACTTTTATCAATAGCAACCTAGTACCTCAAACTCTTCCTCACAACCTCCACTTGCATTCTATGTCACATCTCCTCATTTAGATAATTTAATTTAGCTAAGCACCTCTAAGTCAATTCATTCTCTCACCCAAACAATCATCTCCCGAACAACACATATCCTTACTTAAAAATCATCTAAGCACAATATTTAAAAACAGGCAGATCATGCATAACATAACATCGGAAAATATCCAAATATCTCAATATCATATAAATATTCAAACACCGAAATAATACGTCACATGCAGATGGTATACCTCAACCAGCAGATCACAAGAAATTTGATAACATAAAATCAAACATCCTCAAATACTTAAAATCAACTTAATGTCGATAAACCTACAATCCCCGAATCACCGTTGGTTTTACGAAAAAGGTTTCCAATGGGATTTTGGTCTTGTCGATTACTCGACTACTAGTAGGGTTTAGGTCGCCCTACACAATTATCATATAATCTACTACTTATCGATTCCGACGATAGGTTGGTTCTTTTCCCCACCCGAGTTTGCACCGAAACACGAGACGACGATCCTCGTTATCCCGCCACGAGTTAACACAACCACCTTCAACCAAACAACATACTTATAATTAATCAACTAACACCCATCTATGACACTTTAGAGCTAGGTTCGCCAAGACTTAGAAAATAGGTTTAGGATTATCTTCTTAATGTCATCTTTTGGATCCTAATTACTAGAGTCTTAACTATCATAGATTACTTATTACAAAACTAAAATTTGAAACAAAATCCTCTAACCTTTATGGTTAGGGTTTCGCTTCAACCAATTATCTAGGTTAGGAAGTTGAAAATTTGATTAACTTAAGGATTAATGATCCATAAGTTACTTAAGCATGATTACTCACTTAAACCAAGATTATGAACCAAGAACATGAACTAAAACTCAACTAGTTCTAAGAACTAGGTTTCGGCCAAGGGCTGAGTTTAGGGTTAGAAATCTCTAAAATTTCTAAACTCTTGTATTTAATCACATACAAAACCTAGAGTTGGATTCAAGTGTCACAAACAACTTTTGAATCACAAAACCATTAAGTGCTCATTCCTAGGGTTTCGGTTTTGATGAGATCAAATAGGCTTAAGTTTGATTTTTGATCTTCTATATACTTGAATACAAGAACTATCAAGATATAATCATGAATTAAGACATGAAAATGAAACAAAACCTAAGAACACAACTTTACCCTAGGTTCGGCCATGACCAGAAATCAAGGAAAGAAATTTATCATGATCTTATGCTTTTAGATGATGAAAATAGAGATGATTATAAGATCATAGCAATTGGTTTCATGTCAAAAGGATTTTTCTAGAATTAGTTATGAATTTTTGAATCTAGCTTCAAGAACTTTAAACAAATGAAGAACATGTTGATCAAAGGCATAAACTCAAGAATCTTATGAAGAGAAAAGCTTAGAATAGCAAGATTAAGAGAGACTACCTCTTGATGATCAAAGAAAATGATGATTTGGATGATGTTCTTCAAGGTTTTCTTATGGTGTTCTTAAGAAACTTAAGGGAGAAGATGAACATAGTTAGGGTTTTAGAACAGTTTTAGTATTTTGGGTAGATCTCTCAACATACTTATCCGTTTTGGATGATCTTTATGTCGTTGGAAAGAAGAGAGAAAGATGAACAACTTTCATGTTGAAAGTTTTTCGAAATTCAAAATAGAAACTGGTCAGAATTGCCAATAAAAATCTGGCGAATTATGAGCTCCAAAGAACATGAAAATGGAAAAATGCCTTAAGGAAGAAGATAACCTATTTAAATGAACAAAAACCCCAAACTTAAGGAAGAAGGCATTGGAGCCGCGAGGATGGGGCAAGGTTTGGTCAACTTGTTCAATGGCAATTTTTAGAAATTGTCATAAAAAGACAAGGGCATTTTGGTCATTTCATAAGAAAATTTAATGTTGCCATAAATGTGCCATTATGGCCATTTATGATAGGATAAACTCGTCATAAATGCTCGTCAAGTCGGTCAATCCAATGTCTCTGCTACGTTGCCGACTCAAAACTTCCAGTATCGTAGTAAATATGATAAAAATATTTTTCATCTCGTTCACAACTCAAAATTAGGTCTTCTGAGCAGTAAACTTTTACTGTCAGTGAAAACACAGAAAACAACAGACCGGCTTCGGTCTGAGTTTTCAACCAAAAACTTCCCCGTAACCTTATAAAAATAAGTATAATAAGGAAATGACCTTGGTGTATCCCAAAAATCATTTTCTAAGTCTCGGATAAATATATATATTTATATATTTATTACCGATATTACAAAGCAGCGAAAATCGGGGTGTTACACTTAAGGTGTTAGATTGTTAATAAAGTTAGTTAGTAGGGAGTTAGAGAGTTGGTTAAGGGAAATAAGGCATGTTGCCTATAAATAAGAGGATAGATTGAGAGAAAGGGTATGTTGTCATTTGGGAATAGTTGGGGCCTTTAGGCATTTGGAGAGTTCAGTGGTCTCGAGTACTGGGCATACATTCTGTAAGGGATATTCCCTATTTTCTGTAGTAATATCAGTTGGTTCCTATCATAGTACCCACCCAATTATCCTCCCAAAACTTCGTTTTATCACCCGCCCCAAGCCTCCTAGCTAAGCCCAACCTAAACCAATCTATTGATGCTTGTGCCACCCCACAACCTCCAATATTTTTCCAAGATGAAACCCTTTTACTACTGAGCTCAGTCCTAGTTCTTAAGGCACTAAAATCTATATCACCATATCTTGCTTTCACAAATCTCACCCACATACCTCCCCCCCTCCCAGTAACCTCCACCTCCATTTACCTAGTAATGCCATGTTAAACTTCTCTAAAATTTTCACCCCGAGTCCCCCCTTTCTTTTTTGGTAAACACACTGTATCCCACTTTACCCACGCAATCTTTCTCTTTTCCTTACGCCCTCCCCATAAAAATTACCTTTGAATACTTACAATAATTTTAATTACAGAAGATGGAGCTTTAAAGAAAGATAAAAAGAATGTTGGAAGAGAGTTAAGTACTGAGTTAATTAATATAACTCTACCTCCAATGGACAAATGCTTGCCTCTCCAAGATGATAACCTCCTTTTGAGTGAGTCGACCATTGGTTTCCATGTAGTTAATCTTCTCGGATCCGCTCCAATTGGAATTCCCAGATACTTGAAAGGTAGCGTACCACCTTTACAATTTAAGAACATACTGTAGAGACCAATTCTAAGCACCTCAAAATCGCCTTCATAGCCCATAAATTTTCCCATGATGCCTCCCCCACTAGAAGTGTCATCCGCATACTGTAGGATTGAGACCTCCTCTTCCGACGCTCCCACCTTGAACCCTTTAAACAAGTCTTTACTAACCGCGTTTCTCATCAAGGCCTTCCGCTATCATAAGGAAAAGGAATGGGGCTAGTGGATCCCCTTGTTTTAACCCTTTGTGAATCTTCACTTCCTCTGACGGGCTACCGTTGATCAATACTGGAAGATCCCCTTTGAATATGCATTCGGTTATCCATGCTTTCCATTTTCCACCCATCCCAAATCTTTCCAACATATATTCCATGAATGACCAATTTACCGAATCATAGGCCTTGGCGAAGTCCACCTTAAAAATCAAGCATGGTCTCTTAGATTTAAACGCAAAGTCTGTTACCTCGTTTATTACAACCACTCCATCCATCATGAACTTGTTGGATAAGAAAGCTGACTGGTTTGATGCTATTAAGGATGGAAGCACCCTTCTCAACCTTGATGCTAACAACTTTGCAATGATCTTGTACAAACAACCAAGTAGCGATATTGGCCTATAATCTCCCAAGCCTTGTGGGCTAAGACACTTGGGAATTAGAGCCAAAAAATAAGATGTATACCCTTTCGGCAATTTTACATTCCTGTGAAATTCCTCAAACATTCCTCAAATATCCACCTTCAAGGTATCCCAACACTTCTTGATGAAATTAAAATTGTAGACATCCGATCCCTATGCTTTACTCTAGCTCCTCCATGCTAAATGATTTTGTAAGTTCTGAAAACCGTTCCCTATTTACCTGTTGAAAGCCAACTTCATCCAAAACGGGTCTACTCCATGCCTCCTCTATGAAACACTTTTCAAAATATGTTTTGACCTTTTTAATACTTGCAGGCTCCTCCACCCACAATCCATCCACCAAGAGAGCTACCAACTGATTTTACTTCTTCTCGATTTCACACAAGCATGGAAACAAGCCGTGTTGGCATCACCTTCTTAAAGCCAGTTTTTCCTTGACTTTTGCCGCATCAAACTTTCCTTGTCCCTCATTGCTTGCCATAAATCCGCAAATAACTCCCTCTTGTTAATTACCTCCTCATCTGTGAGACCCATACTTTCGGTCTTCTCATCCATTTCCCCTAGGAGATTTGCTTTGCGTTCTATTTCTTTCCTCAATCTTTCCAAATACTGACCAGTTCCAATTCTTCGATTCTCCTTTGAGTTTTTTTTAATTTTTATTTAACCACAAAGGCCTTCCACTCACTTTGATATGCACTGTTCCAAGAATCTTCAGCTAGCTTCCCAAAACACGGGTGCCTAAGCCAACAATTGTTGAATCTGAATGGCCTCGGTCCCCTATCCAATTTCAACACTATTGGACAGTGATTCGAAACATCCCATTGAAGAGCCTATTGCGAAGTTACTCCCCATACCTC
Source organism: Sophora flavescens (assembly GCA_030762895.1). Classification (NCBI taxonomy): domain Eukaryota; kingdom Viridiplantae; phylum Streptophyta; class Magnoliopsida; order Fabales; family Fabaceae; genus Sophora; species Sophora flavescens. The sequence goes on along the minus strand of CM061063.1, from coordinate 265,249,303 downwards.
AATCCAACTCTCTGATAAGAGAAAGCGATCGAGCCTGCTCATTGCCGTCCCATCGGATTTGTACCATGTGTATTTTTGATAAGCCTCTGGCTTATCTAGTTTTATGACTAGATGAACTAGGGTTTATGTGCCAATTTATTCGAGTTCACTCGTTTTCGCCCAAATTTGCCTTGTTTTGTTCCTAAGTTGGACTTTGACTCGTTTTGCGTCTTTTTGTGTAGTTTTTAGCTTCTTTTGGATAGAATTACGCTTGTGTTTGCTTGTGTTGTTTTCGTGTCAATAAGTGAAGCTCTGAGAATTAAGGAAAGTCAAGAAATAGTGGAGATTGCCATTCTGGAGATTCTCGTCCCGCGAGAGGAAGCTCGCCTCGCGAGAGTTTGAAGACCCGGGAAGACAGAAACCATCACGGCCTACCCGTGATGTATATCACGGTCGTGACCTAAAATCCACACAAGTCAGAGACCATCACGGCCTAGCCGTGATTCACATCACGGGCCGTGAAAAGAAGGCTCGCGTCGCAAGACATCCTTCGCGTCGCGAGGGTTTAAATTCCCGAGGCGCGCCAGAAATGAAGCCGCCACGCCCAGCCGTGATGACCATCACGGCCGTGACGCGTGGCCTCCCTATAAATAAGACAGTGCAGATCAGATTTAGAGGACTTTTGCATCAGAACTTTTTGTAGATTTTTAGAATCCTTATTCTGGGGCTGCGTTCCCCTTTCTCTTTTCTTTTTATTTTACGATGGTGGTTATTTCCGATTGTTTGTCTATGAGCATGAGGAACTAATCCCCTCGTCCGAGGGAACGATGAAGCCACCCATGGCGATGTAAATCCGATATGATGTATGTCTTTCTCCTTTAATTCAATTCTTGTTTTCCAATTCTGATTTGATTGCGTTGATCATATGTTTTGCGTGATTGACTTGTTAAACGTGTTTGAGGCCGAACGGCGATTCGCGTGTTAGAACTTGAATTGGGATCACTAATCGAATATTGCACGAGAGTGAGTAGGAGATTAGTGCAACCTTGTAGGGAACAAGAATTAATCAAATTCGAGATTAGGATTATGAGACCTAGTAAGTAATTAATCCAATCGTCGAATACGTCCTATTGAGCACGACAGTGGATATAGGAGAAATTAGGGGTCCCGGTTGACATTGTAATTGAACTTAGGGAGGAATACATCATCACTTGGGTACTATACATGATTGGGTAGATGGATTTGAGACCTTGGACATTTTAATTTCAGATTTTTAGTTAATTAGTTTAATAGATTGTTAATTGAATTTCGATCCTATTCTCTCTTCTCTCTCTCTCAACCACCTTCTGTAACTTGACCAAACGTATCGGATTTCCCGCGGATTAGTCGAATTGGTAGCCCAATCCCTGAGTTCGACCTCGGTAATTACTTACCGTGTTTCTTTTATTACTTGCGACGACCCGATACACTTGCCGGCGTCACCAACAATTTTCTGCCTAGAAGCGGTACATCTTGCAATTCCATATCGGTCACAAAGCTTTGAAACTCCTCAATCTCCACTATGTCTAAAGAATTCGAGCTTCCCTGCAAGACACCATATACCCTTACCAAAGCCTCCTTTTGACATTCTTAGTCCCCCCATGTTCACTAAAAAGCATCTTTCCTTCTTCATTCCCCAATCTAGACATACTCCTAAAAATCCATCTCCTGAAAAATAAAAGTTGAAAGTACCCTTGAATTCCACAAGCTCAACAGGTTCAAGTTACCTGCCAACGTAGCTCAAATACTTCTGTCTATTTTTTATTTTTGAGTAAAAGCACATACTAGTTTGTGAGAGAGAAAAAAAAATAGATACATATTTGATAACTGAAAAATGAAAAATATTAATTATTATTCACTATTACAAATGTTTGACTTATCCTAACCACCTTAAAAATCATTGATTCCATGATTTGTGATTAATTGTCAGTGTAAAAAATCTTTACACTAACAGTATATACAAATTAAAATCTAAAATTAATGACAATTTTATACTGACAATATATACAAATTCGTTGATATGGTGAATGAATATTATGGTTTATCATGTTGGCATGGTGACACAGGCAGACATAATTTTACGAGGATACTCCGGTTGGAATTCTAGGCGTGCTTTGGAGGTTCTGGATGAAGTTTTCCCCAAGGTACTCAAGAAATCACATGTTAAATGCCTCCTTAGATTATTTTTGTTTTCCTTTTAATTTTTTTCTCTTTATAAAACATTTTGTTTATTTGTTATCATTGAATAATGGCACCTCTTAAAAGAGTCAATAAATTTGTTTTGGTAAACAAAGAGTCATTGAATTGGTCTACACAGAAGAATCTTGCACAGGAACATGACATCCCAAATTTGTCTAGAAGTCATGGCATGGACATGTTCAAATTAAATGTGCATTGTTTTGTTTTTTTGTTTAAACTTAGATTTTCCTTTGCACAATGTGATTACTTTGGTTCTTGCTCAGACTGGGATATGATGAATGACCATTTTGCTTCTTTAACTCAGGATGCTCCTTTGCAACCATCGTTGGTAATTGTCTACTTTGGTGGTATTGATTCTATTCACCCTCATCCATGGCCTTGGCCCTCATGTACCTCTGGAAGAATATGTTGAAAATATGAGGAAGATTGCTAATCATCTAAAGGTATTAACAATCAACATCAAACTTTATCAAGCATTTTAAGCAAGGTTTTAAATTGCGGTCGCGATCGCATCACGGTCACGTTATGTTGCGGATAATTGCGGGAAAATGTGATCGATACGATTATAATTGTGGTCGCGATGCGGTTTCAGCAACTGTCAAAACCAACACGTCATGACTCAGATTCCGATTTAGGATCCAGATTTGAAACATTGATTATAAGTTATTGTTGGGATTTGGACCTTTCTTGAAGAACTATAATGCCTACAATGAAGAGAATAAATGGATGATCCAGTAGATAAATTGTTCTAACACAAATGATGAAAACTGAAAGTAACTAACGATAAATTGATGCAAGAATAAGGAAAGAAAACACCAGAGATTGTTAACGAGGTTCGGAGAGATTCTCCTACATCCCTGGGACTGAATCCGACTGAGAAATCCAATATGAAAGTGATATTACAACTTTAAGAGATCAGCACTGAACTTGAACTTAGCTCACAGCTTGCTCTCACACCTACTATCCCTCTGGTACAAAACAACACAGCTTTCTCACACACTCAGTTATCACACTATGATATATTATCCGATACATGCTAGGCTTTATAGATATAGCCAACACAAAAGGAAACCCTCATAACAGAAAGTTAGTTACATAGATAGCCAAGTCCCAACTAACTAACTAACAAATATAAGAGTGAGCTGCTGATTGATGGGTGCTCGAATTTGCAAGTGAACGGTTTCGTCGTCAAGTAATAAAAAGATCGATCCCATAGAGACCGTGATCTCAAATAACAATTAATTATTAAATCAATTAAACTGGACTATAAAAAGATAAAGATTTGGAAAAGATTTGGTTTTTAAAGGATTAACTAACAAATCAAATATCTAAAAGGAAATCAAACAAAATAGGAAAGTAAATCAAATAGGGGTTTTTCAAATTCAAAAGAGATTTCCAAGAATTGGGTTACCAACAAGACTGCTCATTTTACTAAATTGACTACCCCTCTTGTTAATTATCGAAATTGCTTTGAAGGTGAACTTATCCTAATTAAGTTAATGTTCCCTCTCGGGATACAAGAACCGTGCCCGATTAAACAACACCTACTCTCGTGATAATTGAATTTAAATCGAACCCTTTAAGCCTTGTGACAATTCACTGAACCCTCGAAGGACCGCTTCTAACTCTCGTGATTTAAGTCCTAAGTTCAATCCCTATAGATCCAATACCTAAGTTCACCGCTAGGTTCCTCCTTAGAGTATCTATGATATGCAAATAAGTGTGCACCAAATTCACAAGTAATTCATGCAATAGGAATCAAATCGAAAGAAAATTTAAATTAACAAGAAGTAAAATGTCAATTCATAACATAAAACAAATCTTGGGCATAGCCCTAATCCCTAGAAACAAAAATAACTACTCATGCATTGCCATGTTCATAGCAAGCTTGATTAACAAAAGCATAAAAGAAAACCTAAGAGAGAAGAAGAAATTGGAGAAGAAGAGAAATCCTAGTTTTTGCCTAAGGTAGCAGCCAAAAAATGATCCTATTTTCGAGCCTAATTGCTTTATTTATAGAGTAGGGTAACTTGAATCCCAAGCAATTACAAAATCAGATCAAATCAGGTTTTAAATTCTAGATATTGCGCGTCACAGCCGTGATGGCTGTCACGGCCCACGGCCAGGCCGTAACAGATTCTGTCTTAGAAAACTTGGCACTGATGGCCTGCCACGGCAGTGATGGCCATCACGGCCTGGCCGTGACAGGTTTTGACTTTTGTGTACTTTTCTTTTCAGCCTTGCTCGATCATGGCCGTGATGGCTGTCACGGCTGGGCCGTGATGGCTTGCACGGCTAGGCCGTGATGGGCTCTGTTTGACTCATTTTTCTTACTTTTCAAGCTCCGTCTTCATGCAAGCTCCAACATAAATGAACCCGAGCATTTTAATCCTCAATTCCTGCACACAAACACCACAAAACTGCCTTACCCGTTCCAAGGTGAAAACTATCAAAACACTACCAAAAAAAACCTAATTAGCGACCGAATATTTCGGTCGCTAAACATGATAATTCGGTTGCTATACTGTATAGCGACTGAATTAAGGGGGTAGCAGAAACCCTGGTCGCTAAATGTTTAGCGACCGAACTTATATTTTGTCGCAAATCTGCGACCGATATTTTGATCGCAAAAGTATATATTTTGTCGCCGTATAGTTGGTCGCATACCCAGCTCGCTTAATTTGGTGACCGATATTGGTCGCTATTTCGGTCGCAAATTTTGATTTTCTTTCTTTTTTTTTCATGTAACAATCCTGCCGACCAAATATAGTTTTTCAACTATTACCCCATTGATTTTTAATTTCTGATATAAACAAAATACACCAATATTTTTTTTAAATAAATAGAAAACATAAATATGATGTACTAACGATCCAAAACACCACAGTCAATATGATCAAGAAAACATATACATTAATTAACGCAAGTTTAATAATGGTTTATAAAAAAAAGTTTAATAAGTACTAATTAACGATCAAAACATAAAAATACACCACAGTCAATACGTACTAATCAAAATATCAAAACTCATCAATCTTCCAAAGGGATGAACATGTAGAAACGAGAACCCCCAAGGTACTTAAACTTTGCCAATGCACCAGTGGACAACAAATACAACTCCCTGATACCATTTGTATCTGTTGCAAAATATGGGCGATCCTCGTGGATTACTATATTCCCATTGAACAGATTTATGCTTTTGTCTTCAATAGTCACAACACGCGGTATTTGTTGTCCCCAACGACGGTAGAATGATCGCGGGATTGAAATCAAATCCTGCAAATACACAAGAACAATTTAGTAAATGATTAGTTTATGCCTTAACCATCATTACGTGAATCCGATCGTTAATCTTAAGTTGATGAGATACTGTACCTGGTCTATATGGATGGCTGTCTCAAAATATTTAGTCGGGTCCATTTTCTGATAAAATGATAAGGAAAACAAGTCATATGTCTAAACTTCATCAAGTTATAATAAGAAAAGATGGAAAGATCCATGTAGCATACTAGCATGTTAAAATAGAACAAAGAAATGCAACTTCACATGCAACTTTACAGATTAGCAAACATAGTAGTTTTCAGGAAAGCAGATGCTTTTACGTCGTTTTGAAGGATGGTCATAGAGAGGACTTTTCCTACCGGAAGTGCCTAGATAACCTAGTAAGGATGGTCATCAACAACTATTTCTGAAAAGCTCCATTTCCTAGTGAAACAAATGAGTAAAAAACCAGAGTTGTTTTCATAATATTGTGTACAAAGCTGTTTTCTAATGTGAATAATGTTTTAATGATGACGGCACGTCATGCATGTGCCTGGCAAACTGTGCCTAGCCCTTCATTTTATCTAACCCTATACTTAATCCTTCATTATCTAAGAGACTCGCTTTTGTTGGCTTCAATAAGAGACTTTCTAATTAAGCTTATGGACTTTAAATTAGTAAATGAATATTAACAACAACAAAGTCATGCCATTTACGAACTAATAACACTTTATCAATTAATGCTTATAATGTAAATATATACAAATATGATTCCATAATCATTTCCAAACAAGTTATCAATAGATACATATCAAATTATTCTAATTACATTGATTCATTGTTATTGAAAGATTTTTATTTTAAAGAGAATAAACTATTCTTCATAGCAATCCAAATGTATGAACATGCTCAGATATAAGTACCAGCCTTCAATAAATTTACATCATCAAACAGAAAAGAGATAAGTAGAATTACCAAATGAATCCGATTCAAAATGAGTGAAAAGCTCTCTTGGAATTACAGGCTACAATAATGTTTTTAGATCATTTCATACTCCAACAAAGAATATTTTTTTGTTTACAAAGAAGTTAACAAGAACTTGAAATCCCTAAAACCCTCTTTTGAAATTTTTGAAACAGATTCAGACAAGAACCAACAAATTCATGGATTCCAACCGAATCAAAATACAATACAATCGGAATGCATACACGTACAATACGATATGAAATTATTCACAGCAAGTAAACAGCTGCATCACAGAGGCTATAGATCATACTATTGTGAGATATTCAAAGACATAAATTCAGCCAAGATATGGAAAGATAAACAGACCAGAAATTATAAGTTCCATATTTAATAGAAAACACATCATTAACACAGGGACAATCTTGTTACTGGACATGTTAAACTAGATTGGTCTTCAAACAACTGCCTCAGTATTGGTCATTTGTTTGAACTATAGCCATGAACTATCCATATTTGAAATTGTAGACACCTAGCATAAAACAAATTGAAAATCCATAGCACACATCCTCACTAAGCAATTTAGATGCATTTCACAAAGCAGAACTGAATCTAAATCAAAGACTAAGATGCTGAAATGGAAGGTAATTTCACAGCTAATTCAACAAGAAGCAAACCAGAAGGGTTCTCAGATTAAATTTTCCCGTTAAATTGGTACGTCGATAATCAACAAAAAACCAAAACATGTTTATGTTTCGCAGTCTCACAGGCAGCAATGGCATTCTGTGGCTCAAGTAAACATCAATTCTAATCCCACAGTCTTGACTTTTGATATTTCGATGCATTCAAAAAAAAGTTACAAAAACAGATTTCTCGTGCTTTCTCAATGAGAGCTTCCTAATCCTAATAGGAGTGATTAAATAATGACACATGAAAACAAATGATCATCACAACTCACAACTCACATGAAATACACAAGTAGCTCTTCTCAGTAGTAAGCAATAAAGCAAGCAATGAAATACATACAATCCACAAAATTTTTGAAATGAAACAATGAAGCAAAATAAAAAATGATACATAGAGAGTCCATGCATGGTTACCTCAAGGTAGAGCAGGGAATGCACAAAATGAGGAGAGAAGAGGGTAGGAGGAGCTCTGCGCGTACGTGGTGACCGGAGAGCTGCGTGTTGGTAGCCGGAGTATTGGTTGGCGGCCTGAAACAGGGGGGGAATAAAAACAGAGCAGGAAGCAGAGGGGAAAGGAAGAGAGGAGAGGAAGAGGGAAGAGATGCAAGAAGAGGAGGAGGAGGACGGAGGCTTATCGGAGACGGCGGTGGTGGCGGTGCGCACTGCACGGTGGTGGCGACGGTGACCCGATGATTGGCGGCCTGAACGCGAGGGAGAAGAAGATGGGTGAGGAAGGAAGAGATGGCAGAAATGAGGAAGAAGGGAAAGATTTCACGATTTTATGGATTTATAATTTGGCGACCGAAATAATAAGTCGCTAAATCGGTCGCCAATCACTTAAATAAAAAATGGTCGCTAAATTCGGTCGCGGGATGAGTTAATTTGAAAATTGAATTCATAAATTTAGTGACGGAGTTTTAAATCGGTCGCTAACACGCGCGATTTTAATTTTTTTACGCGCCGTTTAGCGACCGAATTAATATCGGTCACAAATGTAAATAAAATTTAACCGTTGCATTTAATTCGGTAGCTATTTCGATCGCTAAGAATACATAAAATTTCTGACTTTCAACCGTTACATTTAATTCGGTCGCTATTTCGGTTGCTAAGAAGGCATACAATTACTGACTTTTAAGTTCCTTTATTTATGGACGGAAATAGCGACCGATAACCCTGCTACGCTCTATTTCGGTCGCTATTTCGGTCGCAGTATTATCTCTAATCAGTCCTTCATGTAGATCCTACAATCGGTCGCCATTTCGGTCGTAAAAAGCAACCGAAAAATTCGGTCACTATTTTCGGTCGCTAAACAACCTTTTTTTTTTGTAGTGAAAATCAAATTAAAAATGCCTAAACTACATGAAAATGCATGCAATATGATAAAGAGATATGAGGTGTAATCACACTCATCACTTATGCGAATTGGGCCAGGGAACAAAGTGTTATTGGGCCAAGTCTTATGTGCCATATTGCAACAAATCTCCACCTTGGCACAGATAGGCTTGGCTTCTTGAATTTCTCATATGCAGATTCCTTTGTCCAAAATTATCACCAGGCAGACTTGATTTGCAACAAATCCAAACAATGTTTGAATTTGCTAATGGTGACAAGCTTGGTGAGCATGTCTGCAGGGTTGTCACTGGTATGCACTTTCACCACTTCAACATATCCTTTTTCAACTATGTCCCTGATGAAATACATCATTATATATGTATGCTTAGTTCTTTCATGATACATCTGATTTTTGCACAAATGAATTGATGATTGACTATCACAATGAACACAAATAGATTTCTGATTTAATCCCAATTCCCTGACTAGACCTTGTATCCATAGAGCTTCCTTTATAGATTCTATCAATGCCACATATTCTGCTTCTGTGGTTGAGAGAGCTACTATGTGTTGTAGAGATGCCTTCCAGCTGATAGTGTTTCCAAACAAGGTGAACACATAACCTGAAAGTGATCTTGTTTTGTCGAAGTCTCCTACATAATCTGAGTCCACAAAACCTTGGACTTGATGAATTGGATCCTTGCTTCTGCAGTACACTAAACGAGTTTCCTGTGTGCCTCTGAGATACCTTAACACCCACTTGACAGCCTGCCAATGCTCTTTACCTGGATTTCCCATGAACCTGCTAGCGACACTCACAGCATGAGAGATATCAGGCCTGGTACATACCATTGCATACATTATGATACCAATGACATTTTCATAGGGAACCTTCATCATGGCTTCTTTATCTTCCATTTCCTCTGGAGATTGTGTTGATGAGAGCCTAAAATGTGCAGTCAAGGGAATGCTTGTAGGCTTTTCATCATTCATATTGAACTTCTGTACTACTTTGCTGAGATAGCCTCTTTGAGAGATGTTCAATTCACCTTTGTCCCTTTTTATGATTATCTCCATTCCAAGGATTTTCTTGACTGCTTCTACGTCTTTCATTTCATATTCCCTTTTGAGTTGTCCCAGCAAGTCAATTTGAACCTTATCCTTACAAGCCAGTAGCATATCATCAACATATAAGAGAAGATATATATAGGTACTGTTTGATAAAAGTTTAAAATAAACACAACAATCAAAACTGCTCCTAGTATTTTTCTGTTTTTGTATAAAGGAATCAAACCTCAAATACCATTGTCTTGGTGATTGCTTTAGGCCATAAAGAGATTTCTTCAAGTGACAAACCCAATCTTCCTTCCCTTGAACCTCAAAACCACTTGGTTGTTGCATTAGAATAGTCTCCTTCAGTTCACCATGTAGAAAAGCTGTTTTGTCATCTATTTGTTCCAAGTCCATGTCATAGTGAGCTACCATTGATAGGATTATTCGAATTGAGGAATGTTTAACCACTGGAGAAAAGATTTCATTGTAATCCACTCCCTCCTTTTGTGTGAAACCTTTTGCAACAAGTCTAGCTTTGTACCTTGGTGCTTCAACTCCAGTAATTCCATCTTTCCTTTTGAAAATCCACTTGCTTCCCACTATCTTTGTGTCTTTAGGCTTTGGAACCAAAATCCAAGTGATGTTCTTCTCAAGTGAACTAAGTTCCTCTGTCATAGCTAGTATCCATTTTTGAGTATCTTTGCTCCTTACGGCTTCTACATATGATCTTGGTTCATCATTGCTGACTTCCTCGGCAGCTTGCAGTGCATAACAGATCATGTCAGCATAGCCATATCTTTGAGGTGCTCGGATGTTCCTTCTGGCCCTATCTCTTATGAGATTATAGTCCCGAGCTGCTGCTTGATCTCCATTTGTTAAGTCATCATCTTTTACATGATCAGTTTCAGTAGACTAATCATTTATTGGTTGAGTGTCTTTGTCTCCTGTTGGCTCCACCTCAAGTTCAAACCTCTCCAAGTCCCTTTGATCAATGACTTGATCTTGAGTACTTCTTAAGGATTTGTATAGGTCTGTCTCTTGGAAGGTGACATCCATGCTAATAATGTATTTCCTCCCCTCTGGACACCAAATCCTGAAACCCTTGACACCATTTGGATAGCCAACAAAGTATCCCTTCCTTGCTCTTGGAACCAATTTCCCTTCATTTACATGGTAATAGGCAGCACAACCAAAAAACTTTAATGAGCTATAGTTTGCAGGTTTACTTGTCCACATCTCTTGAGGAGTTTTAAGATTGATTGCAGTTGAAGGACTCAGATTGATCAGGTAGCAAGCTGTATGAATGGCTTCTCCCCAGAACTTTATAGGCATGCCTTCATTTGACAGCAAGCATCTCATTCTTTGCTAATAATGCATTTCCTCCCCTCTGGACACCAAATCCTGAAACCCTTGACACCATTTGGATAGCCAACAAAGTATCCCTTCCTTGCTCTTGGAACCAATTTCCCTTCATTTACATGGTAATAGGCAGCACAACCAAAAAACTTTAATGAGCTATAGTTTGTAGGTTTACCTGTCCACATCTCTTGATGAGTTTTAAGATTGATTGCAGTTGAAGGACTCAGATTGATCAGGTAGCAAGCTGTATGAATGGCTTCTCCCCAGAACTTTATAGGCATGCCTTCATTTGACAGCAAGCATCTCATTCTTTCCAATAGTGTCTTGTTCATCCTCTCTGCCAATCCCTTTTGCTGAGGTGTTTTTCTATCTGTCTTGTGCCTGTAAATGCCATGCTCTTTGCAGTAATTAGAAAACTCTTCTCCATAAAACTCTACGCCGTTATCCGTTCTCAAATTCTTGACCTTCTTCTCAGTTCTGTTCTCAACCATAGCTTTCCATTCCTTGAATGCTTCATTTTTGCTCTTTAAAAGATATATCCAAACCTTCCTGCTATAGTCATCAAGAAAGAGAATAAAGTACCTGTTGCCTCCATGAGAAGGAATCCTAGAAGGCCCCCACAATTCATTGTGCACATAGTCTAGGACCCCTTTTGTGCAGTGCCGACCTGTTGAGAACTTCACCCTGTGCATCTTTCCAAACACACAGTGTTCACAAAATTCCAAGTCACCTATTTTGTCTCCACATAGCACACCAAGATTTCCAAGGACCTGCAACCCTCTGATACTGACAAGGCCTAGCCTCTTATACTACAAGCTTGTCTTGTCCGTGCTTGAGGTCACAGCAGCTACACTTCCTGTTATAGCATGACCTTTCAGGATGTAGATGCCATGCTCTATGATTCCTTTCATAACCCCAAGAGCTCCTTTGATGACTTTCATAACTCCTTTCTCTGCCTTGTAACAGCAACCTGATTCTTCTAACATTCCTAGAGAAATGAGGTTTCTCTTAAGATCAGGGACATGCCTTACTCCAGACAAGATCTTCTCAGTTTCATCATCGAATTTCAACCTGACTGATCCGATGCCAACAACACTGCATACTGTATTGTTTCCCATAACTACCTTGCCTCCATCTGTCATCTTGTAACCAAGAAGCCAGTCTTTTTTAGGTGTCATGTGGAAAGAACACCCTGAGTCCAGAACCCAGTCATTCCCTGTGATGCTAGTTGTAGCCATCAAGACATAAGCACTTTCATAGCCATCTGAGGCTATTGAGACACTTCCAACATCATCATCAGTATCATTCTTCTTCTTCTTGTATTTCCTGTCAGGACATTCCTTTTTGAAATGCCCTTCCTTTTTGCATAAGAAGCATCTCTTCTTGGACTTGTCTTTGTCTTTCTCCTTGGACTTGAACTTATTCTTCTGTTTTGAGCCTTTCTTGTCGGTTTTTCCTTTCATGAACAGTCCTTCTCCACTGCTTTCCTCTTTGCCCTCAGTTTTTTCTTCAACTCCTTTGAAATTAGAGCTGACTGGACATCTTCCATGGACAGAATATCTTCCATATACCAATGTGTCACATAAGTTTTCATATGAGCTTGGCAATGAATTTATAAGCAGTGATGCTTGATCTTCATCATCTACTTTCACATCAATGTTCTCAAGATCTATAATAATCTTGTTGAACTCATCCATATGATCTTCAATTGTCCTCCCGACTTGCATCTTGAAGGTGTACAATCTTTGTTTCAAGTAGAGCCGGTTTGATAGAGATTTTGTCATGTATAGATGCTCTAGTTTGAGCCATATTGCAGCTTCTGTCTTCTCCTTTGAGACCTCTCATGATACTTTATCTCCAAGACTCAAGATTAGATCACCTTGTGAGCCTTATCCATCTTTCCTTTCTTTTATGTCTCGAGAAAGAGTAAGTGGTAAACTCCTTTCTCCTTGCAAGGCTTCCCGAGACCTTGTTGAACAAGGAAAGCATTCATCTTGAGTCACCACAAACCAAAATCATTTTTCCCATTGAACTTCTCCAAATCATATTTGGTTGATGCAATGCCTTCAAGAACCGCAAAACCCGAGCTCTAGATACCAGTTGTTGGGATTTGGACCTTTCTTGAAGAACTATAATGCCTACAACAAAGATAATAAATGGATGATGCAGTAGATAAATTGTTCTAACACAAATGATGAAAACCGAAAGTACCTAAAGAAATATTAATGCAAGAATAAGGAAAGAAAACAACAGAGATTGTTAACGAGGTTCAGAGAGATCCTCCTACGTCCCCGTGACTGAATCCAACTAAGAAATCCAATATGAAAGTGATATTACAGCTTTAAGAGATCAGTACTGAACTTGAACTTAGCTCACAGCTTGCTCTCACACCTATCACTATCCCTCTGGTACAAAACAACACAGCTTTCTCACACACTCAGTTATCACACTATGATATATTACCCAATACATGCTAGGCTTTATAAATATAGCCAACACAAAAGGAAACCCTCATAACAGAAAGTTAGTTACATGGATAGCCAAGTCCCAACTACCTAACTAACAAATATAAGAGTGAGCTGCTGATGCGAATTGGGCCAGGGAACAAAGTGTTGTTGGGCCAAGTCTTATGTGCCATATTGCAACAGCTATAATACTAATTTGTTCACTCGAGAATAGAATAGTACTATATATAAATAGTATAAAGCTCTTAGCCTCCTACCATGTGTGGATTTATAGCAGATAGTCTTACCTTAAATTTCCCATTAAGCCTTATAACTTTTTACTGCATGTGCAAAATGGTTTTTTTTATATTTTATTTTTCTTATATTTTTTCTGATGCAAAGTTTGACACAAATCATATTGCATGTTTGTCAGAGTCTATCAAATCATATTTGTCTTATAAATAATAATAAAAAGCTTCACACGCAAGTATGCTCTCATATGTTTCTATTCCTACCAATATTATATTGGTCCGAATGGAACTAGACTCGACTCCATTGAGCAAGATCTCGAATTCGAGTATTGTGGATGGAAAAACATGGTTGAGAGGGGAGACCACACTAAAGGAGACCGGCCAGGTTACCCAGTGGAGAATAGTCATCATGGCGCGTGGATATATACTTTATCATAGACTCACAGTAATCAAGAAAAAAAAATGTTCCTGTTCCTAAATTGACAAAAAGTTCAAATCTGCATTTCCTTCATTTGATTCCTTAGGGATGGAATTCATCTGTCAGCTGAAGGAAGCAAGGTAGTGGTGAAGGAAATATTAAAGGTCCTAAGAGAAGCAGAGTGGAAGCCTAGTCTGCATTGGATGTCAATATGGCAAATGAATATGCAGAAGATTCACCATATTACTCATGGAACAACCACTATAAATGTGTCACACATGTTCTCTAAGAAAATTTGCAATGGGATTTATAGAACTATATATTTGGATGTTGCATGGATTGAATGAGGCTCTATTCCGAAGAGCCGTTGAGCCACAGTCACATAAGTGCATGGATTTTGCACTTTGCTATTGGCAAAATGTGTTTCTCATATGCTCAAAAATAATTACAAAATTTATGTTGGTGCTTGAAGTCCCTGTACCCTACCTCTGTTGGGGATGTTGTGATATATGAACTTGTGATTCAATTTGTTTTACTCAAATGTATATATATTTAGTTTCCTTTCGTCTGAAAATATAGACTTGCGAGTAATTGTTTATATTAAGATGTAATTTATCCTTCTTTCCTCACATTTGATCATTTAAAAAAAAATAACCATTATTCAGTCCGTTAACAAGAGCGTACTGATCAATGTTATATAGAATCTAAATTTCGAGGTAATAAAATAAAGTCCTATTCACGCATAATTCAGATAAAATATAAAAATATGCAAGACAGTGCAGCTTGTGTTCAAGTGAAAATATGAATATAACCCTTTTAATGTTAAGAGTTCTGTTATTTGTTTGGGAAATGGTTTACATACATTAGACCGTGGTCTCCAAATCAGGTTGCTATTGACAGAGCAATTTGGCTGAAATTTTTGGGGGCACCAGCTCATGTTTGGGGTGAAAACTTTTTCAAGCAACTTGCACAGATGGTAGGGACTTTCATCACTCTAGATGAATCTACTAGGGACAATTGTTCAGAAACTGGTTGAGATGGAGAATAGGGACGGAGAGAATTGTAATAAGGTCTTTTTGGTAGGTGAGCATGTGGTTTCCCAATGAGAATAGCATCATTTAACATCAGGGGGTTGGGGGGAGAATAAAGAAAAATGCAATCAGAAACTTAATAAGATCTGAGAAGATTGAGTTTCTCGGTCTACAAGAAACCAAAATGGAGGTTGTTGATTCATTCGTATGCCAGAATATTTGGGGATGTCCAGAATTGGAGTGGTGTTTCAAGGAAGCAAATGGCTGATCGGGAGGGATGATATGTATATGGGATAAAAGAATTTTTGCTGCGCAACAGGTCCTGAAGAGGGATAGTTATCTTGTACTCAAAGGAACTTGGGGTGATAATCAGGTTCCATGTACCACCATCTTCAACATCTATGCGCCTTGCAGCTTATTGGTAAGAGAAGTCTTTGGGAGGAGATTAAAGTAATTAGGCTGAATGACCCGAGCTCAGCTTGGTGCTTAGCAGGAGATTTTAATGCAGTCAGAAACACTTCAGAGAGAAGGGGATTATCAAGCTAGTCATTGAATGGGGAAACGGTTGATTTTGTCAACTTCATTGAGGAGCTAGAACTTAATGATTTACCTTTTGCTGGAAGAAAATATACATGGCACAGAGCAAATGGAACATATATGAACAGGTTAGATAGATTTTTATTATCGGACGAGTGGTAATCAGAGTGGCAAGATCTGACCCAATGGGGTTTGAAAAGAACAGTGTCCGACCACTGTGCTATCATTTTGAAAACATCTATAAAGGATTGGGGACCAAAGCCCTTCAGGGTGCTAAATAGCTATCTGGAACATAGTGATTTTGAAGCAATGTTTGAGAGATAATGACAACTATTGGACATTCAGGGTTGTGGTTCATTTGTTCTAAAAGAGAAAATGAAAAAAAAAATGAAAATTGTGAGAGATTTCCAAAATAATGGAAGTCCAAGACACCAAGTTGGAAAGAGGTTGAAGGACACCAATAGGTGTATCTCTTCATGGCTTTCAAATCTTTCCTAATAGGTGTGTTTTTTCATTATTAAATGTATTCATTCATCAAGTGTACATTCATGAAAGGTTGCAATCATTCTTTCAAATACATGAAAGTTTATTTCATTCACCAAGAGGCATAAGTTGGTCTATAAATAGAACCACTTGTGCATGCAAAATGATGTCTGAAAAAATGGGCTAAATTTCTGCAAGCCAAATCACTTCCTTTCTTCCCTTAATGCGCAGAAAGAATTAAGGAAACTATTATTCTGTAAAATGCCATTGACGATACGCTTGGTTTAGGGTGTGCAAACCAAACCAAGGTTCTCCATTGTATCCTGAAGGGGATTCGCCGATTATACCTGTTGCATCCAATCTACGAGGAGAGATTGGTGGAGGCGAATCGAACCTAAAGCCTAGTGTTCTTACACGCCTTGGAGGGTGCGCATGTCACTTGTTTTTCTCTTCTTTGTTGCAGACCAGACCCCACATTTTCTAACAAAAATTGTACTGAAGAGTTTGCACTCAGGTTCCTTCGGAAATGTTGAAGACAGACTGCATATTGTCTTAGAATAAATAAAGTTAATTGATGATAGAGGCAAACTTATCGGCTTCTCTGATGGTGATGTACAAAATAGAAGAGATCTATTTGAACAAATGTGGAGCTTATCCAGAGTCAAAGAATATGTGACCCTCCAAAAGTCCAGGATAAATTGACTGAGAATGGGAGATGCTAACTCATCTTTTTTCCATGCTTTTGTGAACAAGAGAAGAAGGGAAAATGCGCTTCGTGGGCAATGGGTGGAAGGATTATGGGTTGAGGAGCCGAATGGGGTAAAAGAATGCATCTTCAATCATTATAAAAATCGGTTCGGCAAGGAGTGCAGTTACAGGCTGACATTGGATGGGATTAATTTCAAAAAAATATATTTATGGGTGATGCCAAAATGTTGACTGCAGGATTTTCAAAGGAAGAAGTAAAAGCTATGGTGTGGGATTGTGAAGGAAATAAGAGCCCGGGACAAGATGGCTACAACTTTAGTTTTATAAAGAAGTGCTGGAAATTTCTTGAAGCTGATTTCTGTAAGTTGGTGGGTGATTTCCATAGTTCTGCAAGGTTGGATGGAGGGTGCAACGCCTCATTCCAAGTTATAATTCCAAAAAAGGAGAGCCCGGTAGGTTTAAATGACTTTAGGCCAATCTCTTTAGTTGGGTGTTTATATAAAGTGATTGCTAAGTTGTTGGCGGCAAGATTGAGCAAGGTAATGGACTCAATTATCTCTAAAAACCAGACCGCTTATCTAAAATGGAGGAACATACTTGATGGAGTGGTGATTTTAAATGAAGTGATTGATTTCGCTAAGAAGAACAAACCGTGCTTGGCTTTTAAAGTGGACTTCAAGAAGGTGTACGATAAGGTGAGTTGGGAATTTTTAGATTACATGTTTCTTAGAATGGGCTTTGAACCAAAATGGTGATATTGGATATCGTCGTGTCTTGCTTCTAGTTTGGTTTCAGTACTTGTAAATGGAAGCCCAATGTGATTTCCGGTTTAGGGTTTTATGAATCGTCCCACGAACGAATTTGGTATGGAAAGAGGACTCCGACAAGGAGATCCAACAACACCTTTCTTGTTCCTGATAGTGGCTGAGGGTTTACACGGGCTAATCAAAAGTGCAGTGGGGAGGAACATTTTCAAAGAGTTTATGATTTCGGGTGGAGATGAGGAGTTCAGAATCTCACATGTTCAATACGCAGACGACACGATGTTAATGGGTGATTTCTCGATTGAAAATGTAAGAGCGATGAAAGGAATCCTTAGGAATTTTTAACTTACTTCTGGATTAAAGGTGAATTATCATAAGAGTCGCTTGTTTGGGATAAAGGTGAACCATGGCTTTTTGGAGCTGGCAGCGAACATCCTTAACTGCAGAATTGGATCACTACCATTCAAATTCCTTGGAATTCAGGTTGCTGCAAACCCGAGAAGGATGGGAACATGGCTGCCAATTATCAATAACATCAAGAAGAGGCTTCACGGATGGAGGAACAAATACTTATCATTTGGGGGTAGGATGATCTTACTTAACGCCGCCTTATCCAACATTATACACTCTTTCTTTCTACAAGGCGCCTAAGAAGGTAATCGAAAAAATCATTCATTTACAGCGCAATTTCTTGTGGGGGGGTAGTGAGGAGTGTAGAAAGATTTGTTGGGTTAATTGGGATTTGGTTTGTAAAAAAAGAAAGGAGGGGGGTTTGGGCATTAGAGATATTGGTTATTTCAACTTAGCCCTTTTAGGAAAATGGCGGGGGAGATTTTTTAATGAATCGGGTTCTCTGTTGGTAAGACTCCTTAGAGTTACGTACAGGTCTACGAATATGTGGGAAGGTAGGTGGCTGAAAAAACAAGGGATGGTAGGTTGGTTTCTCTCCGGTGGGGGGATTTGGGAAGGTTAGAAGGGGTTGGTTCGGGTAGGGTAGATTGGCTTTCAAATGGGATTAGCAGGAAATTAGGAAGTGGTGAATCAATTCTGTTTTTGCATGACAAGTGGGTGACACCTACCCCACTATTACAAATGTTTGGAAGACTGTTCAGTATTGCTCTGGCCAAGGAAGCAACCATGCTAGCTTAGGTGAATGGAGGCAAGGAATTTGGCAGTGGAAAATACCATGGCACAGGAGTTTCTTCTCTTGGGAACAGGAGGCTCATAACAGGCTACTAGAGTTAATTGAGGAAAAAACCAGCAGCTAATTTGGAAGACACAGGGTCTTGGAGGCATACTGCAGATTCAACTTTATCGGTGCAATCGGCATACAACTGTATAACCAGTGCTGATGGTATCATTACAGTCTTGGGCTACAAGATGTTATGGGAAAATACGGTTCCTTTAAAAATAAGAGCGTTTTGCTGGAGGGTGGCTTGGGATAGGATACCGACATTTGGTAACCTGGTGAGGAGAGGGGTCTCGTTTCAAACTGGTTCAACGAGTTACAAATTCTGCCGTGGGACAGAAGAGTCTACCCTGCATTTGTTCCTAGGCTGCAATTTCTCTTATGCTATTTGGATGCAAATTTATAACTGTTTTGGGATCCAAACTACTTTTGCAGGTGACTTTTTAGCCTTGTTACAGCAGCACATAGGTCTAGTTCCGGGGCTGGAAAACAAAAAATGTGCAGGTTTGGTTCGCGATCATTTGGAGCATTTGGCTACATAGGAATGACATAGTATTCAAACAGGGGACTTTTGATTTTACAAAGGTGACTGACTTGGTATTTATCAAATTGTATGGACCTGGTGCATGGGATTCTTAAGGTCTGGTTGTTTTTCATTTTTGGATTGGAGCTTAGACCCGAAATTATGCTTGGAAATGGCTCCTTAGATTCTGCTACTGTTTTGACTACTTCACTATCCATTGTATATTGAGTTTTTCTGAGATATCTTCCTAGACATATATCCTATAAAAACTTGATTGGCTCTATGTTGGGGTAGGACATTTCGCAGGTGCATTTGAAAAAGCTTCGGCTAGGGGCATATATACTATGTAATTATTCTTAATTTTCTCTGTATATGGGTTTGGGGTACCCTTAGTACTCCACTTGTATACAATTTCGTTGGCTTTCCAAAAAAACACACTATATTTTGACTCTAACACCCTTGTTTATATTCTTTTTTCCTTTGACTAAAAATGGAAAAACAACTATGAAAGGGAAGTAAATGCTATACTAATAAAACTAAGGGATAAAGCATATCAAAATACTACTCCATTCGGTCCACAATATAAGAGATAAATGGAGTATTTTTTTGTCAAAAATATAAGAGACATTCATCAATTTTCACATATTTTAAATGTTAATTTTCAATATTACTCTTATTTATAATACGTTTTATATTTACGAGGTATAACAAATCTCCACAAAGGGTATTTTTAGAAATTTATATAAGTATTAATTACAATCACCCCATTTCAATACACTTCATTGGTCTGTGTGTTTTATATTTTTCTCTCTTATATTGTGGACTGAAGGGAGTATAAAAGGAATAATAACTCACTCAAAAATGGCCAGCTAGATTATCAAATATAATGTGAAAAGAAAATTGGGCCTGTCAAATTCGGCTTGAATATATTTCTGATTCCAGAGACTTCCAAGGAGCAAACGCAAGCCTAAGGTGTGTATATTTTCCATTTAGAGAGGTAATAAACATAACATACAATACTCCTTTTATAAATCTCAAATTCTAGACCTTAATTTGTATGTCATAGGAAAAAGAAAATTTTGGCCTTGTTTCAGCAGTCACAACCGATACATCAAGCACCTGATATAACCAAACAAATTTCAACTACTACTCAGTAACAAACCATGTGTGCTGTTCTTTAAATTGTTATTCCACATATTAAACATATTAAGCATATTATTAATTCCATTTCAGTTCATTTTTGTTTATTTGTGGTATTTTAGATTTAGGACATCCATTCATGAGATAATAAATGTATTCAAAAATCCTTTCCTTATTTTTCTACTTTCCACTATTTGTAATAAACCTTGTGAAATTTGTCCTTTGGCAAAGCAACATTAGACTTCTCTATGATATTGTTCAGATGGATATTTGGGGCCATTGGCTATTTCTTCTTTGCATGGTTGTAGATAATTTTATTTTGACCATTGTGGAAAATAAATCAAGATACATGGACATGATTCTATTCTATATGTTGATTGATGCCTCTAAATCAATAATATGAAGGTTGTTAGTTAGTTAGGCATAACTAACTTGGATCCTAAAGCTTCACAATGACTGACTACATCAAGACTCGCATGGATTGATGACTTGTCAAAGCTATTAATGATTGGTTGTATTAGTCAATAAATACATATCATTTAATAGGTGATGAAAGCATTAGTGACACAATGTAATGTGTGAAAAGAAGAGAGGGATTTGAGTGTGAGGCAATACTATCTTGAGGGAGAAGATCATGGAGTGATTTGTGAGAGATGAGAAAGGTGTATAGAAGTATAAATGTCAATCTTGGGGTAGTTCTTGGGAGGTAACATGTGGAAGACATGGGAGGCAAGACTATAAAGATTGTGGGAGGTTTCTATTGTAAAGCACTTGTATCTCTGTGATCAAGATAGTGATGGGGAGAAGAAGATTCATTGTGCCCTCTCCCTTGGACGTAGGCCACAATGGCCGGACCACTAAAATCTCGTTGTTCATATTCTTTTACCTCTTTTCTTCGATTAGTTTTCCATTGTTCTTTATTATTTTTATTTGCTTATTTCTCGGTAATGTTCTTGTATTTTGTTTTTTATGTCCGATGTGTTTCGTGGCATGACTCAAGCTCCTAACAAGTGGTATCAAAGCCACTTTCGATATTGGGAACAACAAGACCCAACAAATGGTGTCGCCTATGCGACTGCACAAAGCAAGGACTGTGAGAGCAAATAGGGCAAGAACCAGAGAGGTTGTAATCGATGCACCATAATCGATTATGAGGTGAATCAAGAACGCCGAAAAGGAAATTGAATTGAGAAGGAGAAAAGAAAGGGAAACTGGAAAGATGGAAATTGAAGCTTGTGTAGAGAGTATATTCAATTTCATTTTTCAGATTAGTTTCATTTTTCTTCTAAATTTCCTTGTTATGGTTCTTTTCTGGTTGGGGCTGCTGTGTGTTATTGTTGAAACAAGTTGTTGGAAATGGCACAAATCAGAGAGGCAGATGGCGTAAGGAAGCGGCTCGCGAAGGTGGGACATTTCAGGGCGGTGACGTGGTGCAGCGGCACACGGTGGCTATGTGCGGTGGTCCTTTGCAGATCTGCGTGTGGTACAAGACAGCGGCTACGATGGTGTTTCGGGTGGAGTATGGATGAGCGATGTGGAGGTTTTCGCGGTGTCTCATGGTGGTACTCTTCTTGGTGCATCCGGAGAAGGAACAAAATCTTGGAAGAAAAACGGTGGTGTTGTGTCTGATGGAACTGAAAGTTCCATTTGTCTGAGTTCTGTGTCTGGTCCTGAGGAAGAAGACGATGTTCGTTGTTTGTTTCAAGGAAGCATTTTGGGTTAAGATAAATATTTCCGCGGTTGATTATTTACACAATGGTTGATGTGGCCAAGATTATTTACACAATGGTTGATGTGGCCAAGTGTTAAGGTGCTGGAGGTGGAGGCAATAAGTTACGAGTATGAATCAGTGTTTCTGTAATTTGACAGTTTTATTTTTTAAATAAAATGTTTTAAAGAAAAAATTATTCAAAAAGTGCAGCTACGGGATTCGAACCATGGAGATTGTGCATGCTCAATGTAAGGACCAAGGTGGTGACCACCAGGCTAGCGAGGCTGCTGTGTAATTGACTGCTGGAACAACATGGAAGCAAGTTTGGCTTATGTTGAAAGTGTGAAAAAAAGGTACACTCGGAAGCTCGATAACTCAATGGAATGATTGGATTCTTCGGAGCATAAGTGGGAGAGCACAACATTGATTCTTGGTTTGAACTCATATTCCCTCATTTAGAGTCAAGGTGGAGAATTGTTGATTAATGCCTCTAAATCAATAATATGAAGGTTGTTAGTTAGTTAGGCATAACTAATTTGGATCCTAAAGCTTCACAATGATTGGCTACATCAAGACTCACATGGATTGATGACTCATCAAAGCTATTAATGATTGGCTGTATTAGTCTATAAATACATATCATGTAATAGGTGATGAATGCATGAGTGACACAATGTAATGTGTGAAAAGAAGAGATGGATTTGAGTGTGAGGCAATACTATCTTGAGGGAGAAGATCATGGAGTGACTTGTGAGAGATGAGAAATGTGTATAGAAGTAGAAATGTCAATTTTGGGGTAGTTCTTGGGAGGTACCATGTGAAAGACAAGAGAGACAGGACTAAGAAGATTGTGGGAGGTTTCTATTGTAAAACACTTGTATCTCTGTGATCTAGATAGTAGGGGAGAAGAAGACTTGTTGTGCCCTCTCCCGTGGACGTAGACCACAATGGCTGACAACTAAAATCTCGTTGTTCATCTTCTTTTATCGCTTTTCTTCAATTAGTTTTCCATTGTTCTTTATTGTTTTTATTTGCTTATTTCTCGATAACGTTCTTGTATTTTGTTTTCTATGTCCGATGTGTTTCGTGGCATGACTCAAGCTCCTAACACTATAGTATATATGAAGCAAAATTATTTGACAATCAGACAAGTTTACATCTTTAATTTTATTTTTCCTTTTTAAATGTGGGACAACATTGGATTCTGAGAATGACCCCTTACTTGCCTTTTATTATTATTATTAGAAAATATATGCAAAGAAATAAGCAACCAATTTTTTATTTTTATTTTTTTGAGCCTTCAAGAAAATCCTAAAACTAAAGACAAGACAATAGTTAAAATCTACTTAATCTGGATCTAATTATAAAAGTAAAAAAAAATTAAATTCATATTTATTAAGAAAATTAGTTAAGTTAGTTTAATTATCTTGATTTGTGTAAAAAAGTGAGTTAATTGTCTAGGAATATACAATGATCCTCAAAAAGTAAATGAAGAATTGGTTTGATTGGTTAATTTTATTAA
Organism: Sophora flavescens; assembly: GCA_030762895.1. Lineage (NCBI taxonomy): Eukaryota > Viridiplantae > Streptophyta > Magnoliopsida > Fabales > Fabaceae > Sophora > Sophora flavescens. The sequence goes on along the minus strand of CM061063.1, from coordinate 265,225,711 downwards.
TTTTTACAATAATAACATTTAATGGTGATAACTTAATTGATTTTTACTTATATTTGAGTCCAAAGAATGTAGCTACTTTTTTACTTATATTTAGGTCCTGAAGGAATATTCAAAACCGCTACACGTGACACATGCAACATAAGAAAACAAGGAGCCCTAACAATACCATCTTCAACACACTTCCAACACATTTCTTGTTATTGGTTGAAATTTATGACTGTTCTATTATTTTGAAAATGGGTCTCATTTAAATTTTGTAATAATCACGTAAATTTCAACTAATAAGATAATGTGTTAAAGAATATATTGCTAACATTTCTTTAAATGATCAGATATATTAAAAAAAGCTAACCGGATTGATCGGACCCGGATTTGGTGCAGTCACAAAAGTGGCTGCATTAAATCCGAACTCGTGAATTATTTTAGGAGAATGTTAATAAGTGTTCTTAGGATATTGTTTAAGAAATCAAAGGAGAAAATATTGTATGGAAATATGTGTATTTAGTATTTCGAAAAATATTATACTTAATTTTTCAATATAATTTTTTTTATATAAATTCTTTGGATTTTTTTTTAATATATAAATATATTAAAACAAAAAAAATCGTCTTCATTTCCATCACCGTCACATCAGCAACTGCAGCAAATTTGGGAAAATCCCAACTGCTCCAAATCCTGGTCCGGATCGATCAAGTCCTGACAACAAACAAAGTAGTATATACGTACAACCGGTTGTCTCTGCTGTGGCTGGGTGTGGTCCGTGGGGTGTGTTAGGGGTAACGGGTACCAGAAGAGGTGGGAGAAGAGAAGGCGATGGGGTGTATAAGGAGAGGTGGGTATTTAATAGAGAGGTGAGAGAATTAAATAGGATAGGTATGATAGTTAAAAGCATTTAAAATGTTGCAGGAGAGGGCAGACCCAATAGTTGGATGAAATTAAATTGGATGAAAGGCTCGTTATGGAAAAAAAAAAAGGAAAAATATTACTCAGGTGGAAGAATTAAATAAGGTAGGTATAAAACTTAAAAGCATTTAAAATGTTGCAGGATAAGGTAGGTATAAAAATTAAAAGCATTTAAAATATTGCAGGACAAGGCAGACCCAACAGTTAGAGGAAAATTAAAAGCATCTAACCCAACAGTTGGATGAAATTAAATTGGATGAAATTCTCATTCGTCTTCTTTATGCAGTATAGTCAGCTGTTAATCAAAACATATTTCATCGGTTTGTTGGATCTGTTACAGTGGGTTTACCATGTCCAGCTGCCATTTTAAAGATATAGAAAGACCAATAATTTTTTAAATAATTCACGATTCAATCTGTGTTTATATATATTGGCCGGCATGATAATCATGCTTACATATCTTAATTCAGTAATATACCTTGTCAGTGCAAGCAAAAAAAAATTGCACTTATAGCAACTAATATTTTAATATACGTGGCTTTATGTTGATAATTAAGCGAAATAAATAATAATTATATTGATTTATTAAGATTCTATTGGATGTATATATAAAAAAATTATTTATTGTATTGATAATAAATAAAAATTAAACTCTTTCTGCAGAAAGTTTTGGGTTTTTTTTTTTCTTTGGTATTATATTCTCATAAATAAAGTAGGATTCAACTAACCCTTTTTGGGTTTTTGTGAGTTTTATATTTTGTGTTCGTATTTGTGCGTTTTGTTAATGGATTAAACTTACGTGTATTTTTATAGGCATAATTCATGTTGTTCAGGATACAAGAAGATAATTATTTTTATTAAATATATGTATTTCATGAGATATATTGTAATAAATATGTTGAAATTATAATACAAAAAGTAGGAATAGTTAGGGATGTTAATTTGGACCCTATCCATCGGGTATCTGCAAAAAATATCCATAATGGATAGGGTAAATACCTATTTTTAGTGGGTATGAATTTGGGTATGGTTAATTATCCGTAAACAAGAACGGGTATGGATACGGAACGGGTGCTTTAGTATCTAGCCCGCCCCGTACCCACATATATATTTATATATTTTATTTATTTATATTAATATATATAATTACAATTATATATCAATTTTCAAGCATAAAATTAATGCCAAGGTTCTAAACCTAAGGTTTAATAATGTTTTTTTTTCCTTTCTTGACTTACGAATTCATGAATTTATGAATTTATTGTTTTATATGTTTATTGTGATATTTATTAGTTTTAAATGTTTTAGATATTTTTATTTAGTTTAGTACTTTGGTTTGTAATGTTTTATGAATATTTGAAAGAACTTAGGATGTTTTTCTTTTAATTGAGCTATAATGTTTTTAATGTTATTTATTGCTTCTTATTAGTTAAAGTGCGGGTAATGGGGACGGGTATGGGTATCCAGAGAGAGCAGCAGATGACGAACCAGATTGTACAGTTGACTCAGGCACACGAGCCGCTTATGTAGACGACCATCGAGCAGGGCCAAACACTGCGGTTGGTGTTGGAGCTGATGAGGATCCAGGCTCCAGTTGCTCAGGATGATGCTCCGGCGGTTGTGCCACCTGCCGCTGCTCTTCCAGTTCTGCCGCCTACTGATGATGCCGCTCCAAAGGACGATGAGATGACAGACGTCGGTGGCACGGACGCTGAGGATCATTGGGTTCCTCCACCGCCTCCGCGCCATGATTGATTTTCTTTTTCATTTTTTAGATTTTAAACGATTACTGTACAACATTTTGGATTAATTTTGTATATATATTCAGCATTTTTTATAATTGCGTGTTTCATTAGTAATTTGATGTGTTTCATTAGTAATTTTGCTAATCTTTCAAATAAAAAAAATATTTTATAAATTAAATTTGCAAAAATAAATAAATAAATAAATAATTGTTTAGCGACCGAATTAGCAACCCATAATTCGATCGCTAAACTATAGTTACAAGAAAAAATAAATAAATAAAATTTGTTGTCTAGCAATCGTATTGACGACCGAATATTGGTCGCCAAACGTGGTTAACCCAATCAAGCGACTAACTAATGAGTGACCGAATTTTATAACATATCGACCGAGTAATCAGTTGCCATTTGGCGACCGAACTATTAGTTCGATCGTTAAAATAATTCGGTCGCTAAAATCTTAGCGACCAGGTTTTCAGCCATCATCATAAATCGGTTGTTAATTCAGTCACTAAACATATGTTTTTTTATAGTGCTCAGACCCTACCGATTGTCATCCCTAAGAATAATATGTAAAGAACTTTATCTAATTTTTTTCCTTTCTTAATTAAGTTTTGGTTGTTGCACTACGCAGACAACTTCTTCACATTTTGATTAATTTATATATGAATCTTGACGGGAACATTGATTAAAAATTAGGACATTCATTAAGAAATAAATTTATAAAAAGATTTTATAGATTTCGTATTTTTAATTTTATATATATACATCAATTTTTTTAATAAAAATCTTTTATCTTTATTTCTTAACCAATTTCAATTCTAAGGATAATGATTAACATTTGCTTTTATATATTTGATTTTATTATAAGTAAATCTATATATATTATTTATGTAATGAAACTAAAAAAAAATGCGAGACTAATCTTGTGTATCGATGAAACATTATTATCTCACTTTGTTATATTATATCTTATTTGTAACATCCCCTTAGGCATTACTATACGAACACGTGCGGAAATAATTTAAAAGAAATTTTGCTAGTTGCTTTCGAAAAAAATATTTATTTGAAGTCAGAAAATCTGGGTGTTAAACAATTTCTCCTGAATACTTCGATACATAACATACTCATCACAATAGTAAAAATAAAACATATTATTCACAAAAGAATTTTAAATCATATAAAGGTTTTCAACACACCTACACAAACTTTCTCAAAACATACCACCTAAAGAAAAGCATAAGTTGGTCGCTCTACAAGACACTCATTGATAAGACCTCGTGATCACTTTTATGATCACATATCTCTTCCCACAATCCGGACTTAAGTCTCCAAGTGACTTAAGGAATTCTTCTGCAACATCTGCATTCGTGTACCAAGGTACAATAGCAAAGACAGAAGAACATGTATATGCAAGGGTGAGTTCCAATATATGGATTTTAAAACGATAAGCATATGCACGACAAATAACATTTAACCTGTATATTCAACCATAAATATTCTATTTATCAAAGGGTTTCATACCCGACAATCTTCATTGTTTTAAAAACCATGACACTTCAATATTCCTCATCTAACTTTTGTACTAATCTCCGGAGCTCCAACCAACAACTAAATGTGTAGATCATGCTCTCATTGTCGAATAAGGCAGTATATAAATGTTGCCAGATAAGACAAGTTTCAAATTATTTGGCCTGTCAAGGTTCCGAGTTCCAATTATTTAAGTAAGTAACTCGGTAGGATACGAGTTCCAACCATCATTGTAAGTAGTTCGTAAGAACATCCAACGATATTTGTAATTAACTCGGCTTATAAAATATGAGTAATATCTGAGCTTCTGAAATAGTCGTAAATGGCCCGGCCTTTCCTAGACCCCCATTAATTTCACCCAAAGGTGAACTGTATCCCATAACATGGATACCTACCAAGGTACCATGCATAAAACCTTTAGGCACATTTACCACTGTAAAATGAAAAATACATGTAAAATGTTTTGTTCACTTAATTTTCTTTGTGTTCATTCTTTCCTTGTCGAGGCTCAAAGGCTCACGACCAAACCAAGGTTTAAACGTTTAAGTTTACCAATCATTCCCATAACAAGGACTCCAAGTCCAAAAATGTGCAAATCACGAAATCTAAATCCGTGCATCAGATTTAGATTCGTAGATTTTTGCGCACAAAAATCAATATAGATTTTTGTAGGACATCTAGTCCAAAACATTTCGGATCCCGGGTCCATATCATAGAACTCTAGACACCGACATCTCGGCAACTAGGTTCGTCTTTTAATTTAACAACATTTTCGCTCTGTGAAATACAAAACAAAACCAAAGTTTCCTCAACTTATCCAAGTTGACGGAAATAACCCGTTTACTCAATATTACCCTTTTTAAGAATACTTTTATAAATATTGATAGAATTGTTTGTCGTTTGACGTTTTAAAACGTTTTTAGGTCAAAACATGACTTTTATAGTAAAATAATTTTTCCAACACTGTAATAAAATTATTTTTGAAACTTTTTCTCTTCAAACGACATTTTCTAATATTTAGAAAATTCTTATGTATAAACTAGCAGTGCAAAAATATTTTCACGGTTACGTCCTCATTATGACTCGTAAAACACTCTTACGATGTTAGATCATTAAAATAATATTATTTCCAACTTTTATCATTTTCAACCAACCAAAATACTTAAGTAATATTATATGACGTACTATTTCTCATCAATTCAAACTCATTATTCGGTAAAAAGCTTTTTAATGCTTTTAACCTCATTATTAATTGAGCACTGACCACTATCAGACTTTTCAATCCACAAACCACACCAATAACAATCATGTCAATAATATAACACATATTAATTAATGACATGCAACAACATACAATAACAATTAAATGCAGATAAATAAATATTTAAAAGCAGATAATTGCAAAACAGATGATTTCACACTACAGAAAATAATTAACACACCAAATAAAATATACAGACCCCAAACAAATTACATACAGGTATTGGAAAAATCCCTTAGATACTCCCCTTACCCCTCTTGAAGATTTTCTTTCCGAATTTAAAATTTCGCCAAGCGTCCGATTTCCGCAAAACACGTATACGATGCACACAACAATTAATCCTTCAACAAAACACAACAAATAATTATCAATAAAATACTAAATACACCTATACTCCTATATGATAGGTTCGACCATGAGGTGTTTGGATGGATAAAAATTTCTAAAATTCCTAAGCTTGTGGATTAGTGAACCTTGATCACTTAAAACCCTAAACTAATGATTAACTTACAAAGGTTGAAATAAAATACTCCAACCCTTCAAAACCCTAGTTTCGGCCATGGCTAGATAAATTAGCTAGAGATACCAAAATTTCACATACTCTTAGATCCATGACCTTGTGGTAGTGTAGAGTTAAGACAAATTATCATAAGTTGAAAAATGAAACAAAATCTTTCAACTCTTCAAAATATAATTTCGACCATGAACAAATCCATAGGTTATAAATTTGAGTTTGATTCAACATCATGGATTTAAGACATACATGTACTAAAAGGAATGAATCAAACATGATTTGCCAAAAAATTGAACAAAGTTCCTCCCCCCACACAAATTAGGTTCGGCCTTAATGAGATAAATGGGAAGGAAATTTTTGTTGGATTCATCCTCTTGGATCTTAAATATAGAGAGGATACTAAGATCATAGAAATTGGTTTCACTTTAAAAGAATTTTTCTATGATTTTCTATGAATTTTCAAAGTTCTAGATCTAAGAATTGAAAAATATGATCAAGAATTCAAATCACAAAAGTGAATGAAGAACATGATGATTATTGAGTGAGAGAATCATGGTATACCTCTTGGAATTGAAAAATGAGCAAGGAATCACACACTTCCTCACAAAACAAGGTTATGTAACTTAAGTTTTTTAATGGAAAAAATGGAAAAACTCACTGGAGAAGATGAAATATGCCTTAAATAGAAGTGAAATGGGCTCATTTTGAGGGTTTGGGTCGTGGATTTTGGGGGGAAAATGGTCCAAGGCATAAATTTTTAGGGACAAAAAAGTAAGCTTTCAAAATGACATTTTTGTGATACAAAACAAACTTAAGGACACAATGGTAATTTTGCCTAAAGTAATCATGAAATTTATGTGGTCGATATTGAAGGAGAGGTGACTGATTTGTGTCCAAAAATTATGGGGCAAACTTGTCATTTCAATGAAAGTTCAAGGATAAAATGGTCCAAGGGTAAAATGGTCTTTACACTAGTTTAAAGAAATATCTAGATTTTTTGTTAAAAGCAATCATGGCATGGTGACTCATCCATATGACTCACCACCCTGGGTGGCATCATATCTCAACATCCGATGTCGGGTTTTGTCTCTGCACGTCCGTTCTAGACTCCGTCGATTACCCGATTTAGGGTTTTACGCCCGAATCAAGTATAAAACCTATTTATTTTGAAAAATTTCAAAATAACCTATATTGTTGGAAATTAGATATAAAATCTATTCATTTCGTTCTCGGGTCAAAATTAAGTTTTCTGATCAGTAAAATCTTACTGTCAGTGAAAACACAGACCGGTTTCCGTTTGAATTTTCAACAAAAAATTTAACCGTATACTTATAAAAATAACTATGATATGAATATGACTTTGATTTTCCCAAAATCATTTTCTAAGTTTCAGATAAAAATATAAACATTTATTTATACTTATACCGATATTAGAAAGTTGAAAAATCGGGATGTTACATTATTTCCACCCATAGTGTCTTGTTGTACTTTTATATATTCAACCTTTCTAAAATTATATAAAATTTTAACTGATTAGCAAAATAGTATTGATGAGACAAAGTATATGATATAGTACAATGAGATAACATATTTCTACTTCTTGTATAAGTGGTGTAATATTTCCTAGCAACCCAACCATAAAAAAACATCTTAACAATTAACAGCCCTATCGAGCAGTCGCGGATCTTGATAACAAATTTGGGGGAGCCACTAGGTAGTTGCTAAAATAATTTTTTGAATGAATGAACCTGCATTACGTATAAATCAAAATAACTCTCATGATGTATTTTTAGCAATAATATAAAATTCCAACTGGTCATCAATTCAGTCAGAATATTGAGTTTTTTTTTACAAAAGAATATTGAGTTATTAAGTCATTGGTCGAACTAGTGAATCACAGATTAAACCAGTTGACTCGATATATATTAAAAATTCAAAATTATACTATATAAATTAATTGATAATATTAAAAACATTTATATAATTATTGAGTTTCTTTAGTCTATTATATATTTTTTTTATCATATATACATATTTGTTTTGCTTTATCATCATCTGCTTATCTCCCTTTTTTTTTTCAAAGTCCTGTATTTTGATTATTTTGTATTTAATTTAGTGTAAAAAATGTAATATGATGTTTATAACAATATCATGGGCAAATGTTTCCTCTACTTCTAAGTTGAAAATTGGCCCAGCTCATGTGTATTGAACACTTGTACGGGGCTTTTATAACAAACATAAGAAAATGCGGAGTGTCAAGGTCAATTGGATATAACACACATGGTTTTCCCCTAATAAGTTATAACACACATGGCTACACTTGTACGGGTCTTCAGGGGAACCCAATTATTAGTTGCAACTAGGTCAAGGCCCACTAACTATGAAAACCCTAAAGCTATGCCCAAGAAAACTAAGCCTAAGCACTTGTACAGTGCCGTTTCATTTCCATCTCAATCTCAGAGTCGGCAGATATAGAAGATTTATCAGAGGAGCAGAGTGTGTAGCACTGAGACATGGTTGCACAGGGAACGTTTTCACCCTTCCTTTTCACTTTCTGTAAGGTGTCATCAATTTTTTTTTACATTGGTCAGAAGATATCACGGCTCCCTCCCGCTCCTACTTAGATTCGCCTCTGCCACGGAGACCATTATTGTATCCAAACAATAATATTCATATCTCATAGTACACCTTATGAAAACATAAGAATAATAGCAAATTGGCAATAAAATAACTTTTTTAAGGTTGGTGATGGGATTTAGGGTTTCCCACATCTGGAAATTGTATGTCTAATCCATTGAAGATGTAGAGTATTAGCTATGGAACTGTTCCCGCCGAGATCCGACTTGCCCGAATCTCGTCGTAGAACGTCAAGCCAAGAGTGAATGATGGAGGTTGTTTTAGATTATGGCTTGACAGAATGTTGTATTCTGGTCCTACGTATCCCAATGGGAATCAAAGCCAGACGTAGTTCTAGGTTCAACCCTTGGCCGTAGTGATCTCGATCCCTTAATCTTGTATCTGACGAATACCAGCGAGCAAGGACTCTTCAACAGTCTCTTGGTCGAGCTAGTTTCTCTAATACGCTTAAATGAGAGTCACCGGGGATCAGTGAAAAGTGTCTTTCTCTCTTGGGTTCTCCTCCTTTTATAATAGGGTCCCCATGGCTTTAAGAGATCTGGATATATTTCCTTTTATCTCTTTAATCTTCTAAGATGTGATTTCCTTGATTTAAGGGATATTATCTTTTTTAACCGGATAAGGTTATGTGAGATAATATCAGGATTGATTAAGATAATATCTGAAATTGATCTCTTAACCAGATAAGGTTATTTGAGATAATATTAGGATTATTTAAGGATAACATCAATATCTTATCCCTTAATTTAAGGGATATTATCTCTTCTAACCGGATAAGGTTGTTTGAGATAATATCAGGATTAATAAAGATAATATCGATGTTTTATCCTTCCCGCCTTGGTTGGATCGGGTATCCAAGCTTGGTGGCCGGTTTTTACTCCTCGGCCCGTACACAAGCCCCCCAAGCTTTGAGCTAGTAAAGCGTAGAAGCTTTCATGACATTAGCCGAGCTTAGGAACTTGGTTTTATATTTGGTCTTTCGGCTCGGCAAGGTAATTGGCCGAGCTTCATACTTCGGTATACATATCTTCCAACTCGGTGAACAGCTCGGGCGACCGAGCTTGCCGCTTCGAGGTACTGAGCTCTACACCTCGGCTCATACACAAGCCCCCCAAGCTTTGAGCTGATTGCGTGGAAGCTTTTTTCGAAGGAGCCGAGGCTAGCCGAGGTGGAGGTGATCACCTGAGTTTCGTACTGAGGCCATACTTTCTCGGTTCCCGAGATAGAGAAGAGACGTTGCTCTGTGTGACGCGTGGCCTTTATGGCATCATTTCCGAGACCTGCGCTATAGTTGCGTGCTCATATTTTTCCTTGATGGCAGTGTACATTCCGACATTTCTGCCACGTGTTTCCTTTCCATTAGTGTGCCGAATTCGGTCAGACTTGAAGGGACGTTTCCCTTCTCTCGCACGCCAACAACCATCATTAATTCGCCGAAAGGACGTGGCGCTTTTTTCTATAAATTTGGACGAGCCCCTGCCACGGGGTTTCACCTTCCTTGAGCCCTAGACTTTCCTCCTTCTCGAGTCCTTTCTGGTCCAAGCTTTGGTACTCCCTTCCTATTCGAGGTACGTCCTTCTCATCTCTTTACCACTCCCCTGGATTTTATTCCAGTTTGATTTCTGCCATTTTTATCCATGGAGACTTCATTTGAGGTATCCCAGAATGCCTCTTCCTGGGTTCAGATTATAGAGCCCGAAATCAATCGGATTGGGTGCTCTCCCTATCACTCCCCCTCTCCTTCTCATAGCGATAGAGGTGACAAGGGCTCTTCTTCTTCTTCTGACGGGAGGAGCTCTGCCACTCCAGATGCTATAGTTGCCCTCAAGCGCCGCAAGCGTGCTTCTAGGATGCCCAGGGTTCCCTACCCAGATATTACCATCCCTGGGTATTTCTGGGTAAAACCCGATGTTGCTGCATTTTATTCTAATTTTAGGGACCTTCACTCCCTTGAAGCTATAAAAAACAAGGTTGCTGCTAAACGAGGCATCGTAGAGTGCCTTCCTTGTACCGAAGATGATCATGTTTTTCTTTGCCCTCCTTCGTATGAGCCACACTTTACATATGTATACAAGACCTTCTTTGAACAAATTGGAATTTCCTTTCCCTTCACCTCGTTCGAATGCGAAGTCTTACGAGTTATGAATGTTGCTCCTACCCAGCTTCATCCGAATAGTTGGGCATTTCTGAGAGCCTTCCAAATTCTTTGTGGCCAGATAGGGATAGAGGCTACTGCTCCTAAGTTCCTTTACTTTTACCGAGTTCGGTTCGGGGATCGAGTTGGCTGGATCTCTGAGTGGGGTTGAGCAGAGGGGGATCATCGGGCTCTATAAGAGCTCGTATAAGTTTTTCAAGTCGGATTTCTTCAAAGTCCGACCTTCAGAGGGTAGTGAGTCTGTCTTTTTTTACTCGACTGGAAACCCTAAATTTCCCTTCTACTGGCAACCACACCCCTCCAAATTTTCTAGCTATGACCTCGACTCTATGACCTCTCAGGAGCGAGCCGATATCGAGGTCCTGAAACTGTATCCTCGTCCATTGCCTTGTGGAAGGCTTTTAAAGCTTACTGCCTCTTCCACGCGGCAAGCTGATTTTGAATGTAAGTAGCTTTTTGTTGACAAGTGGTAATTTATCCTGTAGCGTACTTATTTTATTTGACCAATATCTTTCTTGCAGTGATAATGGGGAAGTTCAACTACAAGGCCCTGATGAAGAAGTCGACTAATCAAACTGCTGGCGGATCAGCTATAGCTTCAAACGTCAAGGGGAAGAAAAAGAAGGGCGCTGAAGCTTCTGACCTGAACACTCGCCCTCCTAAAAGGACTCGGGAAGACATGCTGTCCGAGGTCCCGATTAGAAGTCCTTCCCTCTTGTTGATGATTGAAGAAACTCCTGCTGCTGCTAAGAGGTCGGGCAATGCTCCCATGGTGACCGATCTTACTTCGGACGCCAAGTGGTACAATGGGAACTGCAACCTGGGCATCAGTTCGCTCTGGGGGGATGAGTTTGACCCTGCTGGCTTGATTGATGGCCAAGTGCTAAAACCTTCTGATGCTCGGCTCTTGCTAGAGCAAGGGCCTGATACGAGTATGGAGGCGGCCGCTGCCTACGCTCTCCGGATCGCCTCAACCACTCGCTTCTGGAGTCATCCGATTACCGATAATGTCAAGAAGATGGAGGTGATGAGGGCCGATGCGGCTCGAGCCTTGAGGGCGAGGGACGAGATGGCTCAGACCACGACCAAGTGTGAGGAGCAAGCTCGAGTCATCAGTCAGCTGAAGGCCCAAAAGACTGAGCTGGAGAAAGACAAGACCGTCCTTCTGGCCGAGCTGGACCTAGAAAAAACCCAACGGTTAAATCTTCAGAAGGCCGCAGAAGGACTTCAAACCGAGAAGGAGGCCAGTCTTGAGTTGCGTAATTTGCTTGAGGCCCAGAAGGAGATCAATCTGAGGCTCCGTTCTGATCTGGCTGAGGCCGAGGCTTCCATCATGAAGGAGCACGTTAATGGCTTCTCTCGAGCCGTGAAGCAGCTTCAGCGTTTTAATCGAAATGCCGATTTTTCCCTTGCTGATGTGGACAAGGATTTCAACAGAGATGGAATTCTGGTTCCGTTTTCCGAGCTGGAGGATGATGAAGAGGCAACTCAAGAAGAGGAAGCTGATGGAAAAGCGGCTGAAGAGGAAGCTGACGGTGAAAGGGGAATAAGCTTACCCGGACAATCTTCTCCTATTCCTCCGAGTGTCGTGGATGACCCTAACTCTGTTCCCGTTGAAATTGTTGTTCATGGGGATGCCCATGAGTAGCCACGGAAAAAGTTCCCAGGGCAATGCTTTCTTATTTTGAATTCTTATGTACTTTGGGCTTTGCCCATTTTTTATTAATGGAATTACGTGCTAGCTTACGAGTTACTGTTTACTTAGAAAGTGTTGCAACTATTTCTCTAAGTTAGTACTCGTTTTTTATAGTTTTGGTGTGTTACGCGATTTACTCGAATAGTCGGAGCTTGAAATACCTGTAGGTTTTTACTTACCTTCTTAGGCATTGGTTGCCTTTTTAGGTTTTAGCCGTTTGACCCCGGTTTGGTCAATCTTGGTTCGGACTATCTCTTCAGGTTTTAAGTTGTTTTCCACCTTTATAGGCTCGGCATTTCGACCTCAGCTCGGTCGATTTTAGCTCGGACGACCTCTTTAGGTTTTTAATCATTTTTCACCTTTCTAGGCTCGGCATTTCGACCTCAACTCGGTCGATTTTAGCTCGGACAGCCTCTTTAGGTTTTTAATCGTTTTTCACCGTTTTAGGCTTGACATTTCAACCTCAACTCGATCGATTTTAGCTCGGACAACCTCTTTAGGTTTTTAATCGTTTTTCACCTTTTTAGGCTCGGGTTTTCGACCTCAACTTGGTCGATTTTAGCTCGGACAACCTCTTTAGGTTTTTAATCATTTTTCACCTTTTTAGGCTCGGCATTTCGACCTCAACTCGGTCGATTTTAGCACAGACAACCTCTTTAGGTTTTTAATCGTTTTTCAAATAAATTTTTAATCATAGCAGTATTTTTGCCTAATAGTGCGACTACAAATGATTCTATTTATTTATTTTTCCGGGTGTGCCTCATTAAAACCCTCTCGGCCAAAACCTCATGGGAAAAAAGACCGGGATAGGAAAAAGAGTGCACCACCTATAACATTAACTAAAATAGAACTTAAGGTGGGAAGTGTTCCATGTTCTTGGAACAGCCTTTCCTGACAACTCTTCTAGCCTGTAGGCACCATTTCCCAGATTTTCAACTATCCTGAACGGGCCAGACCAGTTCGATGCGAGTTTACCCTCTCTGGGGTATTTTCTCGCGTCGTTTTGCAATCTCAGCACTAAGTCACCTTGCACAAACTCCCTCGGCCGCAACCTCGAGTTGTACTTTCTAGTTGCTTTTTGCTTGTATAGCTCATCTCTGATTTTCGCTTCATCTCGGACTTCTTCAACCATGTCAAGCTCAACTCGGAGTTCTTCCTCGTTCTTACTTTGGTCATGATGCTGCCTTCGCAAAGAGAGTTCGCCGAGCTCAACTGGAATCATTGCATCGGTTCCGTAGGTTAGCCTGAACGGCGTTTCACCAGTTGAAGATTGCGGTGAGCAATGGTAAGCCCATAGGATGCTTGGTAATTGTTCAACCCAAGCCCCTTTTGATCGGCCTAACTTTCTTTTGAGCTCGTTTAAAATGACTTTATTGGCTGCCTCTGCTTGTCCATTTGTTTGTGGATGCTCAACCGAGGTCACTTTATGTTTAATTCCGAGGTTGGAGTAGAACTCTCTGAGCCCCTTATCAGTGAATTGCTTTCCGTTATCTGTGATAATTGCATAAGGGAGGACGTGCCTGCATATGATGTTTTTCTATACAAAGCTCTGAACCTTTTTAGAAGTTATGGTGGCCAATGGTTCTACTTCAATCCACTTGGTGAAGTAGTCTACACCTACTAGCAAGAACTTGACCTGACCTTTGGCAACCAGGAAAGGACCGACTATGTCCATCCCCCACATAGTAGGCCATGACGAGAAAATGGAATGGAGCTCTTCTCCGAGAACACGTGTTATGTTGGCGAACTTCTGGCAAGGCTCACACCTGTTAGTCCAAGTAGCACAATCCATTCTCATGGTTGGCCAGTAAAAGCCCGCTCGTAGGACCCGAGCTGCCAGAGATCGGCCACTTGAATGCATCCCACAAATTCCGTGGTGCATCTCATCCATTACGTACTCGGACTGCTCTTTTGTTAGTCACTTTAGTAATGGCATCGAGAATCCTCTTCTATAGAGCTCGCCGTCTCGGATGGTGTAATGGCAAGATTTTAGACGAATTCGCCTCGCCTCCTTGGGGTCACTGGGCAATTTGTCTGAGGCTAGATATTCCCAAATCGGTGTCATCCAGCCACGATCATAGTGCTCGGTCATGGTTACTTCGGCACTTTTTATGCTCGGTTCGAGAAGGTTTTCCTGAATGAAAATTCTTAGTTGTCCCGTTTTCTTGGTGCTAGCCAACTTGGATAACAGATCTGCCTTGGAATTTTCTTCTCGAGGTATATGCTCAATAGTGAAATTATCAAATTCAGAAACTAGGCTATTAACCTTACAGAGATATCTGGTTAGTTGGGGATCCCTTGTTTGATAATCACCCGAGACTTGTCCTGTGACAAGCTGTGAGTCACTTCGGCATTTTAATTCTCGGATCCCAACTTCTTTAGCTAGCAGAAGTCCTGCAATAAGGGCTTCATACTCTGCTTGGTTGTTTGAAGCAATAAACCCAAACTTTAAGGATTGTTCCAGGATCAGATCATCAGGTCCTTCGAGAATTATTCCAGCCCCACTGCCCTTCAAGTTAGATGATCCGTCAACATATAGGAGCCAGACGAAGGATCCCGACCTCGGTTTAGACGAGAGCTCGGCAATGAAGTCGGAGAGGCATTGTGCTTTCATCGGCCCCCTCGACTCATATTGCAAACCGAATTCCGACAATTCTACAGACCAAGCTATCATTCGTCCGGCTAGATCGGGTTTCCTGAGCACCTGCTTTATTGGATGATCAGTTTTGACTATCACTTGGTGCGGCTGGAAATAAGGACGTAACCTCCGAGCTGCCATAACTAAGGCGAGGGCTAGTTTTTCGATTACTTGATATCGTGACTCTGCGTCTTTCAGGATTCTACTCACATAATACACCTAGATCATCTGTCTTTGTTCCTCTTCCTGGATGATTACTGCACTGATTGCATAATCGTTGACAGATAGATACAAGTACAGATCTTTGCCGAGCTGAGGCCGAGTGAGGATTGGGGGGGAGGCTAGGAAGAGTTTCAGATCTTCAAAGGCCTTCTCACACTCCTCAGTCCAGGTGAACTTCTTCGGTTTTTTCAAAAGCTGGAAGAAGGGTCTTGCCTTTTCTGCGGATTTCGGGAGAAAACGGGATAGAGAAGTTAATCAGCCAGCTAACCTCTGAATTTCTTTGACATTCCGAGGGCTCCGCATTTCCACAACAGTCTTGCACTTATCTGGATTAGCTTCAATCCCTCTGTGCATTAGCATATAGCCTAAGAATTTTCCTCCCTGTACACCAAAATAGCACTTTTCTGGATTTAACCTCATGTTGTATTTTCTAAGCTGACTGAAGATTTCTTCAAGGTCGGCTGAGTGTTGCCTCAGGTCAGCAGATTTTACCACCATATCATCAACATATACTTCTAGGTTCTTTCCGATCTGGTTGACAAAAACTTTGTCCATAAGCCTTTGATATGTTGCTCCAGCATTTTTCAAACCGAAAGGCATTACCCGATAGCAGTAGTTTGCCCCATCAGTCATAAATGCCGTTTTTTCTTCATCGGGTGGATACATCCTGATCTGGTCGTAACCTGAGTATGCGTCCAAAAAGGACAAAACTTTGTACCCTGAGGCCCCGTCCACTAGTCTGTCAATGTTGGGGAGAGGATAAGAATCCTTTGGGCACGCCTTGTTAAGATCGGTGTAGTCGATGCACATTCTCCATTTACCGTTGGCCTTTCTAACTAACACCACATTGGCTAGCCAAGTAGTGTATTTCACCTCTCTGATGAAATTTGCTTTGACCAGTTTGGAAGTCTCCTCGGCTACTGCTCGGCGCCTTTCTTCACCAAGTTTCCTTTTTCTTTGAGCTACAGGCTTGGCTTCGGTACATATGGATAGCTTGTGGCACATAAAATTTGGGTCTATACCAGGCATATCCGACGTCTTCCAAGCAAACAAATCGGCATTCTTTCTTAAGACAGCCTGAATCCTATGTTTGAGCGAGGGGTAGAGCTGACTGCCGACTTGGGTGCATTGTTCAGCTTGGGCTCCCAGATGGAACCTTTCTAAAGACTCTGTTGGTTCGGATCTAGACTCATACATTTCCATCATTGGGTCAAGTTCTTGCATGCTGATCGAGCTGGCTGAAGTTACCGAACTGACCGAGCTAACCACTTCTGCTTTGTCATCCTCGGGGTTTTTTGCAATATCCTGGTTTCGGGTAGCCTTTAGGCTATCTACATAGCATTACCTGGCTAGCCTTTGGTCCGCCCGGACTGCGACTATCTCTCCGGACTCGACTGGGAATTTCATTGTCAGGTGTGGGGTAGAGACAATCGCTCCGAGTTCATTCAACGTTGGTCTTCCAATAAGGATGTTGTACGACGTGCTGGTCTCTACAATAACGTACCTGACTGATACGGATTTGGAGAGTCTTCCTTCTCCAAACGTTGTGAAGAGGTCTAAGTAACCTTGGGTTTTCACTTACTCTCCGGCGAACCCTACACTAGTGCACAAAAGGGATTCCACGTCGGTTATTTTTGGCTTTCCACATCGGTTTTGAAACTGATGTGGAAACGACCGATGTGGTTTATTGCCACTTTACACATCGGTTTTAAAACCGATGTTTAAAGTATATTTTAAACATCGGTTTTATACTAACCGATGTGTAAAATTAATTTAGCAATTGTTAAGCAGTTTTAAATTTAACTTTCTACATCGGTTTTGCTTAAAACCGATGTGTAAAATTGACTTTCTACATCGGTTTTCTAAAGAACCGAGGTGTAAAGTTATATTTACACATCGGTTTAAAGCAAAACCGATGTATAAAGTTAAATATACACATCGGTTATTGAGAACCGATGTGTAAAATCTCTTTTTTTTTTAATCTATTATTTACATTTCAATCATTCCTGTTTCACTAATGCGGATCAATAAACAAACCAGCAAACCACTGATCAAACAAGAAACAACAACAGAACACCAAACCAGTTTTGACACAATCATTCAAAAGCAAAACATACTTCATTCAATTTTCTTAGCACAGCCAATTAGCTCTTACACATGGTTAAAAATACTGACATTTCATCAAATGACTAGTGAGCACAGAATCTGAAAACAGAGGGCATCAGGCCTAATTAATTTCGAATGAATGAAAACAACACTTTATCAAAGCTACATCAAAACACGAGAGAAGAAGAATTGAACCAGACCTGAGCACTAATACATATCATCAGTCAAAGGCACGTACACTATAGCTAGTATATGATAAGTTTTTAAACTAACTACATATATACAAACTATGGGTGGTACACTTCAAGAAAGAAAGTTGCCCAATGCCTCTTTATGATGTTGATGTCAGAATCAGACAATGGAGATGGATTGTTGAATATCTGCAAGTTTAATTGGACAAAAGATTATATCTTTTAAGTAATAAACTAACATAAAACATATAACGAATCTATACTATTACTTCTAATTGTGTCAATTAACATTTACCTCACTCCATCTTTCAGTGATCCCGGAGGAGATAATTTCCAACATCCACTGCATCACATAGTAGCCACATTCCCATGACCCACGTTGTATACGTGACTACGTACAAATGAAACCCAATTAGAATATGAGGAATTAAATAAAATAGAAATCAATTATTGTACCCACTGCATTTGATGCATTTGAACTAATAAATATCTTACGCTGGGAATAATCCATCTGATAGCCCGAGTAGGCCTTTCACCACGCTGCATGTGGGATGCATTAATAGACCTATCATGACAAAAACATTAATTAAAGTATATATAATAGATTTCAGATAATTAAAACAACTGCATTACTGATTATAAAGTATTTTAACGCTTACGTTTCGATGATCGTCTTGATTGATTCGCGGCTTATGTCCCAATGAGCGTAAGAAGACCACGGCGTTCATTCTTGGGTACAAGAGCAACAGATTGCCAATGCTTGCTGTATTTTGCGAACAATTAGTGACTGTAAGTCATATATAGTTATACTTAAATTAATAACCTAGTACTTACTTATTGAGATAAGGCGCAAGATAGAATTGATGATCGTCTCGGGCAAGTATATCACGTATGGTAGTGACCAGGGTCTTCCGATGCTACGAGAACATCACCCTGAATGAACATGGGGTCAATGAACCCATAAAGGGCGAGGTTACCCTGATCGACTAACATACGATGCAGATACCTAATATATTGGAAAAACATGTTAATTATCATTGTATTTAAAAATTAATTACGTACTTAACTTATAAATAAAATGTACTTACGTGCACCAAAACGATATGTGTGCAGAACTGGCCATTTCTTTATTGAGTGCCATCTCCATAAGTTCTTTCTTTGGTATATACTGAGTTCACCAGGTGGCATCATGTTCCAACGTTACCAATGCTGCATCATCCTCCATGGTGACAACTTTGTATAGCAAGATCTTTGAAAACATCACCATGGCCAGGTGCCCTTTTGTCGATCCCCTAAACAACATAGATATATATTAGTAATCACGGATAATTAAGTTATTTAATTCGTTATGAACTAAATGGTCAAATGAATACCTTGACAGAGCGGAGACATCTCTGGTCTTCCTAGATCCGACCTTTTAGGCACAATATCATTTCCAACATCCTATAACAAATACAAATAAAGCATTATCTTTAAACAATAATAAATATATTTCAACTATGAATATAGAAAAACACAACTAACCGAATACCTCGGATGCAACAAGAAAGTCGACCAGTCTTCTTGGCCGGAGGATGAAGTTCTGGGGCCCGACCCCATTGTTTGAACCTCCTCGGTGGGCACGGGGACTCGAGCATCGCATCTCGAATAATCTCAACAGACACCCTCGGATGATCGTCCGGTAATAACCGATGGTGTATGGTATTACCTAACTTATTATATGCCCTACCCAATGCCACTAAGCGGCGATGATGATGATGATCATCAACATACAGCTCACACCTATCGGGTCGTCATCATCATCATCATCGGCAGAAGACATCATCATCATTTTCGGGATGATGAGGAGGATCACATGAGCCCTTAGTGCTCACATGGACGAGAGGGTTGGACGAGAGGGTTGGACACCTTTTGTCATCTCTCCGGGACAAAGAAGTAAATATTGCCATCTTTGGGCAAGCTGCTCGTTCATCTCCCGTCGAAGCTCACCTGCAATCTCCTGTTTTAGTTGTGCTCTATCTGCAACCGAATCCCCCCTGTGGCATTGGTGTGAAGATGAACCATGGTATTGGCGAATGCCGACTCCCCATCCAACACCAATGACACGGCCGGGTGGTCAGTGGTTTACCGATGGCGAGTAGATAAGATATCATTGCGTCCTCTAGGAACAAAGGTTCCTTGGGTTAGCTGATCATCCAAGGCATCCTATCACATAAAAATATCAGGTCACATTACAATTCGGTAACAATCTTAAAATGACAATTACAACAAACTATACTTACAATCCTCTCGGCTACTTGGCGGGCCTCCTCGGATGTATATTGTCCCGTTTTTCTTTGTCAGCCCCTCTTCCATGAACGATGGCGTGGGGGTGGAGGTGGATCAACAACCTCTCGGAAGATTTTCAGCATTAGGATCCCTTTGAGATGCTGCCTGCTGACGTGCTTTCTTTTCCTCTTCAACCATTTTCTTAACAAGCTTTTTATATCCCCCACGAGACATGACATGGGGGTAGACATTCTTGCTTTGGTTTTCCTGCCCCTTTTTCCTCTTCTCCTGTTATAAATAAAAGACAATTAAATTACATAAGTAAATGAAATTAATGCAATTACATAAATTTAGAGACAAATCAAATAAGTTAACCCTCGAAAGTCGGGATCACGTCGGCTCTCGAACAAAGCGATCCCACGCCGCCTTGTCAAGAAACGGATACACCTCAAGGGGGTTCTTTTTACTTTTTGGAACGAATATATATTATCTGCCCATGTCGGCCTTAAAACCCCTCAAACGCTCTCCAGCTTACTTCATCAAACGATTCTTCATAGCGTATGTATCCTGTATGTCAAATGTCAAATACATTAATACCAAAAGAATCAACGAATTATTGTATGATATTATTAAGATAAAAATAAAGTAGATACAGACAAACACGGGACGTAGAAGTATAGATACCAGAATACTCTCCCATATCTGCTCCTTCACGTCCGCCGGTACATCTCTCCACCTATCAATGAGTATACTAGGCCTGTTCCTAGCAAGGGTCGCCACAAAACTGGTAAACTGATCTTCCATTGGCCCAATAGGTTTGAGGTTATCATCAAAATCTACTCTTATCCTCTGATTTGACCCACGGTTGGCGGTCAAATGCCTCATCCGTGTGGCACGTCTACCCTTTCTACAGGTAGAGACGGGGTCTCGACCCATTTGCATGAAGGAGGTGTATCCTCATGATCAGCCATGTATACTGTTTAAACAAAACAAAAAAAAAAAACTTGTTAGTATGTCGGGATAAATATCAAACATAACTTATAAATATCGATCAACGTACATAAACATAACTTATAAATATCAACGTAAACACATAATATGCCAAACTTGATGGTAATATCAAACTAAACTTACTTTGTGGTCAATTAGTAAAGTTCTCCCATAACCCTTCTTGGTGATCATTACGAGTAGCATGTACATCATCCACTTCATTTTCCTCATTGAAATTAGGCACTCGTGTTGAGAAAGAAGGAGTATCGAAATATCAAGAGTTGAATCGTGATTTCCCTCACTACCGTTATACATGTTTTTTCCCTGGAGAACCACTCGACCACCTTTTGTTAGAAGGATCACGGATATAAAACACTTGTTTTGCTTGGGATGCCATGATGAAAGGTTCCTCTTTATTACCTACCTTAATAAGGTCCACCAATTTGAATCCTAACTCATCGGTTTGCACACCATTATTCTTGTCGACCCACCGACATTTAAAAACAGGTACTCTAAACTTCGTGTAATCAACCTCCCATATCTCTTCAATGATTCCAAAGTATGAAACTGATGCCATAACAGGGTTTTTATCTTTCTAACTAGAGAAATGCATGGACTCGGCGACGACCATAACCCCACTGTTTTGCATAGTACTTTTGTCATCCGGGACTTTGTATAGATGTAAAACTTATTGATATCGTACCCACTCCATCATATGACATCATAGTTAGGCACCTGTGCTAGCCATTTTAATTTAGCAGAAGCAGTACCATCCTTTGCAATTTTTTCTTTAAACCAGTTCAAGAAAGTCTTGTTATGCTTGTTCAAACACCATTTTTCATTCATTCTAGGGTAAGTTTCATTGATAATGCTTTTATGCTCACATAAGTATGGTTCAACCTCATCGGTGTTATTCAATATATACAAATGTGCTTGAAGCACTTCCTCCCGATCCATGCTCTTAACAAGTGATACCTTGTGTACCCTTACCATCATATCTTCCTTCGTGACGAGACTTCGGAAGCCCTACGAGTTCCGCTTCCGACATGTAGTCCGTACAAAACTCAATAGCTTCTTCTCGCAACATACCTTTCAACAATAGATGCTTCGGGACGGTGTGGATTTTTCATATATCCTTTCGGGATCTTCATGTATCGCTCAACCGGGTACATCCACCTTAAATAAACGGGACCGCACAATCTAATCTCCCTCACTAGATGAACAATCAAATGAACCATGATGTCAAAAAATGAAGGTGGAAAATACATCTCCAATTGGCACAATACAATGGCTGCCTCATTTTCCAACTCATCCAAATTTTTAGTGTCAATGACCTTGCTACATATAGCATTGAAGAATAAGCATAACCTAGTAATGGCATGTCTGACTTTTTTAGGCAATATGTCACGAATGGCCACCGGTAGTAGTTGTTGCATCAAGACATGACAATCATGAGACTTTAAGCCAACTAATTTGAGATCTTTCATTGAGACAAGTCTTCTGATATTTGAAGAGTAACCCTGTGGCACTTTGACTCCCCGTAGACATTCACAGAAACTTCTTTTCTCTTTTTTTGATAAAGTATGACATGCTGGGGGCAAATAAGTCGTCTTATCCCCCACTTTAAGTGGAGCTAACTGCTCTCGTATACCCATCGCAACTAGATCCAGACGAGCATTCACACCATCCTTTGTCTTGCCTTGAATGTTGAGAAGCGTTCCAATTAAACTGTCACACACATTTTTCTCTACATGCATCACATCAATACAATGTCTTACATCAAGCTTGCACCAGTATGAAAGATCAAAGAAGATCGACCTCTTCTTCCATATTTTCTTCTCTGTAGCCTTCTTCTGGGTCTTCCCATAGATAACATTAGTGTTGTTCACCCTTTCATAAACTTGCTCTCCGGTCAAGGCCACCGGAGCAATTTCATTCTCCGGAAGTCCATTGAAAGCTTTCCTCAATCTACGATAAGGATGATTACGTCGGAGAAATCTCCGATGCCCAAGGTAGACCGTCTTCCTTCCATGTTGCAGTTGATGGTAACATGTGCCTTCTTCACATATTGGACATGCTTTATGCCCCTTAACACTATACCCACACAGGTTCCCGTATGCTGGAAAGTCATTGATGGTGCAAAATAACATGGCACGCAATCTGAATGTCTCACGGCAATACCCGTCGATCACATCAACGCCTTCATCCCACATCATTCTCAAGTCTTCAATCAAGGGACTCGAGATAAACATCAATATCATTTCCTGGATATTTAGGACCCAAATCATCATACTTAACATAATGTATTTGCGCTTCATGCACAACCAAGGAGACAGGTTGTAAATTACAAGGAGAACAGGCCATGAACTATGAATACTACTTAAGTTTCCATATGGATTCATTCCATCGGTAGCAAGTCCAAGCCCGAGGTTTCAGGGCTCATTGTCGAAATCCGGAAACAAACTATCAATTCTCTTCCATTGCAAAGAATCGGCCGGATGGCGAAGTCTGCCCATCACACTTCCTCTCATCTGCATGCCATCTAATGTTCTTTGCGTCATTTACATTAGCAAACAATCGCTTGAACCGCGGAATCACGGGAAGATACCATAACACCTTCGCAGGAGGACCTTTGGTGACCACATCACAACTAGAATCACCATCCTTCACTTTGTAGCATGATACCCCACACCAGGGCACTCGTGCATCTCTTCAAACTCTTTCTGTACAATATGCAATCATTGGGGCAAGCGTGTATTTTCTTATACTCCATACCCATCGGACACAATATCTTCTTCGCCTCATAGTTTCGAGATGGCAATGTGTTGCCTTCTGGAAGCATTTCTTTCAACAACTCAAGCAATTCGGTAAAGCTTTTATCGCTCCACCCATTTCTCGCCTTCACATTGAACAATCTTAACACCGCTGACAACCGTGTGAAATTAGTGCACCCGGATACAAAGCCACTTGCACATCACTGCACAAAGTATCATACACATGCGCGCCGAAAAGACTCTTGCCAAACATCACGTATCATTTACTCTAGTCAATCGTACATATCAACGTAATCAACTTACTCTATATCCGACACCCTCTGACTGTCTAACGATTCACCATGGCATATCCATGTTGTATAACTCTTGCAAATCCCCTCACAAATAAGATGATCACGTATCTCCTCAGCTTCTAGTCGTCTCTCATTCAAACAGTTAACACAAGGACAATAAAACCTTCCGTTACCACTATCAGGAGCATTTGTTTTTGCAAACTGTAGAAAATCTTCCACTCCATTCTCATACTCATCACTTGTCCGTCTAGCATTCATCCAACCGCGAACCATGACTAAACCAATACCTTCGTACTTAGTCCAACATATTCATCAACCACTTCTTATGATAGGGTATGGCCCTATCCCATTCGAGAAGAAACTTTTCCAACATTCGGTTAACAGTTAGTCCTTAACTCTCATGCTCATACTCGACAAAATTTCGGCAGCATTTCCCCGCGGTCTCCGACGTACACTACTTGAACGCGATGACATCCACCACGATAAAGTATGCACCGGAGAACGAAAAGGAAATGTATCAATCCGAACTTTCATCAAGTATATAACATTAGAACCAATGAATAACTATTTTAACTGAATTAAGAAAAAGTTTTTTCCCAAACTGTCCAACTTTGGACAATTCAAGATCCAACACAATGAGCGGTACATTAAGCACGTACACGTACGCTCATTAGTATTGCATCTCAAACGGGAAACTAAGGCTTTACTATTTATGTAGCTTGCATGAAGATGGGGCTTGAAAAGTGAAGAAAATTAGCCAAACAGAGCCCTTCACGGCCTAGCCCTTGAAAGCCATCACGGCCGTGATCGAGTATAGCTTAAAAGAAAGAATGGAAAAGTCAGAACTGGTCACGGCCATCCCGTGATGCCCATCACGGCCGTGACATGTCACCGTACCAGACCTCACAGCGGAACTCGATCACGGCCCAGCCGTGATGGTGGTCACGGCCGTGATGACCAACCAGTGAAGCAACCTCCAAGGCAGAACCTATCACGGCCTGGCCGTGATGGCCATCACGACCGTGACATGCCAATCGAACCCAGACCCTCACAGGCGGAGCGATCACGGCCTAGCCGTGATGGTGGTCACGGCCGTGTCAGACCAACCAGTGAAGCAACCTCCATGGCATAACCTTTCACGTCCTGGGCGTGATGGCCATCACGGCCGTGACATGCCAATCGAACCGGACCCTCAGCAGAATCGATCACGGCCTTGCCGTGATGGTGGTCACGGCCGTGACAGAACAACCGGTGAAGCAACCTCCAAGCGAGAATCCGTCACGGCCTAGCCGTGACAAAGAAGACGGCCGTGATCGGGTGATACCACCACTGGAAAAATCCAGTCTTGGAGCAACAGAACAACACATGCAAGTATATTATCCAACCATTTCGAGTCAAAGTTCATAACTTTTCTAAACAAGAAACAAATATATACCTGAGGGACGAGCAAAAATGGCGCTCTTCACGCAAACGAGGGTAGCTCGCAGATGATCGTTCTCAGTGGTTCTCTTACGAAGCAGAAAATGAAGGCTCGCAATGATACAGTGGTCTTCTTTGTCTACGATTGAAAAGGGAAAAAGGACGTGAAGAAGGGAGCGAGAGAGAGAAAGAGAAAGAAAGAGAGAGAATGAGAAGAAGGAAATGCAGAGAGAGAGAATGAGAAGAAGGAAATGCAGAGAAAGAATGAGAATGAGAGAGAGAGAGACGCATACCTGAGGGTAGCTCGCGGATGTGAGTGCAGTGAGAGAGATGGAAAAGCAGTGACAACGCAGAACAGAAACAAGCCGCGCGTTAGCAGAGGGAGGGAGTGTTGTGTTTTAGGGTACGTTCAGAAAATGAAGAATGAGGACGCAAAACACAAGGAGGGAAATAGAAAAATTGGGACTATTACACATCGGTTATGAGGAAAACCGATGTGTTAAACATCTTATACACATCGGTTATGACAAAACCGATGTGTAAACATTAAACTTTTAAATTCTGATTTTTTCTTTTAAATTTTATACATCGGTTAATAAAAACCGATGTGTAAAAGTAAAATCTAAATTTCTATTTTTTTTTCTTTATAATTTTATACATCGGTTATTTAAAAACCGATGTGGTTACTCACCATTTTACACATCGGTTTAAAAAGAACCGATGTTGAATGTTAAAAATTCCGAGTTTTAATTTTTTTTATTTTAATTTTACACATCGGTTATAAATAACCGATGTGGAAAAGTTTTACACATCGGTTATTCTCTAAACCGATGTGTAATACTTTCGTTTTAATTTCAAAAATGCCACCGCCTCGTTTTACACATCGGTTTATACTAAACCGATGTGTAAACTCCGATGTAGAATCCCTTTTCTGCACTAGTGCTACTAGCTTGTCTTCCTGCTTTTTTATCAACTTTTCTGGAATTCCAAGTTTCTTGAAGGTGTATAGAATATCGGCCGAGCTCCCCTGGTCAATGAGTGTTCGTTTGACCTTTGAAGTTGGCTAGCTCAACCGTTATCACCATTGGATCATCTTGATTTGGATCCACTCCTCGGAAATCATCATCCGTGAAAGTTATTGGAGGTCTTGTTCATGCAGGTTGTCCAGACACTGTTGACATATCGGAGGGCTTTTACATGGCGCCGCCGAGCTGAACTTGTCGATCCTCCACCTGCACATCCTCCTGAGATTGTATTGATGACCCCTCTGACTCCTCCTTCTGATTCTTCATTAAGAGCTCTTTGATTGTTCATCCGTTCTCCGTTCTGGTTGTTTCCTTGCAGGTTTGCATCTTGGTTACGGTTGTCATAACCGCGTCTCCGTCGTCTTCGACCAGCTCATCCGCCTCCATTATCATCTCGGTGAACGAAACGGTCAAGACGACCTGCCCGTACCAAGTCTTCGATTTTTTCCTGGGTTGCTCTACAGTATTCAGTGGAGTGACCATAGTTTTGATGCCAGATGCATTCTTTGCTTCTGTCAGCATTGGTCGGTGTTTTGGACGACCGAGGTAAGGTGAGTAACTCGGCGTTGCACACCTCCTGGAGGATGGTGGCCCGAGATCGGTTTAACGACGTATAAGACTGGTACCTGGGTTGCCTCTCCGAGAATCCCCTTTCATTGGTCTTTTGGGTCCTTTGTGGATCATCCCCCCTATTTCTTTCTTTGCTCGGGACCAAGTTCTTGTATTCGAAACCTCTTTCTCTCCTTTTGAATTCTACCATCTCCTCCGAGTTCATGAAACCAGTAGCTTTTTCTTGCAACTCTTCAAAATATCTCGGTGGTTTTCGGGAAAAATACTCAAAGAATGGCCCCGGCTTCAGACCGCCCATGACGGTATGAAGGCAGAGTTCCGAGCTCATGTTGGGAATTAAGATTTGTTTGGCATTAAAACGAGCCATATAATCTGAGTGATTCATTCCTTTCTTGTTTAAAATTTACCAGCGAGATCGAGTGCCTTTTATGCCTTCGGCTTGCTGCGAATTGTGCGGTAAACTTAGTTACGAGCACATCAAAGGAATCAATTGACCGAGGTGGTAGATTCGTAAGCCAGCTTAAGGCAGGGCCTTGCAAAGTGGTTGGAAAAACTTTGCACATGACGGCTTCCGAATCGGTCACCAAGTAAACAGAAGAAATAAAGGAATCTACGTGCTCGGTTGGGTCAGTGGTGCCATTGAATTTATCGATGTTAAGGGGCTTAAAATGTCTAGGCATGATTACCTCATTAATGTCATCCGTGAACGGCAACCTCGGGCGTCGGTCCGTTATCCTTCCTTTTTGGCTAGTCCTTTCTGCACGAGACTTAGCTTCTGAAGCCTCTGGGGGGGTTGGTTTTGGATGGTCGGTTAGTTTCCCAAGGAGAAGGTGCGTATGACAGATCCTTTTGGCCAGCCTCGGGTGAGGATTGCTCTTAGTCGGAAGGTGTCAGTGACCTTTCTCTTTTCCGAGTTCTTAAAAGCCTCTGATTTTGCGCACGTATCTCCTTGTTCTCCTTCCGCAGCTGCCTTAGCTGTTCCATAACTTCTCCCAGCCGAGGGTTATCTTCATTGACGGTAGAGGGAGGATGATTGCCGTGGTTCTGGCTTGTGTTCGAGGCCTCTTGATCTTCATAGTTCATGCTGTTCGCCTCTCCCCTCGGACCATTCCATGTAGTCACCATCAAGCTTTTTTGTGGAACCGGGGAAAGTTTTTCCTCGGGCCCCACGGTGGGTGCCAAATGTTCCTGCCGAGATCCGACTTGCCCGAATCTCGTCGTAGAACGTCAAGCCAAGAGTGAACGGTGGGGGTTGTTTTAGATTATGGCTTGACAGAATGTTGTATTCCGGTCCTACGTATCCTAATGGGAATCAAAGCCAGACGTAGTTCTAGGTTCAACCCTTGGCCGTAGTGATCTCGATCCCTTAATCTTGTATCGCGTAATACCAAATGAGCAAGGACTCTTCAATAGTCTCTTGATCGAGCTAGTTTCTCTAATACGCTTAAGGGAGAGTCACCGGGGATCAGTGAAAAGTGTCTTTCTCTCTTGGGTTCTCCTCCTTTTATAATAGGGTCTCCATGGCTTTAAGAGATCTGGATATATTTCCTTTTATCTCTTTAATCTTCTGAGATGTGATTTCCTTAATTTAAGGGATATTATCTCTTTTAACCGGATAAGGTTATGTGAGATAATATCAGGATTGATTATGATAATATCTTAAATTAATGTTATTTGAGATAATATTAGGATTATTTAAGGATAACATCAATATCTTATCCCTTAATTTAAGGGATATTATCTCTTCTAACCGGATAAGGTTGTTTGAGATAATATCAGGATTAATAAAGATAATATCGATGTTTTATCCTTCCCGCCTTGGTTGGATCAGGTATCCAAGCTTGGTGACCGAGTTTTACTTCTCGACCTGTACAGGAGCAAATCATTTATTTCATGTATAATTTATTCTCATCACCAGAATTCGAATGCTAAACGTATGATTAAATTGTTGAAACTATTAATCACTTGGAATTCTCCTTGTGGATATTGGCAATAAAATATAGTCATATACCATGAATGACGTCTATATATTTAGCTAAGCATATGACGTGACGGTGACTGCAAAATTAGCATAAGGTAAAAAGAAACAAAAGAGTATCTTAAAAAAAATAAAAGAAACAAAAATGTACGTAAGAAAATCCACAAATCGACGACTATAAATTCAGCAAGGTAGAAGAAGCAATTAATTACAGACCACAGCCAAAAAGGTGGAGACTGGAGATAATATCAGGAGATAGCAGCAAGAGAGGGAGGAAAACTGAAATGGTTTAACGATCCTTTCTGCATATGGTTTCTTCATCATTTTAACTAAAGGTAGAAGTATGACAGTTATTATTAGAAATTCATAAATTTTTTTACGGATTTTGTTTCGTAGGAATTTTCTATGAATTTTGTTGTAATTTTTTTAGAGATAAGATTTTTTTTCCTTATAGATCTGAATTCGTAGGAAATTTTGATGATTCTTCCAAATTTGCTACGGATTCAAAAAAATTTACAAGAAAATCTACGGGAAAAAATTACTCATAAAGATATTATCTGCAAAAGAAATCCATAAAAAAATTTGCAAGAAACTCGTTCTCTACGAATTTTTGAACAAAATCGGTAGGTAACGAAAGAGTTTGTTGCAGTGAGTATTATTATCCATTTATTTTGTTTTGAGTTTTTTTATTTTTATTTTCTGATTTCAAAAATAATCATAAAACTATTATCTTGTTTTTATTTTATTTTTTGTTTTTAAAGATTTGTATAAAAAATTTATTGAAATTTTTTTTTTTTTGTTTTAACTATTTCTTAAATACAAACCTTTACAAGAAATAAAAACAGAAACTAACTAAAACAAACATGTCCTTGATTCATGTTCTAACGAGCCAGTTATATAATATAATACCTTCTCTTATTAATCATCCCACGTAGTCATTCTTTCAAGTAATTCATTGCAGTCGAGGGTCATGGACGGAGATCTCGACAGCCAGGACATCAAATTCAAGACATGGAAGGATTCTACAGTATCGTTGATTGGTACTACACTTAGCGATGATACTAAACCATTTAGCATTGGAGTTGTTCCAGATGGACTTCGGAAATGGAATGAGAATGCTTATATCCCAAAGGTTGTCACCATTGGCCCCAGATACAAGGAAGCTACAAGGGACTTACAACAAATGGAACAGATCAAATGGCGCTGCTTGAAGTCTCTTTGTACTTATCAACAAGGTATTCCGGCGGAAGAAACCCTCGTCAAGTGCATGAAAGGAATTTTGGAGATAGAGGTGGAAGCTCGTGCAAGCTATGCGGAGAAGATCAAATTGGACAGGTATGATTATGAAGTCACCAAAACCGTGCTATATGTTGAAAAGCATCATCTCCTGCAACATGAGATCATGTAGGTGAGAGATAGACACAAATTTTATCACATTAACACCATCATGTTTAGTCATAGAGAACCACTACTCATATTTTAAATTTTTTATTTATTTCTTTCTCTACAAGAGGATGATATCCTGTTTTTATAGAATTGAGAGGATCTCCTTTTGAAGTAACCACAACTGTGCTATACCTTTTTTTTTCCCTTTTTAAAATTCTAAACTTACCCTGTTTGTCTTGCTGGAGGGTATATATGGCAGAGTAAGAAGATTACTACCAAGGAGGAAAAAAGATGACTAATATTGCAACAGAACAAGTTAAATTATATATATATATATATATGTAAAAAAAATTGACTTTTGACTTTTAGAAACGCCCACTTAAGGAATCTGTAGAAATTTTGAGAGTTTAAAAAGAAGAAAAAAAAAACTGAAAGAGATTTGGTCTATTATAACTCAGCAATCTTTATTTTTTTTCTTATAGTATTCTAAACTGTAAAATTATTTTTAAAAAAGTTTACAATCAAATAATTTTAACATTTTATTATCAATAGATAATATATAATATGGTTAATTCATTCAAACATACTTGTTCTTAAATAAGATTTAAATATTTTTACTTTTGAAAAAACTTCTTTCTTTCAATTAACTGTGGCAATATTTAAAGGTATTGACGGATTGGATTGGATTGGATTGGATCAGTTTTGAGCAAAAAAAATCATCTGATCAAACAATGAAAATAATATGTAATCTGAATTGAATTGATTTGCTTCCTTAAAATAATCCTACCCAATCTCATCCGATCAAATGCGTTTTGGATTAGATTGGATAATCAGATTTTAACATATTTTATTTTTTTCTTATGTCAAGTGTCATTTCTACTCATGAGAGTGGGCAAAACATAATCTTCATCTAGGGGGCTAGTTTAGGGTGTCTAACACCTATTTTCACCTCTCCTTATACTAGAACAGTAGGACATTTGTAGCAACTATTGTTCCTTATTAATCATTATTTGATTTGGTGACGAGTGATTTTTTTTAACACATTCTTTTATTAATTCTCTGTATTATTCTCATTTATCTTATTTATTTCTCTTGAATAAGCTACCAATACATTGTATCTGATTATTTTTCAAATTTATTTAATTGATTTCCTATTTTTCATGTTTACTCAATCAAGTATATATGTGATATACATCAAAACTTTTAGCAAAATATAATTTCAAGACATTAACATTTATTATAAATAATGTCATATTTGCCATCCCAGCAAAAATATTAAATAGAATGACGGTATTCATTTATAAAAGTGTGAAAATAATGCTTAAGTATGAAATATACTATAATTTCAAAAATAAAGTATATGCATTTATATAATATAAGTCGGTTTGAAAACTCAATCAAATCCAATGAAAAAATAGGTTTTTCAATTTTCAGGTTTTTTGATTTTCGGTCTTTTTATTTTCGGTCTTTTTATAGTTCGATTTTTGTGGTTTGCATGGGTTGACGAAGACTCCAAACAACAATCACAGGTAGTGTCAATAATTTCTATAAGTAATACAATCTTTTGTTACGGTAATAATTTGGAAATTTGTGATTTGGAAATTATATCAATAATATAACATTTAGATGGAAGATTGAGAATTGATAGCAATTATTACATCGAAGATGAACTTGTTTTAAACTGACACAGGAAATCCAAAACATAAAAAAACTACCATAATAAAACTTAACACTTAAATTTAAAAAATAAACATTTTATTTTGGAAAATGGCTATAAGGCAGCCACAACCCTGGACATAGCTCACTACGGCCTCAATGGCCCTTCAATGGATTTCGAGGGTGAGGGTGGGAAGGGTAGGGTAGGGTAAAGGATTAAGATAAAGAGTATATATATGAGATTTGAATTCCATTACTTTCATAATATGTTATCTACTCTTACTAATTTAGCCAAAAAAAATTTTTTTGGTGGATATTTGGCTACTTATTGAACATATATAAAATCATTTACAAAGATTGTGTTGAAATTGATGCATATTTCCTACAGAAATGTAGAAGCAAAAAATCTAGCATGTTCTAGCATATTGGAAATGTAATATCTCAATTTAATTCAACCTAATGATGAAGCTTCTAGACACATAGGAACCGCCGAGTTGAGGCGGTGAAGCACAGCTATTTATAGCAATGATGAACACATGCAATTGTATTTGTGGAGGACCCGTGCAAATAATATTAAGACTTTTAAGAGTTGTATATTTATTCCTCTATGATAAGTTATATCACTTTATCACTTGTACCTTATCAAGTCTTCCTCCTAAAATTCCAACAGATTGATATATTTTTAGCATATATGAACCCCGCAAGTTTACGTACGTGAAATGATGATTTGAGACCTGTAATTTAATCTCAAGTCTTGGACAGGTACGAACTCGCGGATATTTTGTTAAAAGACGGTGCTTTCCTGCTACATCTTCTCTGCAACGAGTGTTTGGAAGAAATAGATGCAGTAGGACTGCTGGAAGATATAGATGCAGTAGGACGGGGAGAGGGCTTGACTGATCTAATACTCTTGGAAAATCAGATACCTTTTGTCATTCTCAAAGCGTTGGCTGATATTCTTATTTGGAGAGGTTCTACTTCTAACCCTATTGAACTGCTGGCAAAGCCTTTCTTACGCCGCTTCTCTCTGGATTTGGAATTCGAATTTAACGCCGGTTTCTATCCTAGTCACTTTCTTGAACTTGTTTACGTGTCTCTTTTCGAAAAGAAAAGTTATGAGGTGCGAATTGATGTGGAGTCACGTGATGTTAATGTAAAACTGAATCGTTGTGCTACTAAGCTGCTAGCCGCTGGAGTCACAATTATTGGAGATACAGATAACAAGCAAGAAGATGTGGATGTTAAACTTATTCCTTTAACCGGTTTTAACTTTGACATAGGGTTCGACTTCAACAATGGGCAACTGAAAATTCCGCCGCTGCATATTACAGAAAGAGCTGGAGCAAGGTGGCTGAATTTCATTGCTTGGGAGCATCATCAAAGGAAGGGAAATAGTTTTGTCAAACCTCGTTCTAATTATACCTGCAAATGCAAATGCACTATGGCTGCGTTGCTTTTCAGTGGTTTGATATGTTGTGCTAGTGATGTTCAACTGCTTAAAGACAAAAAGATCATAGTAGATCATTCAAAATAAAAAATGAGCAATCGGGATCTGGTGGATTTATTCAGTTCAATCCCAAAGGGAGTTGATCCTACCATTATTCATCCCAGTTATGTCACAATGTTTCATCACTTGAATACATTTTCAGCAACACCTTATGCCACACGTATCCCCATAATATTGTGGCATTTTATTCCAGAAGTGATTTACAGCATTCGCAAATTCTTGAGGAAGGGTTACAACTTTCCTGTTTCAATCATATCTCTTCTCACTGTTATCCAGACTGTTTATACTATCCTCAGCTATCATCATCCCAAGAATTAATAATGCTATTGTACTTTTACTTAATATCCAAGACCGCGGTCTTATTTTTTTAGTCGTTAATAACCACATTTGATGTACTGCAATAAATAATTGAAGCCAACCACTTGCATCAAAGAAGATCAGAGTGTAGAAGAAAAGCTGGCAAGTGAAAACTAGATCAAGTGATAGCTTACAAGCATGAGTTTCTTATATAGTATAGTAAGTGTTTTATGTTAGCAAAGTGCTAAAGAACTCTATTTAATTGAATAAAGTGTTGTTTGAGTTGTCCGCCGATGAACAAAATTTATGTGTTGTTTTAGTATAAGGTGTGCAGTCAAAGCACTTGTTTTGTATCATAAGTTGGAGGAGGGATTATTGAAACGAAAGAAGAATTTTATAATAGGCAACAAAAAAAAAAAGACTTGGAATGAGAGAACCGGATGATTTGGTCAGGGAGGCGTCATTGGCAGGTTGGATCTCAAAGAGAACAATACTGCTTGTCATTATAATAATGCTTGTATTATTGATTGATTAAGAACATACAAGATATGTTTATATAAAAATACCTAGAGGTTAAAAGAAAAACTAATATACTAACTAACTAATTTTCTTGTTTCAAAAAAAAAAAAAAAACTAACTAATTTTCTAACCAATTATTATATCACGAATACTTGTGTTCCTGCTTACACCACCAACCAACAAATCCGATTTGAGACTTTAATTAAAATAGCAGATTTTTGTGTGCCAAACCTAGCTAGGACACTGCAAAGTAAGCCCATTGAAGGTTGTTCCAGCCTGCAAGACAGGTGGGCCAAGCCACAAGAATCTGTATTGAGCCCAAGATGATTTATGTCACATATGCTGTGCCACCCCTATATATTTTATTGATTACATGAAATCTTTATCTTTCGAATTTTTTAGTTAAATACACTCTCAAATACAATGGATAAAATGTTTTTTTGTTGTTGTTGACTAAAATAGATATTCATTCATTCAAATTGGTAAAATACATCGAAAACAACATAAATTCAACATCGCTAAAAACCGAAAAGGATGAATCTGCGAACAAACTCACAGTACCCAAGTTAATAGCATAACACAGCAAAATGACTACAAATGTGACAAAATCAAGGTGACCGTAATACCCATGCCCATGCCTCCGGATCTGTAACGTTGACAACCAAGTCTTGATTGAATCTGTAATGGATCAAAGCTGATCTATCAATCTGAACCAAACGAACACCGCAACAAGACGGGAAACCAAACGACGCCGCAACACGACGACGAACAAAACACTGCCGCACGCAGACAACGAAAACACGAAAAAACACGAAAGAAAAACCAGATCTATGTGGAAAAACCACTTATATATTTAGATAAAATGAGAGAAAAAACGATGTAGATGGATGATTTCAGGTCAAAAAATGGCTCAAAACTACCCCCTTCCGGTGGATGCGGAAGAAGGAAAAATAGGAATAGTGGGGAGGTTTAGAGAGAGTGACGGCTAGGTTTTTATCTTTTATATGAATTTTTCTTCACCACCAAGTACCTATATATAATGTTAAAAACAAACATTTCGTTTTTTAAAAATGTTTTTTAAGATTTTTTTTCTTTTTTTGGTTACTATTGGTTGGGACACCCCCGTGTAGCTATCGTAAGCTGATTTGAGTATGAGGGTTCGTTTGGTTTGGATTTTGATAGAATCGATTTTGAAAGAATTGATTTTTGAAGAATTGGTTTTAAAAAATGGAGTTTGAAAAAATTAATTTGTGTTTGGTAATAATATTTTAAAATTGAGTTTAGAAGAATTGATTTTGTTTGGATGATAAAGTAAAATCACTTTTGAGGTGTAAATATGTAGAATTTTGTGGGTCCTACATCTAGAATCAATTATTTTCAAAGGAAAAACTAGAAATTTTTGCTTCCACAAAACTCAGTTTAGACCCATCATGAATCAATTATTTCCAACTGAGTTTCCTATCCAAACGCATGAACACTACTCCAACGGCGTTTCAATTCTCTGGGACAGGAAAAAGTGCTGTTTACGTTAGGAAAAATCCTAACCAAACTGGCACTGAGTAAATATAGGACATATATATCTCAAGATAGGGGCGACATCTTTGAGTGTATTGACAAAATTTTAGTTATAACTTTCTAATGTACATATTCTAAAAAATGGATAGGTGTACTTTAGCAAATCTTATATGGGCTTGCTAATGTATATCTATTGATTTTTTAGAATGAGTACATTAGTAAACTACAACTTTGAGTGTATTTGATAATTTTTTTAGTTATAACTTACTAACATACACCTTCTAAGAAATAGTAAATGGTATATGTATACATAGGTACTTGGTAGAGGAGAGATTTGCTGTAAAGAAAAAGTAAATGGTACATGTAACATAATTTTATTGTTTTACCACCCAATTCCCTCCTAAAGAATTAATAGTTGCGATTTCGTCAATTCCAACTGAATTTGAGGAAGAATATACATTCTTGGTAGCATAATTTCCTGTTTCACACTAGGGGCATTTTAAAAGATAGAGAAGACACCGCTAAAAACCAAAACACATAAATAGAATAGACCAATAATAGTGGAAATGACACCGTTTTAAGGGATAGGTGATTAACATGTTTACATATCTTAAAGAAGATAATCATGTAATGGGTAATGGATAGTCTTTATGGGGTTAGATACTATGAGTGAATGGGATGGGGTTCTTTTGGATTTTATTCTAAACTACAGCAACAGGCGTTTCTAGATACAATTTCTTTCCTTTTTATTTACTTAATCCCTTGTAAAGAAAAATTCAAATATGGTAGTCTAATTGGGTGGTTTTTGACTAAGATGGAGTTTTATTTTTGATCTGAGGACATCAAAATTGTGGTGAAGCAAATCAATTAAGTTTTCCTCGTAGAGATGATAGCCTGCATGGAAGTCAATACCAACTGACTGAATGTGGTGAGGATTCAAATTTCTTTATAAAGTATTCTGCACAGGAACATAACCCTCATTCCTCCAACATCACTATCTATCCAGTACATTCTCTGTCCCTTATTTTTTAAAAATATAGAGAAAACCAATAATTGTGCAAACAATATATATTATTCACAACCTTTTTCTATGTTTACATATTTAATAAGCATGCTCTCACACACACACACACATATATATATATATATATATATGATCAGGTGATGCGTTGTGGGGTTGGAGGTTATAAACTTATCATGGTGCTTTTGGATGTTATAATGTTTTTTTTTATATGCCTATTAATTTTTTTTATTTATAAGATGACTCTATGTCACCATAATTTATTGATAAAATAAATAAAAACAAAAGATATATCTAACATTACGTTTTCTATTCCCCAGATTATATTTCTGAAATCTAGACATAACAACCATGAAATCAAAATTAACTTCAACAACATTATCATTATTTAACTGCTCTACTGAGATAGAGAGTTATTCTCAAGGTCATCATCATCCCTATTTTCAAAAAACTTGGCAAGCATTCTCATATCATGAGCAATATTAGGATGGCTAGGGACTGAATGAGTTTTATGAGTCTCAAGATTTTTACCACTAACTGTTAAATCACAGTTAACCATAGAATGCTCAGACACCGAAATATCCTTGGCTGCATCGTCAACATTAGTTGAAGTGTTGAGATCTTGTCTGAAGAGAGATTGACATCATTATATGCCTATTAATTATTTATGCTGGGACTAGTAGATTCACACAAATATTTTTACAACTAAAATGTCACAAATCTTTTACTTTGTTTACATTATGTTTCTTATTTCCATATGTTTGTACAGGAACGGTGAAAACAAATAAAAGTTGCTTTCACTGATTCCTATACAAATATTTGGAAACAAGAAATAACATGAAAATATTATCACATTTTTATGGTTATTTTAGTTGTAATATACTTGAAATAAACAAATTGGCCATTAGAGTAACACTCAAACCTAGAGTCATCTCTTCCTCTCAACCTTCCCTCTATTCCTCTTTTCCTTCTTTCTCATCCACCGGAGGGAATGGTTTTGGGTCATTTTTTGACATAGAATCGCCCCTCTATATCATTTTTTTCCCTCTCCTTTTATCTAAAAAAGTGGTTTTTCTACATAGATCTGGTTTTTCTTTCACGTTTTTCCGTATTTTCGTCATCTGCGTGCGGTGGTGTTATGTTCATCGTCTTGATGCAGCGTCGTTTGGTTTCCCGTTTTGTTGTAGTGTTCGTTTTGTTCAGATTGGCGGATCAATTTCGATCCATTACAGATTCAATCAAGACTTGGGCGTCAACATTACAGATCCGAATGCATGTTTATTCCGGTCACTTTGGTTTTGTCATATTTGTAGGCATTTTGCCGTGTTATGCTATTAATCTGGATGTTGTGAGTTTGTTCACAGATTCATCCTTTTCGATTTTTAGTGAAGTTAAATTTTTGTCGTTCTGGATATATTTTATCAATTTTAATAAATAAATATCTATAAATGAAAATAGGAAATAGAAACGCAGAACAAACGGGTCCATAACCATACGCCTTCCTACATATAACATCTTTTAGACTCGATTCAATCTTCCCTTTGCTTTACGAAAAAGTTAAACCATCATCTACGCGTGCAGAAAATATTTTCATCATATTTTTAGTTTCCATGTTGTCATGGAAGACAAAAAAAAAAAAAAGATAAAGATAGAAAAACCGCTGTAAGCCTGGAATGTTCTTACTATGTCAGTCGAAAAGTCTTGCTATTTTATATTCCTTGAACAATGTTCTATGTATACTTATTAGCATTTAACTTATTATATAGAAAGACCAATGATCTTCTAAATAATTCATGATTCAATCTGAATTCATATATTGGCATGATAAGCATTGTTACATATCTTAATATAGAATCAGAAGATCATGTAATAATGCATTAGCTGGTTGACAATTATGGCGGTATAAGATCATCATGGGACTTTTAATTATGGATTTAATGTATATGTACCGATAGTATAAAAAAGTTTTACATAATCATTCAATCATATCTCACCACATAAATATTTACGAAAATATTTTAGGAACTAATATAACAAAGTAACATAATAGTAAAATATGATTTGACGTCTGTGTAAAACTTTTTTAAACTGTCAGTATATATTTATTAAACTCTTTAATTATTAGACTAAACCCCCAATTTGGTCATTGAGAAAAACACTCGGGGTCTGAAATAGTCCTTATCCAAAATAAATTATCCATTTAATCCTTAAGAATGTTATTATCGGGACACGTTAGTCCTTTCGTCAGTTGACCACCTTTGACCTCCTTTAAACTGTTGATGTGTCCCATTATGTTGCTTATGTGGCCGTTACGGAACTCCAACGTGGCAATGTTTTTCCACATATTCCCTATCAAAACGACGTCGTATCTTTGCCCACCTCCCCTATTAACCTTTTTCTTCCTCCACCTTCAATTTTCACTGATAAAAACCCTAGGACCTCTACTCCCTCTCCATTATCGACCTTCTTCTTCTTCTTCCCTTCTCAGATTGCTACCCTTGTCACTGCGCCCCCTTTCTCTCATCAATTCGAACTGAAACCCTAATCTGTATTCCACCCCCTTTTCATTGTTGGACCAGCATCGAAATGAATTGGGATTCTAAGGACGTGTCTAGCCGTGACCATAGTTGGAGTGCTTCCTCAAGCATTGTAATCCCAAAGTTTCCTCCTCCAAATTGCATTTGTCAGAGGCCCCGTGTCATCAGTACTTCAAGAACACATAAGAACCCAAACAGACCCCTTCTATGTCTCCGCCCTTATTTAAGGTAATGAGTCCCTTGAGTTTCATATTTGTTTATCTATTGTTCACTCGATTCTTCTCCCTTTAGTTGGTTGATTCACGCTAACCCCTCACTTCTTCTCCTTAAATCCGGAACTTCTTTCTTTGTCAAGGCTTTGTGAGTGAATGAAATGAAATTGTGAGAGGGAGCTAAATGGTTTGGCAGAGAAGACCCATCACCTTCAGTCCCCCACTAACGAAACGACGTCGTTTCATTGCAGCAACCCTCCTCTCAACGCATGCGTTTTGGTCCTGAGTAATTTTGGATTTTATTTTAAAATTATTTTTATGTTATTTTCCATGCTGGAATACAAGTAAGACATGCTAACTGACAATTCAGCAAAAACGGGTGACACGTAAGCTTGAAACCGGAGGTCAAAGGTGGTCAACTAACGGAAGGACTGATAGTGTGATTATACATGTTTTGTGTATACTTTTGCATGCATTTTTCATATAGATTAGGCATTCTTTATTTGATTTTAGTTAGATTTTCCCTTGGAACGGGTGAAGCGGTTTCTTGGTGTTGTTTTGCAGGAATTAATGTAAAAATGATCAAAATCAGCCATGAAGGAGCCTGGATGAAACAGAGCTTGAAAAGTGAAGAATATGAGCCAAACAGAGCCCATCACGGCCTGGCCGTGATGACCATCACGGCCATGATCAAGCAGAGCAGAAGGCAAAAGTCAGAGGCTGTCACGTCCTAGCCGTGATAGGCATCACGGTCGTGACAGACTAGAATTTAAAGTCTCGCGTCGCGAATCTTAATCTCGCCTCGCGAGAATCCAATTTTGAAAGCGCTCCCACTCTAGAACGCGTCACGGTCTGGCCGTGATGGCCATCACGGCCGTGACGCACAGCAGATCTATATATATGAGCGCAGCAGATAGAACAAGGCTGCATAGGAGCTGGGAACCCTAGTGGAGACCAGAAACACCCAAAAAATAGAGACTTGGAGCTGCTTTTGGAGCTGCTTAAGGAGGGAGCTGAGTTAGGGGGTTGTTGTGACGACAGTGAGAAGCTTCAATGGAGTTCTCCCTTTCCTCCTTTCTCTACTGCTTTTCTGGTTTGGCTTTCTCTGTAATTATGAGTAGCTAATCCCAGTTTGTTGGGATTAGATGTAACTAAACTAAACTTCATGTATTTATCTTGACTGATTATTCTGTGTTCATGCCTTCATATTAGTGATTAATTTTCCATGCTTAATGCTTGTTGTGGCTAGCACCCCCATGACTCGATTTGTGTTTTGATATGCAATTGGGAAATTCGTATTAGAACCAGAATTGAATTTAATCACCTAGTAACCCTTGCATCTAGGAATGGAGTTTGGTTTACTAGTAATCGCGTAATCCCTAATCCTAATATGAATTCATTAATCTAGGCCACCTAAGGAATTAGGGTCTTGAGTAGTTTAGTGGATTGATTTTAATATTTGAAGCATGAATGGGAGGTATCTAGTCCTAGTATTGCATGAGTAGAGGTTTGGTGAAGTCTAGTCCCAACATATCCTTTCTGCACTCCAAGTGTTTGTTAAAAGTCCCCAAAAAGACAAAAAATATTTTATTCCTTCTGTTTTGTTTGTTTTGATTTCTCTGTTTAGTCTAGATAGTTGCCGAGTTTGTGGATTGGTCTTGACATCCAATCCCCGTGGATACGATAACCGGTCTCACCACCGTATTACTTGCACGACTGGGTATACTTGCCCAGATCCGTCAACAAGTTTTTGGCACCGTTGCCGGGGATTGGTTTTGCCAATATCATTAATAACAAAGGAGGCAACTAATTTAGACATTTTTTTTTATTTTTCTGTATATATTTGATCTTTTTGTTTTGAGTCTTGTTTGTGGTAGGTGGACGAAATTCATGGACAATTATTATTATCCACCTGATGAGGAAGCCTCAAGTCACACCTTGGAGGACGACTGGTGTTTGGGAGACTGCATGGATTTGCTGAATCATATTACTCCAGCACAGGTCGACGGGTAGGTGGTCGCGCTGTCGCGCACGCGCCAAAAAGGACGAGCGGGTTTAAAACTGTAGTATAGTGCGACAACTCGGATGTCGTCTCTCAAGGACTCTGAAAGTATTATCTTCCACAAAAATAAGTTTTGGGGGGGTTTGGTTTGAGATGCAATCAAAGGAAACAGAATATTAAAGCAGAGCAATTGAAAACAAGCAGTTCAATGAGGTTATCAAATGATCAAAAATAGATTGATCTATTGCTCTTGATTTCCCACTATCATAGGTCCATACAATTTCCAAGCCCTAAGCAAATTCTTATCCCCTCCCGGTTGTAGTAGCAATTTACAAGCGAAACTACTACCACAGATACATGTCCCTATTCCCGAATTAAGCAAACGGGGTTAAGCCCTTCGTGAACTAAGCGAACACGAAATGTACACACGCAAATTAAGCAGATGCGATTAATTATAGGAACATGATATCACCAGAAATAAATCAATACAATACAGTATACTCCTGAATTAAGCAAACAGAAATACAAAGTATGGTATTGAAGAGGGAGAAGCATACAAAACAGGAAAATATAAGAACCTCAAGTATATGGAAATCAATTACAATAGATCAATCCTAAGAACTTAGTTCTCCATAACACAAACGAAATCACAGAGAAAAATGTAAAACAGAGAAATGGAGAAGCAAAAGTCTCTACAAATTGTTCAGAACAGCCTTTTATACAAATTCTGAAATTGGCTAGCTCGCGAGGCGAGCTCACATTCGCGAGGCGAATTTCATGAACAGTCAGCAACCTTTGGCATTCTCGCGAGGCGAAGTGATGCTCGCGAGGCGAGACTCT
Organism: Sophora flavescens; assembly: GCA_030762895.1. NCBI lineage: Eukaryota > Viridiplantae > Streptophyta > Magnoliopsida > Fabales > Fabaceae > Sophora > Sophora flavescens. The sequence goes on along the minus strand of CM061063.1, from coordinate 265,183,307 downwards.
TCAACTTCAAAACTGCCACGGCCACACCTTCAACACGGCCAAGCCGTGATCGTCTCTGACTTTTTCAGGTTTGCAAGACTCGCGGGGCGAGCACTGCTTTCGCGAGGCGAACCAGAGACTTAGCAATTTCTTGGAACAGTCAGGCTTCGGGTTCGCGTGGCGAGCATGGCTTTCGCAGGGCGAATCCCCTGTTCTTTATTTTCTCAGCTTCTACTTAACCTGAAAATAAGGAAATAACCATAAGTGTATTATTTTGACTCAAAACTACCTAAATTAACTTAAAACTACTCTAGAGACTCAAAACCTTGCTTGAGGACAATCTAAGCTAATTTGGGTGAAAATACGATATAATTTGCACAAAACCCTGGTCATACTAGCCATAAAACTAGATGAGCCAGAGGCTTATCAAAATACCCCAAACTTAAACTTTGCTTGTCCCCAAGCAAACTAAGACTCAAAAATCAAAAAGACTCAAGACCTGGCAAGCTCAAAAGATCCAATCAACATTGCACACATTCAAGCAATACATCAAAAACAGTTTTTCTTCATTGTTCCCCCCCTTTTCAAACAGAGCAATCCCCACATTCATTTATTCTAAACATTTGAGAGTTTCATCATGAAAACAATCAGAAATCTAAGCAAGGGATCTAAGTCGCACATAAGAGGGAGATCACCAAATCCAAACAACTGCCTTCCTCACAAGGGCATTATTTGTTCACTCAGTCACTCAGTTTATGTCAGGCCAACAACTTGCACTCAGTTTCACTTTTCAAGTACACTTCCCAAAAATTTGCTTTTCATCTCAAAATGGCTCCCACAGAAAACATGCAAGCAACATCAGAAGGTCTTTTATGGGTTGTAATGGGGCCTGGCTAAGGGTAGGATATACAAAGGAAACTAGGTTGAAGACCCTAGGAACTAAGAGAGCATGAACTATTTTTACACTTTGAAATTCACTCAAGTTCCTTTCTTTATTTTTTTCTTTACACTTCTGGGTGGCTACAACCTTTTTATTTCTTTTTGGCATTTTTGTATTTTTTATATATTTTTTTTCAACATTTGTACACTTTTTCTTTCACAAGCCTTTGGCTCCAATTTTTTTTCTCTTTTTTTTTTCTCAATCCCAACAACATATTACACCTTGCAGCCACCCCAAACTTAGTTTCTTGCACCCATTCTAAGATTACATGCTCTCCTAATCCTAAGATCGGGCTAACATGGTTTTCCAGATTTTTGGGCTTGTAACATTAGGTTATCAAGAACTAACAGGCTAATAGGCTCAAAAGGGCTAACTAGGGAACATGCATTAGGAATTGGTTTATTCAGGCCAAGTAGCTATTTACAAAGAAACTGCCTAAATCATTTGCTACACACATATAATCATGCAAACCAAAAAGAGATTCAATCAAATCCAGGGAAGTGCAACTTGAAAGTGATTTTCACACAGTTTAAAACATGTTGGAGGCTCAAAACCTCACCTGGACATTCATGCAAATTGTTTGAAAGAGATACTATCCCTAGTGTGTGCTTCCTATCACCCCAAACTTATCATACATCATGCCATCATAACAAAATCCCAAAGTTCAGTTTTCAATTTCACATGGAAATCACTTTTCAAAAAACAAAAATTTTTTCAGCCTAGGGGGAATCATCACATATCAATCATGCAAGCAATCTGTGCAACATCAATCAAAATCTAGCAAACTTGCCAACATAAGACTCAACACACAAATGCTCCTGAGCTTCTCAGATTATTCAGGAGCTTTATTCAAAGAAAAGAAAACTTTATTCAAAGAAAAGAAAAACTACAACTAGTTCCCTCCCCCACACTTAAAACATGCATTGTCCCCAATGAACAACAGAATTATAAGATCATAGTGAGGGAAAGGAAAAGAGTACTCCCTGATCAAGTGCAGTGTAAGCGGGAGCTGTCACCTGGATCCCATTCCTTGCAGTCTAAGGCCAAAGAGGTAGAGAGGGCCTCCGGTGCTGCTTCATCCTCTTCATGGTTCTCATCCACTGCACTGACAATTTTATCACCTGCTAAACATGCAGCAATCTCAGCACAAACCACAAAATGGTTAGCGTTAGTACAATCAAGACAAGAAAAAATATCATCACAGCCAGAATTAAGTGGAAAATTAGAAAACAAGTTCTCATGGGTGTCCTCAATAGTCTCAGAGATCAGCTCTATGTGGAATACAGAGTGCTCTTCCACTGGATGCTTCATGGCATCAAATATGTTAAACTTTGCAACTATATCCCCAAACTTCATAGACATGGTCCCATCATCCACATCAATGTTAGTCTTAGCTGTCTTCATGAATGGTCGGCCCAGGATGATTGGTGATTTACTGGAATGTGTCTCGCCTGCCATGTCCAAGATGTAGAAATCAGCTGGAAAGATCAGATCATCAACTTGCACTAGTACATCTTCCACCATTCCCATGGGGCGGGCACCGGTCCTGTTGGCCAACTGAATGGTGATAGCTGTATACTTCAAAGGACCAAGATCAAGTTTGTTAAAGATGGAGGTAGGCATGACATTGATAGATGCTCCCAAGTCCAGCAGGCAGTGTTCAAACTTCTTGTCCCCAATAGTGCATGGGATAGTGAAGGTGCCTGGATCCTTGCACTTCTGTGGCAGTGCCTGAGGAGGGGTGAAAGCAACAACTCTTTCTGGCTTAGACTGGATGAGCGCTGAGACATTTCTTCCCAAATCAACCCTCTCATTAGTCTTCATCTTCCTCTTGTTGGTGCATAGGTCCTTCAGAAATTTGGCATATCTGGGAACTTGCTTGATCACATCCAACCAGTGGCGGAGCTTGACAGAATATCTTGAGGGGGCCAAATAAGATAATAGATAAATATGTATATTTCACAATTTTGTATGAAGTAATCGTTGGTCCAGTGGTTTATCTCACTCGTTTATGCACAAAAGAGCAGGGTTCGATTCTCACTCCAGGACATTTTGAATTATTTTGCATAATAAAAGTCTAAAAACAAAAAATATTCCCTGCACTGATTCGAACTGGGAACATTGGAGTTGCATAGAGTCACCTAACCGCTGTGCTATCATAGTCATTTGATTTAGTTTGCAATAAAAATATATATAATGTATCATTGGTGTCACAATAATATGTGTATATCAACAAAGAAAAAAAAAATCTTGGGGGAGCCAAGGCTCCCCTATGTCCCCAAGAAGATCCGCCCCTGCATCCAACAGAGGGATATTAACACCTACCTTTCTTAAAACATCAAGAATTTCCTTCTCCTTATCTTCACCACCACTCTTCAAATTTTTCTGTAATCTGTGTGGGAATGGAATGGGTGGTCTATACACTCTCTCAGTTTCAACTTCAACCATAGGTTCAAGAGTAGCCTTCATAGTTTCTTCATCCTTTCCAGAAGTGGCCTCAACAACTTTTCCAGACCTCAAAGATATGGAACTCACATTAGGGTTGGAGGCATTAGGATTTATCACTGGCTGTGCTGGCAGCTGGGTTGTTCTTTGACCTTGCTTTATGTTATTTATGTCTGTGGCCATCTGTCCAATCTGTATGTGTAATGCCTGAATACTCGCATCCGTTCTCTGCTGAAATTGTGCTTGTGAGGCCTGGAACTGTGCCTGGAACTGTCCCATTTGCTGCTGGAAAAGTGTAGTCATTTGTGCATTCAATTGTGAAGTTATTTGCTTGCACATCTCATCAACTGAAGGTCCAGGACCGGTGCGTAGTGGTCACCGGAGGATTCTCGAGGTGCCATCGGTTGTTGGGATGAGTTCCCATACCGCAGATTAGGATGATTACTCCAGCTGGGATGGTACCTATTTGTTGACTGATCCGGAATGTCAGATCTGCATTCGGTTATTGCCACGATTATATGGATGGACTGCAAAGGCTTGAGGTGATTCGAAGAATCGATCCTCCTTGCAAAATGGGGCATGCTTCATATGGGTGCTCAGGAGAACTGCACATGCCACACAATACCGCAGGCTGAACCCTATCCATTGCCAATTTCTCTACCAAGGAAGTGAGCCTGTCAATTCTATCATCACGGTCATGGCTGGAAGAGGAAGTGCGGACCTCATGTACACCTCTAGTCTCAACAGAATTTCTTCTGGTAGTGAATTGCTGGGAATTTAATGACATGTTCTCAATGAGTTGCTTGGCAGCAGATGGAGTCTTGTCAACCAATGCTCCCCCACTAGCAGCATCCAAAATATTCCTATCCATCGGCTGCAATCCTTCATAAAAATATTGGATGAGGAGCTGTTCAGAAATTTGATGCTGGGGGCAACTAGATGTCAACTGCTTGAACCTCTCCCAATACTCAGCTAGCGACTCATTTCCTTGCCTTATTCCACAGATTTCTTTCCTTATTGCGGCTGGCTCGGAGGCAGGAAAATATTTCTCTAGGAAGAGCTTCTTCAAGTCGTTCCATGTGGTAATGGAATTCGGCGCAAGGTATAATAGCCAATCTTTTGCAGCTCCCTAGAGTGAGAATGGAAAAGCCTTCAACTTGATATGATCCTCAGTTACTCCTTCTGGCCTCAAAGTTGTGGAGCAGACGACTTGAAATTCCTTGAGGTGCTTGTGTGGATCTTCACCTGCAAGACCATTAAATCTTGGCAACAAATGGATTAGCCCAGATTTTAACTCAAAAGGAGTGTCAGCACCAGGATAAGCAATGCACAAACCATTGTAATTCACATCAGGGGCAGCAAGCTGCCTCAAAGTCCTTTGGTTTCCCATGTTTTCAAAAGCAGTTTTAAAATTGGAATCACTACTAGTGCTAGCCCGAAATTCCCTACGAAGTGTGTGTAGTGTTCTTTCAATTTCCGGGTCAAAATCACACAGTTCAGGGCAATGAGACCTAGTAGCCAGACCAATTCAAAACAAAACAGAAAATAAAAGAAAGAAAGAAAAATAAAATAAAACAAGTTGCGAAAAATAACAACTCAGAGTCCCCGACAACGGCGCCAATTTTTGGTCGCGCTGTCGCGCACGCGCCAAAAAGGACGAGCGGGTTTAAAACTGTAGTATAGTGCGACAACTCGGATGTCGTCTCTCAAGGACTCTGAAAGTATTATCTTCCACAAAAATAAGTTTTGGGGGGGTTTGGTTTGAGATGCAATCAAAGGAAACAGAATATTAAAGCAGAGCAATTGAAAACAAGCAGTTCAATGAGGTTATCAAATGATCAAAAACAGATTGATCTATTGCTCTTGATTTCCCACTATCATAGGTCCATACAATTTCCAAGCCCTAAGCAAATTCTTATCCCCTCCCGGTTGTAGTAGCAATTTACAAGCGAAACTACTACCACAGATACATGTCCCTATTCCCGAATTAAGCAAACGGGGTTAAGCCCTTCGTGAACTAAGCGAACACGAAATGTACACACGCAAATTAAGCAGATGCGATTAATTATAGGAACATGATATCACCAGAAATAAATCAACACAATACAGTATACTCCTGAATTAAGCAAACAGAAATACAAAGTATGGTATTGAAGAGGGAGAAGCATACAAAACAGGAAAATATAAGAACCTCAAGTATATGGAAATCAATTACAATAGATCAATCCTAAGAACTTAGTTCTCCATAACACAAACGAAATCACAGAGAAAAATGTAAAACAGAGAAATGGAGAAGCAAAAGTCTCTACAAATTGTTCAGAACAGCCTTTTATACAAATTCTGAAATTGGCTAGCTCGCGAGGCGAGCTCACATTCGCGAGGCGAATTTCATGAACAGTCAGCAACCTTTGGCATTCTCGCGAGGCGAAGTAATGCTCGCGAGGCGAGACTCTTCAACTTCAAAACTGCCACGGCCACACCTTCAACACGGCCAAGCCGTGATCGTCTCTGACTTTTTCAGGTTTGCAAGACTCGCGGGGCGAGCACTGCTTTCGCGAGGCGAACCAGAGACTTAGCAATTTCTTGGAACAGTCAGGCTTCGGGGTCGCGTGGCGAGCATGGCTTTCGCAGGGCGAATCCCCTGTTCTTTATTTTCTCAGCTTCTACTTAACCTGAAAATAAGGAAATAACCATAAGTGTATTATTTTGACTCAAAACTACCTAAATTAACTTAAAACTACTCTAGAGACTCAAAACCTTGCTTGAGGACAATATAAGCTAATTTGGGTGAAAATACGATATAATTTGCACAAAACCCTGGTCATACTAGCCATAAAACTAGATGAGCCAGAGGCTTATCAGTAGGCTTATGTATAACATCTCCGAGGAGGATTGGGAAAACTTTTGCTCGTATTTACCACCTCCACCACCATGTATGATTCCCATAGAGCCACATGAAGCAGAAGTTGAGCAGAATCTGGTTGTGGGAATGGATCAAATTGAAGATGAAGTGGTGATGGTGGAAGAGCCGCAAGAAGAGGAAGTACCTTTCACAAGTCCTTGGGAAATTGAAGAATGGGAATGGAAGGAGCAAACACCGTTGAAAGCTGCTCTAGAACAGTATTCCCAAGAACTATCCGCCTCTGAGGCCAAAATCAGAACCAACTGTGACAGTATCGAAGCTGTGAAGCAGAACTTCAAAATGCAAGTTGAGGAGATTTGCAAACAATTAGTACAAGAGTCACATGGAGCGCAAATTCAGCAAAATCTGGTTTTGGCGATAGTTCAAGATGAAGATGAAGTGGTAGTGGATTCCACCATGCTTGGTAAGGAATCTGAATTTTCTGCATTAGACAAATATGTTGGCTTACATGCATGTGTGGATGCTGCAAAGCTAGCCCCTTCCACTTGTCTGGTAAACTTCCTCCTGAAAATTCCACTTGACCCAAGAGGAAGTGAGTTCATCATTACAGTTAAAGAGGTCGATGGAGTTTTCACACACTGGCTGGGTGGGATTGTGGCCAGAGTTATATTACTGCTGCAATCACCACTCCATAAATCATGGGATCCGGGTGGAGGATGCCCTTATACTGTGAGCACCAACTGGTCTTTATACCACAGTGGTCGTGCTGTCGCCACGTGCCAAAAAGAACGAGCGTTTACAAAATAATGTAGATAGGGGAGCGACAACTGGAGTATCGTCTCTCAAGGACTCTTAGGCGTTGTTGTTATTAACAGAAAATCAGTTTTGGGGGTTTTGGGTAATTGAAATAAAATAAAGAAAACAAAATAAAAACAGAGTAAGAAAACAAAGCAGTTAAAATATTATCAAATATGCTAAAGAACGATTAACCCCTCTGTTCTCGGTTTCCCACTATCATCGGTTCATGCAATTCCAAGCCCTAAGCAGATTCTAATCCCCTCCCGGTTGTAGCAACAATTAACAACGCAATCACTACTACGGATGTATGTTCCTATTCCCGAAATAATAACGGGGTTAAGCTCTCATGAACAAACGAACATGAACGAACACACGCGAAATAACAAACGCGATTAATTATAGAAACATAACATCACCGAAATGAATCAACACAACACTATACCCTCCTGAAATAACAAACATAAATGTATAACATCGCATTGAAAAGAGAAAAGCAAATGAAAATAGGAAATACACAACCTCAAGTGTGGTAATGGAAACCAATTGCAGTAGATTAATCTAGGAGACTAACTCTCCATTACATACTTAAAAGAAAAGAAAATAAACTATGAAACTACTGACTAAAAACTAGCTAGCCACTGGCCAAAAACTAGCCAACAGCCACCCTTTTTCCTCAGTTCTGGCTAAAACGCTTAAATACAGTGTCTGGAATCAGCGAAATCGCGAGGCGAGTACACATTTGCGTGGCGAATCTTGCAGCGTTTGGTATTCTCGCGAGGCGAAGCATGGCTCACGTGGCGAGGAATGGAAAGGTCATGACTTCTGGGCTTCACTCTCGCGAGGCGAGGATTGTATTCGCGAGGCGAACTCTTCAAATTCCAAACTGTAACGCCCGTGACCTTCAACATGCGCAGGCCGTGCTGGCTTCTGGTCTTCCAAGGTTGGATTACTCGCGAGGCGAGTCAAGTGTTCGCGGGGCGAGACAGAATGGTTGGCAATTTTTGGAACAGTCACCTTCTGGTTCGCGAGGCGAATGCCTTTCTCGCGGGGCGAAAGCTCCAGAATTATTTCCTTTTATTAACCTGAAAATATAAAATAGAATAAGTGTTTTATTTAACTCTAAATCAACTAAATTAACATAAAAATACTTTACAGACTCAAAATACCACTTAAAGACAATCAAGTCTAATTTGGGTGAAAATGATATAAAATTAGCACAAAGCCATGGTCTTTATTAGTTATAAAACCAGTCAACCAGAGGCTCATCAAAATACCCCAAACTTAAACTTTGCTTGTCCCCAAGCAAACTAAAACTTAAAAACTTACAAAGACTCAAGACCTGGCAAGCTCAAAAGATTTAATCAACTTTGCACAAATTTCAAGCAATTTCTTCAATATAATTTTCTTCAATGTTCCCCCCTTTCAAATAAAACAATCCCCATAATCATTTATTCTAAACAATTGAGAATTCCATCATTCAAACAATCATTAATCTAAGCAGGGGATCCAAGTTACACACAAGAGGGAGATCACCATATTCAAACAACTGCCTTCCTCACAAGGGAAATTTGTGTTTCACTCAATCGCTCAGTTTGTGTCTAGGTTATCAACATTGCACTCAATTTCACTTTTCAAGAACACTTCCCATAAATTTGATTTTCATCTCCAAATGATTCCCACAGAAAACATGCAAGCAACATCAAAAGGTCTTTTATGGGTTGTAATGGGGCCTGGCTAAGGGTAGGATATATAAAGGAACTAGGCTGAAGACCCTAGGAACTAAGAGAGCATGAAACACTTCAAAACATTGAAATTCTACTCAAGTTCCTTTCCTCATTCATCTTTTCATTTGCATTGGGTGACTACAACCATTTATTCTAATACTTTATTATTTCACAAGCCTTGGGTGACTACAGCCTTTTTATTCAAATAGCATTTTTGACATTTTTACACTTTTCTTCTTCTCCTTTTTTTTTCCCAATTTTTTTTTTCTACAAGCCTTTGGCTCTAACCTTTTTATTGTATTTTTTTTTCAATCCCAAACAACATGTCACCTTGTAGCCACCCCAAACTTAGTTTCTTGCAACCTTTTCTCTTTCTAAGATTCCATGCTCTCCTAATCCTAAGATCGGGTTAACATGGTTTTTCAGATTTTTGCTCATAACATAAGGTTACCAAGAACAATAAGCTAATTAGGCTCAATGGGCTAACTAAGGAACATGCATTAGGAATGGTTATTTTAGGCTAAGTAGCTATTTACAAAGAAAATGCCTAAATCATCTGAAGCAAACACATAATCATGCAAACCAAAAAGAGATTCAAGCAAATTCGGGAAAGTGCAATCAAAAGTGATTTCTCACAGTCAAAAACATGTTGGAGGCTCAAAACCTCACCTGGACATTATTTGCAAATTGTTTACCAGAGATTCTATCCCTAGTGTGTGCTTCCTATCACCCCAAACTTATCATAAGTCATGCCATCATAACAAAATCTCAAGTTTTCACTCACATGGGGATCATTTTTTTCAAAAAATTTTCATATCCTAGGGGGAAAACAGTCAACACTATCATGCAATCAATCTATGCAAAAATTAATCAAATCCATCAAACTTGCCAACACTAGACTTAACACAACTCCCGAGCTTCTCAAATTATTCAGGAGCTTTATTAAAAACAAAACAGAAATGAAGCAAGCAAAGAAAATTAAAAGAGCAAGGTTAAGAAAAACTCATTGAAGGGCGGTTCCACCAGGATCCCATTGCTTGTAACATAAGTCCCACATGGTAGCCAAAGGGTGGAAGTTCTTTCCATGCTTCCATAACTTGCAGCCTCGGGTGGAAGTGAGCACTTGATAATTATGATGACCTCGCCGAGTGCGGCGGACTTCTCACTCCCTCTCGGGTCACAGATGACCGCTTTTTCAACAAAATCCTCCCAATAAAATTGGGGTTCAATCCCTTGGACTGGCCATGGTGCAAGATCCAGAGGCTTGAACTCCTTCACTGGTGGCTCCTCAGGGGGAGGTGGTAAACAGTTAGCTGGGGTTACTGGTGCTGCTTCATTTTCTGCATTTTCTTCATTCACTGCACTAACAAAGTTATCACCTGCTATACATGCAGAAATTTCAGCACACACCACACAAAGGTTAGTGTTAGTAGAGTCAGTACATATATCACAATAGACTGAATCAGTAAAGGTTAGAATGTCTGGAAATTCAGCCCTCAATTCATCCACCCCATTACTCTCAACACATGCATTTGATTTAATTGAATCATCTACTCCCAAAGGTTATTCATCATCCTCAAGCACGGGGAAGCAGATGTCCTCCTGATCCTCCTGATCCTCATTTCCTATGTTTCCTGAACAGAATAAAGCTGCATAACAGTCTATACACAAAGCAGTGCCATCACAATAACAATCAGCACATGAATTAGAATCGGGGATTCAACACACGATTCATCAACAGAAACATTATCAACATTATCATCAGAAGTGCCTTCAAGAATAACTTGTGACTCTGTATGTTCTTCAAGGGGCTGTGGAGTTTGCATTGCAGCTGAGTTGGCGACAATTTGATCAATTAGAGCGGACAACTTCTGAGATTCAGCTTCGCTCCTCTGTTGGGCTTCAAGATTTTGTTCTGCCATTCTCTGTTGGAATTCAAGATTGCTCGCCTCCATCATCTGTTGAATTTCGAGAAAGTTTGCTTCCATTTGTGCATTCATTTGCTTGAACAGGTCCTCGAGTGAAGGTTCGGAAGGTGCAGCTCTGAAGGCAGGATAGTATCTAAACAGGAAGGCTTCCTTCAAATCAAACCAGCTTGAGATGGAATTCTCATCAAGACAATACAACCAATCCCTTGCAGCGCCTTCAAGTGAGAACTGGAAAGCTTCCATCTTGATGTGGTCTTCTGTTATTCCTGCAGGTCTCAGCATTATAGAACAAACAGCCTGGAATTCCCTCAGATGCTCCTGCGGATTCTCACCTGCAAGACCACTAAACCTTGGCAACCAGTGCGATAAACCATAAAAATCAGGAAAATATATGCATGGTGGTGGTTCATAGTAAACATTAGGCATGTAACCATATATGTGATTATCCATGGGGGGTGCTAAAATTCACAACCAGACAATGCAGACAAAACTAATTCAGCAAAGTTTTTTTTTTTTTTTTTATTTCTTGCTAATAACAACAACAAGATGCCCCGGCAACGGCGCCAATTTTTGGTCGCGCTGTCGCCACGCGCCAAAAAGAACGAGCGTTTACAAAATAATGTAGATAGGGGAGCGACAACTCGAGTATCGTCTCTCAAGGACTCTTAGGCGTTGTTGTTGTTTAGTAAAATCAGTTTTGGGGGTTTTGGGTAATTGAAATAAAATAAAGAAAACAAAATAAAAACAGAGTAAGAAAACAAAGCGATTAAAATATTATCAAATATGCTAAAGAACGATTAACCCTCTTGTTCTCGGTTTCCCACTATCATCGGTTCATGCAATTCCAAGCCCTAAGCGATTCTAATCCCCCTCCGGTTGTAGCAACAATTAACAACGCAATCACTACTACGGATGTATGTTCCTATTCCCGAAATAACAAACGGGGTTAAGCTCTCATGAACAAACGAACATGAACGAACACACGCGAAATAACAAACGCGATTAATTATAGAAACATAACATCACCGAAATGAATCAACACAACACTATACCCTCCTGAAATAACAAACAGAAATGTATAACATCGCATTGAAAAGAGAAAAGCAAATGAAAATAGGAAATACACAACCTCAAGTGTGGTAATGGAAACCAATTGCAGTAGATTAATTTAGGAGACTAACTCTTCATTACAGACTTAAAAGAAAAGAAAATAAACTATGAAACTACTTGACTAAAAACTAGCTAGCCACGGCCAAAAACTAGCCAACAACCACCCTTTTTCCTCGCTTCGTCTAAAACGCTTAAATACGATTATGTCGGAATCAGCGAAATCGCGAGGCGAGTACACATTCGCGTGGCGAATCTTGCAGCGTTTGGTATTCTCGCGAGGCGAAGCATGGCTCGCGTGGCGAGGAATGGAAAGGTCATGACTTGGCTTCACTCTCGCGAGGCGAGGATTGTATTCGCGAGGCGAACTCTTCAAATTCCAAACCTGTAACGCCCGTGACCTTCAACATGCGCAGCCGTGCTGGCTTCTGGTCTTCCAAGGTTGGATTACTCGCGAGGCGAGTCAAGTGTTCGCGGGGGCGAGACGGAATGGTTGGCAATTTCCGAACAAGTCACCTTCGGTTCGCGAGGCGAATGCCTTTCTCGCAGGGCGAAAGCTCCAGAATTATTTCCTTTTATTAACCTGAAAACAGAAAATAGAATAAGTGTTTTATTTAACACTAAATCAACTAAATTAACTTAAAAATACTTTACAGACACAAAATACCACTTAAAGACAATCAAGTCTAATTTGGGTGAAAATGATATAAAATTAGCACAAAGCCATGGTCTTTATTAGTTATAAAACCAGTCAACCAGAGGCTCATCAAAATACCCCAAACTTAAACTTTGCTTGTCCCCAAGCAAACTAAAACTTAAAAACTTACAAAGACTCTAGATCTGGCAAGCTCAAAAGATTTAATCAACTTTGCACAAATTTCAAGCAATTTCTTCAATATAATTTTCTTCAATGTTCTTCCCTTTCAAATAAAGCAATCCCCATAATCATTTATTCTAAACAATTGAGAATTCCATCATTCAAACAATCATTAATCTAAGCAGGGGATCCAAGTTACACACAAGAGGGAGATCACCATATTCAAACAACTGCCTTCCTCACAAGGGAAATTTGTGTTTCACTCAATCGCTCAGTTTGTGTCTAGGTTATCAACATTGCACTCAATTTCACTTTTCAAGAACACTTCCCATAAATTTGATTTTCATCTCCAAATGATTCCCACAGAAAACATGCAAGCAACATCAAAAGGTCTTTTATGGGTTGTAATGGGGCCTGGCTAAGGGTAGGATATACAAAGGAACTAGGCTGAAGACCCTAGGAACTAAGAGAGCATGAAACACTTCAAAACATTGAAATTCTACTCAAGTTCCTTTCCTCATTCATCTTTTCATTTGCATTGGGTGACTACAACCATTTATTCTAATACTTTTTTTTTTCACAAGCCTTGGGTGACTACAGCCTTTTTATTCAAATAGCATTTTTGACATTTTTACACTTTTCTTCTTCTCCTTTTTTTTTTCTCTTTTTTTTTTCTACAAGCCTTTGGCTCTAACCTTTTTATTGTATTTTTTTTTCAATCCCAAACAACATGTCACCTTGTAGCCACCCCAAACTTAGTTTCTTGCAACCTTTTCTCTTTCTAAGATTCCATGCTCTCCTAATCCTAAGATCGGGTTAACATGGTTTTTCAGATTTTTGCTCATAACATAAGGTTACCAAGAACAATAAGCTAATTAGGCTCAATGGGCTAACTAAGGAACATGCATTAGGAATGGTTATTTTAGGCTAAGTAGCTATTTACAAAGAAAATGCCTAAATCATCTGAAGCAAACACATAATCATGCAAACCAAAAAGAGATTCAAGCAAATTCGGGAAAGTGCAATCAAAAGTGATTTCTCACAGTCAAAAACATGTTGGAGGCTCAAAACCTCACCTGGACATTATTTGCAAATTGTTTACCAGAGATTCTATCCCTAGTGTGTGCTTCCTATCACCCCAAACTTATCATAAGTCATGCCATCATAACAAAATCTCAAGTTTTCACTCACATGGGGATCATTTTTTTCAAAAAATTTTCATATCCTAGGGGGAAAACAGTCAACACTATCATGCAATCAATCTATGCAAAAATTAATCAAATCCATCAAACTTGCCAACACTAGACTTAACACAACTCCCGAGCTTCTCAAATTATTCAGGAGCTTTATTAAAAACAAAACAGAAATGAAGCAAGCAAAGAAAATTAAAAGAGCAAGGTTAAGAAAAACTCATTGAAGGGCGGTTCCACCAGGATCCCATTGCTTGTAACATAAGTCCCACATGGTAGCCAAAGGGTGGAAGTTCATTCCATGCTTCCATAACTTGCAGCCTCGAATTGGAAGTGAGCACTTGATAATTATGATGACCTCGCCGAGTGCGGCGGACTTCTCACTCCCTCTCGGGTCACAGATGACCGCTTTTTCAACCAAATCCTCCCAATAAAATTGGGGTTCAATCCCTTGGACTGGCCATGGTGCAAGATCCAGAGGCTTGAACTCCTTCACTGGTGGCTCCTCAGGGGGAGGTGGTAAACAGTTAGCTGGGGTTACTGGTGCTGCTTCATTTTCTGCATTTTCTTCATTCACTGCACTAACAAAGTTATCACCTGCTATACATGCAGAAATTTCAGCACACACCACACAAAGGTTAGTGTTAGTAGAGTCAGTACATATATCACAATAGACTGAATCAGTAAAGGTTAGAATGTCTGGAAATTCAGCCCTCAATTCATCCACCCCATTACTCTCAACACATGCATTTGATTTAATTGAATCATCTACTCCCAAAGGTTCTTCATCATCCTCAAGCACGGGGAAGCAGATGTCCTCCTGATCCTCCTGATCCTCATTTCCTATGTTTCCTGAACAGAATAAAGCTGCATAACAGTCTATACACAAAGCAGTGCCATCACAATAACAATCAGCACATGAATTAGAATCAGGGGATTCAACACACAGTTCATCAACATAAACATTATCAACATTATCATCAGAAGTGCCTTCAAGAATAACTTGTGACTCTGTATGTTCTTCAAGGGGCTGTGGAGTTTGCATTGCAGCTGAGTTGGCGACAATTTGATCAATTAGAGCGGACAACTTCTGAGATTCAGCTTCGCTCCTCTGTTGGGCTTCAAGATTTTGTTCTGCCATTCTCTGTTGGAATTCAAGATTGCTCGCCTCCATCATCTGTTGAATTTCGAGAAAGTTTGCTTCCATTTGTGCATTCATTTGCTTGAACAGGTCCTCGAGTGAAGGTTCGGAAGGTGCAGCTCTGAAGGCAGGATAGTATCTAAACAGGAAGGCTTCCTTCAAATCAAACCAGCTTGAGATGGAATTCTCATCAAGACAATACAACCAATCCCTTGCAGCGCCTTCAAGTGAGAACTGGAAAGCTTCCATCTTGATGTGGTCTTCTGTTATTCCTACAGGTCTCAGCATTATAGAACAAACAGCCTGGAATTCCCTCAGATGCTCCTGCGGATTCTCACCTGCAAGACCACTAAACCTTGGCAACCAGTGCGATAAACCATAAAAATCAGGAAAATATATGCATGGTGGTGGTTCATAGTAAACATTAGGCATGTAACCATATATGTGATTATCCATGGGGGGTGCTAAAATTCACAACCAGACAATGCAGACAAAACTAATTCAGCAAAGAATTTTTTTTTTATTTCTTGCTGATAACAACAACAAGAGTCCCCGGCAACGGCGCCAATTTTTGGTCGCGCTGTCGCCACGCGCCAAAAAGAACGAGCGTTTACAAAATAATGTAGATAGGGGAGCGACAACTCGAGTATCGTCTCTCAAGGACTCTTAGGCGTTGTTGTTATTAACAGAAAATCAGTTTTGGGGGTTTTGGGTAATTGAAATAAAATAAAGAAAACAAAATAAAAACAGAGTAAGAAAACAAAGCAGTTAAAATATTATCAAATATGCTAAAGAACGATTAACCTACTGTTCTCGGTTTCCCACTATCATCGGTTCATGCAATTCCAAGCCCTAAGCAGATTCTAATCCCCTCCCGGTTGTAGCAACAATTAACAACGCAATCACTACTACGGATGTATGTTCCTATTCCCGAAATAACAAACGGGGTTAAGCTCTCATGAACAAACGAACATGAACGAACACACGCGAAATAACAAACGCGATTAATTATAGAAACATAACATCACCGAAATGAATCAACACAACACTATACCCTCCTGAAATAACAAACAGAAATGTATAACATCGCATTGAAAAGAGAAAAGCAAATGAAAATAGGAAATACACAACCTCAAGTGTGGTAATGGAAACCAATTGCAGTAGATTAATCTAGGAGACTAACTCTCCATTACAGACTTAAAAGAAAAGAAAATAAACTATGAAACTACTGACTAAAAACTAGCTAGCCACTGGCCAAAAACTAGCCAACAGCCACCCTTTTTCCTCAGTTCTGTCTAAAACGCTTAAATACAGTGTCTGGAATCAGCGAAATCGCGAGGCGAGTACACATTCGCGTGGCGAATCTTGCAGCGTTTGGTATTCTCGCGAGGCGAAGCATGGCTCGCATGGCGAGGAATGGAAAGGTCAAGACTTCTGGGCTTCACTCTCGCGAGGCAAGGATTGTATTCGCGAGGCGAACTCTTCAAATTCCAAACTGTAACGCCCGTGACCTTCAACATGCGCAGGCTGTGCTGGCTTCTGGTCTTCCAAGGTTGGATTACTTGCGAGGCGAGTCAAGTGTTCGCGGGGCGAGACAGAATGGTTGGCAATTTCTGGAACAGTCACCTTCTGGTTCGCGAGGCGAATGCCTTTCTCGTGGGGCGAAAGCTCCAGAATTATTTCCTTTTATTAACCTGAAAACAGAAAATAGAATAAGTGTTTTATTTAACTCTAAATCAACTAAATTAACTTAAAAATACTTTACAGACTCAAAATACTACTTAAAGACAATCAAGTCTAATTTGGGTGAAAATGATATAAAATTAGCACAAAGCCATGGTTTTTATTAGTTATAAAACCAGTCAACCAGAGGCTCATCACACAGGTTATGGGATCCAGGTGGATGCTTCTTAATAAGTCAAGCTAGCGATGTTAAAGAAGAGCTTATTGGGAGGCAACCCAAGTTTCTTCACCCTTCTCTTTAGGATTTTCATTTTTCAGTAGTTTTTGTTTTTGATTTTAACTCTTGAATAATTTGAGAAGATCAAGAGTTCTCTTTTACTAATAAAATTGCCAAGTGATTTCAGGGAAAGAAGGAAGGGAGAGCAAGAAGAAAAGGGCAGAAAGAGAAGAGGCAGCAACCATCACGCCCAGGCTGTGACACTGGTCACGGCCGTGATGAGCCAGAATTGAAGATCAGGAAGGATCACGACCTAGCCGTGATCCACATCACGGGCGTGATGAGAAGACCCTAAGGAGCAAAGAGTGTCACGGCCTAGCCGTGATGGAGGTCACGGCCGTGACAGGCCAACACCCATGGATCAGAATTGATCACGGCTTGCCCGTGATGAGGCTCACGGCCGTGACGTATTTCCCAACAAGTTTCTGACTGGAATGAGAGCCAACACCCGCTACCGCCTCGGTAAGCCGTTTCAATTTTCTCCTCTCTCCAACTTGATTGTTTACATTGGGGACAATGTAAATTCTTAAGCTTGGGGTAGGGGTATTTTGCATTTGCATTTTTCATGTTGCATTCATATAGTTTTGCATGATAGTTTGCATGATCACACAATTAGATTGCCCTTGTTTAGATTTTGCATCCGATTGTGAAAACTGAGTACCAAATAAATTGTGATAGTGAATTGTTGAACCCAATTTTTTCATTCTTGTGATATGTCTACAAATAAAAATGTTTGAGATAATCTTGGATAGTTGATAATTAGCATATGATTCTGTGGATTTGTGTTTCTCATTGATGGTTGAACTACTAAAATGTGAGATTTTGAGCCAAAAGGGGTACTCACTAAATTTTACCCCATTCTTTGTGTTAGAGTGTTTTTCCTCTTGGTTTGTATTCTCTAGAACTTGACTTGAAACCGTTTTGAAGCTTAAAAATTTTTGAAAACATTTTTGAAAATGATTGAGGCACTAGGTATTTTTCTGGCCTTCTGAGCTTTGAATGACTAAATGCTACCCCTTAGTTGCCCAATTTTGAGCTTGAAAGAATGAAATACTTTTCTTGGTACCTTGAAATTTATTGATAAATAATGTTTGATAGGATACCTTCTAAAGTATTACAAAAGGGTAAAAAGGTAGTTGAAAAGAGTATGGGATGAAAAGAATCAGAAAAATATTTCTCTTGAGTTGAAAAATCTCCCCTTCTCCAAATAAAAGAAAAATAAAAGAAAAAGAAAAATATATGGAGAAGGGGATGACAAAAAGAAATGAGAAATAAAACAAAAAGAAAGGAAGAATGGTGGAAAAAGGAATCAAAACCCAAAAAGGTATTTTAGAAGGTGTCATGTGTTGAAATGTTTGATACTTGGTTTAGCCCTTTTGAAATGTCATTTTCTTGATTTCCCCACCTAACGATTAATCCCATGGCCACGTTACAACCAAAGCAAAAGACCTCTTGATTCTTAATTGTTTTCATTAATAAAGTAGAGATTTGGTTGATAGTCAAGCCTATGGTAGAATTCATTCCTTGAGGAAAATGGAGCGAATTGTCTTATGTCCCTAACACTTGAGTGAGGTGAGAAAGAGAGCCAAGCAAATGAACAAGCTTGGGGTGATCTTCAGGTGAGAAAGAGTGCCCGAATCAGTGAGAATATGAGTATAAGAAACCTAAGCGTCTAATTGGACTTGAACTGATTGTCTCTTGCTGAATTGTTTGAAATGCCTATTACTTGGATTATTATTTGCTCGGGTTCTTGATTCACTATCCATGCTTTGATTATATATCTCTTCTGGCCTTAGTGATTGCTTGAGGACAAGCAATTGAATAAGCTTGGGGTGATTTGATAGTGTGATTTTACATCATGTTTTATGTATACTTTTGCATGCATTTTTCATATAGATTAGGCATTTTTTATTTGATTTTAGTTAGATTTTCCCTTGGAACAGGTGAAGCGGTTTCTTGGTGTTGTTTTGCAGGAATTAATGTAAATATGATCAAAATCAGCCATGATGGAGCCTGGATGAAACAAAGCTTGAAAAGTGAAGAATATGAGCCAAACAGAGCCCATCACGGCCTGGCCGTGATGACCATCACGGCCATGATCAAGCAGAGCATAAGGCAAAAGTCAGAGGCTGTCACGTCCTAGCCGTGATAGGCATCACGGACGTGACAGACTAGAATTTAAAGTCTCGCATCGCGAATCTTAATCTCGCCTCGCGAGAATCCAATTTTGAAAGCGCGCCCACTCTAGAACGCGTCACGGTATGGCCGTGATGGCCATCACGGCCGTGACGCAAAGCAGATCTATATATATGAGCGCAACAGACAGAACAAGGCTGCATAGGAGCTGGGAACCCTAGTGGAGACCAGAAACACCCAAAAAATAGAGACTTGGAGCTGCTTTTGGAGGGAGCTGAGTTAGGGGGTTGCTGTGACGACAGTGGGAAGCTTCAATGGAGTTCTCCCTTTCCTCCTTTCTCTACTACTTTTCTGGTTTGGCTTTCTCTGTAATTATGAGTAGCTAATCCCAGTTTGTTGAGATTAGATGTAACTAAACTAAACTTCATGTATTTATCTTGACTGATTATTCTGTGTTCATGCCTTCATATTAGTGATTAATTTTCCATGCTTAATGCTTGTTGTGGCTAGCACCCCCATGACTCGATTTGTGTTTTGATATGCAATTGGGAAATTCGTATTAGAACCGGAATTGAATTTAATCACCTAGTAACCCTTGCATCTAGGAATGGAGTCTGGTTTACTAGTAATCGCGTAATCCCTAATCCCAATGCGAATTCATTAATCTAGGCCACCTAAGGAATTAGGGTCTATTAGTGGATTTAGGATCTTGTCATCCGAGGAATCGGGGCTTGAGTAGTTTAGTTGATTGATTTTAATATTTGAAGCATGAATGGGAGGTATCTAGTCCTGGTATTGCATGAGTAGAGGTTTGGTGTAGTCTAGTCCCAACATATCCTTACTGCACTCCAAGTGTTTGTTAAAAGTCCCCAAAAAGACAAAAAATATTTTATTCCTTCTGTTTTGTTTGTTTTGATTTCTCTGTTTAGTCTAGATAGTTGCCGAGTTTGTGAATTGGTACTTGACATCCAATCCCCGTGGATACGATAACCGGTCTCACCATCGTATTACTTACACGACTGGGTATACTTGCCCAGATCCGTCAACAAGGACTAACGTGTCCTAGTAATAACATTCTTAAGGATTAAATGGATAATTTATTTTGGATAGGGACTATTTCAGACCCGAGTGTTTTTCTCAAGGACCATATAAGGGGTTTAGTCTAATTATTATTATTTGCTCAAATGTTTAGCTATTAGGTTATATAACTAGTTACCTGTGCGACGCACATGATACAACAATAATTGGTGGCAATATATAAAGATTTTTTTTTTTACAATTTAACAAATAAAAAATGGATATAATTTATGTATAATTTTATAGGTATATTTAATATTATTTTTCAATGACAATAGAATATGTGTAATAGTTATTACACAAGTTTTATTTTTATTGATAACCCATTATACATGTCTTAGTGTAATTGAAAAATAGCATCTTATATACTTATATAATTGTACCTAAGTCTTGTACATAAAAGACTAAGACTCAATAGTGTAATTTTAAATATCATTTAGATAAAATTCATACAAAATACATTAAAATTTTTATATATTTAATTTAAATTAATTTCAATCATCCTTCATATAATATGATACTCTATATAACAATTAAACCAAATATGAATTATGAAAAGAAACATGTAGATCCCAACCTACGAATAAATTCCCCAAAAAAATGTCAACTGAACATGACATGCAGGACACAATAAAAAAAAAATTAACATCAACAAACAACGCATGTCAGTGTACAAAGAATATATTTTTATAATTTAAAAATTAAATTTCAAAAAAAAATGTAAAAAAAATAATGATTCAACATGTTTTTTTTATCTTTTTTTTTTTTTTTTTATAAACAGAGGGCCAGGGGCCCCAACAAAATAATAAGTCGCTAAGTCTCATATTGGTTGAGTATATGAGTCAAAGAACCATTTATAATAATTTGGGTATCCCTTCCTCTATGAGCTAGTTTTTAGAGTGGAGTTATGCCCAATTATTCTAACATGGTATTAGAGCCTCTCACGATGTTGGGCCACCTACAGATGTCCAGTCCTGCAAACGTCACGCTCCAGATGTCCAGTCCTGGACGTGAGGGGGTGTATTAAGTGTCTAAATCCATATTGATTGAGTATATAAGCCAAAGAACCATTTATAATAATTTGGACATCTCTCCCTCTATAAGCTAGCTTTTAGAGTGGATTTAGGTCCAATTATTCTAACAAAAACCAACTAAACAACAATCATCCTAGGAAAGGAGATTACCACAAGATCCTGAAAAATCAAATCCCCACAACTGGGAGGCGCCCGAAGGAGGTGAAGTCACCACCAGTTTCACGGCAACCTCTGAGTCACTCTCAACCCCAAAACTTAGAGATTTTTCGATCCCAAGCAAGTTGGAGAGCGGTGAGAACTCCCCATAGCTCAGCCATTAGGAATGATTCAACATGTTCTCGTCATTATGTGTTTCGGCCATTCTAAATTATCTCGAATTATCTATGCGGGTTTGCGATAGTCTCAACTCTGCAACGATTGCCTCCTGATGAGTGTGATTTTACCTCATTTTTCACGTACAATTTTGCATGCATTTTCTTATAGTTTAGGCATATTTAATTTGATTTTTGTTAGTTTTTACTTTGGAATGGGTAAGGCGGGTTTGTGGTGTTGTTTTGCAGAAATCAAGGGTTAAATGCTCAGGATCTCCCTAGACAAATTGAGCGAATGAGTGAATTATTAAATTTCCTTATGAGGAAGGCAAATGTTTGAATTTGGTGATATCCCTTTTGAAAGGTCAAGGATTGCAATTGAATATTGATGAAAGGAATTGATTTGGTAACGTGAGTCCAGCAAGAGAAGTGAAAATTGCAAGGAGAAATTGAAATTCAATACAAAATAAAGTGGGGCCAGCAAGAAGAATGGAAGACTAAGCAAGTGTATTACAATTACACTTCAATTCTAATTACTGGAGGAGTATAACGTGAACAAAAATTAATGTGGGACCCATCCTTCATTGAGAGGTTTGAAATAGTGAGAAGCAAAATTGCCATGGCCCCACGTGAGTTCACTTGAATGGCAGGAGGAAAGTCAATTTGATAAGGGAATTGAATTGGACTGGTAGGGTCCCACATGAGATATTTGTCTTCCAATTAGACTTGAACTTAATCAGGGCCCACGTGAACACTGGATTACAATTGAAGTTGGTTTTGGATTTGTAGAGGCTGCAAGCCCACACATATAGAAAATGAGCGTCAGCGAGATGTAGAGAGGGGGGCATCCATCAGTAATAAAAAGCGCAGCAGAGTGGGACGCAGGAGCAGCGCCGTTCTTGCGCAAAGGAGGGGATTCTCTCTGAAGAAAAAAAATAGGATTTTTAACCTAGACTCTTGGAAGCAAAAAGGGATGGTTTTTCTCTGCTCTTGGATTGGAAGAAGATTGGAGGATTCGTCATGAGTTTTCTTCATCCCTTCTTTCTGTCTCTATTGTAATTTCTGTTACCCTTTTGTTGGGGTTAGATGTAGCTTTTCTGAACTTGGTTGTTTTTTTTTGATTTGGTTTTAATACAAGTTTCTAATGCTTTATGAGTGTTTGATTCCATGCTTAATGCTTTTCTTGGCTTAGCTACCCATGAAATGATTTGTTGCTTTGATAGACAATTGAAAGATTGATGTTAAGGCATGCTCATGAATCAAATGCCAAGTAGCTCAGGAACCTAGACATAGGTCTTAGGGTGCTTACAATCTTATAAATCTTGACTCTTAATGCAAAATCTCATGTTACTCCACCTAAGACATTAGGGTTTAATTTGGGGTTTTAAGCTCATTCCACCTAAGACATTAGGGTTTTAGTATTTTAGAATATTTGATTGTCATAATTGAATTAGGACTTGTGTTAGTAACCATTTCATTGCAATTGAGGGAGAATTAGTGTAGTCTAACCCTGACAATTCTATCAATTTCTTTCTGCATTCCAAGTGTTTGTTAAAAAATCCCAAAAGACCAAAAACATTTTATTCTTGTCTGTTTTGTTTTGTTTTGTTTACTTTTGCTGGGCTTGGTACTTAGTATTGATCTCCCTTCCATCCAAACTCGATAGTCTAGGTAGTTGTATAATTTGTGAAATGGTAATTGACAACCAATCCCAGAAGAAAACTCATGTGAAGGGTCTGTATTTTCACCTGCATTTCAACATCAATAGCATATCAGCATTAGTATCTTAGTAGCAGACTTCAAGAAGTCTTTTCTGAAGTTTCAAAATTTTCATGTGGTATTGATGTGGCGATTCCGCAAGTGAACGGCTTCGTCGTCAAGTAATAAAAAGATGGAACCAACCATAGAGATCGTGATCTTAAATAACAATTAATTATTAAATTAATTAAACTAGACAGGAAAAAGATTTGGAAAAGATTTGATTTTTAAAATAAGAATTAGCTAACAAATCCAGTAATTAAAACACAATCAAATAAAATTGCAATCAAATCAAATCTGAAGATTTTCAAATTAAAAGAGATTTTCAGGAATTGGGTTACCAATAAGACTGCTCATGTTACTAAATTGGCTACCCATCTTGTCAATTATCAAAATTGCTTTGAAGGTGAATTTATCCTAAATAAGTTAATGTTCCCTCTCGAGATACAAGAATCGTGCCCAATTAAACAAACCCCTACTCTCGTGGTAATTGAATTTAAATCGAACCCTTTAAGCTTTGTTACAATTCAGTGAACCCTCGAAGGACCGCTTCTAACTCTCGTGATTTAAGTCCTAAGTTTTATTCCTATAGATCCGATACCTAAGTTCACCGCTAGGTTCCTCCTTAAAGTATCTATGACATGCAAATAAGTGCGCACCAAATTCACAAATAATTCATGTAACAGGAATTAAATCGAAAGCGAATTGAAATTAACAAGAAGTAAAACGTCAATTCATAACATAAAACAAATCTTGGGCATAGCCCCAATTTCTAGAAATAAAAACAACTACTCAAGCATTGCCATGTTCATAGCATGCTTGATTAACAAAAGCATAAAAGAACCAAAGAGAAAAGAAGAAATTGATAAGAAGAGAAATCCTAATTTTTGCCTAAGGTAGCAGCCCCCGAGATCCCTATTTTCGAGCCTTAGAGTCCTATTTATAATGTAAGGTAACTTGTGATTAAAGCTGTTACAAAATCAGATCAAATCAACAATTAAATTTCCAGATTTTGCATGTTACGGCCGTGATGCCTGTCACGGCCAGGCTGTGACAGGTTCTGACTTGGAGATGGCTTCACTGCCTGGTTTGTCACGGTCGTGACCGACATCACGGCCTAGTCGTGATCAATTTTGCCTGTGAGGGTCTGGTTCGGTTTGCATGTCACAGCAGTGACCAGTTTTGAGTTTAACCTTCTTTCTTTCTAGTCCTACTCGATCATGGCCGTGATGCATATCAAGGCATGGCCGTGATGGGCTCTATTTGGCTCGTTTTTCTTGCTTTTCAAGCTCCGTCTACATGCAAGCTCCAACATAACTGATCTTGAGCATTTTAATCTTCAATTCCTGCACACAAACATCACCAAACCACCTTACCCATTCCAAGGTAAAAGCTCACAAAAATCAAATTAAAAATGTCTAAATTACATGAAAATGCATGCAATATGATAAAGAAATATGAGGTGAAATCACACTCATCAAACTACCCCAAGCTTAAGATTTTTCTTGTCCTCAAGCAATAACCAAGGCCAGACGAGATAAACAATCAGAGCATGGACAATGAACCAAGAACCCGAGTAACAAATCCAAGTAACAGGCACATCCAAATAAGTAACCAAGAGACAATCAATTTCAAGTCCAATTAGAGACTTAGGTTCTCTAGATTCATGCCTCTCACTAATTCGGGAACTCTTCTCACCTCACTCAAATGTTTAAGGACATATGACTATTCACTGAATTTCCTTAAGGAAGGTATTCTACCATAAACTTGACTATTAACCAAATCTTTACTTTATTAATGAAAACACATAAGAATCAAGAGGTCTTTTATTTTGGTTGTAATGCGGCCATGGGATTAATCGTTAGGTGGGGAAATCAAGAAAAGGAAATTTCAAGAAGGCTAAATAAAATATCAAACAATGCAAAGGATGACAACCTTCTAAAATACCTTTTTGGGCTTTAGTTCACTTTTCCACCTTTCTTTCTTTTTTATTTTATTTCTCACTTTTTTTGTCTCATCCCCATCCCCATCTCCATTTTTTTTATGTTTTATTATTTATTTGGAGAAGGGGAGATTTTCAACTTAAGAGAAATATTTTTCTAACTTTTTCATCCCACAATTTATTTTTCAAACCACCTTTTTGCCCTTCATGCAATACTTTAAAAGGTCTCATACCAAGCATCATTCATCAAAATAAATCAAGGTACCAAGAAAAGCATTTTATTCGATTAGGCTCAAAATTGGGCAACTAAGGGGTAGCATTTAATCAGTCAAAGCTCAGAACGCCAGAAAAATATCTAGTTCCTCAATCGTTTTCAAATACGTTTTCAAAAATTTTTAAGTTTCAAAAAGGTTTCAAGTCAAGTTCTAGAGAATACAATCCAAGAGGAATAAAACACTCAACCACAAAGAATGGTTTAGATTTTGTGAGTACCCTTTTTAGGCTCAAAAATCTCACATTTAGTAGTTTAAAATCAATGAAAAACACAAATCTAATGAGCCACATGCTAATTTTGAACTATCAGAAGATCATCTCGAGCATTTTTATTTTTAGCCTATCACAAGAATACAAAAATTGGGTTCAAAAATGCACTGTCTCAATTCATTTGGCATAAAGTTCTCACAATTGGATGCATACTCTAAGCAAGGGGCAATCTAATCATGTGATTATACAAAACTACGCCTATATGAATGCAACATGAAAAATGCAAAATTGAAAAAAAAAAATGCAAAAATACTCTATCCCAAGCTTAAAAATTTACATTGTCCCCAATGTAAATAATCAAGTCGGAGAGAGGAGAAAAATGGAACAACTCACCGAGGTGGTGGAGGGTGTTGGCTCAGATGCCAATCATAGAGCTGCAGGAGGATGCGTCATGGCCGTGACGTTCATCACGGCTAGGCCGTGATCAATTCTGACTTCCTGCTTTTTCACATTACGCCCGTGATGGCTATCACGGCTTGGGCGTGATCGTTTATGGTTTTCAGCTTCTGACGCATCACGGCCATGATCCTCATCACGGCTAGGCCGTGATCAATTCTGGTCTCCTCTTCCTTTTTAAATTGCTCCATCACGGCCATGATCTCCCCTGACTTTATTTTTCCACACTTTTTTGCTCTTCATGCCTTCATAGCCTGAAAATACTTGCCAAACCATCAATTTGTGATCTTTCTTCTTCTTAATCTTCTCAAATTATTCAAAAACAAAATTCAAATACAAATTAAAAAGGGAAAGAAAGCTTGGGTTGCCTCCCAAGAAGCGTTTATTTACGGTCTTAAGCTTGACCGTACTCCCTTCAATCAACCGGGATCAGCTAGGCTTGGAAGTGCAAGAACACCTCTCTTCCAAGGAAGTCCTTCAAAGAGCCTATTTTGTTCATATGGCCACATGCGCTTTCGCTTTGCCTTGTTCACTGAGTTTCATGGCCTTACTTCCTCCCGGTGGTAGTTTAAACTCCACATGTTGAGCAACTCCAATTTCATCATCATTCGGTGCATCATTTGTCATGAAAAGTTTGGGAGTTGCTCCCATGTTAAGCTCTTCCTTCACCTTTGGAGGCATTATCTCAATCCTGCACACATGACTCTCAAAAGGAGGGTTTTTGTATGAGTTAGTGAAATCAAAATTCACCCTTCCTTTCTCTACATTCAAGGATAGCTTACCATTTTTTACGTCTATTATTGCTCCAGCTGTGGCCAAGAATGACCTTCCAAGAATGATTGGGAATTTAGAATTCCCGTTCATGTCCAACACCATGAAATCGGTAGGAATGAAAAATTTCCCTACCTTTATCGGAACATTCTCTAGTATGCCGAGAGGAGTTTTAGTTGAGCCATCTGCAAATTATAAAGAGGACTTGGATGGACTCAATTCCTTGGTTCCTAACCTCTCAAAGATGGTATGTGGCATCAAACTCGCACTAGCCCCTAAGTCACATAAGGCTTGGTTTATTTTCACTTCTCCAATTGAGCAAGCAATAGAGAAACTTCCTGGATCTTTTAGTTTATGAGGCATATTAGTTTTTATCATGGCATCATGCTCCTCAATTAAGCTCTTAGTTTCTTTTTCTACATGCTTTTTCTTGACCAACCTTTGTGGGAAAGGTATTGGGGGTTGGTAAGGTGGTGGATGGACATACTTTGGCTCTATCTCTTCATGTTCACTCATGTCCTCCTCATATTCCACATCCTTTTCAACTACCCCAAACCTATCACCCCTCAAGTATATAGCATTACAATGCTCATTGAAATTAACTTCGGGTTGTCCTGGAAACGTACCCTTAGTTCTAGAATATGTACTAGCTTGTTGGGCAATCTGAGTTTCTAACATCTTATTATGGATGACTAAGTTATGTACTTTAGATGTTAACTCTTTTATTGCCTCATTGACTGCCCTACCTTTTGCCTAAACTCTTCATTTTGCTTTGTTTGAGTTTCAACAAAATTTTTCAAAATAGACTCAAGTGCAGACTCTTGTACCTTGGGATACCCCGATGAGGGTTTCCTATTACCTTGGCCTTCCTGGAATTCGTGGTTCAACGTGTTGTTGTAGTTCCCGCAGGAGAGATAAGGATTATTCTTCCTCACTTGGTTGTATGGATTTGGGGGAGCATAATTTGGCAACTTCGGGTTCGTGTCATAGAAATTGTGACAAAAGTTCACTTGTTCCTCCGAAGCGCCAGATCCAGGAGTACTACCATGTGGGCACTCCATTATATCATGTCCCTGCATTCCACAAATCTCACAAACAACATTAGTAGCATCAATTGAACTCACATTAGCCTTTTCAAGCTTATCAAAGCATTTATTCAATGAGTCAAATTTGGACATAATTAAGTCATTACTATTCATTTCAAACTTACCCCCCGAAAGCTTTTTCGGGTTATTACCTCTTTCCGAACCCCATTGGTGATAGTTGGTGGCTACGTTTTCAATGATATTGAATGCTTCAGTCAGTGGTCTATTCATAAAGGCTCCACCAGCTGCGGAGTCAAGTGACACCTTCGAAGAGTAATCCAATATGTTGTAGAAGGTATGCAATAACAACCACCTCTCGAGCCTATGATGGGGGCAAGACTCTAACAATCCTTTGTAACGATCCCAAGCTTCGGCTAAGCATTCTCCGTCCTTTAGGAAGAAGCCGGTGATCTGAGTTCGTAGGTAAGGAGTCTTGGATGCAGGGAAGAATTTCTCCAAGAATGCCTGCTCCAGTTGGTCCCAAGTTGACAAAATATTAGCGGGCACTTGCTTCAACCAAGCTCTTGCCTTTCCAGTCAGAGAGGAGGGGAATAACTCAAGCGAATAGCATCAACCGGGGCACCTTGAATTCTTATTGCATCAGTGAACTCCAAGAATGTCTCCACATGATCAGTTGGGTCCTCCGAGGGTAATCCTCCAAATTGATGTTTCCTAATCATGCCAATTAACTGAGGCGGTATAGTGTAGTTCTCCGCCTCAATTTCTGGCCTAGCAATCCCAATTCGCAAACCCCTAGCATTTGGGGCTGCGTAGTCTTTCAGTGGTTTGGTATCCGGTAGGTTCGCCATGAGTGGAATGGGAATCAACCTTTCTCTCGCTCTTTGTCTTTGTAGTCTCCCACGTCTATGAAAGGTCATTTTGATCTCGTGGTCAACTTCAATAAGATTTCCAAGTCTTTGGGATCTTCGCATAAGAGAGAAAAATACATTCAAAGAGAGAGATAGATCCTAGAAAATAAAAATAAAAATAAAAATAAAATAAAAATTAAAAAAAAGTCCAGAAAATTCAATTTAAAAATTGGATTGAAATTCAAGAAAGCACAGTCCCCGGCAACGACGCCAAAAACTTGATGGGGTGATTCCGCAAGTGAACGGTTTCGTCGTCAAGTAATAAAACGATCGAACCACAGAAACCGTGATCTTAAATAACAATTAATTATTAAATTAATTAAACTAGACAGGAAAAAGATTTGGAAAAGATTAGGTTTTTAAAATAAGAATTAACTAACAAATCTAGTAATTAAAACACAATCAAATAAAATTGCAATCAAATCAAATCTGGAGATTTTCAAATTAAAAGAGATTTCCAGGAATTGGGTTACCAACAAGACTGGTCATGTTATTAAATTGACTACCCCTCTTGTCAATTAAACCGTGCCCAATTAAATCGAACCCTTTAAGCTTTGTGACAATTCAGTGAACCCTCGAATGACCGCTTCTAATTCTCGTGATTAAAGTCCTAAGTTAGATTCATATAGATCCGATACCTAAGTTCACCGTTAGGGATGGTCATTTTACCCGTACCCGTGGATACCCGTGGATAAAATCCGCAACGGGCACGGGGCGGGTAGTTAAACGGGTACCCGCGGGTAAAATAAACGGGTAATTTTAATACCCGTTTATAAACAGGGCGGGAGCGGGTATCACACTATCCGTGCTCGTGGGAGCGTTTATAATAAAATGGCCTTTATTATATATATATGTAGTAATTGCTAAATGTATTTGATTACTTTTGTTAGTAACTTTTGTAATTGGATAATGCTTTGATGCTTTCTTAACATCTATTTGTATGAACATGGTTATTTTAAATTGAACGACGTATATTTTAGCAATTTTTCAAACAAAAAGAGTATATATATTTTCTGGAAAAAATAAATCGCGGATACCCGCAAACCCTCGGATATCCGCGAAAGCCTCTGGATACCCACCCGAACGATACTCGCTTGGGTAACAAAGCGACGGGCAGTGCGGATTTTACCCGACGGGTACGGGGGCGGGGGGAGTGCTACCCGTGCTCGCCCCGCCCCATTGACATCCCTATTCACCGCTAGGTTCATCCTTAGAGTATCTATGACATGCAAATAAGTGTGCACCAAATTCACAAGTAATTCATGCAATAGGAATTAAATCGAAAGCGAATTGAAATTAACAAGAAGTAAAACGTCAATTCATAACATAAAACAAATCTTGGGCATAGCCCCAATTCCTAGAAATAAAAACAACTACTCAAGCATTGCCATGTTCAAAGCAAGCTTGATTAACAAAAGCATAAAAGAACCTAAGAGAAAAGAAGAAATTGAGAGAAGAGAAATCCTAATTTTTGCCTAGGGTAGCAGCCCCCGAGATCCCTATTTTCGAGCCTTAGAGCCCTATTTATAATGTAGGGTAACTTGGGATTAAAGCTGTTACAAAATCAGATCAAATCAGCAATTAAATTTTTAGATTTTGCGCGTCACGGCCGTGATGCCTGTCACGGCTAGGCCGTGACATGTTCTGACTGGGAGATGGCTTCACTGATTGGTCTGTCACTACCGTGACCACCATCACGGCTTAGCCGTGATCAATTCTGCCTGTGAGGGTCTGGTTCAGTTTGCATGTCACGGCTGTGACCAGTTCGGAGTTAAACCTTCTTTCTTTCCAGCCCTACTCGATCATTGTCGTGATTCCTATCACGTCTAGGCCGTGATGGGCTCTGTTTGGCTCGTTTTTCTTGCTTTTCAAGCTCAGTCTTCATGCAAGCTCCAACATAATTGATCCTGAGCATTTTAATCTTCAATTCTTGCGCACAAATACCACAAAACCACCTTACCCGTTCCAAGGTAAAATCTCACAAAAATCAAATTAAAAATGCCTAAATTACATGAAAATGCATGCAATATGATAAAGAAATATGAGGTGAAATCACACTCATCAGGTGTCTCTCCCCTAGTGGATTTCTCTCCTATGTGAGATGTTTTGGTATTTTTCTCCTGTGTGAGATGTTTTGGTATTTCTCTTCTCTGTGAGATGATCTGGTATCTCTCCACTATGAGATTGTGTGTTTCTTTTGCTTTCGTGCGGTTTGGTTTTGGTGGAAGACCTTAGTTTTTGGGAGGCGGTGCTGGTGGTAGATGGATGAGGGATGAGAGGGAAATCTAATCAAACCATAAGGCCCATTAAGCTGTCAATCTCGAAAATTAGGCTAAATTGATGTTGGAGATATTAGTGCTGGGATTCCTATTTGAAACGTCGATGATCAGTAAATAAATGCAGACATAAATGTTGATTTAATTTGTAGGAGAAATCAAATTGTTACTGTTACAATCAGCTATTATGATGATCTTTAAAGATTTAAAAATTATCTCGTGGAACATTAGAGGTGCGGGTAACAAGAAGAGTGAGTGCCATTTGAAGAATTTGGTCAGGCAACACAAACCTTCCGTTTTCTTCATTATGGAGACTCATATCCCCTTTGAAAAAGTAAAGTCATTTTGGTTTAATTTGGGTTATATTCCTCTTGCTGTTATTGAAGCTAAAGGTCAAGCAGGTGGATTGTGTGCTTTGGTTCAGATTAATGCAGAGTTTGACTTTATAGTGGAGTCTGTATATCAGTATTCCATCTCAGTGAAAATCTAGAAGAATGGTCATGGTTGGCTTTGTACAGCTGTGTATGCAAGCCCTATTCCTTGCCGTAGGGAGGTCCTTTGGAGGCATTTACAGGATCTCTCTGATTCTAATAATGTCCCTTGGTTTGTGATTGAGGATTTTAATGAGATTCTGTCTCCTACTGAACAAAAAGGTTGCAGTTTCATTAATTCAAGGGCTTCAGGTTTTGCTTCAGTCCTGGAAAGTTGTGATCTCTCCGAGGTTCATACAACAGGGGGTCACTTTACTTGGCACAGGACTTGTCATGGAACGAGATATATAGCAAAAAAATTAGATAGGGGTGTGGCTAATTCGTTGTGGCAGATAAGGTTCCATGAATCATACATTGAGAATTTATGTCGTCTTCACTCTGATCATAACCCCATTATGTTGAGATGTGGCGTTGTTCCCATTCAGCATGGTCTGAGGCCTTTCCGGTTTGAAGCAGCATGGATAACTCATCAAAATTATCTTGAGGTTGTTAAACGGGCATGGTGTTCTAGTGATGTTGGGGTGATGTGTAAGCTTGATGCAGTTAAGGAGGCTTCTCTTAGCTTTAATAAAATATTTTTGGGAATATTTTCAAAAATAAGAGATCTTTGGAGGCTCGGATTAGAGGTGTTCAAAGGACTCTTGAGAAAGTTGATGCAGTCTCTTTGCTCATCTTGGAAAATAAATTGCAGCGAGAATATGATGGAGTTCTTTTCCAAAAGGAAGCCTTTTGGTACCAAAAATCTAGAGAGAATTGGGTGAGATTGGGGGATAGAAATTCTTCATTTTTTCATGCTCAAACTGTTATAAGAAGGAAAAGGAATAGAATCCATAGACTGCATTTACCGTCGGGTGCGTGGTGTTCAGATTGGCTACAAATGGCAGAGGAAGCTCAGTTATATTACAAGAGTTTGTTTTGTTCCTCAACTGAAGGTCCTGTTGATCATTCTTTTAACTTATATGGTGGGCACACTATCGAGGAGAATGATGTTTTATCGCTTAACAACCTTGTAACCAAGTAAGAAGTTTCAAAAGCTCTTCACTCTATGAAGCCCTATAAAGCTCCTAGGCCAGATGGGTTTCAAACTATCTTCTATAAGCAGTATTGGCTTATTATTGGGGACGAGGTGTTACAGTTGGTAGCTGAAGCTTTCTCAACTGGGTATTTTGATCCTACTATTTCTCAAGTTCTCATTGCTCTTATTCCTAAGGTGGATAACCCAGGTAACTTTAAGGATTCCAGACCTATTAGTCTATGTAATGTTTTGTATAAAACTGTTACAAAGGTTTTGGTTAACGGGTTGAGACCTATTTTGAATAATTTGATTGGCCCTCGTCAAAATTGTTTCCTTCCAGGGAGAGGGACTCAAGATAATGCTTTGGTTCTTCAAAAGATCATTCATTCTATGAATAAGTCTAAAAGTAAGAAAGGGAGCCTTTTTTTTAAACTTGATCTGGATAAGGCCTATGATAATGTTGATTGGACTTTTCTTAAAAGGTGCCTTGAGGATTTTCGGTTCCCTTTAAATGTCATTAATCCGATTAAGTTTTGTGTTACATCCTCCTCGATGGCTTTGTTGTGGAATGGTGAAAAACTACAACCTTTCTCCACTGCAAGAGGTCTCAGAGAGGGTGATCCTATTTCTCCCTATCTGTTCCTTCTTTGTATGGAGAAGCCTTCTATTCACATTACTAAACAGGTTTCATCACAACTTAGCAGTCACTACAGGTCACCAGAAATGGCCTATCTATATCTCACTTATTATTGGAAGACGATGTGCTCCTTTTTGTGAAAGCTAAAAGTAAGCATGATAAGCCTCTGGCTCATCTAGTTTTATGGCTAGTATGACCAGGGTTTTGTGCTAATTATATCTCATTTTCACCAAAATTAGACTTGATTGTCCTTAAGCAACATTTTGAGTCGTTTGAGTAGTTTTAGGTTAATTTAGCCAGTTTGTAGTCAAATAAAGCACTTATGGCTATTTTATTGATTTCAGGTTAACTTAGTAGTTAAGGGAATAAAGAATCAGGGAAATTTCAAGTCTGGAGGTGTTCGCCTCGCGAGAGTCTTATCGCCACGCGAACCTGAAAGCCAGCTGAACAGCAAAAATGTCCTCCTCTCTGGTTCGCCCCGCGAACAACACCTCGCCTCGCGACCCTGATAGCTGACTGTTCCAGAGAAATGCAACCCATTCCGTGTCGCCTCGCGGATCCATGTCTCGCCTCGCGAGACTGAAGACCAGAAGCCATGACTCTTCCATTCCTCGCCACGCGAGAAGTACTTCGCCCCGCGAGAAGACCAAACGTTGCAGACTCTTCATGATATTCGCCTCGCGAGTGAGGGTTCACCTCGCGAGTGGGCTCAGTTTCTGAATATTATAAATTGTTGTTCTGGGTAGATTGGAGGAACTTTTGATTCTCCATTGTTTTTACATAATTTCTGTGTGTTTCGTTTTTCCATGGAGAACTAAATTTCTTAGATTAATCTACTGTAATTGATTTCCACCATACTTGAGGTTTTGTAATTCCTGTTTTGTATGCTTTTCCCTTTTCAATACCATATTATACATTTGTTTGTTTAATTCAGGAGTGTATAGTGTTGTGTTGATTCATTTCGGTGATGATATGTTCCTATATTGAATCGCGTTTGTTTAATTCGCGTGTGTTCATTCATGTTCGTTTAGTTCATGAGGGCTTAACCCTGTTTGTTTAATTCGGGAATAGGAACATATATCCGTAGTAGCGATTTCGTTTGTTAATTGTTGCTACAACCGAAAGGGGATTAGAATCTGCTTAGGGCTTGGAATTTACATGAACCGATGATAGTTGGGAAATCGAGAACAGTAGATTAATTGTCTTTAGCTATTTGATAATCTTTTCAACTGCTCTGTTTTTCTATTGCTCTGTTATTGCTTTGTCTTCTTTGTTTAACTCAAATCCAACCCAACCCCCCCCCCCCCCCCCCCCAAAAAAAAAACTGATTTTTGTGGTTAATAACAAGTCAAGATTCCTTGTGAGACGATATCCGAGTTGTTGCTTCCTAAACTACAGTTTTATAAACCCACTCGCTTTTTGGCGCATGCGCGACAGCGCGACAAAAAATTGGCGCCGTTGCCGGGGACTCTTGTTTGTTATTTTCGCATTTTTTTTTCTTTTTTTTTTATTTTCGTTTTTGTTTTGAATTGGTCTGGCTACTAGGTCTACTTGTCCTGAATTGTGTGACTTTGATCCTGAAATTGAAAGAACACTGCACACACGCCGTAGAGAAATTCGGGCTAGCACTAGTAGTGATTCTAATTCTAAAACTGTTTTTGACAATATGGGTGACCAAAGGACATTAAGACAGCTTCCTGCCCCTGATGTTAACTATAATGGATTGTGTATTGAATATTAAGTCTTTGTTACTCCCTTTGAATTAAAATCTGGTCTAATCCATTTGTTGCCGAGGTTTAGTGGTCTTGCGGTGAGGATCCACACAAGCATTTGAAGGAATTCAGTGTTGTCCGCTCTACAACCTTGAGACCGAAGAATGAGTAATCGAGGATCACATTAACCTGAAAGCTTTCCGTTTTCACTACAGGCGCTGCAAAGGATTGGCTGCTCTATCTTGAGCCAAACTCTATTACCACCTGGAACGATTTGAAGAAGCTCTTCTTAGAGAAATATTTTCCTGCCTCCAGAGCTGTATCAATCAGGAAGGAAATATGTGGCATCAGACAAGGAAATGAGTCATTGGCTGAATATTGGGAGAGATTCAAGCAGTTGATATCCAGTTGCCCTCAGCATCAGATTTCCGAGCAACTTCTTATCCAGTATTTTTACGAAGGGTTACTACCGATGGATAGTAATATTGTGGATGCTGCTAGTGGGGGAGCACTTGTTGATAAGACTCCAGCTGCTGCCAAGCAATTAATTGAAAATATATCACTGAACTCCCAGCAGTTTACTACTAGGAGAAATTCTGTTGAGACAAGAGGTGTGCATGAGGTCCACAGTTCTTCTTCCAACCAGGACCGTGATGATAGAATTGATAGGCTCACTTCTTTGGTGGAGAAATTGGAAATGGATAAGGTTCAGTCGGCGATGTTGTGTGGCATGTGCAACTCTCCTGAGCACCCGTTTGATGCATGCCCCATTCTGAGAGAAGGGTCAGTTACTGAATTGTCTCAAGCTTATGCAGTCCATCCTTACAATCAAGTGAACAGTGAGAACCGGTACAACACTCCGGACCTCTCCACAATTAGGTACCACCCCAATTGGAGGAATCACCCTAACCCTTCGGTATGGGAACTCATCCCAACAACAACCGATGGCGTAACCTCGTAATCCTCCTCAAGTGACCACTACGCACCTTCCGAACCTTCCCTAGAGGACATGGTCAAGCAATTGGCTGCAAATAATCTCCAGTTTCAAAGCAAGCACAGACTTGTATTCGGACTTTGAACACACAGATTGGACAGCCAAAGATGGGACAGATGATGCTACCATTCAAGCCTTGCAGACACAGATTGGACAGCTTGCCACTTCCATAAATAACATACAGCAAGCTCAGGGATCAAACCAACTGCCTGCCCAACCAGTGATAAATCCCAATGTCTCCAATCCTAATGTGAGTGCCATTTCTCTGAGATCTGGAAAAGTTGTTGAGGCAGCCTCTGGAAAAGATGAAGAAACTGTTGAGGTAACTCCTGAGCCTACTGTTGATGTTGAAGCTGAGAAAGTGTACATACCATCGATCCCCTTCCCACACAGAGTGCAGAGAAATAAGAAGATTGGTGGGGAAGACAAGGAGAGGGAAATTCTAGATGTGTTCAGAAGGGTGGCAGTGAACATTCCGCTTCTGGATGTGATCAAGCAGGTGCCTAAGTATGCTAAATTTCTGAAGGATCTATGCACCAACAAGAGAAGGTTGAAGAGTAATGAGAGAGTTAATTTGGGAATAAATGTTTCAGCTCTTATCCAGCCTAAGCCTGCACCAGAAAGAGTTACTGTTTCAGCCTCCACTCAGGCACTACCACAAAAGTGCAAGGATCCTGGAACTTTTACTATTCCATGCACTATTGGGGACAACATATTTGAAAATTGCATGTTGGATTTGGGAGCCTCCATAAATGTCATGCCCACCTCTATTTTCAATAACCTTGATCTTGGTCCCTTGCAGTATACAGGTTTCACTATCCAGTTGGCCAACAGGACCAGTGCCCGCCCCATGGGAATGGTAGAAGATGTGCTGGTACAAGTTGATGAGTTGATTTTCCCTGCTGACTTCTACATCCTAGACATGGCAGGAGAGACAAATTCAAGTAGATCACCAATAATCTTGGGCAGACCATTCATGAAGACAGCTAAGACTAAGATTGATGTTAATGATGGGACCATGTCCAATTGTCCATGGAGTTTGGTGATATTGTGGCAAAGTTTAACATCTTTGATGCTATGAAGCATCCCCTGGAGGAGCACTCTGTTTTCCAATTAGAGTTGCTTTCTGAGATTATTGATGACACCCATGAGGACCTTGTTTCTGATTTTCCATTTATTTCTGGTTTTGATGATTTATATTCATGTACTGACTGTACTGACACTAACCCGTGTGCTGTTTGTGCTGAGTTTCTTGATTCAACTTTGCAGGGTGATAGTCAGAGTGAAGCTGTCTGTTCAGCAGAAGTCCTTGACATCATGGCTACTCCAAATGTACCATCCATTGAGCAGCCACCCTCCTTAGAGCTCAAACCACTTCCTGGGAACCTGAAGTATGCTTACTTGGAGACAAATGAAAAACTTCCAGTCATTATCTCTTCCAGCCTTGACTCTGACCAGGAAGCAAAACTATTGGAGGTTCTGAAGAAGCACAAGAAGGCGATTGGGTGGACTTTGGCTGACATCCCAGGAATTAGCCCCTCCAGATGTATGCATAGAATTCTGTTGGAGGATGGGGCTAAACCAGTAAGGCAGGCCCAAAGGCAGCTCAATCCATTAATTCTGGATGTGGTGAAGAAAGAGGTGACTAAACTTCTACAGGCGGGTCACTAGAGTCCAGAATAGCTGGCGAGTCTGTATAGATTATAGGAAGTTGAACCAGGCCACCAGAAAGGATCACTTTCCTTTGCCGTTCATAGATCAGATGCTGGAATGACTGGCCGGTAAATCTCATTATTGTTTTCTTGATGGCTTTTCCGGATATTTCCAGATCCATATTGCCCCAGAGGATCAGGAAAAGGACACTTTCACGTGCCCCTTCGGCACGTTTGCTTATAGGAGGATGCCATTTGGCCCTCGTAATGCTCCTGGCACTTTCCAAAGATGCATGCTTAGCATTTTTACTGAATTTATTGAAAATTGCATGGAAGTGTTCATGGATGACTTCACTGTATATGGTACCTCATTCGATGCATGTTTGCATAGTCCGAGTTTAGTTCTAGAAAGATGCATTGAGACTGATCTGATTTTGAACTATGAAAAATGTCACTTTATGGTAGAACAGGGGATTGTTTTGGGTCATGTTATTTCTAAAGAGGGTATTTCAGTAGATCCTGCAAAAATTGATGTGATTTCTACATTGCCTTATCCATCTTGCGTTCGCGAGATCCGTTCTTTTCTTGGTCATGCAGGTTTCTACAGGCGCTTCATTAAGGACTTCAGCAAGATAGCTCTGCCATTGTCAAACCTGCTGAAGAATGATGCCATGTTCCATTTTGATGACAACTGCAAGAAGGCATTTGACTACCTGAAAAGAGCATTGACCTCTACCCCCGTCATCCAGCCCCCTGACTGGACCCTCCCTTTTGAACTCATGTGTGATGCTTCTAATTTTGTTGTGGGAGCGGTTCTGGCACAAAGGGTGGGCAAAGCTGCCCATGTCATTCATTATGCTTCTAGGGCATTAGATGCTGCACAATCAAATTACACCACCACTGAGAAGGAATCGCTATTGTTGTGTTTGCACTTGATAAATTTAGGTCATATTTGCTAGGTTCAAAGGTTATTGTTTTCACTGACCATGCAGCTCTGAAATACCTGTTAAAGAAACCAGAAGCGAAGCCAAGACTGATTCGGTGGATGCTTTTGCTCCAAGAGTTCAATGTGGAGATAAAAGACAGGAGTGGAGCTGAAAATTTGGTAGCCGATCACTTGAGCCGAATAGCAAGGGATGAGGATCCTTCTCCCATCCAGGATGATTTTCCAGATGAACAGCTTCTACATCTGCATGGGGTGACTCCATGGTTTGCTGACATTGTTAACTTTCTTGTTGCTGGTGTTGTTCCTGCAGGTACAAGTAGATCCAAGATCCTCAAGCTCAAGAGTGATTCAAAGTACTATGTGTGGGATGATCCGTACCTTTGGAAGTTTTGCAGTGATCAGGTTATTCGGAGGTGTGTCCCGGATTATGAGACAGAGTCCATCCTGCACTTTTCTCATGCCTCTCAAGTAGGGGGACACTTTGGACCACAGAGGACGGCAAGAAAAGTCCTAGATTATGGGTTCTACTGGCCCACAATTTTTAGAGATGCCTATGAGGTCTACCGA
Source organism: Sophora flavescens (assembly GCA_030762895.1). Lineage (NCBI taxonomy): Eukaryota > Viridiplantae > Streptophyta > Magnoliopsida > Fabales > Fabaceae > Sophora > Sophora flavescens. The sequence goes on along the minus strand of CM061063.1, from coordinate 265,144,203 downwards.
AATTGTAAGGATTGTCAAACAGCAGGCCCTGCCATCACTCGTAGGAGTGAGATGCCTCAACAGCCCATGCTTTTTTGTGAGGTTTTTGATGTGTGGGGAATCGACTTTATGGGTCATTTCCCTGCATCTTTTGGTTTTCTGTACATTCTTTTGGCTGTTGACTATGTTTCAAAGTGGGTGGAAGCTATCCCCACTAGGACTAACGATGCTAAAGTTGTTTCAAAATTTGTTAGGTCCAATATTTTTTGCAGGTTTGGCATACCTCGGGCTATTATCAGTGACCAGGGCACTCACTTCTGCAACCGCACCATGGAAGCCTTACTCAGGAAATATGGAGTTGTGCATAGAGTTTCCACTGCTTATCATCCCCAGACCAATGGCCAGGCTGAGATATCAAACAGGGAGATCAAGCAGGTTCTAGAGAAAATGGTGTAGCCGAATAGAAAGGAATGGAGCCGCCGTCTGGAAGACGCACTGTGGGCTCAGAGGACCGCTTTCAAGATGCCAATAGGGATGTCCCCCTTCAGGCTTGTATTTGGTAAGGCATGTCACCTCCCTGTGGAAGTTGAGCACCGTGCATATTGGGAAGCCAAGTGCTGTAACTTAGAATTGAAGAAAGTTGGTATTCAAAGGAAACTCCAGTTGCAGCAGCTTGAGGAGCTTAGGCTAGAAGCCTATGAAAGCTCCATGATTTATAAAGAGAAAACAAAATATTTTCATGATAGGATGATTACTAGGAAAAAATTTTCTGTGGGTCAACAGGTCTTACTGTTTAACTCCCGCCTGAAAATGATGTCTGGGAAACTTAGGTCCAAGTGGATTGGACCATTTGTTGTTACTAATGTTTTTCATTATGGTGCAGTAGAGATTAAAGATGCATGTAGCAACAAGTCCTTCAAGGTTAACGGGCAGAGGCTGGAGCCATTCCATGGTGTGGCTGCTGGTGTTCCTGACGATGCTACTGTTGAGGAGCTCTCCTTGGAAGCTCCCACCTACACTGCCACTTGATCAGGGAGCACCCTTTCCTTTCCCTCACTCTGATTTTATAGTTATGTTGTTTCATTAGGGACAATGTATGTTTTAAGTGTGGGGGAGGGAACTAATTGTAGCTTTGTTTTGTGTTTGGTTGGTCTTGTGTTTGAATAAATTGTGTGAGTCTTTGGTCGGTGAGCTTGATTGGTTTTGATTGATTTTGCACAGATTGATTGCATGATTTATGTGATGATTCCCCCTAGGTTGATTTTTTTTTTTTTGAAAAGTGATCCCCATGTGATTGAACACTGAACTTTGAGATTTTGTTGTGATGACATGATTTATGATAAGTTTGGGGTGAAGGGAAGCACACAATAGGGATAGAATCTCTGTCAAACAATTTGCAAAATGTCCAGGTGAGGATTTGAGCCTCCAACATGTTTTTGACTGTGAGAATCACTTTTGGATTGCACTTTCCCGAATTTGCTTGAATCTCTTTATGGTTTGCATGTTTATGTGTTTGCTTCAAATGATTTTGGCATTTTCTTTGTAAATAACTACTTAGCCTAAAAATAACTATCCCTAATGCATGTTCCCTAGTTAGCCCATTGAGCCTGATTAGCCTGTTAATTCTTGATGACCTTATGTTATGAGCCTAAAATCTGAAAAAACCATGTTAACCCGAACTTAGGATTAGGAGAGCATGGATGCTTAGCAAAGAGAATGGTTGCAAGAAACTAAGTTTGGGGTGGCTACAAGGTGTGATGTGTTGTTTGTGATTGAAAAAAAAGAAAAAAAATAATAATAAAAAAGGTTGGAGCCAAAGGCAAAAAGAAAGAAAAGAAAAAAAAAAGAAGAAAAAGAAAAAAAAAGTGCAAAAATGTCAAAAAGGGCTATTTGAATAAAAAGGCTGTAGTCACCAAAGCATAAAGAAAAATGGAAAAAGGAACTTGAGTGGAAATTCAAAAGTGTAAAAAGTTTCATGCTCTCTTAGTTCCTAGGGACTTAAGCCTAGTTCCTTTGTATATCCTACCCTTAGCCAGGCCCCATTACAACCTTAAAAGACCTTTTGATGTTGCATGCATGTTTTCTGTGGGAACCATTTTGAGATAAAAATCAAATTCATGGGAAGTGTTCTTAAAAGTGAAATTGAGTGAAATGTTGATAACCTAGACAAACTGAGTGATTGAGTGAACACTAAACTCCCTTGTGAGGAAGGCAGTTGTTTGAATTTGGTGATCTCCCTCTTGTGTGTAACTTGGATCCCTTGCTTAGATTAATGATTGTTTGAATGATGAAATTCTCAAATGTTTAGAGTGAATGCATGTGGGGATTACTTTGTTTGGAAGGGGGGAACATTGAAAGAAAAACTGTTTTGGTGAAATTGCTTGAATTTGTGCAAAGTTGATTGAATCCTTTAAGCTTGCCATGCCTTGAGTCTTTTTGATTTTTGAGTTGTAGTTTGCTTTGGGACAAGCAAATTTTAAGTTTGGGGTATTTTGATAAGCCTCTGGCTCATCTAGTTTTATGGCTAGTATGACCAGGGTTTTGTGCTAATTATATCTCATTTTCACCCAAATTAGACTTAATTGTCCTTAAGCAACATTTTGAGTCGTTTGAGTAGTTTTAGGTTAATTTAGCCAGTTTGTAGTCAAATAAAGCACTTATGGCTATTTTATTGATTTCAGGTTAACTTAGTAGTTAAGGGAATAAAGAATCACGGAAATTTCAAGTCTGGAGGTGTTCGCCTCGCAAGAGTCTTATCGCCACGCGAACCTGAAAGCCAGCTGAACAGCAAAAATGTCCTCCTCTCTGGTTCGCCCCGCGAACAACACCTCGCCTCGCGACCCTGATAGCTGACTGTTCCAGAGAAATGCAACCCGTTCTGTGTCGCCTCGCGGATCCATGTCTCGCCTCGCGAGACTGTAGACTAGAAGCCACGACTCTTCCATTCCTCGCCACGCGAGAAGTACTTCGCCCCGCGAGAAGACCAAACGTTGCAGACTCTTCATGATATTCGCCTCGCGAGTGAGGGTTCGCCTCGCGAGTGGGCTCAGTTTCTGAATATTATAAATTGCTGTTCTGGGCAGATTGGAGGAACTTTTGATTCTCCATTGTTTTTACATATTTTCTGCGTGTTTCGTTTTTCCATGGAGAACTAAATTTCTTAGATTAATCTACTGTAATTGATTTCCACCATACTTGAGGTTTTGTAATTCTTGTTTTGTATGATTTTCCCTTTTCAATACCATATTATACATTTCTGTTTGTTTAATTCAGGAGTGTATAGTGTTGTGTTGATTTATTTCGGTGATGATATGTTCCTATATTGAATCGCGTTTGTTTAATTCGCGTGTGTTCGTTCATGTTCATGAGGGCTTAACCCGGTTTGTTTAATTCGGGAATAGGAACATATATCCGTAGTAGCGATTTCGTTTGTTAATTGTTGCTACAACCGAAAGGGGATTAGAATCTGCTTAGGTCTTGGAATTTACATGAACCGATGATAGTTGGGAAATCGAGAACAGTAGATTAATTATCTTTAGCTATTTGATAATCTTTTCAACTGCTCTATTTTTCTATTGCTCTGTTATTGCTTTGTCTTCTTTGTTTAATTCAAATCCAACCCCCAACAAAAAAAAACTGATTTTTGTGGTAAATAACAAGTCAAGAGTCCTTGTGAGACGATATCCGAGTTGTCGCTTCCTAAACTACAGTTTTATAAACCTGCTCGCTTTTTGGCGCGTGCGCGACAGCGCGACCAAAGCAAGTTCGGCTTATTAGAGACATTTTTGAGCAGTTCAGTAGGGCTGCGGGTCTTAAAGTTAACATTGAGAAGTCTAAGTGATTTTTTTCTGCTAGTATTCCTCTTGTTAAGCAACAGAAATTCAGAGAAATCTCTGGAATTCCTTTCACTCGTGACGTGGGTAAATATCTTAGCTTTCCTATGGTTAAGGGAAGGGCTAAGAAAGAAGATTTGAATTTTATCACTGTTAAACTCAATTCTAGATTGGCGGATGGAAATCCAAGCTGTTAAACAGAGCTGGGAGATTGACATTGGCCTTTTCAGTTTTATCCTCCATTCCTATCTACTGCATGCAGATAATTTGGCTCCCCCAAATTCAATTGATAAGAAGGTTAGAGATTTCATTTGGAAAGGCTCCTTAGATAAAGGCATTCATTTGGTGGGATATGAGAAAGTTACTAAACGCAAGAAGTATGGTGTTTTGGGTGTTAGGGAAGCTAGAATGACTAACATTTATTTACTTATAAAACTGGTTTGGGATCTACAACATTGTCCCCTAAAGTTGTGGGTCCAGATCATCAGGAACAGGTACATAGGCCCGGAAGGAGTTCTAAACTGCAACACCACTCAGGAATCTAATACTTGGCATGCTATTGCAAAGGCTAAACAATATTTGAAGGCAGGATACTATTTCAGAGTTGGAAAGGGGGAGGTTTCTTTCTGGTACAGTGCTTGGAGTAGCCATGGGATACTTGCAAATTTTGTTCCTTATGTCGACATCCAGGATTCAAATCTCCAATTGAGAGATATCTGGGACGGGAATGGCTGGAATATGTGAATTATTAGAAGCCCCTCGACCGAAGTCGGTTTATCAGGCAATTGCTGAGTTGAAGAACAATTTTTCTGGTCATGTTGATGACACCTGGGCTTGGTCAGGGAATTTGGATGGCACCTACATTGCTAGAGACGGGTATTGTTGGCTTTTATCTTCTTCTATGTCCACTGAGGCTCAATGCAGTTGGACTTGGATCTGGAAGATCCCTGCTCCAGAGAAGATCAAGTTTCTTCTCTGGACTGTTTCTCATAAGGCTCTACCTACAAATTCTCTGTGGGTAGCCAGAGGGATGTCTATGTTGGAACCAAAGTGGTTATGGATTTAATAATCTCTAAGTTTTGATGCTAACAAAAGGATTAAATTTTCTTGGCAAAGTGTTAGTTGAGATCTAACATGTGATTTCAGTTATGCAGGAATAATTACATATAAGTAAAAGAAACATGGGATAAGTTCTCATTGAAAAATACGCGTCCACCCTTGTAGACGGGCGGCTCAAATATTTTGGTAAAGTTACTTATTTATTTGAGTAGACTAGTTTACTTAAGCAGACGAGGCTCTAAGTGTTTGCTAGACGAATACCGAAATAACGTGTTAGATACAGCAAGTCCAAATACTTGATAATAAGCACGTCCTTGTCACGTAAGCAGACGGAAGTAATTAGTAGAAGTAAATGAACTGAAAAATAAAGTAATATAATAGACGAACTCTAACTGACACGCGTCACTAGAAGGAATCTTTGAGAAGTAGCAAGTCCAAAGACTTGATAGATAAGAGGATATGCCACGTCATCAGACGAGCAAAATAACAATATTGAATAGACTTAGTCTCTCATATAACTAAGTAGACATAGTCTTTTAGACGAGCTCCATCTTAGAATGAATTAAATGCAATCCGAATCTCTTGAATTTATTTCAAATGATTGATATTTATTTCAATAGAATATTTGTTCTTCACTATTGTCCTATCTGCTTTAATATTTTACCTTGTTGTAAAAGAAACATAGTACCATCAAGAAATGCAAAAAACATAATCGTACAATAAGATACTGCAAAACGATCTGTACGATGACAACTTTATGGCTGAAAAAGCTGGATTGTTCACAAAGGAGGAACAACAAGTTCTCAAGCTACAATACTCAGCAGTAAGCTAAGCCTCCAATTTCATGCTACCTCGAAAACCAAGAGTACTGTTTAGCGTACCACAATCAAGCTATCAGTCACAACGGATATCATGCATTAAATGCTATCTCTAAACGGGATTATTCTAAGTAACCATTGAAGAAATACAAGTGAAGAAGAAGGTCACTATAAATAGAAGACCTGAGATACTGAAATACATGACTTTTGATTGCACAATCTTACAAGCTCAACTTTTGTAACACTACAATCACTCATACTCATAATTCTTTAGAGAGCAAGAGTCAGTATTTCTTAGTCTGAATATTGTGAAAATATTCATCTGATCTTAACTGTCATATCCTCACACATAGTGAGTTAAGAAGATTAAACATTAAATCTCTTTGTTAGAGTTAGAGCCTGAAGAGGCTTGGTAAGAAAGAAATACTTGTAGCCTGGAGAGGTGTTGAATACTTGGTTGTAATCTATTCGGGAAATAGTTAAATAGTGGATAAAATCCTTCAAGTAGAAGGGACCGGACATAGTTCTTGGTTGGAAAAGAGTGAACCAGGATAAAAACATCTTGTGTGATTCTTCTATCTCTTAACTCTTACAGCATTATTTGTTTCTTACTAACCGAGGGGTTTTGATATTGCTTTTGTTAAAGTCTTTTAAAAAGGATCTTTTTCTTTGTACTTGTTTCTGTTTCTAATCTCCTTGTGTGCAAAAATTGTTTTAAAGGTTGTTTTCTGAAAATTATTAACAAACACAATTCAACCCCCCTTCTTGTGTTTGCCTATGTCAAATTCAGTTGGTATCAGAGCTCAGCCTCAAAAGGGTTGAGCATCTAACAAGTGTTGAGGTAGTACGATCCATCAAAAATGGATACAGAAGGACAAGCTATCAACATACCTCCTCTCTTTGATGGAACAGATTATGACTACTGGAAGAAGAGAATGATGGCTTTCTTAGATGCACAGAATGTAGAGATTTGGGAACTGATTGAAACCGGGCACACTGAACCAAGAGATGAAGCTGGAGCTGCTGTTCCTAGAGGCCAATGGACTTAAGAGCAGAAAAACCAACATCAACTGAATCTGAAGGCTAAGCACTATCTCATGTGTGCTATAACCAGATCTGAACATGACAAAATTCACAGCTGCAATACTGCTAAAGAAATCTGGGATACTCTTGCCCTAGCTCATGAGGGTTCCTTACAAGTTAAAGAATCAAAGATCAGCATCTTTGGTTCATCAAGATGAGTTATTCAAGATGGGTGAACATGAAACAATAGACCAAATGTTTGGAAGATTCCAAACCATCACCAAATGATCTCAGATCTCTTGGAAAAGTTTATGAAAATAGTGATCATGTCAAAAAAATCCTGAGAAGTCTATCCAAGTAATGGAGACCCAAAGTAACTGCTATTCAGGAAGCCAAAAACCTGAATACACTCTCTCTGGAAGAGCTTCTTGGATCTCTCAAGGTTCATGAACTTGAACTTAATGAAGAAGAAAGTTCCAGAAAAGGAAAATATATTGCCCTAAAAGCAAAGAAGGCAAGTTCATCAAAAGTTCTCAAAGTTGCTGAGTAATCAGATGAGTCCGAATCTTCTGATAATGATGAAGGATCAGATGAGGATGAATTGTCCTTTATCTCAGGAAGATTCAACATATGTGGAGAAAGAAAGGTGGTTTCAGAAGGAAGTAACACAACAAAAAGTTTTCCAAGGAGAAGTCAGACTCCAAGGAAAAAGGTCCACCCTTGTGCTTTGAATGCAAGAAACCTGGTCATTTCAAAGTTGATCCTTACGAGCTAAAGGATAAAAAGAAATTCTTCAAAAAGAAGAAAAGCTTAATGGCTACATGGGAGTATCTTGATCTGTCTTCATCAGATGAAGAAAATGAAGCTGAGGAAGAGTCAAATATTTGTCTCATGACAGACACTGCATCAGAAAGTGAATACACTGATGCTGAGGTAATGGACTCTGACCCGTCCACTCTTCAAAATGCCTTTGATGAACTACTGCATGAGTCGTCTATACTATCACGACAATATATAAGAGTCTCAAAAAGAAGTTTTCTAAACTGATTAGAGAATATGATAGGGTCTGCACTGAGAAACAAAACCTCAAAAATGAAAACAACATACTAAAATCAGTGAATGTCAGTCTAGCTGACAAAATTGTGTGTGAACCTGATGTTTCTTGTGAAGTTGCAAAACTGAAACAAGATGTAACATATCTAACTGATTCTCTGTCAAAGCTTGTAGGTGACTCAGATGAGCTTAGTCTCATTTTAAGGTACTATAGGTCACCTTATGATAAATCTGGTCTTGGCTATGACAAAGAGAAGCAAGATGCATCTAACAAAAAGTCAAAACCACTTACACATCATAGAGCTTCAAAAGTTCCAAATAAATATACCAAAGCTAAGTCTAGCTCTTCCAACACCTTTTTCAAAGTGTGTGGAAAAAGTGGGCATATTACATCTAGATGCATACACAATAAACATGTTAAGCATACTTATCCAGTGACAACTAACAAGAAAGGACCCAAGTCAGTTTGGGTACCTAAAGATAAGATAATACCTGTTGCAGATCTGCTTAACAACAGGAAGAAAACAGATATCTTAGTACTTTGCTGCTCACAACACATGAAGGGAGAAAGGTCTATGTTCCAAAACCTTAATCCCAAAGATGGTGGTTGGGTCACATTTGGAGGAAATCAGAAAGGGAAAATCATTGGTGTAGGTAAAATTAGTAAACATCATTTTCCCTCCATTGATAATGTTCTTTTAGTAAATAGCTCGAAGCACAATTTACTGAGTATAAGTCAATTATGTGACAGTGGAAATGCAGTTGTGTTTGATAAGAACATGAATACTGTCAAGAAAGATGATGTATCACTTTTATTCACTGCAAAAAGGTAAAACAATCTCTATAATATTGACTTGGAGGACCTCTCAAAGCAAAGTGTCTCATGTCTAGTGTCTATTGAAGATGAGCGATGGATTAGGCACTAAAGGCTAGGTCATGCAAGCTTGAAATTAATTTCAAAGCTAAACAAGCGTAACCTCGTGAGAGGACTACCAAACCTTAAGTTCAAATCTGATGCTCTCTGTGATGCATGTCAAAATGGAAAACAAGTCAAAGGTTCTTTTTAATCTCAGAATATTGTTAATACCAATAGACCACTAGAGTTGCTACATCTTGATCTTTTTGGTCCAACAAGGACAGCCTCTATCAGTGGTAACAAGTATGGTCTTGTCATAGTAGACGATTACACTAGATGGACATGTGTTATGTTCCTAACTCACAAGGATGAGTCCTTTAAGGTATTTTCTGTATTCTGCATACGCGTACTGAATGAAAAAGTCATGTGTATCACTTCAATCAGAAGTGACCATGGGGGAGAGTTTGAAAATGAGCTATTTCATAAGTTGTGTGGAGAAAGTGGTATCCTTCACAACTTCTCCATACTTAGAACACCACAGCAAAACGGTGTGGTAGAGAGAAAGAACAGATCTCTTCAAGAGATGGCTAGAACAATGCTCAATGACAACTCTGTCCCTAGACACTTCTGGTCTGAAGCTGTTAATACTGCCTGCTACATTCAGAACAGAATATACATTAGACCCATCCTGAATAAGACTCCTTATGAACTGTGGAAAGGACGAAAACCCAACGTATCTTATTTTCACCCTTTTGGTTGTAAATGCTATATACTGAATACTAAAGATCAACTTGGTAAGTTTGATGCTAAAACAGATAGTGGAATACTATTAGGATATTCTAAAACATCTAAAGGCTTTAGAGTTTATAATTATAGAACTCTGATAGTTGAGGAAAGTATTCATGTCAAGTTTGATGACAAACAGCCTGATAAGAAATTATCAGAGCAAGATGAAGCTTTTGCAGATCTTGATCTAAGCATTCCAGGAGACTCACCTGAAATAAAAGTTGATGATCAAGAAGATGACCCCACTCAACAACCAGAAACTTCCACTTCTCAACATGGTACAGTTCAAAAACCTTGGTACTTCAAGAATTATCATCCACAAGATCAGATCATTGGAAACCCTAATGACAAGCTAAGAACCCGATCAACCTTCAGAGAACAAGACAATTCTTCTCTAGTCTGAGTTGGAACCAAAGACGGTAGACGAGGCTCTGTAAGATGATGGTTGGATTATAGCCATGCAAGTAAAACTCAATTAGTTTGAAAGAAGTGATGTCTGGACTCTGGTTCCCCTGCCTGAAGACAAATCAGTGATTGGAACAAAGTGGGTTTACAGAAACAAACTTGATGAAAATGGTAAGGTAATAAGAAACAAAGCAAGACTTATTGCTCAAGGTTTCTCTCAAGAAGAAGGTATATATTATACTGAAACTTTTGCACCTGTTGCTAGATTAGAAGCTATTACAATTGTACTTTCATTTGCTGCACATTATAGTATTATGCTTTTTCAGATGGATGTTAAAAGTGCTTTTCAAAATGACTTTATTAATGAAGAAGTCCATGTTATACAACCTCCAGGTTTTGAGTGTGAAACCCATCCTGAACATGTATATAAGCTTAAGAAATCTTTGTACGGTCTTAAGCAAGCTCCTGGAGCTTGATATGACAGACTAAGTTCCTTTCTTATGGAAAATAGATTCAATAGAGGAAAGGTTGACACAACCTTATTTAGAAAATCCATTAGGTCTAATTTCATAGTTGTACAGATATATGTTGATGATATTATTTTTGGTGGTACTAATGAGTCACTATGCAAAGAATTCTCTAAGTTAATGCAGAAAGAGTTTGAAATGAGCATGATGGGAGAACTCAAATTCTTCCTTGGACTTCAAGTAAAACAAACCATGGACGAGGTGCTCATCCACCAAACCAAGTATACAAAAGAGCTTCTGAAGTAGTTTAAGATGGATGATTGTAAACCAATGAATACTCCTATGCACCCCACTTCCATACTGAACAAAGATGATACAGAGAAAAGATGGACCAAAAGGTATACAGAGGTATGATAGGATCTTTCTTATATCTTACTGCGTCTCGGCACGATATTATGTTCGGTGTATGTTTATGTGCTCGATTTCAATCCGATCCTAGAGAATCTCACTTATCAGCAGATTAAGAGAATTTTTAGATATTTAAAAGGTACTACTAATCTTGGTTTGTGCTTTAAGAAAAACGAAGACTACAGATTAGTTGGTTTTCGTGATCTTGACTATCTTTGGAGATAGAGTTGAAAGAAAAAGCACTGGTGGAGGATGTCACTTCATTGGAGCTAATCTTGTCTCATGATCAAGCAAAAGACAAAGTACCATTGCCTTATCAACTGCTGAAGCTGAGTATATATCAGCTGGAAGTTGCTGCTCATAACTTCTCTGGATCAAACATCAATTGGAGGACTACAATGTATTTGTAAGTAGTATTCTGCTTATGTGTGATAATACTGCTACAATAAATCAATCTAAGAATCCAATTTTGCATTCTAGAGCTAAGCATGTAGAGATTACACATCATTTTTTATTTCTCTGTATTATTCTCATTTATCTTATTCATTTCTCTTGAATAAGCTACCAATAAATTGTATCCGATTATTTTTTAAATTTATTTAATTGATTTCCTATTTTTCATGTTTACTCAATCAAGTATATATGTGATATACATCAAAACTTTTAGCAAAATATAATTTCAAGACATTAACATTTATTATAAATAATATCATATTTGCCATCCCAGCAAAAATATTAAATAGAATGATGGGATTCATTTATAAAAGTGTGAAAATAATGCTTAAGTATGAAAAATACTATAATTTCAAAAATAAAAGTATATGCATGTATATAATATAAGTCGGTTTGAAAACTCAATCAAATCCAATGAAAAAATAGGTTTTTCAATTTTCAGGTTTTTTGATTTTCGGTCTTTTGATTTTCGATCTTTTTAATAGTTCGATTTTTATGATTTGGATGGGTTGATGAAGACTCCTAACAACAATCACAGGCAGTGTCAGTAATTTCTATAAGTAATACAATCTTTTGTTGCGGTAATAATTTGGAAATTTGTGATTTGGAAATTATATCAATAATATAATATAATATTTAGATGGAAGATTGAGAATTGATAGCAATTATTACATCGAAGATGAACTTGTTTTAAACTGACATTGGAAATCCAAAACATAAAAAAACTACCATAATAAAACTTAACATTTAAATTAAAAATATAAACATTTTATTTTGGAAAATGGCTATAAGGCAGCCACAACCCTGGACATAGCTCACTACGGCCTCAATGGCCCTTCAATGGATTTCGAGGGTGAGGGTGAGGGTGAGGGTGAGGGTAAAGGATTAAGATAAAGAATATATATATGAGATTTGAATTCCATTACTTTCATAATATGTCATCTACTCTTACTAATTTAGCAATGATGAACACAATTGTATTTGTGGAGGAACCGTGCAAATAATATTAAGAATCGTATATTTGTTCCTCTATGATAAGCTCCTCCATGTTTTGTTATATCACTTTTATCACTTGCACTTTTTATCTCTCCAACTATGTTTCAACAAGCTAAGTTACACTCGTACCTTATAGGACTGCTGGGAGATATAGATGCAGTAGGACTGGGAGCAACTGGTAATTCCGCGGCTGCATATTTCAGAAAGAGCTGGAGCAAGGTGGCTGAATTTCATTGCTTGGGAGCATCTTCAAAGGAAGGGAAATAGTTTTGTCAAACCTCGTTCTAATGATACCTGCAAATGCAAATGCACTATGGCTGCGTTGCTTTTCAATGGTTTGATATGTTGTGCTAGTGATGTTCAACTGCTTAAAGACAAAAAGATCATAGTAGATCATTCAAAATCAAAAATGAGAAATCAGGATCTGGTGGATTTATTCAGTTCAATCCCAAAGGGAGTTGATCCTACCATTATTCATTCCAGTTATGTCACAATGTTTAATGACTTGAATACATTTTCAGCAACACTTTATGCCACACGTATCCCCATAATATTGTGGCATTTTTTGACATGGTGGATTCCAGAAGTGATTTACAACAATCGCAAATTCTTGAGGAAGCGTTACAACTTTGTTGCTGCAATCTTATCTCTTCTCAATATTGTCCAGACTGTTTATACTATCCTCAGCTATCATGATCCCCAGGAATAATAATGCTATTGTATTTTTACTTAATATCCAAGTGAAAACTAGATCAAGTGATAGCTTACAAGCATGAGTTTCTTATATAGTATGGTAAGTGTTTTATGTTAGCAAAGTGCTAAAGAACTCTATTTCATTGAATAAAGTGTTGTTTGAGTTGTTCGCCAATGAACAAAATTTATGTGTTGTTTTAGTATAAGGTGTGCAGTCAAAGCACTTGTTTTGTATCATAAGTTGGAGGAGGGATTATTGAAACGAAAGAATTTTATAATTGGCAAAAAAAAAAAAAAAAAAAAAGACTTGGAATGAGAGAACCGGATGATTTGGTCAGGGAGGCGTCATTGGCAGGTTGGATCTCAAAGAGAACAATACTGCTTGTCATTATAATAATGCTTGTATTATTGATTGATTAAGAACATACAAGATATGTTTATATTAAAATACCTAGAGGTTAAAAGAAAAACTAATATACTAACTAACTAATTTTCTTGTTTCAAAAAAAAAAAAAAACTAACTAATTTTCTAACCAATTATTATATCACTAATACTTGTGTTCCTGCTTACACCACCAACCAACAAACCCGATTTGAAACTTTAATTAAAATAGCAGATTTTTGTGTGGCAAACCTAGCTAGGACACTGCAAAGTAAGCCCATTGAAGGTTGTTCCAGCCTGCAAGACAGGTGGGCCAAGCCACGGCAAAGCCACAAGAATCTGTATTGAGCCCAAGATGATACATGTCACATATGCTGTGTCACCCCTATATATTATTGATTACATGAAATCTTTTTCTTTTGAATTTTTTAGTTAAATACACTCTGAAATACAATGGATAAAATGTTTTTTTGGTTGTTGACTAAAACAGATATTCATTCATTCAAATTGGTAAAATACATCGAAAACAACATAAATTCAATATCGCTAAAAACCGAAAAGGATGAATCTACGAACAAACTCACAGTACCCAAGTTAATAGCATAACACAGCAAAATGCCTACAAATGTGACAAAATCAAGGTGACCGGAATACTCATGCCTTCGAATCTGTAACGTTGAGAACCAAGTCTTGATTGAATCTGTAATGGATCAAAGTTGATCTGTCAATTTGAACCAAACGAACACCGCAACAAGAAGGGAAACCAAACGACGCTGCAACAAGACGACGAACAAAACACTGTCGCACGCAGACAACGAAACACGAAAAAACACGAAAGAAAAACCAGATCTATGTGGAAAAACCACTTATATATTTAGATAAAATGAGAGAAAAAACGATGTAGATTGGTGATTTCAGGCCAAAAAATGGTTCAAAACCACCCCTTCCGGTGGATGAGGAAGAAGGAAAAGGAGGAGTAGTGGGGAGGTTGAGAGAGAACAGCTAGGTTTTTATCTTTTATATGAATTTTTCTTCACCGTCGAGTACGTACCTATATATAATGTTAAAAACAGACATTTCGTTTTTTTGAAATGTTTTTTAAGATTTTTTTTTGGTTACTATTGGTTGGGACACCTCGTATATCTATTGATTCTTTAGAAGGAGTATATTAGTAAGCTACAACTTTGAGTGTATTTGATAATTTTTTTAGTTATAACTTACTAACATACCTATGTATTTGGTAGAGGAGAGATTTGCTGTAAAAAAAAGTAAATGGTACATGTAACATAATTTTATTGTTTTACCACCTAATTCCCTCCTAAAGAATTAATAGTTGAGATATCGTCAATTCCAACTGAATTTGAGGAAGAATATACATTTTTGGTAGCATAATTTCCTGTTTCACACTAGGGGCATTTTAAAAGATAGAGAAGACACCGCAAAAAACCAAAACACATATATAGAATAGACCATTACTAGTGGAAATGACACCGTTTTAAGGGATAGGTGATTAACATGTTTACATGAGTGAATGGGTAATGGATAGTCTTTATGGGGTTAGATACTATGAGTGAATGGGATGGGATGGGATTTTTTTGGATTTTATTCTAAACTACAGCAATAGGCGTTTCTAGATACAATTTCTTTCCTTTTTATTTACTTAATCCCTTGTAAAGAAAGATTCAAATATGGTGGTCTAATTGGGTGGTTTTTGACTAAGATGGAGTTTTATTTTTGATCTGAGGACATCGAAATTGTGGTGAAGCAAATCAATTAAGTTTTCCTCATAGAGATGATAGCCTGCATGGAAGTCAATACCAACTGAATGTGGTGAAGATTCAAATTTCTTTATAAAGTAATCTGCACAGGAACATAACCCTCATTCCTCCAACATCACTATCTATCCAGTACATTCTCTGTCCCTTATTTTTTAAAAATATAGAGAAAACCAATAATTGTGCAAACAATATATATTATGCACAACCTTTTTCTATGTTTACATATTTAATAAGCATGCTCACATATATATCTTAATATGTATTGTACTAGCCGAGGTTACTGACCCGGCCGCCGAGCTCAGATACCCGGCCCAGTCCGAAAATTAAGGATAATAAATCAAAGATCACTTAGTTAAAGGAATAAGATATTGATATTAAATTCTGATATTATCTAAAATAACCTTATCTGGTTAAAAGAGATAATATCCCTTAAATTAAAGAATCATATCTCAAGGGAGATATCAAGAGACAAATCATATCTCAAAAGAGATATTAAGAGACAAATCAAATCTCTAAAAGATATTAAGAGATAAATCAGATCTCTAAGAGATAGGGGAATCCTATTATAAAAGGAGGAGTACCCCTCATAAGAAACTCACTTTTCACTGAATCCCGGTGACTCTCCCTTAAGCGTATTAGAGGAACTAGCGTCGACCAAGAGACTATCAGACAGTCCTTGCTCCCTAGTACTCGTCCGATACAAAATGAAGGGATCGAGATCACCGCCCCGCCAAGGGTTGAACTTAGAACTACGTCTGGCTTTGATTCCCACTGGGATACGTAGGACCGGAATATCACATTCTGTCAAGCCAAAATCTAAAACAACCCCCTTGGTATGACGTTCTATGACGAGATTCCGGCAAAACGGATCTCGGCAGGAACATTTGGCGCCCACCGTGGGGCCAGGTAAAACTCTTCCCCTGGCCACACATTCCAATAACTATGCAGCAAAAATGATGACGGAGCCATCGAAAATTTACCGTCCCTCCACTCTCTCCCAAACCCCGACCGGCCACAGGAGCAGCATCTCCGCTGTCAAACTCTCCTCCCACGGTCGCCTCCTTGCCTCATCCTCGGCTGACAAGACCCTCCTCACCTACGCCTTCACCAACTCCGACTCCGATTCAAACAGCCTGAGCCTCTCCCCAAAGCAAGAGTACTCCAGCCATGAGCAAGGCGTTTCCGATATGGCCTTCTCCTCCGACTCCTGCTTCCTCGTGTCCGCCTCCGACGACAAGTGCTTGAGGAAAATCATGGACTCAAGATCAATATCAATGGTGAAATACAATACACAAAAAAAAAAAAAGAAGAAGAAAATAAACACTCGTTTCTTTTCTCTCTCTGAGTCCAACCTCACATCTAATCCAATCTAAGAAGTTGAATGTCACTCTTCTTACATTCTTATTGACTCCACACATGGATCCGGTCCCCATGATGGACGGCGCCTCTTACGCCAATGGAGCCTCCACCGATGCGACGCCGTTTCACTTGCCTGAGATCTGGCACTTCCCGCCGCCTGGAGCGGCCGCACCCGCCGATTCCGTCTTGGGCCTCGGGCTTACCCAGTTCGGTGGTCATACCGCCACGACTCCAACCCGGGAAGTTCTGGGTAGCGACCCGATCAATTCGGAGCATAGACCGCCAATCCCAAACAGGAAGAGGCGTGATTCCGAGGAAGAATCCTCTAAGGGCGCCTCCACCAGCAATGGCGGTGCCAATGCCAATGCCATGAGTGATGGTGATGGAAAAAGGATGAAGGCAACAGGGAATAACAGAAGTGAGAATGGTAAAGGTAAAGCAGAAAACAGTTCAGGATTTAGTCCCTGGTTGTAATAAGGAGAGGTCAAAGGATGAGAACAAGCATCAATATTAAATTTTCAACCAGCACATGTGCTGATCCACCGCCGTATAGTAGCTAATGCTCAAAGGCCCACTTGGAGGAATGGGACCCCTGGTCCATCTACATATACCGCTACAGGGGGAACAAGCGTTTTAGCTTTTCCTTGTGAAGAATCAATAGGGATCATCTTCAATAGCAATGGTACCTTGTTTAACAATTGGTGTAGAATCATGTACTGTAGTTAAAGAGAGCCGAACATCATATCCTCTCACCCAAAAGGGATGCAACGTCAACCTCGATTACAACTCGGTCCTAGCCGACTTGGAAGAAGCCAAATAGAGCTTACAGGGAAGAAGGTTTCTTAGAGAGCTCGGTCTCGGAGAGCTGAAGAAAATATGTTACAGAGCTCGACCATAGCAACTTCAGGGAATGCCTAGATCAGAGGCTGCAAAATGCCCAGGTGATATTATTCCTTAAATCTAGTTTAAAACTAATATGATTTGATATGTTTTGCTCCACGCCTTTAATGTTGTGTCATGTAGCATCATACTATGTTATTTTGAGCAAAGTGATGCTCGGCTGATACCACCCCCAGAGTCACAAAATTTGCGATTACAAAGTGGTTGAAGCTCCGGCTCCCTTGGAAAACTCACATTCAGCCTCGGCTCCCGAAAGACCGAGCAATCGACCAACCAGTGTCGAAGTCCGAAGCCTCTACAGGTGCTTAAATCCTAAGCAGGAGCTAAAACCTAAGGAGTTTGTAAACCCGGAAGAGGCCAATCGAAGCCTCTACAGGTGCTTAAATCCTAAACAGGAGCTAAAACCTAAGGAGGTGCTAAACCCTGAAGAGGCCAACCGAAGCCTCTAAAGGTGCTAGAATCCTAAGCAGGAGCTAAAACCTAAGGAGGTGCTAAACCATGAAGAGGCCAACCGAAGCCTCTAAAGGTGCTTGAATCCTAAGCAGGAGCTAAAACCTAAGGAGGTGCTAAACCCTGAAGAGGCCAACCGAAGCCTTTAAAGGTGCTTGAATCCTAAGCAGGAGCTATAACCTAAAAAGGTGCTAAATCCTAAAGAGGTGACCGAGTTAAAATCGACCGAGCCGCCGTCGAAACGCCGGGCCTAAAGAGGTGACCGAGCTACAATCGAACGAGCCGCCGTCGAAACGCCGGACCTAATGAGGCAAGTACCTAAAGAGGTGACCGAGTTAAAATCGATCGAGCCGCCGTCGAGACGCCGGGCCTAAAGAGGTGACCGAGCTACAGTCGAACGAGCCGCCGTCGAAACGCCGGACCTAAAGAGGCAAGTGCCTAAAGAGGTGACCGAGTTAAAATCGACCGAGCCGCCGTCGAAACGCCGGGCCTAAAGAGGTGACCGAGCTAAAATCGACCGAGCTGCCGTCGAAACGCTGGACCTAAAAGAGGCAAGTGCCTAGAGAGGTGACCGAGCTAGAATCGACCGAGCTGCCGTCGAAACGCCAAGTCTACAACGGTAAAAATACCTTAATGCCTGAAGAGGTATTTCAAGACCTAAGAAGGTAGGTAAGAACCTATAGGTATATCAAATTCTAACTATTTAGAAAAATAGTTGCAAAAAGTAAGGTGCATGTCGGTCCATCAATAACCATGGGCGAAGCCCAGAATACATAAAATTTCAAAATCAAAGGGGCATCGCCCAAAAAACAACGTGTCTCCTAATCTACTAATACAAATTCATGAGTCAAGATCATCCTCAGCATTTGGAGGGAGGGTAGCAGACTGGCCAGGTAGGCCCACTTCACCTTCACCTTCGGGTCCCTCCTTGGCCGCTTTCCCGTCGCCCTCTTCCCCTTGAGATACGGCCTCCTCATCCTCCAGCTCGGACAATGGAACTAGGATTCCATCTCGGTTAAACTCCTTGTCCACGTCAGCACAGGAGAAATCAACACTCGGATTGAAATGCGGAAGCTTCTTCGCGGCTCGGGAAAAGCCATTAACATGCTCCCTCATGATAGAAGCCTCGGTTTCAGCCAGATCAGAACGGAGCCTCAGATTCTCCTCCTTCTCGGATTCCAGCAACTTCCACAACTCAAGACTGGCTTCCTTCTCGGCTTGAAGCCCTTCCACGACCTTCTGAAGGTTGAGCCGGTCGGTTCTTTCCATTACCAGCTCGGCCATAAGGGTAGTATGGCCTTTTTTCAGCTGTACCTTTTGGGTCGAGCTTCTGAAGACCCAGCTTGCTCTTCACACTTTGCCATGACCTTTTCAAGCTCATCCCCAGTGCGCAAAGTTCGGGCAGCTTCCGCCTTCATACTTCTCATTATTAGAAAGCTCGTGGCTCGAAAAACAGGTAATGGAGGAGACTCAGAAGAGCATAAACAACCGCAACTTTCCTGCTCTCATCATGGCCCAATTCTCGTAAAAGCCGAGCATATGCTGGCTTAGCAACTAGAGAACTCACTATAGGGCCAGAGTTAAAAATGTCTAGCTAAGAACAAAGGGCAGAAGCCCAGAAAGCCGAGGTCGAGCATTGCCCTCTCGCACCAAAAAGCCGAGGTCGAGCTATGCTCCCTCGTACTATGCACCAAAAAAAGTCGAAGTCGAGCAATGTTTCCCTCCTCGCAATAAAAATCCTAGGCCAAGCACAACATCTTCGCACCAAGATAAAGTCCACAGTAGATCATGCATGTTAGAGACCCAGGATTCAAGGGAAATCCTGGTAGTGTTCAACCAAATAAGCCGGAATCCCAAGAACGACTGGGCTCCGCACAAAAGTCCGAGCAATGCTCGGCCAAGCAAGACGATAACCCAAGAAAGGATTGGTTCTACAAAAAACAGATTTCCGAGCAATGCTTCCGCGAATCATAGTCTGAAGTCCTCGGCACCAAAAAGCGTGTTAAGACATGCGGGTTGACATTTAAGCTCTTTCGCTTATTTCAAGCTCGGAGCTTGGGGGGCTATTAGGGATAAAGGAAGGACATTCTCGGAAATTACAGAGAAAGGATATCCCTTAGCCTACAACTCCAAGAACCTGTATGAAAACTATTTTCTCATACAAAAGATATTAGGAAATTTTATTCTGAGGCACACCTTCAAGATCGGGAAAAATAATTCGAGGTCAGGTTTCAAGGTTAGTGGGTATTTCAAAATCCACCAAATGAAAGGACTATGAGCTACTCGAAGAAAATGTCAAGAGCTCTCAAGAACTTCAAAGACCGAGCTACATTCGGCAGAAGGCAGGTCAAATTCAAACTCTCAAGATAAGCATCTTGAATGCATCAAAAGTTAAAGGATGAAATACAAGCACCGAGGTAAATTCCTAAGGACCAAGTTTGAACTTGACTCTTCAAAAGATCGGTTCAAACCTGAACCACTGACAAGTCGGATCTCGGCAGGAACATTTGTCAGCTACCAGCTTCAAAACTTGTCTTAAACAAAGGTAAGATTGAAGTATCTTATGTTCAGAGCATGTTACTGGCCGAGATGTGAACCTCAACCACTAAACTCGAGTACTGCCCAAGAGGTATTAGCCGAAGTAAGAGGATCTATGAAAATCCAGTACTTTATCAACACTAAGGACAATCTCAGCTTCTTTCATAAAGCTCTTTCGCTTATTCTGAGCTCAAAGCTCGGGAAGCTTATATACTGATCGAGATGTTAAACTCGGCCACTGAACTAAAATGTTGAACGAGAAGTAAAACTAGATCTCCAAACCCAAACAATCAAAGGGAAATGATTATTAGACTCGCCCACTGAGTCCGCTGAACTTAAGAATTGACCGAAATGTGAAGCTCAGGCTCCCTACTCGGTTGAGCTCCGACTCCGGCTCCCGACCACTCGGGTGAGCTCCGGCTCCCGACCACTCGGTTGAGCTCCGGCTCCCTACTCAATTGAACTCCGGCTCCCTACTCAGTTTAGCTCCGGCTCCCGACCATTCGGTTGAGCTCCGGCTTTTGACTTACCATTTGAGCACGCAACTACAGCGCAAGCCTCAGAAATGATGCCGTGAAGGCCACGCGTCACACACAGTAACGTCTCTTTTCCATCTCGGGAACCGAGAAAGTATGGCCTCAACAGGAAACGAGTAACCATCCCCACCTCGGCTCGGTGCACCTGAAGCGTCAAGCTCGGTCACCTGAGCTGCTCACCGAGTTGGAGGATGTGTACACATATATAAGGCATGAAGCTCGGCCACTCACCTCACCAAGCCGAAAGACCAAAAGGTGAAACCAAGTTCCTAACCTCGGCCCCTTTCAAAAAAGCTTCCACGTGATCAGCTCGAAGCTTGGGGGGCTTGTGTATGAGCCAAGATACAGAGCTCGGCTAAACATCATGAAAGATTCTACGCCTAATCAGCTCAAAGCTTGGGGGGCTTGTGTACTAGCCGAGGTTACTGACCCGGCCGCCGAGCTCAGATACCCGGCCCAGTCCGAAAATTAAGGATAATAAATCAAAGATCACTTAATTAAAGGAATAAGATATTGATATTAAATCCTGATATTATCTAAAATAACCTTATCTGGTTAAAAGAGATAATATCCCTTCAATTAAAGAATCATATCTCAAGGGAGATATCAAGAGACAAATCATATCTCAAAAGAGATATTAAGAGACAAATCAAATCTCTAAAAGATATTAAGAGATAAATCAGATCTCTAAAAGATATTAAGAGATAAATCAGATCTCTAAGAGATAGGGGAATCCTATTATAAAAGGAGGAGTACCCCTCATAAGAAACTAACTTTTCACTGAATTCCGGTGACTCTCCCTTAAGCGTATTAGAGGAACTAGCGTCGACCAAGAGACTATCAGACAGTCCTTGCTCCCTAGTACTCGTCCGATACAAAATGAAGGGATCGAGATCACCGCCCCGCCAAGGGTTGAACTTAGAACTACGTCTGGCTTTGATTCCCATTGGGATACGTAGGACTGGAATATCACATTCTGTCAAGCCAAAATCTAAAACAACCCCCTTGGTATGACGTTCTATGACGAGATTCCGGCAAAACGGATCTCGGCAGGAACATGTATGATCAGGTGATGCGTTGTGGGGTTGGAGGTTATGACTTATCATGGTGCTTTTGGATGTTATACTGTTTTTTTTATATGCCTATTAATTTTTTATTTATTTATAAGATGACTCTATGTTACCATAATTTATTGATAAAATAAATAAAAACAAAATATATATCTAACATTACGTTTTCTATTCCCCAGATTATATTTCTGAAATCTAGACATAAAAATTAACTTCAACAACATTATCATTATTTAACTGCTCTACTGAGAGAGAGAGTTATTCTCAAGGTCATCATCATCCCTATTTTCAAAAGACATGGCAAGCATTCTCATAGCATGAGCAATATTAGGATGGCTAGGGACTGAATGAGTTTTAGGAGTCTCAAGATTTTTACCACTAACTGTTAAATCACAGTTAACCATAGAATGCTCGGACACCGAAATATCCTTGGCTGCATCGTCAACATTAGTTGAAGTGTTGAGATCTTGTCTGAAGAGAGATTGACATCATTATATGCCTATTAATTATTTATGCTGGGACTAGTAGATTCACACATATTTTTACAGCTTTACCTTAAGAAAATGACATAACTAAAATTCAAACATACAGGGCCTATTTGCTTTGTATTTCAAATTGCTGTTTTGATTTTCTAAACTAATTACAACTAAAATATCACAAATCTTTTACTTTGTTTACATTATGTTTCTTATTTCCATATGTTTGTACATGAACAGTGAAAACAAATAAAAGTTGCTTTCACTGTTACCTATACAAATCTTTGGAAACAAGAAATAACATGAAAATATTATCACATATTTATGGTTATTTTAGTTGTAATATACTTGAAATAAACAAATTGGCCATTAGAGTAACACTCAAACCTAGAGTCATCTATTCCTCTCAACCTTCCCTCTATTCCTCTTTTCCTTCTTTCTCATCCATCGGAGGGAGTGGCTTTGGGTCATTTTTTGACATAGAATCGCCCCTCTATATCATTTTTTTCCTCTCCTTTTATCTAAAAAAGTGGTTTTTTCCACATAGATCTGGTTTTTCTTTCGCGTTTTTCCGTATTTTCGTCATCTGCGTGCGGTGGTGTTATGTTCATCGTCTTGATGTAGCGTCGTTTGGTTTCCCGTTTTGTTGTAGTGTTTGTTTGGTTCAGATTGGCGGATCAATTTCGATCCATTATAGATTCAATCAAGACTTGGGCGTCAACATTACAGATCCGGAGACACGTTTATTCCGGTCACTTTGGTTTTGTCATATTTGTAGGCATTTTGCCGTGTTATGCTATTAATCTGGATGTTGTGAGTTTGTTCACAGATTCATCCTTTTCGATTTTTAGTGAAGTTAAATTTGTGTCGTTCTGGATATATTTTATCAATTTGAATAAATGAATATCTATAAATGAAAATAGGAAATAGAAATACTGAACAAACAGGCCCATAACCATACACCTTCCTACATATAACAGCTTTTAGACTCCATTCAATCTTCCCTTTGCTTAACGAAAAAGTTAAACCATCATCTACGCGTGCAGAAAACATTTTCATCATATTTTTAGTTTCCATGTTGTCATGGAAGACAAAAAAAATAAAAAATAAGATAAAGATAGAAAAACCGCTGTAAGCCTGGAATGTTCTTACCATGTCAGTCGAAAAGTCTTACTATTTTATATTCCTTGAACAATGTTCTCTGTATACTTATTAGCATTTACTTTATTATATAGAAAGACCAATAATCTTCTAAATAATTCATGATTCAATCTGAATTCATATATTGGCATGATAAGCATTGTTACATATCTTAATATAGAATCAGAAGATCATGTAATAATGCATTAGCTGGTTGACAATTATGGCGGTATAAGATCATCATGGGACTTTTAATTATGGATTTAATGTGATAGTATAAAAAAGTTTTACACAATCATTCAATCATATCTCACCACATAAATATTTACGAAAATATTTTAGGAACAAATATAACAAAGTAACATAATAGTAAAATATGATTTGACGTCTGTGTAAAATTTTTTTAAACACAAGGTATATATTTATTAAACTCTTTAATTATTAGACTAAACCCCCAATTTGGTCCCTTAGAAAAACACCCGGGGTCTGAAATAGTCCCTATCCAAAATAAATTATCCATTTAATCCTTAAGAATGTTATTACCGGGACACGTTAGTCCTTTCGTCAGTTGACCACCTTTGACCTTCGTTAAACTGTTGATGTGTCCCATTATGTTGCTTATGTGGCTGTTACGGAACTCCAACGTGGCAATGTTTTTCCACACATTCCCTATCAAAACGACGTCGTATCTTTGCCCACCTCCCCTATTAACCTTCTTCTTCCTCCACCTTCAAGTTTCACTGATAGAAACCCTAGGACCTCTACTCCCTCTCCATTATCGACCTTCTTCTTCTTCTTCCCTTCTCAGGTTGCTACCCTTGTCACTGTGCCCCTTTTCTCTCATCAATTCGAACTGAAACCCTAATCTGTATTTCGCCCCCTTTTCATTGTTGGACCAGCATCAAAATGAATTGGGATTCTAAGGACGTGTCTAGCCGTGACCATAGTTGGAGTGCTTCCTCAAGCCTTGTAATCCCAAAGTTTCCTCCTCCAAATTGCATTTGTCAGAGGCCCCGTGTCATCAGTACTTCAAGAACACATAAGAACCCAAACAGACCCTTCTATGTCTGCCCCTTATTTAAGGTAATGAGTCCCTTTAGTTCCATATTTGTTCATCTATTGTTCACCCGATTCTTCTCCCTTTAGCTGGTTGATTCACGCGAACCCGTCACTTCTTCTCCTTCGTCTGGAACTTCTTTCTTTGTCAAGGGTTTGTGAGTGAATGAAATGAAATTGTGAGAGGGAGCTAAATGGTTTGGCAGAGAAGACCCATCACCTTCAACCCCCCACTAACGAAATGACGTCGTTTCATTGCAGCAACCCTCCTCTCAACGCATGCGTTTTGGTCCTGAGTAATTTTGGATTTTATTTTAAAATTATTTTTATGTTATTTTCCATGCTGGAATGCATGTAAGACATCCTAACTGACAACTCAGCAAAAACGGGTGACACGTAAGCTTGAAACCGGAGGTCAAAGGTGGTCAACTAACGGAAGGACTAACGTGTCCCAGTAATAACATTCTTAAGGATTAAATGGGTAATTTATTTTGGATTGGAACTATTTCAGACCCGAGTGTTTTTCTCAGGGACCAAATTAGGGGTTTAGTCTAATTATTATTATTTGCTCAAATGTTTAGCTATTAGGTTATATAACTAGTTACCTGTGCGACGCACAGGATACAACAATAATTGGTGGCAATATATAAAGATTTTTTTTTTACAATTTAACAAATAAAAAATGATATAATTTAGGTATAATTTTATAGGTACATTTAATATTATTTTTCAATAACAATAGAATATGTGTAATAGTTATTACACAAGTTTTATTTTTATTGATAACCCATTATACATGTCTTTGTGTAATTGAAAAATAACATCTTATATACTTATATAATTGTACCTAAGTCTTGTACATAAAAGACTAAGACTCAATAGTGTAATTTTAAATATCATTTAGATAAAATTCATACAAAATACATTAAAATTTATATATATTTAATTTAAATTAATTCCAATCATCCTTCATATAATATGATACTCTATATAACAATTAAACCAAATATGAATTATGAAAAGAAACATGTAGATCCCAACCTACTAATAAATTCCCCAAAAAAATGTCAACTGAACATGACATGCAGGACACAATAAAAAAATCAACATCAACAAACAACGCATGTCAGTGTACAAAGAATATATTTTTATAATTTAAATATTAAATTTAAAAAAAAAGTAAAAAAAATGAATGATTCAACATGTTTTTTTTTATCTTTTTTTTATAAACAGAGGGCCAAGGGCCCCAACAAACTATTAAGTCGCTAAGTCTCATATTGGTTGAGTATTTGAGTCAAAGAACCATTTATAATAATTCGGGTATCCCTTCCTCTATGAGCTAGTTTTTAGAGTGGAGTTAGGCCCAATTATTCTAACACGGTATTAGAGCCTCTCACGATGTTGGGCCACCCACAGAAGTCCAGTCCTGCAAACATCACGCTCCAGATGTTCAGTCCTGGACGTGAGGGGGGTGTATTAAATGTCTAAATCCATATTGATTGAGTATATGAGCCAAAGAACCATTTATAATAATTTGGACATCTCTCCCTCTATAAGCTAGTTTTTAGAGTGGATTTAGGTCCAATTATTCTAACAAAAACCAACTAAACAACAATCATCTGAAAGGAGATTACCACAAGATCCTGAAAAATAAAATCCCCACAGCCCGGGGGAGGCGCCTGAAGGAGGTGAAGTCACCACCAGTTTCACGGCAACCTCTGAGTCATTCTCAACCCCAAAACTTAGAGATTTTTCGATCCCAAGCAAGTTGGAGAGCGGTGAGAACTCCCCATAGCTCAACCATTAGGAATGATTCAACATGTTCTCGTCATTATGTGTTTCGGCCATTCTAAATTATCTCGAATTATCTATGCGGGTTTACGATAGTCTCAACTCTGCAATGATTACCTCCGTAATTTGATTATGAGCACCGGTCCTTGGCAGAGGAAAACTCATGTGACGGGTCTGTATTTTCACCTGCATTTCAACATCAATAGCATATCAGCATTAGTATCTTAGTAGCAGACTTCAAGAAGTCTTTTATGAAGTTTCAAAATTTTCATGTGGTATTGATGGGGCGATTCCGCACTAAACGGCTTCGTCGTCATGTAATAAAAAGATCGAACCAACCATAGAGATCGTGATCTTAAATAACAATTAATTATTAAATTAATTAAACTAGACAGGAAAAAGATTTGGAAAAGATTTGATTTTTAAAATAAGAATTAAATAACAAATCTAGTAATTAAAACACAATCAAATAAAATTACAATCAAATCAAATCTGGAGATTTTCAAATTAAAAGAGATTTCCAGAAATTGGGTTACCAACAAGACTGCTCATGTTACTAAATTGACTACCCATCTTGTCAATTATCAAAATTGCTTTGAAGGTGAATTTATCATAAATAAGTTAATGTTCCCTCTCGAGATACAAGAACCGTGCCCAATTAAACAAACCCCTACTCTCGTGGTAATTGAATTTAAATCGAACCCTTTAAGCTTTGTTACAATTCAGTGAACCCTCGAAGGACCACTTATAACTCTCGTGATTTAAGTCCTAAGTTTGATTCCTATAGATCCGATACCTAAGTTCACCGTTAGGTTCCTCCTTAGAGTATTTATGACATGCAAATAAGTGCGCACCAAATTCACAAGTAATTCATGCAATAGGAATTAAATCGAAAGCGAATTGAAATTAACAAGAAGTAAAACGTCAATTCATAACATAAAACAAATCTTGGGCATAGCCCCAATTTCTAGAAATAAAAACAACTAATCAAGCATTGCCATGTTCATAGCAAGCTTGATTAACAAAAGCATAAAAGAACCAAAGAGAAAATAAGAAATTGAGAAGAAGAGAAATCCTAATTTTTGCCTAAGGTAGCAGCTCCCGAGATCCCTATTTTCGAGCCTTAGAGTCCTATTTATAATGTAAGGTAACTTGGGATTAAAGCTGTTACAAAATCAGATCAAATCAATAATTAAATTTCCAGATTATGCACGTTACGGCCGTGATGCCTGTCACGGCCAAGTTGTGACAGGTTCTGACTTGGAGATGGTTTCACTGCTTGGTCTGTCACGGTCGTGACCGACATCACGGCCTAGTCGTGATCAGTTTTGCCTGTGAGGGTCAGGGTCTGGTTCAGTTTGCATGTCACGGCAGTGACCAGTTCTGAGTTTAACCTTCTTTCTTTCCAGTCCTACTCGATCATGGCCGTGATGCCTATCACGGCTAGACCGTGATGGGCTCTGTTTGGCTCGTTTTTCTTGCTTTTCAAGCTCCGTCTTCATGCAAGATCCAACATAACTGATCTTGAGCATTTTAATCTTCAATTCTTGCACACAAACACCACCAAACCACCTTACCCATTCTAAGGTAAAAGCTCACAAAAATCAAATTAAAAATGCCTAAATTACATGAAAATGCATGCAATATGATAAAGAAATATGAGGTGAAATCACACTCATCAAACTACCCCAAGCTTAAGATTTTGCTTCTCCTCAAGCAATAACCAAGGCCAGACAAGATAAACAATCAGAGCATGGACAGTGAACCAAGAACCCGAGTAACAAATCCAAGTAACAGGCACATCCAAATAAGTAACCAAGAGACAATCAATTTCAAGTCCAATTAGAAACTTAGGTTCTCTAGATTCATGCCTCTCACTAATTCGGGCACTCTTCTCACCTCACTCAAGTGTTTACGGACATATGACTATTCACTGAATTTCCTCAAGGAAGGTATTCTACCATAAGCTTGACTATTAACCAAATCTCTACTTTATTAATGAAAACACATAAGAATCAAGAGGTCTTTTATTTTGGTTGTAATGCGGCCATGAGATTAATCGTTAGGTGGGGAAATCAAGAAAAAGAAAATTCAAGAAGGCTAAATAAAATATCAAACAATGCAAAGCATGACAACCTTCTAAAATACATTTTTGGGCTTTAGTTCACTTTTCCACCTTTCTTTCTTTTTTATTTTATTTCTCATTTTTTTTTCTCATCCCCATCCCCATCTCCATCTCCATCTCCATTTTTTTATGTTTTATTATTTATTTGGAGAAGGGGAGATTTTCAACTTAAGAGAAATATTTTTCTAACTTTTTCATCCCACAATTTATTTTTCAAATCACCATTTTGCCCTTCATGCAATACTTTAAAAGGTCTCATACCAAGCATCATTCATCAAAATAAATCAAGGTACCAAGAAAAGCATTTTATTCGATTAGGCTCAAAATTAGGCAACTAAGGGGTAGCATTTAATCAGTCAAAGCTCAGAACGCTAGAAAAATATCTAGTTCCTCAATCATTTTCAAATATGTTTTCAAAAATTTTTAAGTTTCAAAAAGGTTTCAAGTCAAGTTCTAGAGAATACAATCCAAGAGGAATAAAACACTCAACCACAAAGAATGGTTTAGATTTTGTGAGTACCCCTTTTAGGCTCAAAAATCTCACATTTAGTAGTTTAAAATCAATGAAAAACACAAATCTAATGAGCCACATGCTAATTTTCAACTATCAGAAGATCATCTCAAGCATTTTTATTTTTAGTCTATCACAAGAATACAAAAATTGGGTTCAAAAATTCACTGTCTCAATTCATTTGGCACAAAGTTCTCACAATTGGATGCATACTTTAAGCAAGGGGCAATCTAATCATGTGATTATACAGAACTACGCCTATATGAATGCAACATGAAAAATGTAAAATTGCAAAAAAAAAAAAAAAGCAAAAATACTCTATCCCAAGGATAAAAGCTTACATTGTCCCCAATGTAAATAATCACGTCGGAGAGAGGAGAAAAATGGAACAACTCACCGAGGTGGTGGAGGGTGTTGACTCAGATGCCATTCATAGAGCTGTTGGAGGACGCATCATGGCCATGACGTTCATCACGGCTAGGCCGTGATCAATTCTGACTTCCTGCTTTTTCACATTACGCCCGTGATGGCTATCACGGCCTGGGCGTGATCACTTCTGGTTTTCAACTTCTGACGCATCACGACCATGATCCTCATCACGGCTAGGCCGTGATCAATTCTGGTCTCCTCTTCCTTTTTAAATTGCTCCATCACGACCATGATCTCCCCTGACTTTATTTTTCCACACTTTTTTGCTCTTCATGCCTTCATAGCCTGAAAATACTTACCAAACCATCAATTTGTGATCTTTCTTCTTCTTAATCTTCTCAAATTATTCAAAAACAAAATTCAGATACAAATTAAAAAGGGAAAGAAAGCTTGGGTTGCCTCCCAAGAAGCGTTTATTTACGGTCTTAAGCTTGACCATACTCCCTTCAATCAACCGGGATCAGCTAGGCTTGGAAGTGCAAGAACACCTCTCTTCCAAGGAAGTCCTTCAAAGAGCCTGTTTTGTTCATATGGCCACATGCGCTTTCGCTTTGCTCTTTTCACTCTGAGTTTCATGGCCTTACTTCATCCCGGCGGTAGTTTAAACTCCACATGTTGAGCAACTCCAATTTCATCATCATTCGGTGCATCATTTGTCATGAAAAGTTTGGGAGTTGCTCCCATGTTAAGCTCTTCCTTCACCTTTGGAGGCATTATCTCAATCCTGCACACATGACTCTCAAAAGGAGGGTTTTTGTTTGAGTTAGTCAAATCAAAATTCACCCTTCCTTTCTCTACATTCAAGGATAGCTTACCATTTTTTATGTCTATTATTGCTCCAGCTGTGGCCAAGAATGACCTTCCAAGAATGATTGGGAGTTTAGAATTCCCGTTCATGTCCAACACCATGAAATCGGTAGGAATGAAAAATTTCCCTACCTTTATCGGAACATTCTCTAGTATGCCTAGAGGAGTTTTAGTTGAGTCATCTGCAAATTATAAAGAGAACTTGGATGGACTCAATTCCTTGGTTCCTAACCTCTCACAGATGGTATGTGGCATCAAACTCGCACTAGCCCCTAAGTCACATAAGGCTTGGTCTATTTTCACTTCTCCAATTGAGCAAGCAATAGAGAAACTTCCTGGATCTTTTAGTTTAGGAGTCATATTAGTTTTTATCATGGCATCATGCTCCTCAATTAAGCTCTTAGTTTCTTTTTCTACTTGATTTTTCTTGACCAACCTTTATGGGAAATGTATTGGGGGTTGGTAAGGTGGTGGATGGACATACTTTGGCTCTATCTCTTCATGTTCACTCATGTCCTCCTCACATTCCACATCCTTTTCAACTACCCCAAACTTATCACCCCTCAAGTATATAGCATTACAATTCTCATTGGAATTAACTTTGGGTTGTCCTGGAAACGTACCCTTAGTTCTAGAATATGTACTAGCTTGTTGGGAAATCTGAGTTTCTAACATCTTATTATGGATGGCTAAGTTATGTACCTTAGATGTTAACTCTTTTATTGCCTTATTGACTGCCCTACCTTTTGCCTAAACTCTTCATTTTGCTTTGTTTGAGTTTCAACAAAATTTTCCAAAAGAGACTCAAGTTTAGACTTTTGTACCTGAGGATACCCCGATGAGGGTTTCCTATTACCTTGGCCTTCCTGGAATTTGTGGTTCAACGTGTTGTTGTAGTTCCCGTAGGAGAGATAAGGATTATTCTTCCTCGCTTGGTTGTATGGATTTGGGGGAACATAATTTGGCAACTTCGGGTTCGTGTCATAGAAATTGTGACAAAAGTTCACTTGTTCCTCCGAAGCGCCAGATCCAGGAGTACTACCATGTGGGCACTCCATTATATCATGTCCCTGCATTCCACAAATCTTACAAACAACATTAGTAGCATCAATTGAACTCACATTAGCCTTTTCAAGCTTATCAAAGCGTTTATTCAAGGAGTCAAATTTGGACATAATTAAGTCATTACTATTCATTTCAAACTTACCCCCCGAAAGCTTTTTCGGGTCATTACCTCTTTCCGAACCCCATTGGTAATAGTTGGTGGCTACGTTTTCAATGATATTGAATGCTTCAGTCAGTGGTCTATTCATAAAGGCTCCACCAGCTGCGGAGTCAAGTGACACCTTCGAAGAGTAATCCAATCTGTTGTAGAAGGTATGCACTAACAACCACCTCTCGAGCCCATGATGGGGGCAAGACTCTAGAAATCCTTTGTAACGATCCCAAGCTTCGGCTAAGCATTCTCCGTCCTTTTGGAAGAAGCCGGTGATCTGAGTTCGTAGGTAAGGAGTCTTGGATGCAGGGAAGAATTTCTCCAAGAATGCCTGCTCCAGTTGGTCCCAAGTTGACAAAATATTAGCGGGCACTTGCTTCAACCAAGATCTTGCCTTTCCAGTCAGAGAGGAGGGGAATAACTCAAGCGAATAGCATCAACCGGGGCACCTTGAATTCTTATTGCATCAGTGAACTCCAAGAATGTCTCCACATGATCAGTTGGGTCCTCCGAGGGTAATCCTCCAAATCGATGTTGCCTAATCATGCCAATTAACTGAGGCGGTATAGTGTAGTTCTCCGCCTCAATTTCTGGCCTAGCAATCCCAGTTCGCAAACCCCTAGCATTTGGGGCTGCGTAGTCTTTCAGTGGTTTGGTATCTGGTAGGTTCGTCATGAGTGGAATGGGAATCAACCTTTCTCTCGCTCTTTGTCTTTGTAGTCTCCCACGTCTATGAAAGGTCATTTCGATCACGGGGTCAACTTCAATAAGATTTCCAAGTCTTTGGGATCTTCTCATAAGAGAGAAAAATACCTTCAAAGAGAGAGATAGATACTAGAAAATAAAAATAAAAATAAAATAAAAATAAAAAAATTCCAGAAAATTCAATTTAAAATTTGGATTGAAATTCAAGAAAGCACAGTCCCCGGCAACGACGCCAAAAACTTGATGGGGTGATTCCGCAAGTGAACGGTTTCGTCGTCAAGTAATAAAAAGATCGAACCACAGAGACCGTGATTTTAAATAACAATTAATTATTAAATTAATTAAACTAGACAGAAAAAAGATTTGGAAAAGATTAGGTTTTTAAAATAAGAATTAACTAACAAATCTAGTAATTAAAACACAATCAAATAAAATTGCAATCAAATCAAATCTGGTGATTTTCCAATTAAAAGAGATTTCCAGGAATTGGGTTACCAACAAGTCTGCTCATGTTATTAAATTGACTACCCCTCTTGTCAATTAAACCGAGCACAATTAAATCGAACCCTTTAAGCTTTGTGACAATTCAGTGAACCTGCGAAGGTCCGCTTCTAATTCTCGTGATTAAAGTCCTAAGTTTGATTCCTATAGATCCGATATCTAAGTTCACCACTAGGGATGTCAATTTTACCCGTACCCGTG
The DNA here is from genome assembly GCA_030762895.1 of Sophora flavescens. Classification (NCBI taxonomy): domain Eukaryota; kingdom Viridiplantae; phylum Streptophyta; class Magnoliopsida; order Fabales; family Fabaceae; genus Sophora; species Sophora flavescens. Next base: position 265,111,403 of record CM061063.1, on the reverse strand, counting down.
GATACCCGTGGATAAAATCCGCAACGGGCACAGGGCGGGTAGTTAAACGGGTACTCGCGGGTAAAATAAACGGGTAATTTTAATACCCGTTTATAAACGGGGCGGGACCGGGTATCACACTATCCGTGCCCGCGGATACCCGCACCCGTTACTTAAATTACTAAAATGCCCTTTATTATATATATGTAGTAATTGCTAAATGTATTTGATTACTTTTGTTAGTAACTTTTATAATTGGATAATGTTTTGATGCTTTCTTAACATCTATTTGTATGAACATGGTTATTTTAAATTGAATTACGTATATTTTAGCAATTTTTCAAGCAAAAAGAGTACATATTTTTTCTGGAAAAAATAATTCGCGGATACCTGCAAACCCGGGGATATCCGGGAAACACGCTGGATACCCACCCGAAGGATACCCGCTTGGGTAACAGGCGGGGACGGGTACGGATTTTACCTGACGGGTACGGGGGCGGGGGGAGTGCTAACCGTGTCCGCCCCGCCCCATTGCCATCCCTATTCACCGCTAGGTTCATCCTTAGATTATCTATGACATGCAAATAAGTGTTCACCAAATTTACAAGTAATTCATGCAATATGAATTAAATCGAAAGCGAATTGAAATTAACAAGAAGTAAAACGTCAATTCATAACATAAAAAAAATTTTGGGCATAGCCCCAATTCCTAGAAATAAAAACAACTACTCAAGAATTGACATGTTCATAGCAAGCTTGATTAACAAAAGCATAAAAGAACCTAAGAGAAAAGAAGAAATTGAGAGAAGAGAAATCCTAATTTTTGCCTAAGGTAGCAGCCCCCGAGATCCCTATTTTCGAGCCTTAGAGTCCTATTTATAATGTAGGGTAACTTGGGATTAAAGCTGTTACAAAATCAGATCAAATCAACAATTAAATTTTCAGATTTTGCGCGTCACGGCCGTGATGCCTGTCACGGCCAGGCCGTGACATATTCTGACTGAGAGATGGCTTCACTGATTGGTCTGTCACTGCCGTGACCACCATCACGGCCTAGTCGTGATCAGTTCTGCCTGTGAGGGTCTGGTTCAGTTTGCATGTCACGGCTGTGACCAGTTCTGAGTTTAACCTTCTTTCTTTCCAGCCCTACTCGATCATTGTTGTGATTCCTATCACGGCTAGGCCGTGATGGGCTCTGTTTGGCTCGTTTTTCTTGCTTTTCAAGCTCAGTCTTCATGCAAGCTCCAACATAACTGATCCTGAGCATTTTAATCTTCAATTCCTGCGCACAAACACCACAAAACCACTTTACCCGTTCCAAGGTAAAAGCTCACAAAAATCAAATTAAAAATGCCTAAATTACATGAAAATGCATGCAATATGATAAAGAAATATGAGGTGAAATCACACTCACCAGGTATCTCTCCCTTGGTGGATTTCTCTCATATTGAGATGTTTTTGTATTTTTCTCCTATGTGAGATGTTTTGGTATTTCTCTTCTCTGTGAGATGATCTGGTATCTCTCCACTGTGAGATTGTGTGTTTCTTTTGCTTTCGTGCTGCTTGGTTTTGGTGGAAGACCTTAGTTTTTGGGAGGCGGTGCTGGTGGTAGATGGATGAGGGATGAGAGGGAATTCTAATCAAACCATAAAGCCCATTAAGCTGTCAATCCCGAAAATTAGGCTAAATTGATGTTGGAGATATTAGTGCTGGGATTCCTATTTGAAACGCCTATGATCAGTAAATAAATGCAGACATAAATGTTGATTTAATTGGTAGGAGCAATCAAATTGTTACTGTTACAATCAGCTATTATGATGATCTTTAAAGATTTAAAAATTATCTCATGGAACATTAGAGGTGCGGGTAACAAGAAGAGTGAGTGCCATTTGAAGAATTTGGTCAGGCAACACAAACCGTCCGTTTTCTTCATTATGGAGACTCATATCCCCTTTGAAAAAGTAAAGTCCTTTTGGTTTAATTTGGGCTATATTCCTCTTGCTGTTATTGAAGCTAAAGGTCAAGCAGGTGGATTGTGTGCTTTGGTTCAGATTAATGCAGAGTTTGACTTTATATTGGAGTCTGTATATCAGTATTCCATCTCAGTGAAAATCTAGAAGAATGGTCATGGGTGGCTTTGTACAGCTGTGTATGCAAGCCCTATTCCTTGCCGTAGGGAGGTCCTTTGGAGGCATTTACAGGATCTCGCTGATTCTGGTAATGTCCCTTGGTTTGTGATTGAGGATTTTAATGAGATTCTGTCTCCTATTGAACAAAAAGGTTGCAGTTTCATTAATCCAAGGGCTTCAGGTTTTGCTTCAGTCCTGGAAAGTTGTGATCTCTCCGAGGTTCATACAACAGAGGGTCACTTTACTTGGCACAGGACTTGTCATGGCACGATATATATAGCAAAAAAATTAGATAGGGGTGTGGCTAATTTGTTGTGGCAGATGAGGTTCCAGGAATCATACATTGAGAATTTATGTCATCTTCACTCTGATCATAACCCCATTATGTTGAGATGTGGCGTTGTTCCCATTCAGCATGGTCTAAGGCCTTTCCGATTTGAAGCAGCATGGATAACTCATCAAAATTATCTTGAGGTTTAAACGGGCATGGTGTTCTAGTGATGTTGGGGTGATGTGTAAGCTTGATGCAGTTAAGGAGGCTTCTCTTAGCTTTAATAAAATATTTTTGGGAATATTTTCAAAAATAAGAGATCTTTTGAGGCTCGGATTAGAGGTGTTCAAAGGACTCTTGAGAAAGTTGATGCAGTCTCTTTGCTCATCTTGGAAAATAAATTGCAGCGAGAATATGTTGGAGTTCTTTTCCAAAAGGAAGCCTCTTGGTACCAAAAATATAGATAGAATTGGGTGAGATTGGGGGATAGAAATTCTTCATTTTTTCATGCTCAAACTGTTATAAGAAGGAAAAGGAATAGAATCCATAGACTGCATTTACCGTCGGGTGCGTGGTGTTCTGATTGGCTACAAATGGCAGAGGAAGCTCAGTTATATTACAAGAGTTTGTTTTGTTCCTCAACTGAAGGTCCTGTTGATCATTCTTTTAACTTATATGGTGGGCACACTATCGGGGAGAATGATGTTTTATCGCTTAACAACCTTGTAACCAAGTAAGAAGTTTCAAAAGCTCTTCACTCTATGAAGCCCTATAAAGCTCCTAGGCCAGATGGGTTTCAAACTATCTTCTATAAGCAGTATTGGCTTATTATTGGGGACAAGGTGTTGCAGTTGGTAGCTGAAGCTTTCTCAACTGGGTATTTTGATCCTACTATTTCTCAAGTTCTCATTGCTCTTATTCCTAAGGTGGATAACCCAGGTAACTTTAAGGATTCCAGACCTATTAGTCTATGTAATGTTTTGTACAAAACTATTACAAAGGTTTTGGTTAACGGGTTGAGACCTATTTTGAATAATTTGATTGGCCCTCTTCAAAATTGTTTCCTTCCAGGGAGAGGGACTCAAGATAATGCTTTGGTTCTTCAAAAGATCATTCATTCTATGAATAAGTCTAAAAGTAAGAAAGGGAGCCTTATTTTTAAACTTGATCTAGATAAGGCCTATGATAATGTGGATTGGACTTTTCTTAAAAGGTGCCTTGAGGATTTTCGGTTCCCTTTAAATGTCATTAATTCGATTATGTTTTGTGTTACATCCTCCTCGATGGCTTTGTTGTGGAATGGTGAAAAACTACAACCTTTCTCCCCTACAAGAGGTCTCAGACAGGGTGATCCTATTTCTCCCTATCCGTTCCTTCTTTGTATGGAGAAGCCGTCTATTCACATTACTGAACATGTTTCATCACAACTTGGCAGCCACTACAGGTCACCAGAAATGGCTTATCTATATCTCACTTATTATTGGAAGACGATGTGCTCCTTTTTGTGAAAGCTAAAAGTAAGCAAGTTCGGCTTATTAGAGACATTTTTGAGCAGTTCAGTAGGGCTGCGGGTCTTAAAGTTAACATTGAGAAGTCTAAATGATTTGTTTCTGCTAGTATTCCTCTTGTTAAGCAACAAAAATTCAGAGAAATCTCTGGAATTCCTTTCACTCGTGACTTGGGTAAATATCTTAGCTTTCCTATGGTTAAGGGAAGGGCTAAGAAAGAAGATTTCAATTTTATCACTATTAAACTCAATTCTAGGTTGGCGGATGGAAATCCAAGCTGTTAAACAGAGCTGGGAGATTGACATTGGCCTTTTCAGTTTTATCCTCCATTCCTATCTACTGCATGAAGATAATTTGGCTCCCCCAAAGTATTTGTAATTCAATTGATAAGAAGGTTAGAGATTTCATTTGGAAAGGCTCCTTAGATAAAGGCATTCATTTGGTGAGATATGAGAAAGTTGCTAAACGCAAGAAGTATGGTGTTTTGGGTGTTAGGGAAGCTAGAATGGCTAACATTTATTTACTTGTAAAACTGGTTTGGGATCTACAACATTGTCCCCTAAAGTTGTGGGTCCAGATCATCAGGAACAGGTACATAGGCCCGGAAGGAGTTCTAAACTGCAACACCACTCAGGAATCTAATAATTGGAATGCTATTGCAAAGGCTAAACAATATTTGAAGGCAGGATACTATTTCAGAGTTGGAAAGGGGGAGGTTTCTTTCTGGTATAGTGCTTGGAGTAGCCATGGGATACTTGCAAATTTTGTTCCTTATGTCGACATCCAGGATTCAAATCTCCAATTGAGAGATATCTGGGACGGGAATGGCTGGAATATGTGAATTCTTAGAAGCCCTCTGACTGAGTCAGTTTATCAGGCAATTGCTGAGTTGAAGAACAATTTTTCTGGTCATGTTGATGACACCTGGGCTTGGTCAGGGAATTTGGATGGCACCTACACTGCTAGAGACGAGTATCGTTGGCTTTTATCTTCTTCTATGTCCACTGAGGCTCAATGCAGTTGGAATTGGATCTAGAAGATCCCTGCTCCAGATAAGATCAAGTTTCTTCTCTAGACTGTTTCTCATAAGGCTCTACCTACAAATTCTCTGCGGGTAGCCAGAGGGATGTCTATGTTGGAACCAAAGTGGTTATGGATTTAATAATATCTAAGTTTTGATGCTAACAAAAGGATTAAATTTTCTTGGCAAAGTGTTAGTTGAGATCTAACATGTGATTTCAGTTAAGCAGGAATATTTACATATAAGTAAAAGAAACATGGGATAGTTCTCATTGAAAAATACGCGTCTACCCTTGTAGGCGGGCTGCTCAAATATTTTGGTAAAGTTACTTATTTATTTGAGTAGACTAGTTTACTTAAGCAGGACGAGGCTCTAAGTGTTTGCTAGACGAATACCAAAATAACGTGTTAGATACAGCAAGTCCAAATACTTGATAATAAGCGCGTCCATCTTGCCACATAAGCAGACGAAAGTAATTAGTAGAAGTTAATAAACTAAAAAATAAAGTAATATAATAGATGAGCTCTAACTGACACGTCACTAGACGGAGATCTTTGAGAAGTAGCAAGTCCAAAGACTTGATAGATAAGAGGATATGCCACGTTATTAGACGAGCAAAATAACAATGTTGAACAGACTTAGTCTCTCATATAACTAAGTAGATATAGTCTTTTAGACAAGCTCCATCTTAGAATGAATTAAATGCAATCCGAATCTCTTGAATTTATTTCAAATGATTGATATTTATTTCAATAGAATATTTGTTCTTCACTATTGTCCTATCTGCTTTAATATTTTACCTTGTTGTAAAAGAAACATAGTACCATCAAGAAATGCAAAAAACAGAATCGTACAATAAGATACTGCAAAACGATCTGTACGATGACAACTTTATGGCTGAAAAAGCTGGATTGTTCACAAAGGAGGAACAACAAGTTCTCAAGCTACAATACTCAGAGCAGTAAGCCTCCAATTTCATGCTACCTCAATAACCAAGAGTATTGTTTAGTGTACCACAATCAAGATGTCAGTCACAATGGATATCATGCATTAAATGCTATCTCTAAACGGGATTATTCTAAGTAACCGTTGAAGAAATACAAGTGAAGAAGAAGGTCACTATAAATAGAAGACCTAAGATACTGAAATACATGACTCTTGATTGCACAATCTTACAAGCTCAACTTTTGTAAAACTACAATCACTCATACTCATAATTCTTTAGAGACCAAGAGTCAGTATTTCTTAGTCTGAATATTGTGAAAATATTCATCTGATCTTAACTGTCATATCCTCACACATAGTGAGTTAAGAAGATTAAACATTAAATCTCTTTGTTAGAGTTAGAGCCTGAAGAGGCTTGGTAAGAAAGAAATACTTGTAGCCTAGAGAGGTGTTGAATACTTGGTTGTAATCTATTCGGGAAATAGTGGATAAAATCCTTCAAGTAGAAGGGACCAGACGTAGCTCTTGGTTGGAAAAGAGTGAACCAAGATAAAAACATCTTGTGTGATTCTTCTATCTCTTAACTCTTATAACTTTATTTGTTTCTTACTAACCGAGGGGTTTTGATATTGCTTTTGTTAAAGTCTTTTAAAAAGGATCTTTTTCTTTGTGCTTGTTTGTTTCTAATCTCCTTGTGTGCAAAAATTGTTTTAAAGGTTGTTTTTTGAAAATTATTAACAAACACAATTCAACCCCCCTTCTTGTGTTTGCCTGTGTCAACTTCAGTTGGTATCAGAGCTCAGCCTCAAAAGGGTTGAGCATCTAACAAGTGTTGAGGGAGTACGATCCATCAACCATGGATACAGAAGGACAAGCTATCAACAGACCTCCTCTCTTTGATGGAATAGATTATGACTACTGGAAGAAGATAATGATGGCCTTCTTAGATGCACAGAATGTAGATATTTGGGAGCTGATTGAAACCAGGCACACTGAACCAAGAGATGAAGCTGGAGCTGCTGTTCCTAGAGGCCAATGGACTTAAGAGCAGAAAAACCAACATCATCTGAATCTGAAGGCTAAGCACTATCTCATGTGTGCTATAACCAGATCTGAACATGACAAAATTCACAGCTGCAATACTGCTAAAGAAATCTGGGATACTCTTGCCCTAGCTCATGAGGGTTCCTTACAAGTTAAAGAATCAAAGATCAGCATACTGGTTCATCAGTATGAGTTATTCAAGATGGGTGAACATGAAACAATAGACCAAATGTTTGGAAGATTCCAAACCATCACCAACAGTCTCAGATCTCTTGGAAAAGTTTATGAAAATAGTGATCATGTCAAAAAAATCCTGAGAAGTCTATCCAAGTAATGGAGACCCAAAGTAACTGCTATTCAGGAAGCCAAAAACTTGAATACACTCTCTCTGGAAGAGCTTCTTGGATCTCTCAAGGTTCATGAACTTGAACTTAATGAAGAAGAAAATTCCAGAAAAGGAAAATATATTGCCCTAAAAGCAAAGAAAGCAAGTTCATCAAAAGTTGCTGAGTCATCAGATGAGTGAATACACTGATGCGGAGGTAATGGACTCTGTCCCGTCCACTCTTCAAAATGCCTTTGATGAACTACTGCATGAGTCGTCTATACTATCACGACAATATAAGAGTCTCAAAAAGAAGTTTTCTAAACTGATTAGAGAATATGATAGGGTCTGCACTGAGAAACAAAACCTCAAAAATGAAAACAACATACTAAAATCAGTTAATGTCAGTCTAGCTGACAAAATTGTGTGTGAACCTGATGTTTCTTGTGAAGTTGCAAAACTGAAACAAGATGTAACATATCTAACTGATTCTCTGTCAAAGCTTGTAGGTGGCTCAGATAAGCTTAGTCTCATTTTAAGGTACTCTAGGTCACCTTATGATAAATCTGGTCTTGGTTATGACAATGAGAAGCAAGACGCATCTAACAAAAAGTCAAAACCACTTACACATCATAGAGCTTCAAAAGTTCCAAATAAATATACCAAAGCTAAGTCTAGCTCTTCCAACACCTTTTTCAAAGTGTGAGGAAAAAATGGCCATATTACATCTAGATGCATACACAATAAACATGCTAAGCATACTTATCCAGTGACAACTAATAAGAAAGGACCCAAGTCAGTTTGTGTACCTAAAGATAAGATAATACCTGTTGCAGATCTGCTTAACAACAGGAAGAAAACAGATATCTTAGTACTTGGACAATGGCTGCTCACGACACATGACGGGAGAAAGGTCTATGTTCCAAAACCTTAATCCCAAAGATGGTGGCTGGGTCACATTTGGAGGAAATCAGAAAGGGAAAATCATTGGTGTAGGTAAAATTAGTAAACATCATTTTCCCTCCATTGATAATGTTCTTTTAGTAAATAGCTCGAAGCACAATCTACTGAGCATAAGTCAATTATGTGACAGTGGAAATGTAGTTGCGTTTGATAAGAACATGAATACTGTCAAGAAAGATGATGGATCACTTTTATTCACTGCAAAAAGGTAAAACAATCTCTATAAGATTGACTTGGAGGACCTCTCAAAGCAAAGTATCTCATGTCTAGTGTCTATTGAAGATGAGTGATGGATTTAGCACAAAAGGCTAGGTCATGCAAGCTTGAAATTAATTTCAAAGCTAAACAAGCGTAACCTCGTGAGAGGAATACCAAACCTTAAGTTCAAATCTGATGCTCTCTGTGATGCATGTCAAAATGGAAAACAAGTCAAAGGTTCTTTTTAATCTAAGAATATTGTTAATACCAATAGACCACTAGAGTTGATACATCTTGATCTTTTTGGTCCAACAAGGACTGCCTCTGTCAGTGGTAAGAAGTATGGTCTTGTCATAGTAGACGATTACACTAGATAGGCATGGGTTATGTTCCTAACTCACAAGGATGAGTCCTTTAAGGTCTTTTCTGTATTCTGCATACGCGTACAGAATGAAAAAGGCATGTGTATCACTTCAATCAGAAGTGACAATGGGGGAGAGTTTGAAAATGAGCTATTTCATAAGTTGTGTGAAGAAAGTGGTATCCTTCACAACTTCTCAATACTTAGAACACCACAGCAAAACGGTGTGGTAGAGAGAAAGAACAGATCTCTTCAAGAGATGGCTAGAACAATGCTCAATGACAACTCTGTCCCTAGACACTTCTGGACCAAGTCATTATCACGCTCTGCTACATTCGTAATGAATATACATTAGTCCCATCCTGAATAAGACTCCTTATGAACTGTGGAATGGACGAAAACCCAACATATCTTATTTTCACCCTTTTGGTTGTAAATGCTATATACTGAATACTAAAGATCAACTTGGTAAGTTTGATGCTAAAACAGATGGTGGAATACTATTAGGATATTCTAAAACATCTAAAGGCTTTAGAGTTTATAATTCTAGAACTCTGATAGTAGAGGAAAGTATTCATGTCAAGTTTGATGACAAACAGCCTGATAAGAAATTATCAGAGCTAGATGAAGCTTTTACAAATCTTGATCTAAGCATTCCAGGAGACTCACCTGAAATAAAAGTTGATGATCAAGAAGATGACCCCACTCAACAACCAGAAACTTCCACTTCTCAACATGGTACAGTTCAAAAATCTTGGTACTTCAAGAATTATCATCCACAAGACCAGATCATTGGAAACCCTAATGACAAGCTAAGAACCAGATCAACCTTCAGATAACAAGACAATTCTGCTCTAGTCTCTAAGTTGGAACCAAAGATGGTAGACGAGGCTCTGCAAGATGATGGTTGGATTATAACCATGCAAGTAGAACTCAATTAGTTTGAAAGAAGTGATGTTTGGACTCTGGTTCCCCTGCCAGAAGACAAACCAGTGATTGGAGCAAAGTGGGTTTACAGAAACAAACTTGATTTAAATGGTAAGGTAATAAGAAACAAAGCAAGACTTATTGCTCAAGGTTTCTCTCAATAAGAAGGTATATATTATACTAATCACTTTTGCAACTGTTGCTAGATTAGAAGCTATTACAATACTACTTTCATTTGCTGCACATTATAGTATTATGCTTTTTCAGATGGATGTTAAAAGTGCTTTTCAAAATGACTCTATTAATGAAGAAGTCCATGTTATGCAACCTCCGGGTTTTGAGTGTGAAACCCATCCTGAACATGTATATAAGCTTAATAAAGCTTTGTACGGTCTTAAGCAAGCTCCTGGAGCTTGATATGACAGACTAAGTTCCTTTCTTATGGAAAATAGATTCAATAGAGGAAAGGTTGACACAACCTCATTTAGAAAATCCATTAAGTCTAATTTCATAGTTGTACAGATATATGTTGATGATATTATTTTTGGTGGTACTAATGAGTCACTATGCAAAGAATTCTCTAAGTTAATGCAGAAAGAGTTTGAAATGAGCATGATGGGAGAACTCAAATTCTTCCTTGGACTTCAAGTAAAACAAACCATGGACGAGGTGCTCATCCACCAAACCAAGTATACAAAAGAGCTTTTGAAGTAGTTTAAGATGGATGATTGTAAACCAATGAATACTCCTATGCACCCCACTTCCATACTGAACAAAGATGATACAGAGAAAAGGTGGACCAAAAGGTATACAGAGGTATGATAGGATCTCTCTTATATCTTACTGCGTCTCGGCCTGATATTATGTCCAGTGTATGTTTATGTGCTCGATTTCAATCTGATCCTAGAGAATCTCACTTATCATCAGTTAAGAGAATTTTTAGATATTTAAAAGGTACTACTAATCTTGTTTTGTGCTTTAAGAAAAACGAAGACTACAGATTAGTTGGTTTCTGTGATGCTGACTATGCTGGAGATGGAGTTGAAAGAAAAAGCACTGGTGGAGGATGTCACTTCATTGGAGCTAATCTTGTCTCATGATCAAGCAAAAGACAAAGTACCATTGCCTTATCAACTGTTGAAGCTGAGTATATATCAGCTGGAAGTTGCTGCTCACAACTTCTCTGGATCAAACATCAATTGGAGGACTACAATATATTTGTAAGTAGTATTCTGCTTATGTGTGATAATACTGCTACAATAAATCTATCTAGGAATCCAATTTTGCATTCTAGAGCTAAGCATGTAGAGATTAAACATCATTTTTTATTTCTCTGTATTATTCTCATTTATCTTATTTATTTCTCTTGAATAAGCTACCAATAAATTGTATCCGATTATTTTTTAAATTTATTTAATTGATTTCCTATTTTTCATGTTTACTCAGTCAAGTATATATGTGATATATATCAAAACTTTTAGCAAAATATAATTTCAAGACATTAACATTTATTATAAATAATATCATATTTGCCATCCCAGCAAAAATATTAAATAGAATGACGGGATTCATTTATAAAAGTGTGAAAATAATGAATAAGTATGAAAAATACTATAATTTCAAAAATAATATGCATGTATATAATATAAGTCGGTTTGAAAACTCAATCAAATCCAATGAAAAAATAGGTTTTTCAATTTTCAGGTTTTTTGATTTTCGGTCTTTTGATTTTCGGTCTTTTTAATAGTTCAATTTTTATGGTTTGGATGGGTTGATGAAGACTCCTAACAACAATCACAGGTAGTGTCAATAATTTCTATAAGTAATACAGTCTTTTGTTGCCGTAATAATTTGGAAATTTGTGATTCGGAAATTATATCAATAATATAATATTTAGATGTAAGATTGAGAATTGATAACAATTATTACATCGAAGATGAACTTCTTTTAAACTGACACAGGAAATCCAAAACATAAAAAAAACTACCATAATAAAACTTAACATTTAAATTAAAAATATAAACATTTTATTTTGGAAAATGGCTATAAGGTAGCCACAACCCTGGACATAGCTCACTACGGCCTCAATGGCCCTTCAATGGATTTCGAGGATGAGGGTGGGAAGGGTAGGGTAGGGTAGGGTAAAGGATTAAGATAAAGAGTATATATATGAGATTTGAATTCCATTACTTTCATAAAATGTCATCTACTCTTACTAATTTAGCCACAAAAAAAAAAAAAATTTGGTGGATATTTGGCTGCTTATTGAACATATATAAAATCATTTACAAAGATTGTGTTGAAATTGATGCATATTTCCTAGAGAAATGTAGAAGCAAAAAATCTAGCATGTTCTAGCATATTGGAAATGTAATATCTCAGTTTAATTGAACCTAATGATGAAGCTTGTAGACACATAGGAACCGCTGAGTTGAGGCGGTGAAGCACAGCTATATATAGCAATGATGAACACAATTGTATTTGTGGAGGAACCGTGGAAATAATATTAAGAGTTGTATATTTGTTCCTCTATGATAAGCTCCTCCATGTTTTGTTATATCACTTTATCACTTGCACTTTTGATCTCTCCAACTATGTTTCAACAAGCTAAGTTACACTTGTACCTTATCATGTCTTCCTCCTAAAATTCCAACAGATTGATATATTTTTAGCATATATGAATCCCGCAAGTTTACGTACGTGAAATGATGATTTGAGACCTGTATTTAATGTCAAGTCACTTTGCATGTTTGAAGGGGGAGGGTTTTGGGTTTGGTTTTGTTGCTTTCAATTCCTTTCAGCCTTCCGGGTTGGTTCACTTCAACACTCAAACCAATTTTTTTCCCCAAGTATTAGCTCCACTTGCATGTGTCATTAGTTATCAGGAAAAATCAGCTAAGACTACAAACATGAGAGAGAGAGAGAGTAAGCCACAAGCAAAATAGGGTCTGGGTAAGGAAAGTTGGGAATTTCAACAATCAAACAAACAAGTGGGGAAGGGACCAAAATGCGTGGATAAGGTGGGAAGATAAAAGAACCACATCCTTTTTCTTCACCAATTTCCCAGCAGCCTTCGGTATCAACGATATGTGGAAAGTCTTCCTCAAATGGGGGAGAGTGAGGGATGTATTTATTCCAAAAAAAACTGACAAAAGGGGAAAACGTTTTGGTTTTGTCAAATTCTGGGGTGTTCAAAACCCAAAGTGGTTGGAGAATCAACTTAATAGGATTTGGCTAGGTGACTTAAAGCTGGAGGTAAACATCTCTCTGTATCAACGTGAGAAAGTTGAGCAGTATCAGAGGCCAAATGCAAACATGAGGTATGCTAATAAGGGAGGTCGGGTAAGAGGTGGGGTAAGCTTTGCTGATGTATTGAACAGTGAGGAAGGGAAGGGCAATAACTCTAGTCATCAAATGCGTAAAGGAAGAGCAGGTGTGATGAGTAAAGCTAACGTGATCAATGTAGATAAAGGGATGTCATTTATTGTGTCGGAGGAGAATATGGAATGGCTCAAGGGTAGTTATGTCGGCATAACAGTAACTCCAGAAGGAGTACCAAACATCCAAGAGGTGCTATGGGATGAAGGTCTGACTATTGTGAAAGCGGCTTCGTTGGGGGGTAACCTTGTTCTTTTATCTAGCCCAGAAGCTAATGAGATTGACACGTTATTTAAGGAGGAGGAGGCGACTTTCTCAAAGTGGTTCAAGGAAATACATGTGTGGGATCCTCAGTTTTCCAGAAACGACAGGTTTGTGTGGGTCAGAATAAATGGTGTTCCAGTATTTGCTTGGGGGGAGGACATCTTTAAGCAGCTGGCCCAATTGATGGGGACATTTGTGAAGCTAGATGAGGACACGATAGAGAAGAATAGGTTTGATTATGGCAGAGTTCTGATCAAAACCCCTAGTGCGGAAATAATCTATAGGGTCCTGAATGTTTCAGTGAACTCTATGGGTTATTCTTTCAGAATCATGGAAGATTTGTTTGATGCAGGTCTTGTGACGCATGGGTTAGATGATATTTCTATACCCGATTCAGAAGGGTCTTCAGAGGGGGATGATGTAGAATATAGCAGCGTGGATGAGGTGCCGGAAACAGAGTTTTCGGTTAGCCTCTGGCGAGAGATCATCAAGTAGCTGCGTGAGGAGAATTTGAATTCAAACGAGGTGGATCCAGCGGGTAACAAGGAGATCTCTGAGAATTGGTTTAAGGAGATGATGGGTGTGGCAGAGGTACCTGAGGCGTCGTACAAAAGGAAGGCCCATGCGAGAACCAATCTGGCTACTGGGTCTGACTGTCAAGGCGACGAGTTAGTTGGAAAGGTGGGTTTTGTCGAGGACTGTGTAGCGCAAGAAAGGGATTCAGAGGTGGGTCAGTCTTTGGGAAAGGAGCTAGAACAGTGGAAGCTAGGGAGTAATGGGCTCTGTCCATCAAAAAGCAAGTTATTGGGCCTGAACGTTGTGCTTGAGGAGGATACAACTAAGTCAATTAAGAAGGAAGGAAGTGAAAGCAATTGTCTGTTACCTGGGCCAGAGGCTAATCTGTTTGGAGACCGGAAACTACATGGGCAAGCAAGAACTGGGCCTAAGTCCATTATTTTGGATTTAAGTAGGGATGCACTTAATGCGGGCCAGAGCGGGGAGGTCCAAACATCTTTAGGTAAGTGTGATGGGGGCATAACTAAGGATAAGGGCAAGGGTTTAGTTTCGGCTCCAAAGAAAATTCAGAGCAAAAATAACATGAACAAAGCAGTATTGGCTAGATGGTTAAAGATGCAGTGCTCGGGTGGTGCGAAGAGGTCAAAGGCGAAGAAATCGGCTCCCAACTCAGGGTTAGGAGTGGAACTGGATCGGGCGGATGTGGATCCGGAGGGGGGTGCCCCAAGGTCGCTATCACAACAACAGAACATGCCAGGCGAAAAAACGAATCAGGTTAGAGTTTTAATTTTCGGCAGGGAGAAACCAATTTCAAAATCACCTTTGGATTATGAGGCTGAGAAGACTTGGGATTTGGGGAAAAAATTGGGGGTTGTAGCCGATCAGGATGATATAATTATAAGAGGTAAAATCGAGGAATTAGAAAAGAGAGATAGGGAACGGAGCAAAAAGGGTGGGCAAAACAACAGCACCCTAAGGGGAAAAGGAAGTTCTAAATGCGGTTAAGGACTTTCAATATTAGAGGTTTGGGGGGGAGGTTAAAGAAGAAGGCAATAAGGAGCTTGGTAGTTAAGGAGAAGTTGGACTTTATCTGTATTCAAGAAACATAGATGGGACAGTGTGATCAGTTTTTGTGTTCAAACTTGTGGGGTGGAAATGATGTAGGGTGGGTGTCAAGACACTCAGATGGTAATTCTGGTGGGCTGCTTTGCCTCTGGAATAATGCAATTTTCAAAAAGGAAGACTTTTTTTAGGCCATGGGTACTTAGGTGTGTCAGGGAAATGGGGAACTGAAGAGACTCCATGTGTTATAGTCAACATTTATAGCCCGTGTGTAATTGCAGAAAAAAGAGTTATGTGAGGGGAGATACAGACCCTAAGGTCTTCTTCAGAGTGTGGGCGATGGTGCTTGACTGGAGACTTCAACTCAGTCAGAAGGGCGTCTGAAAGAAAGGGGAGATCAGTGACTTTGAATAACAGGGACATGGCAGCTTTTATAGAATTCATTGAGACAATGGAGCTCAATGATTTACCTTTAATTGGTAGAAAATACACTTGGTACAGGATGGATGGCATCTCGATGAGCAGGTTAGATCGCTTTCTTTTATCAGATGATTGGCTGAATAGGTGGCCGAACTTAGGCCAATGGGGCTTAACAAGAACGGTCTCAGATCGCTGTCCGATTATACTAAAATTTGGGGAACAGGATTGGGGGCCAAAACCTTTCAGGGTCATGAATTCTTGGCTGTTGCATAAAGACTTTACAAAGCTTATAGAAGACAGGTGGAAGTCATTTGATGTGAGGGGATGGGGTGCTTATGTTGTGAAGCAGAAGCTAAAACTGCTCAAGCAGGAAATCAAAGACTGGAACAAAAGCACTTTCGGTGACATTGATGTTAATATTGCCAATGCAATAGAAGGCATCAAATCGGTGGATGTAAAAGGGGAAACAGAGGATTTGTCAGAAGAAGACGTAATATGGAGGAGAAAGCACCAAGATGATTTTTGGAGATGGTCTAGAATGAAAGACGCGTTTACTGCACAAAGGGTGAAAACTAAATGGCTAAGGGAAGGAGATTCCAATTCTTGGTTCTTCCATGATTGCATAAATAAAAGAAGAAGGGTGAATGCAATACATGGGCTAGTTGTCAGAGGAGATTGGGTAGAAGATACAACTACTGTTAAGGAGGAAGTTCACAATTATTTCAAGAACAGATTTGCTGAAACGAATTGGTCTAGACCGAAACTGGATGGAATTCTGTTTAATCAGATTTCACCAAACGAAGAGGCAATGCTTACAGCTGATTTTACTTTGAAGGAAGTAGAGGAGGCTGTGTGGAGTTGTGACGGAAACAAATCGCCGGGACCGGATGGGTTCAACTTCGCTTTTATCAAGAAGTACTGGCATATCATCAGAGATGATTTTTTAATCATGTTCAAGGAGTTCCACAGGTATGGAAAATTACCGAGAGGGAGTAATGCCTCATTTCTGGCTCTCATACCAAAAAGGGACAGCCCGATTAGTTTGGAGGAATATCGGCCTATTTCACTAGTGGGTTCATGCTATAAGATCTTAGCAAAATTATTGGCAACAAGACTTAGTAAAGTGATGAGATCAATAATTTCAAAGTGCCAATCAGCTTTTTTAAAGGACAAGAACATATTGGATGGAGTAGTGGTTGTCAATGAGATTTTGGATTATGCAAAAAAGAAGGGGGACTCTTTAATGCTCCTTAAAGTGGATTTCGAGAAAGCTTACGACTCGGTAAGTTAAGATTTTTTGGATTATATGCTTGGCAGAATGGGCTTTAGTGTGAAGTGGAGATCCTGGATAGGGGAGTGTTTGAAATCGGCTTCAGTGTCAGTATGGGTGAATGGTAGTCCAACAAGAGAGTTCAGTGTGTCGAGGGGACTACGTCAAGGGGATCCCATGGCACCCTTTTTGTTTTTGATTGTAGCTGAGAGGTTGGATGGACTAATAAAGAAGGCGATCTCTTTGCGGATGTACCAACCCTATGTTATTAAGAACAACCTGGAGGAAGTGGCGGTCTCACACGTACAATATGCGGATGACACCATTTTGTTGGGAAAGCTGTCATTAGACAACGGGTTTGTCATGAAGGGGATACTTAGATGCTTTGAATTAGTTTCTGGGTTGAAAGTAAATTTCCACAAGAGCTATATCATGGGAATCAAGGATAGAGAAAGTTATTCTGCCAGATTGTCAGCTTCCTTGAATTGCAAGGTCGGGAAGGTGCCTTTCAAATTCCTCGGCATTCTAGTTGGTGCTAATCCAAAGAACACAAACACCTGGTCAGAGGTAATTAATTCTTTGAAGTCTAGATTGGAGGGTTGGAGGAGTAGGTATATATCGTTGGGAGGAAGAATCATTCTATTGAATGCTGTTTTATCTCGCCTACCGATTTACCACCTCTCTTTCTACCGTGCGCCGAAAAAGGTGATTAAGGCTCTTACTCAAATTCAGTGTCGTTTCCTTTGGGGGGGGGGGGGGGGGTAGTGTAGAGTGTAGGAAAATTCCTTGGGGTAGTTGGGACGTGGTTTGTAGGTCTAGGGAGGAGGGGGGTTTGGGTGTGAGAAACCTCCTCGCCTTTAATTTATCTCTTAGGAAAGTGGAGGTGGTGTTTGCTAACTGAGGGGGATGGGCTTTGGTGTAGGGTAGTTAGGGTGAGGTATGGTGCTAGGGGTGTGTCTATTGAAGTCTCGGGCTCGGAATCAGTTTGGTGGAGGGACTTAGCGAAGTTAGATGGGAGGGGTTCTCTGAGGGAGGGGTGGTTTTCTAGAGGTTTGGTGAGAAAAGTAGGAGATGGGAAGGAAACTATGTTCTGGAGAGACGTCTGGGTGGGAGAGGAGCCACTTCTTTCAAATTTCCCCAGATTGTTTAATATTTCAATGGCAAAGGATGCTATGGTGGCTAAGATGGGAGCTTGGAGTGGTGGGGTTTGGTGTTGGAGGATGAATTGGAGAAGGAGATTATTCACTTGGGAGGAGGAAAGCCTTGTGCTCTTAATGCATCATTTACAACAGACCTTATTCCAACAAGACCTTAATGACAAGTGGTCCTGGGATAGTGATAATTCAGGCGTGTATTCAGTAGGTTCTGCATATAGATTGTTATCACATGTGGATTTCATGGAGGATCAAGAGTTTTACAAGGCGCTGTGGGATAATAAGACACCTATCAAAGTTACTGCATTTAGTTGGAAGGCATCGTTAAATAGGATTCCAACGGCTGTCAACTTGATTAGGAGGGGAGTACAAGTGGCTCCAGTAATATGTTGTGCTTTCTTTGTAGATCTTGTTTGGAGGAAATTGATCACCTTTTGATATCCTGCTCATTCTCTTATTCCATTTGGATGATGATATATAAATGGTTTGGGGTGGAGGTGGTGCTTCAACCGAAAACAAAGCCCCACTTTCTACAACATTTGGGGATCCTTTGGCACAGGAAAAGAAATTATTGCTGGGAATTTTTGTGGTTTGCGATGATTTGGTCGATTCCGCATAGGAATGAAGTAATCAATAAAGGTACGGTTTTGGATTATGATAAGGTGCTGGATTCAATCAAATTGTTAGTGTGGAATTGGTGTGCAAGGCTGCTCAAGGAAAACCATTTCTCATTTGTGGACTGGTATACAAACCCTGTAGCTTGCTTGGGGTATTGTCAAAAAGGTTGAGTGGGCATTCCTAAATTCTTTTCTGTCCAGGAGATGCTGCTCTGGTGCGGACAGGATTTGGTGCAAGTTGGGAGCTGGGTTCTGCCGTCTTATAACAATTGGTTTCTAAGGTTTTATTCACTAACTAGCTGGAACCACTTGAAATGGGTGTTGGATTTATGGTGTTGCTTTTGGGGGTGGGTTTATCATGTTATTGTAATATTGATACTGATAGATTTCATCCAGTATCCTGGTTACATTGTGTCCTGTAAATCTTTTGTATATAGGTTGAGTACCTTTGTACTCTTGATTATATTAACTTTTTGCTTATCAAAAAAAAAAATAATCTAAAGTCTTGGACAGGTACAAACTCGCGGAAATTTTGTTAAATGAAGGTGCTTTCCTGCTACAGCTTCTCTGCAACGAGTGTTTGGAAGAAATAGATGCAGTAGGACTGGGAGAGGGCTTGACTGATCTGATACTCTTGGAAAATCAGATACCTTTTGTCATTCTCAAAACATTGGCTGATATTCTTATTCGGAGAGGGTCTAACCCTATTGAAGTGCTGGTAAAGTCTTTCTTAGGCCGCTTGTCTCTGCATTTGGCCTTCGAATTTAACTACGGTTTCTATCCTAGTCACTTTCTTGACCTTGTTTATGTGTCTCTTTTCGAAAACGAAAGTTATGTGCCTCTTTTCGGAAATGAAAGGCAGCATTCAGAAACAACAATTGATGTGGAGTCACGTGATGTTAATGTAAAACAGAATCGTTGTGCTACTAAGCTGCTAGCCGCTGGAGTCAAAATTATTAGAGTCAAAACTGCAAATACAGATAACAAGCAAGAAGATGTGGATGTTAAACTTATTCCTTTAACCGGTTTTAACTTTGACATAGGGTTCGACTTCAACAATGGGCAACTGAAAATTCCGCGGCTGCATATTTCAGAAAGAGCTGGAGCAAGGTGACTGAATTTCATTGCTTGGGAGCATCATCAAAGGAAGGGAAATAGTTCTGTCAAACCTCGTTCTAAATATACCTGCAAATGCAAATGCACTATGACTGCGTTGCTTTTCAATGGTTTGATATGTTGTGCCAGTGATGTTCAACTGCTTAAAGACAGAAAGATCATAGTAGATCATTCAAAATCAAATATGAGCAATCAGGATCTGGTGGATTTATTCAGTTCAATCCCAAAGGGAGTTGATCCTACCATTATTCATTCCAGTTACGTCACAATGTTTCATGACTTGAATACATTTCCAGCAACACTTTATGCCACACGTATCCCCATAATATTGTGGCATTTTTTTGACATGGTGGATTCCAGAAGTGATTTACAGCAATCGCAAATTCTTGAGGAAGCGTTACAACTTTGTTGCTGCAATCTTATCTCTTCTCAGTGTTGTCCAGACTGTTTATACTATCCTCAGCTATCATGATCCCAAGAAATAATAATGCTATTGTATTTTTACATAATATCCAAGGCTGCGCTCTTATTTTTTTTAGTCCTTAATAACCACGTTTGATGTACTGCAATAAATAATTGGAGCCAACCACTTGCATCAAAGAAGATCAGAGTGTAGAAGAAAAGCTGGCAAGTGATAGCTTACAAGCATGAGTTTCTTATATAGTATAGTAAGTGTTTTATGTTAGCAAAGTGCTAAAGAACTCTATTTAATTGAATAAAGTGTTGTTTGAGTTTTTCGCCAATGAACAAAATTTATGTGTTGTTTTAGTATAAGGTGTGCAGTCAAAGCACTTGTATTGTATCATAAGTTGGAGGAGGGATTATTGAAAAGAAAGGATTTTATAATTGGTAAAAAAAAAAGAAGACTTGGCAATGAGAGAACCGGATGATTTGGTCAGGGAGGCGTCATTGGCAGGTTGGATCTCAAAGAGAACAATACTGCTTGTCATTTTAATAATGCTTGTATTATTGATTGATTAAGAACATACAAGATATGTTTATATAAAAATACCTAGAGGTTAAAAGAAAAACTAATATACTAAATAACTAATTTTCTTGTTTCAAAAAAAAAAACTAATTTTCTAACCAATTATTATATCACTAATACTAGTGTTCCTGCTTACACCACCAACCAACAAACCCGATTTGAGAATTTAATTAAAATCGCAGATTTTGTGTGGCAAACCTAGGACACTGCAAAGTAAGCCTATTGAAGGTTGTTCCAGCATTCAAGACAGGTGGGCCAAGCCACGGCAAAGCCACAAGAATCTGTATTGAGCCCAAGATGATACATGTCACATATGCCGTGTCACACCTATAATTTTATTGATTACATGAAATCTTTTTCTTTTGAATTTTTTAGTTATATACACTCTGAAATACAGTGGATAAAATGTTTTTTTTTACTAAAAAAGATATTCATTCATTCAAATTGGTAAAATACATCGAAAGCAAGACAAATTCAACATCGCTAAAAACCAAAAAGGATGAATCTGCGAACAAACCCACAGCACCCAGGTTAATAGCATAACTCGGCAAAAAGCCTACAAATGTGACAAAATCAAGGTGACGGGAATACCCATGCCTCCGGACTTGTAACGTTGACGTCCCAAGTCTTGATTGAATCCTGTAATGGATCAGAGCTGATCTTTCAATTTGAAGCAAACGAACATCGCAACAAGACGGGAAACCAAACAACGCTGCAACAAGACGACGAATAAAGCACTGCCGCACATAGATGACGAAAACACGAAAGAAAAACCATATTTATGTGGAAAAACCACTTATATATTTAGATAAAAGGAGAGAAAAAACGATGTAGAGGGGTGATTTCAGGCCAAAAAATGGCTCAAAACCACCCCCTTCCGGTGGATGCGGAAGAAGGAAAAATAGGAGTAATGGGGAGGTTGAGAGAAAGAGACGGCTAGGTTTTTATCTTTTATATGAATTTTTCTTCACCACCAAGTACCTATATATAATGTTAAAAACAGACATTTCGTTTTTTTAAAATGTTTTTAAGATATTTTTTTTTGGTTACTATTGTTAGGACACCCCGTATGGCTATCGTAAGCTGATTTGAGTCTAAGGGTCCGTTTGATTTGGATTTTGATAGAATTAATTTTGAAAGAATTGATTTTTGAAGAATTGATTTTAAAAAATGGAGTTTGAAAAAATTAATTTGTGTTTGGTAATAATATTTTAAAAGTGAGTTTAGAAGAATTGATTTTGTTTGGATGATAAAGTAAAATCACTTTTGAGGTGTAAATATGTAGAATTTTGTGGGTCCTACAACTAGAATCAATTATTTTCAATGGAAAAACTAGAAATTTTTGCTTCCACAAAACTCAGTTTAGACCCATCAAGAATCAATTATTTCCAACTGAGTTTCGTATCCAAACGCATGAACAATACTGCAACGGCGTTTCAATTCTCTGGGACGAGAAGAAGTGCCGTTTGCGTTAGGAAAAATCCTAACCAAACAGGTACTGAGTAAATATCGAACATATATATCCCAAGAGGTCTCAGACAGGTTGATCCTATTTCTCCCTATCTGTTCCTTCTTTGTATGGAGAAGTCGTCTATTCACATTGCTGAACAGGTTTCATCACATACTTGGCAGCCACTACAGGTCACTAGAAATGGCCCATCTATATCTCACTTATTATTGGCAGATGATGTGCTCCTTTTTGTGAAAGCTAAAAGTAAGCAAGTTCGGCTTATTAGAGACATTTCTGAGCAGTTCAGTAGGGCTGCGGGTCTTAAAGTTAACATTGAGAAGTCTAAGTGTTTTGCTTCTGCTAGTATTCCTCTTGTTAAGCAACAGAAATTCAAAGAAATCTCTGGAATTCCTTTCACTCGTGACTTGGGTAAATATTTTGGCTTTCCTATGGTTAAGGGAAGGGCTAAGAAAGAAGATTCCAGTTTTATCATTGTTAAACTCAATTCAAGGTTGGCCGGATGGAAATCTAAGCTGTTAAACAGAGCTGGGAGATTGACATTGGCCTCTTCAGTTTTATCCTCCATTCCTACCTACTGCATACAGATAAATTGGCTCCCCCAAAGTATTTGTAATTCAATTGATAAGAAGGTTAGAGATTTCATTTGGAAAGGCTCCTCGGATAAAAGCATTCATTTGGTGGGATGGGAGAAAGTTGCTAAACGCAAGAAGTATGGTGTTTTGGGTGTTAGGGAAGCTAGAATGGCTAACATTTCTTTACTTGTGAAACTGGTTTGGGATCTACAACATTGTCCCCTAAAGTTGTCGGTTCAGATCATTAGGAATGGTTACATAGGCTCGGAAGGAGTTCTAAACTGCAACACCACTCAGGGTTCTAATACTTGGCATGCTATTGCAAAGGCTAAACAGTATTTGAAGGAAGGATACTATTTCAGAGTTGGAAAGGGGGAGGTTTCTTTCTGGTACAATGCTTGGAGTAGCCATGGGATACTTGCAAATTTTGTTCCTTATGTCGATATCCAGGATTCAAATATCCAATTGAGGGATATTTGGGACGGGAATGACTGGAATATGTGAATTCTTAGAAGCCCTATGACTGAGTCAGTTTATCAGGCAATTGCTGAGTTGAAGAATAATTTTTCTGGTCATGTTGATGACACCTGGGCTTGGTCAGGGAATTTGGATGGCACCTACACTGCTAGAAACGGGTATAGTTGGCTTTTTATCTTCTTCTATGTCCACTGAGGCTCAATGAAGTTGGACTTGGATCTGGAAGAACCCTGCTCCAGAGAAGATCAAGTTTCTTCTCTAGATTGTTTCTCATAAGGCTCTACCTACAAATTCTCCGCGGGTAGCCAGAGGGATGTCTACCTCAGCAATTTGCCAGAGATGTAATCAGGCTAATGAAGTCCCTCTTCATCGCCTAAGAGATTGCTTTTTTGCCAAACATATTTGGGACAGGATGGGAATTTTCAATTTACAGTTCTATCAGGAAGGAGATGTTGTTACCTGGATTAGAGAGAAACATTAGAAGTCAGGTGCTATTTTTCTTGCTACTCCTTGGTGGATTTGGAGAGACCGCAACAGTCATTGTTTCTCCAATGAGACTGGGGAACCTTGGAAGCTGTCAATGGCAGCCTCTAACCTTGCGACCATTATTAGCCTGTATTTGGTATATCACAATCGGAACAGAGTTTCCACAAATGTTGTTAATTGGGAGCCCCCAACAGGTTTTGAGTTTATTCTTAATACAGATGGGAGCGCGATTGGGAGCCCGGGGAAGGCAGGTTACGGAGCTATTCTAAGACATAGAAATGGTACCTGGATTAAAGGGGTGGCATGATCCATTGGTATTTCGACTGCCCTGGAAGCTGAACTTCGTGCCATTCTTCAGGGTCTTTGAATGGCTTGGGAAGAAGGGGTGAGGAAGATCTTCATGTTCTCCAATTCAACAGAACCTCTCAGGTTGATTTCCATGGCTGCTCCTCCCACCTTTCACCGTTTTACGTCGCTGGTTTGGGAGATTGGCGTGGTCATCAACAGGGAGTAGGTCGTAAAGTTCGATCATCTGCTTCGTGAAGGAAATTCCCCTACTGACTTTCTGACGAAGATTGGGGCGAGAGAAGACAGTGGCATGAAGCTCTTCATTTCTCCTCCGATGGAGATGGAGCCTTTGTTGATGGCAGATGCAAGTGGAACCTCCTTTATGCGGCTTTAGATATTTCTTTTGTTTTTTTGTCTTTTCCTTTCTTTTTGTGCCTTATCGTACTGCACCAAAAAAACATGTTCTCATCATTGATTTCTGACCTATTTTCACCAATTTTGGGCCAATTTGACACTACAAAAAAAGTCAGTGACAGAAAATAGCGATCGAATTTATTGGCTGCTATTTGCAACCGAAATAGCGACCGATTATAAGATCTACATCAAACACTGGTTATAGTTGATACTGCGACCGAAATAGTGACCGAAATAGAGCGTAGCAAAGTTATCAGTCGCTATTTCGGTTGCTAAATAAAGGAAAGTAAAAGTCAAAACTTGCTGACTTTTCATCGACCGAAATGGCGACCGAGTTTAATGTAACAGTTAAATTTTATTTATATTTGCGACCGATATTAATTTGGTCGCTAAACAGCACGTAAAAAAAATTAAAGTAGAGCGTGTTAGCGACCGATTTTAAATCGGTCGCTAAATTTATGAATTCAAATTTCAAATTAATCGATTTAGCGATTGAATTATTCAGTCGCTAAATCCCTAAACCCAACAGATCCCCCCCAACAGATCCCCCTTTCTTCCTCACACTTTGCCCGAATCTCTCATTCTCTCTTACCGTTTCTCTCTTCGTCTCGCAATCTCCGGCCACCACAGGATGCCTCGAGCCACCACCGTCATCCCCTCTCCTCTGGTAAGCTCTCATCTTCTCCGTCTCTTTCCATCCCCCTCTCTCTGTCTCACTCTCTCTCTCTCTCTTTCTCCATTTCTCAGGTTCTCTCTCATCCTCCTCCGGTCACCACCACCACCATCCTCCTCCTCTATAGGTAAGCTCTCTTCTTCTCTCCTCTCTCTTTGTCTCGCGCTCTCTCTCTTGCTCGGTTCTCTCTCTCTGTCTAAGTTTCTCTCTCTATGTCTCTCTCAGGTGCTGCGACCTCCTCCTCCGACCACCACCACCATCTCAAGGGACTCTATTCACGCGGCCACCACCCTAACAGTCTCCTCTGATCAGTTTTATCTCAGGTTAGGGTTTAAGGAATGATTAATGATTATGTCTCAAGTAATCAACAATCACACTCTTTGCCAATCTTAAACAAGCAGACCATTAATGAAAAGACTTGGTCCATTGATAGTATGAAACATGATTATCATGAGAGACACTTAGACGGCAAGATGGACTTCCAAGAACTTATATGACACTTCATAGCTTTCCTAGACTATATTGATTGATTTACCTATTCAGGGCACCAGTGATTGGTAAATGCGCTTAAATTGGGGGTATTTTACTGCTATTGTAAACCCTCTTTGAATGTATTTTTTATTTCAGTTTGACTGAAACTTGGTATTGTGAATATAGCTGCTTGAAAATGTACTTGACTGAAACTAAAGAGATGATGATGCTACCGTGAATGTAGCCATGTGCTGCATTTTTTTATTTTCATTCTTTTGATTTTATGCAACATAACTGTATTCACTATTGACTAAAAAATGCTCAATTTTCAAGTATTATTATACTGGTCTTGATACTAAAAAATAAGAGAACTTGTGATGCTTGTTTGTTTAAAAATTCTGAATTTTCAAGTATTATTATACTGGCCTTGATACTAACAAATTAGAGAACTTGTTAAAACTTGTTATGCTTGTGTTTGTGTTGTTTCTTTGTTACATACTTCTCTTTAGCACAAAGCATGCTGAAACTGATATTTATATATGAGAGCTGGGGTGTAGTAATCACATGGAATATTGGATAGAACCAATAGAAAACCAAACTTAATCCCTTGTGTGCGTTTGAATTGAAAAATAGATTTACCAACTTTATAGATTCTCATAGGCAATGTAAAGATCATGCTTTTGAACCATCCCTTGTGTTTCATATTTATTATGTTTTCCATTTTGTACATGTATTTTATTGGTTAAGGTGTTAATTCAGCATCTAGCAATTAATGAAACAATGCCAAATATCTGAAAAATGGAATTGTACATTATGAATGCTACATGAAGTTACTCACGAGCCTTCACCTATATAGTTTAAGTTTTGAGAGAGTTGATTCATGATTTTGAAAAACATCGCAAACGAAGCCGATAATTAAGAGAGTGAGTTGAGTGGTTCAAGATTCATGAGTACATCGAATTAGTTACAAAGTGACAATATATGAGAGACTTAAATGTTAGTTTCTTAAATGTTAGTATTTGATGGGATTAATTTTATTTATGCATTATAGGTCATTGCTCTATTTCTCGTGAGTTGAAATCGAGTCCCTTCGTCCCCTCTCCATCTCCACAGGTAATCAATTGGTCGTAATGGCAATTTGTTGAAATTTTATATTACTAACTTGAATACAATTAAGTTGGCTCTAAGGATATTAATTTGCTTTCATATTGTCTTACTATATTTATCAGTTCCTGATCTTCTTGTCTGCGGCTCCTCCCCTTATCCTTACTTGTGTTTGCATTTTGTCACATAGGTAAGTTCTCTCAATACTCTCTTTTAAGGTTCTGCTTTGTCTAAAAGGTTCTGATTTTGTGGTGCTTGTAATGTGTTATGTGAATTATATATCTTATTGTTTGTTAGTGGAGAGCTGAGCTCCATAGGAAGGTATCCTGCCTGAAAGGCAAGATGCTAATTGTGTGCTGATAATTTAATATTTATGCATGTATTTGCAATTATGTGTTGTTTGTTAGTGGAGAGCAGATCTCAATAGGATGTGATCCTGTCCAAAAGGCGGGATGCTTGTTGTGTGCTGCTAATTTAGAAGTTATGCATGTGTTTAACAATTATGTGTTACTTGTTAGTGGAGAGCGGAGCTCAATAGGATGTTTGCTACTATATTTTATCTAAGTTTGTATTGAATTATGCTTCAATATATATTTGCTGAAGTATGCTGCAATACTTATAAGTCAATGGTTTTATTTTCTGCTAGAGTTAATTATTAAGTTACGAAGCCTTAGTTTCCTGTTTGAGATTCAATATCAATGAGCATGCGTACCTTCTCAGGGTACGCATGCTCATTGTATTGAATCTTGAATTGTCCAAGTGGGACAGTTTGGGAAAAACCTTTTTCACACTCATAAAATAGTCATTTTCATGTTCAAATGCCGTATATACTTGTTGAAATCTCGGTTGTAACACCCCGATTTTCGCTCCTTCGTGATATCGGTAATAAATATATAAATATATATATTTTTATCCAAGACTTAGAAAATGATTTTGGATAAACCAAGGTCATTTCCATGTTATACTTATTTTCATAAGTTACGGGGAAGTTTGTGGGTTGAAAATTCAAACGGAAACCGGTCTGCCGTTTTCTGTGTTTTCACTGACAGTAAAAGTTTACTGCTCAGAAGACCTAATTTTAATTCGTGAACGAGATGAAAAATGTTTTTATCGTATTTGCTACGATAT
This sequence comes from Sophora flavescens, assembly GCA_030762895.1. Lineage (NCBI taxonomy): Eukaryota > Viridiplantae > Streptophyta > Magnoliopsida > Fabales > Fabaceae > Sophora > Sophora flavescens. Next base: position 265,083,863 of record CM061063.1, on the reverse strand, counting down.
TGGAAGTTTTGAAAATTTTGGTAAAAAAATAAAATAATTTACGTTTTACGGGCGGAATAATCAGGTAGACGACGGAGTGGATTTTGGAGTTTCTAAGAGCCGATAAAGAGTTTATCTTAGGATTTTGAGATGATTCATGGGGATGAATCATATTTTTAAATCTAGAAGGGTTTTCAGGGTTAAAGTGAAAATTTATGAATTTTACGCTTAAGTCCCTGAACTTTTTGTTAATCACCCTTTTGTCCCTGAGTTAGTTTCTAAGTTTTTCAAGTGAATTGGGCTAGAATCCTTGTTCCAAATCCATAGAGGACCGTGTATTTGAGGCCCAAATTCCTTACCCATGACTTAAGTTTCATAAAGCTCATTTGAAGCCATATAAGTTTCCTATCCTAAGCTTAATGCTTAAATCTTAAAGTGGGCCCCACAAAGATGAATTCAAGCCCAAATTTATCAAGCCCATGCGCAAGCCCATGAGGGATTGAAGGCTGCCCTCATTTGTTGTTGGATGAACCAAACTTTTCTAGAATGTTCAACAATCTTCCACAATATTCTCTAAGATTCTACTACATTCTACTAAGTTCTCAAGTTTTCTCCATACTTCTAGGTTTTTCTAAAAAGTCTTCAAGAAAAATCAGCCAACTTTGGTCAAGATAAGCTTGCATTAAATGTGGAATCTTTGACAATCTATTGACAATTTATTGACAATTTGCAAACTAGTCCTTAAACTTATGGAATCTTTGCCAAATGGTCCCTATGAGTTATTTGCACTTAAATCCTTTGAAAAGCCACCTCCTTTCTTCTTGGTCCTCAAAAGTGGCGCAGCCCACATGTCTATAAATACCCTTACTCACCTTTCACTTAGTTTCTATTGCCTTTTGTTCAAAAACCTAAAGTTCTTAAGTCTTTGAGTGTCAAGTTTGTGAAGAAAGTTCTTGGATCTTCACTTGTTTTTGATCTCCAAGAGGTGAATCCTATTATTCTTCTCTAATCATGTCTATGTTCTACAATCAATTTCTTGATTCAAAGTTTATTTCATAGTTGTTTATCACTTTTAAGTTTCTAGATCTAGAACTTTGAAAATTCATAACTAATTCTAGAAAAATCCTTTTGACATGAAACCAATTGCTATGATCTTATAATAATCTATATTTTCATCATCTAGAAGCATAAGATCATGAGAATTTTCTTTCCCTAATTTCTGGACTTGGCCGAACCTAGGTCATTGTTGTGTCCATAGGTTTTGTTTCATTTTCATGTCTTGATTCATGATTCAATCTTCAAATACCTTGATAGTTCTTGTATCCAAGCATATAGAAGATCAAAAATCAAACTCTAACCTATTTATTTCATCAAGGCCGAAACCCTAGTTCTTGGAACTAGATGAGTTTTGTTCAAAGTTTTCATTAATGATCTTAGTAATCAAGCTATTAGTATGTATGCTTAATAAATCCAAGTTGGTTTATTAAATTAAGAACCCTAGCCCTATGAACATGTTGAGGCTGAATCCTTGTATAAAAGAGTTAGGAAGTTTTTAGTTTGAAACTTAGTTGTTTAGTCACTAATCTATGATTTAGGTTAATTAAGGACCATTAATCTATGACTTAATCATGATTAGCAATTTTAAGGATTTTGAACCCTAAAAGTCAGCCCTTGGCCGAAACCTAACCCTCATGAGTTAAGTATGTTGTGGTTTGATTTGATTGCAATTAGTTTGAAGGAATCAATCGGGTTGGTTTGACCTAAAGCCGACGGAGGAAATTGGATTAAATCGGGAGGTTGTTTGAAAACGTTAGTTTGAGTCTTCAAGAGGTAAGGGGAGCTTACCTGAGGGATTTTCTCTATAACTATTTGCTTTTAGTGTGGCTTATATGATTTATATGTGGTTTGTGATTAATTGTTTATGTTGTTTACGATGTGTTGTTTATCTGTGTATCGTTGACTGATCTGCTTTTCATTATCTGCAGTAGTATATTATGTTGTTATGATGCATGATCTGCCTGGGGATATAATTATGATGATGTTGTTGAATGTTGAATGTTGAGTGTTGAATGTTGTTTGAGAGACCTGACAAAGTGGTCGATTGCACAACCGATTAATGAGATAAAAGATTTAATAAACTGTGAAAGTTATATTCAATGTTTTATGGGGAACGTTGGAATATAATAGTAGAGGAAAAAATGATTTTGGAAAAATAATGAGTTTTGAGAAATATTATTATTTTAATGATTTATTAGTGTAAAAGAAGTTTATGAGTCACGGTGAGAGTGTAACCGTGAAATTTTTTTAGTACTGCTAATTTTTACACAAGAAATTCCGAAATATTATAAAAGTGATTTTATGATATTAATATTCGAAAAGACCTTATTTATTATATAAGAAAATTATTTTAGAAGAAATGTCAAAGTTTGACTTAAAGACGTTTTCTTTGAAAATGGTAAACGACGGCAAGTTGCGAAATTATTTACGAGGAAAGTTTAGAAACAGCAGTACTTAATTTAAGAAGGGATTTAGTCTGAAATGATTTAATTTTTGAGTTGAAGTTTCAGTTAAAAAAAAAAAGTTGTTGATGATTTGACGTTATTTTGGAAAACTTGTGTTTCCAAAGGAAAAGTGGATTTTCTATGAATTGACGTTTTATAAACGAATTTCAAGTAGAAATAATTTTCGGTAAATGAGTTTTACTTAATGACGTAAAGGACGATATAGAACTTAGTAACTGAGATGTAGGGGTTCTAGTGTTCTTAAGACGTTGTCTTATTTTGGACATGTAAAACGATTTAAAAAGATGTAAAAGATGTAAAAAGATGTAAAAGATGTAAAAGATGTAAAAAGATGTAAGAGATGTAAAAAGATGTACAACGATGTAAGACGATATAAAAAGACGTAGAACGATGTAAGATGTAAAAAGATGTAAGAAGATGTAAAAAGATGTAAAAAGATGTAAGAAGATGTAAAAAGATGTAAAAATGATGTAAAATGATGTTATGAAACTTAATAACCGAGACGTCGGGGTATTAAGGTTAGTTGTGTTGTAGACTAGGTATCTACTAAAAGAAGTTAACACATTGTAAGATGTTTTCTACTACCACGAACCTAAGACTGATTGCAAGGTCTAGGGGCTTCGTGATTGAGCACTCAGACTTTGAGGTCCTGTGTTGTTAATAAAAGATGTAAAGATATTTCAAAAGATGTTAAGTCGTAAGCTTTTGAGAGCTTTGACAACTAAAGATATAGCACAAAGAAAAGTGTTGAGAACAAAATGTTTTCTTGCATGCATTTGGCAGACGTTCCATGATTAAACGAGGGATTACCTTGCGGCGTCAGGGTATATCATACAAAGATGTTCTCATTGTGCCCGGGGTTTGGACAATGAGGCCCCATCTCAGAGTGTTATCACTGTGCCACGATGTTGGACAGTGTGCGATGGGCGTGCCTGTGGCTGTTTGCCTGTGGCAATTGAGTCTGATCAACTCATCACGAGGTTTACGAGGTTGGAGATATCTCATGAGATTAAGTATGAATGTTTAGAAGATGTATTGAAGTGTTCATGCATAGTTTTCCAACGTTGATGTTTGGGGTGTGAAACCCATTGATAAACGATGTGATATAATATGAATGAGTACGTTGTTATAGACATGTATATGTGTATGTGCAATCTTTTGTGTTGTGCATTTAGTTATGGTGATGAATCCATATATTGGCATCTCACCCTTACAACCATATCAGAGTTGTACGAGGGGTCTGATCCTTACAAGAAGACGAAGGATGTCTAGTTCGAGGCATGCTGTGCTGTTTTATCGGTTGTAGTGTCTGTTAGTTACGACCAGCTTAGGTAATGTTATGTTTTAAGAATAAAGTTGATTATGGTTTATGTGAGAAAAATATGAGGCAGTATAGTTGGAGGACTTATATACATTATGTAGTTAAGTGTGATTTGAATACGTTGTTGTGGTTATGAGGTTAAAATAAGGAGGAAAAGAAATTTTTTTATCACCATATTTTGAAGAGATAAACGTTGAGAAAACATTATTTTCCGAAAGCAACCAGCAAATTAAGTTTTATTTCCGCAAACGGGTAACCATGTGATGACCCGAGATTAGGGTGTCGCATCGGTCAGATGCATGTTCTCTGGGTGCATACTTGATCGCGGTGATTCTCACCGTGCTCGAGTCGTGTACTTGGAGACCGATGGGAAATGCTGCCGAAATTTTGTTAAGTATAAGGTATTTGAATAAGGGAATACCTATTATTAGCCGAGTGTGGTAAAGGTTTCTTCTCGAATGGGATAGGTTCATACCTTGTCGTAAGAACGAGATTGATGGAGTTATTGGAATGCACCGTAATATATAAGTGTTATTGTAGGGTTGGTCAGACTATTTAATTGGCAGCAATGGATATTCCGGAGAATCGGAAATGGATGCATCGTAGGTTGGATCGGAATAAACGTCTTAGGGAAGAGTATAGAGTTGGACTGGGTGAGTTTATAGAGTTTGTTGTTAGCCATGAGAGATTTATACGACTGGGCAGTGATCATTTGAGGTCTCCTTGCAAAAGATGCAAGTGTCAATCTTTCAAAAGCGTGGATGGAGTTGTAGCCGATCTTTATGAGAAGGGCTTCATGCCTGATTACTATTGGTGGAGTAACCATGGTGAGACGTTGCCTGATTTAAACCCGGTTGTGTTTGAAGGTTTGTACTATGGAAGTGGTGACCGGAGGGAAGAATTGAATCCATACGAGCAGATGATAATGGATCATGCTGGACCCTCGGTTGGTGTTGCACTAGAAGAAGATGGTGGAATGGGTTCCCAATACATAGAGGAGAATCCGAATCCCGAAGCTCAAATATTCTATGATATGCTGAGTGCTGCACGATCTCCATTGTGGGAAGGATATCGGGAGTACACGGAGTTGTCGATGTGTATGGAATTGTTGAGTATCAAATCTGACTACAATATGCAAGAAGGCTGTTTTAATCGCCTCGCCATGTCAATGTCCAAGGCGTTGCCGGAAGACAATCAGATGCCTACTAGTTTTTATCATGCTAAGAAGTCTGTGGAAAATTTGGGTCTGGGGTGTTTGAAAATTGATTGTTGCCCGAATGGATGTATGTTGTACTATAAGGATGATTCAGCGGAGAGCAAAATATGTTGTCGATTTTGTGGTGCGGATTGGTATAAGACAACCACTAGGAGGGGCATTGAGAAAAAGACCGCTCTAAAAAAGATGTGGTACTTTCCGCTCGTGCCAAGACTTACAAGATTGTACTATTCGATGGCCACTGCAGCTCACATGAGGTGGCATAGTGAGCATGAGAGGGAGAGAGATGTCTTGTGTCATCCATCGGATGGATAAGCTTGGAAGCATTTTGATAGGGTTCATATGGCATTTTCACAGGACCCTCGGAACGTTCGATTGGGGTTATCTACGGATGGATTTAATCCTTTCGTGCAGTCTGGAAAAGCATACTCTTGTTGGCCGGTTATCCTGACTCCGTACAATCTTCCCCCGGGGATGTGCATGAAGCGGGAGTTTATGTTCCTAACAGTCATAATTCCGGGTCCGTCTAATCCAAAAGGTAAGATTGATGTGTACTTGCAGCCGCTGATAGATGAGTTGACGATGCCGTGGAATGCTGGTGTACTGACATATGACGTATCTTTGAGGCAGAATTTCATGATGAACGCAGCTTTGATGTGGACGATCAACAACTTTCCCGCCTATAGGATGATGTCGGGTTGGATGACCGCGGGGAAGCTTGGTTGCCCAATATGTATGGAGCGACCGAAGGCATTCACGCTTAAAAACAGTCAAAAGATCTCATATTTTGATTGTCATCGTCAATTCCTTCCAGAAGATCATCCTTATAGGCGGAACAAGAATGCATTCAAGTAGCGTTGTGCGGAGACAACACCGCCTCCACCACGTTTGTCTGGTCCTAATGTATGACGGAGAGTACAGTACTTACCGCTCGTCCAAGAATCCCAAGGAGAACATATTCCTGATTATGGCGTCAACCATAATTGGACAAAACAAAGTATATTTTGGAGGTTACCGTATTGGAGGACGCAGCTACTCCGTCACAACATTGATGTCATGCATATCGAGAGGAATGTGTTTGACACTGTGGTGGACATCAAGGGGAGGACAAAGGATACAAATAAAACCAGATCGGATCTGGCTGAAATTTGTAATCAGAAGGAGTTTGAGTTGCAGGACGGTGGTCGTGGCAGACTTATCAAACCGAAGGCAAGTTATACACTAAGCAAAACACAAAAAGTGGTCGTCTGTAAGTGGGTTAAAGAACTAAAGTTACCAGATGGGTATGCTTCCAATCTGGGTAGATGTGTTGACATTAAGGAAGCAAAGTTACATGGAATAAAGAGTCATGATTGCCACGTGTTCATGCAACGGTTGCTTCCAATTGCGTTCGATGCATTATCGAAACCAATTTGTAACCCACTTGTTGAGCTTAGCCACTTTTTCAGGGAGCTTACGTCGACAATACTAAATGTGAATCAATTAAAGGATATGGAAGTAAAGATACCCATTTTGTTATGTAAGCTGGAGCAAATCTTCCCGCCAAGTTTCTTTGATTCAATGGAACTGATATGATCCTAATCCGGACCGCCTTGAAGTTTCAAACAAAAGAAGGATATTGACGCCACACTCAAGATATAGGTGAGAAGGTGAGTGATAAGTCATGGGTTTGATCACCACAAGTTGCCTTGATAAGATCGGATTTAGTTCTTTTACCCATGAACCCAAGGGAAGCTCTCACAATAGAGAAAACTCTTAAAATTTCATTATCTTCAAAACTGATTTGTGTAGTACAAGAGTTCCCTATTTATAGGCTAACTTGGAAATACAAGAAATAAAACTCCCATTATCATGCATTTACCACAAATTGGTAATTGCATTTACATTACCTAGTAAATGAGAATAAACATGATATCCCACTATCATGCATTTACCACAAATTCGTAATTGTATTTACATTTACATTACCTAGTAAATGGGCATAAACATGATATCTTACTATCATGCATTTACCACAAATTGGTAATTGCATTTACATTACCTAGTAAATGAGCTTAAACATGGTAATAATTTCCCACCAGACATTATTATGACTTAGAGCACTAATTGGATGCATTTAGTGAGGCTAGGAGAATACAAAACGTCATCCTAAAATTCAGCCCAAAAATAATACGAAAACTATAAATAAAATATAATAATCTGAATATACTTCTTTCCACATGCTCAAGCCATCCATGTTCCTATCATTCCCCACTTCTTGAAAGTGATTTGTCCTCAAATCCAAACCTACATTAAAAGTCAGTGGATTATCTAATAAAATCTTGCTTTTGTGCTCTCCAAATTTTGCTTGATAATTGGTTCTTCCATCCCCTTTTCTATCATAATTCTCGTTTTTCATGAGATATTTCTTATTGTTCTCTTTTTCTTCAACTTTAATCTCATGGTTCTCCATTTTTTCTCTCTCATGGGTTTCTTTTTTCTTTAATTCTTCTTTTTCCTCAGTGCTTTCTTTTTTTTTCTTTTTCTTTTTCACCACTCTCCATTTCCTCTTCATTTCTCTCACGAGTTTCCTTTTTCTTTACTTCTCCTTTCATGTACGTTTGATCTTCATACACTTGTTTTGGTGACAATGGTACAAGAGTAATTTTGCGATTATTAAATACAAATGAGTACTTATTTTTGTAGACATCATATTTCGCTTGTCGTTCAACTCTCCAAGGACGCCCAAGTAACAAGTGCCTAGTTTCCATGGGAACCACATCACATAACACATCATCTTCATATCACCCAATCCGAAACGACACTCGTACTTGTTTGTTCACCATCACGTCACCGAGATCACTAAACTCCGAGATGCTCCAAATGACATACGGTTGTGGATGCTCTATAAGAGGAAGTCCTAACTTTTGCACCATGGTGGTACTAGCTAGGTTAACGTATCCCCTTCTATCAATGACCAAGCTACATATCTTGTCCTTCACATAGCATCTAGAATAGAAAATATCCTCTCTTTGCTTTGCATCATTTTTCTTCATTACCTCCATGAAGAACCCACTGAAATTCAAGGATCCTAAGATCTGATACCAAATGATATGATCCTAATCCGGACCACCTTGAAGTTTCAGACAAAAGAAGGATATTGACGCCACACTCAAGATATAGGTGAGAAGGTGAGTGATAAGTCATGGGTTTGATCGCCACAAGTTGCCTTGATAAGATCGGATTTAGTTCTTTTACCCATGAACCCAAGGGAAGCTCTCACAATAGAGAAAACTCTTAAAATTTCATTATCTTCAAAACTGATTTGTGTAGTACAAGAGTTCCCTATTTATAGGCTAACTTGGAAATACAAGAAATAAAACTCCCATTATCATGCATTTACCACAAATTGGTAATTGCATTTACATTACCTAGTAAATGAGAATAAACATGATATCCCACTATCATGCATTTACCACAAATTCGTAATTGTATTTACATTTACATTACCTAGTAAATGGGCATAAACATGATATCTTACTATCATGCATTTACCGCAAATTGGTAATTGCATTTACATTACCTAGTAAATGAGCATAAACATGGTAATAATTTCCCACCAGACATTATTATGACTTAGAGCACTAATTGGATGCATTTAGTGAGGCTAGGAGAATACAAAACGTCATCCTAAAATTCAGCCCAAAAATAATACGAAAACTATAAATAAAATATAATAATTTGAATATACTTCTTTCCACATGCTCAAGCCATCCATGTTCCTATCATTCCCCACTTCTTGAAAGTGATTTGTCCTCAAATCCAAACCTACATTAAAAGTCAGTGGATTATCTAATAAAATCTTGCTTTTGTGCTCTCCAAATTTTGCTTGATAATTGGCTCTTCCATCCCCTTTTCTCTCATAATTCTCGTTTTTCATGAGATATTTCTTATTGTTCTCTTTTTCTTCAACTTTAATCTCATGGTTCTCCATTTTTTCTCTCTCATGGGTTTCTTTTTTCTTTAATTCTTCTTTTTCCTCAGTGCTTTCTTTTTTTTCTTCTTCTTTTTCACCACTCTCCATTTCCTCTTCCTTTCTCTCACGAGTTTCCTTTTTCTTTACTTCTCCTTTCATGTACGTTTGATCTTCATACACTTGTTTTGGTGACAATGGTACAAGAGTAATTTTGCGATTATTAAATACAAATGAGTACTTATTTTTGTAGACATCATATTTCGCTTGTCGTTCAACTCTCCAAGGACGCCCAAGTAACAAGTGCCTAGTTTCCATGGGAACCACATCACATAACACATCATCTTCATATCACCCAATCCGAAACGACACTCGTACTTGTTTGCTCACCATCACGTCACCGAGATCACTAAACTCCGAGATGCTCCAAATGACATACGGTTGTGGATGCTCTATAAGAGGAAGTCCTAACTTTTGCACCATGGTGGTACTAGCTAGGTTAACGTATCCCCTTCTATCAATGACCAAGCTACATATCTTGTCCTTCACATAGCATCTAGAATAGAAAATATCCTCTTTTTGCTTTGCATCATTTTTCTTCATTACCTCCATGAAGAACCCACTGAAATTCAAGGATCCTAAGATCTGATACCAAATGATATGATCCTAATCCGGACCACCTTGAAGTTTCAGACAAAAGAAGGATATTGACGCCACACTCAAGATATAGGTGAGAAGGTGAGTGATAAGTCATGGGTTTGATCGCCACAAGTTGCCTTGATAAGAGCGGATTTAGTTCTTTTACCCAAGAACCCAAGGAAGCTCTCACAATAGAGAAAACTTTTAAAATTTCATTATCTTCAAAACTGATTTGTGTAGTACAAGAGTTCCCTATTTATAGGCTAACTTGGAAATACAAGAAATAAAACTCCCACTATCATGCATTTACCACAAATTGGTAATTGCATTTACATTACCTAGTAAATGAGAATAAACATGATATCCCACTATCATGCATTTACCACAAATTCGTAATTGCATTTGCATTTCATTACCTAGTAAATGGGCATAAACATGATATCTTACTATCATGCATTTACCACAAATTGGTAATTGCATTTACATTACCTAGTAAATGAGCATAAACATGGTAATAATTTCCTACTAGACATTATTATGACTTAGAGCACTAATAGGATGCATTTAGTGAGGCTAGGAGAATACAAAACGTCATCCTAAAATTCAGCCCCAAAATAATACGAAAATTATAAATAAAAATATAATAATCTGAATATACTTCTTTCCACATGCTCAAGCCATCCATGTTCCTATCATTCCCCACTTCTTGAAAGTGATTTGTCCTCAAATCCAAACCTACATTAAAAGTCAGTGGATTATCTAATAAAATCTTGCTTTTGTGCTCTCGAAATTTTGCTTGATAATTGGCTCTTCCATCCCCTTTTCTCTCATAATTCTCGTTTTTCATGAGATATTTCTTATTGTTCTCTTTTTCTTCAACTTTTATCTCATGGTTCTCCATTTTTTCTCTCTCATGGGTTTCTTTTTTCTCTAATTCTTCTTTTTCCTCAGTGCTTTCTTTTTTTTCTTTTTCTTTTTCACCACTCTCCATTTCCTCTTCGTTTCTCTCACGAGTTTCCTTTTTCTTTACTTCTCCTTTCATGTAATTTTGATCTTCATACACTTGTTTTGGTGACAATGGTCCAAGAGTAATTTTGCGATTATTAAATACAAATGAGTACTTATTTTTGTAGACATCATATTTCGCTTATCGTTCAACTCTCCAAGGACGCCCAAGTAACAAGTGCCTAGTTTCCATGGGAACCACATCACATAACACATCATCTTCATATCTCCCAATCCGAAACGACACTCGTACTTGTTTGTTCACCATCACGTCACCGAGATCACTAAACTCCGAGATGCTCCAAATGACATACGGTTGTGGATGCTCTATAAGAGGAAGTCCTAACTTTTGCACCATGGTGGTACTAGCTAGGTTAACGTATCCCCTTCTATCAATGACCAAGCTACATATCTTGTCCTTCACATAGCATCTAGAATAGAAAATATCCTCTCTTTGCTTTGCATCATTTTTCTTCATTACCTCCATGAAGAACCCACTGAAATTCAAGGATCCTAAGCTCTGATACCAAATGATATGATCCTAATCTGGACCACCTTGAAGTTTCAGACAAAAGAAGGATATTGACGCCACACTCAAGATATAGGTGAGAAGGTGAGTGATAAGTGATAAGCCTCTGGCTTATCTAGTTTTATAACTAGATAGACTGTGGTTTCTGTGCTAATTATTCGAGTTCAACCTCGTTTTCACCCAAATTTAGCCTTGTTTTGCTCCTAAGTAGACTTTGACTCGTTATAGGTATTTTCCGTAGTTTTTAGTCTTTTATGAGTAGAATTACGCTTTTTGTTCCTTTTTATTGTTTCAAGTTAGAAGTGAGGCTCCAAGAGTCAAGGAAGCACTTCAAGTCAAGAAAACAGTGGAAATTTCCATTCTGGAGATACTCGCCTAACGAGAGGATGCTCGCCTCGTGAGCCTGAAGATCAGCTAAGCAGCAACAGGCATCAATTCTGTCTCGCCTCGCGAGAGCTTTCTCGCCCCGCGAGAGTCTGAAGACCCTGGAAGACAGAGGTCATCACAGCATAGCCGTGATGAAGGTCACGACTGTGATAGATTAAAGTTTGAAGACTCGCCTCGCGAGCATACTTTCGCCTCGCGAGAGTCCAATTTTCAATGCGCGCCAATTTTAATGTTCGCCTCGCGAGAGTCTGTTCGCCTCGCGAGCGAGCGCAGAATCAGAACTCTATATATTGTTGTTTCAGTATCAGAACAGGGGATCCGAATCCTAGTAGTTTTTCCACTTGTTTAGAGTAGCGTTTAGGACGATTTCTTTTCTCTTTGGAGCTGCGTCTCCCTTTTTCTTTTTATTTTGCTATGGAGGTTATGTCCGATTGTTTGTCTATGAGCATGAGGAACTAATCTCCTCGTCTGAGGAAACAATGAAGCCACCCATGGCAGTGTAGATTCGGTGTGATGTATGTCTTTCTCCCTTCTTCTCAATAAATGTTTTTCAATTCTGATTTGATTGTGTTGATCATATGCTTGCGTGATTGACTTGTTAACGTTGATGAGGCTTAGTCAGCAATTCGCGTTTAGAACTTGAATTGGGATCACTAATTGAATATTGCACGAGAGTGAGTAGGAGATTAGTGCAACCTTATAGGGAACAAGAATTAACAGAGTTTGATGATTAGGATTATGAGACCTAGTAAGTGATTAATCCAATCTTCGAATACGCCCTAATGAGCTTGACAATGGATTTAGGAGAATTTGGGGGGTCCCGGTTGACATTGTAATTGAACTTAGGGAGGAATTCATCATCACTTGGGTATGCATATTGGGTAGGTGGATTTGTGACCTTGGACATTTTAATTTCAGATTTTAGTTAAATTATTTTATTAGATTTGTTAATTTGAATTCGATCCTATTTTCTCTCTCTTAACCACCTTTTGTTACTTGACCAAACGTATCTAATTTCCCGCGGATTAGTAGAATTGGTAGCCCAATCCTTGTGTTCGACCTTGGTAAATTCTTACCGTGTTATTTTATTACTTGCGACGACCCGGTACACTTGCCGGTGACTCAACAAGTTTTTGCGTGATTATTTGGTTAAGTTATTTTTATCTGAGGAAACATTGAAGCCACCCGTGGCAGTGTAGATTCGATGTGATGTATGTCTTTCTCCCTTCTTCTCAATAAATGTTTTCCAATTCTAATTTGATTGTGTTGATCATATGCTTGCGTGATTGACTTGTTAACGTTGACGAGGCTTAGTCAGTAATTCGCGTTTAGAACTTGAATTGGGATCACTAATTGAATATTGCACGAGAGTGAGTAGGAGATTAGTGCAACCTTATAGGGAACAAGAATTAACAGAGTTTGATGATTAGGATTATGAGACCTAGTAAGTGATTAATCCAATCTTCGAATACGTCCTAATGAGCACGACAGTGGATTTAGGAGAATTTGGGGGGTCCCGGTTGACATTGTAATTGAACTTAGGGAGGAATTCATCATCACTTGGGTATGCATATTGGGTAGGTGGATTTGTGACCTTGGACATTTTAATTTCAGATTTTAGTTAAATTATTTTATTAGATTTGTTAATTTGAATTCGATCCTATTTTCTCTCTCTCAACCACCTTCTGTTACTTGACCAAACGTATCTAATTTCCCGCGGATTAGTAGAATTGGTAGCCCAATCCTTGTGTTCGACCTCGGTAAATTATTACCGTGTTATTTTATTACTTGCGACGAACCGGTACACTTGCCGGTGACTCAACAAGTTTTTGGCGCCGTTGCCGGGGATTGGGACAACCAATATTCCTAATTTTTAGGGAAGTTTGATTATTTGGTTAAGTTATTTTTATCTTTATCTTTATTTTTATTTTTATTTTTATTTTTATTATCTCTCTCTACTTCTTTGATTCCACTTGGTCTTGCCTTGTTTTGTATGCGAGGTACACAAGGGAATGCTTCCGGGTTGCGAAAATTGTAATGGAGACCATGACACTCGGAGCTGTCCGTTCTACTTCTCTCAAGAATATGTGGACTCATGCCATATTTTCTATGACAGCGTGCCCCAGAACAACTATCAGAGTCAGAATCAGTATTGGGGTTATATGAGGAGAGACCATTCGGGTTTCGCTTGGAGTAATGATGGCGGTGGTCTAGCCTGGCAACCACAACCTCAACAGAATTGGCAACAACAACCTCAACAAGATGGTGGAAGACAACCTTGGGAGTTGGCTCTTGAGAAGATGAATGCGGCAGTTGAGAAGTTGGCAATCAATACAAGCACAGCCATTGACAAGTTGGCAACTCATACAGGGTTGGCAATTCAGAATCTAGAGATATAGATTGCCCAGCTCGCAAAGCAACTAAATGAGCGTCTCCCAGAGACTTTCCCAGGTGATACCGAGAACGACCCTAAGAACCAATGCAATGCCACAACAACTAGAAGCAGTGGGGTGTTGGGATCTAACAGGGGTGCAACTAGTTCTCAGGAAGTTGAGGAAGAACTACCACATGTTGAGGAAGAGCAACCGGAGAAAGAGGAGTTGACAAGTGACAAGGCACCGGAGCAAGGGGGTAGAGTTCAAAATGAAGATAAAGTGGTAGTGGACTCCACCATGCTTGCTGAGCAATCTGATTTTGCTGCATTAAATAACTATGTTGGCTTACATGCATGTGTTGACATTGGTAAGTTAGACCCTCCCACTTGTCTGGCACACTTCCTCGAGAAAACACCATTTGACCCGAGAGTAAGCGAGTTCATAATTGCAGAGGTCGATGGAGTTTTCACACTCAGGCTAGGCGGAATTATGGATAGAGTCGTATTGCTTCTGCAAGGGCCACTTCACAAACCATGGGATCCGGGTGGAAGATCTCACATGATGAGCATCTCTTGGCCCTTATACCACAGGCTATGGGATCCAGGTGGATGCTTCTTAATAAGTCAAGCTCGGGACGTTAAACAAGCGCTACTTGGGAGGCAACCCAAGCTAGGTATCCTTTATTTTTAGTCCCTGTCATTTTCATTTATATATTAAAAAAAAGCTTGATTCGCCACGCGAATCCACAGTGGCCGCGCAAGACAGAAGCCCTGAATCTCAGAGGCTTGCTCATGCTTCTGTCTCGCGTCGCGAGGTATGCTTTAGCCTCGCGATTCTGGGCTTCATCAGCTGTTGGAATTCCAGATTCGCCACGCGAGATACTACTCGCCTCGCTATTCTGGAAAGTGTGAATAACAATTTTCCAGATTCGCCTCGCGAGTGGTCTCTCGCCTCGCGAGTCTGTACTTAAGGTTTTAATTTACAGGAATTCTTCCAGGATGCTATGCAACAGAAGGGAGCCCGTGAGACCAATTGGAACCATGGAAACTTGATCAGGGAGCACCCTCTCCTCTCCTCACTTTTGTTTTTGTTTTTGTTTTGTTTTTGTTTGTCACTCTTGAATAATTTGAGAAGATCAAGAGTTTGTGTATGAATGTGTGTCGGCAAGCTTGTTGGATTTTAATTAAATTGAGCATAGATTGATTGCATGAATTATTTTGACCTTTGATGATTTCCCCCTAGGTTCTGAAATTAGAAAAGTTGATCCCCATGTGAAAAATTGAAAACTGAACTTTGAGAATTTTATTGTGATTACTTGATTTATGATAACTTTGGGGTGAGGGGGTGCACACACTAGGAATTGTATCTCTGTCAAACAACTTGAAAAATGTCCAGGTGAGGATTTGAGCCTCCAACTTTGTTTTTGATTGTGTGAATTACTTTTAAGTTGCATTTTCCCGGATTTGCTTGAATCTCTTCATGGTTTGCATGTTTATGTGTTGCATCAAATGATTTTGGCAATTTCCTTTGAATAACTACTTGGCCTAAAAAGAACCATTCCTAATGCATGTTCCCTAGTTAGCCACATTGAGCCTAATTACCCTAATGTTTCTTGATGACCCTATACTATAAGCCAAAATCTGGAAAAAACCATGTTAACCCAATCTTAGGATTAGGAGAGCATGGACACTTAGCAAGAGGAGGGGTTGTAAGAAACTAAGTTTGGGGTGGCTACAAGGTGATATGTCATTATGGGTTGAGAAAAAGAGAAAAATAAAGGTTGAAACTCAAGGCAAAACGAACAAAGAAAAAAAGAAGAAAGAAGAAAAGAAAAATTGCCAGAAGAAAAGGGGAAGAACAAAAAGCTTAGCAAGGAAAAGGGCTGTAGTCACCCAAGTCTAAAAAAAGAAAAAAAAATTGGAAAAAGGAATTTGAGTGAAAATTCAAGGTGTCAAAATGCTCATGCTCTCTTAGTTCCTAGGGACTTAAGCCTAGTATCCTTGAATATCCTACCCTTAGCCAGGCCCCATTACAACCTTTAAAAGACCTTCTGATGTTGCATACATGTTTTCGTGGGAACTATTTTTGAGATGAAAATCAAATTCATGGGAAGTGCTCTTGAAATGTGAATTTGAGTGAAAAGTTGATAGCCTAGACGAATTTGAGCGAATGAGTGAAATTTTACATACCCTTGTGAGGAAGGCAATTGTTTGAAATTGGCGATCTTCCTTTTGTGTGTGACTCTGATCCTCAACTTAGATTAATGATTGCATGAATGATGAAATTCTCAATTGTTTAAAGTAAATGAATGTGGGGATTACATTGATGCAAGGGGGGGGGGGGGGTCATTGGAGAAAAATTGTTTTGTTAAGATTGCATGAAATTTGTGCGAAATCGATTGAATCCCTTAAGCTTGCCAAGTCTTGAGTCCTTTTTGA
Source organism: Sophora flavescens (assembly GCA_030762895.1). Taxonomy (NCBI): domain Eukaryota; kingdom Viridiplantae; phylum Streptophyta; class Magnoliopsida; order Fabales; family Fabaceae; genus Sophora; species Sophora flavescens. The sequence continues at coordinate 265,067,500 of CM061063.1, read as the reverse complement.
GTTTTAGCTTGCTTGGGGACAAGCAAGGTTTAAGTTTGGGGTGTTTTGATAAGCCTCTGGCCTATCTAGTTTTATAACTAGATAGACTGTGGTTTCTGTGCTAATTATTCGAGTTCAACCTCGTTTTCGCCCAAATTTAGCCTTGTTTTGCTCCTAAGTAGACTTTGACTCATTCTAGGAATTTTCCATAGTTTTTAGTCTTTTATGAGTAGAATTACGCTTTTTGTTCCTTTTTATTGTTTCAGGTTAGAAGTGAGGCTCCAAGAGTCAAGGAAGCACTTCAAGTCAAGAAAACAGTGGAAATTTCCATTCTGGAGATACTCGCCTAACGAGAGGATGCTCGCCTCGCGAGCCTGAAGATCAGCTAAGCAGCAACCGCCATCAATTCTGTCTCGCCTCGCGAGAGGTTTCTCGCCCAGCGAGAGTCTGAAGACCCTGGAAGACAGAGGTCATCACGGCATAGCCGTGATGAAGGTCACGACTGTGACAGATTAAAGTTTGAAGACTCGCCTCGCGAACATACTTTCTCCTCGTGAGAGTCCAATTTTGAATGCGCACCAATTTTAATGTTCGCCTCGTGAGAGTCAGTTCGCCTCGCGAGCGAGCGCAGAATCAGAACTCTATATATTGCTGTTTCAGTATCAGAACAGGGGATCCGAATCCTAGTAGTTTTTCCACTTGTTTAGAGTAGCGTTTAGGACGATTTCTTTTCTCCTTGGAGCTGCGTCTCCCTTTTTCTTTTTATTTTGCTATGGAGGTTATGTCTGATTGTTTGTCTATGAGCATGAGGAACTAATCTCCTCGTCTGAGGAAACAATGAAGCCACCCATGGCCGTGTAGATTCGATGTGATGTATGTCTTTCTCCCTTCTTCTCAATAAATGTTTTCCAATTCTGATTTGATTGTGTTGATCATATGCTTGCGTGATTGACTTGTTAACGTTGATGAGACTTAGTCAGCAATTCACGTTTAGAACTTGAATTGGGATCACTAATTGAATATTGCACGAGAGTGAGTAGGAGATTAGTGCAACCTTATAGGGAACAAGAATTAACAGAGTTTGATGATTAGGATTATGAGACCTAGTAACTAATTAATCCAATCTTCGAATACGTCCTAATGAGCACGACAGTGGATTTAGGAGAATTTGGGGGGTCCCGGTTGACATTGTAATTGAACTTAGGGAGGAATTCATCATCACTTGGGTATGCATATTGGGTAGGTGGATTTGTGACCTTGGACATTTTAATTTCAAATTTTAGTTAGATTATTTTATTAATTTGTTAATTTGAATTCGATCCTATTTTCTCTCTCTCAACCACCTTCTGTTACATGACCAAACGTATCTAATTTCCTGCGGATTAGTAGAATTGGTAGCCCAATCCTTGTGTTCGACCTCGGTAAATTCTTACCGTGTTATTTTATTACTTGCGACGACCCGGTACACTTGCCGGTGACTCAACAATAAGTCATGGGTTTGATCGCCACAAATTGCCTTGATAAGATCAGATTTAGTTCTTTTACCTAAGAACCCAAGGAAAGCTCTCACAATAGAGAAAACTCTTCAAATTTCATTATCTTCAAAACTGATTTGTGTAGTACAAGAGTTCCCTATTTATAGGCTAACTTGGAAATACAAGAAATAAAACTCCCACTATCATGCATTTACCACAAATTGGTAATTGCATTTACATTACCTAGTAAATGAGAATAAACATGATATCCCACTATCATGCATTTACCACAAATTCGTAATTGCATTTGCATTTACATTACCTAGTAAATGGGCATAAACATGATATCTTACTATCATGCATTTACCACAAATTGGTAATTGCATTTACATTACCTAGTAAATGTGCATAAACATGGTAATAATTTCCCACTAGACATTATTATGACTTAGAGTATTAATAGGATGCTTTTAGTGAGGCTAGGAGAATACAAAACGTCATCCTAAAATTCAGCCCAAAAATAATACGAAAATTATAAATAAAAATATAATAATCTGAATATACTTCTTTCCACATGCTCAAGCCATCCATGTTCCTATCATTCCCCACTTCTTGAAAGTGATTTGTCCTCAAATCCAAACCTACATTAAAAGTCAGTGGATTATCTAATAAAATCTTGCTTTTGTGCTCTCCAAATTTTGCTTGATAATTGGCTCTTCCATCCCCTTTTCTCTCATAATTCTCGTTTTTCATAAGATATTTCTTATTGTTCTCTTTTTCTTCAACTTTTATCTCATGGTTCTCCATTTTTTCTCTCTCATGGGTTTCTTTTTTCTTTAATTCTTCTTTTTCCTCAATGCTTTCTTTTTTTCCTTCTTCTTTTTCACCACTCTCCATTTCCTCTTCCTTTCTCTCACGAGTTTCCTTTTTCTTTACTTCTCCTTCATGTACGTTTGATCTTCATACACTTGTTTTGGTGACAATGGTCCAAGAGTAATTTTACGATTATTAAATACAAATGAGTACTTATTTTTGTAGACATCATATTTCGCTTGTCGTTCAACTCTCCAAGGACGCCCAAGTAACAAGTACCTAGTTTCCATGGGAACCACATCACATAACACATCATCTTCATATCTCCCAATCCGAAACGACACTCGTACTTGTTTGTTCACCATCACGTCACCGAGATCACTAAACTCCGAGATGCTCCAAATGACATACGGTTGTGGATGCTCTATAAGAGGAAGTCCTAACTTTTGCACCATGGTGGTACTAGCTAGGTTAACGTATCCCCTTCTATCAATGACCAAGCTACATATCTTGTCCTTCACATAGCATCTAGAATAGAAAATATCCTCTCTTTGCTTTGCATCATTTTTCTTCACTTCCTCCATGAAGAACCCACTGAAATTCAAGGATCCTAAGCTCTGATACCAAATGATATGATCCTAATCCGGACCACCTTGAAGTTTCAGACAAAAGAAGGATATTGACGCCACACTCAAGATATAGGTGAGAAGGTGAGTGATAAGTCATGGGTTTGATCGCCACAAGTTGCCTTGGTAAGATCGGATTTAGTTCTTTTACCCAAGAACCCAAGGGAAGCTCTCACAATAGAGAAAACTCTTCAAATTTCATTATCTTCAAAACTGATTTGTGTAGTACAAGAGTTCCCTATTTATAGGCTAACTTGGAAATACAAGAAATAAAACTCCCACTATCATGAATTTACCACAAATTGGTAATTGCATTTACATTACCTAGTAAATGAGAATAAACATGTATCCCACTATCATGCATTTACCACAAATTTGTAATTGCATTTGCATTTACATTACCTAGTAAATGGGCATAAACATGATATCTTACTATCATGCATTTACCACAAATTGGTAATTGCATTTACATTACCTAGTAAATGAGCATAAACATGGTAATAATTTCCCACTAGACATTATTATGACTTAGAGAACTAATAGGATGCATTTAGTGAGGCTAGGAGAATACAAAACGTCATCTTAAAATTCAGCCCAAAAATAATACGAAAATTATAAATAAAAATATAACAATCTGAATATGCTTCTTTCCACATGCTCAAGCCATCCATGTTCCTATCATGTAAACGCAATTACCAGGAACACCTTCCAGTTCATCTACCTTACGAAGCAAGAGTTGGTGGTCCAGTCCAATACCGCTGGATGTATCCATTTGAGAGGTAAACAATATCAACTATTTTACTTAATACATATGAAATTCACGAACACGAAATCGTAGTTTAGTTTTCCCTAAAACTAGTAATTATTTGTATGTATCCCTCTTTAATAGGTTCCCGCACTCCCTTAAACACAAAGTCAAGAACAAGGCACGAGTGGAGGGTTCCATTTGTGAAGCATACTTAGTAAAGGAGACTTCCACTTTTGCCTCTTATTACTATCCGGACGAAGTTAACACGAGAAGGTCAAGGATGCCTAGAAACGTTGATTCGGGCGAAGGAAGTTCAACTAGTCCTCCTATATCAATATTCAACTATCCGGGCAGATTTAGTGTCAAATCAAAAGGATATTTCTTGGAGCAGCGTGACATTAATGCTGCTCATCTGTATATCCTTCAAAATTGTGAAGAGGTGGCACCATATTTAGAGTAAGATTCTACAATGTCTTTTATAAGTTCAACTGACATTTATGATTATTAATCGTCCTGCTGTTAATCTCCCATATGTAGGATGTACGACAATTTTCTAAGGGATCTCCAACCTGACATTTCAAATGATCAGGTTGATCGAGAAATTACTTCTCACTTTGCTACGTGGTTCAGTAAATATGTAGGTTAAGCATCTTCATTTGTTGCAATACATTTTATCTCCTTAAATATATAGCGTGTATAAGAATAATATAATATTCGATTTTTTTGGTACTAGATCCAGTAAACAATGTTCCAAATCCACTGTTGACAAATTTGGCATGGGGACCTAACAGATGGGTTACATCATGGAATACTTACATTGTAAATGGATATAAATTTAATACAAAAACATGGAATGAAGGAATGCAGTCGTGTAACTATGGTGTTTGTGTGCAAGCCACTGATGACAATGTAGAGGATGATTTCTATGGGGTTCTAACTGACATCCTTGAACTCGATTATACCGGTTTCCTCGTGATGAAGTTAGTTCTCGTCAAGTGTGATTGGTTTGATCCTACTTTTGACGTAGGAACAAAAATCGATAAAAAATATGGTATTGTTCAAGTTAGGCTGTCTCGTAGATATAATAAGTCCGACGACCCATTCATTTTTCACAACAGACAGATCAGGTTTATTACTCGCCATATCCCAAAGGACATCAATGCTGGTTGGGTGTTATTAAGATAAAGGCTCGCAGTATAATTACTGATAATGTAATCAACCAGCCTGAAAAAGATGCTCCGTACCAAGATGGTGAGTTTTCAAGACCCCACGTACTGTTGCAAATTACGCCGGACATTATTGTTAATTCTTTGGCGGACATTTCCGGAAATAGGGAAGAAGTTGAAAGAGAGTTAATGGATCAATTTGAGTTGGACGCATCTAGCAGAGGCACATTCCGATCAAGTGGGACTGATGAGAGTGAGGGTGAATTTAGTGACGGAGATTCTACTTAGGTAATTTATTTCTATCATAATTCATTGTGTAAATGTCATTCTACATAGGTAATTTATTTTTGTATTATTTACACTGTTGTGTAATCATCTTTTCATTTTTTACACTATTGTGTAATCATCTTTTCATTTTTTACACAGATGGAAGATTCCTCTAGAGGTAGGGGGCAGCGTGGTGGTCGTCGTGGAGGTCATGGCAGAGGTCGTGCTGCGAGAGTCCCTTCGCCGGCCGACCCACAACCTTCAGATCGAGACCACCCTACCAGCACCTCTGTGGACGGGCCACATCAGGGTGATGGAGTTGCACCCCCTACCCAGCCTCATGTGGTCGGGACACAGGCTGTATCGTCATCATCCACACCTATGACGGGACCATCATCATCATCATCGGGACAGGAGAGCCGTGGTCCATCCGACAGGAGGATTCTTCTTATCCTCGGGGGGGATAATGAGTAAGCTAATTTATTTTTTTAATATATATAAAGTATCGTTAATTTCTATTTACTTTTTTTTTATTTACTTATAACATTTATTAATGCTTTAATTTTGCTACAGCTTTCTGCCCACGAAAGGCCCTTCTGATTGGATATCGAAGATCCTGCGACGTAAGTTTGATGGTCCATGGCCTACTTGGAAGGCCATCCCAAGGGACCATAGGGATCAGTTGTATAAAGAGTTTAAGGTAACAATGTATTAAGTTATTTAAATTAAATTTACATTTTATATATATATATATATGTATATATATACACACACACACACACACACACACACACACACACACACACACGAATTTCCTAACAACTATAAGTTGCATAAAGAGTATAGGTGGGACGCAGCTTTAGAGGGTCTTGTCAGGGACATATTTGAGCATAAAGGCTCACTTGTTATGAAGAATATGACGAACAAGCTGCGGAAGGGTAAGAAAAGGGGAAGTGGGTGGATCCTGAGATCAGGAGGCAGTTGGATCAGTTCTGGGCTACTGAGAAGTTCCAGGAGATCCAGGTCATAGCTCGACATAATCGAGCTTCTGATAGTGGCGCGTGTGCTTGGACCGGCGGGTCTAAATCATCCACCGCCCACTACGACGAGCTGGTAATACTTAAAACTTTATTGACTTAGTATACTATTTAATGCGTTTTCATTTTTAAATATTCTTATGAATTTAATATTATATTTTTATGTGCAGAAAGAACAGTAACAGTGGGCCCCCACTGCTATGGAATTTGTGGAGAGGACGAAGAAGTTGAAGTCGGGGGCATGGGTCAACGACAAGGCCCATAACTATGCTGTAAACAAAAAAACTATTTAGTCTTTACTTGTAATTTATTATAATTGATTTGTTAATATTGATTGTAATTTTAACTAAATTTCTTCATCTATACTTTGCAGGTGGGCTTCAACGAGAAGAAGGATGATGCCATATCACTTGCCTCACAGTCACAGGATGAGACCTTGACTGGTGATGGGCCCAGTGTAACACCCTGGTTTTTACTGTTCTTCAATAATAGTAAATATATATATATATGTTTATATTATTTAATTTGGATTGATTAATTATATGTATAATTATTTTAACTTATTTTATGTGATTTAGTTTGAGTAATTTTAATTACTCAATTAAAATGATTTTTTATTAAGTGCGTTAGCACTGCTTTATTTCAATGCATGCACGTTTCCTAGACAATAATATCATGTTATGGTCACTATTAGTATTTGTTTAGAAAAAAATATTTAAAATAACATGGTTGAAAGAAATTATTTTCATATTTTACTCTACTTAATTTTAGATTTGAAAATAATTTGGTTTGACATTAATCGGAGATTAAATATTGGACTGTGAATTTTCTTAGTTGATCAATTCAACTATCAATTCCTACTTTATTTCAAAGTTTGAAAGTATATATTTTGTCACCCTTTATTTCTAGATTCAAAAACTAAAAACATGTTTATTTTTAGGCTTAATATTTATCACTCATAGTGTACCCACTAATACAAGAAATCAATTTTCTCTCTCCTCCCTCTCTTATTAGCTTCGAATTCCCCCCTTTTCACAATTTTCTTTCTTTCTTTTCCTGATACTTTCTTCTTCTTCTTCCTCCCTTCAACTTCACCATCTTCTTCTTCCAAACTTCACCCTCCTCCTTTCCTTCCCTCCAGTCGCGGGGCCACCGCCCCTGCACCACCACCGGCTGCCGCTCGCCAGCGCAAAGGAGGAGACGCGCCCCGTTCACGTCCCTGCGTATTCCGGTCGTTGTTTCACCGCACGGAGCGCCGCCCTCCGCCACTTTCAGACCGGTAAGCCGCCACTTTAATGGTGGTTTTCCACCATTTGAATTCATTTTAGTTCCTTTCTTCTCCCCTTTATCTTATTCTCTCTCTTTTGGTTCTTGGTTGAGGTAGAACCACCACAAACCGTCGCTGGCTGCCGCTTCGCCGTCGTTCCGCCGCCATTGACACCACCATAAGCTCATCTTCTTCCTTGGGTGAGTGAGATATAATCTATTTTTGCTTAGATTCAAAAATCCCCAAACTGATTTTGATACCCTAACCCCAGCTCTTTGATTTCATACTGAAACTTGAAATTAAAAATTGTTTTTGTGCAATTGGGACTATGAATTAGAGTTATCTTAAACCAATTTCATTGTTCTTTAGTTAAAATGAGTTTTCCCCAAATTGATTTATGAACCCTAAAGTCTCAAATCTGATTTTATTGAAGTTAGCTCTATTTTATGAAATTGAATATTTAAAATCAACTTAGAGTGAGAATTTGAATGATGAGTAGCTGATTATGTGTTTTATCTGGTTGTGAAAATGCTTTGACTCCCTCCCTGGGATGTTGTCGGGGTTGTGTTTACTTGGGGGAAACATATTTTATATTGTTTGAGAGTTGACAGGAGCTGTTTAGAGGAAACTGGAACGTCGAGCTAGGTTTCTGAGGGAAGCTAATTGTTGAATGCGTCAAGGAGAGAATCTTTTATGGTCTACAAAGGTAAAGGGAGTTTACTTGAAGAGTTTTAGTAGTTACATAATTAATTGTTGTGCTTTTGAATGTATGTTAATTTTTAAATCTTTGTAATGATGTCTTGCTTGAATTGTTTAGAGTTTGATTGGAGTTTTAATGTTATTGTTTGTTGATTATATTACTGTTTTGCTTAACTGTGATTGGCTGATGGCATGACATTGGTCATTGCTTGTTAATAAAGATGAAGACATTAAAATACCTTAACTCAGAAAGATTGAAAAAGTGGTGTTGTGATTCTTTGGGAAAGTGAGAAGCAAACTATAAATAATGGAAGTGTGAAGATGAAACAAAGTTTAGGAAAAGAAATGAAAATAGAAAACATCAAAACTTATGGAAATGTTTAAAAGAATTTTTGAAAAGAAAAATCTTTTGGAAATAAGGATTTTCTTTTAGGTTTTACCAAAAGTTCAAAAATGGAAACATTTAGAGAAAATGGTCTCTTTGATAAATCTATTTACAAGAGTTTTGTATTTGGTTCTAAGTTGAGAAAAAGATTTCGGTGGTTTCCTATGTTTTCAGAAAATGGATTTATAAAAGAAAACAGTTTTAGTGAAACAGTATTTCTAAGAACGAAAATTATTTATGACACAAAAATTTAGAAACTCTTGAACTTTTGTTTTTCGAGTTAGTTTTCACTGAACGAAAACCTCTGGAAAGAGAGTGAAAAAGAAAGGACCTAGTGCTCCGGATTGACGGGCTAGAGTTCTTGTTTTGAGTTTTGAAAAAGTAGAAAGGACCTAATATTCCGGATTGACGGGCTAGAGTTCCTATTCTAGTTTCGAGGAAAGATAGAACCTAGAATTCCGAGACGTCGGACTAGTGTTCGGTTGTGAAGGAGATTGTGAATCATGGATTTTATTGATAAAATCCTATGTGAGCATTAAAGTTTAATTTAATTCTTGATTAAAAGTAGTCGAGAGCGCAAGCCTTGACGAGGAAAGAACGAAGCGAAAAAGAAAATGAAAAACAGGAACACCTTGTTTTACATGCATAGTCTGGCTTATATGCCGTTGTAGCAGACGTGCCATTGTGTATCGAGCTATAGTTTCACAAAGGGTGAATTGACAAACTGAATAGTTAAGGACCAAAGACGGCTTCTTTAGTTTTTGGGTCTTCAGGGACATTCGGGTTCGAACTCCACGAAATGCTTGGGACTTTGCAACCCCTTGTCGTGGAAATCGGCTACCTTGCTCGAAATGTACTCAATCAGGAACTATTCTGTATTATTTAGGTGAGATGCGATACCCCAGAACAATTCGGGATCAGACCTAAATTGAGAGGCCGATCCAAAACGCGCGAGACAATTGTGTTATGGGCATTATCGTGATCCTATCATGCTCGACGAAGGGAAGTTAGGATCTCCAGAGATAGTCAACTAGATAGTGAATATTGAAGTGACATAAAATGTTTTACAAAATGCATTTGGATTGTCGGGAATGGATCCCTGTGTTTATGGTTATGATATATTGTCATTGTGTGAGAGCCGTGTATGTGACTGCTATGATAAAACTCATATGTCGGTATCTCACCTTTGCGTTATTTCTGTTTGGTTTCTATTTGTGGTATTTTGGGTTAAGTGTACAGATGATACTGAGGAGTTCTTTGCCCCACTCGAAGGGATTGGTCCCAATTTTTGGAGGAAGTTGATTTACTGGAATAACCTTGGGGTCTTTTATAGTAAGAGTCTCATAGTTCGACCAGCTTAGTCTATCGAGTCAAGTTTAGTTTTGGATAAGTTTCATATTTATTTGCTTTATGGCTCTGAGAGCCTTTTATTGGATTTCCGTTATGTTTAAGAATGTTTATGGCTTGGAGAGCCTTTCTTTTTGATGAAAATGTAAATATATTAGCAGGTATTTTGTTTGGGATGTTGGAATTACAGAGGAGACTGTCGAATTTTTTATAAAAAAAAAGTATCGATCTGTATTTAAGTACTCATATAAATTATTTTCCGAAAGCAAACCAGAAATTATTATTTTATTTTAATATGTTATTACGAAATTAAGTTATTCATGTAATGCCCAAGGGGAGTGTTACACCCAGCTCTGCTATCTCCGTCGACGATAATGCCATTTATTTGGAGGTCGTCGGGGCAGGAACAAGAAGGCGCACGTGTATGGCCTCAGACACATGGGAGGTGAGTTTATCGCTTCATCATCCGGCACGCCTGCTCCTTCCTACGCTGATACCGTCCCTCAGGAGCAGTTCAACCAAATGCAAGACACCATCACGCAGCTGAATGCAGAGCTTCGGGAGAAGAGCAAGAGAGAGCAGCAGATGGAGAACCAGATTGCACAGTTGACTCAGGCGTACCAGCAGCTGATGCAGACGAGCATCAAGCAGGGCCAGACACTGTGGCTGGTGTTGGAGTAGATGAAGATACAGACTCCAGTTGCTTAGGGTGATGCTCCGACGGCCGGTTGTGCGCCGCCGCCACTCTCCTCCAGCTTCGCCGCCCACCACGATGTCTTGCTACTCCGAGGACGATCGGATAGCGAGCGTCGCCGACAAGACGGACGCTGAAGATGATTGGGTTCCTCCACCTCCCCCTCATCGTGGTTGATTTTTTTTTTCATTTTTTAGATTTTAAATGATTCTTGTACGACACTTTGGATTTTTTTTTATATTCATTATTTCTTATTATTGTATATTTCATTAGTAATTTGGTGTGTTTTCTTAGTAATTTTGCTAAACTTTAAAGCAAAACAAAAAAATTTATTATTTTAAAAATTAAATTTAAAAAAATTAATAAAAGCCAGTTTAGCGACCGAATTAGCAACCAATAATTCGGTTGCTAAACTTTAGTTAACATAAAAAAATTGTGGTCTAGCGACCGAATATCGGTCGCTAATATAGGTTAACGGTAACCAACATCAGCGACCGAACTAGAAACCGATTATCGGTCGCTAAAATTGGTTACCCAAACAACGAGACCAACCGAGTAGCGACCATTTTTTATTATTTAGCGATCGAAAATATACGGTCGCCATTTAGCAATCGAATTTATATTTTGGTCTCTAAAATCTTAGCGCCCAGGTTATCAGCCATCACCTTGAATCGGTCGCTAATTCGATCGCTAAATTAAATAGCGACCAAATTATCAGGTTTAGCGACCCCGGTCACTATACAGTTGATTTTTTGTAGTGTGATCGGCTATTACTAGTTCTGAAGTCAATATCCAGATAGATCAAGAAAACTACGATCATAATTCATAGCCATTCCAGCGAACCTTCTTGTGAAGGCTAAAAGCTTAGCAGTTTTTATAGCTCCATCACTTGATGTCCGAAAAAAATACCAAAATATAGGAAACCAAGAGCCAAATACTTCCACAAAAATATACAACTTTCCTCCGAGGTTTCAAATTCTAAATATAAAATTTCTAAAAGTAAAATTGAGTATTTATCATCTTGTTATCTAAGAAATAATTGAATAAATTAAATTATATATTAATATTGACACAATTATAAAGCACAGAAACTAAAATAAATGATATGAAAGATGTTAAAATATGAAAATGAGAATGTTCTTAAATTGAAGTAATTAAAAAAAAATCATTTCGCAGGATTGAGCTGTAAGACTTGTCAACAAAATGTTAGTTGAATAATTATTTAACTAATTTTTCAGCAATTTACGTTAATAATTTTAAAGATAGATTGATCCAGATAAAAGTTCATATGATATCCACTTTGCTCTAACTATGTTCAATGGATCAATTTTACCATAAATTTCATTCAAATACTGACATAAACAGATGCATTTTATTAATTCTCTTATGTATCATGATAAGGCATGTCAAATTATATAATTGAAATTACAATATTAAGGTCATTTTAAATTATCTGCAGCTAGTAGTCAATTTGCACTGAGTAGATCCAATAACGGCAAAACTTTTAAAAATTAGTCAATTGAATACTGAATTTAGTAAAGCCAATAATAGTTAAGTTAAATAATTTAAATTATCAGAAATCTTAGTCAGAGATAGTAAAGCCAATGATAGAAAAAAAAACTTACTACAAATAGTGTTAAACCATAAACGTGTATACGATTTTCAAATTACAAAATGCTTCTACTTGTTAATTTAATATTCACATATGTCGGTTAAAAAAAAACATGTGCAGAATCATGATAGAAATAAAAATTGGCAAGTAGCTGAAAACAATAATCCTATACATAATGTTTGTGAGTTGCACTGTGATGCACGTGTTTGTAATGTATAAGGGATATAATATGTATTACTTGGTAATTTAATAATTTTAAAAATTAAAAATAATAGTAGAAGAAAAACTACTGATAATTTAATATTTTGTTATAATATAAAGAGTTAGGAAAATTAACCATTTATGTGACAAACAAACATTTCCAAAGCTTGAACAATACCATCGAAGATAAATTAATGATTAATGATTATCAACATTTACAATCACTAATATGTTGTATTTTTACTAAATACACATACATCAAGCAAGACAAAGCAGGAAAAATTGCAATATATATATATATATATATATATATATCTTAAATTAAAATGATACCAATTTAGGAATAATGAATCACTCTCGTGTCAACATTCAAAAGGAAGCATCGCAATACATGTAATAGCCTGTTTTACATTTCCATTAAGTTTGAATAATTTTCCATCAAGAACATCATAAGAATTGTAATAAAAATCGAAAAATATAACCCTTCCCAAAAGAAGTTACTCCTCCGAGGAGTATGAGATCCAGTGTTGATGATGCCTAGAGGTTGCCATCAAGTAACATCTACATAAAACCTGATATAAATTAATAGTGGTATAAACATAAAACCTCTCTCCATAACAATCTCAGGCTCAGACCTTGTAGCATCAAGAAATATTTACCAAAAATGATATATCACCTTGAATTGAACTAAGAAGACTAATAAAGAAAAAACAGTTCACTATCTCGTGTAGTTTAATCAAATGGAATAAGGAGAGGAGAGACTAGATGTGCAATTACAATCATTCAACTACCTTTTAATTACTCATTCAACTACATTTATATACTCATTGCAATCTCTCAACTAAAAAGGTGGATTATATAAAACTCAACTTAAAATATAATCCACATCATAAAAAAGAGAGAAAAAAAAAAATTTGCCCCCGCTTTATAACCTTAAACTTGTTCCATAACCCCCACTCTATAACCTGCAAAAATGAGTTGGATAACACCCCCTTGGACATTACCTTGTGAACACGTGCAGAAATAACATTAAAAGGAATTTACTGGTTTCTTTCGAAAAATAAGGCTTATAATTTTGTATCAGTCCGAAAATAGGGTAAAAATTTTTCTTCGACAGAACACATAAAAGGTCTCAAAACTACATTTACCAACTTTCTGACAACACCCCCCCCCCCCCCCCCCCACCAAGAAAATCCTAAGTTCGTCACTCTAGACAACATCCACTGGAAAGACATTCATGGTCCTTACCACTATCACTGACCTCTTCAAGGATTCGGAACTAAGCTCCAAGAGTGAACGGGAAATCCTCTGCATCATCTGCTCTTAGGTACCAAGGTACAATAGCAACACCAGAAAAACAGATATATCACAAGGGTGAGATACCAATATATGAGTTTTGATAAGACAACCACATGCGCGACACACAAAAAGCATGGTACTCACAACATCCAAAAATTATCCAAAAAGCATAATAATTCTATCAAAAGGGTTTCATATCCGACAGTCATCGCCATTTTATAAAATTACAAGAAACTTCCACATCCATCACCCAACTTTAATATTCATTTTTCTTACTTTTCTCTTTCATTCATTCTTTCTTTGTCGAGGCTTATAGCTCACGACTATTCTTACTTAAACATTGAGTTCATTCATTCTCACCACCAGACATGAAATCAAAATGTGCCAACTGGGACTTTAACCCACGACACACAAAACAGAGATTCAACTGTGTGACTTGGGGCTCTAACCCCCGACATACAAAACAGAGATTCAACTGCATGACTTGGGACTTTAACCCACGACACACAACAGATATTCATCTGTGTGACTTGGAACTCTAGCCCCTGACACAACAGATATTCAATTGTGTGACTAGGGATTCTAACCCTCGACACATACATCAAAGATTCAAATGTGTTAACTCGGACTCTAACCCACAACACACCGATCGGAGATTCAAATATGTTTACTGGGACTCTAACCCACAACACATTGAATATGGATTCAACTGTGCTAACTGTGACTCTAACCCATGACACACAGGACACAGATTTCAAATGTGTCAACTGGGACTTTAACCCATGACTCATACATGACACGCAGTCTACTTACTTACTTCTAGTAACACTAGTCCGACGTTTTCGGTTATCTAGGTCATCACAACTTCCACTTTCAAACACAGTTTTCTTTCTGTGAAAAACAACTCATCAAAACCAAGTTCCGAAACTTATCCAAATTTAACGAAATTATTTTCACCGATTAAAACTCCTTTATAGAAATTCTTTTATATTAAAAACGTTTATAAAATGTGAAATCATCAATAAATTCTTTTCTTTCCAATTACTTCATTTCTGAATATCGTTCTTAATAAACATCAACTTTTAAAAAGTCCTTTCCAAATAAAATTTATAATAATAAAATAAAACCTTTTTCTCACAATTCCTCATAAAAATCTTTTTTTTATAACTTAAATGACTTTTCTGTCATAAGTAATTGTTCTGACGGCAATAATACGTTATTTTCGTAACTTAATCACTTTAAATAACATTTTATAATATAATTGAATTTATTTTGGAAAAACTAGCACCTGTGAAAAAATTTCACAGTTCCGCCCTTATTGTCACTTATTGACACAATTTCTACAAAAATATTATTAAAATAATATTTTCCCATTTTTTCTCAAATTCTCACAAATTAATCACTTTGATTAATTATTCAAGCTTATTAAGATTTTATCCTTAAATTAAATTAAAAACTGACCAATGTCATGTTTCTCAATCCATCACTCAACAACAGATAATTTGACCACAATATATATAGCATGACATACATCCATATTATGGCATGCATCACAATTATAGTTTAACATTTCACTTATAATCATGCAACTCAATATATCACAAATAATCAAGTAAGCATATAATCAATTCAATAATTAACAACAAACTATATAAAATCACAGGAAATCACTGTAGATAATTTACAGACAACACAGACAACTAGCATGCGATTATCTTAAACTCCTCAGGCAAACTCCCCTTGCCTCTTGAAGATTCAAGTGTTCGTTTCACGAACTGTTTTCCGATTCGATCTCTGTTTCCTTTGCACACTCAGGATAATCAACAACGATTTATCCTTTACAATAAATTATCACAAAATTAATGAAAACAACACAACTTCAAAAACCATATGCTATTGGTTCAGCTCACTCAAGCTAATCAAGCTAGGGATGTTAAAATTTTACAATCTTTTGGATCAATGATCCTTAGGCATTAGAAAGACAAGATCAATGATTATAACTCAAAATTTGAAACAAAATCTTCTAACTCATCAAGAGCTAGGTTTCGGTCTTCATTAGAAAAATAGGCTAGGAATTTCATTTGATTTCAATCTCTTGGATTCAACAAACATAGGTTTTAGAAAGATGAATCAAGTGATGTTTTCCAAAAATTTAAACAAAATTCATCACTTTTCTATGGCTAGGGTTTCGGCCACTAAAGGAAAAATAGGGAAGAAATTTCCTTTTGATTCATGCTCTTGGATGATGAATATAGGAATCATGATATGTTCATAGGAATTGGTTTCACGACAAAAGGATTTTTCTACAACTTTCTAGAGATTTTTGAAGAAAGTTTCATGAAATTGGATGATGATGATTCATGGCATAAACTTATAAAACAAATGAAGGGGAAGACAACATGATCATGATAGATGAGGGTTTACCTCTTGTTGATTGAAGAAATGAAGAGAGTGGTCAAAACAAGCTTAGCTAAAAATGGAAGCTTTTGGGACAGTTTTGAGGATATGGTGGTTTTATGAGAGTATCTCACGATCTACTTATCTAAAATTACAAACTTTGTCTTGTTGGAAAGGTAAGAAGGATAGGAACAACTTTTATGTTGATGGTTTGGTTTGATTCATATCAGAACATGGCCGTAAAGAGCATTCTTTCCACTATTTTAGTGTGATGCTGTGGATTTTGAGCTGTTTTGATAATTTGGTAATATCTCCCAAAATACTTATCCATTTTTGATGATCGTTAGCTCGTTGGAAAGAAGAGAGGAAGAGGAACAACTTTCATGTAGAAAGGTTTCCGAGTTTCAAAACAGAAAAGGGTCAGAATTGTGATACAGTTTCAGCGAGTATGAACATCAATGTGTGTTCTTAGAGTTCTTGAGAGAAATTATGAACTTTGAAGGTGAAGATGATACAAAGTGAAGTAAAATTTGCCTAAGTCATGCCAAATGAAGGAAATGGCAGCGCACATAAGACTGTGACAGAGACCCGTAGTTTTGTTGGTTTAACCGGTTAAACATCGAAGGTTGATTGAGGATCTATTAAAGATTTTTGCGTCGTTGACCTAGCTTACGAGGAAATATCACCTCTTCGCCTGACGGAGAGATCGACTAAGTTGTCGGATATTGTATACAAGTCAAAGGAGAACACAGGAGGCAATAACAACATAACCGAGTGTGTCTTGAAAGATCTTTGTCCTTATTGGAACCAAGGCGAGTCGATTTGAATTTTCAACCTTAGATGAGTGTCTCTTGATTAAGAAACTCTTAACTGTACTATTTGATTCCTTAGGGACTTGTAAGTTGACATCTGTTCCTAGAGTCCCTATGATTGCATTAAACAATCATGGTGATTAAGTTTGTATATGTCAGACAGATTTTTCTGATTTTGATTTGAAATCTATCAGGACTCATAAATTGGTTATACTAGTCGATGAATTACAATTTATTCTAATTGATTATTCTAATTGATTTCCTTGCTTGATGAAACTTAGTCTAGTCACTTTTATTTTTGGTAAAGGTGATAGTCTGAATTTCGGCCAGACTGACTTTTCTTTTAAATCGTTGTTTTGTAAATTCCCTGTATGAAGAATGCATCCTCTTGAGTATAGGAACTTTTCATCTTTGATTCCCTAATCCGTTGGAAGTCCTTGTGAAAGAAGAAACTTTAGTAGATAATGTTTGTAAGAATGTACCGGGCATTTTTATACTCACGATCCTATGGAAGAATCTTTTTACATACTGGGTGTTCCTGTATCTTTTCTGATTGATGAAATTTTGGTACCATATTTTTGTGAAGGCAAGATCAAGAAATTTCCTCTCTTGAAAATTCCTTTATGTGATTTTCAAAGCCATGTTTTATACTCTTTGATTAATGTTATCCTATATCTTTTCTAAACGTAATTGATGTGTGAATCTATCCCAGGAGTCATGAGAAAGTTCACCTGATCCATATCAGGATGTCAGAGTTAGTCGAGTACAGTGAAAAAGAAATAATTTGATGATTGAGACATCCCTTTGTCGCCATGAATTTCGTTATGAGTTTACTAAAGACCTCTAAGAGTCTTGTTTAAGTCGAGTGATCGTGGACCGACTGACGAAGTCAACACCCGTCTGACGGGGTAAGATCCACTATGCAATGGAGAAGAAAAATAAGGAATGTATCAGAGGACTGATCAGGCTTCATGGAGTATCTTCCAGCATCGTTTCAAATGAAGACCCGAAAGCTACCAATGTTTGTTGGTAAAGACTGCTGTAAATGTTGTGGACCAAGTTGAGGCTAAGACCAATGATCACTTTCAACTAGATGGGCAAATAAGAAACAATCTATCCTTAGAAGGTGGATAAGGAGTAAGTGTAGTACTTAAGTACGATCATCCCTATAGTTGAATAGACAAGATGTGATAGAAGCTTTGTTGAGGTGTAGATATGACTAGTAAAATGAGAATTCCTAATATCAACCCCTATAGGCAATGACGATTTCAATAGATCAAATGATCAAATGTTGATCAAGGCAGAAGTGAAATCTAGGGTAATGATCAAATACTTGTAGTTAAGATTGATTGTATGAGTTTAGGAGATTGAGAGGAAAATGTCTATAGTAATTTCACCCAAGTTGATTCGAATCGAAAGAGATAAACTTGTATGTTGTCTAAATTTGTTAGGGAAATTCAAAGTTGATGAGTTAGATAATCCTACTTGGCATGTTGTATCTTGATTCCAGTTTACCTTAAAAAGTATTACGATGTTTTGATTGGAGACTGGAAATATGTGATTTTGTCATAACTTGGAAAAATATACTACAATTGGATACCTTGAGTAGGGAGTTGATGCATATTGCGATAAAGTTTTGATCTTGGTAATGATCATGAGAGTTAGATATGTGAAATACAGTTTTCTAGTGGACCAATAATTAAAAATAGAAGTGATTAGGTTTTGGTTTTGTTCTTCATGTGGGAGGAACTAAGATACAATGTCATGAATAATGGATATAATGTGGTGGTATAAAATTTCAAGGATAAAAGAGATCGACGTAAGAATTGATTATGTTATGGTTAGCAATAAGAGGAATGAAGCGATTTAAAATACAACATAGAGTCTTGGATGGAAATTGATGTGTATGCCGTGAGAGAAGTGAGAATCTTAGTTGAATCTTGGTGTTAAAAGTGAGAGTTAAGGATGTAGAGGAAAATTTTTCATAATGGATTTGTATTACAAGGAAGAGGAGATTAAGTTTTGATTATATCTTTATGAGTAAAAGATTAAGATAAAATTGTTAATGGCAGGAAGTATGAATTGTGGTTAAGTGATTGAATTTTTTAGGATAAATAGAATGAGGAATAAGCATGAATTTTGTTATTAAGTTACAAAAGTCATCTATGGGAAAAATGAATACGGTAAGTACAATGTATGATCTTGGGGTTAAGATGTAATTACAAGATCCTGTCTAGTTTCGAGTCACGAAATTTCGAGGACAATATTTTTTTTTAGTGGGGTAGTAATGTAACACCCCAATTTTTCATTGTTTCTAATAATAGAAATGTGTATGAATATGTTTATATGTTTATTTGAGTTTTAGAAAATTATTTTAAATAAATGGAGTTTACCACTCAATTCTACTTGACTGTAGAAAGCTACGATTAAAATTTAGGTTGGAAAGTCAGGTGAAACCTAGCCAACGAATTTCACTGACAGTATATTTATACTGATCAGAAGACCTAATTTTAATTCATGAACGAAAAACTTAAGGTTTTTAATTTGTTTCCTACGATTGTGTATTTTTAGAATTATTTCATTATACGTGAAATAATATATGTTTTACGGACGTTATACTCAACCGGGCGAACGACGGAGCTGATTACGGGAGTTTCGGGACTCGATAAGTGGATAAACCCTATATTCTCTTAGGAATAAGTCATCCATGTGCTAGGTTTAATGTGGCTTAAGGTTATGTTAGCAATTTTGGATAATTGTATTTTGACCCCAAAACTTTATATTAATTACATTTTGGTCCCTAAAGTAGTTTCCATGATACACTAAGTGAAGTGGGCCAATTTCTTGCCATCCAAACCCATTAAGGGCTGTGGCCTAGAGCTCAATTTCATGGCCAAGAATTCTTTCCATGAAGCAAATTCTAGTCTTAAACTTTCCTATGTGTTCATTATGCCTTAAGTTATTTTTATGTTACAAAATCAATTGGACCTTGGTGGACTTTCTAAGCCCAATGGCGCAAGGCCCATGGCATCCTTGGCTTACTCATAAATTTCATGAGCCAACTAGATCATTCCATCACTTTCTTGAACTTTCCTTCATCTTCTCCAAACTTCTCCTTTGTTCTTACTTTCTCCTTGCACAAGAAAGCTCCATTTGTGAAGCAAGTTGGTGATTTCTTGAACATTTTCAAATTCCAAGAGGTTATTCATGTTCCTCATCATCTTTAAGCTATTGTTTCTTCAATTCATTTCTTGTTTTAAAGCTTATTTCATGATGATTCATATTAGTGTTCTTAACTTTGATAAATCATAGAAAATCATAGAAAAATCCTAAAAATGTGAAACCAATTTCTATGTTCCTATTATTATCACCTCTATCATAATCCAAGAGTATGTTGAAAACCAAAATTTCCTCCCTTAATTTCTCATCAAGGCCGAACCTACGGGAAAAAATGGGTGGAAGAGTTTTTGTTCAAATGTTAGAAATGATCTTGTATTTCATCCTTCTAGCATGTATTCATCTTGAATCCAAGTTGGTTCATCAAACAAAGATCCCTAACTTCATGTACTCATTAAAGCCGAATCTAGGATTTTAGAAGTTTGGAATTTTTTAATTCAAACTTTGTTGATTAATCCTTAATCTAATGTCTTAAGTACTTAGGATCATTAATCCAATGACTTAGGCAATTTTAGAAATTTTTAGCCACTAAACCCTATGGAGGCCGTGACCTATCATAGAGAATTAAGAGATTTTAATTGTTTGATGAGTAATTATTTGATTGAGATTAATGAAGGTTTAGTGAATTGATTGTGCACGTGTGATCGAACATCCGACAAAGTTCATTTAATTCATAGAGAAATCTTCGAGAGGTAAGAGGGATTACTTGAGGGCTATATTCGATGGCTATATGTTATCCTGTGATTGTCTGCAATTATTTGTCTGTTGGTATTTATTTAAGTTAATTTAAGTTATGTTATTTTTATCTGTGTTGGTTTACTTGTATTTAATTGTTTATCTGCAATTATATTATAATGTATTGTGATGCATGATCTGCCTGGGAATATTTCTGTGATATTGTTGTTGGTTGTTGTTTGAGAAGCCTAACAGTGGTCAGTGCCCAATTCAATTAATTGGATAAAAGCTTTAAGAAGCTTTATAAATTATATTCAATATTCTAACGGTAAAATGTTGGAATATAATATTAATTAAAAATTTTATTTGGGAAAAATAAGGAATTTTTGGAAATATCATTATTTTAATGATTTATCGCTGTAAGAGTGAACTATGAGTCACAGTGAGGGCGTAACCGTGAAATTATTTTTGTACTGCTAATTTTTACGTCAGAAATTCCGTAATATTATAAAAAGTTATTTTATGAACTTAATTGTTGAAAATAATTTAATTATGATTTTAGAAAATTATTTAAGTGGAAAAAGCTAAGTTTTGGCTTAAATGCCTTTAAAAATGATAATTGACGACAATTTGGAAAAGTGTTGATGGCAAGTGTTTTTGAAACGGCAGTACGTATTTTAAGCAAGTTTAAACCTCAAGTGACTCTCTTTTCTGAAAATCAAGATTTGGTAACCAACGATTTTATTAAAGAATTTCCCATTTAAAACGATTTTCCAAAATCAAGTTTAACTCAATTGTGTTAAAAGTGGTGTTGGACTTAGTAACCGAGACGTCGGGGTACTATGGGGTCCTTTGGACTTTGAGGTCTTGTAGACTTGGTGTCTACTGTATACGTGGTGTATACTGTTTAAATATTTAAGATGTTTTCTATTACCACGAACCCATGACTGGTGCATCGGTCTAGAGGTGTCGTGATTGAGCACTCGGACTTTGAGGTTCCGTGTTATTAATGAAAGTTTTAAAGATGTTTAAAACTATGTTAGTCGTAAGCCATTTTGAGCTTCGACAAAGAAAGATTGAACACAAAGAAAAATGTTAAGATCAAAGTGTTTTGCATGCATTTGGCAGACGTACCCACGGTTCTATGTGTGATTACCTTGCTGTGTCAGGTATTTCATGCTACGATTTTCTTCATTGTGCCACAGTTTGGACAATGAAACCCCAGTTACGTTTTTATCACTATGCCTCGGTGTTAGACAGTGTGCAATGGGTTTTGGCTGGGTGCCTTTTTGCCTTGTATGGCAATCGAGCCTGATCAACTCACCACGTGTTGGGATATCTCATGAGATTTAGTACGAATTTAGATGATGTATATGAAGTGTTCATGCATAGTTTTTCACATGATGATGTTTGGGGTGTGAAACCCATTGATAAACTTTTTGCTTATGAATGCTTATGTTGGTATATGTGTATGTGTTTTATGTGGTGTCGAGCATGTAGTTGTCGAGTAAAATCCATTTTTTGGTTTCTCACTCTTGCATGTTTTATTCATGGTTTCTCTACTTGTGCATATATATTTACATCTGAGATTAGATGGACCCCAATTTGCCTCTGGCTCATTTGAGTCTATGTTCGGTAACGGTTGATCACGCATATCACGGTGGTGCTTGGGAGATTAACCCAGGGGCACTAAGCGCCACTATTCGGGCCCTGGTCGAGAAGTCACTGGAACAATAACTGTGGGACCACAACGGAGGACGCGTGTCGTAGAGACTATCGAGGTACCTCTACCTCCAGTTTGGTTGTATCTACAGTACTTGTCTGAGCATGGGTTGCTTGATTCCACCTCAGTCGATTCCGCCTCTTCAGGTAGCAGTACCAGCAGCACCTCCTACTGTAGGTGGGGCTGATCATCATGATCTCCCCAATGGTTTTCATTAGCTTGACCAGCTATAGGTATAGCTCTGGGGTAGCGAGTCTTGTCAGTTTTTGATCTGGCTACTGAGAGCCAGGAGTTTTTGTATGGTTCTAGACTGCTCATTACTTTATATGTATATTTTTTTGTACTTAGTTTGATGGAGAATGACCTATACTTATGAGGGCTCTTTTGTGATCTCCTATTAGTTGTTTAGTGTGTAATTAACTAATGATGCATATATATATATATATATATATATATATATATATATATATATATATATATATATATACGTTTGTTTACGTTTACGATGGTTAGATGTTTTTTAAAAAAAAATTCAGCACTATTTTCGTGATAAGTCGTTTAATTTAACGTTTATTTTCCGAAAGTAACCAACAATTAATAATTTAATTTTCTGTATTTGGGTAACTATGTGATGATCCTAAGAGGGGTGTCGCATCATACAATCCATCGAAAAAGATTGCATCGCTCCCGAATTTAAAAGTTCAGTTAAAGGATTACCAGCGATGTCAAAACTACCTTATATGAGATCGTCAGAATTTGAAGCTTCGGCACCACTCATGGTATAAACTCTTCCCTTTGCCGTCGGTCTATCAGTTTTTGAATTGTTGGCAGCAAACTCGGACTTTGTTGCAGGACATTCTCTGACAATGTCTCAATCTTCCCACATTTAAAACATAGTGTACCCTTAGTTAGATTCAATGACTTAAAGATTTTGATATATGACAAATACAACTTAATGTGTATGCAAGTGTTTAGTGTAAAATTGTAAAGACAGGTATCAAGCAATATTCAACAAGTTCAGTGAGCAATCAAAGGAGAATATTCAAGGAAGAACTTGGAGGAATCAAAGAGCAAGGACAAAGATCAAGGAATCATCAAGACAAGAGCTTAAACGAAGAAATTAGTGTTAAGTCTTAGATGATTTGTAAGAGATGAAATCTCTTATTCACAAATAAATCAATTAAGAAAGATGCATGAAGAAAATCATTTTTCATAACCTGCATTAAAAGGAATAAGTTTTCGTTAATGAAAATGATTTTTGGAAATAATAATAGAAGCACTCGTCCAACACTGGAATAATATAAGCGCTCGTCCAACACTGGGAATAATAGAAGCGCTCCTCCAACAGTGGTAAAAGTTGGCATCCAAGAAAGTGGCAGAAGCTCATGTCTACTAAAATGACAAGCTCACGTCTACTAAAGTGACAAAAGAACACGTCTACTAAAATGACACAAGCGCACGTCTACTAAAGTAAAAGAAGTGCTCGTACACTAAAGTGATACAAGCGCTCGTCTACTAAAGTAATACAAGCGCTCGTCTACTAGTTGGAGCACGTCCAATTACTTTATGTTAGTACTCCCGTCTGCTGACGTGGCAAATGGACGTGGCTATTTTTTTTTTTAAGATGAACGCGGCTATTTTTCCAAATGGATTCGTTATTTTATGGATGCGAATTCTATAAGAACTATCAGAATCTTATCTCAAGAACGAGAATCAAGAAAACAGATTCTGTTAAATCAGAACCAAATCTGTTTTAATTGATCCCAACGACTATAACTTGTTTTCTGTATAATGAGGGATCAAAGGAACACTTTAAGAAGAATTATAACGAATAACAAAAGAATTATAACGATACACATATCATTCATCATCTTCGTTGAGCTTACTGTGAAAAGAGTGTTTCAATACTCATAAGTGCTTCAATTTGTTTTATCTGACTATTGAGAGTTAGGAATCAACTTTTGTTTTTACTTTTAGATTGTAAAGAGAGAGGGAGTCTCTCTGAGTGATTAGGGTGAGGTATCCCTAAGGAAGAACATTGAGGCTCTTCACAAGAGTGTGGTATCTCGAGGTGAAGGAGTGCTCCATGGTGTAAAGGTTTTTCAAGCTACCTGGCAAAGCTTGTGTGTTAGTGTGTGAAATCCCACAGGTGGAGTGGGGATTGGATATATGTCACAGTGGTGGTGACTGAACCAGGATAAATCTGGTTTTGTAGTATCTCTAAACTCAGACTCTTTAATTTCTGTTTATGATGAAGAACCTGTGATTTTGATGTTTAAAGTTCAAATATAATTTATGTTCTTGATCTGTATAAACTATATTTTGTTATTACTAAGTTATTGAACCTGAACCTATTCGTTATTAATCTTTCTTATCCTCATCACCTTCTATTCAAGATTTTGTAAAAACCCTTCATCGATTTTATAAAAGATCCTGAGAACACAAATCCGCAACTCTGATTTATAAAGCTTTGTGAAAAAGTATTAAGAAGGAAATATTTTCTTCAAAAACTCAATTCACCCCCCCCGGCAGTCGTTGAAGCCAAAACAACACCCTTCAGCCTACAATCTTCAGTAACATGATTTGACTGTGCACACTTGCGGCATCGTTGAACTGTGCCTTGACTCTGATTATTTCCTGGAGATCGGAAATAGGGCTTCCTCTGAGCTTGTTCCTCTTTTTGATTCTGATGTTGATTCTTATATCGAGATTGTCCTCCAGTATTACCCCGACTGTGCTTCCTTTATTCATCTGGTCCACCTTCCAACACTTTTCAACCAAGGCTTGGAAATTGTGAATTTCCAATGGCAACACGGACTCCTTGATTTCAAACCTTAAGCCTCCCTCAAACTTCTCACATTTCTAACCCTTATTCAGTTGAGCTTGAAAGAAACGGAAATACTTGGCGAGTGATTCAAACTTCGCTGCATATTCCCCAACAAACAGTTCCTTCTGTTTCAAACATAGAAACTCTTGTTCTTTCTCAACTCTGGCACTCTGAGGAAAATACTTGTCCAGAAGCATGTTTCGAAACACATTCCAAGTAATTTCCTGATTTTCCGCCTCTAGCAGTTGTTTAGTGCCCTTCCACCAGTATTCAGCATCTCCAAAGAGCAGAAAAGTAGCATAAGGAACTTTCACTCCTTCAAGGCTGTGAATCAGCTCAAAAAGATTCTCCAGTTCTTGGATCTACAAATCATCCTTCTCAGGATCACCATCCTCATGAAACTGTGGCGGATTTTGACGTTGAAAAGTAGTCAAATTTCGGCCCTTAGTAGCTTGCTCAGCTCGAATTTGTTCTTGTTGGTTCTGGGCAGCCATAGTAGCTGTCTGTAGTGCGATAACAGCTGCACCATTCTCCGAAGTTTGTGCTGCTTGATCCATTCCACCAGCACCATCATAGTTTTCTCCTATATTACCATGGTCGCCAACACGACCGCCTCTACGACCCCTTCTACTTCCACGTCCAACTTCTGGTTCCATAACTGACCTACAAGACATAATCAGTCAGTCTGCAATCAGAAACTGAAACGTATACTTACATGTTTAAAACATATTACTATTAAGAAGTAATTCAATCAATGTACCTTCTACTATCCATGGGTTCTCACAAGGTCTTGACCAAATTATTACCCATCAAAACACACCTACTTGTGTGCCAACATACATTATTTCGATAAGGAAACAATTCAAACAAGATCCAACCAGAGATAGCACAACAAATACATAACAGACTTGTTCCCCAAGGTTCCCGAAAGACTTGACCAGCTGTGATACCACTTGTAACACCCCCTTGGGCATTACCTTGTGAACACGTGCATATATAACATTAAAAGGAATTTTCTGGTTTCTTTCGAAAAATAAGGCTTATAATTTTGTACAAGTCCGAAAATGGGGGTAAAATTTTTTATTCGACGGAACACTTTGAAAGTTTGCCACACATATTACAACGGTAACATTATATAATACTCACTAACACATAGAAATCTATTATATTCAAAATTAAATCTTTCACAGTGTACAGGTTTTTCAAAGTATTTCATGATTCCCAACTGAACACATAAAAGGTCTCAAGACTATATTTACCGACTTTCTGACAACACACACCCCACAAGAAAATCCTAAGCTCGTCACTCTAGACAACATCCAGTGGAAAGACCTTCATGGTCCTTACCACTATCACCAACCTCTTCAAGAATCGGGACTAAGCTCCTCGAGTAAACGGGAAATCCTTCGCATCATCTGCTCTCAAGTACCAAGGTACAACAGCAACACCAGAAAAACAAATATACCGCAAGGGTGAGATACTAATATATGAGTTTTGATAAGACAACCACATGGCGACACACAAACAACATATACCAGGTATTCACAACATCCAAAAATTATCCAAAAAGCAGAATAATCCTATCAACAGGGTTTCATACCCGACAGTCATAGTCATTTTATAAAATTACATGAAACTTCCACATCCATCACCTAACTTTAATATTCATTTTTCTTACTTTTCTCTTTTATTCATTCTTTCTTTGTCGAGGCTTATAGCTCACGACTATTCTTACTTAAACATTGAGTTCATTCATTCTCACCACCGGACACGAAATCAAAATGTGCCAACTGGGACTTTAACCCACGACACTCAAAATAGATATTCAACTATGTGACTTGGGACTTGATAAGCCTCTGGCTCATTTAGTTTTATGGCTAGTATGACCAGGGTTTTGTGCAAATTATATCCTATTTTCACCCAAATTAGATTAGATTGTCCTCAAGCAAGGTTTTGAGTCTATAAAGTAGTTTTAGGTTAATTTAGCCTGTTTTGAGTCAAATAATACACTTATAGCTGTGTCTTTGTTTTCAGGTTAAGTTGGAAGTCAAGAGAATAAAGAAACAGGGGATTCGCCTCGCGAACAGCTCTTCGCCTCGCGACCCCGAAGGCTGACTGTTCCAAGAAAATGCAAGGTCTCTGGTTCGCCCCGCGAATAATATTTCGCCCCGCGAGTCACCCAGCCCTGAAAGTCAGAGACGATCACGGCTTGCCCGTGTTGAAGGTCACGGCTGTGGCAGTTTTGAAGTTGAAGAGTCTCGCCTCGCGAGCATACGTTCGCCTCGCGAGCCTGGAAGTCAGAAAGCATCACGGTTGGCCCCTGATATTCATAACGGGCGTAATAAGAATACTCTTCAGTTCCTGGCCTCGCGAAGGTGTGTTCGCCTCGCGAGAATACCAAAGGTTGCAGACTGTTCACAAGAGTCGCGTCGCAAGAGAGGCTTCGCCTCGCGAGATGGCAAAAATTCCTGAATGTTATAAATAGCTGTCTGGGCAGATTATGAACAACTTTTGTTTCTCCATAGTTTTACATATTTTGTGTTTTTTCATTATTGTCATGGAGAACTAATTTCTTAGATTAATCTACTGTATGAGAATTCCATATACTTGAGGTTTTGTAATTTCTATTTTAATTGCTTTTCCCTTTTCAATACCATATTATACATTTTTGTTTGTTATTTCAGGAGTGTGTAGTGTTGTATTGATTCGTTTCAGTGATGTTATGTTCCTATACTAAATCGCGTTTGTTATTTTGCGTGTGTTCATTCATGTTCGTTAGTTCATGAGGGTTTAACCCCGTTTGTTATTTCGGGAATAGGAACATATATCCGTAGTAGCGATTGCGTTGTTAATTGTTGCTACAACTGAAAGGGGATTAGAATCTGCTTAGGGCTTGGGATTACATGAACCAATGATAGTGGGAATTCGAGAACAGTAGATTAATCGTTGTTTGTCATTTGATAATCTCTTTGAACTGCCTTGTTTTTTTTCTTGCTCTGTTTTCATTGTCTTATTTTCTTTGATTGCATCCAAACAAACCCCCCCCCCCCCCCCCCCCCCCAAAAAACTGATTTTTGGTGAAAAATAACACTTTAAGAGTCCTTATGAGATGACATCCGAGTTGTCGCCCTAACTACAGTTTTAAACCCGCTCGTTCTTTTTGGCGCGTGCGCGACAGCGCGACCAAAAATTGGCGCCGTTGCGGGGGACTCTGATTTGTTATTTTTTCGCATTTTTTTTTATTTTCTTCTCTTCCTTTTATTTTTCTGTTTTTGTTTTGAATTGGTCTGGCTACTAGGTCGAATTGCCCTGAGTTGTGTGATTTTGATATGGAAATTGAAAGAACACTGCACACACTCCGTAGAGAATTTCGGGCTAGCACTAGTAGTGATTCTAATTCCAAAACTGTTTTTGAAAACATGGGAGATCAAAGGACATTAAGACTGCCACGCCCCGATGTAAATTACAATGGATTGTGTATTTCATATCCTGGTGCTGATACTCCTTTTGAACTAAAATCTGGTTTCATTCACTTGTTGCCAAAGTTTAATGGTCTTGCAGGTGAGGATCCACATAAGCACTTAAAGGAATTCCAAGTTGTCTGCTCCACAACCTCGAGATCAGAGGGAGTCACTGAGGATAGCATCAAGTTGAAGGCTTTTCCATTCTCACTCCAGGGAGCTGCAAAGGATTGACCGTTGTATCTTGAGCCTAACTCTATCACCACTTGGAATGATTTGAAGAGGGTTTTCCTAGAAAGATATTTTCCTGCTTCAAGAGCTGCGTCGATAAGGAAAGAAATATGTGGCATCAGGCAAGGGAATGAGTCGTTAGCTGAATATTGGGAGAGGTTCAAGTATTTGGTATCCAGCTGCCCTCAGCATCAGATTTCTGAACAGCTTCTCATCCAGTACTTTTATAAAGGATTACTGCCAATGGACAGGAATCTTTTGGATGCTGCTAGTGGGGGAGCGCTTGTTGATAAGACCCCAGCTGCTGCCAAGCAACTCATTGAGAATATGTCACTGAATTCCCAGCAGTTTACTACCAGAAGAAATTCAGTTGAGACAAGAGGTGTGCATGAGGTCCATAGTTCATCTTCCAACCAGACCGCCCTTGAGAATAGATTGGATGAGCTCACTTCTTTTGTAAGGCAATTGGTAGTAGACAAGGTTCAGCCTGCAAAGTTATGTAGCATGTGCAACTCTCCTGAGCACCCATATGATGCATGCCCTATCCAGAGAGAAGAATTTGTCAGTGAAGTGTCTCAAGCTTATGTAGTAAATCCATATAATCAAGGAAACAGTCAGAATCGGTACAGCACTCCAGACCTCTCTACCAATAGGTACCATCCCAACTGGAGGAATCATCCTAATTTGCGTTATGGGAACTCATCCCAACAACAACCGATGGCAGCACCTCAGAATCCTCCTCCAGTGACCACTTCAGCACCTTCTGGACCTTCATTAGAGGATATGCTCAAACAAATGGCTGCACAAATGGCTGCACAAAATCTCCAGTTCTAGCAGCAAATGGGATAGATTCAGACCTCACAGACACAGTTTCAGCAGCAAACAAGTGCTAGCATTCAAGATTTGAGGACACAGATTGGACAGCTTGCCACAGACATGAATAACATACAGCAAGGTCAAGGGACAACCCAGCTGCCGGCACAACCAGTGATAAATCCTAATGCCTCCAATCCTAATGTGAGTACCATATCTCCGAGATCTGGAAAAGTTGTTGAGGCCACCTCTGAAAAAGATGAAGCAACTGTTGAGGTAACTCCTGAGCCTATTGTTGAAGTTGAGGTTGAGAAAGTGTACAGACCACCAATCCCATTCCCACACATATTACAGAAAAATAAGAAGATTGGTGGTGAAGACAAGGAGAAGGAAATTCTTGATGTTTTCAGAAAGGTAGCTGTTAATATTCCACTGTTGGATGTGATCAAGCAGGTGCCCAAGTATGCCAAATTTCTGAAGGATCTGTGCACCAACAAGAGGAAGATGAAGAATAATGAGAGGGTTGATTTGGGAAGAAATGTCTCAGCTCTTATCCAGTCTAGGCCTGCACTAGAAAGAGTTGCTGTTATAGCCCCTACTCAGGCATTACCACAGAAGTGCAAGGATCCAGGCACTTTCACTATTCCATGCACTATTGGGGACAGGAAGTTTGAAAACTGCATGCTGGACTTGGGAGCATCCATAAATGTCATGCCTACCTCCATATTTAACAACCTTGATCTTGGGCCTTTGCAGTATACAGGTCTTACCATCCAGTTGGCTAACAGGACCAGTGCCCGACCCATGGGGATGATAGAAGATGTGCTAGTGCAAGTTGATGATTTGATCTTCCCTGCTGACTTCTACATCCTAGACATGGCAGGAGAGACTCATTCCAGTAGATCACCAATAATCTTGGGCAGACCATTCATGAAGACAGCCAAGACTAAGATTGATGTGGATGATGGGACCATGTCTATGAAGTTTGGTGATATTGTGGCCAAGTTTAATATCTTTGATGCTATGAAACACCCACTGGAGGAGCACTCTGTTTTCCACTTAGAGTTACTTTCTGAGCTTATTGAGGATACCCATGAGGACTTTATTTCAGATTTTCCATTTATTTCTGGTTTTGATGATGTATATACTTGTACTAACTGTACTGACACTAACCCATGTGCTGTTTGTTCTGAGTTTCTGGATTCAACTTTGCAGGGTGATAGTGATAGTGAAAGTGAAGTCATGCCTTTCGCAGAAGTCCGTGGTATCATGGCTACTCCCAATGTACCATCCATTGAGCAGCCGCCCTCCCTAGAGCTCAAACCACTTCCTGGGAACCTGAAGTATGCCTACCTGGAGACAGATGAAAAACTTCCAGTCATCATTTCTTCTAGCCTTGACTCTGACCAGGAAGCAAAACTATTGGAGGTTCTGAAGAAGCACAAGAAGGCTATTGGGTGGACATTGGCTGATATTCCAGGAATTAGCCCCTCCAGATGCATGCACAGAATTCTATTGGAGGATGGGGCTAAGCCAGTTAGACAGGCCCAAAGGCGACTTAATCCACTGATTTTGGATGTGGTGAAGAAAGAGGTGACTAAGCTTCTACAGGCAGGTATTATATACCCCATCTCTGATAGTACTTGGGTAAGTCCGGTGCAAGTTGTACCAAAGAAGTCCGGTCTAACAAAGAGTTAGGAATGATAATAATGAGCTTGTACCTACTAGAGTCCGAA
Organism: Sophora flavescens; assembly: GCA_030762895.1. Taxonomy (NCBI): domain Eukaryota; kingdom Viridiplantae; phylum Streptophyta; class Magnoliopsida; order Fabales; family Fabaceae; genus Sophora; species Sophora flavescens. Next base: position 265,036,033 of record CM061063.1, on the reverse strand, counting down.
TAGCCAAGCGAGTCTGTATAGATTATAGGAAGTTGAACCAGGCCACCAGAAAGGATCACTTTCCTTTGCCCTTCATAGATCAAATGCTAGATCGGCTGGCCGGTAAATCCCATTATTGCTTTCTTGATGGCTTTTCCGGGTATTTCCAGATCCATATTGCCCCTGAGGATCAGGAAAAGACCACTTTCACGTGCCCCTTCAGTACGTTTGCCTATAGGAGGATGCCATTTGGCCTTTGTAATGCTCCTGGCACCTTTCAAAGATGCATTCTTAGCATTTTCTGAGTTTATTGAAAATTGCATAGAGGTGTTCATAGATGACTTCACTGTATATGGCTCCTCATTTGATGCATGTCTGCATAGTCTGAGTCTAGTTTTAGAAAGATGCATTGAGACTGATTTGATTTTGAACTATGAGAAATGTCACTTTATGGTAGAACAGGGGATAGTTTTGGGTCATGTAATTTCTAAAGAAGGCATTTCAGTAGATCCTGCAAAAATTGATGTGATTTCTTCATTGCCTTACCCATCTTGCGTACGCGAGATCCGTTCTTTTCTTGGACATGCAGGTTTCTACAGGCGCTTTATAAAGGACTTCAGCAAGATAACTCTGCCATTGTCAAACCTCTTTGAAGAATGATGCCCCTGTTTCATTTTGATGACCATTGCAAGGAGTCATTTGACTATCTCGAAAAAAGCATTGACATCTACCCCCATCATCCAGCATTTGTGACTGGACACTCCCTTTGAACTAATGTGTGATGCTTCCAATTTTCTTTGTGGGGAGCGTTAAAGCGACAAAGGGTGGGCAAGGCTGCCCATGTAATTCATTATGCTTCTAGGACATTAGATACTGCACAGTCAAATTACACCACCACTGAGAAAGAACTGCTAGCTGTTGTATTTGCACTTGATAAGTTTAGGTCATATTTGCTAGGTTCTAGGGTTATTGTTTTCACTGACCATGCAAACGAAATATCTGTTAAAGAAACCAGAAGCTAAGCCAAGACTGATCCGGTGGATGCTTTTGCTCCAAGAATTCAATGTGGAGATCAAAGACAAGAGTGGAGCTGAAAATTTGGTAGCCGATCACTTGAGCCGAATAGCTAGGGATGAGGATCCTTCTCCCATCCAAGATGACTTCCCTGATGAGAGGCTTCTACATTTGTATGGGGTGACCCCCTGGTTTGCTGACATAGTTAACTTTCTGGTTGCTGGTGTTGTTCCTGCAGGTACAAGTAGATCCAAGTTCCACAAGCTCAAAAGCGATGCAAAGTACTATGTGTGGGATGATCCCTACCTTTGGAAGTTTTGCAGTGATCAGGTGATTCGGAGGTGTGTCCCCGATCATGAGACAGAGTCCATTTTGCACTTCTCACATGCCTCTCCAGTTGGAGGACATTTTGGACCACAGAGGACAGCAAGAAAAGTCCTGGATTCTGGGTTCTACTGGCCCACAATTTTTAGAGATTCCTATGAGGTGTACAGAAATTGCAAAGAATGTCAAACAACAGGCCCTGCCATCACTCGTAGGAGTGAGATGCCTCGCAGAGCCCATGCTCTTTTGTGAGGTTTTTGATGTGTGGGGGATGGATTTCATGGGTCCTTTCCCCCCTTCTTTTGGTTTTGTATATATTCTTTTGGCTGTAGATTATGTTTCAAAGTGGGTGGAAGCAATCCCCACTAGGACTAACGATGCTAAAGTTGTATCCAAATTTGTTAGGTCCAACATTTTTTGCAGGTTTGGCATACCTAAGGCCATCATCAGTGACCAGGGCACACACTTCTGCAACAGAACCATGGAAGCCTTACTCAAGAAGTATGGGGTTGTACATAGAGTTTCCACTGCTTACCATCCCCAGACCAATGGCCAGGCTGAAATATCAAACAGGGAGATCAAGCAAATTCTAGAGAAGATGGTGCAGCCGAATAGAAAAGAATGGAGCCGCCGTCTGGAAGACGCACTGTGGGCTCAGAGGACTGCTTTCAAGACACCTATAGGAATGTCCCCCTTCAGGCTTGCATTTGGTAAGGCATGTCACCTCCCGGTGGAAGTTGAGCACCGTGCATACTGGGCAGTCAAGTGCTGTAACTTGGACATGAAGGAAGCCGGTGTTGAAAGAAAACTGCAGTTGCAGCAACTTGAGGAGCTTAGGCTAGAAGCCTATGAAAGCTCCAAGATTTATAAAGAGAAAACAAAACAATTTCATGAGAGGATGATTGTTAGAAAAGAATTTTTTGTGGGCCAGCTAGTCTTATTGTTTAACTCCCGCCTGAAATTGATGGCTGGGAAACTTAGGTCCAAATGGGATGGCCCCTTTGTTGTGACTAACGTGTTTCCTTATGGTGCAGTAGAGATTACACGTGCAGGTACCCACAAGCCCTTCAAGGTTAACGGGCAGAGGCTGAAGCCATTCCATGGTGTGGATGCTGGTGTTCCTGTGGATACTCATGTTGAGGAGCTCTCCTTGGATGCTCCCACCTACGCTGATACTTGATCAGGGAGTTTCCTTTCCTTTCCCTCACTCTGATTTTATTGTTATGTTGTTTCATTGGGGACAATGCACGTTTTAAGTGTGGGGGAGGGAACTAGTTGTAGTTTTTGTTTTGTTTTGTTTTTTTTACTTCTTTCCTTTTCTTTGAATAAAGCTCCTGAATAATTTGAGAAGCTCAGGAATTGTGTTGAGTCTTGTGTTGGCAAGTTTATTGGATTTTGATTGATTTTGCACAGATTGATTGCATGATTTATGTGATGATTCTCCCTAGGATTTGAAATTTTTTTGAAAAATGATCCCCATGTGATTGAAAACTGAACTTTGAGATTTTGTTATGATGGCATGATTTATGATAAGTTTGGGGTGAAGGGAAGCACACACTAGGGATAGAATCTCTGTCAAACAATTTGCATGAATGTCCAGGTAAGTTTTGAGCCTCCAACATGTGTTAAACTGTGTGAGAATCACTTTTTAAGTTGCACTTTCCTGAAGTTGCTTGAATCTCTTTATGGTTTGCATGATTATGTGTTTGCTTCTGATGATTTAGGCATTTTCTTTGTAAATAGCTACTTAGCCTAAAATAACCATCCCTAATGCATGTTCCTTAGTTAGCCCCATTGAGCCTGATTAGCCTATTAATTCTTGTTAACCTTATGTTATAAGCTAAAATCTGGAAAACCATGTTAACCCGATCTTAGGATTAGGAGAGCATGGAATCTTAGAAAGAAAAAAGGTGCAAGAAACTAAGTTTGGGGTGGCTGCAAGGTGTAATATGTTGTTGGGATGGAGAGAAAAAAAATACAATAAAAAGGTTGGAGCCAAAGGCTTATAAAAAAAAAAAAGAAAAGAGAAAAGTGTAAAAATGTTGAAAATAAAAGTATTAGAAAAAAAAGAGGTTGTAGTCACCCAAGGCATAAAGAAAAATGAGAAAAGGAACTTGAGTGAAATTTCAATGTTATGAAGTGTTTCATGCTCTCTTAGTTCCTAGGGACTTCAGCCCAGTACCTTTGTATATCCTACCCTTAGCCAGGCCCCATTACAACCCATAAAAGACCTTCTGATGTTGCTTGCATGTTTTCTGTGGGAATCATTTGGAGATGAAAATCAAATTTATGGGAAGTGCTCTTAAAAGTGAAACTGAGAGAAATGTTGATAGCCTGACACAAACTGAGTGATTGAGTGAACAATAATTGCCCTTGTGAGGAAGGCAGTTGTTTGAATTTGGTGATCTCCCTCTTGTGTGTAACTTAGATCCCTTGCTTAGATTCTGATTGCCTGAATGATGAAATTCTCAATTGTTTGGAATGAATGAATGTGGGGATTGCTTTGTTTGAAAGGGGGGACATTGAGGAAACTATTTTGATGTATTGCTTGAATTTGTGCAAGGTTGATTGAATCTTTTAAGCTTGCCAAGTCTTGAGTCTTTTTGATTTTTGAGTTTTAGTTTGCTTGGGGACAAGCAAAGTTTAAGTTCGGGGTATTTTGATAAGCCTCTGGCTCATTTAGTTTTATGGCTAGTATGACCAGGGTTTTGTGCAAATTATATCCTATTTTCACCCAAATTAGATTAGATTGTCCTCAAGCAAGGTTTTGAGTCTATAAAGTAGTTTTAGGTTAATTTAGCCTGTTTTGAGTCAAATAATACACTTATAGCTGTGTCTTTGTTTTCAGGTTAAGTTGGAAGTCAAGAGAATAAAGAAACAGGGGATTCGCCTCGCGAACGGCTCTTCGCCTCGCGACCCCGAAGGCTGACTGTTCCAAGAAAATGCAAGGTCTCTGGTTCGCCCCACGAATAATATTTCGCCCCGCGAGTCACCCAGCCCTGAAAGTCAGAGACGATCACGGCATGCCCATGTTGAAGGTCACGGCTGTGGCAGTTTTGAAGTTGAAGAGTCTCGCCTCGCGAGCATATGTTCGCCTCGCGAGCCTGGAAGTCAGAAAGCATCACGGTTGGCCCTTGATATTCATAACGGGCATAATAAGAAGACTCTTCAGTTCCTCGCCTCGCGAAGGTGTGTTCGCCTCGCAAGAATACCAAAGGTTGCAGACTGTTCACAAGAGTCGCGTCGCGAGAGAGGCTTCGCCTCGCAAGATGGCAAAAATTCCTGAATGTTATAAGTAGCTGTCTGGGCAGATTATGAACAACTTTTGTTTCCCCATAGTTTTACATATTTTTTGTTTTTTCGTTATTGTCATGGAGAACTAATTTCTTTGATTAATCTACTGTATGAGAATTCCATATACTTGAGGTTTTGTAATTTCTATTTTAATTGCTTTTCCCTTTTCAATACCATATTATACATTTCTGTTTGTTATTTCAGGAGTGTGTAGTGTTGTATTGATTCGTTTCAGTGATGTTATGTTCCTATACTAAATCGCGTTTGTTATTTCGCGTGTGTTCATTCATGTTCGTTAGTTCATGAGGGCTTAACCCCGTTTGTTATTTCGGGAATAGGAACATATATCCGTAGTAGCGATTGCATTGTTAATTGTTGCTACAACTGAAAGGGGATTAGAATCTGCTTAGGGCTTGTGATTACATGAACCAATGATAGTGGGAATTCGAGAACAGTAGATTAATCGTTGTTTGTCATTTGATAATCTCTTTGAACTGCCTTGTTTTTTTTCTTGCTCTGTTTTCATTGTCTTATTTTCTTTGATTGCATCCAAACAACCCCCCCCCCCCCCCCCCCCCCAAAACTGATTTTTGCTGAAAAATAACACTTTAAGAGTCCTTGTGAGACGACATCCGAGTTGTCGCCCTAACTACAGTTTTAAACCCGCTCGTTCTTTTTGGCGCGTGCGCGACAGCACGACCAGGACTCTAACCCCCGATACACAAAACAGAGATCCCACGACACACAACAGATATTCATCTGTGTGACTTGGGACTCTAACCCCCGACAAAATAGATATTCAATCTAATTTAACATCAAAATAATTAAACAATCAGCAAGAAATCATGATATGAAAATTGCATGATATAACATTTGTGTAAGTAGTCTTATTGACCAAATAATTGCACGATATAGAAATCTCTAAATCTCTGAGATGGCTATAGCTTTTTATCATAATTCATGTTTTAACAGAAGATAAATGCATCGTATGAACATTTCTTCAATTACCCTGACATCAAGCAAATCATTTTAAGTTTTATCATGCTTGACCTCCCTATCACATCATTTCTATAATTTTTTCATTTAAAGTTCTCATTTAACCCGGACCCTTTGGTGGATTCTCATGTTCTTAAGCCAGCAGATGCTCGGCTTTTACTGGAACAGGACCCTGACGCGAGCATGGGAGTCGCGGCTACTTATGCTCTCCAAATCTCCTTCATTACCCGTTTTTGGAGGCACGAGCTTTCTAATAATACGAAGAAGATGAAAAGCATGAGGGTTGAAGCTGCCCGAGTTTTGTGCACTAAGGATGAGCTTGAGAAAACTCTATACAAGTGCGAAGAGCAAGCTCGATTGATTGGGCAACTGAAAGGCATGGGAATCTCAACAAAGTATGACCGAGCCCATGTTGCATTGCCCCGTATTGCATCAATTTCGAAGCCTGCTCTACGGCTATATAATTATGGCTAATCAAGGCCCTAGCTGGTGTAGCGCGTATTTTGACGCCTCGGCAATCAAGGCCCTATATAATTAGGAAATATATTTTTTACTTTGGGCAATGCCCTTCAACACTTTTGTTTATGAATGCTAAAGACTTTATGCTTCGAGAATACTATCCCAACCTCTGCTTTTTTTTAACATATGATATTTAACCTAGCATTTGGATTTACTCGGTTAACTTTCCTAAGTTTTTACTCGCCTTTTATGCTTGGCGTTTAAATTTGGCTTGGTGAGCTTTTTGAGCTAGGCCCTTTAAACCTATCATAGTTAACCCTTTTAGGATTTTGTTTTCCTCTTTAGGTCTGCCTTTTCGACTTCAGCTCGATCAACCTTTCTAGGTTATTTGTTTACCTTTTTAGGTTCGGCATCTCGACTTTCGCTCGGTCGGCCATTTCGGCTCGGCATTTCGATTTTAGCTCGGTTAACCTTTTTAGGCTTTAGTTTTGCCTGTTTAGGGGTCCGGCATCTCGACTTTAGCTCGTTCGGCCATTTCAGCCCGGCATCTCGACTTTAGCTCGGTCGGCCATTTCGGCCCGACATTTCGATTTTAGCTGGGTCAACCATATAAGGCTTTAGTTTTGTTTGTTTAGGTCCGGCATCTCGATTTTAGCTTGGTCGGCCATTTCGACCCGGCATTTTGATTTTAGCTCGGTCAACCTTTTTAGGCTATTTTACCTTTTTAGGTTCTTTTTCCTTTTTCTCTTTTTAGAGCGTGGTGGTGCCATCATCCTGGAATTGGACTATAATATTGGTGGCGTGGTTTGGATGCGGTAGGGGTGCTGGAAGATGCACAAACCGCATTTGGTGGTATCAGCTCAACGTCATTCGTAGTGTGATAGGAAACACTCCTCCCTTGAAATGCATTGCTTTCATTCTCAAAAATTGATATTTTTTGCCTATCGCTAAGGCTTTATAGAAAAAATATGATACTATCAAGCAACAGAGTTGATCTCGTCATGGTGGTAAATCCTGGCAAGTGGCCTCATGGCGAAGTCTGAGCTTGTCAGCGTGATGAAGGAAAAGTTGCTCGTGGAAGTTGAAGATCGGGTGAAGGGCGTTGCATCTGTAATGGCGAACCTTCAATGAGGCCGATCCGTCATCGTCGAGTTCACCCAGGTCGAGCTGCTATTGTCAAGCTCTCTAAGGTCAATCTGTGGTGACCGACTGATCGAGCTCTCTGAGGTACCTTATTCTATTTTCCGAGGCCAAACTGTGGTGACCGAGCTTTCTAAGATACCTTCTTCTGTTCTCCGTCATCATCGTTCTCCATACTTCGAGGTCGGGAAACTGCATCACCCTCGTCGAAGCAGAGTTCCGAGTCACTTCGGGTCTGGGATGTGCTGTACATAGTGACGTCGACAAGTAGACACTGAAAACGTTAGTGTGAACCTTGGGTCTATATGTAGCTACCTCATGCACAACTTGGCATGTTACCGTCAAGACCGAACCACATTAATTCGTCACACTCATTCTTAGGGGAGCGACGCAAGCTTCTCAATGCATCAAAGCGGGACTCGTTGACTCGAGGGAGACTAAGATAACTCAATTGAGAATATTATCCCAGGCTCTGCCTCTTCTTTTTATTTTTTTATAAAAAGTAAAAATTAAATATATTTTTTTCAAATCATGTTCTACAGATCCAAGATAAACCATGATATATTCAGCAGTATTTGATTTTTAAATCAGTAAATCTACTGGAGTACGTGCAATATTCACGCTAACATTTAAGCTCTTTAAGTATATTTTCATTCTAGTAGCTTAAGTATTTTGCTAAACATGGCCTATTGTTTACTGGTTGTCACACATAGGCTCTGTCATCTAATTATGCATTAAGCAAGATAGGAGATAAAGAACAATATCACCTGGACCTTGAGATGCCATCTTTGGACACCAATGTAGGGGGAACTTTACTTTTATTTCCCTATGATCATCGAGTCTCGGTTTCCACTTACCTTTCCTCAAAGAATTAAGTTTTGTTGGCCATGTCAGTTCACCCTTCATGGAAATCTCCTGGTGAGATCTGATTGTAAAAACCATTTGTTGCCCAGGTTTGGAATCTGCCAAACACTCCTATAATTCCGGCTACACCATCCTGGAAAGTCTCTGGACTTTCAATAATGTAGGTAGTAATGGTAGAGATCATATCATAATCTCAACCAATCCAAAAAGAATCGTGATGGAGTTGACAAGCATTTTTGACTTTTTTCAAAATAAAATAATGATATGCATAAAAATAAGAATAGATAGAGATAAAGTCTTATCTCTTTTAATCGTAAGTTCCACGTATTCAGCCTTTCTGAAAGTTGCTTGCAACAATTTTATCCTTTGGTCTCATTCCTCCACCATTTTGTGGTTATGGACCCTGATTTTACATTTTTCAGGCCCTTCCTCCAACTTTTTGACTCCACGCGATCCTCCTAGTCTAATTTGATGACCTTTAGCGCCTCCTAGTTCCAGGATTTTGCCATTCATATATGCTGGGTAAAAATGACATGAATTCACCCATGAGTAAGAGACAATATGAAATAATCAATTCATATGCTCATTAGCATTTTCAAATGAGATATTCACTGGCATATGATAATAATTTAGTGCATAATATGCCAAATAATTAATTAAATAATGAATAAGGAGTAAGATGGAGAAATTATTTCTTCCTTGAATTTCTTCGAACGAGAACGCTATAGTTGATGGGCATTCATCCTCATATTGCTCATTTAATAACATCTATCGAATTGAACTCGCTCCATGTACCGTAGTAACCTCTTCCCTGTTTAGGACCTTTTCAACTGGGGTCAGACTTACGTACAGTACCCAAGGTACTGTGCATACGGTTTGTCAAAGAAACAGGCTAAAAAATTAATTTTAATGGTTTGTCCCTTAAATTTCGCGTGGCAGTTACCATATACCTCTAGTGCAGAAGCGTAGCAACAGTATGTAGAGTACTGTAGCTAAGTTTTTTTCTTTCTGAGGTTGAGAAATTTCATGATATCACCGGTTGGTCGAAAATCTTCTTCCACTGCATGATCGGTAATTTTTTTTAGTTAATCAACACCTAGGCTTGTCATCCTCCTCCTCAGATTTTTATGAGAATTGTTTAGAATATTCCTTTGAAGATGGCAATCATTGCCATATATGCTTCTAGGTGACAATGATACCAAATTGGTGGAGGCTATCATCGCCATATTTTTTGATTGGCTTATTAGTGCCTTCGTCATATGATGTTGTATGTGCAGTGATCAAGTTTAGAAGATGAATGCCTCAGGGTTCCTTGCCACCTTTTTATAATAAGCTCATGCCCTTTCATGAAGAGTAATGCCTTTTGAGTTCATGCTCTTTCATGAAGAGTCAAGGCTCCAACTTTTCCTATTTCTATTTTAACCCATCATAAAAATAGAAATAAGACTTTAGGTATCTACACATTATTTTTCATGACAATTATGTCCTTAGTCATAAACCGTATCTGAATTAGATCACTTTATTTTGGCTAATTAAAATAATGGCCCTAACACATTTAAATATTACATGTGTGACCCAAAATTTCTAACAATCTCCCATTGGTCACATATGTATCCTTATAAATGTACTAGACTTTATGAGCTCAAAATTTGCCATTATAAACCTTGGACATATCACTATCTCGTCCATTAGTTATATCAATATATACGACCAAAGCGGCTATCGTTATATCTATCATAACAAAACCCATCAATGACCACTAATATTAACACAACCAAATGACATAGATTATTCATGAAATGCGCAACATGAAAATCACATGAAGGAGATTTGTACATGTCGATTTTCAACTGGTCCTACTTTATTCTTTAATGAGATCAAAATAACCTCAGAGTGAAAACCAAACCGAAACTGTATTCTGTAGAAAATAATCATAAAATATATCTTCCATATAAAAGTTTCCAAATACAAACTCCCACTGGGCAAATGTATCATTTAGTGATACAACACCCATTGGAGCACTATGCTCGTGAAAGGCCTTGGGTGATAAACTTTAGTGAGCGGATCCGCAACCATGGAGTTTGTCCCAATATGCTTTATAGATATCTGTCACTCTGAACTCTTTCTACATCAATAAGGAACTTAATGTAATTGCTAACTTATGGTCACAAAATAACTGTAATGGTCTTTCAATAAATCTAAAATTCAAAACCCAGTGACAAAATTCTGCATCCATATTCCATAATTTGGATACCTTATAACCATAAATAAACATAACCTGATGTGGATTTTCAACTGTATTGGCATCCAACAAAATTAGAATCAGAATATCCAATGATCTCTAATTGATCTGATTTTCCTTATGTGAGCATATAGTTCTTTGTTCTCTAATGAATAAACCATAACCCGTTTGGCTACTTTCTAACAGTTTATTCCTGGATTGTTTAAGTATCTGTCTAATACTTAACAATGTACGCTATGCCCGGATGCATACAGACTTGAGCATACATTATATTTCCTACAGCTGACGCATATGAATCTCCTGCATCTCTTTAATCTTAAGATTTCTTTTGGGAACTGATTGAGACTAATTTGTCTCCCTTAGCGATCGAGTCATCACTTGATTGACAGTCTTTCATGCCAAACCATTTGAGCAATTTATTGATATAGCTCCTTTGTGACAATCCTAGAGTACTCCAAGATTGGGCTCAGTGTATCTGGATCCCTAATACAAAGGAGACGTTACCAAGATATTTCATCTCGAAATTATCAATAGAAATCTATTGGTTCCGTGCAACATGCCTATATCATTAGTCCCAAGTAGTATGTCATCAACATACAATAACAAGAAAATGTACTTACTCCCACTGAATCTGTGTTGCACACAAATACTAACAACATTCATCTCAAAACCGAATGAGAGAATTACCTGATAGAACTTGTGGCATCACTAAGGAGACAGTTATTTTAACCCACAGATGGATTATGTCAATTTTCAAACCATGTTCTTTGTGTCTCCCAACACAAAGTTTTAAGGCTGCACCATATAGATTGTTTCGTCAATGTTGTCACTGAGAAACATCATCTTGGCATCCATTTGATCAAGCTCCAAATCATAATGTGCAATAAGGGTCCTGATTGCCCTAAAAGAGTACTCCAATGAAACCGGAGAGAAAGTCTCTTTATAGTCAATCCCTTTATTTTGAGTATAGTCCTTGGCTACAAGACGAGCCTTATACCTCTCCACATTACCTTTGGAATCCCTTTGGTATTAAATATCCATTTGCAACTAATGAGTTTCACACCTTCTGGTAATAGGAGAAGTTCCCAAACCTTATTGTCTTGTATGAACTTATACTCCTCATTTATTGCTTCAGTCCACTTTTCTAAGTTGGAATCTTGCATGACTTGACGAAAATTGATTGGATCATTTTCCATCATACCATCATTTTCCTCATGTTCCTGAAGAAATACTATGTAGTCAACTGGAATAACATTTCTTCTTTCTCGAGTGGATCGTTGCAAAGACACTTACTCTTGAAGCACTAGTTCTTGAGGATCTTGAGTTTGTTCTTCTAGAACAACTAACTCATCTTGAATGGGAGTTTGAACAACAATGTCATTTAGAGGTTCCGGACATGCTTCATCAAAAGCAACTTTATGAATCTATTCTGGAATTTAAACCAATTCTTCCTCCAAGACAAAGTCTCTAACCTTATTTCTCCCCCCCAAACTCAATATCCTCAAAGAACGTGGCAGTTTGTCTCAAAAATTGTCTTTAATTTGGGATCGTAAAACTTATAGCCCCTGGATCGTTCAGAATAGCCAATAAAGTAGTTGCTCCCTATTCGGAATTCCAATTACCTTTCATTTGGCCAATAAGGCCATGCCTCAGCTGGAAATCCCATATATGAGTTAGACTAGGAACCTAATTTCTTTGTTTGGTCTGTCTATCCTTAAGGCATTCAACAGAGACATCAAAGTCTTTAAAGTCAATGGAATCTTGGATTCCATCTGACACATGCTACTCCACTCTATTTCTAGAGATGTAACCTAGGCACTTGATGCTCTTGAATTTGCACTCTTAACTTTACGCTTAGTACCATGTGATTCCACATTCAACGGTTCTTATAATATCATGTAAATATAGATTGTCATACACCGTAATAGTACTAGTTCCAACAACATTTGAATTAATAGATAAATTGAAGTGATTGTTTCCAGACGAACAATGATAACCAAATTTGTCCGATCCAAGAAACAGAAACCAAATTTCGTCTAAACGACGGTACATCAAAAGTATCCATTAAATTTAAATAATAACCAGTACTTAACAACAACCTAAAATGCCATATTTGCCTCTATTTTTACTGACATGCCATCTCATTCATAAATGCATCTTTCAACATCATTTGGCCCTCGATAATGATGTGCGTCGTCGCGCGCGGACGCGCGACGCTCTTGCGAATCCGGCAAGTGTACCGGACTGCCGTCAAGTAATAAAAGATATCGATCCCACAGAGACTGTGTTCTCGAATCGCAATCGGTTTTCGAATCGATTATATCTGGACAGTTTTAAAGAGGGTTTTGAAATTGGTTTTTGAATTGAAAGATAGATGAGCAGAGAACAATTAAAACAGAAAACAAATGTTTATGGGGTTTTCGATTTAAACGGATTCCTAGGGATTTGGGTTACCTTTGAGGTTGTTTATGTTGCTAACTGATTTACCTTTGTTGATTAACGAAATTGCCTTGAAGGCGAGTTTATCCTCTTATAGCTTAAGCTCCCTCTCGGGTTACAAAAGCCGTGCCCAATTGACCCGACCCCTACTCTCGTGGTAGTCGATCCCAGATTGGACCCTTTGCGTTCCGTGACAACTCGTTGCTCCTCGAGAGACGGCTTCTAACTTTCGTGATTTCAGTCCCAAGTCTGACTTCTATAGGTCCGACACCCAAGTTCACCGCTAGGTTCCTCCTTGAAATGTCTCGGTCATGCAAATAACCTAAGTTCACCGCTAGGTTCCTCCTTGGATCATTCACATCTCACAAACTAGTGGCTGCCGGGCTTTACGAGTGAATCACCCTAGAAATCCTAAGTTCACCGCTAGGTTCCTCCTTAGAACGTCTATGTCACGTAAATAAACGGTTGCCGAAATTTATGAGTGATTAACACACTAGAAATCAGATCTAAAACAATAATGAAATCAACAACGATTTTACATCAAATCAACTTCATTTACAAACCTCGGGCAGAGCCTTAGTCCCTAGAAACAAACTACTACTCCAGTCTTGCCATGGAGATGACAAGCTGGGTTGACAACATAATGAAAATACAAAAATCAGAGAAGAGAAGAGAAGAGGAGAAGAGAGATCTATAATCTATGCCTAGAGTAGTAGCCTCTAATGTGTTATGTTTTCTGCCTCTGCCTGGTCCCTTATTTATAGAATTGGGCAGTTAGAGTCCTAATCCAACTCAAATTAGATCCAATTCTGTTACTTCTGATCCAAGTAATACGCGTCACGGCCGTGATGGCTATCACGGCCTGGCCGTGACGGATTCTGCTTTGAAAATTCTTCACTGGTTGGTCTGTCATGGCCGTGATGCTCATCACGGCCTGGCCGTGACAGCTTCTGACTTGTGGTGGTTTTGGGTCACGGCCGTGATGATATCACGGCTAGGCCGTGACAGACTCTGACTTCAGCCTTTCTTCTTTTTCAGTTTTGCTCGATCATGGCCGTGATGGGCATCACGGCTAGGCCGTGATGGGCTCTGTTTGGCTCATTTTCTTCAGTTTTAAAGCTCCATCTTCATCCAAACTTCATCATGGTTGATCTTGAGCAATTTACCCTTGATATCTGCAAAACAACACACGAAAACCGCCTTACCCGTTCCAAAGGAAAATTAACCTAAAATCTAATAAAAATATGCCTAAACTACATGAAAATGCATGCAAAATGATAGACAAAGATGATGTGGAATCACACTCATCAAATCACCCCAAGCTTAAAACTTTGCTTGTCCTCAAGCAATTACTCAGGCCATAAGATAAATCAATCAAAGCATGGATAGTGAACTAAGAACCCTAGAAGCTAATCCAAGTGATAGGCATATTCAATAAGCACTTAAGAGATAATCAAGTTCAAGTCCAATTAGAAGCTTAGGTTTTTTCAAGTTCATGTCCTCACTGATTTGGGCACTCATCTCACCTCACTCAAGTGTTTTAGGGTTTATGACGATTCACTCCATTTCCTCAAGGAAAGTATTTTACCATAGGCTTGACTATTAATCAAATCTCCACTTTATTAATGAAAACACTTAAGAATCAAGAGGTCTTTTCCTTTGGTTGTAATGTGGCCATGGGATTTATTGTAAGGTGGGAAAATCAAGGAAAAGGAATTTCAAGAAGGCTAGACAGATTGTCAAACATTACAAAGCATGACACCTTCTAAAATACCCCTTTTTGGGCTTTGGTTTACTTTTCCACCTTTCTTCCTTCATTTATTTATTTATTTATTATTTTTCTTTTCATTTCTCACTTTCTTTGTCATCCCCTTCTCCATTTTTTTCTGTTTATTTCATTTTTATTTGTTTGGAGAAGGGGAGATTTATAGCTCAAGAGAAATTACTTTCTAGCTTTTTCTTCCCATACTTTTTCCAACTACCAATTACCCTTTTTGTAATACTTTAAAAGGTGCCATACCAAGCATTATTTATCAAATTAATTCATGGTACCAAGAAAAGTATTTTTTTTCTTTAGGCTCAAAATTGGGCAACTAAGGGGTAGCATTTATCATTCAAAGCTCGGGAGGCCGGAAAAATACCTAGTGCCTCAATCATTTCCAAGAATGTTTTCAGAAATTTTTAAGTTTCAAAATGGTTTCAAGTCAAGTTCTAGAAAATACAGTCCATGAGGAATCACAACACTCTATCACAAGAAATGGGGTAGATTTAGTGAATACCCCTTTTTGGCTCAAAATCTTACATTTAGTAGTTCAAAAATCAGTGAGGTACACAAACCTAAGGAACCACATGCTAATTATCAACTATCAAAAGATTATCTCAAGAAAATTTTATTTTTAGCCATATCACAAGAATAATGAAAAATTGGGTTCAAAATTCACTATATCAATTTATTTGGCTCCAAGTTCTCAAAATTGGATGCATATTCTAAGTGAGGGGCAATCTAGAGAATGTGATCATACCAATCTATGCCTATGTGAATGCAGTATGAATGCAACAATGCAAATGCAAAAATAAATACCCCTACCCCAAGCTTGATTACTTACATTGTCTCCAATGTAAATAATCAAGTCGGAGAGAGGAGAAAAGTGGAACAACTTACCGAGTCGGTAGCGGGTGTTGACTCACATTCCAGTCAAAACTTGGGTAGAAATTGTATCACGGCCGTGAGGCTCATCATGGCTAGGCCGTGATCGTTTCTGGTCCTCAGGAGTTGCCCTGTCACGGCCGTGATCTACATCACGGCTAGGCCGTGATGCTCTCTGGCTTTGGCATCCTACTCATCACGCCCGTGATGGTTGTCACGGCTAGGCCGTGATTCTCTCTGTGCTTTTGTTTAGTTCATCACGGCCGTGACCACTGTCATGGCCAGGGCGTGATGGCCTCTGACTTTATCTTTTTTATGCTCTTCTTCTCTTTCTCAACCTGAAAACACTAGACAAACCTATTAATGATATTTTTGCCTCTTGATCTTCTCAAATTATTCAAGAGGTTAAATCAAAAACAAAAGGAAAAAGGGAAAGAAAAACTTGGGTTGCCTCTCAAGAAGCGCTTATTTATGGTCTTAAGCTTGACCAAACTTCCTTCAATCAACCGGGGTCGGCTGGGCGTAGAAGTGCAGGCACACTTCTCTTCCAAGGAACTCCTTCAAATAGCCGTTTCTGCTCATACGGCCAATAATGCTTCCGCTTCGCTCTTTTCTCTCGGAGCTTCCTAGCCTTCCTTCCTCCCGGCGGAAGTTTTGTTTCAGTATGGACAGCAACTCCACTTCCATCACTGCTGGGTGCATCATTAGCCATGCATACCTTCGGAGTTGCTTCCATGTTCAGTTCTTCTTTTACCACTGGAGACGTTGTATCAATTCTGCACACATGGCTCTCAAAAGGAGGGTTGTTATAAGAGTTAGTCAATTGAAAATCGATCCTACCTTCCTCTACAGTTAGAGAGAGCTTCCCATTCCTTACGTCTATTCTTTGCTCAAGCAGATTGCCAAGAATGGCCTTCCTAAAATGATGGGGAATTCAGAATTCCCTTTCATGTCTAATACCAGGAAGTCGGTAGGGATGAGAATTTTCCCTACCTTTACAGGAACATTCTCTAGTATGCCTAGAGGAGTCCTAGTTGAGCCATCCGCAATTTGTAAGGGGAATTTGAATGGTCTCAACTCTTTGCTTCCCAACCTTTCCATGATAGTGAGGGACATCAAGCTCGTGCTAGCCCCTAGGTCACATAAGGCTTGGTCAATTTGCAGTTGTTCGATCGAGCAAGAGATGGAGAAACTACCTGGGTCTTTCAGTTTAGGAGGCATTTTAGTCTCCACATCTACTTGCTTTTTCCTGACCAACCTTTGTGGGAAAGGTATCGGGGGTTGGTACGGTGGTGGAGGGACATACTTCGGTTCTGGCTCTTCTTTTTCGCTCATGTCTTCCTCCGGTTCCACGTCCATTTCAACTACCCCCACCCCATGCTTATCATCCCTCAAGTGTATGACATTGCAATGCTCATTGGGATTTGCTTCCGGTTGCCCCGGGAATGTACCCTTAGGTCTCGAGTACGTACTGGCTTGTTGGGCAATTTGTGCTTCTAGCATCTTGTTGTGAGTTGCTAAGTTGTCTACCTTAGATGCTAGCTCCTTTATTGCTTCACCCACTGCCCTTCCTTGTTGTCTATACTCCTCATTCTGTTTTGTCTGAGTTTCAACAAAACTTTCAAATAAAGTCTCGAGTTTAGATCTTTGTACCTGAGGATACCCCGGTGCTGCTCTCTTATTACCTTGACCCTCTTGGAGCTCATGATTAAGCGTGTTGCTGTAGTTGCCGTAGGAGAGGTAAGGGTTGTTTCTTCTTTGGTTGTAGGGGTTTGGGGGAGCATAGTTGGGCAACTTCGGGTTCGTATCATAGTAGTTGTTACAAGAGTTCACTTGCTCACCCGAAGCGCCGGATCCATGTGCGATGCCACGAGGGCATTCCATCATGTCATGTCCCTGCATTCCACAAATCTCACAAACAAGGTTAGTAGCACCTAATGCACTCACATTAGCTCTTTCCAGCCGATCAAAACGTTTATTAAGTGAGTCTATCTTTGACATAATAAGATCTGTGCTATTTACCTCAAACTTACCACCAGAAATCTTGATAGGGATATAACCTCTTTCGGATCCCCATTGGTGGTAGTTGGTGGCGACATTCTCGATGATGTTGAATGCCTCAGTGAGAGGCCTATTCATAAACGCTCCACCGGCTGCAGAATCTAGTGACACCTTCGAAGAGTAGTCCAATCCGTTATAGAAGGTGTGCACTATTAACCACCTCTCGAGTCCGTGATGTGGGCACGACTCCAGCAGTCCCTTGTATCGATCCCAAGCTTCCGATAATGATTCTCCGTCTTTTTGGAAGAAGCCGGTGATCTGGGTTCTTATGTAGGCCGTCTTGGATGGAGGGAAGAATTTCTCCAAGAACGCCTGCTCCAGTTGGTCCCAAGTGGTCAAAGTGTTAGCGGGAATTTGCTTAAGCCAGGCCTTCGCCTTTCCAGTGAGAGATGAGGGGAACAGTCTCAAACGTACAACATCGATTGAGGCTCCATGAATCCGGATTGCATCGGTGAACTTTAAGAATGTCTCTATGTGGTCGGTCGGGTCCTCCGAAGGCAATCCTCCGAATTGATGTTGCCTAATCATGTTGATTAGCATAGGTGGTATGGTATAGTTTTCCGCCTCAATCTCTGGCCTTGCAATCCCAGTTCGCAAGCCTCTCGCATTTGGGGCTGCGTAGTCCTTCAAAGGTTTTGTATCCGGTTGATTCGCCATGAGTGGAATGGGACTCAACCTTTCTCCCTCTCTTTGTAGTCTTCTACGTCTGTGGAAGGTCCTCTCGATCTCCGGATCAATCTCACTAAGGCTCCCAAGACTTAGGGATCTTTGCATATAACACACAAAGAGATGGATACAATAGAAGGAAAAGAAATTTTTGATATATATATATTTTTTTTATTTTAAATTTCAGAAATAAAAATCAAATAAAAAGAAAAGGGTCCAGAAAATCAATTTAAAAACTAATTGAAATTCGAAAAGGCACAGTCCCCGGCAACGGCGCCAAAAACTTGATGTGCGTCGTCACGCGCGACGCTCTTGCGAATCCGGCAAGTGTACCGAACTGCCGTCAAGTAATAAAAGATATCGATCCCACAGAGACTGTGTTCTCGAATCGCAATCGGTTTTCGAATCGATTATATCTGGACAGTTTTAAAGAGGGTTTTGAAATTGGTTTTTGAATTGAAAGATAGATGAGCAGAGAACAATTAAAACAGAAAACAAATGTTTATGGGGTTTTCGATTTAAACGGATTCCTAGGGATTTGGGTTACCTTTGAGGTTGTTTATGTTGCTAACTGATTTACCTTTGTTGATTAACGAAATTGCCTTGAAGGCGAGTTTATCCTCTTATAGCTTAAGCTCCCTCTCAGGTTACAAAAGCCGTGCCCAATTGACCCGACCCCTACTCTCGTGGTAGTCGATCCCAGATTGGACCCTTTGCGTTCCGTGACAACTCGTTGCTCCTCGAGAGACGGCTTCTAACTTTCGTGATTTCAGTCCCAAGTCTGACTTCTATAGGTCCGACACCCAAGTTCACCGCTAGGTTCCTCCTTGAAATGTCTCGGTCATGCAAATAACCTAAGTTCACCGCTAGGTTCCTCCTTGGATCATTCACATCTCACAAACTAGTGGCTGCCGGGCTTTACGAGTGAATCACCCTAGAAATCCTAAGTTCACCGCTAGGTTCCTCCTTAAAACGTCTATGTCACGTAAATAAATGGTTGCCGAAATTTATGAGTGATTAACACACTAGAAATCAGATCTAAAACAATAATGAAATCAACAACGATTTTACATCAAATCAACTTCATTTACAAACCTCGGGCAGAGCCCTAGTCCCTAGAAACAAACTACTACTCCAGTCTTGCCATGGAGATGACAAGCTGGGTTGACAACATAATGAAAATACAAAAATCAGAGAAGAGAAGAGAAGAGGAGAAGAGAGATCTATAATCTATGCCTAGAGTAGTAGCCTCTAATGTGTTATGTTTTCTGCCTCTGCCTGGTCCCTTATTTATAGAATTGGGCAGTTAGAGTCCTAATCCAACTCAAATTAGATCCCAGTGCATACTTCGATCCAAGTAATACGCGTCACGGCCGTGATGGCTATCACGGCCTGGCCGTGACGGATTCTGCTTTGAAAATTCTTCACTGGTTGGTCTGTCATGGCCGTGATGATCATCACGGCCTGGCCGTGACAGCTTCTGACTTGTGGTGGTTTTGGGTCACGGCTAGGCCGTGACAGACTCTGACTTCAGCCTTTCTTCTTTTTCAGTTTTGCTCGATCATGGCCGTGATGGGCATCACGGCTAGGCCGTGATGGGCTCTATTTGGTTCATTTTCTTCAGTTTTAAAGCTCCATCTTCATCCAAACTTCATCATGGTTGATCTTGAGCAATTTACCCTTGATATCTGCAAAACAACACACGAAAACCGCCTTACCCGTTCCAAAGGAAAATTAACCTAAAATCTAATAAAAATATGCCTAAACTACATGAAAATGCATGCAAAATGATAGACAAAGATGATGTGGAATCACACTCATCAGATAACTTGGGCAACTTCAATATCAGCAGCTTTATTTTTGCCCTTGTCATTAGAGGTACTTTCCAAGTGAGTACTTTCTATTCTTTCTTGCTTCATCCTCTCTTCCTCTTGCACACAATATGAAATGAGCTCATAAAGAGACAATTTCTCCTTCTGATAGTTGTAACTGATCTTAAATTGACCGAATTGTGCAGGAAGAGAAACCAAAACCAAATGCACGAGTAAATCCTTAGATAACTCGAGCTTTAGCTCCTTAAGCTTGGAAGCAATATTAAACATTTCCATAATGTACTCTCTTATGTTTCCTTTGCCATTATACTTCATAGAAATCAAGCTTTGAAGGAGTGTGCTTGTTTCTGCCTTATTGCTTTTGGTAAAGCATTTCTCAATTTCGGCAAGGAATTCTTTGGCACTTGTTATCCCATTGGATATAGCACCCCTAAATGCCTCTGGAATACCGTGTTTAATGATCATTAGACTAATGCGATTGGAGCGGTCCCACTTCTCATAAATTTTCCTCTCTTCAGAGGTACCGAAGTCTGTAGGAGAAGGGGGTTGCTCCATCTTTAGTGCAAGGTCAAGATCCATGAAGCCAAGAACAATCAAAATGTTCTCTTTCCAATCCTTAAAGTTTGTACCATTAAGATCAGGAACCGAATTTAGGTTAGCAGATATAGCAGCAATAGTAGCTAAAGAGAGAACAAATAAATAATATAAATATACTCACATCATAACCAAAATTCATTCATCAATAAATTCAAATAATGGCATACCCCATCTCAAGATACCTAGTGCAACATTAATATCAAGTCTTTGGACAGTAATATTAACTGCTAGTGGTACTGTTGTTGTAATGATCAAACATTGACAATAATGTATGTCAAATAATAAACCCTTCTTTGGACTGATTTATCATTAACATGTACAACCTTATAATCATATCATGTTTATCATCACATGTATGCATGTAATCCTGCCAAATATTAACCTTCCTTTGGGCCGATTAATAGTCGCATGGATCCTCATACACACTAACATTCAACATTTCTCATGAGCAATCTACACAAGGGAGGTCACTTTGGCGACTTCTTGCTTCAATTGATTCACTTAAAATGTCAAACAATTTCATAATCCAAAATATAACCAATTATTTGAATTTTGATTGAAAACTTAATCCAAAACTTAATTTCATCTATTTTTGCCAAGGCTGTGTTTGTAACTCTACGCATCGCTGTGATGCTGACAAAAACTGTTCTCCCCTGATTATAATTTTTATAAAACCTTTTGGATAACAAACGAAACTCTTGTTGTAGTTTGGTGGTAAGCCTACTTCCTTCTCACCGCACAGTTTCAGGTTCGAATCTCACCGGAGCCCTGCTTTTGTTACATTTTCGGATTTTCCAGAAAAAGATAACAAAATAGAATATAACCCTGATTAGGGGTGTTCATCAACTGATTCAAATCGTAAAAACCGAACAAACCGAAAATTGAAAAAACCACAATTTTTTATTGGATTGGATCAGATTTTGGATCCTATAATGAAATCCAATCCAAACCGATATATTATATACATATACTATTCCTTTTGAAATTATACTATTACTCATACTTAAACATTATTCTTCATACTTTTATATCCCTCATTCTCTTTAATATTTTTGTTGGAATGACATATATAAGACTATTTAGAATAAATATTAATGTCTTGAAGTTATATTTTACTAAAAGTTTTGATGCATAGCATATATATATTTTATTGAGTAATCATGAAAAATAGGAAAACAATTAAGTAAATTTGAAAAATAATTAGCTACAATTTATTTGTAGCCGATTCAAGGAAAAAAATAGGATAAGTGGGAGTAGATATAGAGAATTAATATAAAAGAACGTGTTAAAAAATATCAATAATTTTTTTCTTCTCAAACTCCCAAATTAAAACAAAGATTATATTTTACCACTATTAAATAAGTAGAAATGACACTTGACATTAGAAAAAATAAAATAAAGTATGACAAAAACCGAATTATCCAATCTAATCCAAACCGCATTTGATTGGATCGGACCGGATCAGATTTTTTTAAGGAAGCAAACCGATCCAATCCAAACCGCACGATGTTTTCATCATTGGATCGGATGACTTTTTAGCTCAAAACCGATCCAATCCAATCCGCGAACACCCCTAACCCTGATTGCAAGAGTGGGATTCGAACTGGGAACAGTTTGGAAGGGCGCACCGGCCATACATCCGTGCCTCAAAACAATTTGTGGTAACATGAAAACTTTAAACTATATTAAACATATAGGTTTCATAATTATTTCACCTTCAAAATGCGAAACGAAACCGGTTCCCATACGATGCCAAATTAATAACATCATACGACCTCACACACGAGACTTCAAGACAAAGCATGGCCGACATTCATAATATCTATACAATAATATGATGGCAGAGTAGCAAAAAAAATGGTTATTTGGTATCAAATTTTGAATATTACAAATATACCCCTAAAACTATATATCTATCTATACTAATATATAATGGAACATTTGAAAATACCAACATTACCCCTTATAACAAGGTATTAACCAAGTAACCACCCGAGAGAATAGTTTTTCCCGAGAGCAATCGCACCCCAAAATCATAACACATATTCAAATTCAAACCCACACGGCAGTTTTAACCTTAAACACGCACAACTACATGAGAAAACTTCCCTACTGGTTACATATACGTGTGCATTCTAACTGTAAGTGCATCATTGTTTTTTATGAATTTATGAACAGAATAAAATAAAAAGAGGCAGCAATTGGAGCCCAGATTCAGATGTGCATAACGTGAAACAGATCAAGGGGAGCCTGTGATCAACAGTGTAAATTGATGAGGGAATCTGAAAGGAGGAAAAAGAGAGGAAGATAAGGGAGGGGGGACGTCGTGTAGAGGATCCACCACTTGCGGATGAGAACGGTGGAGGAGTAGCATAGATGGAGGGACGGCGGGGCACAAACGTATTTCGTGGTGGCTTACCGCTTAGGAAATGTGGACATAGTCTCTCTCGCTGTAAATCTTTCTCTCCCCCTCTCTCCCTCCTCTCTTCACAATTCCTCTCTCCCTTCTCCTTCTCCTTCTAAAAAAAGGATAATATTTGTTTTAACGTGATATTGTTTGACGCTACTTTTCTTAATTCTTATATCATGTTTTAATCTGTCATTATCCTCTGTATAAATTCCTTTGGGTTTCCGCTCTAATTTGCATTTTAAAGGTTTATGTTAGTTATGAAAATCTTGACAATTAGTGCAAGTTTCCACCATATGCAGCCTAATGGTGAAAACTATGCCAATCCAAAAACTTGCTCCTTTCATGTTCTCTTCAAGATATGATTTTATCTGATTGTGCTTTTGGCATATCTTTCCATGTGCGGCACGTTCGTTTCATAAGCAGTGTTTTTTTTTATTTGGCAGGATGCATCGTTTGGAAGAGTTGTTTTAGTCATAATTTGTGACCGAACTTCAGGGATATCCAATTACATTAAGGACAGATTTGTCATTTGCTCTAAATTATTGTATGAGTAGTGAATGTCTGATGGGTCTGTTGAGTACCGCAAGTAGGTAGGTATACAATATGATTATTTCACTATTTCTGTTACATTTTTTCCTATCAATTAATTATTTGCACATGGATTGAGTTAAATTTCAGAACATATAGAACTATTCCCATTTTAACTGCCAAATTATACGGGGTAATTAGATATCACTATTAAAATAAGAATGAAACAGTGCATGGTTTGCTAATTGGGAAAGTAAGGAAATACTTAATTTCTTGATGTTACAATTTTAGGGATCCGGTGGATTCTTCCATGTTATGAAGTGGTCCAAATATACAATGCACAGGGTACAAAAGACATGACTTGAATGTTATAAAAAAAAAAAGAGAGATGACTTGAACACAATTATCTGACAACACATTTGAAGGTAAACGGACACCTTGAAAATATGGGCATTCTTCTTGAACCAAATATACTTCAAATTATTATATGTTTTAAATTTTGGATTTGGATAATAGCTTGAGAGTTGAGAATGTTGTAACTCATTGCAATTTGCATTCTTATGGCATGAAGCTTCATTGACAGGTTAAATATTGATTCCTTACCCTGAATAGAAATTAGTGTTTCAAATTAAAACTAAAAGTGTATGTTTCTCCCTTCTGTTGGTCTTAGTGTCGTTATTTTGCATTGGTCTTACATTGCAATTTTTTTTTTTTTTGCTAAGCTGCCTTACATTGTTTTGTTCCTTTCTTTCTGTATCCAGGTTGGGTCCTGCATGGAAAAAGAATGAAGCATTTGTTGGATCAAAGACAACAACACATGAAATCCCAAAGGGAACAAATCCCATGATAGCAAAAGACAATAAGTGCATCATTGTGTTTTATATTTTATGTTTTGAGTCTAGATTTTTCAATCAAATTTTTACAGTATTCTGTTTTTCATTTTCTTCTAAATTTTTGTTTTGTACATTGTATTTCAGAAGGGAAGTTGATAGAGCCCACTCAGCCACGTGATCTGTAATGTTTGTGAAGGACTATAGGTTAAATATATAGTGATGGAATAAAATCCATGTTGTCAAATGTGGTTTATTGGTTGATTGTCAAATTTATTTAAATTAAAGGAATGTTAGCGTATAACTTTGTAGAATTTTGCATTCTTTCTTGGTACTTTCGATAAGTTTGTCCAAATATAAGGGCTACATGCGACATCTCCATTTATGTTTTTTTGACTATGACTCCTCCATGTTGAAGGTCTTGCAAACGAACCTAAAACCCAAAGCTTCTTCGGCTCCATAAAACAACAACACACTCGCATAACCCCTTTGCGTGCTCTCCCAAGCTTGGCAAACAACATCATAGTTAAAAATTGCAAACTTTGAACAGCTTTAGCTTCCATGGTACTTACACAGCAGATAGCGGTATTGTTGAATTTCAACAATATCCCAATTAATTTCTTTCAAAAAAAGAAAACCCAATCAATATTAAAATTTGTTTATTAAAAAAAGGTGAAAAAGTTAAAATGGTTTCAACACGATTAATGCAAACCTATTTCAAATTTCCCATTTTAATAGTTGAGTACGTTGATAGATGAAAATGGAACAGAATGATAAAATTCAGTGGTATAGTGACTCAAATACTAATACTAATAGATAATGGGAAAGTTTTAAAAAAAACCAGTTTTTGGTGTCTATTTTTTTAAATTACAAAATTACCCCTGCTTACTTTATATTTTTTTGGCAGTTTACAACAATATAAAAACTGAATCACCTAAATCTCCAAAGTACAAAGCTTCACGTGGACTCAAATTAAAAGGAAACTGAATTGATTCAAAAATAACAAGTAACATAAAAAGATCAAAACCGTTTCAAAATATAAACAAAAGCTTATTTTTCGATAAAATCTGCTAAACAATTGCTAATTCTTTGCTTATCCGATATGCAACATAGGTGGAGAAAGAAAAAACTGACTCCCACCCTCCACAATGAAAACCGCTAATCGTTAACTGACTTATTCAAAATTCAATGCACTTCTCATCATTCATCCAAAAAACTCAACCAATATGCTTTTTGAAATTCAAATAAGTAGTATTTTTTGTGTTGATCGAGATTAAGTAGTTTTAAAAAAAGGATAATTCGTAACCGCTTAATCCAACCATCCCAATATTTAACCACTGCATTGTAGCTTTCATTATATTTCAGAAACCTCTCTGCACTTTCTTGGATGAATCCTTTCTCCATCTGTTAAAAAAAATTTTCAAGGCCAATCAACCCTCCATTCAGTAAGAGATCACTTCCACCATTATAGGTTTTCAGATTTCAGAGTGGGAACATTTATATTTATGTGAGTTAAAATTGGGTTTTATTGTGTTAATGGCCTGATAATTTTAGATATTGTCGGTGCATGATTATTGTTAGCGTTAATCGATTCATCTTCCTTTATTATTGTTTTGTGTGTGTTAATTAGTATTGGGGTGGATTTGATATTTTTTAGTGTAAGCTTGATGCTTTCTTCATGTTAAAAAGGGGTGATCAGTATTACATAATCCTGAATATTTACTAAATCATTCTATACCTGGTGGCTCGGGATAATGTATGTTTTTGTTTTTTGTTTTGTTGTGTTGAATAAATAGATATACACAATTTACCTAAAAACACTAACTCACATTAAATTAATAAAAAATAAATAAAAAAATATAAAACATAATTATTTTAAAATATTTAATTAATGGCTTTTTATAAATAATTAGGTTTCATTTCGACATGGAAAATATTAACAATCAACGATTTCAAGAGCATCAACGAGAGATGTGGAGGCAATTTACAAGAAGTAGAAGGCAGAGAATGACCGCAGAGCAACGACAAGAACAATCAACTAGACGACGAGAACATTATAGACGTGGAAGGAATATAGTTGCTATGGAGTCAAGAACAATGAGATTGACAACTATGCCACGTCTTGCACGATCAACCAGTGATCAACAAAATAGTACAGGTATAAAATATATATATATATATATATATATATCTATATATATATATATATATCTATATATATATATGTATATATATATATATATATATATATATATATATATGTATATATGTATGTATAAATTTGAGAAAAGGTATATAATAATTTATTCGTTAAAATTTAATCATCAAGGTAATTAGCAACTATATTACTTTATATTAATGGTTTATCTATAAAGTTCTGGCCTAGAACTTATTCTTATCATCAAAGTTTCTATTTTTGCACGTCAAATAATGTGATATTTCTCATTCTCCTTTTTTAATGTCTGTATATATAATCATTTGCTTACCTTATGTTATTTAATAATTCTTTTTTCAAAACTAAATCATGCAGATCCTAATATTGCTTCAACGAGGTTTTGAGGAACATATGACCATGAAGCCGGAACAAGTAGCGGACATGGTTAGTGATGGACATTTAGAAATTATAAACTTTAAATTTATGACATCTTTGAATTTAGTATTTTATGTTAAAATTTTAAAACTTGATTATTATTCCTTTTCAAATTATATATTAACACTTACATATTCCGTTCGAGTTGCCATGGAGGTTCATATGGATGAGGTCAAGCAGTATATTGATGCAAGATGGATTTGTGCTCCAGAGGCGTTATGGAGAGTATTTTCAGTCACCATGTACCGAATGTATCCAAGTGTTGAAAGATTACAAATCCACCTACCAAATCACCATCAAGTGGGATACCGTACAAATCCAAGAATCGACGATGTACTAAATGATGCGCGTAACTCCATAACAATGCTCACACAATTATTTGCCCTGAACCGGAGACATCCACAAGCAAGGTGTTATCTGTACAGGGAGATTCCAGATCACTATTTCTGGAAAAAAAGGAATTAAAGAATGGGTCAGACGAAGAATACAAAGGAAAGTTATTGGACGAATCTATACAGTGTCAACTTCAGACAGGGATAAATTCTATTTGCGTGTATTATTATCTCATATAAGAGGACCAACCAGTTGGGATTACTTGCTCACAGTAAACAACACAAGCTACACCACATTCCAAAAAACAGCCGAGCAATGGGGCTTTTTAGAACAAGACAACAGTATTCGCGAATGCTTACTTGAAGCATCAGGTCTACGAATGCCATATACTTTAAGGAGATTGTTTGCTACTATATTAGTCTTTTGTGAACCAACTGATGTAAGAAGTGTAACACCCCGATTTTTGCTGTTTTGTAATATCGGTAATAAATATATAAAAATATATTTTTATCCGAGACTTAGAAAATGATTTTGGATAAACCAAGGTCATTTCCTTGTTATACTTATTTGCATAAGGTTACGGGGAAGTTTTTGGTTGAAAATTCAGACGGAAGCCGGTTTGCCGTTTTCTGTGTTTTCGCTGATAGTAAAAGTTTACTGCTCAGAAAACCAAATTTTAATTCATGAACGAAAGACTTAAGTTTAGTATTTTATTTTCTACGATTCTGTATTGATAGAATTTTTTTCAGAAAAAAATAAAATAATTTACGTTTTTCAGGCGGAACACGTAATCGGGTAGACGACGGAAGGGAAATTAGAGTTTCTAAGAGTGGATAGAGGGTTTATCTTAGGATTTTGAGATGATTCAATGGGATGAATCATATTTTTAAGTCTAGAAGGTTTTTCAGGGTTAAATAGAAAATTTCGAAATTTTACGGTTAAGTCCCTGAACTTTCTGTAAATTACCCTTTTGTCCCTAAATTAGTTTTTTTCGTTTTTTCAAGTGGATTGGGCTAGAATCCTTGTTTCTAACCTTAAATGGTCGTGGCTTAGAAGCCCAAACTTTTCTAGTTCATAGTTGAGTCCATAAAGCCATTTAAGTTTCTTATCTTAAGCTTAAAGGCTTAAATCTTCAAGTGGGCCCCACAACAAACAAGAAAAATGAAACTAAGCCCAAATGTGTCAAGCCCAAATACATAAGCCCATGAGAGAAGATGACTTTCTCATTTGATGGAGGAATCAAGATTTTTCTAGAATGTTCCACACTTTTCTACATCATTCTTGATTTTTCTTCAACAATCTTCTTCAACAATCTTCTTCAACAAATCTTCTTCAACAAGTTAGGTTTTCTCTAAAATATCTATGACACCAAATCAGCCAATTAAGTCAAAGATAAGCTAGCATTTAATGTGATTAAACTCATCATCATGACATTCTATTGTCTATTTGCAAACTAGTCCTTCAACTATTGGAATCTTTGCAATTTGGTCCTTGGAACTTAATTGCACTTTAATCCTTTTAACATGACAACTCATCTCATCTAGATCCTTCTTGAAATGTCGCCACTCACACTATAAATACCCTTCTCTCACTTTTCATTTAGTTCTTTGGTTAGTTGTCTTCTAAAACTCTAAAGTTCTAAGATCTTAGTTCTAAGTTTCTCAAAGCAAGTTCTTGGATTGTCTTCATCATTGATTCTCAAGAGGTAAATCCTAATCTTTGTTCTTAATCATGCCTATGTTCTTTAGATAGTTTCTTGATTCAAGACTTATATCATGGTGGTTCATCATTTTCAAGTTTCAAACCCTAGAACTTTGAAAAATCATAATAAATCCTAGGAAAATCTAATGATGATGAAACTACTTTCTATCTTCTAGATATCATGTCTACTATCTAAATCCAAGAGCATGAAGCAATCAAAAATTTCTTTCTTGAAAAACCTAGCCTTGGCCGAATCTATCAAAGTAGGTTTGGTAGAGTTTTTGTTCATGGTTTTCATTAATGATCTTGTTAATCAAGCTATTAGTATGTATGATTAATAAATCCAAGTTGGTTTATTAAACTAAGAACCCTAACCCTAAGATTATGTTGAGGCCGAATCTATGTATAAAAGAGTTAGAAAGTTTTGAGTTTCAACTTTAGTTGTTTAGTCACTAATCCATGATTTAGGTTAATCAAGGATCATTAATCTATGACTTAATCATGATTAGGAATTTTAAGGATTTTGAACCCTAAAAGTCAGCCCTTGGCCGAAACCCTAACCCTAAAGGTTAGAGGATTTTGTTTCAAATTTTAGTCATGTAATAAGTAATCTATGTTAATTAAGACTCTAGTAATTAGGATCCAAAAGATGACATTAAGAAGATAATC
This sequence comes from Sophora flavescens, assembly GCA_030762895.1. Lineage (NCBI taxonomy): Eukaryota > Viridiplantae > Streptophyta > Magnoliopsida > Fabales > Fabaceae > Sophora > Sophora flavescens. The sequence continues at coordinate 265,006,418 of CM061063.1, read as the reverse complement.
CTAAACCTAATTCTAAGTCTTGGCCGAACCTAGCCCTAAAGTGTCATAGATGGGTGTTAGTTGATTAATTATAATTATGTTGTTTGGTTGAAGGTGATTGTGTTAACTCGTGGCGGGATAACGAGGATCGTTGTGTACGTGTTTTCGGTGCAAACTCAGGTGGGAGAAAGAACCATTCCATCGTCGGAATCGATAAGTAGTATATAATTTATAATAATGGTGTAGGGCGACCTAAACCCTACTAGTGGTCGAGTAATCGACAATACCAAAATCTTATTGAAATCTTTTCCGTAAAACCAATGACGATTTGGGAATTGTGGGTTTATCGCCTTAGGTTGATTATTCATATTTGAGGATGTTTGAATTATTTACTTTTGACTGTTTGTGATACGCTGGTTGAGGTATTCCATCTGCATGTGACGTATTGTTTCGGTGTTTGAATAATTATGATATTGAGGATGTTTGCTGTCTGTCACGGCCGTGATGGTTGTCATGGCCAGGCCGTGACAGGTTCTGTGTTGTAGGATTCTTGTCTTTGTTGTCTGTCACGGCCGTGATGGCTATCACGGCCAGGCCGTGACAGAGTCTGACTTTTTTATTTATTTGGTTGAACTATTATGATTTGGTTGTGATAAATTGCCTTATATGATATTGAGATATTTGAATATTCTGTTGATTAATGTGTTATGCATGATCTGCCTGGGTTTGATACTATGCTTAGATGATTTTAAGGAAAGATAAATATTGCTCGGAGGTATTTTGTTTGGGTGAGAGTTTTGAATATGAATTAGAAGTGCCTCGCTATTATGGTATAGAAGTAATGTGATATAGTATGTAAGTGGAGGTTATGAGGAAAAGCTTGAGGTACTAGGTTGTTATTGATAAAAGTCGGTGAGAATCATATGTTGCATTGGTGTTCATAACCGTGTATTTGAGATACACGAGGTCCAAGTTCTCGTGGACCGTTCCAAATTAGAATTTAGGTTGTGCAACTATAGTGTCATTGCTTTGCATGAGCACCCTTGACAGAGTGAGAGAGAGAATCGGGTGTGCACCGACGATACAAAGTGCAGCTATAGTGTCATTGCTTTGCATGAGCATTCTTACCATGGATAAGAATGTGCACCGGCATGGGGAACGTGTCACTTGGACGATCGACCGGCATCCCTAACGAGGGATGTGTGACAGAGTAGTAGTGGCCACATCAAAGCATAAAGGTCTAGTTGCATGAGTTGAAGGGTAGAGGATGATATATAGTGAATTGAGGATGATTGTTGATTTTGAATGATGCGTGTCTGTGACTATTATTGTATTATATGCTATGAATCCTTTCCACTTATGATGATAGAACTGTTTCTTATCTCCCTATTTCTGTATTTTTGGTGTCTGTCTACTTTGTTTCGTTAGAAGACCATATGGACGACTATGTTACGGAGGAGATGGATGGAACCCTATACGAGACGGAGATAGTTGAAGAGTTGAACGACGTTCCATATGAAGTTGACGTTGAAGAACAACCTCACCGATCCTAATAATGTGGTGTAGTTAGTTTAAGGCCAGTGAGTCACATAAGATGTTTTGTTTCCGTTAGTTATAAGAATGTTGTGTAAGATAAAGGATACTTAGGTGTGTATTTATGTAAAATAGTTGGTGTGTTGTATATTTGTAGAAGTTATCTAATTATTAATTAAGTTTTTAATTTTTACGTATTTTCAACGATAAGCGCGCGACATTAATTAAATAACCATTTAAGGATTTAATGTAATAATACAATGGGGCACAATGGGGTGTCTCATTTGGTGGTATCAGAGCAGTTCGATTCTAATCGGACTGTGAGGTCTAGGAAGTTGTTACTGGCCGTGTCTAGTTGAATCCACATCGGATTTTAACTATGCTTAGAAGTTGGGTAGTGTGTCCGAACCCGATGCGATAATTAGCATTAGTATGGCATATGGTATTTATATACTTGTCTATGTGGTATTATATGTCATGCGATAAGAGCAAATGATTTCTTTTTACGTAATCATGGCTCGTGGAAAAGGACGTCTAATTGATGAGAATGACAGAACTCCCTGAAAGAATTATGGGAGCTAACAATGTGGAAAATAATCATACCGGAAGTGGAGGAGAGTCATCTGAGACTCAAGATACTATGAAAAACATAGTTACTGCTCTGTTGTTACAAACACAGCAGAATGCTGAGATGCTACAGATGAACAAAGAACAGCAGGAACAACAGAACCAAAGGAGAGCTGCAGCAGATGAAAATGCCGGAATGGCTACTTTCCTGAAAGGGAAGCCACCTCAATTCCGAGGAGATTATGATCCAGAGAAGGCAGAATGGTGGATACAAGAGATCGAAAAGATATTCGATACCATGCGCTGCAGAGAGGATAGGAAAGTGACGTATGCTGCTTTCATGCTAACTGGAGGAGCAGAGTCTTGGTGGAGAGGCAAGCGAAGATTGCTGGATGCTGAAGGCAGAGTTATCAACTGGCAGTTGTTCAGTGACTGTTTCTTTGAGAAGTATTTTCTGCGTCTAGTTCGACGCGAGAAAGAAAGGGAATTCATGAGTCTCAAACAGGGCAACATGACTGTTGGTGATTATGCATCACGATTCGAGGCTCTGATTAAGTATTCTGAATTTTATCAGAGATTCCCAGATGAAGATTGGCAATGTAGAAGGTTTGAGGAAGGACTCCGACATGAACTTCAGAGGGCTATAGTATCTCTTGATATCCAGAGTTTTCCAGAGCTAGTGGAACGTTGCAGTGCAATCGAAAGTCTAGATCTGAGGCTAGCTAATGAGCAGAAACAATTAAGGAGTGGGGGTCCTACTCGACCGGGTTTTCAGAGGCGAGGAGGTAGTAACTCTCAATGGAGACAGACCGTATGCCCAATCGGTCTGGCACACCAGACCAAAGATCAGTGGTTAGAACTGGTCAACAGCAGCAAGGTTTATCTTGTTTCAGATGTGGAGGACCGCATTATCTTAGAGACTGCAGGGAGCGACCTGGTTGTTTTAATTGTGGGAAAATAGGTCATATGGCCCGAGATTGCAGACAGCAGGCTAGGCGACCACCGATAGCTGCAGGAAGAGGAAATGGAGGCAATAGGGGTGGAGCTGGGAGAGGAGTTATATCAGCAGGGCAACAGGGAGCAAGACCTCAGGCCACTGGAAGAGTGTTTACCGTGAAGGGAGCCGAATCCTCTCAATCTGCTGATCTTATACAAGGTATGTGTTTGATAGCTAGTAGACTCTCGTACGTGTTATTTGACTCAGGCGCTACACATTCATTTATTTCGTATGAGTGTGTGGATCAATTAAAATTAACTGTTTCTCAATTACCTTATACTCTTACAATATCTACTCCAACTAGTAATCCTTTGACTACTATGTCTATTTGTTTACAGTGTCCTATAGTTGTTGAGGATAGAACATTTATTGTAGACCTTGTCTGTTTGCCTATGCAACAGATAGATGTTATTCTTGGCATGGATTGGCTTTCAGCTAACCATGTAATGCTAGACTGTTCTAGTAAGACCTTATCATTTCTTCAGTCTTCTAGTATAGTCACTGCCAATGAAGGAGTATCCATAAGGAGTGACGATTCTCGACAAAGATGTGATCTTTGTTCGCGGTGGAAACTATTGAGACCCCTAGTATAGATTCTATGCCTATCGTGAGAGAGTTTCCTGAAGTTTTCCCTCCCGACGTTCCAGGTTTACCACCAGAACGAGAAATGGAATTCACCATAGATCTTGTACCAGGGGCAGGACCTATATCTATGGCGCCCTATCGGATGTCACCTATAGAATTGGCGGAGCTGAAGAAACAGTTGGATGATATGTTGGGAAAAGAATTCATAAGGCCGAGTGTTTCACCATGTGGAGCTCCAGTGTTGTTTGTTAAGAAGAAAGATGGAAGTGCTAGGTTGTGCACAGATTATAGACAGTTAAACAAGGTAACAATTAGGAATAAGTATCCGTTGCCTAGGATAGATGATCTGATGGATCAATTGAAAGGAGCCGCAGTATTTTCCAAGATTGATTTGAGATCTGGATACCATCAGATTAGAGTAAAGAAGGAAGATATACTAAAAACGGCTTTTAGAACAAGGTATGGACATTACGAGTATTTAGTTATGCCGTTCGGTGTGACTAATGCGCCAGCAGTGTTCATGGATTATATGAACAGGATATTTAGACCGTACCTTGATAAGTTTGTTGTTGTATTCATCGACGACATCCTTATTTATTCTCGTACCTGGGAAGATCATGAGAAACATTTAAGGATAGTGCTGCAAGTTTTGAAGGATAGGCAGCTTTATGCTAAACTTTCCAAGTGTGAGTTTTGGATGGAAGAAGTCCAATTTCTAGGACATGTGATCACCAAGGAAGGTATAGCAGTAGATCCAGCAAAGGTTGAGGCAGTTCTTAAATGGGAACGGCCTAAGTCAGTAAGTGAAGTACGAAGCTTTCTAGGGTTAGCTGGATATTATCGGAGGTTTATAGAGGGTTTCTCGAAGATTGCGTTGCCTATGACGCAGTTGACGAGGAAAAATACAGCTTTTGTATGGACGGACAACTGTGAGCAGAGTTTCCAAAAGCTGAAGGAAAGGTTGACCACATCACCTGTGTTGACTTTACTGGATCCATTAGGACCGTTTGACGTATACTGTGATGCGTCATACCAAGGTTTAGGTTGTGTTCTAATGCAAGAGGGAAGAGTGGTGGCTTATGCTTCCCGACAATTGAGAGTTCATGAGAGAAACTATCCGACTCATGATTTGGAATTAGCAGCCATAGTGTTCGCATTAAAAATATGGCGACACTTTCTCTATGGGGCAAAATTTAATGTTTACAGTGACCATAAAAGTCTGAAGTATCTTTTCGACCAAAAGGAGTTGAATATGAGACAACGAAGATGGATGGAGTTTATCAAAGATTATGAGTTTGATTTACTATACCATCCTGGGAAGGCGAATGTAGTAGCGGATGCTTTGAGTAGGAAATCATTGCATGTGTCCGCAATGATGGTTAAAGAGTTGAATTATTGGAACAGTTCGAGAGATTTGAACTTAGGAATGGAGTTGGTTGAGGATAAAATTTGCTTAGGTATGATCACTATTAGTAGTGATTTTATGAGAGATCTTAAGAATAAACAGGCTCAGGATCCATATTTACAGGAGATAAGTAGAGGTATAGATGAAGGTAAAAATTCCGAGTTTAGTAGAGGAACAAATGGTGTACTGAGGTTTAGGGATAGAATATGCGTGCCCGAGGATTTAGAACTTAGGAAGTTGATATTAGAAGAAGCACATAAGAGTAAGTTGAGTATTCATCCTGGATCCACTAAAATGTATCGAGATCTCAAGAAATTGTTTTGGTGGACAAGGATGAAGAAAGAGGTAGCAGAGTATGTTTTATCTTGCCTAGTGTGTCGAAGGCTAAGATAGAACATCAAAAGCCAGCTGGTTTATTGCAATCATTAGATATCCCGAATGGAAATGGGATAGCATCGCTATGGATTTTGTGGTTGGACTACCACGAACTCCTAAGAGACATGATGCGATTTGGGTTATCATTGATAGGTTGACGAAGTGTGCTCACTTCTTACCTATGGGAGAAAGTTACTGATTTGGAGAAGTTGACCCAAATCTACATCAAAGAAATTGTTAGGTTGCATGGTGTGCCATCGAGCATTGTTTCGACCGAGATCCTAGATTTACATCTAGATTTTGGAAACAGCTTGCATCATGCTTTAGGGACCAAGTTGAGGATGAGTTCGCTTACCATCCCCAAACAGATGGACAATCGAAAGGACGATTCAATCATTGGAGGACCTTTTAAGAGCTTGTGTTTTGGAACATCTTGGCGATTGGGATGAGTTCTTGCCATTGATTGAATTTACTTACAACAATAGTTTTCACGAGTAGTATAGGGATGGCACCATATGAGGCTTTGTATGGTAGGAAATGTAGGACACCGTTATGTTGGTATGAGATTGGTGAAAATCAAGTCTTGGATCCAGATGTGGTGCAACAGACTACGGAATAAGTTAGGAAGATAAAGGAAAAGATGAAGGAAGCACAGGATAGGCAAAGGAGCTACAGTAACAAGAGAAGGAGACCTTTAGAATTCCAGGAGGGCGATCACGTGTTTTTGAGAGTCACTCCGAAGACCGAATTGGCAGGGGCTGTCAAAACTAGAAAACTTACTCCTAGATTCATCGGACCTTTCCAGCATTATTGAAGGATTGGTCCAAGAGCTTATCATATTGCTTTACCACCTAACCTAGCAAACCTTCATGACGTCTTTCACGTGTCTCAGTTGAGAAAATATTATCCTGATCCTTCACATGTTATTGAGTCTGAGTCTATACAACTGCGAGAGAATCTAGAGTATGAGGCTCTACCTGTAAGGATAGCAGATAAAGAGATTAAGGAGCTTCGTGGTAGACAAATTCCTTTGGTTAAGGTCATATGGGATGAAAATACTGGAGATGCTACTTGGGAACGTGAAGCGGATATGCAACAACGATATCCACATCTTTTTAAAGTATGTAAATTTCGAGGACGAAATTTTTTTTAAGTGGGGTAGTAATGTAACACCCCGATTTTTTGTATTTTGTAATATCGGTAATAAATATATAAAAATATATTTTTATCCGAGACTTAGAAAATGATTTTGGATAAACCAAGGTCATTTCCTTGTTATACTTATATTCGTAAGGTTACGGGGAAGTTTTTGGTTGAAAATTCAGACGGAAGCCGGTTTGCCGTTTCTGTGTTTTCGCTGACAGTAAAAGTTTACTGCTCATAAAACCAAATTTTAATTCGTGAACGAAAGACTTAAGTTTAGTATTTTATTTTCTACGATTCTGTATTTTTAGAATTATTTTCAGAAAAAAATAAAATAAGTTACGTTTTTAGTGGCGGAACACGTAATCGGGTAGACGACGGAAGGGAAATTAGAGTTTCTAAGAGTGGATAGAGGGTTTATCTTAGGATTTTGAGATGATTCAATGGGATGAATCATATTTTTAAGTCTAGAAGGTTTTTCAGGGTTAAATAGAAAATTTCGAAATTTACGGTTAAGTCCCTGAACTTTCTGTAAATTACCCTTTTGTCCCTAAATTAGTTTTTTTCGTTTTTTCAAGTGGATTGGGCTAGAATCCTTGTTTCTAACCTTAAATGGTCGTGGCTTAGAAGCCCAAACTTTTCTAGTTCATAGTTGAGTCCATAAAGCCATTTAAGTTTCTTATCTTAAGCTTAAAGGCTTAAATCTTCAAGTGGGCCCCACAACAAACAAGAAAAATGAAACTAAGCCCAAATGTGTCAAGCCCAAATACATAAGCCCATGAGAGAAGATGACTTTCTCATTTGATGGAGGAATCAAGATTTTTCTAGAATGTTCCACACTTTTCTACATCATTCTTGATTTTTCTTCAACAATCTTCTTCAACAATCTTCTTCAACAAATCTTCTTCAACAAGTTAGGTTTTCTCTAAAATATCTATGACACCAAATCAGCCAATTAAGTCAAAGATAAGCTAGCATTTAATGTGATTAAACTCATCATCATGACATTCTATTGTCTATTTGCAAACTAGTCCTTCAACTATTGGAATCTTTGCAATTTGGTCCTTGGAACTTAATTGCACTTTAATCCTTTTAACATGACAACTCATCTCATCTAGATCCTTCTTGAAATGTCGCCACTCACACTATAAATACCCTTCTCTCACTTTTCATTTAGTTCTTTGGTTAGTTGTCTTCTAAAACTCTAAAGTTCTAAGATCTTAGTTCTAAGTTTCTCAAAGCAAGTTCTTGGATTGTCTTCATCATTGATTCTCAAGAGGTAAATCCTAATCTTTGTTCTTAATCATGCCTATGTTCTTTAGATAGTTTCTTGATTCAAGACTTATATCATGGTGGTTCATCATTTTCAAGTTTCAAACCCTAGAACTTTGAAAAATCATAATAAATCCTAGGAAAATCTAATGATGATGAAACTACTTTCTATCTTCTAGATATCATGTCTACTATCTAAATCCAAGAGCATGAGCAATCAAAAATTTCTTTCTTGAAAAACCTAGCCTTGGCCGAATCTATCAAAGTAGGTTTGGTAGAGTTTTTGTTCATGGTTTTCATTAATGATCTTGTTAATCAAGCTATTAGTATGTATGATTAATAAATCCAAGTTGGTTTATTAAACTAAGAACCCTAACCCTAAGATTATGTTGAGGCCGAATCTATGTATAAAAGAGTTAGAAAGTTTTGAGTTTCAACTTTAGTTGTTTAGTCACTAATCCATGATTTAGGTTAATCAAGGATCATTAATCTATGACTTAATCATGATTAGGAATTTTAAGGATTTTGAACCCTAAAAGTCAGCCCTTGGCCGAAACCCTAACCCTAAAGGTTAGAGGATTTTGTTTCAAATTTTAGTCATGTAATAAGTAATCTATGTTAATTAAGACTCTAGTAATTAGGATCCAAAAGATGACATTAAGAAGATAATCCTAAACCTAATTCTAAGTCTTGGCCGAACCTAGCCCTAAAGTGTCATAGATGGGTGTTAGTTGATTAATTATAATTATGTTGTTTGGTTGAAGGTGATTGTGTTAACTCGTGGCGGGATAACGAGGATCGTTGTGTACGTGTTTTTCGGTGCAAACTCAGGTGGGAGAAAGAACCATTCCATCGTCGGAATCGATAAGTAGTATATAATTTATAATAATGGTGTAGGGCGACCTAAACCCTACTAGTGGTCGAGTAATCGACAATACCAAAATCTTATTGAAATCTTTTCCGTAAAACCAATGACGATTTGGGAATTGTGGGTTTATCGCCTTAGGTTGATTATTCATATTTGAGGATGTTTGAATTATTTACTTTTGACTGTTTGTGATACGCTGGTTGAGGTATTCCATCTGCATGTGACGTATTGTTTCGGTGTTTGAATAATTATGATATTGAGGATGTTTGCTGTCCTGTCACACGGCCGTGATGGTTGTCATGGCCAGCCGTGCCGTGCAGGTTCCGTGTTGTAGGATTCTTGTCTTTGTTGTCCGTCACGGTAGTGATGGCTATCACGGCCAGGCCGTGATGCAGTCCGACTTTGTTATTTATTTGGTTGAACTATTATGATTTGGTTGTGATAAATTGCCTTATATGATATTGAGATATTTGAATATTCTGTTGATTAATGTGTTATGCATGATCTGCCTGGGTTTGATACTATGCTTAGATGATTTTAAGGAAAGATAAATATTGCTCGGAGGTATTTTGTTTGGGTGAGAGTTTTGAATATGAATTAGAAGTGCCTCGCTATTATGGTATAGAAGTAATGTGATATAGTATGTAAGTGGAGGTTATGAGGAAAAGCTTGAGGTACTAGGTTGTTATTGATAAAAGTCGGTGAGAATCATATGTTGCATTGGTGTTCATAACCGTGTATTTGAGATACACGAGGTCCGAAGTTCTCGTGGACCGTTCCAAATTAGAATTTAGGTTGTGCAACTATAGTGTCATTGCTTTGCATGAGCACCCTTGACAGAGTGAGAGAGAGAATCAGGGTGTGCACCGACGATACAGTGCAGCTATAGTGTCATTGCTTTGCATGAGCATTCTTACCATGGATAAGAATGTGCACCGGCGTGGGGAACGTGTCACTTGGACGACTGACTGGCATCCCTAACGAGGGATGTGTGACAGAGTAGTAGTGGCCACATCAAGCATAAAGGTCTAGTTGCATGAGTTGAAGGGTAGAGGATGATATATAGTGAATTGAGGATGATTGTTGATTTTGAATGATGCGTGTCTGTGACTATTATTGTATTATATGCTATGAATCCTTTCCACTTATGATGATAGAACTGTTTCTTATCTCCCTATTTCTGTATTTTTGGTGTCTGTCTACTTTGTTTCGTTAGAAGACCATATGGACGACTATGTTACGGAGGAGATGGATGGAACCCTATACGAGACGGAGATAGTTGAAGAGTTGAACGACGTTCCATATGAAGTTGACGTTGAAGAACAACCTACTGATCCTAATAATGTGGTGTAGTTAGTTTAAGGCCAGTGAGTCACATAAGATGTTTTGTTTCCGTTAGTTATAAGAATGTTGTGTAAGATAAAGGATACTTAGGTGTGTATTTATGTAAAATAGTTGGTGTGTTGTATATTTGTAGAAGTTATCTAATTATTAATTAAGTTTTTAATTTTTACGTATTTTCAAAGATAAGCGCGCGACATTAATTAAATAACCATTTAAGGATTTAATGTAATAATACAATGGGGCACAACGGGGTGTCTCAAGAAGCCTGTGGGATGAGTTTTACACCCACATGGTAGAGGACTATCCTTCAACATCCACTGTGAATGGGCCATCATTGACTAACATGCTATTAAGGGATTTGAATGACCTATTACTTCAACATGGAAAACAAATCACAGATTATGCTTTGCCTGAATTATCAGTGGAGACCGCTGAAGGTAATCCTGTTCCAAGAGTTATATAGGAAGAGCTATGGGTCCAAGTTCCTATTGAAGATTTGAGTTTCGTTGAGAAGTTAAATGATGACCAGTTGTTTGCTTACAATACCATTATGGATGTTATCCAACGTAAGCAGAGTCGGGTTTTCTTTGTGGATGGTCTAGGAGGAACGGGTAAGACATTCATTTATCGCACATTAATTGGAAAATTAAGACATTTGGGTCACATTGTTTTAGCGAAGCCTCATCTGGTATAGCAGCTACATTATTACCCGGTGGTTGGACCGCACATTCCTGATTTAAGATAGCCACCAATACAGAAGAAGGGTCTTTTTGCTCAATAAGTAAACAATCTGATCTCGCGAAGCTAATAAGAGAAACAACAGCAATCATTTGGGACGAGACACCCATGACAATTAGATATGCTATAGAAGCATTAGACCGCACCTTGAAGGATATTCTTGACTGTGATGCTCCATTCGAGGGGAAAGTGATGATTATGGGAGGGGATTTCCGCCAAGTACTTCCTGTTGTTCCAAATGGGACTAAGGCACAGACGATTTCTGCATGTATCGTTAAATCTCATCTATGGATAATACAAAGGTATTGCATCTATGCCAAAACATGCGTGCATTAAAAGATCGAGATTTTGCCGACTATCTTATGCGGATAGGAGATGGTGTTGAACCTACAATGGATAATGATATGGTGAGGGTACCCCAACAAATTGCAATTCCATGGGAAGGAGAAAGTTCGATACGTATATTTATACAACAAACATTCCCCAAATTAGAAGATCATGGTTGGGATGCATCTTATATGGTGGAAAGAGCGATACTAACACCAAAAAATGAGGATGTTCAGAAACTAAATGACATTATTATCGAACATTTCCCGGGTGAAGAGCAAAGTTTGTTGTCTTTTGATGAGGTCGAAGGGGACACAAGAAACTTATATCAACAGGAATACTTAAATTCCATTGCTCCCGGTGGTTCGCCACCGCATATTCTGAAGGTAAAAAAAGGAGCACCGCTGATGTTGTTACGAAACATTGACCCTAAATCTGGCCTCTGTAATGGTTCACGATTACTATGTCGGGGTGTATTTATGAATCTGTTGGATGTAGAAATCATAACAGGCAACCATGCTGGAAGGAGAGATTTCTTGCCTAGGATTAAACTAAAGACAACTGAGAGCACGGGACTTCCCTTTGTGCTTATTCGGAAGCAGTTTCCTGTTAAACTGAGTTTTGCAATAACTATAAATAAGGCATAGGGACAAACTATTCCCAATGTTGGGATTTATCTTCCACGACATGTGTTCAGCCATGGTCAATTATATGTGGCATTATCAAGAGGCGTATCTCAAAATGACACAAAAATTCTGATAAAAGAAGAAAAAATTGAAGGGGAAATGGGCACTTCACCAGAAATGTTGTCTTCAAGGATATTTTGTTATCTCATACTCTGGTATTGTATTTTTAAATTTATTAAATCGTCTATACATATAATGCATTACACTAATATTACCCAGAACAACCAAAAATCATCTTATAAATTTAAAATGTATAGTTGAACTAAGTACATCTACCGTTTATTGCAAGAGATGCTGACAAATATTTCGGGCATGTGCTGTGACAAGCAGGTAGGTTCACGTGAACAACTTTTATTTAAACAATTTTCCATATCAATCTATTAACACTTCGACTAAAAAAATGATAGGATCACGACTTTTAAAAACTATGGAAAATATTGAAGCCTTAGCGATCAATCGCATCTTTATGCCCAGTTGACAAAAAGGTGAATTATAAAATTATATTAGAATACTTCATATTATGTCGTTGTATAAAAACCGATATTCTACTCTTTTGATAATCAGGTACATCATCTAAAGATATACTCTTTTGGTGGGGTTCCACAGTAACAACAGATAAGACTCAGCTATGGAACATGGTAAAAAGAGAATTGTGGGCTCAAATGTTAGAAAGGTAATGTATTATGTATTGTTTTCGATATGATAATATGCATATTTACTATATATTAAGTTTTATTATTTCCACAATTTATTAAAATACTATCTTTTGTTTTTTAAATTATTAGGAAACTTGAAGCTACATTACCAAGCAAAAGAAGTCGTGATAGCTAAATACATTTGAAACAAAAAATTGTCTTACTTGAGGATGTATTATGTTCTTTTAATAATACATTATATTTGTTATGAATGATATGATAATGAATGTTCCAAATTTTAGTCTTACATTTTTTATTTCATTTGTAGTTTATTAAAAAAACATTAAAGATGATAAAAAGTATGAAGATTTTTTGAGAATTGTGACAAGGGAAGCGACTATTAGAAGTAAATTATGTTTTTTTTTTAAAAAATTTATATGCTTTATTAATTTTTATCTAACAAAAAAAAAACATTATAAATTTATTTTGTTTGTAATGCAGGGAAAAGCAAAAAGCTACTGAAAATCGATCCATACTTAATCTCCTTATAAATCTAAATGCAGAGATGTCCAGGTCAAATAATAGTCGATTACTAAATTATATTTGGTACCTTGGATTTGTTTTTAATTAGAATATGTATCTTATTTATTTTTACATTATTTGTACCATGATATTATTAACGCAGTGATGTATATAATGTGTGTTTACATTATTACATCACATTATCAAGTAGGATAAATCCATACAATAAAGACGAGTAAAAACATTAGAAATGCGGCCAGACAGGCACGTGAGTGCCTGTCTTGCCGCTAGTTTTAAAATAAACGCAAAAAATTCACGATGCATTCTACCAAGAACCCGAAACCAAATGGGATTGAATTTACACGAGATGAAAATTTCAACGCAAGTATAACCATTATGCAATAAATTGGAGAGCAAGTTATCTTCAACCCAATGCAACTTGACCAAATAGCATTTTAGAAAATGCACTGTGAATGTATGTTACCAATACGAACTTAATTTGTTTGAAATTTCTAATTCATTGAAAACCTTTAAAGAATAAGATTTCACTTTAACATGAAAATTGCTTGAAAAACTACACCACATTCTCCAAATAAATACACTAGAATTAATGGAAAACTTATTTCTTAATGATTCAACGTAAACTTGTGGCTCTGATACCACTTGTTGGAAAATTTTATGAGAGAAACTTAAAGATGAAAACCATTATCCAAACAAGACAAGTCATGTTCAACCATCAAGAATGGAGAATCAAAGACAATAGCGGAAGCGTACCCGAGTTCATGGAAAATATGATGGAGAAACTTCTGGTTCTTGATCTTCCAAGTCAACATGCACAATTCTTCTTAAACCATAAAGAGCCTCTCCTTTCTAACGATGGGATGTTAAAAAAGAAAATTGGTTGCATATGACTTGGGGACATCACTTTTTTATAATAAGGTCATGCCCATTCATGAAGTGTAATGCCTTTTGAGTTCATGCTCTTTCATGAAGAGTCAAGGCTTCAAACTTTTCCTATTTCTATTTTAACCCATCATAAAAATAGAAATAAGACTTTAGGTATCTACACAATATTTTTCATGACAATTATGTCCTTAGTCATAAACCTTATCTGAATTAGATCACTTTATTTTGACTAATTAAAATAATGGCCCTAACTCATTTAAATATTACATGTGTGACCCAAAATTTCTAACACAGTCCCCCTTATAACCATGGCGTCTATCTTGAAATTGATTCCGCTATTGCAGGCTTGGATGAGTATGGTTTGGTCTCTCCCTTACCCTGGATTGCTTAGTGACTCTCATCACTCAGTGACTCCTAAAACCATTAATCAGACATTTTTGGCGAGAGAGAATGAACTCATATTAAACACCTATGACATGGAATGATTCTGCCTATTAATTTGTATGAGAATGGTTTTCAGTGAACAAAATTGGAAAATAAAATGACACATTCCGTGTTGCTAGATAGTAACTTGTTGTCTTATGTTCTAGTTATTATCTTATTGACAAGATGCTTCCAAAGTTGAAACTTTCAGCGATTTACATGAATAGATCTTGCAGGGTACTCCAGCTGTATATCGTGGGATCGATCCATTTCTATTCGTAGACAACCCTGACGTGGGCTCTGAGTTCTTGGGGTGATGCATTGAATTTACCCAAAGAAAAAGGAAGAGCACTTGTGGAGTAAAATCCTAGATGAGAAAATAGAGAAAATGAGGGAGCAAATAAGCATCCAACTTAGAAGGAGCCAAAAAGGAGAGGAAGGCAGGAGAGGGATCCTCAAGTTACCCTCTACATAGTTGAATTTGTTTCCCTTCTTTTAATTCATGTTCTGTGTTTAATTTGAATAAAGTTTAGGTGGTGAAACTTGTTGGGCGTTTGTGTTTTCATTTTAGTTTATAGAAAATGCTAACAAGTACCTTAGGGTATTATTTAAGGAACCAAAAAAGGAAAATTTGGATGGAAAATGGTGTATTTAGCATTTCGAAGAGTGCAACACTTAGTTTTTCAATATAAATTTTTCTTTTCTGGATTGCTTAATCAATGTCCTTAGGACACTCGTTAGCAAGAGCCTTAGTTTATGATGTTTAGAATTGAATGTTTTCACTCCACCATATGTTTGTGTGTTTGCTTAAATAAAAAATACAAAAAAAATTAATTGCTTTCTTTAGTTTATTTGCTTGTTTTTATTATCGATCTATCTTCTTTTAAAAAGTATTCCTAATTAAATAGCATTTTTAATTTGAGAATTGGTTTTGGATAGCATTCCTTACAAGCGCTAATTTGTCTCACTGTTTCATATTACTTATACGATCTGATACACTTATCGAAGACGTGCCAACTAGCACTAAGCATTGGTTTAAGATCTAGACTAGCATAAATTCTATATTTTGTGACTCCATTGACACCTTTATTTAAGCCTCCAAATTACTCAATACAATCTTTCTACCTTAATTTGGCAAAACCTAAAAGAGAGAGTAGATAATATTCCTCATCTTTCCTCAACAACCAAAGTCACTCTACCTATCTCTTTTCTTCTTAATTTAGGGTCTATGGTTTTAGCATGAGTAGCTAAACCCCCTAAAGTTTTGGTGTAAGATGAACGTGTTGGAGCCTCTTAATATTGGGTTGTTAATCCAAGGACCTCTTATTTATTTTCGAGTTGTTAATCTCATTTCTTAATGCTTTCATAAACTTGATCAATATTTGAAATGATTTGTTGGTCATGCATGTAAATCAAAATTTAATTTATGATTGTGATTCTTGAAGTTAATAGACTTGTGAGTCTTTAATCTAGGACATACCTGACTTCCATCTCACTTTTGACTCGTAACGTTCGTTACAGCTCTTGAACTCCTCATGAAAGTTGTAGATATTTCTTTTAGATTTCTAACGATATAAAGTTCATTATTTCTGGATGTCTATAGCTCAAGACTAGGTCAGTAGTGTAGGAGAACGAGTGTGCATAATGGGCACGACTGTGCTTAAGACCAAGTGTGTGACTTCGTGTTTTTACACATTTTAGGCCTTTGGGTCTTCTATATAAAAAGGTTTCTAATAACCCTAGGACGTCATTTTGCACTGTAACATGACCCGGAAGCTTAGAAAAAGGCTAGAAATGGAAAAACTCTAGAATTTGGAAGAAGAGGCCAATGAGAGGAAGAAGGGACCCTACACTTGAAGGGGAACCAAAGGGGGTTGTCCATAAAGCTTTTAAAGCACGCTTTAGAGGTTTTCAATAGGTAAGTACATGTTGTTTCCTTAAAATTCCACGATATAGATTTTAAAGGATTTCTGTATGAAATTAAAAGGATATTTTTGGGACTCTTAATGGGAAATTTGGGGATTTTCTTATTAGGGTTCAAGAATGTATGAACAACAATTGAAATTTTAGTTTTTTCTTGAATTGAAATAGTTATAATTATGGTTAAGAAATATGAATTGATCATTAATAAGTTTTGTTGGCATGATTTTGAGGTACTTGTAAATACTACGGGTACTTGTAAATATTTATTTTATTTTTGTACGAAAATTTTGGAAATAGGTCATATCACTAAAATAGTGATAAAATCTAAGATTTTTCAGTTTTGGGTCAAATTTGGGTTTTCTGATCGGTACAAAATTGTATTATCAGCAAAAACGCAAACTGGTTTCCATCTGAATTTTGAACCCAATTTAACCATAACTTCCTACAATGTAGTAGGTTCTAACTATGATTTTGCTTTCTCCAAAATCATTGTTCTTGATTATGGTTATCAAATCTGATGATTCATATATCTTGTAAATATAGTAATTGAGTCTGAGGATGCAGTTTTTCAAGAAAACATATTTAACTCAATTCCAAGTCGCAATGATGATATTCATTCTAATGTATATAATCATAAAACAATGTATCTAATAAATATACTTTTGAGGGTTCAGAACTTAGAATAAATAAGAGAGCTAGAAAAGAGAAAACATACAGACCAGGATCTTTCATGTTCCTTGTTGAAGGATTAATAAGAAAGTCCATAGACAGTTGTGAACCAATATGTTATAATAAGTGATCCAGAAACATTTGATAGGGTAATAAAGTCTCAAGATATCACTTTCTGGAAGGAGGCTATGCAAGAGAAAATGGACTCAATAATGGGAAATAAAACGTGGAAATTAGTAGAAACCTGCCAGGAGCTGCTTCTTGTCCGTGCCTTCTTGCAACGACGACCACTCCCCGCCCTTGTCAGCCCCAGGTGTCAGATGCCCACCAGCTTCCGCTTGGTTCGTCCCCGAACAACGCTGTACTGGGAGAGGTGTCGCTCTGATACCATTTGTAACATCCCTGGCTGCTCTATGGATTGACGACTGTCCCACAAACCAACATAGGTCTCTTTTCAGCGTACTTTGTCCTCACTCACACACTTTCTGGGAAAACTTCCCGGGAGGTCTCCCATCCCAGAATTGCTCCAATTCAAGCACGCTTAAATGTAAAATTCTTAAGTGATGGGCTACAAAAAAGAAAATGCAACTTGTTGGTATAGGTAGTACTCAACGAATTCATATAAGCCATCCTCAATTGTATAGTCTCATACCTACACAGTCTCAGGATCCCTCTCATTCAGGTGTGTAATCGGTTCATTCATGTGTCCCTCCGCCTAGAAGCCTGTCAAGAGCCACTCCTTGTTCGTGCCTTCTTGCACCAGTGATCACCTCCCACCCTCATCAGCCCTGGGTGTCACATCAGATCCCCAACAACACTCTCACTGTACACAACATCAGACTGCAACAAAGAATCAAATAAGTATGGAATCAATAATCCATTCCTATAGTTACTCAAAAACTCAATCTATCTCATGCATTCTTTTTCATTCAATTCACATGAGGCACAAGATACCAAAATGGACCTTTTTGATACGCAACAAAAGCCATAAACCAGCGCACAAGACAATGAATCAGACTGCAAACAATGAATCAAATAAGTATGGAATCAATAATCCATTCCTATAGTTACTCAAAAACTCAATCTATCTCATGCATTCTTTTTCATTCAATTCACATGAGGCACAAGATACCAAAATGGACCTTTTTGATACGCAACAAAAGCCATAAACCAGCGCACAAGACAAAATTGTAGTTCTACTGTGAATCCGAATGAAAATTTTTCATCTGACTGTGGAGTTAAAAGTTCTAGTGACGTTATCCGATGATATATAATAATCTCATAGAAAAGGTCAAATTGCAAAGATCAGAAAGACAAATAATATTTTATTAAAATATGAATGGTAGTATTTTTAAAAATGGTAGTGATGTATGGTATGAGAAAATTCAAATAATGATCAAGAGAGGTGATGTGACCCAATGAAAAGTACGTATTATTAACAATGACGTCGAATCTAAAGACAAACTAAATTATGCAAGTGGCTTTCGATGAGAAGGCATAATGGCATATGACTTGGCAAAAGAAGACAACATATGCAGCAACTACCATAGTTAGAGTGACTTAGAGTAGAGTTAGAGTTCGATTAATAGCATTATCACAGTTACAAATTTTCGGTCTCATCCTGGTATTTCACATCATATCGGCACCACTTGTCATATTAATTAAAAATTTCATGTAATATTAAAAGGTGAAATGTATGGCAAAATAGTATAGGTAGAGATAAGCTTCATCCAGTTAACACAATTCTAACTGATATGGAATTAATTGGAATAAATGTTCTAACTAAGTCTTGTATTGCCTAAAAAAAACAAAAAAAAAACACTAAGTCTTGTATTGTCTAATCCTCTTATTTTCTCTCGTCTATCATGCTTAATTTCCTGTTACTTTCACTTAAAATAATAAATAAATAAAAGAATGAAAGAAAGAAAACGGTGCAAGTACCTCTTTGTTTTTGTTTTTTTTTTGGCGAAGAGAGATTAGGGTTATTTGAGAATGTCAAAGAGACCGAGCAACCTTTTTCTGACGGTGTTAGGAATGGGGTTATGGAGGGGGTGATGAAAGTGGTAAGTGAAGGATAGGGAATGATAACTCTACTTCAAGGATAGAGGGTCTCCTAAGAAAATGATAAGGGTGGGAAAGAGACTAAATTATTCATTCATCCCTCTAATCATGAGGTCATATAATGATAGGATTGGTGTATACCCACGCTAAGACAACTACACCATAACACATACTAATTATCCCAACTATAACAAACTAACAAAAACATAATAAAACATTCTAGAATTATATTAGGTGAGTCATCATATTCTAGAACTATATTAATCATCATCCTTTGGACCTCTATGGTCATAACATTACCAACTCCATCAAAATCAACCTTGTTCTCGAGGTTGTAAAAATTTAGCCCTAAAATAAATTTTCATGGGTCTCACTGCTTGAATTGAGGCGACCAAGCTGCAGAAGGCATGTCCAAGTGTCCACCAGGATCCCATGGTTGTCCTCTTCCAATTTTTGCCCAAAAAAACATATGTTGCTGTGACTCTTTTTGTAATAATTCTACCTTAATGTCACCAATAATTTTCTCCACATTCCTCAAGATTTTCTGTTGTGACCCAATTAAGAAGGATTTTTTATTAAGGGGCCCAATAATGAGTGAACTCTCACCAACTAATGAATGTCCAAATATCATGTTAATCCACTGCCACCTTCCAAATAAATGGGCCCGGTCCATTAGGTCAAGAAATTGTTCTATACTCTGTAATACCACTTGTGCCCCTTCTCTATGTTGTCCCTCTTTAACGTATTTGATCTCAGCCACAAATAGCCATGGCAGTTCAGCCACCAACTCAACCGCCACCGTTGAGCCACTCTCCTCCACACACAAACCAAGGTCTGGTGGTTCTGGCTGGGGCTTGACAGGAAGACCCGCATCGTCTGTCGTTGTGATGTCCTTGTGGAGAACGGTCGTATGAAGAGCTGCATCGTCTCTCCTTAGCGTCACCGCTTCCCGTTCGACAACCGTTTGAGGGGCACGGTCCGGCGGTTCCAGTGGTGGTCTAACCGGCCGTGTCTCCTCCAAAGTCTGGGCGAAGCCACCTTCCTCCATGGCCACCCCGAGCTGGTCCAGGGGACGCGGTTGGTGTCCGGTGACTCGAGGGGACTTGGGTCGTAGGGGCTGGTGTCTAGCAGTGGCCCATCCTCGGTGGTGCTGGTATGATCATTTCCCAGAAAGTTGAAACCCAATCGTGGATGCCGCATTAGCATGTAAACAGAGGGTTTCAGTCGAGGCAGCACGAGCGGTGGCGACGAAACTAGAACTCTGTCAGATGGTTCAGGTGAGGGAATTTCCACCGAGGTTCTCTCGACAGGGAGGGCTAAAACCCGTTGCACTGTCACTGACAAAAGGTGTCTCGGTTACTGACGGGGAGGGGCTCGATATAGAAGTTGGCGTAGCCTCGAAGCTGGAAAGAACCCATTCGTAGCAAGCTGGTATTAGAGGCAATGGCTCTGGGTCCCTAAAGACCTTGTTGACTGTTGAAATAGGTTTGATAGCTACAGGTGAAACTGAATCCGGTGCAAACTCAGGTTCCTCTTCCTCCTCTAATACCACCACTGCTTCAGATATCTCCGTCACTACTTTAGAACCCATCACTGATCCTGGTTTGGCTCCTCTTCTTCATCTCATATTGGTAGGAGATGCTGCCATTCAGGCTTGAAACGCCACAAAATTATAGTGGTGAAGGTGTCACAACTGGGCAATGGATGACAATGAGACCACCAGAGCCCCCAATGGAGTGCTCGACCTCTCAAGGCCGACACAGCTTCCGATAGCTGCGCCGCCTCTGGTGTTTCATGCTCATAGAAATATTTTTTGATGCAAAGAATCCACCAATAAGCATCTTCATTGTTGCCATCAAAAATGGAAATCGTCATGGATGAAATACGAAGGGGAGCAGGCTCGTTGAAAGCACCGATGTTAGGAACGAGGTTATGGAGGGGGGTGATGAAAGTGGTAAGTGAGGGATTGAGAATGATAACTCTACTTCGAGAGTAGAGGGTCTCCTAAGAAAATGATAAGAGAGGGAAAGAGACTAAATTCTTCATTCATCCCTCTGTAATCATAAGGTCATACAATGTTTATATAGGATTGATGCATACCCACGTACTAAGACAACTACACCATAACACACTAATTATCCCAATTATAACAAACTAACAAAAACATAATTACACATGGAGTGTGGTCCTAGCTAGGATGTGACCTTCGTTTTGTATGTTATAGTTAATATTGCATCGAATTTTCTTCACCATTGACTATTAGCATTTGTAACACCGTGTCCCTCATCTCTTTCTTTCAAATGGCTGGTTTTTTCTTCTTTGCATTAATTAAATGGCTGGACCACACACATTCTAGCTAGTAATACTAGTATGTTAACCTCGTTTTGTATCTCATCTCATCTCGTAGTTACAAATTGCAAGGAACTAATAGCTAGCAGCTATATATACTCAAAATTTGAAAACTTGTGTCCACTAGGAGTCATTCGCTTGTCATGGTGAACTTCTCAAACGTTCTCCACTCTGGAGATCGTTGTTCTAGATCTATCAATTTGTGGATTGATATGGAGCAATGTGTGGCTCTCAACAACAAGGATGAAGTAATTTTTCGTCTGGAAAAGCACTTCTCTCATCGCCGCCGTCGTATCCTACTAGATGCCTCTGGTAGTCAAACCATTTGCACTCTGCACAAGAAGGTTTGGCAATTGTGACATCACCCATTTCAAACTCTCGCTTGTTAATATATACCTATCTATCGATTTTATGAATAGTTATTTGAATAATCATTTTTAAAACTTACAGTTATTTGAGTATAGTTATTCAAATAACCTTTTCTCTTAATCTTTTAACTAGTTTAATTAGCAAAATCATCAGATTCATAGTTCTAGGCATATTCCCGTGTAATTTTCTTTTTTGAGCTCAGCCCCCGTTTATTACCAAAAAAAAAAATCATCAGATTCATATGCAAATTTGCTTCCAAGATTTTAAATTGTGTTTGTGATTTCGGTAGTGATCATGTGTTTTTCATTATTATAAACAATCAGAAAAAAAAATATTATCGATATGCTCGTAATTATGGTCGTGATGTGATTTCAGAGATTATCAAATACGAATCCAAATTTAAAACCTTAAATGTATGGTTCTTTATGTTTGTGCAGAAGATTTCGGGACATGGTCGGTGGGAAGTTTTCAAGGGTGATGATAAATCTCAATTATGCTTTATAGTCAAGCGACTGGCAATGTTCAAGAAAGAGAAAAATATTGTTTTCGATGTTTTTCTCGCTACTGACAATACAGAAAAAAGTGTGTGTAAGGTCAACGCTTGTCGCAAGAAAAATTCTTGTGAAATTTATGCTGGTCAATCAACTCTAGCCAGAGCCAACCCAATTGTAAGTACCAACTACACATACAAATGTAAAATGTTTGAGAACGTGATGAAGTAATCCGGTCAAAGTCTACATTAAAATTTAAGGAAATTTAATTGTTTTAATTTAGATGAAGTTAGCAAGTATTTTTAATATACTATTATTGAATCATGAGAATTGGACTCTTGATTGTAATTGAAAGAGTTGATTGTTTCCAATATTACAGGAGATGTTATGTATACAAACAGGTTTGGACAACTAAGAGATCATAATTTACTCAACACAATATACAAGATATACTTGTAATGCTCCAACTCAAGCTGGTAGGTAACTATCAAACATTCCCAACTTGGACATTATCACATTATAATGCTCCCTTTGGATGATGAAAGAGTTTGAGAGAAAAGAAGTAGGGTAGAAAGAAGATGGAGAGAAGAGGGAATAAGTAGAGAATGAAGAGATTTTTATGTTATTTAGATTGAGAAAAATAGGAGAGAATAGAAGAGATAAAATTTGAGTTCTTTTGAAAAGACATATATATTTACCTCTAATAACATATTTACATAATACAAAATAAAAGGGTATATACATTATTTCTACTTTTTTAATGGGTCCCACCTAATTTTGTAACTTTTCCAAACCAAAATATCTTCACCTTAGAAGAGACTTTTTTTTAGTGTGAGTCCCACTAAACTTTTCTCTCTTCTCCCACTTCTCTTCCTTCCCAAACAAGGTAAAAGTTGATTCTCTCTCACACTTCTCTCATAGTTCTTTCTCTCCAAAACACCCTAAACAAACAATTTGTAAGGTATGAAAAAGGGTTTTCAGAATGGCTCTCGTGAGGGTCGGCTAATTTTTATTTTCATTTTGGATTCAATTGTGATATATATTTTTTGGTTCAAATTTGTGATATATGTTACTATAGGTTTTTTTACACTATCAATCAGTCATATATTACAAAATCAGTAAAAATATTCTACTTTTGTAATAGTTATGTTAAAAATTGTAATGATTATGATTAATTATACACAAATATTGTGCCAAAATTAATTTTTTTTCTACAACAATGACACGTATTTGTTTTCTCCTTATTCCTCAAAGTAACCTTTTATACATATAAAAATAAAAAATACTCACAGGGTTTGGTTGGAGTGGAAACGTACTCTAATCCCAAAAAAGAGAACATGGCTTTGATTCTTAGGTGGCGCATCGGTTGGGATGTCGCAAAATCCAATGGATTAATTTTTGTGAAACAATAACAACACCACAACAACAACAATGATAATAGTCAATGAAATCATTTTTTTTAAAGCAAGATGACATGCAAAGCCTTATAATAAATGAGATTATTACTTGCTTAAAGAACCTCAACAAATTTTTACTAATATATTGATTGATCTAACATACTACCCCGCATAGTAAATTTAACAAACAATAAACAACATATTTTTTTTATCTCGCCTAAACACACTGTTGCCAAAAAAATTTTTTATCCAAACATAACATTCATTGTTTTGCATCTGAACAAATTCTATTTTAATTATGGAGAATGTTAATAAGGACTGGTTAAAGATCTAAAAATGAAAATTTATCATTAGGACTTGGTGTATTTTATAATTTATATTTTGAAGAATGATAAACTTACTTTTTCAATTAGTTTTTATTTTTGGAGAATGCTAACGAGTGCCCTTAGGACACCAATTAAGGAAACAAAAAAAAGTTATTGGAAAGTGGTGTATTTTATATTTTGAGAAGATAAACACTTCATTTTCCAATAAAATCTTGATATTTTTGAGTTCTTTAACCAGTGTCCTAAGGGCACTCGTTAGCAAGACCCTTTACTTTTTTGGATTTCCTTAACCAATGTGTTTAGGACACTGGTTATCATGACCCTTTAATTATTACTAGTCCTATCCAGGGATGATAATTTAGACCCTACCCAATGGGTACCCGCCAAAAATACCCACAATTGGTAGGGTAAATACCCGCTTTATTGGTTGAGTCTGGGTATGGATATATAATTACCCGCAAATAAGAGAGAGTATGGGTGCGGGGTGCGGGTACGGGTACTCTAGTACCCACCACACCCCTCGCACGCGCACACATATCATATATATATATATATATATATATATATATATATATATATATATATATATATATATATATATGCTTCAAAAAAATTATAATTATATATCATTTTTAACAATAAAATTATTTATTCATTATTTTTAGTAGTTTCTTTGTAATTGATTGTTGAGGTGTGTGGCGCCAACATAGTTGGGATGACTCTCCTCTTTGTAATGCTTTTACATGCTACTTCTTGTAAATGTGTTAGAATACACCTCGTACTCTCTTTTTAATAATATTTTTTGCTTATAAAAAAAAGGAATAAAATTATGTAAAAATTCTAAACCTGGGACTCATTAGTGTTTTGCCTTTTTCCAGACTTACAAGTTGATGAATTTATTGTTTTAAATGTTTATTGTGATAGTTATTTGTTTTGGATGTTTTAGATGCTTTTCTATTTAGTTTTAAACTTTGGTTTGTAATGTTTCATGAGTAGATTTGAAAGATCTTTAGATGATTTTTAAATTGAGTTATAATGTTCTTTATGTTATATATTGCTTTCTCTTAACTAAAGTGCGGACAATGGGTGTGGATGTGGATACTTAAGTATCAAGATGATACGGATAAGGATACTAATATAAACCCATGAGGATATGGATCTGGGTACATGTATTTTTTTTCAAACACGGGTATGAGAACATGAACTATATATAATACCCTACTCATTGTCATCTCCAGTTCTATCGTGTTTTTTAATTCCTAATTAAGTCGTAACTCTATCACATATCCCCAAAAAGTGATAGTATTTTTCGCACATATCACATATCCTCTAATGTAAAGCAGTGTAGTGTTTATTGCATATAATTCCGTTATATATTTGAATACTTAAATTTGACACCCAGTTGACACATGCAGTTGTTTTAAATATAAAACATTCAACTCTGTTCATATAAAAATATAGGCATCTCACTGGTTATGTGTTAAATCTCAAAATTAATATAGAAATTATTATTCCATTGCATATTTGAAAAATGCAAACAATAATATTGCATGGATGCATGTAGATGGAGAATAAAGGTGCGATGAAGGTTGAGATCAAAGCTAACATCGACCGTGCATTCATAGTGGCCCTACTTATGATTGTGGATGAGAAAAAAATCATCAATTTCAAGAAACTTGTCAAACACGCAAAACCGGTCATGGGGGTTGTGAGCATGGGTTTTGGGATAGCAGGATTCGCGCAATCTACAGATTAATGAAAATGATCTTGGAGCTGATGATAAGGATTCTTAATTAGTTCTTAGTTCTTTTGGTCTTATTATTTCTGTTTATAGTGTCAGAACATTGATTTCTGTTTGCTTTGTAAATTCTCTTTTTATTGCTTGAATATTGTGATTTGTTTTAAATGTTGGTTATGTATTTGGACAATGTCTGGTTTGTTAGGATGCTAGTTTTTATATCATAATGTTAAGTTTTAGTTTTCATTTTATCTTTTGGGAGTGCCTTACGTGATAATTTTTTTGTTTTTAATTAGTTGAAAGTACTTTATATATGTTCAATAATTAACACTAATTGAGTTGAATGGTCTACTCTTGGTTACTGAATATTGACAAGATGCTTCCAAAGCTCAAACTTTCAATCATTTACATGAGAAGATTTTAGAGGGCAATCCAGCAAAATATCATGGGACCCCTTTATAATCGTAGACAACCTTGATGTGGGCTTTGACAATGCTGAATTTGTTGGGTGATACATTGAATTTATCCATAGAAAGGAGGAGGAGCACTTATGGAGAAAAATATAACTCCCTAGATGAGAACATAAGAGAAAGTGATTGGAAAATAAGCATCTAACTAGGAAGGAGTCAAAAAGGAAAAGAAAGTAAAAGAAGGCAGGAGTCAGGAGAGGATTTTCAAGGTATTATATATATCCTCTACATTGATGGATTTCTTTCCCCTCTTTAATTCATGTTATGTGTTTAATTGGAATAAAGTTTAGGTGGTGGAGAACTTTTTGGGTGTTTGTGTTTTCATTTTAGTTTATGATGTTTAGAATTGAATGTTTTTTATACCATCACATGTTTGTGTGTTTGCTTAAATATAAAATACAAAAAGTTTTTACCAAAAAAAAAAATAGAAAAAGAATTAATTGCTTTCTTTAGTTTATTTTTGCATTTTTTTATTATCGTCTATCGAGTTGTATTATTTTAAAGAATATGCCCAAATAACAGTTTTAATTTGAGAATTGGTAACAATGTTCAGTCTCACTGTTTTATATTACTTATGTGTCAGTGATGTGCCAACAAGCACTGAGCAATGACTTAAAATCTAGACTAGTATAAATTCTATATTTTGTGATTCTACTTACATCTTTTAAGCCTCCAAAGTACACAATACAATTTTTCTACCCTGATTTGGCAAAACCCAAAAGAGCATAAAAGTGAAGATTCCTCATCTTTCCTCGACAACAAAGGAGTCACTACCTACCACTTTTCTTCTTTAGGGTTTAGGGTTTTAGCATTTGAGTTGCTAAATCCCCTTAATTTTGGGGGTAAGATAAACTTATTGGATTATGATCTTGTAATTGATATTGGGTTCTTAATACAGTAACCTCTTCTTTATTTATGAGTTGTTGATCTCGTTGCTTAATGCTTTAATAAACTTGATCAATCTTTGAAATGATTTATTAGTCATGCATGTAAATCATTTGATATGTATGTTTGTGTTTCTTGAAATTAATGGCCTTGTGAGTCTTTACTGTAGAAATAGATATTAATTTACATGTAAACCGGTGAACTCTTGCCCTTAATGCATTTTCTTTTGTTAAATTATCTAAGAAATTAATGTCATAATTTTTGGAATTTAGGCCCAATCTTTTAAGGAATTGGGGATCGAGTATCTAAGTGAGTTGATTGTTAGAATAGGAAATTAGACTCGTATTAATTCCAATCCAAATGCAACTAACTTGTGAAATCTAACTCCAATGCCTTTATTTCATACATTTTAATCTTTAATTGTCATCTTAGAGTGATGTATTGGACTGGGATTTTAAAAGATTGCTTTAGCCTACAAAAGTTTCGTGGATTTTTTTTTTTATAAGCAACTAGAGTATTGAAGAAGAGCATAAGGAGTACTCAACCCAAATACAATAATGAAACCAAAGGAAAGAGACCCCTGTAAAAACCAATACTGCTGGACACAACTATTCGATCTAGTATTACACATTACCAGCCCCTGATCACAACAACTAAACCCACCGGAACAAGAAACAAAATAGAAACACCCAAATCCAGCAACTATACCAATTAATGTACCACCAGTAAACCATAACTTTGTATTTAACAAGAAATACCCCACCAAAAAGTTGTAAGTGAGCCTTCAGTATAATGACAGTAATCCCCCAACCACAACATCAAACTCCAAAAATCGCAGGTGCAAAGCATAGTCACAGCCTTTGCTCTCAAAACTTATTGTGACGAGTAAATGCAGTGTTTTGGGGGTTTAAATTTCAATCCAAAAAAGAAAAACAACCATTTCCTAACAAGCCTTTGCACCACATCCAAACTCTGATGAAAATCAACTCCGATACCTTGTTGAGATCTAATGCAGCCTAGTTGAAAATAATTGCATTCCTGTGAAGACAAATACTCCAAATAGTGGCAAACCAGAAAAATCTCCAACACCTTTTCCTCTCCAATCCATTCAATAGACCAATGTGTTGCTGTAAAAGCTTCATCAAGCCACCTGCTAGAACTGTTTGTATCCCAAAGCAGTCATAGATGTGTAACCAGACAGCATATGAAACTCTGCAATACAAGAACAGATGTGTGGAAGTCTCATTTTCAGAATTGCATAGTCTGCACAATGTCAATCCATTTTTGGAAAGGCACTCCCCTAATGAGAAGGTTGGTTGTAGTTGGAATCCAGCCCAATAATGATCTCCAACAAAAAGCACCTATCTTAAGTGGGATAGATCTCTCCCACAACCGCTTGTAAGGGCAAAATTCTCTTTGGATCTTTGCCCTATTCGAGTTTTATAGGCCAAATTTACGAGTATAACAATTATCTGCATTGTGTGACCATGACCAAGAATCAGCTAAATTCGCCACCGGTGCCTTGATTCCAGTGATCTCCAAAAGGCTTTGATATTGACTTTCTTCCCAAGAGAAGAAAATCCTTCTCCAAGGAATAATCCATTGCCAAATACCATCATGCCATTGTCCCATATTTACAACAAGGCCATCACCATCCACTGCAATGCTGTGTAGCCTACCAAATAGGTGTGAAAGTGGAGAATTTGTAGCCCAAGTATCATGCCAGAAAGAGATAATAGCTCCATTTCCCAACTTCCTAGATAGCCCGTTAGACAGCCAACCCTCACCGATGACTCCCCCACCACCTCCAATCTTCCTAGGTCACTCCACCACCTAGATGTCACCCCACCCTCAATAGTTCTTTCCCGTTGCGCTGGCACTGACAAAAGGCATCTCGGTTAGTGACGGGAAGGGGCTCGATATAGAAGTTGGCGTAACCTCGAAGCTGGAAAGAACCCATTCGTAGCAAGCTGGTATTAGAGGCAATGGCTCTGGGTCCCTGAAGACCTCGTTGACTGTTGAAATAGGTTTGATAGCTACAGGTGAAACTGAATCCGGTGCAAACTTAGGTTCCTCTTCCTCCTATAATACCACCACTGCTTCATATATATCCGCCACTGCTTTAGAACCCATCACTGATCCTGGTTTGGCTCCTCTTCTTCATCTCATATTGGTAGGAGATGCCGCCATTCAGGCTTGAAACGCCACAAAATTATAGTGGTGAAGGTGTCCCAACTGGGAAATGGATGACAATGAGACCACCAGAGCCACCAATGGAGTGCTCGACCTCTCAAGGCCGACACAACTTCCGATAGCTTCGCCGCCTCTGGTGTTCCATACTCACAGAAATATTTTTTGATACAAAGAATCCACCAATAAGCATCTTCATTGTTGCCATCAAAAATGGAAATCGTCATGGATGGAATGTGAAGGGGAGTAGGCTTGATGAAAGCACCGATGTTAGGAAAGAGGTTATGGAGGGGGTGATGTGATAATCCACTGTCGTATCATGTTTTA
The DNA here is from genome assembly GCA_030762895.1 of Sophora flavescens. Classification (NCBI taxonomy): domain Eukaryota; kingdom Viridiplantae; phylum Streptophyta; class Magnoliopsida; order Fabales; family Fabaceae; genus Sophora; species Sophora flavescens. The sequence continues at coordinate 264,976,918 of CM061063.1, read as the reverse complement.
GCTATTATTTTAAAGTGGATTTCATCGATTAAATTTTGTTGAATGCTTGATTTAGTCCAAATTAGACTTTGTTTTCCTATTTTGGTTATTTTAGAGTCAATGTGTGTATTTAATTGATTTTAATTAGATTTTAATTGATTTTCTCATGATATTATTATTTTGATTTTTAGGAAGGTATTGAGAATGAAGAGGAACAATTATAATTAAAGCTTGGAAAGTAAAGAGAAAGTGCAGTCCAATGAACAATGGTCCAATAAAAATAACAATTGGAATTGGAAATTGAGTTGGCCCAAGTCAATTTGTAAAGAAAGAAGTAAAAGTCCTATTTCACTTTGGACTTTGCCAACGTGAAGAAAGACTTGCAGGGGAGCCACACAAATTTAATTTGAATTCAATTCTTAGATAAGCAAAGATGCAATTGTTATTGAAAAGTCACGTGAAGTTGTTAAGGAAAGATAGATACATATTTTTTGGGAATTTGATTTCAATTGAATTGGTTATTTGAAAGGAGGCAGGGCCCTCGTGAGAGATTAATATGGATTTGATAAAGCCTAGACACCAGGGAATCCTTAATTGAATTAGGAGGATCAGGGAGGATTTGGACTCTGCAAAAATAAAAAAGGAACGTGAATCCTTATATATAAAGAAACAAGTCCAGCGCAAGAGGGGGGGGGGACGCAATCAGAGAGTTGCGCAGCGCAGGGGAGTTCCAGTACCATACAGATTTCAATGGAGTTTTCTTTTCTTCTTGTTATTTCTTTTATGGTTGAGTAATTGTTTTGTTTTTTGGATTGGGTAATGCCCTTTGGCATTATTATGATGAATATTTGATTTTTCCCTTTTGTTAATGTTCGATTCATTGATTTGGTTCTTATTGTGCCCTATCCATGTGAATTGATTGATCACCTTTTTGCATGTCTTAGATATTCTAGGGAAGAACTTAGCGGTGAACCTAGGTATCTGATCTATAGGAATTGAACTAAGGACTTAAATCACGAGAGTTAGAAGCGGTCCTTCGAGGGTACCATTGAATTGTCATAAATCGTAATGGGTTCAATTTAAATACAATTACCACGAGAGTAGGAGTTGGTTTAATTGAGCACGGTTCTTGTATCTCGAGAGGGAACATTAACTAAGTTAGAATGATTCACCTTCAATTGAGTTAAATATTAATAAAGGGGTAGTCAATTAGATTTCATAATTTGTCATTGTGGTAGCCTCAATCCTAGAAATCTCTTCTCATATTTAAAAACAAAAAATATTTGATTTTGATTTCTTTTATTGTTTCTTTTATTTTTTTGAAATCTATTCACACTTATTTCTTAGTCTAAAATAATTGTTTAATTGTGAAGTGGTACTTGGTTTCCCAATCCCTGAGTTCGATACTCGGTAATTTACTTGCGTTTTAATTATTACTTGCTTCGAACCGGTATACTTGCCGGAGCCTATCATGATGAAAGTGGAAAGTGGGGGATTGTGAATGATAACTCTACTTCGAGGGTAGAGGGCCTCCTAAGAAAATGATAAGAGAGGGAAAGAGACTAAATTCTTCATTCATCCCTCTAATCATGAGGTCATACAATGTTTATATAGGGTTCATACACACCCATACTAAGACAACTAAACCATAACACACTAATCATCCCAACTATAACAAACTAACAAAAACATAATAACACACGCAGTGTGGTCCTAGCTAGGATGTGACCCTCGTTTTGTATCTTATAGTTATATTGCATCGAATTTTCTTCACCATTGACTATTAGCATTTGTAACACCGTGTCCCTCATCTCTTTCTTTCAAATGGCTGGTTTTTTCTTCTTTGCAAATGGCTGGACCACACACATTCTAGCTAGTAATACTAGTATGTTAACCTCGTTCTGTATCTCATCTCAACTCATCTCATAGTTACAAATTGCAAGGAACTAATAGCTAGCAGCTATATATACTCAAAATTGGAAAACTTGTGTCCACTAGGAGTCATTCGCTTGTCATGGTGAACTTCTCAAATGCTCTCCACTCTGGAGATCGTTGTTCTAGATCTATCAATTTGTGGATTGATATGGAGCAAGGTGTGGATCTCAACAACAAGGATGAAGTAATTTTTCGTCTGGAAAAGCACTTCTCTCATCGCCGCCGTCGTATCCTACTAGATGCCTCTGGTAGTAAAACCATTTGCACTCTGCACAAGAAGGTTTGGCAATTGTGACACCACCCATTTCAAACTCTCGCTCGTTAATATATACCTATCTATCGATTTTATGAATACTTATTTGAATAATCATTTTTTAAACTTAAAGTTATTTGAGTATAGTTATTCAAATAACCTTTTCTCTTAATCTTTTAGCTAGTTTAATTAGCAAAATCATCAGATTCATAGTTCTAGGCATATTCCCGTGTAATTTTCTTTTTTGAGCTCAGTCCTCCGTTTATTACCAAAAAAAATCATCAGATTCATATGCAAATTTGCTTCCAAGATTTTAAATTGTGTTTGTGATTTCGTCGTGGTCATGTGTTTTTCATTATTGTAAACAATTAGAGAAAAATATGATCGATATGCTCGTAACTATGGTCATGATGTGATTTATTACCAAAACCACGAAGTCATGACCTCTATAGCGATTACGAATCCAAATTTAAAACCTTATATATATGGTTCTTTATGTTTGGGCAGAAGATTTCGGGACATGGTCGATGGGAAGTTTTCAAGGGTGATGATAAATCTCAATTATGCTTTATAGTCAAGCGACTGGCAATGTTCAAGAAAGAGAAGAATATTGTTTTCGATGTTTTTCTCGCTACTGACAATACAGAAAAAAGTGTGTGTAAGGTCAACGCTTGTCGCGAGATAAATTCTTGTGAAATTTATGCTGGTCAATCAACTCTTGCCAGAGCCAACCCAACTGTAATTACCAACTACACATACAAATGTAAAATGTTTGAGAACGTGATGAAGTAATCCGGTGAGAGTCTATATTAAAATTTAAGAAAAATTAATTGTTTTAATTTAGATGAAGTTAGCAAGTATTTTTAATATACTATTATTGAATCATGAGAATTGGACTCTCGATTGAAATTGAAAGAGTTGATTGTTTCCAATATTACAGGAGATATAATGTATACGAACAGGTTTGGACAACTAAGAGATCATAATTAACTCAACACAATATACAAGATATACTTGTAATGCTCCAACCCAAGCTGGTAGGTAACTATCAAACATTCCCAACTTGGACATTATCACATTAACGCTCCCTTTGGATGATGAAAGAGTTTGAGAGAAAAGAAGTAGGATAGAAAGAAGATGGAGAGAAGAGGGAATAAGTAGAGAATGAGGAGATTTTTATGTTATTTAGATTGAGAAAAATAGGAGAGAATAAAAGAGATAAAATTTGAGTTCTTTTGAAAAGACATATATATTTATCCCTAATAATATATTTACATAATACAAAATAAAAGGGTATATACTGTTGGGAGAAACACACACACTCTGCAATTGAGATAATGAAAGGCACGAGATAGAAAGCAGAAACAGAAACGCAGAGAGGGAGAGAGTGTGGTGAATGAGTGTTATTTGATCGATGTGTGTATATTTCATCTCAATCTTCATTTATACATATGCACTCGTTTTTATAGTGCTTGTACATCACATTGTAACTACAAAAACTGAATTAGTTACAAACTAACTAACTAACTGTTACTAACACTCTAACTGACTAACACTCTATGTCATCTCAGTCTTCATTTATACATATGCCTTAGTCAATATGTCAGCCAGCTGTGTTTCTGTTGAGCAGTATGCTACCTCGAGCTTTCCATTGTTCACTTGTTCCCTAAGGAAGTGAAATGTAGTCTCAATATGCTTACTTCTTCCATGAGAGACTGGATTTCTAGCTAAATTGATAGCTGACTTGTTTTCAATTAACAGTTTGATAGGTTTCTCCACTTTAATCTTTAGTTCATTAAACAATGAATCTAACCAGATAGCTTGGCAAGCAGCATATAGCCAGCTATGTACTCAGCCTCACACGAAGACAAGGCCACCACAGGCTGTTTCTTAGAGCACCAAGAGATTGGAGCACCAAGGAATTTGAATAAGTATCCTGTTGTACTCCTTCTATCCACCCTATCTCCACACCAATCTGAATCCGAATATCCTAACAAATCAACCATTTTATGAGATGACTTGCCAGGAAATAGCACACCAAACCTCATAGTTCCTTTCACATATCTCAGAATTCTCTTGGCAGCTAGCATATGAGACTTCTTTGGTTGGTTCATGAACCTGCTGATGAGACCAACTGAGAAGCACAAGTCGAGTCTTCTATTACAGAGATACCTCAAGGAGCCAACTAATTGCTTAAACACAGTTGCATCTACTCCTTCTTCTGTTTCAGTTGCTTCCAGCTTTAGATTTGCCTCTGCAGGCGTTGTTGCAGAGTTACAATCTATCATTTTGAATCTCTCAAGTACCTCAGCAACATATTTCTGTTGGTGCAGCACAATTCCTTTTGGAGTAGTGGCAAACTCCATTCCAAGGAAATAGGACAACTTTCCTAGGTCTGTCATCTCAAATTCAGCCATCATTAGTGCCTTGAAACACTCAATTTCTGTGGAGTCATTTCCAGTCACAAGGAGGTCAACAACATATAGATAAATGATCAGCAGGCTTGCCTTTTTCTTTACTTTCACATACACACCATACTCAACTGAGCATTTAGAAAACTCATGCTGAAGTAGGAATGTATCTATTCTTTTATTCCAGGCCCGAGGGGCTTGTTTAAGGCCATAGAGGGACTTGTTCAGCTTGTAAACCATGTCTTCTTTCCCTTTAATCTCAAAACCTGGTGGCTGAGTTACATACACTGTTTCTTCAAGTGGTCCATTTAGGAATGCTGATTTCACATCCATATGGCATAGGGACCATCCATTGTTGCTTGCCAAGGCCACTACTAGCCTTATAGTTTCTACCCTTGCCACTGGTGCAAAGACTTCTGAGTAGTCAACTCCATGCTTCTGCAGAAAACCTCTAGCAACCAATCTTGCCTTGTTCTTAGCAATAGAGCCATCAGGATTCAATTTCAGTTTGAAAATCCATTTCACATCAATTGGCCTTTTATCTATTGGCTTGTCAACCAATTCCCACGTATGATTCCTCTCAATGGCATTAAGTTCATCAATCATTGCTGCGTTCCAGTTCAGTTCAATCATGGCTTCCTCATAGCTCACTGGCTCTGCATCTGCCAGAAAAGCAAAGTGAACTAATTCACCTTCAGATGTCACTGCACTGTCAGGTAACATATCAAAATCATCAAATCTACCTGGCCTTTGTCTTTGTCTCTGTGGCCTTGTTACATGAGATGCTTCAGTGATCAATTCCTGCTCATCCACTACAGATTCTTCCTCAATTAATACTGGAATCACAGGATTGAAGCTACCTTTTTGCTCATTCCAATCCCATGACTCAGTTTCATCAACATACACATCTCTACTAACTTCAATTTTCTGTTTCAGTGGATCATACAGTCTATATGCACCACTAATGTGATATCCTACTAAGATCATTGGCTTACTTTTATCTTGCAACTTTTTCCTCCTACCATCAGGCACATGCTTGAAACATAAAGAGCCAAATATTTTTAAGTGACTTACCATAGGTTTCCTGCGGACCAGCATTCTTCAGGAACCTTCTGCTTGAGTCTCTTAGTAGGACACCTGTTCAACAAATAGGTTGTTGTGGTGACTGCTTCACCCCAAAAGGAACGTGGTAGCTTCTTCTGTTTCATCATGCTTCTGGCCATGTTCAACACAGTTCTGTTCCTCCTCTCAGTCAAGCCATTATGCTGAGGAGTATAGGGGGCTGTCACCTCATGTAGTTGGATACCACACTGTTCAAGGAAGTCCTCAAACTCTTTTGATGTGTACTCACCTCCACCATCTGTCCTTAGCACCTTGATCACCTTGCCACTTTGCCTTTCAGTGAGAGCTTTGAATTTCTGGAAGACCTTAAACACCTCACCTTTGTTCTTTATCAAGTAGAGCCATTGCATTCTACTGAATTCATCAACAAAGGTCACAAAATACTTATTTCCACCTAATGAGGGGATCTCAAGAGGACCACAAACATCTGAGTGAATCACATTCAACACATCAGTTGCTCTCATAGGTAGATATGTAGCAAAAGTATTTCAGGACTGTTTTCCAGCAAAGCAAACCTCACATACTTTTTCAGGTATAACTATTTTTGGAAGTCCTGTCACCATCTCATCTGCAACTAATTGTTTTATACTTCTAAAGTTTAAGTGACCAAACCTCAAGTGCCAAAGCCAGCTTTCTTGGTTTGTCATAGTTGCCTGAAAACACTGCATCTCAACTGTGTTGATGTTGGCTTGGAAGGTTCTATTTTTGGAGAGGGGAGACCTTAGTACCAATCTCTGATTTGGATCATATAATTCCAATGAATCATGCTGCATTGTGACTGAGAATCCTTTCTCAACTAGCTGCCCAACACTCATCAGGTTGCATTTCATCCCAGGCACAAACAACACACTTTCAATGAGTGCTGTCTTGCCATCTTTTCTTGTAATCACAATGTTACCAACACCTTCTGCTGCAAGTGTTCTACTATCTGCAAGCCTGATCTTTGCCTTTCTGCTGGAATCAAAGTCCCTCAACCATTCCCTGTGGCCAGTCATGTGGTTCGAGCACCCTGTATCAAGGTACCAAGCTTCACTATCAGGATTCACATCATTGGTTGCCACCAACAGAACCTGATCTTCCTCTGAATCCTCATCCTGAGCCACATTGGCATCTTCTTCACTATCTTTGAACTGCTTCCCTTTTCCTTTGCCATGCCATCATTCTGATGCAAAGTGTCCCCACTTCTCACAATTGAAACATTGGACTTTCCTTCTATCTTGGACTTTCTTGCCACCTCTACCTCTGCTAGAACCTCCTCTCCCATTCCTGTTAGGAAAATCAGCTTTATCACCATTCTTGGAATGATCTTGGCATGAAGACCATCCTTCTTTACTTGGTCTTCTACCATTTCTTTTGCCTTTCTTCCATTTCCCTCTATCTACTCCCCATTTCTTAGAGACATGAGCTTGCAGTGCTTGCTCTACTGCTGCCCTGCCAGCACTTCTTTCATTCAATTTTAGCTCATGAGCCTCCAAGGAGTTCTGCAGTTCCTCGAGTTTCATGTCCTCCACATCTTTGGCTTCTTCAATTGCAACCACTATATGGTCAAATTTCACAGAGAGTGACCTTAACACCTTCTCAACCATCTGCTGATCTGTGATAGTCTCCCCACAGGTTCTCATTGAATTCACTATGACCAAGAGCCTGTCAAAATAATCTGAAACAAACTCTTGCTCAGTCATTAGCAGCTGCTCAAACTGTCTTCTCAGGGACTGCAACTTGACCTTCTTGGTCTTCTTAGCACCCGCATAGAGCTTATGAAGTGTGTCCCAAGCTTCCTTGGTTGTCTTTGCATTGGAAATTTTCTGGAAGCTTACAAGATCCATGCATTGATGGAATAGACATTGTGCTTTATAATCCTTCTTCTTAGCTGCATCGTCATCCCTCTCTGAGACTCCTCTTTTGACTATCTCCAAGAGTTCTTGGTAGCCAAGAATGGCTTCCATCCTTACAGACCAATAATCCCAATTCTTGCCATCAAGAATTGGCAGGTTAGACATGAAACTACTGCTTCCATTCGCTGCCATGATCACAGCAATGGCAACACTCACAGGCCCCTTATCTTTCTGCTCTGATACCAATTTGTTGGGAGAAACACACACACTCTGCAATTGAGATAATGAAAGGCAGAAGATAGAAAGAAGAAACAAACGCAGAGAGAGAGAGTGTGGTGAGTGAGTGTTATTTGATCAATGTGTGTATATTTCATCTCAGTCTTCATTTACACATACGCACTCTTTTTTATAGTGCTTGTACATCACATTGTAACTACAAAAACTGAATTAGTTACAAACTAACTAACTAACTGTTACTAACACTCTAACTGACTAACAAACTATGCTTTGGATTAATCACAACATATACATCATTTCTACTTTTTTTAATGGGTCCCACCTAATTTTGTAACTTTTCCACAAATCTCTTCACCTTAGAAGCTAGAGACTTTTTTTTAGTGTGAGTCCCACTAAACTTTTCTCTCTTCTCCCACTTCTCTTCCTTCCCAAACAAGGTAAAAGTTGATTCTCTCTCACACTTCTCTCATAATTCTTTCTCTCCAAAACACCCTAAACAAACAATGTGTAAGGTATGAAAAAGCGTTTTCAGAATGGCTCTCGTGAGGGTCAGCTAATTTTTATTTTCATTTTGGATTCAATTGTGATATATATTTTTTGGTTCAAATTTGTGATATATGTTACTATAGGTTTTTTTACACTATCAATCAGTCATATATTACAAAATCAGTAAAAATATTTTACTTTTGTAATAGTTATGTTAAAAATTGTAATGATTATGATTAATTATACACAAATATTGCGCCAAAATTAATTTTTTTCTACAACAATGACACGTAATTGTTTTCTCCTCATTCCTCAAAGTAACCTTTTATACATATAAAAATAAAAAATACTCACAAGGTTTGGTTGGAGTGGAAACGTACTCTAACCCCAAGAAAGAGAACCTGCCTTCGATTCTTAGGTGGCGCATCGGTTGGGATGTCACAAAATCCAATGGATTAATTTTTGTGAAACAACAACAACAACACCACAACAACAACAGCAACAATAATAGTCAATGAAATCATTTTTTTAAAAGCAACATGACATGCAAAGCCTTATAATAAATGAGATCATTACTTGCTTAAAGAACCTCAACAAATTTTACTAATATATTGATTGATCTAACATACTACCCCGCATAGTAAATTTAACAAACAATAAACATCATATTTTTTTTATCTCGCATAAACACACTGTTGCCAAAAAAAATTTTATCCAAACACTTATAACATTCATTATTTTACATCTGAACAAATTCTATTTTAATTATGGAGAATGTTAATGAGGACTGGTTAAGGATCTAAAAAAGAAAATTTATCATTAGGACTTGGTGTATTTTATAATTTATATTTTGAAGAATATTGAACTTACTTTTTCAATTAGTTTTTATTTTTAGAGAATGCTAACGAGTTCCCTTAGGACACCGGTTAAGGAAACAAAAAAAAGTTATTGGAAAGTGGTGTATTTTATATTTTGAGAAGATAAACACTTCATTTTCTAATAAAATCTTGATATTTTTGAGTTCCTTAATCAGTGCCCTAATGGCACTCGCTAGCAAGACCCTTTACTTTTTTGGATTTCCTTAACCAATGTGCTTAGGGCACTGGTTATCATGACCCTTTAATTATTACTAGTTCTATCCAGGATGATAATTTAGACCCTACCCAATGGGTACCCGTCAAAAATACCCACAATTGGTAGGGTAAATACCCGCTTTATTGGTTGAGTCTGGGTATGGATATATAATTACCCGCAAATAAGAGAGAGTATGGGTGCGGGTACGGGTACTTTAGTACCCACCCCGCCCCTCGCGCACGCGCACGCGCGCGCGCGCACACACACACACACACACACACACACACACACACACACACACACATATATATATATATATATATATATATATATATTTGCTTCAAAAAAATTATAATTATATATCAATTTTTAAGAATAAAATTATTTATTCATTATTTTTAGTAGTTTGCTGCAATTGATTGTTGAGGTGTGTGGCGCCAACATAGTTGGGATGACTCTCCTCTTTGTGATGCTTTTGCATGCTACTTCTTGTAAATGTGTTAGAGTACACCTCGTACTCTCTTTTTAATAATATTTTTTGCTTATAAAAAAAGGAATAAAATTATGCAAAAATTCCAAACCCTGGACTCATCAGTGTACTTGCCTTTTTCCAGACTTACAAGTTGATGAATTTATTGTTTTAAATGTTTATTGTGATAGTTATTTGTTTTGGATGTTTTAGATGTTTTTCTATTTATAGTTTAAAACTTTGGTTTGTAATGTTTCATGAGTAGATTTGAAAGATCTTTAGATATTTTTAAATTGAGTTATAATGTTCTTTATGTTATTTATTGCTTTCTCTTAATTAAAGTACGTATAACGGGTGTGGATGTGGATACTTAGGTATCCAGATGGTACGTGTAAGGATACTAAAATAAACCCATACGGATATGGATCTGGGTACATGTATTTTTTTCAAATACGGGTATGAGAACATGAACTATATATAATACCCTACTCATTGGCAACTCCGGTTCTATTGTGTTTTTTAATTCCTAATTAAGTCGTAACTCTATCACATATCCCCAAAAAGTGATAGTATTTTTTGCACATATCACATATCCTCTAATGTAAAGCAGTGTAGTGTTTATTGCATAGAATTCCGTTATATATTTGAATACTTAAATTTTACACCCAGTTGACACATGCAGTTGTCTTAAATATAAAACATTCAACTCTGTTCATATAAAAATATAGGCATCTCACTGGTTATGTGTTAAATCTCAAAATTAATATAGAAAACTTTATTCCATTGCATATTTGCAAAATGCAAACAATAATATTGCATGGATGCATGTAGATGTCGAATAAAGGCGCGATGAAGGTTGAGATCAAAGCTAACATCGACCGTGCATTCATAGTGGCCCTACTTATGATTGTGGATGAGAAAAAAATCAGCAATTCCAAGGAACTTGTCAAACACGCAAAACCGGTCATGCAGGTTGTGAGCATGGGTTTAGGGATAGCAGGATTGGTGCAATTTACAGATTAATGAAAATGGTCTTGGAGCTGATGATAAGGATTCTTAATTAGATTGCTTGAATATTGTGATTTGTTTTAAATGTTGGTTATGTATTTGGACAATGTCTGGTTTGTTTGGATTCTAGTTTTTATATCATAATGTTAAGTTTCACTTTTCATTTTATCTTTTGGGAGTGCCTTACATGATAATTTTTTTGTTTTTAATTTGTTGAAAGTACTTTGTATATGTTCAATAATTAACACTAATTGAGTTGAATGGTCTACTCTTGGTTATTGTATATTGACAAGATGCTTCCAAAGCTCAAACTTTCAGCCATTTACATGAGAAGATTTTGGAGGGCAATCCAGCAAAATATCATGGGACCCCTTTATAATCGTAGACAACCTTGTTATGGGCTTTGACAATGCTGAATTTGTTGGGTGATACATTGAATTTATCCATAGAAAGGAGGAGCACTTATGGAGCAAAATATAACTCCCTAGATGAGAACATAAGAGAAAGTGATGGGGAAATAAGCATCTAACATAGAAGGAGCAAAAAGGAAAAGAAAGTAAAAGAAGGCAAGAGTCAGGAGAGGATTTTCAAGGTATTATATATATCCTCTACATTGATGGATTTCTTTCCCCTCTTTAATTCATGTTATGTGTTTAATTGGAATAAAGTTTAGGTGGTGGAACTTGTTGGGTGTTTGTGTTTTCATTTTAGTTTATGATGTTTAGAATTGAATGGTTTTTATACCATCACATGTTTGTGTGTTTGCTTAAATATAAAATACAAAAAAAAATTACCAAAAAAAATACAAAAAGAATTAATTGCTTTCTTGAGTTTATTTTTGCATTTTTTTAATATCGTCTATCGAGTTGTATTTTTTTAAATAATATGCCCAAATAACAGTTTTAATTTGAGAATTGGTAACAATGTTCAGTGTCACCATTTTATATTACTTATGTGTACGTCAGTGATGTGCCAACAAGCACTGAGCAATGGCTTAAAATCTAGACTAGTATAAATTCTGTATTTTGTGATTCTACTTACATCTTTTAAGCCTCCAAAGTACAAAATACAATTTTTTACCCTGATTTGGCAAAACCCAAAAGAGCATAAAAGTGAAGATTCCTCATCTTTCCACTACTAGAAAACTTGAATTTTCGGACCGAATTTTCGGACGGAAATGTTTCCGTCCGAAATTTTCTGAAATTTTCGAACGGATTTCAGACGGATTGTGTTATTTTTTATATTTTCCCTGATCCGTCTGAAACCCGTCCGAAATTTCGGACGGGTTTCAGACGGATTGTATTATTTTTTATATTTTCCTTGATCGTTAAATCCGTCAAAATTCGGACGGATTCAAACAGTTGTGTTATTTTTTATATTTTCCTTCATCCGTCTGAAATCCGTCCAAAAATTATGGACGTATTTCACACGGATTGTGTTATTTTTTATATTTCTTACATCCGTCTGAAATCCGTCCGAAAATTTCGGACGGATTTCCCTTGTGTTATTTTTTATATTTCTTACATCCGTCTGAAATCCGTCCGAAAATTTCGGACGAATTTCCCACGGATTTGTTATTTTTTTATATTTTCCTTGATTTATCTTACATCCGTCTGAAATCCATCCGAAAATTTCGGACGGATTTCACACGGATTTTGTTATTTTTATATTTCTTAAATCCGTCTAAAATCCGTCCGAAAATTTCGGACGGATTTCCCATGGATTTGTTATTTTTTATATTTTCCTTGATTTATCTTACATCCGTCTGAAATCCGTCCGAAAATTTCAGACGGATTTCACACGGAATTTATTATTTTTTATATTTTTCTTGATTTATCTTACATCCGTCTGAAATCCGTCCGAAAATTTCTGACGGATTTCACACGGATTGTGTTGTTTTGTTTATATTTCTTACATCTGTCTGAAATCCGTCCGAAAATTTCGGACGGATTTCAGACGGAATTTGTTATTTTTTATATTTTCCTTGAAAAAAGATTAAATAGTATATCTTATAAATATGATTAAAATATTTGATCTTAATAAATTTAAAAGTAAACAAGAGTTATGAAAAAAATTTAAAAAACATATTTAGACTAATAAAATGAAATCAATCCCTATTAAAGCAATCCATACCGGTTTAGTTTGAGTAATTAAATTATTCTCTTCTAATTATTTTATTGGGTGCGTTAGCACTGACTTATTTCAGTGAATGCACGCTTACTAGACAATAATTTACGTTATTGTCACTATTATTACCAGTACAGAAAAATGTTTTAAATAATATGATTAAGAGAAAAAAAATTCATATTTTCATTCAATTTAATTTTAGAGTTGAAAATAAACTAGTTTGTCATCAATCGGAGATTAAATTTTGGATCGAGCATTTTCTTAGTTGATCAGTTTAACTAGTAATCTTTACTCTAAATTGATTTTTGAAATCATATATTTATCAATCTTTATTTTTAGATTCAAAAACTAAAAACATGTTTATTTTTAGGCTTAATATTTTATCACTCATTTTTATACCTATCACTAAATGTTAAGTTTAAAACACAAAAACTCTCTCATTCCCCCATCAGACCCGTAAACCCCCCTTTTATCTTTCTTTCTTTCTTTCTCTTTCTTCTTCTTTCTCCTTTCAGACCCATAAACCCCCCTTTGATTTTAGATTTTAATCTTAAAGAATAAACCTTGTTTTATGAAATTGGGACTGTGAATTAGTGTTTCCCTAAACCAATTTCATTATTCTTTAGTTAAAATGAGTTTTCCCCAAATTGTATTTAGGAGCCATAAACCCCAATTTGATTTTATTTGAAGTTGGTTATGTTTTTGTGAAATTAATTATGATTTAGTGCAATTAGGACTCTTAATTGATGATTCCCAAGTTCTCTTTCATGATCCTTTAATCAAAACAAAGTTTCCTCAAAGGGTATTGTGAAGCGTAAGCTCCAAACATGATTTTCTTTGAAAATAACCTTGTTTGGTAATAAGATTAAGTGTTTAGATCAAATTAGAATGTGTGTTTGGTCATGCGTAATTGATTTCTTGATTTCTGATTGTTGCGCGTTGTTTGATTCCCTCTCTGAGACGCTTGACACGGCTATGCTTGCTTGATGGAGTAGATAATTACACTCTTGGAGCTAACATGAGCATTAAGACGAGGATCCTTTACTTTTTTGTTTATTTTCAATCACATGTAATGATTGTTGCAATTACTCATGGACTGATGCAAGATCTAGGAAAACATATGTCCTGTTTGATGGGTGGAGTTTCCAAGTTTCTTCTTTCATTTTGTTTGCTAATTACTATTATATGCAGAGAGAGAAAGTGAGAATGAGTTAGAGAGAGAGATTGGAATAATAAAAACAAAGGAGGGTTATTGAAGTTTGAAGATAGGTGCTGCAAAAAAAATAAAATAAAACAAAAGGAAAGGGATATAAAAAATGGGATGATGTTGTTTCTCTGCTAATTGTAACACCCTAGTTTTTACACATATGATTAACTATTTTATTTGGATGTTTATGTTAATTTTGTTATGTGGTTTAGTTTGAGTAATTAAATTACTCTCTTCAAATTATTTTATTGGGTGCGTTAGCACTGCCTTATTTCAGTGAATGCACGCTTACTAGACAATAAGTTACATTATTGTCACTATTATTACAAGTACAGAAAAATATTTTAAATAATAAGATTAAGAGAAAAGCATTTTCATATTTTCATTCTATTTAATTTTAGAGTTGAAAATAAACTGCTTTGACATTTATCGGAGATTAAATTTTGGACTGAGTATTTTCTTAGTTGATCAGTTCAACTATTAATCTTTACTCTAATTTGAATTTTGAAATCATATATTTATCAATCTTTATTTTTAGATTCCAATTATTTTTAGATTCCAAAAAAAGTAAAAACATGATTATTTTAGGCTTAATATTTATCGCTTATTTTATACCTATTACTAAATAATTAACTTAAAAACCTAACGTTCTCTTTTTTCTCTCTCTTTCTCGACGCCTCTCCCTCACTTTTCTCTTTTCTTTCTCTGCTTCTCCTTCTTTCTCCATTCTTCTTCTTCCCCACTTCTTCTCCCCCCAAACTCAGCTCCTCCCTCTTCCTTCCTGTCTGGTTCGCGCCACCACTAGGGAGGCCAACGTCCGGCCACCGCTCAGAGCAAGGGGTAGGCTGCGTGCTTCTGTTCTCCTCCTACGCGTTCTGTTCAAGCGCGCCTCAGTTCGCTGCTGTCACTGCCACGGTGAGCTCTTCTGGTCGCCGTTTATGGTGTTTCCACCATAGTTTGGGTTGTTGATCCTTCTTTTCTCTTCCTTTGAAGCTTAACTCTTGTTTCTTTTGGATTTTGGTGGCTGTACAGAAAACATGTTGCCGTTCTCCGCCCCTACTGCCGCGCCGTCCACCGTCACCACCACCTTGGGCCGTCGTCGCAGTTCCTTTTCCTCCATCTTGGGTAAGTGTTTACCCCTAATCTCTTCTAGATTCAAAACCCCCAAATTGATTTTGAAACCCTAACCCAAATTTACTTTAATTTCAGTTGTTAAACATGAAATTAATTATGTTTTAATCAATTGAATTGTTGAATTAGTGATTTCTTGAACTAATTTCATGATTCTTTAGTTAAAATGAGTTTTCCCCAAATTGTATTTAGGAGCCCTAAACCCCAATTCAAGCTTCAGAGGGGAAGGTGATGCTATCCCATCTGCTTTTTGCTTCTATTTTCTAATTGTCACTGTTTTCTTTTCCATTCTTGCATAGTCACACAATATAAAGCTTAATGTGCTTAATGTATTTTATGTTATTCATTCTGAATTGATGGTTTCATTGTTTGCTTTTTCCTTTATTTTTTCTCCTTGGTTTGCAGATGCATGAATTAGCGTTGAATCTTGCACTGCAAAAGTCTCAGAATGCATAACTCAGAAGTCAATTTAAAGGTTTGTTGAATGAAATTTATTTCAGTATGTTCTGGCTTTTCAATCTTTTGACTCTTGCAACAGCTACTCAGTAACTGCTAGTGTGCCGTGTCACCTTTGGTATCAGATTTATATGCATTTATAATCATGTATTTTTCTTTTCAAACAAAGAGGTATTGAATCAACAACCATGTTAGTGTGACTGTAAAACTAATCATTTGAAGTATAATTGGATGCTAGAAATATTGTTATAAATGTGCTGATGTTGGGATGTTTTAAAATTGAAACATGTTAGATATTTGTTAGGGAAGAAACTTCGATGAGGGTTATAAAAGTTTTCCTTCTATTTATCTATCTACATCGCGATACATTGGCAATTCATGTAACATTAATCGTCAACATTGACTACAGGGTTGCATAAACATATGGAAGGACTGACAAATGATGTGGAAAGATCCATTGAAATGGTTTTCACTTCTCCTACTATCCTATTGACAGCTTATAAGGATTTAGAACTGAGATTGAATTGTTAGTGAAATTCTGTCTGTAAAGTATAATTATTCGGCTTAGAGTTGCTATGAGTGTTCCTTAGATTTTCTTTAGCCATCTGCTTCTATTTTTGGGTGTCATGAAATAGGCATGGAACTTTAGGAAGATGTAGTATATGAGATTGTAACTTTAATCAAATCATGCTTGATTTAGTGACAAATAATCTTGACATTTAGTGGTAATAGTTATTGTTGGTAAAATTGTGTTGGAATTTTTAGTGGCAATAAAAATAACGGGTAAATGAGCTTATAAGGCAATTCAAGAATAATATTTAATAGCAATTAAAATTGCCAGCAATAATTGCCGTTATAGCTTTTGACTTTTAGCGGCAATTAATTGGGTCTTTACCAGTTTTCTTTATAATTGCCGCTAAAGGTTAATTGCCACTAAAAGTGTATTTTGGTGTATTTTGCTTTTAGTTTTTGGCATCTAACTAATGAGATCAGCTCATTATTTTAAAAAAATAACAAATAGTTTATAAGTTACAACCATGAGTAAATCTAACGCCGCTGCATCATATTTTGAATTCCAAAGAAATCATCAGCTTCTTGATATCTGATTTCTGTTGAATGTTCATTTGCGCAGATTGAAAAGCCCTTGCAAAGACATGGAGGCAGGCTTGATCACAATGAGACTTATTGTGGTTCCTGTTTGCACCTGAAAAGTTAAAGGACCATATAGATCTTTAAATACAGTTTTTGAGATTTCATCCTTCTTTGATCAATTGTGTTTCTAAACCCCAATTTTTTACTTCCATTAAGTGTTTAAATACAGTTTTTGAGATGTTGTTCCTGATCGTCATTTATATATAGGTCCGCATTGGGCAATACTTAAAAGGGATTTATATACTATTGTTTGTACTTGTTAGCCATCCATTGTCTGTAGCTTGTTCTAAGGCTAAGTTGATGTTTGATGCTAAAGCATAATAGTAGTATGCTTTTCAAAAATGTTTGATGTTTGATGATTCTTATCCCCTTTGGACATAGGGCTTTTCAAAAATCATCCATAGAATGCGTGTCACGGCCGTGATGGGCATCACGGCCTGGCCGTGACAGCTTCTGCCTTGAAAGTTGCTTCACTAAATGGTCTGTCACGACCGTGATGGGTATCACGGTCTGGCCGTGACAGATTCTGCTTAGAAGGGGCCTGGCTCAGTTGACATGTCACAGCCGTGATGGGCATCATGGCCTAGCCGTGACGGGCATCACGGCCTGGCCGTGACAGATTCTGACTTTTCATTCTTCCGTGGGAAATCCGTCCCAAATCAGTTGGAAAACAAAAATAAATCTGTCCGAAATCCGTCCGAACAATAACCAACAAAATCAAAACATTCGTCCCAAATCCTTTGGAAAACAAAAATAAATCTGTCCGAAATCCGTCCGAACAATAACCAAAATCCGGATTTCCACGTTGTCCATATTTCGTCCGAAATCCGTCTGTAAATATTTTCGGACGGAATTTGGGACGGATTTTATAATTTCCCATGAGGCTTTTTCAGACGGGTGCCATTCCGTCCGAAATCCGTCCGAAATGAATTATCCGTCCGAAATCCGTCAGAAATTTGTCCAATTTTCGTCCGAAATCCGTCTGAAATTCTGTCCTAAAAAGATGGATTTCTAGCAGTGTTCCTCGACAACAAAGGAGTCACTACCTATCACTTTTCTTCTTTAGGGTTTAGGGTTTTAGCATTTGAGTTGCTAAATCCCCTTAATTTTTGGGGTAAGATAAACTTATTGGATTATGATCTTGTAATTGATATTGGGTTCTTAATACAGTAACCTCTTCTTTATTTATGAGTTGTTGATCTCGTTGCTTAATGCTTTAATAAACTTGATCAATCTTTGAAATGATTTATTAGTCATGCATGTAAATCATTTGATATGTATGTTTGTGTTTCTTGAAATTAATGGCCTTGTGAGTCTTTACTGTAGAAATAGATATTAATTTACATGTAAACCGGTGAACTCTTGCCCTTAATGCATTTTCTTTTGTTAAATTATCTAAGAAATTAATGTCATAATTTTTGGAATTTAGGCCCAATCTTTTAAGGAATTGGGGATCGAGTATCTAAGTGAGCTGATTGTTAGAATAGGAAATTAGACTTGTATTAATTCCAATCCAAATGCAACTAACTTGTGAAATCTAACTCCAATGCCTTTATTTCATAAATTTTAATCTTTAATTGTCATCTTAGAGGGATGTATTGGATTGGGATTTTAAAAGATTGTTTTAGCCTACAAAAGTCTCGTGGAAATTTTTTTTTTTTGATAAGTAACTAGAGTATTGAAGAGGAGCATAAGGAGTACTCAACCCAAATACAATAATGAAACCAAAGGAAAGAGACCCCTGTAAAAACCAATACTGCTGGACACAACTATCCGATCCAGTATTACACATTACCGGCCCCTGATCACAACAACTAAACCCACCGGAACAAGAAACAAAATAGAAACACCAAAATCCAGCATCTATACCAATTAATGTACCACCAGTAAACTTTAACTTCGTATTTAACAAGAAATACCCCACCAAAAAGTTGTAAGTGAGCCTTCAGTATAATGACAGTAATCCCCCAACCACAACATCAAACTCCAAAAATTGCGGGTGTAGAGCATAGTCACAGCCTTTCCTCTCAAAACTTATGTGACGAGTAAATGCAGTGTTTTGGGTTTAAATTCCAATCCAAAAAAGAAAAACAACCATTTCCTAACAAGTCTTTGCACCACGTCCAAACTCTGATGAAAATCAACTCCGATACCTTGTTGAGATCTAAAGCAGCCTGGTTGAAAATAATTGCATTCCTGTGAAGCCAAATACTCCAAATAGTGGCAAACCAGAAAAATCTCCAACACTTTTTCCGCTCCAATCCATTCAATAGACCAATGTGTTGCTGTAAAAGCTTCATTAAGCCACCTGCTAGAACAGTTTGTATCCCAAAGCAGTCATAGATGTGTAACCAGACAGCATATGAAACTCTGCAATACAAGAACAGATGTGTGGAAATCTCGTTTTCAGAATTGCATAGTCTGCACAATGTCACCATTTTTGGAAAGGCACTCCCCTAATGAGAAGGTTGGTTGCATTTGGAATCCTGCCCAATAATGATCTCCAACAAAAGCACTTATCTTAAGTGGGATATATCTCTCCCACAACAGCTTGTAAGGGCCAGATTCCTGCTGGATTGCTGCCCTATTCAGTTTTTTATAGGTCGAATTTACATTATAACAATTATCTGCATTGTGTGACCATGACCAAGAATCAGCTAATTCGCCATCGGTGCCTTGATTCTAATGATCTCCAAAAGGCTTTGATATTGACTTTCTTCCCAAGAGAAGAAATTCCTTCTCCAAGGAATAATCCATTGCCAAATACCATCATGCCATTGTCCCATATTTGCAACAAGGCCATCACCATCCACTGCATTGCTGTGTAGCCTACCAAATAGGTGTGAAAGTCGAGAATTTGTAGCCCAGGTATCATGCCAGAAAGAGATAGTAGCTCCATTGCCCAACTTCCTAGATAGCCCGTTAGACAGCCAACCCTCTCTGATGACTCCCCCACCACCTCCAATCTTCCTAGGTCACTCCACCACCTAGATGTCACCCCACCCTCAATAGTTCTTTCTGCCCATTTAGCATACCACAAATATGGTGCCCCATACCTCACGTAAGTAATTTTGCCCATAAAGCTTCGGTTTCTGAAAAAATTCTCCACCTCCATTTTCTCGATAAAGCTAGGTTGAAAGATTCTATATCCTTTACTCCCAAACCACCCTCCTCCTTAGATTTACAAACTAAATCCCATTGAACCCAACAGACAAAAAAACTTCTTTGGCGTTGAATAATTTTAGTGATTACCTTCTTAGGGGCTTTGTAGAAGGAAAGATTGTACACCGGCAAGCTAGATAAAACTGCATTTAGAAGTATCATCCTCCCTCCAAATGATAGGAATTTGTTTCTCCAACCTTGTAATCTTTTCCTAATTGTGTCGATTAGTGGCATCCATTTTGGCACCCGTCTAGGATTCGCCCCTACTTGAATACCTAGGAATATGAAAGGAATCGAGCCCACCTTACAATTAAGAATATTCGCTGCCCGGTCCAAGAGATTGCAATCCACCTTAATCCCCACTAGCCTACTCTTACGAAAATTAACTATTAATCTGGTCGCTAATTCGAAGTTCCTAAGAATTCCTTTAATTGCACGAACATTAGCTAAGGAGAAATCACCCACTAAAATCGTGTCATCGGCATACTAAATGTGGGAAATCCCAAAATTCTCCTCGACCCCTGAAATTGTGAACTCTTTGAAAATGTTCCTCTCAACCGCATTTCTAGTTATGTGATTTGGTCCCTCTGCCACTATAAAGAAGAGGTGAGGGGCCATGGGGTCCCCTTGACGAAGCCCTCTCGACAAAGAAAACTCCTCTGTCGGGCTTCCGTTTAACAAGACTGAAACTGAACTAGAGTGAAGACATGAATTGATCCACACCCTCCATTTGCTATGAAACCCCAATCTTTGCAACATCTAATCCAAAAAAACCCCAAGACACCGTGTCATATGCTTTTTCAAAATCAACTTTGAAGACAAGGCACGGTTTTCTTTTGTTGGATTCATAATCCAACAACTCATTTAGAATTACTACACCATCTAGGATATTTCTTCCTTTCATGAAAGCTGATTGATTTTTGGATATGATAGAATCCATCACACATGCCATTCTAGATGCTAAAATTTTTGCTATTACCTTGTAAAGGCAGCCCACTAAAGAGATAGGGCGATAATCATTCAAGCTCACTAGATTCTCCCTCGTCGGAATAAGTACAAGAAAAAAGGCGTTGCAACCCCTAGTCAATCTTGCATCTCCGTGAAAGTCTTCCAATAACCTGCAGAAATCATTTTCAATCACGTTCCAACACTTTTTGATAAGGTTGAAATGTAACCGTCTGGACACAGACTCTTATTGTCTTTACAATCCCACACGGCATCTCCGACCTCTTTTCTTGAAAAACCTGCAATCAACAATCTATTTTGTTCCACGGAAACTGTTTTGAAATGAATACCATCTAAAGTGGGCCTGAAACTACATGGTTCACTGAACTGATTTTTGAAATGTTGAAAAATGCATTCCTTGACCTCAATCAGTTCTTAACCAAGAATTGCATTCTCCTTCCTTCTTTTATTTATAAGATCATGAAAGAAGGAGGAGTTTGCAACACCGCATCTTAGCCAATTAAGCCTTGAATTTTGGTACAAAATTGAATCCTTGATCCTGGACATGCTCCAAAGTTTGTCAAAAAGCTCCTTTCCGAACATTACATCCCCATTTAAAAAGTCTTCCGAATTTTAAAAGACTTTATAGGAATGTAATGGATTAGGATTTCATAAGATTGTTTTGACGTGAAAGAGTCTTGTGGATTTTAAAAAGCTTTGTAGGAATGTAATGACTTTAAAAGACTTTATAAGATTTTAAAAGACTTTTTTTTAAAGATTGTTATGATCAAGATTCTCATGTATGGATTTTAAAGGATTTATATCATAAGACTTTATAAGATTTGAATGGACTATATGGATTTATAAGATTTGAAAGGAAAACATGAATTTTTAGCAAACATTCAAAGTTACAAAAGCCAATGAAAACATTAACAACTCATTGGTATCCTCCATGGTCCAAGATTGATAGTTTTCTTTATCCTTTTCTTTAATATTTCCTTGTTGTGAATCCCCCATTTGAATTATTACTACATGTGTAAAAGACATATTAGTTACTTAACAAAAATATCTATCATACCAATCAACAAAATTACAAATTGGAATGAGTGTTCCAGAAAAAAAAATACAAATTGGATTCTAATTAATATATATATACATATACATATATACACACACACACACACACACACATATATATAAAGTGATAGAGGCGCTCGTCCATTAAGGTATCAGAATAGCTCATCCAATAAGGTATCAGAATGGCTCGACCAATTACGTGGCATCTCGAGCTCATCCATTAAGGTATCAGAATAGCTCGTCCATTAAGGTATCATAATGGCTCGTCCAATGACGTGGCATATGGAGCTCGTCTACTAGGTTAGTTCAACTAGTTAAAGGAGTATCCGTCCAATGACATGGCATATGGAGCTCGTCTACTAAAGTAACAGAGGCTCTCGTCGACTAAAGTAACACAGGCTCTCATCGACTAAAGTAACAGAGGCTCTCGTCGACTAAAGTAACAGAGGCTCTCGTCCACTAAAGTACAAGTAGAGGACAAGTAGACACTACTCTGTTCAAAAAATGCTCTAAAGAAAACTTTATTATAGGTCAAATATATGTTGATGATATTATTTTTGGAGCAACTAATGAAAATCTGTGCAAGGAATTTTCAAGTCTAATGCAAGCTGAATTAGAGATGAGTATGATGGGAGAATTGAAGTTCTTCCTTGGATTACAAATCAAGCAGACAAGTGATGGAATTTACATTCATCAACAAAAATATACCAAGGAGATACTCAAGAAATACAAAATGGAAAATGCAAAGCTCATGAAAACCCTTATGCAACCCAATGCAAAACTAAGCAAAGATGATGAAGGTAAAAAGGTAGATCAAACTGTCTACAGAGGTATGATTGGCTCTCTACTGTACTTAACTTCAAGCAGACTTGACATTCAATTTAATGTTTGTATGTGTGCTAGATTCCAATCTGATCCTAGAGAATCTCATATTAAGGCTGTTAAAAGAATATTTAGATATTTGCTTGGAACTACTAATCTTGGTTTACTGTATTTAAGATCAAAAGAATACGGATTAGTGGGATATTGTGATGCTGACTTTGCTGGAGACAGAATAGAAAGAAAAAGCACCAGTGGAGGATGTCACTTCATTGGAGCAAGTTTAGTCTCATGGTCAAGCAAGAGGTAGACAACCATTGCCTTTCTACTGCTGAAGCGGAATACATCTTTGATGCTAGTTGCTGCTCTCAACTCTTATGAGTAAAACATCAACTTGAGGATTACCATATTTGTGAACATAACATATCTGTATGGTGTGATAATTCAAGTGCTATATGCTTAACTAAAAATCCGATTCAGCATTCTAAGGCTAAGCATATTGAAATCAAACATCATTTCATTAGGGATTATGTTCAGAAAGGCAATCAAACATCATTTCATTAGGGATTATGTTCAGAAAGGCATCTTTGATATTAAGTTTGTTAAAACTGAAAATCAATGGGCTGATATTTTCACTAAACCCCTCGCAGAAGAAAGGTTTTTATTTATTAGAGATAATCTAAACATGCATTGCATTGCTGAATGACATGTATGAATGTTAACGAGTCTATGCTAAATTTTTCGTTACTCCTATATACATGTTCTTTTAACTAAGCATTAGTTGAGGGGGAGTAGTGATACAATAATTTAAGTGGAGTATGTCTACTATGCTTGTTGCATTACTATGATCTTCTTAACATGTTATCTTGCCCTTAACATATCTCATAAATAAAACTTGATAACCCTTTTTGATGTTGACAAAAAGGGGAGAATATGAGAAATTGAGATTTGTGATAGAAATGTGTTATAGGAGAATGGGAGAATGAATATGATGTGACTTGTTCGCTTAAGAAAATTTCAACCTGTCTATATACGCTATTTTCTTTGTTAATATTTTCTGAGGTTCATTAAATCATCTCAATGTTTTTCATCATCAAAAAGGGGGAGATTGTTAAGTCTTTAAAATGTCTGATGTGCATTTCCCTAAGTTTTGATGAGAACTAAACATTGGTTAATAATTTAATTAACCTTCATATTGGTTGCTAACCTGTATATCGAGTGTGCAGAATAAATAAGAGAATCATCCGTCCAATGCAAGTGATTGAAACTCACGTCCAACACTGTAGTGATAGAAGCTCACGTCCAATAGTGTAGTGATAGAAGCTCACGTCCAACACACAAGTGATTGAAACAAACGTCCAGCACTATAGTGATTGAAGCGCACGTCCAAAACGCAAGAGATAGAAACTTACGTCCACTAAAGTGACACAAGTGGGCGTCCACTAAAGTAAAAGTCAGCGTCCACTAAAGTAATAAAAGCCAGCGTCCACTAAAGTGATGAAAGCCAGCGTCTACTAAAGTGACAGAGGCGCTCGTCCATTAAGGTATCAGAATAGCTCGTCCATTAAGGTATCATAATGGCTCGACCAATGACATGGCATCTGGAGCTCATCCATTAAGGTATCAGAATAGCTCATCCATTAAGGTATCAGAATAGCTCGTCCAATGACGTGGCATATGGAGCTCGTCTACTAAAGTAACAGAGGCTCTCGTCCACTAAAGTAACAGAGGCTCTCATCCACTAAAGTAATAGAGGCTCTCGTCCACTAAAGGTGACAGAAGCGCTCGTCCACACTAGTCTTTGGACTTGCTGAGTCCTTAATATGGAGCTCGTTTACTAGCCCGAATGAAAACTCAAATGGCTAGATAGACGCGGTTATTTTCAAGATGGAAGCACTTATCTTATAAACGTGAATTCTATAAGGATTATCATAATCGCATTTCAAGAACCAGAAAGAAACTTGAAGCCTTATCTCCTACTCAGTTTCACGACTATCAAGAAAAGTCAGAAGCAACCTTGGATAATCATAACCAAAGACCAGTTGAAGAATGCTTCCAACATGCTTTATTCCCTAGTACCTCTGGTCCTTACACGAAAAGGGAAGTGTACTCAGCAAAGTACAAAAAGCTCTCTGCACAACTCTGTTATGGCTGTATCACGATGCATAAAGCCATGATCCTTCATGTTAGAGTACAACCAAAATTCCTATTGCATTAATGGCTGCCCAGAACGACTCTATTGCATTTAATGAAGTTCTGCTTGAAGCCAACATCTGAGGGAATGTCTCTAACGGATCCTAAATGCTTGAAGATTATAAATACAAAAGTCATTGAAGATGAAGATGAGAGAGTTGCTGGAGCTACTACTTCTACTACACTTGATGAAAAATGAGAGGATCGCCATCTTCATCTCAACAGAAATCATCCTCAATGTAAACATTCTATATTCACTCAAGTGAGTGTTATGAGAGATTTCTTTTATCCGTTCTGAAATGCTTAAAAATATATCCACTCTTGTGAGTGTAGGAAGAACTCATATCTGTACTTCATTGTAAAATCATTCCATGAGTGTTGTGAGATTTTCTCTATGTAACCTTCATCAAAATCTAGTGAGCGTGGAGAGGCTAGGTGAAAATAATACTTGCAACAGCCTGGAGAGGTTGGTTAAGAACAATACTCAATGATCCTGGAGAGGCTAGGTGTGCAAATAATACTTGCAACAGTCTGGAGAGGCTGGTTAAGAACAATACTCAATGAGCCTGGAGAGGCTAGGTATGCAAATAAGACCAATGAGCCTGGAGAGGCTAGGTGTTCAAATAATACTTGCAACAGTCTGGAGAGGCTGATTAAGAACAATACTCAAAAATAATACTTGCAACAGTCTGGAGAGGCTGGTTAAGAACAATACTCAATGAGCTTGTAGAGGCTAGGTGTGTAAAGACTACTCATTGTAATTATCTGATGTGATAGTGGAGAAAAACTCAGCAACTGCTGGGGACTGGATGTAGCTCATCGTTTATATGAGTGAACCAGGATAAATCTTGTTGTTTATTTTCTCTCTACCCTTATCTCCTTATCTTTGTTGTTTTATGTATTTTCAACAAAGTTTTCTAACTGATTTTAAGCTTTATGTTCTAAGCTATTTTGAAATGTTTTTATCCGCTAGATGTTGTCTAACCGGTTAATGTTTAGTCTAAGATAACTTGACAAGTGAAATGCTTTATCTTCCTTATTTCCAAACTGGTTAAAAACATGTTATGTTTTGTTATATGGTTTTTAAATTATCTTCTTCTATCCATCTACACTCTCTTTATTTGAAAAACTCAGATTTATGTTTTGTTGTTTAGTAAAAGTTTTTAATTTCTATTATCACCCAATTCACCCCCCCCCCCCCCCTTATTGTGTGATGGTTGCTTTGACCTAACACCGACTAGCACTAAGCATTGGTTTAAGATCTAGACTAGCAGAAATTTTGTATTTTGTGACTCCATTGACACCTTTATTTAAGCCTCCAAATTACTCAATACAATCTTTCTACCCTAATTTGGCAAAACCTAAAAGAGAGAGAAGATAATCTTCCTCATCTTTCCTCAACAACCAAAGTCACTCTACCTATCTCTTTTCTTCTTAATTTAGGGTCTATGGTTTTAGCATGAGTAGCTAAACCCCCTTAAGTTTTGGTGTAAGATGAACGTGTTGGAGCCTCTTAATATTAGGTTGTTAATCCAAGGACCTCTTATTTATTTTCGAGTTGTTAATCTCATTTCTTAATGCTTTCATAAACTTGATCAATCTTTGAAATGATTTGTTGGTCATGCATGTAAATCAAAATTTAATTTATGATTGTGATTCTTGAAGTTAATAGCCTTGTGAGTCTTTAATCTAGGACATATCTGACTTCCATCTCACTTTTGACCCGTAACGTTCGTTCCAGCTCTTGAACTCCTCATGAAAGTTGTAGATATTTTTTTTAGATTTCCAAGGATATAAAGTTCATTATTTTTGGATGTCTATAGCTCAAGACTAGGTCAGCAATGTAGGAGAACGAGTGTGCGTAATGGGGACGATACTTCGTGTTTTTACACATTTTAGGCCTTTGGGTCTTCTACATGAAAAGGTTTCTAATAACCCTAGGACGTCATTTTGCACTGTAACATGACCCGGAAGCTTACAAAAAGGCTAGAAATGGAAAAACTCTAGAATTTGGAAGAAGAGACCAATGGAGAGGAAGAAGGGACCCTACGCTTGAAGGGGAACCAAAGGGGGTTGCCCATAAAGCTTTTAAAGCACACTTTAGAGGTTTTCAAGAGGTAAGTAAACATTGTTTCCTTAAACTTCCACGATATAGATTTTAAAGGATTTCTGTATGAAATTAAAATAAAAGGATATTTTTGGGACTCTTAATGGGAAATTTGGGGATTTTCTTATTAGGGTTCAAGAATGTATGAACAACAATTGAAATTTTACTTTTTTTCTTGAATTGAAATTATGTTATAATTATGGTTAAGAAATATGAATTGATCATTAATAAGTTTTGTTGGCATGATTTTGAGGTACTTGTAAATACTTTGGGTACTTGTAAATATTAATTTTATTTTTGTGCGAAAATTTTCGAAATAGGTCATATCACTAAAATAGTGATAAAATCTAAGATTTTTTAGTTTCGGGTCAAATTAGGGTTTTCTGGTTGGTACAAAATTGTATTATCAGCAAAAACGCAAACTGGTTTCCGTCTGAATTTTTAACCCAATTTAACCATAACTTTCTACAATATAGTAGGTTCTAACTATTATTTTGCTTTCTCCAAAATCATTGTTCTTGATCATGGTTATCGAATCTGATGATTCATATATCTTGTAAATATAGTAATTGAGTCTGAGGATGCAGTTTTTCAAGAAAACAAATTTAACTCAATTCCAAGTCGCAATGATGATATTCATTCTAATGTATATAATCGTAAAACAATGTATCAAATAAAGATACTTTTGAGGCTTCAGAACTTAGAAGAAATCAGAGAGCTAGAAAAGAGAAAACATACAGACCAGGATCTTTCATGTTCCTTGTTGAAGGATTAATAAGAAAGCCCATAGACAGTTATGAACCAATATGTTATAATAAGTGATCCAGAAACATTTGATAGGGTAATAAAGTCTCAAGATATCGCTTTCTGGAAGGAGGCTATGCGAGAGAAAATGGACTCAATAATGGGGAATAAAACGTGGAAATTAGCAGAAGCCTGCCAGGAGTCGCTCCTTGTCCGTGCCTTCTTGTACCAGTGATCACTCCCCGCCCTTATCAGCCCCGAGTGTCACATCAGATCCACAACAACACTCTCACTGTACACAACATCAGACTGCAAACAATGAATCAAATAAGTATGGAATCAATAATCCATTCCTATAGTTACCAAGGTTTACAAATCCGGACCGGCCATCGAACCGGTGAAGGCAGCAGTTCGAGGTTCAATGGTCCAACCGAGGTTGAACCGTGGTTGAACCGGTTATAATTAAATAATATTATTTTAATATTTAATATAATATTTGTAACAATATTAAACAAAAAACAACATAACAACTAAAATTATTAAGCCCAATTTTTTTTATTTTGAAATTAAACTAAATAAATATAAAGATATATGTTAAAATCATCTTCATAGGGAAAACTAACCCAAAATCTACAACCAGCCCACATATATTAGAAAACAAAAGAACTGGGTTTTGGGCTTTTGGCTAGGATGACCCAAATCCTTTTATACTAATTTTTTTTTAGGAAACAGGTTCAGGCCGCTCCACTACCGGTTATGACCAGTTTTACCGGTTTTGAATCGGTTCTCCAGTTTTTCCACTGGTTCAATACAGGGACGGTTTTCCCTGTAAACCGGACCGGCCAAGGTTACAGTTCCCGGTTAACCCGGTCGGACCGGCCGGTCTGGTCCGGTTTTGAAAACCTTGATAGTTACTCAAAAACTCAATCCATCTCATGCATTCTTTTTCATTCAATTCACATTAGGCACAAGATACCAAAATGGACCTTTTTGATACGCAACAAAAGCCATAAACCAGCACAAGACAAAATTGTAGTTCTACTGTGAATCCGAATGAAAAATTTTCATCTGACTGTGGAATTACAAGTTCTAGTGACGTTATACGATGATATACAATAATCGCATAGAAAAGGTCAAATTGCAAAGATCAGAAAGACAAATAATCTTTTATTAAAATATGAATGGTAGTATTTTTAAAAATGGTAGTGAAGTATGGTATGAGAAAATTCAAATAATGATCAAGGGAGGTGATGTGACCCAATGCCTAAAGACAAAGGTTACAACTTTCATTTGAAAAGTACGTATTATTAACAATGACGTCGAATCTGAAGATAAAATAAAGAGAAATACTAAATGAACACACATTTCTGACACTTACACCATATATCACTGTAGCAAAATACTATTTCAATAATGAATAGAGTTTTAATGATAAAACAAAGTATTAACGAGTTAAGAAAATACTTAAAAATACTAGAAAAATTAGAACAAATTAATTATATTATTTACCAACAAGAATTAGTTAGAAAAAGAATAAAAAGATTAAAACAAGAATTAGAAAATTATATAGGATAATGAGTTTATCCGAAGAAATAGAAGCAGGATTTAAAGAATTGGAAAGAATTATGAAAGAAATAAATAAAAATATTATTCAATTAATTGAAAATACGGATAAAATTGCAAATTATACTTGCAATAAAATACAAAAGGAACAAAATGAAATAAAAAACATTAAAGACACTTTACACAATCTAAGTAAGGGAAAAGAAATGGATAAAAATAAATATATTATTAAAATAAAAATTATTTTAGAACAACTAGAAAACCTTTTAGAATATGAAGAAAATAATAGATGTATAACAAAAAATGAACTAGAAGAAATTTTAGGATCCAAAAAATTAAAAGGAATAATAATTAAACAAGAATCAGAACAAGAATCTTCATGGATACCTACACCTGTATCTTCATGGAGGGGATAAAAGAAGAATATATGGAAACATTAAGAAAATCAAATGATTTAGAAGAAATTCAACAATTATTAGAGCAACTTAAAATAGTTGAAGAAGAAAATGATCAAATACACAAAATAAAAAAAAATCGATAAAAAAGACATAGAAAATAATGAAAATGAAGAAATAATCTTAAATTACAGCTCATCTTCAGAATCTGAAGAAAACCATATAAAAATGGAAAGAGGAGAATATAGTGGAAAAAGCCCTAAAAGAAAGTGGGAAGAATATAAATATACACCCAATGGAACTTGGGATAAGTACGAAGAAGAAACCATGTATAATAAAGGATTTGCAAGAAAGAATAATAAATGGACAAAGATTCAAGAAGAATTTAAACCTCGATACCATAATACAGGAAATATACTTGACCTTGACTGTATTAGAAATAAAGAAGATGTATTATTAAGATGGACGAATGAAATAATCCTAATGATCCTAACTGATGAAAGATTTAAACAATTAAACTTTATAGAAACCAAAAATTTTGTGACATTCAAAACAACAGAAAATGTACAAAAGTTTTTAATAGGAATTAAGGATACAGAATGGATTAACTTTGGAAGAATGGTAGATAATAGCGCAGACTATGTTAAATTAATAATGACTCTAATACACCAAGAATTTTTAGGATATAATTTAATGGAACAAAGAGAAAAGACAAATAAAACTCTAATTGAAAATTCCAAGTCACATCTTAATAGAATGCAAATATGTGATATGTGCCAGATTGAAAGTTTCATCTGCGAATATCAAAAAAACTATTATCAATTAGATGAAGAAACTAAAGAGATATATAAATATATCTTTATAGATAAATTACCTTATCCATTAAATTCAAAAATTAATAAACCTTGGGAATCAAAACCCGAAGAAACAGCAAATACTTTAGGAGGAGTTATTAAACTCTTATACCAAGAATTAAAGGAACAATGTTTGAATAGGGAAACAATTAGACAATTGAATAGAGGAAGTATTGTCATTTGTTGTGACATCCCAGAAATAGAAAAACCAGGGAAATATGGTTGTGATAAAACAATAAAAAGAAAGAAAAAATACTATAAAAGACCAAACTTACGAAAGACTTATTCTAGAAATAAAAATTATTACAAAAATAATAAAAAGAAATATTTTAGAAGGAAGAAATCAACACCAAGAAAATATTGCCCAAAGGGAAAAAAGAAATGTGTCTGTTGGATATGTAATGTCGAAGGACATTATGCCAATGAATGTCCCCAAAGGAAAGAAAAAGATTTTAAGGAAAAATCGAAATTAATAAAACAAGTTTTCCAGATATATGAACTTGCACTAGTGCAATAAGTGCTTTTTACGTCAGTTAAAATTGGTTTTTTACGTCAGAATACTGACTGACGTAAATACAGCTGACGTTAATAGTTAATATTTTAACGTCAGTTTAGAACTGACGTTAAATATAACACTATTAACGTCAGTTCCTTAACAAAACCGATGTTAATTTTGTAAGAATTAACGTCGGTTTTTTAAACAACTGAAGTTAAACTAAAACTATTAACGTCAGTTCTTTAATACAACCGACGTTGATTTTGTTAAAACTAACGTCAGTTGTTATAAAGAACTGACGTTAAATGTTTAATTTTAACGTCAGTTGTAATAAACAACTGACGTTAATAGTGTACTGTATATTTTATAAAATACTATTAACGTCAGTTGTTTGATACAACTGACGTTAATAGGTTTTTTTTTTTAATTCAGTTTTAAAATATCACTCCCTTCAGCTATCCCTGCATTCAGTCCCAGTAACACAGAATATCACACACATTACAGAATTGCAAAGGAAAATTGAACAATGGGGGGACTTAAAACCAAAACCCATGTATATATATAAATAAATTTTAGTTCCAATGTCTAAAAAACAAAACTATCTAAGGATATATATATACATGTTATTAATTAGTTTCTAA
Organism: Sophora flavescens; assembly: GCA_030762895.1. Taxonomy (NCBI): domain Eukaryota; kingdom Viridiplantae; phylum Streptophyta; class Magnoliopsida; order Fabales; family Fabaceae; genus Sophora; species Sophora flavescens. The sequence continues at coordinate 264,945,040 of CM061063.1, read as the reverse complement.
AGTCTAACAAAAAAACTATTTATCTAAGTAGTGCGGAGGTATGTTGTCAATTCCTTTCTCGGCCGCATACTTGAAGAAGAATTCAGTGAAGCGCATCCTCAAGTCTCTTAACTCATCTTCTTGAATAGGCGATTGGTCGATAAATGCCTAGACACGTTCAAATAATAACAATAACATCAATGCAAGTCATCTTCAAAACTATAATATATAATTTAACAAGTTGTTTAAATATTACCTTCTTCCATCCATCCGTAATAGATGCGGAGACTATGTTCAGCATATGAAGCATCACATAATAGCCGCACGACCAACACCGTCAAAGTTGAAATCGAGACTACCAACAAAATTAATTTCACGTCAGTTGAATATACACATAAATTAGTAATTATAATAATAATTATTTGATAAATAAACTACCAAACCTTGAGGATGTTCTATACAGAATTTTCTTTAGCCTTAGAAGTCCTACTTCTCCCGTTGGCGCAACTTATGCTACTCGCCTTCAGCGCGTTATCATAAACAAATAATCATGTCGATCAATTAACAAACTCATTTATCATGTGTGTAATAAACTAAAAACAACTGATATTAAAACTTAAATTAAATTTAAGATTAGTTACTTACATATTTACAGCTTCCACCACCTTCGGTGGCGGATCATGGTGGAGAGAGCAGAAGAATATGACAGTATGCCTAGACGGGTGAAGTACCAACAACTGCCAATGGTCATCCATACAGTAGGGAGCCAGATATAATTCTTTCGGATTGTCTCCCAACAAGTTCCCTATGTATTTATTCAATGCATCGCCAACAAAGAACTCGGGCAGAAGGATTGACGGATCTAAGAAACCGTAAACTGATGCAACGCCCTTATCAAGCTGAAGACGATGGAGATACCTAAGATATGAAAAGGGTGTGGATGTTAATTACATAATATATATATTGAAATTAAAATAAATTATTAAATGGAAAAATACCAAAAATAAATAAGTTATAAAATTAAAATTAACTTACGTGCACCAGAGACTGATGACATTGTTGTTCATCCAGACGTTATTTACCGCAGCGTTCGAGATCGTCACCAACGAAGGAAAATATCCTCTCTTGATTTGGGCGTGCCACCCATCCATCGTGCTCCAATGGACATGCAAAAATCTCAAACGCATAATCCTCACCAAGTGAGAACAAACGAGTGATAGGTGACAGCGACACCGACGTCGACTTGGCCTTCAGTTTAGGAAAAATAAATTATATAAGTTTTTGATAATTAAAAAAAACACAAGTAATTATTTGACTAATTTGGACATTAATAATGAATAAATACCTTTGCTAACATTTCGAGCTCACGTCGTTTGGAGTCCAACTCAAGCTCACGCCTTTTCATTTCCAACTCATGCTCATGGCGCTGGACTTCCAACTCCCGCTCCCTAGCTGCCAACTCATCGTCCTCCACATGTGCCCTACTAAAACTCTCTTTTGTGCTCACATGTGAAGCGTTGGCAAGCCTTGCGGTATCCTGGGATGTACCGACGGAGGAAAGCTCTCTGGCAAGCGCCTGCTTGAATTCTGGGTTGGCTATTAAGCCTTGCATCAGATGTGTTGTAATATTTGGGTTGGTCATGAGGTGCTGAGTAATGTCAGCCAAAATTGATGCTTCATTGACCACCCGCTTTCGTGAAGCAGACTTGCCATAATATTGTTTGATGGTCACGTTCCCAAGAACACCGAGAACCTGACCAAGATGGTCTTTCTTGCCTAGAGCAGTCATCAAGACATCCTGCCGTCCAGAAGGGACGAATGCGCCCTGGGAGGATTTTGCTTTAAGATCCATCTACAATGAAAAAAAATGAAAAAACGTGCAAGTGAAAAGTGTTGCAAATATCTATACAAATATCAATTGAAATCAAGTTAATTATTTACTTACAATCTTATCTGCCACTTCGCGAGTGGCATCAGCTTTAAAAGATCCCGCCTTTGTCATGTGGCCGGCTAACCAGACATCCTCGCGGTCGATGTCCGACGGAGGACTTGATGGTGTGCCCTCAGGCACCTCTCCTCTTTCAATCCTAGCAGAGTGCTCTTCCTGCTTCACCCTCAGCCTATCCGCCATCATCTGCTGGATCCGAGTATGGTACCCACCCTGAGACATGGTGTGGCGGTGGACGTTCTTCGCCTGATTCTGCCGACCCTTATTTGCCTTAGCCTATTCAAACAAAAACACATAATTAAATATAGTTAAATGATCTATAATAAGCATACAAAATTAACTTAATCAACCAACCTGAAATTCTTCATCCTGTCAACTCCTGGCAAACATATCCCAAGTATCCTGATCAATCCAGGGATAATCCGAGAACATTGTATCAAGCCGCTTCTTCCCAGATAGATAGTACCTGGTAAGATCATGCTTGAACCCATTCCAACGCTTTGATGCCATTTTCATACATTTATGACGATGATCCTCGTCATTTGGCACAATCCAATCTACCTACACATTAGATACATATATAACAACTGGATGGATTATAACTCGGATAATTATCTAATAATGTAAATCAAACGAATGTAAAGGTAAAATACCGTGATAGCCTCCCAAATCTGATCCTTAACGTTCTGTGGAACGTCATTCCAGTGGTTGTAGTTGATGCTTACGTGCTGCTTCGTTTGTAGAAACACCCACTTATTAAATTCTTTAGCACGGGGTCCCTGGGCATTTAGATTAGCATCGAAGGACACCTCAAGCTTCTGTCCGCTCTGCCTGTCCTTCTCTAGTTTCTTCAACGAGGTGGCTCCTCTACCCCGTTTCCTATGAGCCTGTGATGTCTGTATGGACAAAAAAATGATAAAATAGAGGATTGTAACATTATAAACTTACATTAACAAGAAGGACTAAAGATAGTATATAACATGCATGTAAACTTACACTAGAATCAGCAGGCATAGGCGTGATCGGGTCCTGCGAAACCCCCACAGTGTCCTCCCGTGCATGTGGACTATCCGACTGATCCATATGTATGGCTGTTCAAAAACAATATATATGTATTAACATAGGTTATAACTCAAAATAAATACAGAAGTATAAATAAAAATAACTAGATAGGTCCTGTAGATATACAAAACATCTATATATCCAATATAAGGACAATACGGGAGATTGAAAACTATAGTTTTTGAATATTGCCAAGCACTACATCACGGCCACATCACAGCCGTAACGTGCCAACTGAACCAGACCCTCATAGGCAGAACTGATCACGGCCTAGCCGTGATGAGCATCACGGCCGTGACAGATCAACCAGCAGAGCAACATGCACTCAAAACCAAAAATAGAGACATTCCAAACAACTCAAACTCACGGTTTAAAGTTACAACTACTGAGACTACAGTTTCAACATACACTCAAAACCAAAAATAGAGACATTCCAAACAACTCAAACTCACAGTTTCAAGTTTCAACTCATCGAGACTACGGTTTCAAACCAAAGAGCAACATGCATGCACTCAAAACAGATAATAAAAAATTGTGCCCTAATTAAAGACTCACCAGAAATAGGCGCTCGCGTGGTGGTGGGGGGGAAGCTCGAGTGGTGGCCAACGTTCGATGTGGTTACTGAGAGCAGAGGGACAAGGAGAGTTAGTGCGTGGGAAGGCCAGGGGAAAGAGAGATGTCAAGTTATTGCAAAGAAGGAGCGGGAAAGACATAGTTAGGGGTTAAGAGTGTACCTCACGGTGGTGGCGAAGAAGCCCTCGCGGTGGTTGCGGTGGAGATGAGCTCGCGATTAGGGCAGAGTGAGGGTTGAGCATACGTGATGAAAAGAGAAAAGACGTAGAGAAGTGGAGAAGGCGCGCGGGGGTAAACGTTATAATTAAAATAAAACAACATTTTACGTCAGTTTTTGGTAAAACCTGACGTTGAAGATCATATATTTAACGTCAGTTGTCTTAATAAACGGACGTTAAAAACTCTCACACTTATTACGTCAGTTGTTAGTAATAACTGACGTTAAAGGTCATATATTTAACGTAAGTTGTATTAAGAAACTGACGTTAAAAACACTCACAACTTCTTACGTCAATTGTATTACACAACGGACGTTAAAGGTTTATTAGTTTCTGCAGAAACATTCATTCCCTTGACTACTGTGCTACTTACCCATTCACCTTTGTACCTAATCCTCTTAATGAGCATTAAGTTTATAGATAAGTTTTCAAGAAAATCAGAATAACTTAGTAACTTCATCCACTTCTCCTATAAATAGCTTCCTAGCTTCCATCTCCTTTTAATTAATTTTCTGCTTCACAATATGGCTCTGTAGTGAGATTAACTTCATCACTCTTTCTTCCTATTCCTAGACTCAAAGGTCTTTGTCTTAATGGTCAAACAACTTTTGAGTTTGAGTAAATTACATTGCATGGATATTAAGGTTGGGTGAATCACGTAATGTGATTCTCTCACTTTATTTCATCCCCGTCATTCCTTTCACTTTGCTTTGGAAGCAAGTGATTGTGGATTCAAGATGATGCATCAAGGAACTCCACTGAAGAAGAAAGATGCAAAGATCCATTTCACTTTGCTTTCGCTGCTAGTGACTGAGGATTTACTTTGCATCTTGGAATTCAAGTGAGGGAGGTGATGCATCCATTGGAGTTTCGATGACAGGTCGAGAAGAAAATGATGTTGATGCAGAAACTTTTTTATATTTTAGGGCTATGTTGCATAAATTTTTAATCTTTTAATCAAGTAATTTTAACTTATGAATCGCTTCAATGTCATACGATTTGATTATACATATAACTTGTTTTATGTTAAGTGTTTATTTATTTTAATTTGCACAATAATTTGTTTACTAATTCAAGCTAATTAATAAAAATTAAAAATAAACTTGTATAAAAAAAAGGTTTAGAAATAAACTGCAGTACTATATGGAGTGATCTGCGTTAAAAGGGACAACAGGGACATGACAACCAATGAAAAGAGTTATTATTTACGTCAGTTATTTATAGAACTGACGCAAATAGTTTACCCACCACCTCATTTTTAACGTCAACTTAATTGATGACTGCCAAGTTCCCGTATATTAATTACATTATTTCCAATATTCATTCTGCACGTGTATAATATATAGGATTATTTACGTCAGCTATTTATTTAACTGAAGTAAAAATCAAACTTTTAACGTCAGTTGTATAACAAACTGACGTTAACAATTAATATTTTTTATTGAAAAACACTTTTAACGTCAGTTTTTTTAAAAAACTGATGTTAAAAGTGTATAGATATCTGCAAAAACATTCATTCCTTTGACTGTACTGTGCTACTTACCCATGCACCTTGTAACTCAATCCTCTTAATGAGCATTAAGTTTATAGGTAAGTTTTCAACAAAATCAGAATAGCTAATTAGTAACTTCATCCCCTGCTCCTATAAATAGCTTCCTTCCATCCTTTTATTTTTCTGCTTCACAATATGGCTCTGCCGTGGAGATTAACTTCATCACTCTTTCTTCCTATTCCTAGACTCAAAGGTCTTTGTCTTAATGGTCAAACAACTTCTGAGTTTGAGTAAATTACATTGCATGGGTGATAAGTCTGAGTAAATTACATTGTGTGAGTTGCTCACCTTATCACCTTAGAAGAATCATTCTTGGAGGGTTAATCAAGTGCTCGGGGGTCACAGTTCCAAAACCTCAGCTTTGGCAGCAAGTGACCGTCTTGGAAGTCTCTGGAACCACTGCCTTTGCTTGAAACGGATCTGGTGCACTTGTTTTTGCCTCTCTCTTGAGCTCTCTCTCTCATGCCCCCGGTTTTACGAGGTCTTCGGAGTATATATAGTTTTCCCTTTGGCATATTTCATAAAACTCTCTGATGGGATGTAGCATTAATGTTTGGGATTTTAAACCCTTTCAATGTAACTTTTTATAGGATTTTAAACCCTTTCAATGTAACTTTTTATAGGATTTTAAACCCTTTCAATCTTCTGTATCGATCAGTCTGTATTACACTTCATGAATGAGATCCGGTTTGGGTTATTGATTCAACTTATACTTCGCACATATATTTTAGTTTTCAAAACAGAAACACAAAACATTAAAGCAATTCATGTGAAACTGAAACTTTGAGGAAGGCAATGCGGAAGGAATCGTATACTAGATAAAAAAATTTATTAAAATAACTTTTAACGTCTGTTGATGTAGGGACTGACGTTAAAAGTGAAGAGACTTACTTCTAACGTCAGTTCTTTATCGAACTGACGTTAAAATGTTCACTTTTAACGTCAGTTCTTTATTGAACTGACGTTAAAAGTAAGTCACTTCACTTTTAACGTCAGTCATTAAAACAACTGACGTTAAAATTGAATTAATGAAGCCTGATATTTACAAAACTGCCACCGCCTCCTTTTTAACGTCTAGCTTTTGGTTAACTGACGTAAACCTTTACCGTCTAATGTATATTTTCCACTAGTGTTGAACCATTAGAAGAAGAATTAAGTAATTCAGAAATAAGTATATATGAATATACAGAAGATGAATTATCTTCATAAGAAGGAGAATTCGAATAGTACCTATATAAAAATATTGATAGAAAAAAGTAATAACGTAACAGAAGCCTATATAGACACTGGAGCATGTCTTTGCCTTGCGACAGAAGCACTGCTTGATAATTGGGAAAGATTGGAAAAACCATTAAAAATACAAATTGCTGATGGATCAATACATTCTCTATATTGGATTGCAAAAAGAATTACTTTGGTAATACAAGAAAAAATATTTATAATACCTACGATATATAAACAAGAAACTGGAATGGATATAATTATTGGAAATAATTTCTTAAGATTATATCAACCATTTTGTCAATATCTAACATATATTACTTTGAAAACCCCATATATTTATCAAAAACAAAAATGGGAAATTATCAAAATACCAAATATCCACTCTTCTACGTGTACTTATTCATCAAAGTTTCAACAGCTGAAACGTGGTGGGATTATTAGCTTAATTTGCACAAAAATTCGTAATATATTAGTAAATTTAGAACCAAATAGAATAATACCAGCTCATATAGAAGAACTTTTAGATAAAGTTTGTAGTGAAAACCCTTTAGACCCAACGATTAACAAAAATACTGAATTAGTTGAATTAAAATTAAAAGATCCCACAAAAGAGGTACAATGTAAACCAATGATTTACATGAAACAAGATAGAGATGAATTTGCAAAAGACATTGATGAAATGTGTAAAAAGGGACTAATTAGACCATCGAATAGCAAACACTCTGCACCAGCCTTTTATGTAGAAAATCATAATGAAATAAAAAGAGGCAAAAGGAGAATGGTAATTAATTACAAACAAATTAACGATGCCATGGAAGGAGATGCCTATTTTCTTCCAAGAAAATATTTAATTATTGAAATAATTAGAAACATGGATTGGTTTAGCACCTTTGATTGCAAATCAGGTTTTTACCAATTTAGATTGACTGAAGACTCTAAGGCTCTAACAGCATTCAGTTGTCCTCAAGGTCAATATGAATGGAATGCACTCCCAATGGGATTAAAGCAATCACCTGGAATCTTCAAGCGGAGAATAGATTCAATTCTTAAAGAATTTAAAGACTTTTGTCTTATTTATATTGATGATATATTAATCTTTTCAAATAAAGGATTAGATGATCACTTTAAAAAGATAGAATTCGTTCTTAACAAATGTTATGAACTTGGAATAGTCTTAAGCAAGAAAAAAGTTGTTTTAGCCCAAAATAGAATTAATTATTTAGGATTGGGAATCGAAAAAGGAAAAATAATAATGCAACGACATGTATTAGAAAAACTTCAAAATTTTTCGACAAAATTAAAGGACAAAAAGGATTTACAAAGATTTCTTGGACTATTAACATATATTTCGAATGAAGGTTTTATCAGGAATCTCGCAGCAGAAAGAAGAATCCTTCAACAAAAATTAAAGAAGGATGCCCTCTGGACTTGGACTGATGAGGATGATAGACTTATTATAAAAATGAAAGACTTATGCCGGGATCTTCCTGAGCTATATCATCCATCGGATGACGATATAATAATTATTGAGACTGATGCCTCAAATGACTATTGGGGAGGTGTTATGAAAGCAAAACTCCCTGGATACTGATGAGCCTCTGGTTGACCGGTTTTATAACTAGTAAAGACCTTGGCTTTGTGCTAATTTTATATCATTTTCACCCAAATTAGACTTGATTGTCCTTAAGTAAGATTTTGAGTCTATAAAGTGTTTTTAGTTTAATTTAGTTGATTTAGAGTTAAATAAAGTACTTATGTTATTTTCTGTTTTTCAAGGCAATAAGAAGAGCAAGAAGGGAAGTACACCTGAAGCAGAGGCCATCACGCCTAGGCCGTGACGTGCGGCCCTCTTATAAAAACAGAAACACAGGAGTCAGAACAGGAAAGCTAAAAGGAAGCCCAACAACTTTCATGAAGAACTCAGATGCTGAATTGGATGTATAGTGGGTCACATTGGGCCTTGAAGTCAGAACATAATTGCTGTCACTGGAACCTGAACTGGTCATGAAGATTGGGCCATAACTTGGGCTGTAGATGTCGGTTGGAACTGAAACCGGTTGCAAATGAAAGATCAAACAAAGAGCTTTAACTCTCATGAAGACCATTATTCCAAACAGAGCCGTTTTGAAGGGCTTTAATCCATGTGAAGTCAGAGGCGTTTCAGCTGCCCTATGAGTTGAATGTGGACATAACTCCCTCATCTTAATTCATAATTAAGCAAATTAAGTGGCTTTGGAAAGCTAAGAGGCAGAGGTTGAAGTTAATAAAAGGAGCATTCAGATATTGAGAGAGGAGTTAGTCATAGTGTGGGCAAGTCAGGCTAGTCAGTTTTGGCTAGTCTTAGCTAGTTAGTAGTTGTAGTTTGTTTTCTTTCCTTTTCTGCTTATGTTTGTTATGGAGAACTAGTCTCCTAGATTAATCTACTGTAATTGGTTTTTATCCATACTTGAGGCTCTTGTATTTCCTGTTTTCATTTCCTTTTCTCTTTTCAATGCCATGCTTTATATTTCTGTTTGCTTAATTCAGGAGTATATTGTGTTGTGTTGGTTTATCTCGGTGATATCATGTTCCTATATATAATCGCGTTTGCTTAATTCGCGTGTGTACGTTTCGTGTTCGGTTAGTTCACGAAGTGCTTAACCCCGTTTGCTTAATTCGGGAATAGGGACATATATCTGTAGTAGTGGTTCCACTTGTGAATTATTGCTACAACCGGGAGGGGATTAGAATCTGCTTAGGGCCAGGAATTTGCATGAACCGATGATAGTTGGGAAACCAAAAGCAGTAGGTTAATCGCTTTAGTTTATTTGTTAATCTATTTTACTGCTCTGTTTTCTTTCTTTGTTCTGTTTTGTTTTCTTTATTTTAGTTTCAATCCAAAACCCCCCATTTCTAACTTTTTCTGTTAATAATAACAACACCTAAGAGTCCTTGAGAGACGATCCGAGTTGTCGCTCTATACTACATTATTTTCATAACCGCTATTTCTTTTTGGCGCGTGGCGACAGCGCGGTCAAAAATTGGCGCCGTTGCCGGGGACTCTGGTTTGTTGTTGTTAGCAAAAAAAAAAAAAAATTATCTTTGCTAATTAGTTTTGTTTGCATTGTCTGGTTGTGAATTTTAGCACCCCCCATGGATAATTATATGCGAAATTACATGCCCAATGTTTACTATGGACAACCACCATGCATATATTTTCCTGATTTTCTTGGTCTATCACACTGGTTGCCAAGGTTTAGTGGTTTTGCAGGTGAAAATCCGCAGGAGCATCTGAGGGAATTCCAGATTGCTTGTTCTATAATGCTGAGACCTGCAGGAATAACAGAAGATCACATTCAGATGGAAGCTTTCCAGTTCTCACTTGAAGGCGCTGCAAGGAATTGGTTATATTGTCTTAATGAGAATTCCATCTCAAGCTGGTTTGATTTGAAGGAAGCCTTCCTGTTTAAATACTATCCTGCCTTCAGAGCTGCACCTTCCGAACCTTCCCTAGAGGACCTGTGCAAACAGATGACTGCACAGATAAATGCACAAATGGAAGCAAACTTTCTTGAATTCCAACAGAGGATGGAGGCTGAATACCAGAGGGACCAAGCTGAATCTCGGAAGTTGGCCATGCAAATTGATCAAGTAGTTGCCAACTCGGCTGCAATGCTAACTCCACAACCCCCTGAAGAACATAAAGATTCACAAATAGTTATTCTTGAAAATATTTCTGATGATAATGTTGATAATGTTTCTGATGATGAATTGTGTGTTGAATCCCCTGATGCATGTGATGATTGTTATTGTGATGACACTGCTTTGTGTGTAGAATGTTATTTTGAAAGGTATGTTAAGCAAAGCATCCATATGGAACAGGAGACAGATGAGGTTGAGGGCCATGTTCATATAGGAAATGAGCATCAGGAGGATCAGGAGAACAATTGCTCCACCGTGCTTGAGGATAAAGAAGAATCTTTGGTCTTAGATGCATGTGTTGAGAGTAATGGGGTGGATGACTTAATTGCTGAATTTCCAGACATTCAGAATTTTCCTGATTCATTTTATTGTAATATATGTACTGACTCTACTAACTCTAACCTTTGTGTGGTGTGTGCTGAAATTTCTGCATGTATAGCAGGAGATGAATTTGTTCGTGCAGTGAATGAAGAAAAGGCAGAAGTTGAAGCAGCACCAGTAACCCCAGCTAACTGTTTGCCACCTCCCCCTGAGGAACCAGTGATGGAGTTTAAACCCTTGGATTTTGCAACATGGCCGGTCCAAGAGGTTGAGCCCCACTTCTATTGGGGAGACTTTATAGATAAAGAGGTCATATGTGACCCACGAGGGAGTGAGAAGTCCGCCGCACTCGGCGAAGTCATCATAATTGTCAAGTGCTCACCCCCACATAAAGGCTGCAAGTCATGGAAGCATGGAATGAACTTCTACTCTTTGTCCATCACGTGGGCCTTATGCTACAAGCAATGGGATCCTGGTGGAACCGCCCTTCAATGAGTTTTTCTTAACCCTTATCTCTTTTAATTTTATTTTTCTTGCTTTATTTCTGTTTTATTTTCAATAAAGCTCCTGAATAATTTGAGAAGCTCAGGAGTTGTGTTTGTGTCTTGGTTATGGCAAGTTTATTGGATTTTATTAATTTTTGCATAGATTGATTGCATGATAGTGTTGACTGTTTTCCCCCTAGGACTTGAAAATTTTAGAAAAATGATCCCCATATGATTGAAAACTGAACTTTGAGATTTTGTTATGATGGCATGATTTATGATAAGTTTGGGGTGATAGGAAGCACACACTAGGGATAGAATCTCTGTCAAATAATTTGCAAAAAAATGTCCAGGTGAGGTTTTGAGCCTCCAACATGTTTTAAACTGTGTGAAAATCACTTTTTAAGTTGCACTTTCCTGAATTTGCTTGAATCTCCTTATGGTTTGCATGATTATGTGTCTGCTTCAGATGATTTAGGCATTTTCTTTGTAAAAAGCTACTTGGCCTAAAAAAATAACCAATTCCTAATGCATGTTCCCTAGTTAGCCCCATTGAGCCTATTAGCTTGTTAATTCTTGATAACCTAATGTTATAAGCCCAAAAATCTGGAAAACCATGTTAACCCGATCTTAGGATTAGGAGAGCATGTAATCTTAGAATGGGTGCAAGAAACTAAGTTTGGGGTGGCTGCAAGGTGTAACATGTTGTTTGGGATTGAGAAAAAAATTTATGTAAAAAAAAATTGTGAAAAAAAAAGAGAAAAAAAAAGAAAAGAAAAAAAAAACAGAAAAAAAATAAAAGTGCAAAAATGCCAAAAAGAAATAAAAGGTTGTAGCCACCCAGAAGCATAAAGAAAAAAATTAAGAAAGGAACTTGAGTGAATTTCAAAGTGTAAATAATGTTCATGCTCTCTTAGTTCCTAGGGTCTTCAGCCTAGTTCCTTTGTATATCCTACCCTTAGCCAGGCCCCATTACAACCCATAAAAGACCTGTTGATGTTGCTTGCATGTTTTCTGTGGGAATCATTTTGAGATGAAAATCAAATTTACGGGAAGTGCTCTTAAAAGTGAAATTGAGTGCAATGTTGCTAGCCTGACACAAACTGAGCGACGAGTGAAACACAAATTTCCCTTGTGAGGAAGGCAGTTGTTTGATTTTGGTGATCTCCCTTTTGTATGTAACTTAGATCCCCTGCTTAGATTTCTGATTGCCTGAATGATGAAATTCTCAATTGTTTAGAATAAATGAATGTGGGGATTGTTTTGTTTGAAAGGGGGGAACATTGAAAAATATTTTGATAAATTGCTTGAAATCTGTGCGGAAGTTAATTGAGTCCTTAAGCTTGCCATATTTTGCCATGTCCTTAGTCTTTTTAAGTTTTTAAGTTTTAGTTTGCTTGGGGACAAGCAAAGTTTAAGTTTGGGGTATTTTGATGAGCCTCTGGTTGACCGGTTTTATAACTAGTAAAGACCTTGGCTTTGTGCTAATTTTATATCATTTTCACCCAAATTAGACTTGATTGTCCTTAAGTAAGATTTTGAGTCTATAAAGTGTTTTTAGTTTAATTTAGTTGATTTAGAGTTAAATAAAGTACTTATGTTATTTTCTGTTTTTCAGGGCAATAAGAAGAGCAAGAAGGGAAGTACACCTGAAGCAGAGGCCATCACGCCTAGGCCGTGACGTGCGGCCCTCTTATAAAAACAGAAACGCAGGAGTCAGAACAGGAAAGCTAAAAGGAAGCCCAACAACTTTCATGAAGAACTCAGATGCTGAATTGGATGTATAGTGGGTCACATTGGGCCTTGAAGTCAGAACATAATTGCTGTCACTGGAACCTGAACTGGTCATGAAGATTGGGCCATAACTTGGGCTGTAGATGTCGGTTGGAACTGAAACCGGTTGCAAATGAAATATCAAACAAAGAGCTTTAACTCTCATGAAGACCATTATTCCAAACAGAGCCGTTTTGAAGGGCTTTAATCCATGTGAAGTCAGAGGCGTTTCAGCTGCCCTATGAGTTGAATGTGGACATAACTCCCTCATCTTAATTCATAATTAAGCAAATTAAGTGGCTTTGGAAAGCTAAGAGGCAGAGGTTGAAGTTAATAAAAGGAGCATTCAGATATTGAGATAGGAGTTAGTCATAGTGTGGGCAAGTCAGGCTAGTCAGTTTTGGCTAGTCTTAGCTAGTTAGTAGTTGTAGTTTGTTTTCTTTCCTTTTCTGCTTATGTTTGTTATGGAGAACTAGTCTCCTAGGTTAATCTATTGTAATTGGTTTTTATCCATACTTGAGGTTCTTGTATTTCCTGTTTTCATTTCCTTTTCTCTTTTCAATGCCATGCTTTATATTTCTGTTTGCTTAATTCAGGAGTATATTGTGTTGTGTTGGTTTATCTCGGTGATATCATGTTCCTATATATAATCGCGTTTGCTTAATTCGCGTGTGTACGTTTCGTGTTCGCTTAGTTCACGAAGTGCTTAACCCCGTTTGCTTAATTCGGGAATAGGGACATATATCTGTAGTAGTGGTTCCGCTTGTGAATTATTGCTACAACCGGGAGGGGATTAGAATCTGCTTAGGGCCAGGAATTTGCATGAACCGATGATAGTTGGGAAACCAAAAGCAGTAGGTTAATCACTTTAGTTTATTTGTTAATCTATTTTACTACTTTGTTTTCTTTCTTTGTTCTGTTTTGTTTTCTTTATTTTAGTTTCAATCCAAAACCCCCCATTTCTAACTTTTTCTGTTAATAATAACAACACCTAAGAGTCCTTGAGAGACGATCCGAGTTGTCGCTCTATACTACATTATTTTCATAACCACTATTTCTTTTTGGCGCGTGGCGACAGCGCGGTCAATACAAAAATGAATTACTATGCCGATATTTGTCAGGAACTTTTTCAGACAGTGAGATTAATTATCCCACTCATGAAAAAGAGACATTGGCTCTGATCCGTATGTTGGAAAAACATCGGATTTATATACTGGATAAGGACTTTATTGTCCGAACCGATTCTACTTATGTTGCAGGTTTTAAGAACTTAAATCATAAATGAGCTTAGAAACAAGGACGATTGATTAGATGGCAAATGAAACTTGCCGAATATAATTACTCAATATCTCATATTAAGGGAGACAAGAATGTTCTTGCAGATATTTTATCAAGAGAATGGAGCAACAAACAATTGAAGACATAAAGAAGCAAATTCAATATCAAAGAATGCTCGAGAAGCAGAAAATAATGGAGCTAGACTTAATCAAAGCAAACATTGAAGTATTGGAGTTCCAGCTACAAGCAAAAGGAGAATCTGTAAAAGAGGATCCTATGAAAAATATAAAACAACAGGTACAAGAAAGCACTAATGAAAAATGGTACACCATCTTTAATGGACCACACCCCGTTGTTTATGATGAATGGCACAAAGCAGCCCCTCACTGCATTGGACTCTCAGGAGTTCATCACAAAGGATTTCGTACCAAGGAAGAAGCTGAAAAGGCTTTGATAGACTACCAGAAAGAGCATGACAAGGGTAAAGAAGTTTATCTTGGCCCAAGGACTTTCTCTGAAACCATAAAGACTCCACCAGCTCAAAAAACTTCATTAAGGATACTCGGAAGAGTTCCTTCCTCCATTGATGACTACCAAATCACTTCAAGAAAAGACCAATGAACTACAAGTTCAGTTTTCCAAAGAAAAATTTTATGAAAACCTAAAAAGACTAACCAACTGGTCCGAAAAAGAAAAAATTAATTGCTTTTACATGGTTAACCGAAATATTTTCGGAGTCAAGGCCATAATTACTCCCGGAGCAACATCGATTCTTACATTTAATATGTTTCAATTTGGACTTATTGAATGTCTCTACCTAAGCCAGGACTTGGAAGAAATCAAATTATTTTCATATATTTTGAAAGAAGCCATTCAGAACTATAAAATAAATGTTGCAAAGGATAGAACAATCTTCTTGAAGTTCTATTCGACCTATCCAGACTTTGCCACCAAACAACCCACAAAGAATTTAATCTTCATTGGAGTAAGCAATAATAGCTTTTCCATGCGAGACGAACCTACTGGAGAAATTTATGATGAAGAAAAGATTGTCACAATTCTAGCTAATCAACTAGCAAGCATCTTTACTCAGTGTCAAATCATTGGGAAAGATTCTTTTATTAAAGCCATGTACAGAGGTCCACACACTTTGCTACTCAGCAAAACTAGTGGAAAATTGATTAGAGAAAGGAACTTAGCACTGCTGACGAACTTTGAATTACCCTTCTATACACTCCAAGGATTGTCAATGAACTATCAGCCAGCTATACTTGATTTGCTGTGCTCAATGATTAAGGAGAATGGGAATCACGCATGTGAAAGATACGTAAAGCAAAAAGACTGTCGGCAAGATGATAAGGATTCAGACGAAGCCATTATTGAAGAATGACGTAGGCACTGACGTCATCAAGCAATAATAGAGGAATGACGTAAGCAATGACGTCATCATGAATTATTGAAATGTCTGATAGATTGTAATAATGTAGGGACTTTCTTGTAAATTACTTAGCCCTTCTGATTGTATAAATAAGCCCTCGCAGGCAAAGAAGAAGGCAGAACTTGAAAAACCTTAAAGTTTCAATTCTCACCTCTCTTCTCTCTGAGAAGTTCTAAGCTATGCTTAGCGAATCCTTGAGTGTGGATTCACCCGGTTCTATGTACTTCACTTCTGATTATAAATAAACTACTTTCATATATTCCTCTACTTTACTTTCATCACTTTCAACTATTAGTTGAAAATTCGACTTGACTTAGACGGAAGCAGCGGTGGACCAAAGAACCCAGAATCACTTCAAAAAACCCAGATCAGGTATGACTCATAAACCATTTAATTTCATTCAGTTTATACTAGAAATTAATCATGTCTGAAATACAAAAAGAAATAATTGATAATACTGATGTAGAACATTTACAAATTACTGAAGAAGACGAAAACTATGAAGGAAGTATTTTAATAGATCCAAAACTATTTCAAAAAATTCAGAAAGAGGATTTGAATTTATCTAAAGATGCAAACATGAAGAAATTAGGAGGAATAATGAAACGATTCAATCAAAAGGAAAATATAATATATTATGGAAAAATAATTAATGAAACCCCAATAGACATATCGGAAACACAAGGTAACACTTGTATCCAATTATTAAACAAAAAGAAATTAATAGAACTAAAAATAAACCTAAAGAAAGAAGCACACAGAAAAAAGATTGTCTATATTCATATAGGAGCTATACAAGTTCTAATTAAAGCAACCTTCCAAGAAGGAATAGATTCACCTATAGAATTAATACTAAAAGATGATAGAATAACAAATCCTAAGGATAAAATATTAGGAGTAATCGAATGAAACTTAGCCTACGTTAAGTTAAAATTTGAAATACACCCAAACATTGGAATACCATTAGATACTCAAAGATTAGATCAATCTCTAACTATGGAACATAGATTTTTAAGAAATAAGTTAATGAGACCAGGTCACAAGCTTTTCTCAATTACTTATTGTGTCAATTATTCACTAACAAATTCACATCATAGCATTACTTTTAGAAATAATGATAGAATTGATATACCAAGACTTTTCGAAGAAATAGGAAAGATTTATTATCCTAAAAGGAATGAACTAACTGAATTAGGAATTTCTATAAGAAATCCAAGATCACTAAGTTTTAGGCAGATTCCTAAACCAATTACTTTCCCAGAAATAGAAGAAAATAAAGATGAAAATATAAACAAATTATCAAATCAAGTAAGAGACATAGCTCAATATTTGAGAAATAGAATATGAACAAAGAAAAAGAATTAAGAAATATTTATGAAAAATCCTTTAATATAAATCAAGATAAAAAGAATATAAAAGATTTTATGAATATCTATGATAGTCATCTTAAAAAAGATAAAAATAGAAAACAGATGGAAAAATATATTATAGAAAAAGAAAAAGAACTTAATAATACAAGAAATAAAAGAGAAAACTATAAAAGTCAAATATTAGAAAAATAGAAAAAATAGAAAAAATGACAGCAACTCAACCATCATCATCCAATTACTTTCAGGTAAAGGCACCATACTTTGAAGATAGTGATAACGAATAAAATGGAGATCTATTCTGAGTTTGATAATCAAACAAAATGAAATAATAAGTGTACTAGCAATGGATTTACCTATTGACTGCAACAGTTAATAATTGAAAAAATAAAAGCCCAATTTAGACAAGAAGATTATTATCTTGCAACTATTTCGTTAGATATAGAATGGAATTTCATGAAAGAAATAGGATTAGCCTTTGAATATGATAGATTATTGTTATCTGATATATATGAAGATTGGGATCTATTAGATGATTAAAATGGATCAAGAAATATTAAGTATTTTGATGATGAAAATACCCATAGATTGTAAGCAAATAATAATTAACAAATTAAAACACCAGCATTGGCAAGAAAAACTTTACCTAAAACAAATAGAACAAAGGGTACAATTAGCATTTTGCAAAGAAGAACGAAGACAAATAATTAGAGAATTAGTAGAAATAGATGAAGATATAATGGATTATGGGTATGAATTATTAGTAACCCAAATCATGCATGAAAATTACCCAGATTATGTAGAAATACTACCCTGAATATAGAAATAAAAATATAATTCCATAAAGAATAATGAAAATTAATGAAATTAATAGGGTGGTACCGAATCGGTATCGAGAGCTAAGTACTAGCTAATTAATAATGAGTACCCGATACATAGAAAAATTTGTTCACTATTTAAGTATGATAGATTTAACAAATCAAAGCAGACTAAAAGAATTAGTACAAGAATTAAAAGATGAAGCCACTGATACATGTAATAAACACATGGAGTATCATTGTGAATACTGTGATTGTAAGGAATACGAAAGAAAAATAGACTTAATAAAAATTATAATTAATAAATTAAATGAATGGACAGATCGAGATGATCAATAGATCCAATGACTTGCAATACGTATGCACTGTTGAAGTGTCGATACGGTGTCACAGAAATCGTGTCAAATTAGCAAAACTCTAAACTAAATTATGCAAGTGGCTTTCGATGAGAAGGCATTTGACTTGGCAAAAGAAGACAACATATGAAGCAACTACCATAGTTAGAGTGACTTAGAGTAGAGTTAGAGTTCGATTAATAGCATTATCACAGTTACACATTTTTGGTCTCATCCTGGTATTTCATATCTTATCGGCACCACTTATCATATTAATTACAAATTTCATGTAATGTTAAAAGGTAAAATGTATGGCAAAATAGTATAGGTAGAGGTAAGCTTCATCCAGTTAACACAATTCTAACTGATATGGAATTAATTGGAATAAACGTTCTAACAAAGTCTTGTATTGCCTCAAAAAAAAAAAAACAAGTCTTGTATTGTCTAGGTTACAAAATTGTCTGTGTCTAGTCCTCTTATTTTCTCTCGTCTATCATGCCTAATTTCCTATTATTTTCACTTAAAAGAATAAATAAATAAAAGAATGAAAGAAAGAAAATGTCAAAGAGACCGAGCAACCTCTTTCTGACGGTGTTAGGAATGGTGTTATGGAGGAGGTGATGAAAGTGGTAAGTGAAGGATAGAGAATGATAACTCTACTTCAAGGGTAGAGGGTCTCCTAAGAAAATGATAAGAGAGGGAAATAGACTAAAGTATTCATTCATCCCTCTAATCATGAGGTCATATAATGATAGGGTTGGTGTATACCCACACTAAGGCAGCTACACCATAACACATACTAATTATCCCAACTATAACAAACTAACAAAAACATAATAAAACATTCTAGAATTGGTGAGTCATCATATTATAGAATTAGATTAGTCATCATCATTTGGACCTCTATGATCATAACATTACCTACCCCATCAAAATCAACCTTGTTCTCAAGGTTGTAAAGATTTAGCCCTAAAATAAATTTTCATGGGTCTCATTGCTTGAATTGAGACGACCTAGCTGCAGAAGGCATGTCCAAGTGTCCACCAGGATCGCATTGTTGTCCTCTTCTAATTTTTGCCCAAAAAAACATATGTTGCCGTGACTCTTTTTGTAATAATTCTACCTTAATGTCACCAATAATTTTCTCAACATTCTTCAAGATTTTCTATTGTGACCCAACTAAGAAGGATTTTTTATTAAGGGTCCCAATAATGAGTGAACTCTCACCAACTAATGAATGTCCAAATATCATGTTAATCCATTGCCACCTTCCAAATAAATGGGCCTGGTCCATTAGGTCAAGAAATTGTTCTATACTCTATAATTCCACTTGTGCCCCTTCTCTATGTTGTCCCTCTTTAACTTATTTGATCTCAGCCACAAACAGCCATGGCAGTTCGGCCACCAACTCAACCGCCACCGTTGAGCCACTCTCCTCCACGCACAAACCAAGGTCTGGTGGTTCCGGTGATGGCTTGATAGGAAGAGCCGCATCGTCTGTCGCTGCGACGACCGTTTGAGGAGCACGGTCCGGCGGTTCCAGCGGTGGTCTAACCGGCCGTGTCTCCTCCAAAGTCTGGGCGAAGACACCTTCCTCCATGGCCGCCCCGAGCTGGTCCAGGGGACGCGGTTGGTGTCCGGTGACTCGAGGGGACCTGGGTCGTAGGGGCTAGTGTCTAGCAGTGGCGCATCCTCGGTGGTGCTGGTATGATCATTTCCCAGAAAGTTGAAACCCAATCGTGGATGCCGCATTAGCATGTAAACAGAGGGTTTCAGTCGAGGCAGCACGAGCGTTGGCGACGGAACCAGAACTCTGTCAGATGGTTCAGGTAGGGGGAATTTCCACCGGGGTTCTCTTTGCAGGGAGGGCTAAAACCCATTGCGCTATCACTGACAAAAGGCATCTCGGTTAGTGACGGGAAGGGGCTCGATATAGAAGTTGGCGTAGCCTCGAAGCTGGAAAGAACCCATTCGGAGCAAGCTGGTATTAGAGGCAATGGCTCTGGGTCCTTGAAGACCTCGTTGACTGCTGAAATAGGTTTGATAGCTACAGGTGAAACTGAATCCGGTGCAAACTCAGGTTCCTCTTCCTCCTCTGATACCACCACTGCTTCAGATATTTCTGCCACTGCTTTAGAACCCATCACTGATCCTGGTTTGACTCCTCTTTTTCATCTCATATTGGTAGGAGATGTCGCCATTCTGGCCACAAAATTATAGTGGTGAAGGTGTCCCAACTACCTCTTAAGGCCGACACAGCTTCCGATAGCTTCGCCTCATCGGGTGTTCCATGCTCACAAATATTTTTTGATGCAATGAACCCACCAATAAGTATCTTCATTGTTGCCCTCAAAAATGGAAATCGTCATGGATGGAATGCGAAGGGTAGTAGGGTCGATGAAAGCACCGATGTTAGGAACAAGGTTATGGAGGGGGTGATGAAACTGGTAAGTGAGCGATTGAGAATGATAACTACCTCGAGGACAGAGGGCCTCCTAAAAAAATGATAAAAGAGGGAAAGAGATTAAATTCTTCATTTATCCTTCTCTATTCATGAGGTCATACAATATTTATATAGAGTTGATGGACACCCACACACTAAGACAAACCATAACATATTAATTATCCAAATTATAACAAACTAACTAAAACATAATTACATACGGAGTGTAGTCCTAGCTAGGATGTGACCTTCGTTTTGTATTTATAGTTAATATTGCATCGAATTTTCTTCACCATTGACTATTAGCATTTGTAACACCCTCTCCCTTATCTCTTTCTTTCAAATGGCTGGTTTTTTCTTCTTTGCATCTGGACCGCACACATTCTAGCTAGTAATACTAGTATGTTAACCTCGTATTGTATCTCATCTCATCTCATAGTTACAAATTGCAAGGAACTAATAGCTAGCAGCTAATATATACTCAAAATTGGAAAACTTGTGTCCACTCAGAGTCATTCGCTTGTCATGGTGAACTTCTCAAACGTTCTCCACTCTGGAGATCGTTGTTCTAGATCTATCAATTTGTGGATTGATATGGAGAAAGGTGTGGCTCTCAACGACAAGGATGAAGTAATTTTTCGTCTGGAAAAGCACTTCTCTCATCGCCGCCGTCGTATCCTACTAGATGCCTCTTGTAGTCAAACCATTTGCACTCTGCACAAGAAGGTTTGGCAATTGTGACACCACCCATTTCAAACTCTCGCTCGTTAATATATACCTATCTATCGATTTTATGAATAGTTATTTGAATAATCATTTTTTAAACTTATAAAGTTATTTGAGTATAGTTATTCAAATAACCTTTTCTCTTAACCTTTTAGCTAGTTTAATTAGCAAAA
The DNA here is from genome assembly GCA_030762895.1 of Sophora flavescens. NCBI lineage: Eukaryota > Viridiplantae > Streptophyta > Magnoliopsida > Fabales > Fabaceae > Sophora > Sophora flavescens. Next base: position 264,923,646 of record CM061063.1, on the reverse strand, counting down.
TCATCATATTCATAGTTCTAGGCATATTCCCATGTAATTTTCTTTTTTGAGCTCAGTCCCCCGTTTATTACCAAAAAAAATCATCAGATTCACATGCAAATTTGCTTCCAAGATTTTAAATTGTGTTTGTGATTTCGGTCGTGATCATGTGTTTTTCATTATTGTAAACAATAAGAGAAAAATATGATGATATGCTCGTAACTATGGTCATGATGTGATTTTCAGAGATTACCAAAACCACGATGTCATGACCTCTATAGCGATTACGAATCCAAATTTAAAACCTTATATATATATATATATATATATATATATATATATATATATATATATATATATATATGGTTCTTTATGTTTGTGCAGAAGATTACGGGACATGGTCGGTGGGAAGTTTTCAAGGGTGATGATAAATCTCAATTATGCTTTATAGTGAAGCCACTCGCAATGTTCAAGAAAGAGAAGGATATTGTTTTCGATGTTTTTCTCGCTACTGACAATACAGAAAAAAGTGTGTGTAAGGTCAACGCTTGTCGCGAGAAAAATTCTTGTGAAATTTATGCTGGTCAATCAACTCTTGCCAGAACCAACCCAACTGTAATTACCAACTACACATACAAATGTAAAATGTTTGAGAACGTGATGAAGTAATCCGGTGAGAGTCTATATTAAAATTTAAGAAAATTTAATTGTTTTAATTTAGATGAAGTTAGCAAGTATTTTTAATATACTATTATTGAATCATGAGAATTGGACTCTTGATTGAAATTGAAAGAGTTGATTGTTTCCAATATTACAGGAGATGTTATGTATACGAACAGTTTTGGACAACTAAGAGATCATATAAAATTAACTCAACACAATATACAAGATATACTTGTAATGCTCCAACTCAAGCTGGTAGGTAACTATCAAACATTCCCAACTTGGACATTATCACATTAACGCTCCCTTTGGATGATGAAAGAGTTTGAGAGAAAAGAAGTACGGTAGAAAGAAGATGGAGAGAAGAGGGAATAAGTAGAGAATGAGGAGATTTTTATGTTATTTAGATTGAGAAAAATAGGAGAGAATAGAAAAGATAAAATTTGAGTTATTTTGAAAAGACATATATATTTAACCCTAATAACATATTTACATAATACAAAATAAAATGGTATATATATCATTTCTACTTTTTTAATGGGTCCCACCTAATTTTGTAACTTTTCCAAACCAAAATCTCTTCACCTTAGAAGAGATTTTTTTTTAGTGTGAGTCCCACTAAACTTTTCTCTCTTCTCCCACTTCTCTTCCTTCCCAAACAAGGTAAAAGTTGATTCTCTCTCACACTTCTCCCATAGTTCTTTCTCTCCAAAACACCCTAAACAAACAATGTGTAAGGTATGAAAAAGGGTTTTCAGAATGGCTCCCGAGAGGGTCGGCTAATTTTTATTTTCATTTTGGATTCAATTGTGATATATATTTTTTGGTTCAAATTTGTGATATATGTTATTATAGGTTTTTTTACACTATCAATCAGTCATATATTACAAAATCAGTAAAAATATTTTACTTTTGTAATAGTTATGTTAAAAATTGTAATGATTATGATTAATTATACACAAATATTGCGCCAAAATTAATTTTTTTCTACAACAATGACACGTAATTGTTTTCTCCTTATTCCTCAAAGTAACCTTTTATACATATAAAAATAAAAAATACTCACAGGGTTTGATTGGAGTGGAAACGTACTCTAACCTCAGGAAAGAAAACCTAGCTTCGATTCTTAGGTGGCGCATCAGTTGGGATGTCGCAAAATCCAATGGGTTAATTTTTGTGAAACAACAACAACAATAATAGTCAATGAAATCATTTTTTTAAAAGCAACATGACATGCAAAGCCTTATAATAAATGAGATCATTACTTGCTTAAAGAACCTCAACAAATTTTACTAATATATTGATTGATCTAACATACTACCCCGCATAGTAAATTTAACAAACAATAAAAATCATATTTTTTTTATCTCGCCTAAACACACTGTTGCCAAAATATATATATATATATATATATATATATATATATATATATATATATATATATATATATATCCAAACACTTATATCATTCATTATTTTACATCTGAACAAATTCTATTTTAATTATGTAGAATGTTAATGAGGACTGGTTAAGGATTAAAAAAGAAAATTTATTATTAAGACTTGGTGTATTTTATAATTTATATTTTGAAGAATGATAAACTTACTTTTTCAATTAGTTTTTATTTTTGGAGAATGCTAACGAGTGCCCTTAGGACACCGATTAAGGAAACAAAAAAAAGTTATTGGAAAGTGGTGTATTTTATATTTTGAGAAGATAAACACTTCATTTTCCAATAAAATCTTGATATTTTTGAGTTCTTTGGGCACTCGTTAGCAAGACCCTTTACTTTTTTGAATTTCCTTAACCAATGTGCTTAGGGCACTGGTTATCATGACCCTTTATTTATTACTAGTTCTATCTAGGGATGATAATTTAGACCCTACCCAATGGGTACCCGCCAAAAATACCCACAATTGGTAGGGTAAATACCCGCTTTATTGGTTGAGTCTGGGTATGGATATATAATTACCCGCAAATAAGAGAGAGTATGGGTGCGGGTACGGGTACTCTAATACCCACCCCGCCCCTCGCGTCTGCCACAGACATATCATATATATATATATATATATATATATATATATATATATATATATATATATTTGGTTCAAAAAAAATTATAATTATATATCAATTTTTAAGAATAAAATTATTTATTTATTATTTTTAGTAGTTTGCTACAATTGATTGTTGAGGTGTGTGGTGCCAACATAGTTGGGATGACTCTCCTCTTTGTGATGTTTTTGCATGCTACTTCTTGTAAATGTTTTAGAGTACACCTGGTACTCTCTTTTTAATAATATTTTTTGCTTATAAAGAAAGGAATAAAATTATGTAAAAATTCTAAACCTGGGACTCATTAGTGTTTTACCTTTTTCCAGACTTACAAGTTGATGAATTTATTGTTTTAAATGTTTATTGTGATAGTTATTTGTTTTGGATGTTTTAGATGTTTTTCTATTTAATTTAAAACTTTGGTTTGTAATGTTTCACGAGTAGATTTGAAAGATCTTTGGATGATTTTTAAATTGAGTTATAATATTCTTTATGTTTTTTATTGCTTTCTCTTAATTAAAGTGCGGATAACGGGTGTGGATGTGGATACTTAGGTATCCAGATGGTACGGGTAAGGATACTAAAATAAACCCACGCGGATATGGATCTGGGTATATGTATTTTTTTCAAATACGGGTATGAGAACATGAACTATATATAATACCCTACTCATTGTCATCTCCGGTTCTGTTGTGTTTTTTAATTCCTAATTAAGTCGTAACTCTATCACATATCCCCAAAAAGTGATAGTATTTTTTGCACATATCACATATCCTCTAATGTAAAGCAGTGTAGTGTTTATTGAATATAATTCCGTTATATATTTGAATACTTAAATTTGACATCTAGTTGACACATGCAGTTGTTTTAAATATAAAACATTCAACTCTGTTCATATAAAAATATAGGCATCTCACTGGTTATGTGTTAAATCTCAAAATTAATATAGAAAATATTATTCCATTGCATATTTGCAAAATGCAAACAATAATATTGCATGGATGCATGTAGATGGAGAATAAAGGCGCGATGAAGGTTGAGATCAAAGCTAACATCGACCGTGCATTCATAGTGGCCCTACTTATGATTGTGGTTGAGAAAAAAATCAGCAATTCCAAGAAACTTGTCAAATACGCAAAACCGGTCATGGAGGTTGGGATCGTGGGTTTAGGGATAGCAGGATTGGTGCTTGATCTTTGTAGCTGATGATAAGAATTCTTAATTAGATTGCTTGAATATTGTGATTTGTTTTAAATGTTGGTTATGTATTTGGACAATGTCTGGTTTGTTTGGATTCTAGTTTTTATATCATAATGTTAAGTTTTAGTTTTCATTTTATCTTTTGGGAGTGCCTTATGTGATAATTTTTTTGTTTTTAATTAGTTGAAAGTACTTTATATATGTTCAATAACTAACACTAATTGAGTTGAATGGTCTACTCTTGGTTATTGAATATTGACAAGATGCTTCCAAAGCTCAAACTTTCAGCCATTTACATGAGAAGATTTTGGAGGGCAATCCAGCAAAATATCATGGGACCCCTTTATAATCGTAGACAACCTTGATGTGGGCTTTGACAATGCTGAATTTGTTGGGTGATACATTGAATTTGTCCATAGAAAGGAGGAGCACTTATGGAGTAAAATATAACTCCATAGATGAGAACATAAGAGAAAGTGATGGGAAAATAAGCATCTAACATAGAAGGAGCCAGGCCGGAGTCAGGAGAGGATTTTCAAGGTATTATATATATCCTCTACATTGATGGATTTCTTTCCCCTCTTTAATTCATGTTATGTGTTTAATTGGAATAAAGTTTAGGTGGTGGAACTTGTTGGGTGTTTGTGTTTTCATTTTAGTTTATGATGTTTAGAATTGAATGTTTTTTATACCATCACATGTTTGTGTGTTTGCTTAAATATAAAATACAAAAAGTTTTTACCAAAAAAATATACAAAAAGAATTAATTGCTTTCTTTAGTTTATTTTTGCATTTTTTTTATTATCATCTATCGAGTTGTATTTTTTTAAAGAATATGCCGTAACAGTTTTAATTTGAGAATTGGTAACAATGTTCAGTCTCACCGTTTTATATTACTTATGTGTCAGTGATGTGCCAACTAGCACTGAGCAATGGCTTAAAATCTAGACTAGTATAAATTCTGTATTTTGTGATTCTACTTACATCTTTTAAGCCTCCAAAGTACACAATACAATTTTTCTACCCTAATTTGGTAAAACCCAAAAGAGCATAAAAGTGAAGATTCCTCATCTTTCCTCGACAACAAAGGAGTAACTACCTATCTCTTTTCTTCTTTAGGGTTTAGGGATTTAGCATTTGAGTTGCTAAATCCCCTTAATCTTTGGGGTAAGATGAACTTATTGGATTATGATCTTGTAATTGATATTGGGTTCTTAATATAGTAACCTCTTCTTTATTTATGAGTTGTTGATCTCGCTGCTTAATGCTTTAATAAACTTGATCAATCTTTGAAATGATTTATTAGTCATGCATGTAAATCATTTGATATGTATGTTTGTGTTTCTTGAAATTGATGGCCTTGTGAGTCTTTACCGTAGAAATAGATATTAATTTACATGTAAACCGGTGAACTGTTGCCCTTGATGCATTTTATTTTGTTAAATTATCTAAGAAATTAATGTCATAATTTTAGGAATTTAGGCCCAATCTTTTAAGGAATTAGGGATCGAGTATCTAAATGAGTTGATTGTCAGAATAGGAAATTAGACTTGTATTAATTCCAATCCAAATGCAACTAACTTGTGAAATCTAACTCCAATGTCTTTATTTCATACATTTTAATCTTTAATTGTCATCTTTGAGGGATGTATTGGACTGAGATTTTAAAAGATCGTTTTAACCTACAAAAGTCTCGTGGAATTTTTTTTTTTATAAGCAACTAGAGTATTGAAGAAGAGCATAAGGAGTACTCAACCCAAATACAATAATGAAACCAAAAGGAAAGAGACCCCTTTAAAAACCAATACTGTTGGACACAACTATCCGATCTAGTATTACACGTTACTGGCCCCTGATCACAACAACTAAACCTACCGAAACAAGAAACAAAATAGAAACACCCAAATCCAGCAACTATACCAATTAATGTACCACCAGTAAACCATAACTTTGTATTTAACAAGAAATATCCCACCAAAAAGTTGTAAATGAGCCTTCAGTATAGTGACAGTAATCCCCCAACCACAACATCAAACTCCAAAAATCGCGGGTGCAGAGCATAGTCACAGCCTTTCCTCTCAAAACTTATTGTGACGAGTAAATGCAGTGTTTTGGGTTTAAATTCCAATCCAAAAAAGAAAAATAAGCCTTTGCACCACGTCCAAACTCTGATGAAAATCAACTCCGATACCTTGTTGAGATCTAATGTAGCCTAATTGAAAATAATTGCATTCCTGTGAAGCCAAATACTCCAAATAGTGGCAAACCAAAAAAATCTCCAACACTTTTTCCTCTTCAATCCATTCAATAGACCAATGTGTTGCTGTAAAAGCTTCATCAAGCCACCTGCTAGAACAGTTTGTATCCCAAAGCAGTCATAGATGTATAACCAAACAGATGAAACTCTGCAATACAAGAACAGATGTGTGGAAGTCTCATTTTCAGAATTGCATATTCTGCACAATGTCAATCCATTTTTGGAAAGGCACTCTCCTAATGAGAAGGTTGGTTGCAGTTGGAATCATGCCCAATAATGATCTCCAACAAAAATCACCTATCTTAAGTGGGATAGATCTCTCCCACAATAGCTTGTAAGAGCCAGATTCCTGCTGGATTGCTGCCTTATTCAGTTTTTTATAGGCCGAATTTACAGTATAACAATTATCTGCATTGTGTGACCATGACCAAGAATCAGCTAAATTCGCCACCGGTGCCTTGATTCTAATGATCTCCAAAAGGCTTTGATATTGACTTTGTTCCCAAGAGAAGAAATTCATTCTCCAAGGAATAATCCATTGCCAAATACCATCATGCCATTGTCCCATATTTGCAACAAGGACGTCACCATCCACTGCAATGCTATGAAGCCTACCAAATAGGTGTGAAAGTCGAGAATTTGTAGCCCAAGTATCATGCCAGAAAGAGATAGTAGCTCCATTGCCCAACTTCCTGGATAGCCCGTTAGACAGCCAACCCTCTCTGATGACTCCCCCACCACCTCCAATCTTCCTAGGTCACTCCACCACCTAGATGTCACCCCACCCTCAATAGTTCTTTCTGCACATTTAGAATGCCACAAATATGGTGCCCCATACCTCACGTAAAGTAATTTTGCCCATAAAGCTTCGGTTTCTGAAAAAAAGTCTCCACCTTCATTTTCTGAATAAAGCTAGGTTGAAAGATTCTATATCCGTTAATTACTCCCAAACCACCCACCTCCTTAGATTTACAAACTAAATCCCATTTAACCAAACAAATTTTTCTACAACCCCCCCCCCCCCCCCCCCCCAAATAAAAAACTTCTTTGGAGTTGAATAATTTTAGAGAATACCTTCTAAGGGGCTTTGTAGAAGGAAAGACTGTACACCGCAATCTAGATAAAACTGCATTTAGAGGTGTCATCCTCCCTCCAAATGATAGGAATTTGTTTCTCCAACCTTGCAATCTTTTCCTAATTGTGTCGATTAGTGGCAGCCATGTTGGCACCCGTCTAGGATTCGCCCCTACTTGAATACCTAAGAATATGAAAGGAATCGAGCCCACCTTACAATTAAGAATATTCAATGCCCGGTCCAAGAGATTGCACGAACATTAGCTAAGGAGAAATCACCCACTAAAATCGTGTCATCGGCATACTAAATGTGGGAAATCCCAAAATTCTCCGTGGCCCCTGAAATTGTGAACTCTTTGAAAATGTTCCTCTTAACCGCATTTCTAATGATGTCATTTAGTCCCTATGTCACTATAAAAAAGAGGAGAGGGGCCATGGGGTCCCCCTGACGAAGCCCTTTCGACAAAGAAAACTCCTCTGTTGGGCTTTCGTTTAACAAGACTGAAACTGAACTAGAGTGAAGACATGCATTGATCCACGCCCTCCATTTGCGATGAAACCCCAATCTTTGCAACATCTAATCCAAAAAAACCCCAAGACACCGTGTCATATGCTTTTTCAAAATCAACTTTGAAGACAAGGCACGATTTTCTTTTGTTGGATTCATAATCCAACAACTCATTTATTATTACTACACCATCTTGGATATTTCTTCCTTTCATGAAAGTTGAATGGTTTTTGGATATGATAGAATCCATCACACATGCCATTCGAGATGCTAAAATTTTTGCTATTACCTTGTAAAGGCAGCCCACTAAAGAGATAAGGCGATAATCAATCAAGCTCACTAGATTCTCCCTCTTCGGAATAAGTACAAGAAAAAAGGCGTTGCAACCCCTAATCAATCTTGCTTCTCTGTGGAAGTCTTCCAATAACCTGCATAAATCATTTTCAATCACGTTCCAACACTTTTTGATAAGGTTGAAATGTAACCGTCTCGACACAGACTCTTATTGCCTTTACAATCCCACACGGCATCTCCGATCTCTTTTCTTGAAAAACCTGCAATCAACAATCTATTTTGTTCCACGGAAACTGTTTTGAAAGGAATACCATCTAAAGTGGGCATGAAACTACATGGTTCACTGAACTGATTTTTGAAATGTTGAAAAATGCATTCCTTGACCTCAATCGGTTCTTAACCAAGAATTGCATTCTCCTTCCTCCTTTTATTTATAAGAGCATGAAAGAAGGAGGAGTTTGCATCACCGCATCTTAGCCAATTAAGCTTTGACTTTTGGTACAAAATTGAATCCTTGATCCTAGACATGCTCCAAAGTTTGTCAAAAAGCTCCTTTCCGAACATTACATCCCCATTTAAAAAGTCTTCCGAATTTTAAAAGACTTTATAGGAATGTAATGTATTAGGATTTCATAAGACTGTTTTGACCTGAAAAAGTCTTGTGGATTTTAAAAAGCTTTGTAGGAATATAATGAATTTAAAAGACTTTATAAGATTTTAAAAGACTTTTTTTTAAAGATTTTTATGATCAAGATTCTCATGTATGGATTTTAAAGGATTTATATCATAAGACTTTATAAGATTTGAATGGACTATATGGATTTATAAGATTTGAAAGGAAAACATGAATTTTTAGCAAACATTCAAAGTTACAAAAGCCAATGAAAACAGTAACAACTCATTGGTATCCTCCATGGTCCAAGATTGATAGTTTTCTTTGCCCTTTTCTTTAATATTTCCTTGTTGCGAATCCCCGTTTGAATTATTACTACATGTGTAAAAGACTTATTAGTTATTTAACAAAAATATTTATCATACCAATCAACAAAATTACAAATTAGAATGAGTGTGCCAGAAAAAAAAATTACAAATTGGATTCTAATATATATATATATATATATATATATATATATATATATATATATACACGTGCCTTAAAAAAAAGAATGATCAGTGAATATATGTATATCGAGGCGTGTAACTTGAACCAATTCATGTAATCATGGTATTTTTTTAAAAAAAGTTATTATTAGAATTATATATTACTATTTGTAAAAAAAAAAGATATATTACTAATAAGCATCAATACATAGAATGATAAACACAAGCATGAATACACAAAATCAGGTGTTGTACGTGCAGGCTATATAGAATAACAATATTAATATTAACACAAGCATCGGAGATGCAAATCACACAAGCATAAATTATATTTACGTGCAGGTTATGTATCATTGATTGGGTTCTATTATTTTATGAAATTCGATTGATTGGGTCCTATTATTTTATGAAATGGTTCGAACCTGTCCGTCGGACACTAAAAAAAAATCTATTTAGCGATCAAAGATTTCGGTCGCTAAATATGATAATTCTTCGGTCGCTAAACATGATAATTCGGTTGCTATACTGTGTAGCGACAGAATTAGCGACCGAATTAAGGGGTTAGCAGAAACCCTGGTGGCTAAATGTTTAGCGACCGAATTTGTATTTCGGTCGCAAATTTGAGACCGATATTTTGGTCACAAAATTATATATTTCGGTCGCCGTATAGTTGGTCGTATGCTCAGATAACCGAATTCGGTGACCGATATTCGGTCGCTATTTCGATCGCAAATTTTGAATTTTTTTTAATAAAAATTTTCCTGTAACTTAATCCTACCGACCAAATTTTGTTTTTTCAACTATTACCCCATTAATTTTTAATTTCTTATATAAACAAAATACACCAATATTTTTTTTTGAATAAATAAAAAACGTAAATATGATGTACTAACGATCCAAAACACCACAGTCAATATGATCAAGAAAACATATACATTAATTAACGCAAGTTTAATAATTGTTTATAAAAAAAGTTTAATAATGTACTAATTAACGATCAAAGCATAAAAACACACCACAGTCAATAAGTACTAATCAAAATATCAAAACTCATCAATCTTCCAAAGGGATGAACATGTAGAAGCGAGAACCCCCAAGGTACTTAAACTTTGCCAATGCACCAGTGGACAACAAATACAACTCCCTGATACCATTTGTATCACATTTGCAAAATATGGGCGATCCTCATGGATTACTATATTCCCATTGAACAGATTTCCGCTTTTGTCTTCAATAGTCACAACACGCGGTATTTGTTGTCCCCAACGACGGTAGAATGATCGCGGGATTGAAATCAAATCCTGCAAATACACAAGAACAATTTAGTAATGATTAGTTTATGCCTTAACCATCATTACGTGAATCCGATCGTTATTCTTAAGTTGATGAGATACTCACTGTCCGGTCTATATGGATAGCTGTCTCAAAACATTTAGTTGGATCCATTTTCTGATAAAACGATAAGGAAAACAAGTCATATGTCTAAACTTCATCAAGTGATAATAAGAAAAGATGGAAAGATCCATGTAGCATACTAGCATGTTAAAATAGAACAAAGAAATGCAACTTCACATGCAACTTTACAGATTAGCAAACATAGTAGTTTTCAGGAAAGCAGATGCTTTTACGCCGTTTTGAAGGATGGTCATAGAGAGGACTTTTCCTACTGGAAATGCCTAGATAAACTAGTAAGGATTGTCATCAACAACTATTTCTGAAAAGCTCCATTGCCTAGTGAAACAAATGAGTAGAAAACCAGAGTAGAAAACTAAGGCTTTCGTAGCTTAATAATTAACTCTAGCAGAAAATAAAACCATTGACTTATAAGGATTGTAGCATACTTCAACAAATATATATTGAAGCATATTTCAATACAAACTTAGATAAAATATAGTAGCAAATATCATATTGAGCTCCGCTCTCCACTAACAAGACAACACATAATTGTCAAACACATGCATACCTTCTAAATTAGTAACACACAACAAGCATCCCGCCTTTTTGACAGGATCACATCCTATTGAGCTCTGCTCTCCACTAACAAACAACACATAATTGCAAATAAATGCATAAATATTAAATTATCAGCACACAATCAGCATCTTGCCTTTCAGGCAGGATAGCTTCCTATTGAGCTCAGCTCTCCACTAACAAACAACAAGATATATAGTGTGTATAGGCCATCATTACCCCTCTACATTTTATTCAGACATTATCACAGCTAACATTGGTAAGATTATCCTCAATATGACCCAGTGGGTGTCATTGCCTTTGCACACTATAATGCATAAATAAAAATAATCGTGTCAGAGCTGAAATGACAACATTTGATAATATTACTTTATAAGGTTTCTATCCAAATCCCAAATCTAATATAAAACTAGTTATGTTTGGTTGTTTTGTAAGAGGGCTATAAGTGACCCTCCTACTAGAAATGCCTAGATAACCTAGTAAGGATGGTCATCAACAACTATTTTTGGAAAGCTCCATTGCCTAGTGAAACAAATGAGTAGAAAACCAGAGTTGCTTTCATAATATTGTTTATAGAGTGATCAGCCGCTGGCTAGTCTAGTTTTATAACTACAAAAACCTTGGTTTTGTGCTAATTTTATATCATTTTCACCCAAATTAGACTTGATTGTCTTTAAGCAGCATTTTGAGTCTGTAAAGTATTTTTAGGTTAATTTAGTTGATTTAGAGTTAAATAAAGCACTTATGCTATTTTCTGTTTTCAGGTTAATAAAAAGAAATAAATCTGGAGCTTTCGCCCCGCGAGAAGTTATTCGCCTCGCGAACCTGAAGGTGACTGTGCCAAAAAATTTGCAACCTTTCTGTGTCGCCCCGCGAATAGATGACTCGCCTCGCGAGACTGAAGATCAGAAGCCATGACCTTTCCATTCCTCGCCACGCGAGCCGTGCTTCGCCTCGCGAGAAGACCAAACGATGCAAACTGTTCATGATATTCGCCTCGCGAGACAGTGTTCGCCTCGCGAGTACGCGGAATCCAGAATGTGTTTATAAGCCTGTTTGAAGGCAGAACTGAGGAGTTAGCTTTAGTTAGTCAAAGTAGGAGTCAGTAGGAGTAGTTTCCAGTAGTTTATTTTCTTTTCTTTACTCTTGTGTTTATTTCTGTAATGGAGAGCTAGTCTCTTAGATTAATCTACTGTGATTGGTTTCAATTACACTTGAGGTTTTGTAATTCCTATTTTAATTGCTTTTCCCTTTTTAATACCATATTATACATTTCTATTTTTTATTTCAGGAGTGTATAGTGTTGTATTGATTCGTTTCGGTGATGTTATGTTCCTATACTTAATCGCGTTTGTTATTTCGCGTGTGTTCATTCATGTTCGTTTAGTTCATGAGGGCTTAACCCCGTTTGTTATTTCGGGAATAGGAACATATATCCGTAGTAGCGATTGCGTTGTTAATTGTTGCTACAACCGAAAGGGGATTAGAATCTGCTTAGGGCTTGGATTTACATGAACCAATGATAGTGGGAAACCGAGAACAATAGGTTAATCGTTCTTTAGCTTATTTGTTAGTCTCTTAAACTGCCTGTTTTTATTACTTTGTTTTCTTATTTGCATCCACTCCAACCCCCCAAAACTGATTTTCTGTTAATAATAGCAACCTAAGAGTCCTTGAGAGACGATATCCGAGTTGTCGCTTCCCTATCTACATTATTTTGTAAATCGCTCGCTTTTTGGCGCGTGGCGACAGCGCGACCAAAAATTGGCGCCGTTGCCGGGGACTCTTGTTGTGTTATTAGCAGAAAATAAAAAAAAAATCCCTTTGCTAAGTTAGTTTTGTCTGTTTTGTCTGGTTATGAATTTTAGTACTGCCATGGATGATTACATGTATGGTTATATGCCTAATGTTTATTATGAGCCACCACCATGCATATATTATCCTGATTTTGCTGGTTTAATGCACTGGTTGCCAAGGTTTAGTGGTCTTGCAGGTGAAAATCCGCAGGCGCATCTAAAGGAATTCCAGGCTGTTTGTTCTATAATGCTGAGACCTGAAGGAATAACAGAAGATCACATCCAGATGGGAGCTTTCCATCTCTCACTTGAAGGCGCTGCAAAGGAGTGGTTGTATAATCTTGAGCCGAATTCCATCTTCAGCTGGGTTGATTTGAAGAGAGTCTTCCTATTGAGCTGGGGAACCCATCTAAACCCTTGGTATGAGGACCAACAACTAATGTCACCACTGGCACCCCTGCATCATAGCCAATATGGAGGAGAACGCAGCATCTTGGATGAGATAGCTTCTCTGATGCAACAACAAATGACAGAATTCCAAGCAAGCCTTCAGCAAATGTTAGAGGAAAATCAACGAATGGCAGAACAAAGTCTTGAAAACCATCAGAGGAGAGAACCTGAATCTCAGAAGTTGGCCATTCAAATTGATCACATTGTCGCCACCTCGGCCGCACTGCTAACTCTACATCTCCTTGAAGAACATACAGATTCACAAGTGGTTATTCCTGACAATACTTCTGATGATAATTTTGATAATGTTTCTGTTGATGAACTGTGTGTTGAATCCCCTGATTCTATCTATTATACTGCATGTCCTTATTGTAATGAATTTGCTTCATGTATAGCATGTTTTGAAAGGTATGAAGAGCAAAACATCCATATGGAACAGGAGACCTATGAGGTTGAGGGCCATGTTCACATAGAGAATGAGGATCAGGAGGACATCTGCTTCACCGTGCTTGAGGATGATGAAAAACCTTTGGAAGTAGATGATTCAATTAAATCATATGCATGGGTTGGAAGTGATGGGATGGATGAACTAATTGCTGAATTTCCAGACATTCAGGCTTTTACTGATTCAGTTTATTGTACTATATGTACTGACTCTACTAACACTAACCTTTGTGTGGTGTGTACTGAAATTTCTGCAGGTTTAGCAGGTGATGGATTTGATAGTACAGTGAATGAAGAACGTGCAAAAGTTGAAGCAGCACCAGTAACACTGTCTACCTGTTTACCACCTCCCACTGTGGAACAACCGGTAATGGAGTTCAAGCCACTGGATCTTGCACCATGGCCAGTCCAAGGGGTTGAACCCCAATTTTATTGGGAGGATTTTGTTGAGAAAGCGGTCATCTTTGACCCAAGAAGGAGTGAGAAGTCCGCCGCACTGGAAGGAGTCACCGTAACTGTCAAGCACTCACTCCCATATCAAGGCTGCAAGTTATGGAAGCATGGAATGAACTCCCACCCTTTGGCTACCACTTGGGCCTTATGTTACAAGCAATGGGATCCTGGTGTAACCGCCCCTCAATGAGTTTTCTCTAAACCTTTTCCTTTTAATTTTCCTTACTTTATTTCTGTTTTGTTTTCAATAAAGCTCCTGAATAATTTGAGAAGCTCAGGAGTTGTGTTTAGTCTTTTGTTGGCAAGTTGCTGGGTTTTGATTAATTAAGCACAGATGGATTGCATGTTATTTGTTGACTGTCCCCCTAGGATTTGAAAAATTTTTGAAAAATGATCCCCATGTGATTGAAAACTGAACTTTGAGATTTTGTTATGATGGCATGATTTATGATAAGTTTGGGGTGATAGGAAGCACACACTAGGGATAGAATCTCTGTCAAACAATTTGCAAATAATGTCCAGGTGAGGTTTTGAGCCTCCAACATGTTTTAAACTGTGTGAAATCACTTTTAAGTTGCACTTTCCCGAATTTGCTTGAATCTCTTTATGGATTGTATGATTATGTGTTTGCTTCAAATGATTTAGGCATTTTCTTTGTAAATAACCACTTAGCCTAAAATAACCAATTCCTAATGCATGTTCCTTAGTTAGCCCCATTGAGCCGGATTAGCCTGTTAATTCTTGATGACCTGATATTATGAGCCTAATATCTGAAAAACCATGTTCACCCGATCTTAGGATTAGGAGAGCATGGAATTTTATCAAGAGAATGGTTGCAAGAAACTAAGTTTGGGGTGGCTACAAGGTGCAATGTGTTGTTTGGGATTGAGAAAAAAGAAAAAAATACAATAAAAAGGTTGGAGCCAAAGGCCAAGAAAAGAAAAAGAAAAGAAAAGCAGAAAAAAAAAGAAGAGAAGAAAAGTGTAAAAATGATAAAAATAAAAGTATTTGAATAAAAAGGCTGTAGTCACCCAAGGCAAAAAGTGAGAAATGAAAAAAAAGGAACTTGAGTTTAAATTCAAAGTGTAAAAAGCTCATGCTCTCTTAGTTCCTAGGGACTTCAGCCTAGTACCCTTGTATATCCTACCCTTAGCCAGGCCCCATTACAACCCATAAAAGACCTTTTGATGTTGCATGCATGTTTTCTGTGGGAACCATTTTGAGATGAAAATCAAATTTATGGAAGGTTCTCTTAAAAGTGAAATTGAGGGAAATGTTGCTAACCTGACAAAAACTGAGCGATTGAGTGAACACTAAATGCCCTTGTGAGGAAGGCAGTTGTTTGAATTTGGTGATCTCCTTCTTGTGTGTAACTTGGATCCCCGGCTTAGATTAACGATTGTTTGAATGATGAAATTCTCAACTGTTTAGAATGAATGATTGTGGGGATTGCTTTGTTTGAAAGGGGGGAACATTGAAGAAAACTGTTTTGATGAAATGGCTTGAAATTTGTGCAAAGTTGATTAAATCTTTTAAGCTTGACATGTCTTGAGTCTTTTTAAGTTTTTGAGTTGTAGTTTGCTTGGGGACAAGCAAAGTTTAAGTTTGGGGTATTTTGATCAGCCGCTGGCTAGTCTAGTTTTATAACTACAAAAACCTTGGCTTTGTGCTAATTTTATATCATTTTCACCCAAATTAGACTTGATTGTCTTTATGCAGCATTTTGAGTCTGTAAAGTATTTTTAGGTTAATTTAGTTGATTTAGAGTTAAATAAAGCACTTATGCTATTTTCTGTTTTCAGGTTAATAAAAAGAAATAAATCTGGAGCTTTCGCCCCGCGAGAAGGCATTCGCCTCGCGAACCTGAAGGTGACTGTGCCAGAAAATTTGCAACCTTTCTGTGTCGCCCCGCGAATAGATGACTCGCCTCACGAGACAGAAGACCAGAAGCCATGACCTTTCCATTCCTCGCCACGCGAGCCGTGCTTCGCCTCGCGAGAAGACCAAACGATGCAGACTGTTCATGATATTCGCCTCGCGAGACAGTGTTCGCCTCGCGAGTACGCGGAATCCAGAATGTGTTTATAAGCCTGTTTGAAGGCAGAACTAAGGAGTTAGCTTTAGTTAGTCAAAGTAGGAGTCAGTAGGAGTAGTTTCCAGTAGTTTATTTTCTTTTCTTTACTCTTGTGTTTATTTCTGTAATGGAGAGCTAGTCTCCTAGATTAATCTACTGTGATTGGTTTCAATTACACTTGAGGTTTTGTAATTCCTATTTTAATTGCTTTTCCCTTTTTAATACCATATTATACATTTCTGTTTGTTATTTCAGGAGTGTATAGTGTTGTATTGATTCGTTTCGGTGATGTTATGTTCCTATACTTAATCGTGTTTGTTATTTCGCGTGTGTTCATTCATGTTCGTTTAGTTCATGAGGGCTTAACCCCGTTTGTTATTTCGGGAATAGGAACATATATCCGTAGTAGCGATTGCGTTGTTAATTGTTGCTACAACCGAAAGGGGATTAGAATCTGCTTAGGGCTTGGATTTACATGAACCAATGATAGTGGGAAACCGAGAACAGTAGGTTAATCGTTCTTTAGCTTATTTGTTAGTCTCTTAAACTGCCTGTTTTTATTACTTTGTTTTCTTTTTTGCATCCACTCCAACCCCCCAAAACTGATTTTCTGTTAATAATAGCAACCTAAGAGTCCTTGAGAGACGATATCCGAGTTGTCGCTTCCCTATCTACATTATTTTGTAAATCGCTCGCTTTTTGGCGCGTGGCGACAGCGCGACCATAGAGCTGCTTTCTAATGTGAATAATGTTTGAATGATGACGGCACGTCATGTGCCTGGCAAATTGTGCCCCACCCTTCATTTTATCTAACCCTATACTTAATCCTTCATTATCTAAGACCTTGGCATTAAGGCAGATTTTGTGGTTTTGGCCTTAAAAAAAGAAGAACGAAAAAGTCAGAAGCTGTCAGGGCCAGGCCGTGATGGCCATCACAGCCGTGATGGCCATCAGGGCCAGACCGTGATGACCATCACGACCGTAACAGAATTTCCATGCAGAATCCGTCATGGCCTGGCCGTGATGGCCATCACGGTCGTGACGCTCATGACTGATTTTGCCAAAGGGAAGAAGACTTACTGTGTTGCGGTGGTAACGGTGGCGCTGCTCTGGTGGTGACGGTGGTGGCGCTGCTCTGGACGTGCGGAGGAAGGCGGACCTAAGAGAGAGAGAAACGATTAGAGACGGAGACAGAAAGAGAGAGACAGAGATAGATGGAGAGAGAGAGAGAAACAGAGAGGGAGAGGGAGAGAGCTTACCTGACGGCGGTGGCTAGAGGCTGGTGGTTGGAGCTCGCGAGGAAGAGAGAATGATGGCCGGAGAGGAGCTGCTGCACCGCACCGCCTGCGTGTGAGAGAGAAGAGAGGAAAAGAGAGAAATGGGGGAAGAGAGGAAGGAACGTCGCAATTTAGGGATTTCAGTTTTAGCGACCGAATAATCCGGTTGCTAAATCGGTCGCTACACGGGTAAATTTGAAATTTGAATTCATAAATTTAGCGACCGATTTAAAATTCGATCGCTAAGACGCTCTATTTTAATTCTTTTACGCGCCTTTTAGCGACCGATTTAACATCGGTCGCCAAGATAAATGGAATTTAACCGTTACATTTAACTCGGTCGCCATTTCGGTCGCTAAAAAATCATAAATTTTTTACTTTTGTTTTCTTTTATTTGGCGACCGAAATAGAGACCGATAACTCTGCTACGCTCTATTTCGGTCTCTATTTCAGTCGCTAAATGACCTTTTTTTGTAGTGGGACCGGTTCGCCCGGAAACCGGACCAATGGTCGATCCAGTCAGCATGTTGGATCGAATCTGCTCTTGACCCAATGCTGATGTCATCAATCCACGGGTGAATCGGACGGGTCACGGTTGGATTTTAAAGGATTTATATCATAAGACTTTATAAGATTTGAATGGACTATATGGATTTATAAGATTTGAAAGGAAAACATGAATTTTTAGCAAACATTCAAAGTTACAAAAGCCGATGAAAACAGTAACAACTCATTGGTATCCTCCATGGTCCAAGATTGATAGTTTTCTTTACCTTTTTCTTTAATATTTCCTTGTTGCGAATCCCCATTTGAATTATTACTACATGTGTAAAAGACTTATTAGTTATTTAACAAAAATATCTATCATACCAATCAACAAAATTACAAATTAGAATGAGTGTGCCAGAAAAAAAAATACAAATTGGATTCTAATATATATATATATATATACACACACACACACACACACACACACACACACACACACACACACACACACACACACGCGCCTTAAAAAAAGAATGATAAGTGAATATATGTACACACACACACACACACACACACACACACACACACACACACACACACACACACACACACACACACACACACACACACACACGCGCCTTAAAAAAAGAATGATAAGTGAATATATGTATATCGAGGCGTGTAACTTGAACCAATTCATGTAATCATGTTATTTTTTTTTAAAAAAACTTATTATTAGAATGATATATTACTATTTGTAAAAAAAAAAAGATATATTACTAATATGCATCAATACATAGAATGATAAACACAAGCATGAATACACAAAATCAGGTGCTGTACGTGCAGGCTATATAGAATAACAATAATAATATTAACACAAGCATCGGAGATGCAAATCACACAAGCATCAATTATATCACACAAGCATCTATTATTTTATGAAATTCGATTGATTGGGTCCTATTATTTTATGAAATGCTTCGAAACTGTCCGTCGGACCGGTTCCCTCGGAAATTGAACTAATGGTCGATCCGGTTAGCATGTTGGATCGAATCTGCTCTTGACCGGATGCTGACATCATCAATCCACGGGTGAATCGGACGGGTCACGATTGAATCGCACATTCGCTCGCTCACGACCTGATCCTGCTCGCTAACGCGGTCCAGCTCATGCTGAAATGTTGGAATTTATTCTCCAAAATTGTGAAAGGGTGACTCGAACACAAGACCTGAGAGGGTGACTCGAACACAAGACCCGACGGATACTGCAGCTCCACACTACCACTTAGCTACATCAATTTTTTTTTATTTTTTTTTTTGACAAAACATGGCATGCTAAGCATGATTATAGCACAAGGCATCCCAACTAGGTCAAAGACCCTGCATACACTATCAATCATAAGCAGCACACCAATAATTTATTAAAAAAGAGAAAATAATACAAAGCATGGGGGGATATAAGCCAAAACCCATGATATTGAGAAATACATCAATTAGTTAGTATGATATTGAGAAATATAATATATATACATAAACTTATTATAAAATTAATAAATTTGATATTGAGAATAACACTGATTTCATATGAAATTGGTATGTTTCTTTATTGAGTTTGTGTGATTTTGATTGGTATTTGTTTATTAGATATTTTTTTATGGTAATGATTTTGAATTTGGAGTATGAACATGTTGAATTATATTATTATATATGTGAATATTTTAGAATTTTTTAATGTATACCAGTTCAAATCGAATCAATCAATGACCCCCGATTGAATTATTGACCGATTAACCTAATATCCTGATCGAGTCAATCACCAATTTGGTTTTTATAACATTGATGTATAAGCATAAGCATGAATACAAAGCAAAGCAAAGCAAAAAATTGAAAGAAAAGCGTTGCACAGGAAGAGTATAAATTGCAAGTGTACATACTTTCAAGGAAGAACAGTGAACGGCTAAGAGAGAGGAGAATGTATGGGAGAAAAGGATGGAGGGAATAAAAAGTCAGAGGGATTTTGGGTTATATTTGGGTAAATAACTTAATTAAATATTTATCGTATAAAATTTTATTATTCGAGAGTTTATATCATAAACGTTTAAACTCAATAAGTTATATACGTTTAGATGTACACTTCGAAAAACACTTATATAATAGTAAGAAGTTTAAATAGATTACTATATAAATACTTCTAAAAATTTTAAAATTAAAAAAATTTGTATTACTAAATTACAATAAAAATGTAAATAATGTTTATCTAAAAACACGTATCATTTAAATTGGCGACTTTGCAAATTTTCTTTTTCTTTTTCTTTAGTGGCTACCTTTGGTCAACTCAAAGTCTCAAACTTATTATTTGTTGTGTCACTTTGTGATTTTTTAGCTATTTTTCCGATTTTTTCTCCATGGCTTCCTTTTTCAACTCACATTTAATATTTTCAGAACCACCAGAAACCTTGATTACACGTTTCAAGCTTTAGTCATTTCATTTCAGAGACGCATGGGGCATCCTTCTGAATCTTCTGATATAACCATTTATTTTGCTTTATTACTTTTTTTTTATGTTGAAAAAAGGGTAAATCTGAAAGCATCAAAGAAGAGCAGAGCATGGGGGGTGACTGTTACGAAGAGAGACAACATGCAAAGGGAACCATTTTCAAAATCATTTTCAGATTTACTCTTCTTTCAGAATTATTTGTTGTGTATTTGATGAGGAGATCCAGGGGCTCCTCCAGTTTTGCCTTTTTTCCTTTGTCTTCTCTATATAGCTGAGCTCGGAGCGGTGGAAGGAGAAGCGGGGGGAGGCGGATGAGGGACCACAGAAGTCGCGGATGGTGGTCCGCGCGGCAGAGAAGGCTGGTCGACGACGACGATAGAGGAAGGAGCAGTGGCTGGGCGGAGCGTGGTGGTGACATGATGTCGGGCGGAGCAGTGGCTGCGCTGCTTAACAAAGAAGAAGGGACATGGTGTGTTGGTTCTGAGAATAGAAAATTCGCATGAGAGCTTTTGGAAAATATGATAAGATTGTCCCAGTAACTTATGAAAATAAGCTCAAAACTTCTTGTGAGACGACATACATTTTTTTTATAAGTCCTGCAAAACACATCACATAAGAGTTTATATCATAAGATAAGTCAAAAGAAGCTTAAACAAGTTCTTCCAAACATCACTTTAGTGAGATTTTGAAATAGGTTTGCTATTTATATATTTCATTTAAAAATCACTCAAAATCCATTATACAAAAGAATCCATCAAAATCGACAAACTTTTAAATATGGTGAACACCTCATTTTGTCCGAATATCATTTTAATTAATGTTTTAGGAAAAAAACAAATAAATAACTTTGCAATAAATATATATATATATATATATATATATATATATATATATATATATATATAGCCCTAACTCCATTTCTATGTTGAAGACGTCTTTTAATCCATCGTCCAACCCATTTTTCTTGGCTCATTACATGATCACACTTGGCCTAAATTCATTTTCATTGTTACAAGTTTTGTTAAGTCCACACATACAAACCCAAGTGAAAAGAAAAAGAGAAGCAAAGTAGAAAATAGAAAAAAACAAGTTTTCTGTTTTTAAAAAGAAAAAAGAAAAAAAAGATCTTCTGAAAATATTTTCTCCACTAACTCACTCCATCACAACTCTTATAAGGCTCAAGGGAATTAGGCTCCCATTTTTTTGGTTGATTTTCAGAACTTGAGAAGTGTTTATGCCTCTGAGGAAAGTGATACGTAACTGAAAGTTGAGAGATGAAGTTTAATCTCTGCAACAGTTCAATGTTCAGGTCCCAAAATAAAAGCATAAAATTGATCTTCAAATTTCCTCTATAAATACTGATTAAAAAATTACAGTAAAGAGGAGTCAACAATAGAGAGAGGGGATTTTTTTCTTCTTCCATCTTGACCTACCAAAACCACCATACCAGTAACACTCTCTCAACAACAACCCATCATCTTCCATTTTTTACTATAATCCTCCATCCCATCCCAAATCAAAAAAACATCTAAAACTAAAAAAAGAAGGAAGAAGGAAGTCTCTACCTTGGTCCTTCGCTGCGTGTCGCCGCAGCTCCGCCCAAACAGAACCAGGTTTCCTTCCACCGCAGCGTGACCCAGCTCCTCCGCCTTGACCAGTCGCGTGCTCCGTCGCCATCACCCACTCCTAGATCCGCCACGAACTCGGACTCCAGCACCGCGACCTCCACCTCAGAACTCCCACCACCACAGTCATGCTGCTTCGCCCCGAACCAAGCTCCGTCACGCTCCGCCCCGTCAATGCCACCCTTCCCCGCCGTCTCGAACTGCAGATCTTGGACCAGCACCGCCCGAACGAGTCCCTGCCTCCTCCATCCCCAGCTCTTTCCGCACCGCCCACCACCGCTCACAATCCCTGCTCCGCCGTCGTCGATAGCACTCGCCACCGTCTGGCCCGCCTGGTTCGGCCATCATCTCCCCCTCTATTGCTTATGGGTACCGTGAAAACTCAGAAGCTTCTAGCTTGTGAGTTTGTTTCTTTTCTTTCTTTCTTTTTTATTGTTATTAAGTTATTATATTATGTTTATGTTGGTTTATATGTTTGGCCTTCATTTAGTTGGGCTTCTCACGGGGCTATGGGTTTGTTTCTTTTTTTTTAGATATTGGTCTGTTTCGACTGTGGATTTAGGATCAATAGTTTTTTTTTTTGGTCTTCTTTGTTGGTGGTCGCGCTGTCGCGCACGCGCCAAAAAGAACGAGCGGGTTTTAAAACTGTAGTTTAGGGTGACAACTCGGATGTCGTCTCACAAGGACTCTTAAAGTGTTATTTTTCACAAAAATCAGTTTTTTTTTTTGGGGGGTGGTGGATTGGGATGCAAATAAGAAAACAAAGTAATAACAGAGCAATAAAACAAAGCAGTTCAAAGAGGTTATCAAATAGCTAAAGACGATTAATCTATTGTTCTCGATTTTCCAACTATCATAGGTTCATGCAATTTCCAAGCCCTAAGCAGATTCTAATCCCCTCCCGGTTGTAGCAACAATTTACAAGTGAAACCACTACTACAGATATATGTCCCTATTCCCGAATTAAGCAAACGGGGTTAAGCCCTTCGTGAACTAAGCGAACACGAAACGTACACACGCGAATTAAGCAAACGCGATTAATTATAGGAACATGATATCACCGAAAATAAATCAACACAACACAATATACTCCTGAATTAAGCAAACAGAAATATATAGCATGGCATTGAAAAGGGAAAAGCATACAAAACAGGAAATACAAGAACCTCAAGTGTAGTGGAAATCGATTACAATAGATTAATCCTAGAAACTTAGTTCTCCATGAAAAAAACGAAAACACACAGAAAAAGGTAAAAACAGTGGAGAAGCAAAAGTCCTTTCAATCTGTCCAGAACAGCCTTTTATAATTATTCAGAAATTCAGCCCACTCGCGAGGCGAGTCATAATTCGCGAGGCGAATATTGTGAAGAGTCAGTAACCTTTGGCATTCTCGCGGGGCGAAGAATTGAAGAGTCTTCTTATTACGTCCGTTATGAACATCAGGAGCCAACCGTGATGCTTTCTGACTTCCATGATCGCGAGGCGAAGAAGTTATTCGTGAGGCGACCCCGAGAGCTTGCATATTTCTGGAACAGTCATCCTTCAGGGTCGCGAGGCGAAGAGCTGTTCGCGGGGCAAACCAGAGAGGATGACATTTTTACTGTTCTGCTGGCTTTCAGGTTCGCGAGGCGAAGAAACTCTCGCGAGGCGAATCCCCTGTTTCTTTATTCCCTCAACTTCTACTTAACCTGAAAACAACAAAATAGCCATAAGTGCTTTATTTGACTCAAAACGGGCTAAATTAACCTAAAACTACTTTAGAGACTCAAAACCTTGCTTGAGGACAATCTAATCTAATTTGGGTGAGAATAGGATATAATTTGCACAAAACCCTGTTCATACTAGCCATAAAACTAGATGAGCCAGAGGCTTATCAGTTGGTTTATTAGGCCATTTCTTCTTTTATTTAAAAATATTCTTGAAAATAAAAATAAACTTAAGTTACTATGAGTCATGGATTTGGGCTTAAAATATATACCATATCTCACTTTGTCTCTAAAAAAAGTTAAACAAAAAAATAGAAAAAAAAGCCTTGTAAATATTTTTCATCCATATTTTAAAAACTTTTCCCAAAAAATCCTTTAAAAAAAAATCTTTTTTGAGTTCACGAAATAATTTACAACGTTGATGTACGATTTTTCGTCCTCAAGTGTTATAAAAATTGTAAGGGTTTATCGTATAATTTCACTATCTTTAACCATGTGTAAGAGTGAGTTCTCTCACTTTAGAAATAAAAATGTGTTTTATGTTCTATTTTGATAACCTTTTTTTTACAAAAATAAATAAATAAATAAATAAATAAATAAATACTTTTAAGTAGCTCCAATAAAATTTTAATAAATAAAAACCTCTCTTAATTTACGCAACAATCTACGACGTTGATGTATGAATATTCATCCTCAAGTGTCGTGTGAATTGTAAGTGTTTATCGTATAGTACTGCTATCTTGGACCCTGTGCAAGAGTAAATTTATTTTGAAATAAATTTAAAAAAAATCAAATCTTTTTCGAAAAAAATAAAATAAAATCAGCTAACCAATCAAACTGTTTTCTATAAGAATTACGTGGCTTTGAATTTCTCATCATACCCGGGAATACGTAAGAGCAGAATCAATCATTCTGTCAAGCCAAAATTTTATTTTCCCTTTTATTATGTTTATTTTCTTTTTTAATTCAAAAGTAGGGTAAAATAAATATTTTCAAAGGTTATTAAAATTTTTTGCACAATTAACTTGATGTACTGTTTTTTTTAACGGATGATGTAGGGTGCCAACACCTTTCTTACTTGTAACCGACTCCCGAATTAAAACATCTCTCTTTTTTAAAGACCAGTTTACCTTCAATAAATGGGTTTTCCAATATTTTTCCCAAATAAAATATTGGTGACGACTCCTCGGTTTTCACCTTCTTTACGTGGCTCCCGGACGGGACGGTCGCGACAAATACCAAAAGATTTTTAAGAACTTATAAAAAGTCTTGATTGAATACCAATTGAGGCATCAATTTGTGCTGTTTGGTTCTTCCATTGTGCAGCACAGTTTTTATGACGAAGGATGGGGATCTATTCTTTCTCACTTATATGCTGGTAAGGTAATTTCTTCTTCCTCTTCTTAAAACCTTCTTCTCTTATCTTATTATATGATGCTGAAATTGATTATTCTTTGTCTATGATTGGATATAGAGTTTAACTTTCCACTCATATATCACCTCACATGACCTCATACCTATATAATTTTCACAATCAGATTATAATTGGTCCCATCTAAACATTTTCACACCTATATTTTGAGGTGAAGGTTATGGTGCATCACCCATCAAAATGGCATCGAAGTGGTACAATCTGGACCAATCAAATTGTAACAATCTGATTGGTCCAGATAATCGTGTGTTGTGCTTCCACCATACTGCCATGTTTCCACCGTGGTTATGTCGTGTTTTCGTCGTGGTTCCGCTGTGAGCAATCCATTCCTTCACTCTCCATTTGTTTTGCTGATTCACTGAGGTACTGATTCTTTATTTGCACCACTGTGGCTGGTACACCTTAAGACAACATCATATTTTGATTTTGCTAGATCAAATATATAAAATACCAGAAAGAGACTGATATGAGAACGCTATGCATATAAAAATGCCTAATTTTTCCAAAATATCAGGAGAATAATGTAGTGAATTTGCATTTATATATGCCTCTTTTTGGGAGTAATAATATGCTTTATGATGTTCAATGAGTTTAACTTATCATACATTATTGACATGACATAGGCAGATATAGTTTTGAGAGGATATGCTGGTTGGAATTCAAGGCGTGCTGTGCCGGTTCTGGATCAAGTTTTTCCCAAGGTATTGAGCATTTGAGTGTGAAATGCCTCTGATGAATCAAATTTCACCCCTCTATCTTCAGCTTGAATGCTTTATCCTTTCTTCATAAATAATGTTAAAAAATGGTTAACTCACAAAAATGTTAGCACATTCACTATATATTCTACAGAGTAGCTTGAACAATTTTGTCATAGAAGTTAGCATGGATTTAGAAATATTTATTCTGATTTTACTGTATTAAATGTACTACAGTGAACTTCTAAATTATCACAATTTATATAGCATGTACAATGTGATTACTTTGACTCTTGTTTAGACTAACAAATAAGGAATCACCCTGCTGCTCTGTTTTCTTCTTTAACTTAGAATGCCACTGAGCAACTATCATTGATAATTGTGTACTTTGGTGGTAATGATTCTCTTCTTCCGCATCCAAGTGGCCTTGGTCAGCATGTACCTCTCCAAGAACACATTGAAAATGTGAGAAAGATTGCTATCCCTCTCAAGGTAAACTTTCACACTACACTAGCACTTGCCTTTCATAGTTGTTGTTATATGAAAGAAATCCTTCATCCTCAAAGTATTTCTTGTGCATTGCTTTGAATATTTAGGTTCTCTTTACCTCTTGTATTTGTCACTGCAAAGATCCTAATGATTTCTATAGCCTTTCAAAGAAGACTCCCACTATATTCTTCAGTGCTCCTCCCATCAATGAGGCACAGATTGTTGGAAACAGCTTTTTATTGCAATTGTTAAGTTGGACCTTGTGCTTTTTGGCCAAGGGGATCTTGACCCCATGGTTTGGGTCTAAGGTGTTGACGTTGATGTTGGTGAGTCTTGGGTGCTTTTAGGGCCAAGCAAAGGAAGTGGTTACCTTATTTGTTGTTATGCTATTTGCATAGAGCATTGGAGTTGATGTTGAGGGGATGTTTAACATAGGGGAGGTCGTCCTGTTATGATGATCTGGCCCAAATCTTGGGTGGTTCACCCATGGTTTAGTGAACGGTGCGCCCCCGAGGTGTATATCCGGTTATTATACACGGCTATCCATGGGGTTCACTGGTTGGTGAACTGCCGGTGTTGGTGCTGATATGGCCAATATGGATATGTAACTCCGAAGTTGACATCCTGAGTTAGTTGGATCCACATGCATTGATGGAATAGCGGAGTAGTGTTGTTTTGCACCGCATAGCATATGTTGGTTGATGAATATGTTGATATAATTACATGATGATGATATCTGTATCTTGTATGTTGTTATAATGCTATGCCATGATGTATGACCATCTTGCTTCCTATTCTCATGCCATTGTGATTATATGTTTTCTTACTCCCCTCTTCTAATTGTCTTGTTTGGCCTGATTGACATTTTGCAGAGGATGGTGAGTAGCCTATTGAGCAATGACTCCGAGGAGCCTCGACTTAGTTGGATGTTTAGCTTTATCAGTTTTATTTGTTTAGTTTAGTAGGTTGTATTCCGTTGATTTATTTCGGAACCTTTTTATACCAGCTCTGAATGTGACATCGAGGTTGGGTGATATGTTATTGCTTTACGTCCTTATGTTTTTATTATACCCAAAACTTATGTTTTATTTCCGCGTTGTTGTTGATGTTCATGTGGGACCTTTCTACCCATGGAAATTCCATTTCAATTAAATGATGATGCATGATATTATATCCTTATCCTGTTATATTTAAAGCTTTATAATACATTCAGGGTAAAAGGTGTCACACATTGTTGGTGTAAAGTTTTCTTTTCAATGTCATCCAATTGTAAATATTATCACATCATTAAAATAATTGACTCTTATCATATTTTAATGTCAAAGTTTTCGGTGGATCCCTTAAGAGCATCTTCAATGATACATCTCATTAGAGTTGCTTAACTCATCTTTTTATGAGTCCTACCTTGATACTTCACCACTTTGTACTTTATATCACTTTAAACAAATATACACTCTAATTATGTAACTCTTAAACGTTCACTAAATGAGTCCTAATTGCACATCTTTATTTATATTTATTTTTATTTCATATTAAAATATTAACTTATTTATATTTCAGTTCCCCATTATTTTATCTCTCTTCTTTTCATTAGTTATTCTTATATAAGGACCAATTTCTTATAAAAGCAATCATTTTTACATAAGTCATTCATATAACTCAACTCTAATAGTGCAACTCATAAAAAGTTGCCCTTTTTTAACTTTAAGAAATTGATAAAGAACCCCGATTTAAGTTGTTATTTATCATAATGAACCAATGCAACATGCTAAGATTTAATAAATTAATTGGACAATTAAAAATCATACGGAAGTTTTTGTCCCGTGTGACACACAAGCTCATCTTATCGCTTTGGAACGTATTCCCTCGGTTCTTTATGTGATATTTAAGGTTTTTACACACAAATTAAAAAATTATTAATTTAATTGTATTTATACCAAAATATCATTATTTATAATATCATTAATTATTTATAAATTCTAATCACATTTACTCCACACTCCGTTAGTCATTTATGTACCTTGAAAATAAGCATCTATATTAAATAAAAAGAGACATTTATAATTAGAGAAAATAATGTGCATTGATATGTGTCACTTTTGTTTTGGAACATGCAATATTTATGGTTGAATTTAAGTAGAGAATGTTTGATGTATTTTTAAGGCATTTCAATTTAATTCTATGATAATGATATATATGAAAAAAAAATTGTTAAATATATCTTGGGTTTATAAAAGATCCATTGTTTTGTAACAAAAACAAATAACTAAAATTACCATAGAAAAAGAAGGGAGGGAGTAATAAATTAATAATAATCAAAATTGATTTTCTAACTAAGGAAATATTCTACTCTATGATTTGTTGACACCTAATCATCATCTTCTTCTTTTTTTCCTTTGTGATAAGTTTCATTGAAGTTTAGCATTGCTAATTTGCTATGATTTAGGATCTTTTTGGATTAGTTTATAAATAATTTATTTGAGCTTATTTACTGACATAAATACTTATCAGAGTGTTTTGAGAGCTTATGGAAACAGCTTATGACATGTTCATAAGCTGTTTTCAGCTTATTTTGATAAGCTCTCTAGGATAGCTTATAAAAACAACTTATAGTTTATATGAAAACAATTTGACTATATTTTCTCTTTGATTAATTGTAGAAATAACTTATACATAAGCACTTATATGTTAAGCGCTTATCCAATAAGTACTTAATTAAGCCATTTACCCAAACAGACCCTTAATCACTGTATCACACACAACAAGTGTTCTTCAATCGCTAGCTAAATCATTTTAATAGAAGAAAAATTTGTAATTGTTATCATTATGAATTTAATTGATATCTATTATTGCCAGTGAAAAGATTTTTTACACCATCAACAAATTATTAATTAACACATTATTAAAAATATTTGACTCTTTTTTTTCGGTAGTTATCTGACTTTTATTTTAATTACCACATTAAAAGACAGTTATATGATTTGTAATTGGTTGACAATATTAAAAACTTTACACTGAAGATGTATAATAATCAAAGTCTAATATTTTGATTTTTTTGTAAACTATTTTATTTATATTGTTATTACAATTATTATGCTCATTTGTTTGTGCATTGCTCTAAATGTAATTACAATATTAACTAGTTTGACCATCAACACGTTAGCTGGATTGAACGACAAAATAAATCACACCTCATGTTTTATTCTCCGACTTAATAATTTTTCATTCGCTTAGTCAGTTTTTACTTTCTAAAACATTAAGCCAATCTTTAAGGATTTTCTTATTATACATAATCAATATAAAGTTTTCTTTACATTATCAATAAATTATAAATCGTTACATTATTAAAAATATTTTATTCATTCATTTAATAACTACATTGAAAGTCACACTTAGAATGATCCCCTGTTTGGTTAACAAAAATATATCTAAATTAAACTAAATCTTTTATCCCCATACATAAAATTATAATCTATGCGTAAAATAAAATATGCCATGAAATACGACTCTCCTGGGTGGCATACGAAAATATACACCCGGGAATCTCTATTCTCTTCCCCACATGTTCCGTTGCTTGTTTATTTTTTTGGGGCAGTTTTTTATTGACCCAATCCTTAAAGACTTCAGTTACAACTTTCATTTGAAAAAAAATCATTATTAACAATGACGTGGAATTTTAGACAAACTAAATTAAGCAAGTGGCTTTCTGTCTTTTTTTTTTCTTTTTTCTTTTTTTGAACAATAAACAAGTGGCATGAGACTTGGTAAAAGAAGACAACATATGCAACAACCACATCTATAAATTTTTATCCTCATTGTGTGTCTCTGTGTATATGTTTGTGTTAGAGAGAGAGAGAGAGAGATATGATAGAAGTAGAACCAACGAGGCCTCAATTTGTGCTGTTTGGTTCTTCCATTGTTCAGTATAGTTATTATGAAGGTTGGGGAGCTACCCTTTCTCACTTGTATGCCCGCAAGGTACTTTCTTCTAATTTCTCAACCTTGGTGTGTGATATTATACTGATTATGGTTTCTTTGCGTGAAAGAGGATGATTGAATATTTAGTTGATTAATGCTATTCCTACATCATGATCTCCTGCATTTCTCTTACACTTTCCATTTTAAAGGAAGAAAAAAAAGTGAAAAGGCCACAAATAGTAGCTCAAGGGATAAAGGATATTTGGTGTTATACAGAGAGTACTAAGGGAAAAACTTTTCTGAGCGATTTTTTTTGAAAAAATATGAGACATCGTGCAGTTGGCCGGATGACATTGAGGTTTTGTGTATTTTAAGGTAGAATAGACCAACTTATGTAAATATAAGCGTGGTGGTTGAAAAAATGTCAATTTTATATTATATAGATAATGGAGTTAGAGAATAAGTGGGTGGATTATAGTTTTCAAAATTAATCTGATGAATTTGGTCTACAAAACATGATTTTAATTTAAATTGAGTTTGCAATAATTGATTTATATTTGAATACTTTTTTTTTGAACAAAATAATTTAATACTTAATAAGTAGTTTTGGTATAATTAATATGTTTTGATAATATTAATAAAAAAAATATATGATTTTTAGATGTGTAATTGTCAAGTTGGCTTAATTCCATTATTTGGGGTCCGGAATTGAAGAAATATTTTGTTTTATAAGAAATATTTTATTTGATTAATTGAGAAGTAAATTTTTTTAATTCTTTAATTAAGGTTTAGATATCAACCCCAAACCCAATTACAACTAAGTGACAATTTCAAACATATAAACAAAATGTGTGAAAAACATAGTTCTGGACCTCCAAAATGGTTTGAAAAAGGGATAGGGAAAATATTGATGTGATGACACCGATATTTTATTTTGGACTATGCAAATAAATATGTTATTAGGGACAAATATATGTTTACAAGGAAATTCAACTTTTCTTTCTCTTCAAGTTACTCCTACATCTTTCAATCTAAATAATAATAAAAAATCTATTTATTTTCTACTCATTTTTTGTTTTCTCTCCTACTTTTTCTTTCATATTTCTTTCCTTAACATAAAATATAAAAGCGAAACCATCTCCCTTCCAACTCCCCCTCCACAAAGATGTGTAAAGAGAGATGTAAGAAAACTCTGATGTATGCGTAACGAATTTGTTAATTTTTGACTTCTTCAAGATGCATAAACGTAAATTTTTGTGATATGTGATTTGAAAAATTTCGAGGTCGATTTTCTGAGTGCCCATTTATTGCTAAGTCTTGTATGAGCATATATATCTCAGTTTTTGTCTAAGCTTGTTCTAGACATTTACGTACCTTTTACCTTGAACTGAGTCAATCTCTCTTCCTTCAAAAAATTTCTATAACCTAAAAAATATATTCTTTTTTTTATTAGAAAAAGACTTTTAAATTATGAATCTTGTCTTTGTAACTGATATTTTACACTCTTACAACTCCTCAAGAGAATGTTATTTACAACACAATTTGCATAAAATCATTCGTAATATAGTCTTAGATATTCTTTCACTGTTGGATTATGTTTTACGCCATTTCAGACAGAATGTTTTATTTAGTTTCAGTTGTTGCTTTAATTATGAATCATTCAAAGAGTAAGAAGTTGCTTTCCTTTTATTACACGTTGACATAGAATATTATGAAATTAATTGCTTTATTCTGCCATAATTTCCCGTGGTTACACTCATTTGTTTCACAGAAAATGTGTTTTTTTCTCCTTATTTTTGTGGAAGACCCTAATTAATGGGGCATTTATAATCCATTTGCACTTTTTTGAGGTTACATTATTTCTTCTACAAGAATTAAGAGTGCACGCAATGACATAGATCCTTAAATATTTTTTTGAGGAGGTGAGAGGGGGATTTACGTTTCATGTACGAGAACAAGAGTGCACGCAATGTATTAACTCATTGCACTCCTTTTTTGAATGTTTTATGTTTTAAGTTTCATCAAAGAATTTCAGAGCTAATTTCTCCTTTTCAGATTCATGAATCAACCCATTATAATAATTAAATAACATGGTTAACTTCAATTTTAATTGTATGGTGGGGGGACTTGGAGTCTTTTTTTTTTATAAAACTTTTTTGTCTGATAAAAAAAAAAATAAGAGTGCAGGAAATGCAATGGATCTACTATTTCATAGCTTAAAGGGAAATAATGAGACTTTATGATTAAATGCTAATAAAGCGTGTGTCTGAATTAACCCAACGTCCAGACTTAGATGATAGAAGGGACCAATTATAAAAATTAAAACTCATCCAACAAAAATATATTATATACACGTCAAATTTCATATAAAACATTCATGATTATTTGTTCCAATATGTTAATTACATTAGTAATCTATAATAAAAACACAATTTAACCTAGCTAGTCATCCAAAATAGACCATCATCCCCTGGCACTAGCATTGAGCACAGGGTTCAGCACGTAGAGAGGATGCGTGTTGTTGATGTCTTTTTACATATGGCGGATCGTCAAAATCGCAAACAGTCTACAAATCTTTGAATAACCATTATTTTGATCTCAATGGAATTTTTTAGCATATTATATATGTATGGAAAGCTCTTTTCGAGACCCTCATCATGAACATTAGTTTTTTGGCATCAGGGCCCAGGTCCCTTCTAATATACAGATAAATCTGTCCCTGCCAACGTTGTTGGTGTGGTGGTTCGGTGCCTCGTCCACCAAGTGATTATGTGTTTGATTCTTGGGAATGGAATGGCAAGGCGAGGTAGGATTTTGCTCTTAATTGACCAATCCGGTGCGGAATTGTTGTACACTTGCTGCCATTTAATTTTAATATATCAAAAAAAAAAAAAAATGTGCGTCTGAATCATATCACCTGTAAATTTCACAACCATCCTTCAAAATAAAACTATCTTTAGCATTACTCTTGTTTCAAAGAGACTATTATAAGAACTCTATGCATATAATATGATTCTCAATGAGTTTAACTTATCACATTCACACATTGGCATGGCATATATAGGAGGATATAGTTTTGCGAGGATACGCAGGTTGGAATTCAAGGCGTGCTTTGCAGGTCCTGGATAAAAAATTTCCCAAGGTATTATCTCAGTGTAAGATGCCTCTGTTCATTCGGATTAAATTTTTTTTTATCATCTCTTAGTAAATGAAAAAATAAAGTTTTTTTTCCACTTTACTTTTTGTTATTGTTGATATGGCATGACAAAAAGTCAAAGGGTGTACAGTTTTGTTTGTAAGGTAATCCTTGAGTCTACACCCATACAACATAAACGTTTTTTTGAATACAAAATTGCGACATTGTATGGCCGACACCATAGTCTGAATGGTTTTAAAAATATCAGATCCGATAAATATTAGCGAGGTCCAATTAAAATTCATATGTTTATACGGTGTCTGACATCTAAGTTGTGTTCAAATAATAACACTGTTCATATACAAAAGGTTTTGACCAATAGAAGTAAATTACGTTTACAAAAAAAAATAAGTAAGTTACTAAACTAAGGTGGTTTTCAAGCAATTTTTTTATAAATACAATTATTTTATTGAAAGTTACTAGGTTTAGCATTAACGTGTTCATTCTTCCCACCTTCTAAGAAGAGGTGAAGAAATCTCATCCTATCATATACTTGAAGCTAGTACTAAACAAAGCACGTACAAATTGTTTCAATAATACAAAGAATTTCCCTTCCATCCCTGCCTATCATGCTTACATCCTAACTGCATATATGTTTGTTTTAAAGCTTTGCACAATGTGATTACTCTGATACGTATAAGGAATCATTAATTTTGCTCTGTCATTTTATTTAACTTAGGATGCAACTGAGCAACCATCATTAATAATTGTATATTTTGGTGGTAATGATTCTATTCGTCCGCATCCAAGTGGCCTTGGTCCTCATGTACCTCTCGAAGAATACATTGAAAATATGAGAAAAATTGCTTTCCATCTTAAGGTAAACTTTCACACTTGATTAACACTTTTTTTTTGTCTGTCATTATCATATGAAATAAATCATTCATCTACCCTTACTAGCTAGGTGTTTTATACCTATCTTAAATTATATTTATCACACTGCAAAGTTTGACACAAATCTAGATTGCCAGAGCCTTTCAAAGAAGACTCGCATTATATTTCTCAGTACTCCTCCAATCAATGAGGCACAAATACATGAAAATAGGTACTTACTGCAATTGGGTTTGCTATTTGGTTATTATAATTTCACAGAAAGAAAGGGTAAAGAGATGCATAATATTACTGATGCCTACACTTATATCTAGACTATTGTTAAATGATAACACATTTTTACTTAGGATATATTGAAACCAACCTCTTTTCCATCAAATTTACAAATAAGACATGAACTAAGTTTGTTATACACATTAAAAAAAGTGCACCCAAATGCCTATGTGATAATTTTTCTTCAGACTTGAGTTTAAGCTTGAGTAATGGCATAACTGATATGTAACAAGTGACGTCTTCATCTTAAAACCTACAATATTGGGATCTATTGTGATGGCATATGATAAGCTTAGAGGATATATTGTTGCTTACTAGATAGAACCTTTGACATTTTTATTTCTTATTTTTGGAATTAACACATTTCAATCTAAAACTCTGGTGATGTTGAAATGAAACCAGTGATCCTCAGGGGCAGCCATTAAGGACAAATGAATTGTGTAGAAAATATTCAGAAGCATGTTTGGAGCTATGCCGTGAGATGAATATCAAAGCTATTGATTTATGGTCTGCAATTCAGAAAAGGGATGACTGGAGAAATGTTTGATTCATGTATGTATGCTAGCTTATATATATGTACCAAAATGGATAAGGTTTATCACATCAACAATTCCTTCATTTTTTTTTTAATTATAGGAAATGTTAATATGTTAGATGTTTTGTTAGCCTCTAACTCCTTCCAGTTCCTTATACCCTTAACTCAAACCAGTTGAGCTATCCCGTAACAATTCCTTCATTTGATTATGTGTTTTGTTTATTTCTTAGTGATGGATTTCATCTGTCAAATGAGGGAAGCAAGATAGTGGTGAAAGAGATATTGAAGGTACTCAAAGAAGCAGAATGGAACCTAGTCTACATTGGAAGTCAATGCCTGTTGAATTTGGAGAAGATTCACCATATGATCCTATTGGCCCTGATGGAAAGCCTTTTAATGTGTCCAACACGCCCTTCCCAGCAAGTAGGGAATGGGAATGGGACTAAACTTTTGTACATTTGAAAACTATAGGTGTGCCCCCATTTCATTTGAATCTTTGTAAATTGTCACAAAATAATAGGCTTTTAGTACTGTGCCTATAAAAAAAATATGATATTCTTGGTTTGAACATCTTTAATAATTTCTCCCTGGTTATTCACCATGTGAGTAGTGTGATTGTGTCACTATCACTACAACAGATTAGACTTTAGATAGCGTTTCCGTATGCCTTTTAATAGCGTTTGTAACCGCTATCTATGCTACCGCTATTAAAACTCGTTAGCAAAGATAGCATTTAGGAAGCGCTATTAAAATGAGACTTTAGATAGCGTTTGTATACGGAAACGCTATCTAAAGTCCGACTTTAGATAGCGTTTGTATTAACAAACGCTATCTAAAGTCACTTTAGATAGCGTTTGTTATTAACAAACGCTATCTATTCCCCGTTTTTTTTTAAATTTTTACATATTTCTTAACTAAATACATTCCTGCATATTGAACTACACCAAAATTCATTTATGCAAAGAGGATGTAAATCTGTGAGAAATAAGAACAAACATATATCAATGAACAAATCTACCAATGTTACTGAATTAACCATCAATGTCAGAAATGTGAAATGTTCAACAAATAACAAGAAACTAATACAAGTCATTGTACCTGCCCTAATGAACAATGTTACTGAACCATCAATGTCAGAAATGTTCAACAAATAACAAGAAACTAATAAAAGTCCTCCATCACAGTTGGGTAAGCATCCTTAAGGTCAATAAAAGCAATGTCCTCTGGAAAACATCTTTGTTAGTACACACAAGCACCATTTATTTGTTTTGGTGTAAAAGCCTGTCGGGTCTGTAAGCAAACACAAGCACCAAATCAATATGGTTTGAACTAAGTGTACCAGGACCAAGAGAAGATAGTACACATCCACCGAGCTAAAGAGAAGGCATGTATATGCTGAAAAAGGTGTATATCAACCACCATTTCCAGATTCATTAGGCATAAAATAAATTAAAGATTGCCAATAGAAAAGTATAACCATACGTCCTGTTGGTTGTTATAGAAAACTCCCATAATGAACATTTTATGAACAAGATTTTGAAATTTAGCATCAATAACCCAATCACCAAAGAAAGCAAGTGCTATATACAATTTCATGTAATATTTATAAATTACCATTCACTTTCTGCATCCTACGAAGCCAAAACATACACTTGTAACATGCATTACTTTGTGATCAAAAGCATTATTCGCATACCAATGAGTATTGCTGCAACTACTGTGATCAATTTGACATAATCAAACGAACTTCTCAACAATATAGCGACACCAATCTTCCTTGACTTCAGATAGTTGAGCAGTGGAGTTTGTGGAGCATTTGAAGTCAGGGAAGTACTGCGACATAAAAATTAAATAAATTAAGTTACAATTGCTAAAACATTTGAACAGTCACAGTTAAAAGCTAAGTAAACAACATACCGCCATTGGTATTTTAATTTGGTTCTGCAAGATAGTTTCCTTCATGAAACGCATCACATAGTACCCACAATCTGTACTGTTGGGTTGTCTTGGGCACTATAAAAATAAAATAGTAAATCAATATAGGTTTTTTTATCTAATTGCGCATTAAGTTTTTGCAAATGTACCTCTATCTGAATCCATTTAATGTTGGTTGCCTTTAAATGCGGCACCTTAGCTCCGATATTTGCACGATAAACTTGCAAAGCACTAATCACAAAATCAAACAGAGTTCATTAAGCAACATATTTTCAATCATCACAAACACACGCATGCTTTTTTTTATTTTGAACCACAACAGACCACAACCCAGTATATGTCAATTCAACACATGTTCTAATGTCAAAAATCAAAAGCACATTAGGACCATGACAACTTGCAACATGTATCTACCATGGAAGCCATTCGACAAAATCATAGAAAATCAGAAATATAAAAGCATGCTTACTTATCGAACAGATTCTTTAATTCTGGGCGACCCCTAGGATCAACATTCAAGGGATCCAGATAGTAAATAATCTCTTCAACAATATTTATCGCGCACAGCACCCAATGATTCCTACAAAAATGTTGAGATAACAAATCCTAAGCACCTCAACATTTATGTAATTCATTATTGTGAATTAAGTCCTATAGGATAAGCGACTCACCGAACATTGCACGGCGCTAGAAACAAGGGCTGATATTCTCTTTCTTTAGTTGCAAACCGGTCAGCTAGATACGTTGTCTGTGAATCCCTCCCGAAGTAGCCGTATGTATTTGTTTGGTGTGGGGACAAGAACAGAAACCTCCTCGTTATTTCCTTTGGAAGCAACAATTCTTCATACAAATACCTTCAATTAAAATATAAAAATGGATTACACCAATGACATCAATATTTAAATGGAAAGACTAAAAAAATATTGTACACTTTAAGCCTGATTTAGTACCTGATATATACGAAAATAACGGAGATGAGATACCCATTCATGATTTAAAACTTCTCTGATATTTTTAGTATTGATCATCTCAATGAAATGCTGACCAAAAATATTTTGTTCCATCTCTATGTACAATTGGTCATCATTTTTCATATTCTTTCGTTCATGTATTTTAAGAAAATTCAAATATTCCGGAGAAATTGTAGTTGAACCCAGTTTGTAGGAGGGTTGGCCTCGAGTTGCCTCCTTTATTTTCGGGGTTGTAATTGACTCCTTTGTATATCCGGACACTCTTCCCTTGCCTTTAGCTTTTGCAGGTGCCTGGAAATTTTGCATTTCAATATGCCAGTTAGTGATCAACTAATGTAATGCATATATGCCGTATATGAAAAGGTGGAAAAATGCAATTACATACCATATTAATTACAACCACGAGATCAATTGGCCATGCCACATAAGTACCTATTGCATCTCTTCCTGTCATCACATCTGCACGATCGCTCGGTACCGGCACTGGCGCCTCCCCCTCGATTGCAACATCAACTCCAACTTTCACATGGTTAAGGGGTACTGGTCCAGTGTGCAGTGTAACACCCGGCTCATTGTATACTTTACCCATAGCAACCATACGATAGTTTGGGGTCGATAAATATAGCTGACATGAGTTGACGCCCTAATCCAATGATAGATGAATAAGCTGTGAATTAAGGCATCCAATTGAATGTATTTAACTGCGAATGCAATACTAGTAAAAAAAAAGGCATAGATTACCTCTGGAAGCCTGCTGGCAGATGGTAGAGTGCAACTATCTTTGACGCTTGCTTGGGCTGTGAAATTAGCCTGCCTCTCCTCATCCTCCTTTTGTTTCAGCTTTTCTTCCAAAATGTTCAATCTTTCAGAGAGTTAGACACCAATGTCTCCCACCTTTTCGTTTCCGAGTTATTTTTTGCACGACCTTCAGGTGGGAAGTAGTCTTTTTGAGAGACGCCAAAACCCACACCCCTAACACGACCAGGGTTCTCTGGCACACCTAGGGCTTTAGCAAGAATATCCTGGTGACCAAAATCTTGTATCTCTTCCTCTACCGCAGACTGTGACAGTTCCTCCTGACACATAGTTATTGGTGAAATGCAAATGTCAAAATTATTATATATTATCATAAGAAAATAACAAATGAAAATGTAAACGTTAGTCTACTAACACATTTATTCCACACGGTCTGCGTATTTTTGTTGTCAATTACATCCGCCTTGTTCTCGCGGGCTTTCCTCCACACAATATGGCGTTTAA
The DNA here is from genome assembly GCA_030762895.1 of Sophora flavescens. Lineage (NCBI taxonomy): Eukaryota > Viridiplantae > Streptophyta > Magnoliopsida > Fabales > Fabaceae > Sophora > Sophora flavescens. The sequence continues at coordinate 264,884,195 of CM061063.1, read as the reverse complement.
TTTTATTAACTTCTGGCCCCGCCTCCTGCATCTGTATATTGAGATAATATATATTAACCAAACAGTTTAAAAGTCATATTTACCACACATGCAGTTAAATATATATATATATATATATATATATATATACACACACACACACACACACACACACACACACACACACACACATACCAATTCATCCTCAATGTCAGCATACCCCTTACGTGATGCTTTGTAAGGGCATGCAGGATCTAACGCCCTGTTGCGATTTTCATTGCTTAATTTCTATTCAGACACATATAAGTAATATTAATACATGGTTAATGTCATATGTACGTATTGCTATAAAATTATAAGGACTAACGTGCTATTAAACATACCAGGAATTGAGCATCTCCTGTGCGTATTGCTATAAAATCTGTCCACTCATCCCTTGATATGTGTGGATATTGTGATGGAGGTTCCTCATTGATACTCCCGTTGGCATCTCTTAGAAATTTTTTGGTCAATCTAGTTCTGAATGCCCTATGTTGGTTACCCGGTTCCGAAGTACAAATTTTTTCCGAGATTCATCAACATTAAAAGACATCTGCAAAACAATATAAACAACGTGTCAAAGTAAGTATGTTTACATAGTTTACAATATAATTCATAAATTTTAACAATTACCTGTAAATCAGCCCATATGCTCTCTTTGAAACCATCCAAAGCTTCATCCTTCCAATTAGAACAAATAATTGGGACCGTTTGCCGAACAACGGCCCCAATGTAACTCTTCAATATTTTACCATTAGCACAAATTGGTTGGTCCAAAGAATTCCATTCAACCTAATAAAAATAATAAAGTAATTAAATCTAGATATCAGACAACATTATGAAATCCTTAGATCAGTAAGTAAATTACATCAAATTTTTGTCCTTTACTCCTAGCGCGGATGACCGCCTTCATAACTATTGGCCCACGTCTCGCCGCTTTGGCATCACTAGAATTACTTGAAGATGCCATTTACCTACAAAAATATTAGATACAAGTAAAACATCAATGGACATTAATATAACATTAATTGATGCAAAATATAAAACAACTATGAATAACAAAATCAACACTAGCATTACCGGAAGATGCTAACTATAATATAAAAGGATCAGAAAGTTCATTTAAACACAATCAGAATTCATACTAGATCATTACAAAAGCTGCAAACAAAACACATTGTCGCTGACTTAGTTTCTTTCCCTTTTAATGGGGCACATGATCTTGAGAGAGAATCCGATGATTAAATTCCTTCCTATCAGGATACTAGAGCAATAATAGTAATGACAAGAGCATCATGATTCAAGGAGGACAAACCAAAATTAAACTCCAATACTAGGTTAAGTTTCCACGTTCATTATTAACCTGAGTTTGCTGAAGGAACCAACCGGTGCTTATAGTGCAGCTATGCACTCGATTTCAATCTTGGCATCCAATGGCAAGGCAGCTACTAGATAGGTTGAGCAGTGGGGCAGGTGAAGGGAAGTCTGAAACCATTTGAACCAAAGGTAAATTAAGACTGTTGAAGTTACTAATGGTATTAAAGAAATACTACCTGAGGTGCATTTTTGAGCTTACACTATTAGAGAAGTATATTACAGTAACAAATACTACCTGAGGTGCATACACGCAGCCAAGTGTGCCAACTATTAATCCTCCCAAGAGAAAGCCACCAACAAAGATGCTAGCCTTTGCCAGGCCTTCCTCCATCACTGTGGTTCCAGAACAGGCAGAAGTCCAGATCAATAACAACTATTCATCCATCTGAACACATTCTAAACTACCGTAGGCAAACTATTTTCAAATTAAAGATTCTTTTGGTGTTCTCTATTTATTCATTGTGACTCTTTGATGGCAGTTTGAAAGCAACAATTGACCAATAGGATAATAACAATAAAAAACTATTTTTCACTATGGGTATAAATATTTAAAAAACAATACCCATGATAAAAAATGCATTTGCTGATCTATATAAAAAGTAGATTTAAGTTAAAACATAAACTGACATATCAAAACATCCCAAAATGGTTCTTTACCATGTTTAGATTTTTCTCCCCAATGTTCTCACTAAATAACAGAGATAAAAACTTCTCAGCTCCAAGTTAATCACTACTGCTCACATGTCTAACAAAAATTGTGGCACAAGTATAAAATGAAACCCAGAAACCCTTAAGTTTCTATAACTAAGCAATTAACATAATTAAGACTCTTATCAACTATTCATATACTGTCACTGTGTAACTAATTCAATGCACTCATACAGACAAACTACATAGATCTCATAACAAATTAACACCAAATAGAATACCTATATGTAGCTTGAACTGTTAGAGGCCTTCTTGTTAAAGATGGTTGCACTCTCCCTTGACGATTTAGGTGCAGTGACAAGCTAGACGGTTTGATCTTCACCGGAGAGTGGTCTGACTTATTTATGGATGATGCTGGCAAGAGTTTTTGCAACAGTAGATCAGTTAGAAAATGAGATGAACGGTTAGGTAAAAAAAAAATTGTTCTTGAACACGCAGGGGACTTACCAATCAGCGAAGAGGAAAATGTGATGGAAGAGGGAAGGGCTTGAACGGGCGGTGACGGCTGCAGGATGATCAACAACAGCAGCGGCGGCGAGCAACGAAGGTGAGGGAATAAAAAAGAGATGGCAACGAGGAGCTATAGTAGAATGAAGAGAGCAAGAAACAGAGGGAAGGAAACCAGTCCCGCGCGCGTTTAATTTGCTCTTCTGAAGAAAAGGGATACCTAAGATAGCGTTTCCTAAAGGAAACGCTATCTTAGATCACCAAAACCCAACGCTATCTTAGGTATCACCTAAGGTAGCGTTTCCGTGTGGAACCGCTATCTTTTCCTAAGTGGCACTTTTAATAGCGGTTCCACACGGAAACGCTATCTTAGGTGATACCTAAGATAGCGTTTTCTAAAGGAAACGCTATTAAAAGTACCCCCATCACTTTTAATAGCATTTCCACACGGAAATGCTATAAAAGGTGCGTTATTAAAAGTCTAATCTGTTGTAGTGTATATTTGTGCTTTAATTTTGCCAATTGCTATATAGGTTTCACCATCATGTGTGCTTAGTTGCAAGACACCAGGCAAGCACTGTCTGTCCGAGTGTCAAACATTGTCTAAATCTTTATTCATGGACAATAATGTTTATAACACATTCTTTTTAGGTTAAAGTAATCTTTTGGTCCCTATACGTGACACTGATTTTCAATTTGGTCCATATACGTAAAAAGTTATCAATTTGGTCCCTATACATGATACTGGTTTTCAATTTGGTCCTCACCACTAATTGGTCCCTATAGAAGAGGACCAAATTGCAAATTATGGTCACATATAGGGACCAAATTGAAAATAATTGTCACATGTAGGGACCGATTTCAATTTTTTTGTTGAATTGGTCCCTACATGTGACAATACCAAACGGGGTGTTACACCCTGACCTCAGATCTATCTTTGAAAAGTCGTAGCACCTATCAACTGGTCCATAAGATCATCAATCCTAGGGAGGGGATACCGATTCCGTATGGTCACCTTGTTGAGTTGTCGGTAGTCGACACACAGCCTTATACTACCATCCTTCTTCTTTACCAACAACACATGTGTTCCCCACGGAGACACACTAGGCCTAATGAACTACTTCTTCATCAGGTCCTCCAACTGCTCTTTTAACTTAGCTAGCTCTAGAGGAGACATTCTATAGGGTGCTATGAAGATTGGCCCGGTGCCAGGCACTAAGTCTATGGTAAAATCTACATCTCTCTCTAGGGGTAAGTTATAAACATCCCCCGGGAACACTTCAGGAAAATCTCGCACAACAGGCATGCTGGCGACATTAGGAGGGCTACTCTCTACCTCCAGGGAAGCTAACATCATGTATACCTGGGCTTCGTCTTTCATCGAAGCTTGAACTTGGGCGGCAGAGAGAAGGTCCGGATTCTTAGACTCCGTTGGAGTTCCAAAAACTAAGGTCTTATCAAAACAGATAAAGGGAACATGGTTGGAAGATAACCAATTCATCCCTAGAATAACATCGAGTGGTTTTAAAAAAAATAAGTGCACAAGATCAGCTGCAGAGTTCATATTATCAAGAGATAATAGAACAACCTTCCTAAACACAAAAAGCACATGAAGGCTCCTTGGATCGTTCAAGATAAACCACCAAATGCAGTAAGTCAAGCCAAAGCAAAGCTATAGGTACTTAGTACCATGTAACATTGTCTATATAAATATAGACAATTCAAACAAGAGTCACACAACAGACTCACGACAGACTCATGCCACGTCCGGACAGGGCCGAACTGCTCTGATACCACTAAATGTGACACCCAACTACCCCACATGTCATAAAGCATAAAAGATGAAGATAAAACATAAAACATACGTCCATTAACAAAAGGTTCACAGGTAGAAAGGTCCCACATGAACTAGTTTACAACGCGGAAATTAAAACGTGTTTAAAACAATTAAAACATAATAAAGATAATCAACATAACCCAACCCGATGTCACATACAGAGTTGGTATAACCGTTCCAGAATAAAATCCTCGAAATACAACTGAAACTAACAAACTAACTCAGGGGAAAAACCCTAACTATGAGTGGTGGCTCCTCAGAGTCACTCCTCTCATGACCGCTCGCCATTCTCTGCAAGGTGCCGATCAGGCCAAACAAAAAAACAAACAAACAACGGGGAATAAGAATCATGTAAACATATACGACATGGAGATAGGAAGTAAGGTAAAACATACAAGCATGGCACCAACATAAGCATAGATCATCAACGTGTATAAACATACATCAACATCGAGCATGCTATGTAGTGCAATGCAGTCCTACTCCACTAAACCAACCATGCATGTGGATCCACTTAACTCGGGATGGACGACTTCGGAGTTACATATGGACATTGAGAATCTACTCAACATCAGAGAATCTACTCCTTGGATAGCCAACACATCAAACCAACGGATACCTCGTCACAGGGGCGCAAGGAGAATATACTCTAACCGTGGATAGCCAGATCGCCGTACTCTAGGACGACCTCACCTATGTCGAACATCCCTAAATAACGACAACTCCGATGCAATGCGTATGCAACACAACAAACAACGGCAAACGCCACCTCCATAGCTCTAATGGAATCAACCGAAGACAACAACTGAATCGACCGCAGCGGAATCTACCGCAACAACTTGCCTCTCGGAATCTACCTGAGGACTTTAGCGGAATCGACCGTAACACAGAATATCACACACATTACAGAATTGCAAACACTACCCTTAAATTTCAATATTAACTAAAAGAAAAGAAATATACAAAGGAACAATGGGGGGACTTAAAAACCAAAACCCATGTATAGGAAAAACATAACTATCTACAAGTATATATATATAAATTTTAGTCTCTAATGTCTAAAAACAAAACTACCAATCTAAGTATATATATATATATATATATATATATATATATATATATATATAAATGTTATTAATTAGTTTCTAAAGTCTAACAAAAAAACTATTCATCTAAGTATTGCGGAGGTATCTTGTCAATTCCTTTTTCAGCTGCATACTTGAAGAAGAATTCTGCCAAGCGCATCCTCAAGTCTCTAAACTCATCTTTTTGAAGAGGCAATTGGTTGTTAAATGCCTACACACGTTCAAATAATAACAATAACATTAACGCAAGTCATCACCAAAACTATAATATATAATTTAACAAGTTGTTTAAATATTACCTTCTTCCATCCATCCGTAATAGACGCGGAGACTATGTTCAACATATGAAGCATCACATAATAGCCGCACGACCACCCGTCAGGTTGAAATCGAGACTACAAACAAAATTAATTTCAATGTCAGTTAAATATACATATAAATTAGTAATTATAATATTAGTTATTTGATAAATAAACTACCAAACCTTGAGGATGATCCAATCAGGATTTTCTTTAGCCTTAGAAGTCCTACTTCTCCCATTGCCTCAACTTATGCTACTCGCCTTCAACGTGCTATCATAAACAAATAATCATGTCAATTAATAAATTCATATATCATGTGTCATGGGCTTGGGCGCGCTTTCAAATTTTCATCTGTCACGACCGTGATACTTATCATGGCTAGGCCGTGACCAGTTCTGCCTGTTGAGGGTCTGGTTCAGCTGGCGTGTCACGGTCGTGATGGGCATCACGGCTAGGCCGTGACAGCTTCTGACTTTTGCCTTCTGCTCTGCTTGATCATGGCCATGATGGTCATCACGACCGGGCCGTGATGGGCTTTGTTTGGCTCATTTTCTTCACTTTCCAAGCTCTATCTTCATCCAAGCTCCATCATGGTCAATTTTGAGCATTTTTCCTTAATTTCTACAAAACAACACCACGAAACCACCTTACCCGTTCCAAGGTAAAAACTATCTAAAAATAAAATTAAGTATGCCTAAACTATATGAAAATGCATGCAAAATGATATACAAATATGAGGTGTAATCACACTCATCACCATCCCTTCTCACAAGGAAGATGAAGAATCTCCGGAAGAAAAGAAACTTCAAGAGAGACAAGGAATGTTGGTAACATATATATGGGAAGACTTGAATGATAGCTCCACTGAAAGTGAAGAGGAGGAATATGAAGTAAACATGTGTCACATAGCTGATACAGATTTAGAATTTGACACCAAGGTATATTTTGAATTTGAGAATTTGAGTGATGCATATGATGAACTATTGGAAGAATCCAACTATTTGACTAAAGCTTTCAAATCCCTCAAGAGACAGTATGTTAACTCTCCAATGAGTATACATAGAAATCTCAAGAGTGTATGATGTTGGCTGAGGAAAACAGTAGGCTAAAGATTGAAAAGTCTGAAGATAAGATCTCAATTGAAACTTTGCAATCTGAAGAACTGATTAAACTTCAACAGAAAGTAGAAGAGTTCACCTATGATCTTGCCAAATTTGTCAATGGCAGAGCTAATCTGGCTAAGTTGTTAGGAAGTCAGGGACACTTTCTTAACAAAGAAGTTTTGGGATATATCAATCAGACGCATTCAGAGATGGATAATTCAGATTTTAACATATTTTATTTTTTCTTATGTCAAGTGTCATTTCTACTAATTTGAGAGTGGACAAAACATAATCTTCATCTAAGGGGCTAGTTTAGGGTGTCTAACACCTATTTTAACATCTCCTTATACTAGAATAGTAGGACATTTGTAGCAATTATTGTTCCTTATTAATCATTATTTGATTTGGTGACGAGTGATTTTTTTAACACATTCTTTTATTAATTCTTTGTATTATTCTCATTTATCTTATTTATGTCTCTTGAATAAGCTACCAATAAATTGTATCTGATTATTTTTCAAATTCATTTAATTGATTTCCTATTTTTCATGTTTACTCAATCAAGTATATATGTGATATACATCAAAACTTTTAGCAAAATATATTTTCAAGACATTAACATTTATTATAAATAATATCATATTTGTCATCCCAACAAAAATATTAAATAGAATAACGGTATTCATTTATAAAAGTGTGAAAATAATGCTTAAGTATGAAAAATACTATAATTTCAAAAATAAAAATATATGCATATATATAATAAGTCGGTTTGAAAACTCAATCAAATCCAATGAAAAAAATAGGTTTTTCAATTTTCAGGTTTTTTGATTTTCGGTCTTCTGATTTTCGGTCTTTTTATAGTTCGATTTTTGCGGTTTGGATGGTTTGACGAAGACTCCTAACAACAATCACAAGTAGTGTCAATAATTTCTAGAAGTAATACAATCTTTTGTTGCGGTAATAATTTGGAAATTTGTGATTCGGAAATTATATCAATAACATAATATTTAGATGTAAGATTGAGAATTGATAGCAATTATTACATCGAAGATAAATTTGTTTTAAACTGACATAGGAAATCCAAAACATAAAAAAACTACCATAATAAAACTTAACACTTAAATTAAAAAAATAAACATTTTATTTTGGAAAATGGCTATAAGGCAGCCACAACCCTGGACATAGCTCACTACGGCCTCAATGGCCCTTCAATGGATTTCGAGGGTGAGGGTGGGAAGGGTAGGGTAGGGTAAAGGATTAAGATAAAGAATATATATATGAGATTTGAATTCCATTACTTTCATAATATGTCATCTACTCTTACTAATTTAGCAATGATGAACACTATTGTATTTGTGGAGGAACCGTGCAAATAATATTAAGTTGTATATTTGTTCCTCTATGATAAGCTCCTCCATGTTTTGTTATATCACTTTATCACTTGCACTTGTGATCTCTCCAACTATGTTTCAACAAGCTAAGTTACACTTGTACCTTATCATGTCTTCCTCCTAAAATTCCAACAGATTGATATATTTTTAGCATATATGAATCCCGCAAGTTTACGTACGTGAAATGATGATTTGAGACCTGTATTTAATATCAAGTCTTGGGGACAGGTACGAACTCGCGGAAATTTTGTTAAATGACGGTGCTTTCCTGCTACAGCTTCTCTGCAACGAGTGTTTGGAAGAAATAGATGCAGTAGGACTGCTGGGAGATATAGATGCAGTAGGACGGGGAGAGGGCTTGACTGATCTAATACTCTTGGAAAATCAGATACCTTTTGTCATTCTCAAAGCGTTGGCTGATATTCTTATTCGGAGAGGGTCTAACCCTATTGAAGTTCTGGTAAAGTCTTTCTTAGGCCGCTTGTCTCTGCATTTGGCCTTCGAATTTAACTATGGTTTCTATCCTAGTCACTTTCTTGAACTTGTTTATGTGTCTCTTTTCGAAAATGAAAGTTATGTGCCTCTTTTCGAAAATGAAAGGCATCATTCAGAAACAACAATTGATGTGGAGTCACGTGATGTTAATGTAAAACTGAATCGTTGTGCTACTAAGCTGCTAGTCGTTGGAGTCACAATTATTAGAGTCAAAACTTCAGATACAGATAACAAGCAAGAAGATGTGGATGTTAAACTTATTCCTTTAACCGGTTTTAACTTTGACATAAGGTTCGACTTCAACAATGGGCAACTGAAAATTCCGCGGCTGCATATTTCAGAAAGAACTGAAGCAAGGTGGCTGAATTTCATTGCTTGGGAGCATTATCAAATGAAGGGGAATAGTCTTGCCAAACCTCGTTCTAATTATACCTGCAAATGCAAATGCATTATGGCTGCGTTGCTTTTCAATGGTTTGATATGTTGTGCCAGTGATGTTCAACTGCTTAAAGACAAAAAGATCATAGTAGATCATTCAAAATCAAATATGAGTAATCAGGATCTGGTGGATTTATTCAGTTCAATCCCAAAGGGAGTTGATCCTACCATTATTCATTCCAGTCATGTCACAATGTTTCATCACTTGAATACATATTCAAAAACATCTTATGCCGCACGTATCCCCATAAGTGATTTACAACATTCATAAGTTCTTGAGGAAGGGTTACAACTTTCCTGTTTTAATCATATCTCTTCTCGGTGTTGTCCAGACTCTTTATACTATCCTCAGCTATCATGATCCCAAGAAATAATAATGCTATTGTATTTTTACTTAATATCCAAGGCTGCGGTCTTATTTTTTTTAGTCGTTAATAACCACGTTTGATGTACTGCAATAAATAATTGAAGCCAACCACTTGCATCAAAGAAGATTAGAGTGTAGAAGAAAAGCTGGCAAGTGAAAACTAGATCAAGTGATAGCTTACAAGCACGAGTTTCTTATATAGTATAGTAAGTGTTTTATGTTAGCAAAGTGCTAAAGAACTCTATTTAATTGAATAAAGTGTTGTTTGAGTTGTTTGCCAATGAACAAAATTTATGTGTTGTTTTAGTATAAGGTGGGCAATCAAAGCACTTGTTTTCACTGGTGGAAATAATGTAATATACGGGAACGTTTTACGTCAGTTGACCATATGTTTGACGTTAAAAATGAGGCGGTGGCAGTTTTGTAAATATTAAATCACTATTTGCGTCAGTTGTTTAATGAACTGACGTTAAAAGTGTTTTGCAAGAATTATTAACACTTTTAACGTCAGTTGTTTATAAAACTGGCGTTTGAAGTGTGATTTTTACTTCAGTTAAATAAATAACTGACGTAAATAATCAACTCATTCCTCTCTTTCTTTCGTTGTCATCTCCCTGTTGTCACTCTTAACGCAGATCATTACTCCATATATACTGCAGTTTATTTCTAATCTTTTTTTTTAAAAGTTTATTTTTAATCGTAATTAATTAGCTTGAATTAGTAAACAAATTCTTGTGTAAATTAAAATAAATAAACACTTAACATAAAACAAGTTATATATGTATAATCAAATCGTATCTCATTGAAGTGATTCATAAGTTACAATTACATGATTAAAAGATAAAAAATTTCTGCAAGATAGCACTAAAATATAAAAAAGTTTCTGCTTCAACATCATTTTCTTCTCAGTCCTGTCCTCAGAAACTCCAATATTGAATGCATCTCCTCCCTTACTTGAAGTCCTTGATGCTCCATCTGAATCCACAGTCAATTTGGAGCCAAAGCAGAGTGAAGGGTGCACTCGATCTGTTTCAGCAATATTCTTGGAACAGTCACTTGGTTCCAAAGCTGAGGTTTTGGAACTGTAGCTGCTGATTCTCCAGAAGGATGATAGTGTGTGCAATTCACATAATGCGATTTACACACCCTTATCACCCATGTAATGCGATTTACACAACCTCAGAAGTTGTTTGACCATTAAGACAGAGACCTTTAAGTCTAGGTATAGGAAGAAAGAGTGATGAAGTTAATCTCCATGGCAGTAGGAAGGAAGGAAGCTATTTATAGGAGTAGGGGATGAAGTTACTAGGCGTCGTAAGTTGCTAAAAAATTAAATTGATCATTAAGAGCATTAGGTTCCAAGGCGCATTGGGAGTTGGCAGTCATATATTATAAACGTGCAGAAAAGAAAACGCCCGAAGGAATAGGAAGAAATAGACCAAGTCTAGGTATAAACTTAGTGCTCATAAAGAGGATTATAGGTTACAATGTGCATGGGTAAGTAGCACAGCAGTAATGGGTAATTAAGTAGCAGAGCAGAGTAGTCAAAAGAATGAATGCTTTTGCAGAAACTTATACAATTTTAACGTCAGTTGTTGAATAAAACTGACGTTAAAAGTGTTTTTAAAATAAAAAATATTTATTTTTAACGTCAGTTGTTTATACAACCGACGTTAAAAGTGTGATTTTTACTTCAGTTAAATAAATAGCTGACGTAAATAATCCTATATCCCTATCTGAAATGCCCTGTTGTCACTCTTAACACAGGTCAATGGGTAAGTAGCAGAGTAGTCAAAGGAATGAATGTTTTTGCAGAAACTTATACACTGTTAACGTCAGTTGTTGAATAAAACTGAAGTTAAAAGTGTTTTTAAAATAAAAAATATTTATTTTTAACGTCTGTTGTTTATACAATTGACGTTAAAAGTGTGATTTTTACTTGATTAAATAAATAGTCGACGTAAATAATCCTATATCCCTATCCGAAATGCCCCTGTTGTCACTCAATTAACACAGGTCTCGAGCCATTTTGTGAAGGAATAGAAATATAGAGGAAAAGAAGAGGCGTGATACTGATCGATACGAGAAGAATGTTCCTTTATATAGAGAATGATTTTTACACAACACTTTTAACGTCGATTGTATTCAACAACCGACGTTAAAAGTGTTTTTTTAAAAATATTAATATTTAACGCCGTTTGTTAATAAAACGAGCGTTAAAAAATTAATTGTAACGTCAGTTGTTTAATACAACTGACATTAAATGTTGTTTTATATAACGTTTACACCCGCGCGCCTTCTGCACTTCGCTCTGTGTGTACGTCTCTTTTCTCTTTTCATCACGCTTAACCCTAAATCACTCTTAACCCTCACTCTCACTCTCACCCAGCACAGAACCCTAATCGCGAGCTCATCTCCACCGCAACCACCGCGAGGGCTTCTTCGCCACCACCGTGAGGTACACTATTAACCCTAACTCTGTCTTTCCATTCATTCTTTGCAATAACTTGACGTACATCTCTCTTTCCCCTTCCCACGCACTAACTCTCCTTTTCCCTCTGCTCTCAGTAACCACATCGAACGTTGGCCACCACTCGAGCTCCCCTCCCCACCATCACGCGAGCACCTATTTCTGGTGAGTATTTAGGGCACATTTTTGTATTTTTGGTTTTGAGTGTATGTTGAAATTGTAGTCTCAGTAGTTGAAACTTGAAACCGTGAGTTTGAGTTGTTTGGAATGTACGTCTCTGTTTTTGGTTTTGAGTGCATGTTGCTCTGCTGGTTGATCTGTCACGGCCGTGATGCTAATCACGGCTAGGCCGTGATCAGTTCTGCCTGTGATGGCATGGTTCTGCTTCGGTTGTACGCGTTACGGCCGTGATGGACATCACTGCCAGGCCGTGACCAGTGCTTGGCAATTAATCTTTAAAAACTATAGTTTTCAATCTCCCGTATTGTCCTTATATTGGATATATGTTTTGTATATCTACAGGACCTATCTAGTTATGGATCATAGTTGGATGGTTTGTAAGCGTACTAGTGCTGAGTATTTGAAGGGGGTGGGAGAATTTATAGAATTTGCTCAAAGGAATGTTCCATAGAGGAATGTTCTGTTGTCCTTGTGTCAAGTGTTTTAATACGAGGAAATGTACGGTGAAGGATATACGTACTCATTTGATTTGTGAAGGGATTTGCTTGAGTTATACAAGATGGATATGGCATGGTGATATGTTGTTGAGTAGTAATATGGCGAGTGTCTCCCAAAGTGAGGACGTTGACGTAGATATGGAGGATGATCGAGTAGAGGACATGATCCGTGATATTGGACAAGAATCTTTTCATCGAGCTCATGTGTATGATAGGTTGTGCGGTGATGCGGATAAGCCTTTATATCCAGGGTGTACTACTCATACACGATTGTCGGCGGTGCTAAAATTGGTTTGTGTGAAGGCGAGAAATGGTTGGAACGATAAAAGCTTCACGGAATTGCTTGAAGTGTTGAAAGACTTGCTTCCGGAGGACAATACATTGCCTGACCGTAACTATGAGGCCAAGAAGGTATTGTGTCCTATGGGTATGGAGTATAAGAAGATACACCCATGCCCCAATGATTGCATATTGTACACCGGTGTTCATGAAGACAATCACGATTGCACCAAATGTGGGTTATCACGATACAAAGTGAAGGGTGGTGATGATGATGATGATCTTGATGATGTGAGAAAAAAGGGTCCTCCTGCGAAGGTGTTGTGGTATCTTCCAATAATTCCAAGGTTCAAGCGATTGTTTGCCAATGCGAAAGATGCGAAGAATCTTAGATGGCATAATGATGAGAGGAAACGTGATGGAAAGGTTCGTCATCCTGCTGATTCTATTCAATGGAAGAATATCGATACTATGTTTCCGGATTTCGCCGATGAGCCAAGAAACCTAAGGCTTGGACTTGCTACGGATGGAATGAATCCTTATGGTAACATGAGTAGTATTCATAGTTCATGGCCTGTTCTGTTGGTAATTTACAACATGCCCCCTTGGTTGTGCATAAAGCGCAAATACATGATGTTATCTATGATGATTTCGGGTCCAAAGCAACAGGGAAATGACTTAGATGTTTATCTAGGTCCCTTGATTGAAGACTTGAAAACGCTGTGGGTGGAAGGTGTTGATGTAGTTGATGGGTATTCTAATGAGACTTTCAAGCTTCGTGCCATGTTATGTTGCACCATCAACGACTTTCCAGCATACGGTAACTTGTCCGGGTACAGTGTTAAGGGGCATAAAGCATGCCCTATATGTGAAGAAGGCACATGCTACACTCAGTTGCATCATGGAAAGAAGACGATTTACCTTGGGCATCGGAGATTTCTTAGACGTGATCACCCATATCGTAAGATGAAAAAAGCTTTTAATGGATGCCAAGAGACAGAAGAAGCGTCGGCGGCCTTAATTGGAGAGCAGGTTTATCAGAGGGTATAGGACATCGATGTTATATTCAGCAAGTCCAAAAAGAAAGGTAAAGCTGCTGAGAAAAACATATGGAAGAAGAGGCCGATATTCTTTGATCTTCCATACTGGCGCAAGCTTGATGTCAGACACTGCATTGATGTGATGCATGTGGAGAAAAATGTGTGTGATAGTGTGATCGGGATGCTTCTCAACATTCAGGGCAAAACAAAGGATGGTGTGAATGCTCGTCTTGACATACTTTGTCAAAAAAAGAGAGACAAAGTTTCTGCGGGTGTCTTCAGGGCATCAAAGTTCCACATGGTTACTCTTCAAATATGAAGAGGCTTGTCTCTAGTGATCTTAAATTGGTTGGCTTGAAGTCTCATGATTGTCACATCTTGATGCAACAACTTCTGCCCGTTGCTATTCGTGGTATTGCTACAAAAAATGTGAGACATGCCATTACTCGGTGGTGCTCATTCTTCAATTATATATGTAGCAAAGTCGTTGACCCCCGTATGTTGGATGACTTGGAAGTTGAGGCTGCTACAATCTTGTGCCAATTGGAGATGTATTTTCCTCCTTCCTTTTTCGACATAATGGTTCACTTAATTGTTCATTTGGTGAGGGAGATTAGATTATGTGGGCCGGTTTTTCTGAGATGGATGTACCCAGTTGAGCGCTACATGAAGATCTTGAAAGGGTATGTGAAGAATCCTCATCGTCCGGAAGCATCTATTGTTCAAAGGTATGTTGCAGAAGAAGCTATTGAGTTTTGTTCGGACTACCTTCATAACACGGATCCTATAGGGGTTCCTAAGCCTCGGCATGATGAGATCAGATGTCAAGGTAAGGGTACACATGGCTTAAGAATTAATAGGAAGGATCGGGAGGAAGTGCTTCAAGCACATTTGTATGTATTGAACAACATCAAATGTGTTCAGCCTTTCTTATTTGAACATAAAAGAAAAGTCAATCAAGAAAACCCTCGAATGAGCGAAAGGTGGTTGTTAAACAAGCATAACAAGACTTTCTTATCATGGTTCAAGGAAGAAATGCTTAAGGATGGTAGTACTGCTTCTGATGACGTAAAATGGCTAGCACGTGGGCCTAACTTCAACGTCATATGTTGGAGCGGATACGACATAAATAACTTTTCCTTTTATACAAAGTAACAAGATAACAAGAGTACCATGCAAAATAGTGGGGTTATGATCGTGGCCGAAGCAATGCACTTCTCTAGTGCAAAGGACACAAAACCCGTTACAGCACCGAGACCTTACTTTGGATATAATGAAGATATTTGGGTGCTCGATTACACTAAGCTTACGGTGCCGGTATTTAAATGTAAGTGGGTTGATAGTAATGATGGTGTACAAATCGACGAATTGGGGTTCACATTGGTAGACCTCAACAAGTTAGGTCATATAAATGAGCCTTTCATAATGGCTTCCCAAGCAAAACAAGTGTTTTACATCACTGATCCTTCTAACAAAAGGTTGTTCGTGGTTCTCCAAGGAAAAAGCATGTATAATGGTAGTGATGAAAATGAAGATTCAAATCTTGATATTCCTGAGACTCCTTCTTTTTCAACAAACATGCCTACTATAATCGAGGAGACACAGGTGGACGATGTACATGCCACTCGTGATGATCATCACGAAGGGATATTGATATAGGTAGTTTAAACTTAGTATACATTTATTTTTATTTATATTTCTGTATTTATTTTGAGTTATAACCTATATTAATAAATATATATTGTTTCTGAACAGGCATACATATGGATCATTGTTCCATTTTTCCTTTGCAATTCTGTAATGTGTGTGATATTCTGTGTTACTGGGATATTTACTGAATGCAGGGATGGCTGAGGGGAGTGATATTTTAAAACTGAATTTAAAAAAAAATACTATTAACATCAGTTTTATCATACAACTGACGTTAATAGTATTTTATAAAATATACAGTACACTATTAACGCTAGTTGTCTATTACAACTGACGTTAAAATTAAGACCTTTAACGTCGGTTCTTGATAACAATTGACGTTAGTTTTAAAAAAATTAACGTCAGTTTTGTTAAAGAACTGAGTTAATTTTGACAAAATTCACGTCAGTTGTGTTAAAGAACTGACGTTAATAGTGTTATATTTAACGTCAGTTGAGAACTGACGTTAAAAGTTTAACTTTTAACGTCAACTGTATTTATGTCAGTCAGTATTTTGACGTAAAAAATCAATTTTAACTGACGTAAAAAGCACTTATTGCACTAGTGTTTGTATCATAAGTTGGAGGAGGGATTATTGAAACGAAAGAATCTTATAATTGGCACACACAAAAAAAAAAATACAGACTTGGAATGAGAGAACCGGATGATTTGGTCAGGGAGGCGTCATTGGCAGGTTGGATCTCAAAGAGAACAATACTGCTTGTTATTATAATAATGCTTGTATTATTGATTGATTAAGAACATACAAGATATGTTTATATAAAAATACCTAGAGGTTAAAAGAAAAACAAATATACTAACTAACTAATTTTCTTGTTTCAAAAAAAAAAACTAACTAATTTTCTAACCAATTATTATATCACTAATACTTGTGTTCCTGCTTACACCACCAACCAACAAACCCGATTTGAGAATTTAATTAAAATCGCAGATTTTGTGTGGCAAACCTAGGACACTGCAAAGTAAGCCCATTGAAGGTTGTTCTAGCCTGCAAGACAGGTGGGCCAAGCCACAAGAATCTGTATTGAGCCCAAGATGATACATGTCACATATATGCTGTGTCACTCCTATATATTTTATTGATTACATGAAATCTTTTTCTTTTGATTTTTTTAGTTAAATACACTCTAAAATACAATGGATGAAATGTTTTTTTTTTTACTAAAAAAGATATTCATTCTTTCAAATTGATAAAATACATTGAAAACAACACAAATTCAACATCGCTAAAAATCGAAAAGGATGAATCACTCATAGCACCCAGGTTAATAGCATAACACGGCAAAAAGCCAACAAATGTGACAAAATCAAGATGACCGGAATACCCATGCCTCCGGATCTGTAATGTTGACGCCCAAGTATTGATTGAACCTATAATGGATCGAAACTGATCTGTCAATCTGAACCAAACGAACACCGCAACAAAACGAGAAACCAAACGACGCCGCAACAAGACGCCGAACTAAACACTGCAGCACGCAGACGACGAAAACACGAAAAAATAGGAAAGAAAAACCAGATCTATGTGGAAAAACCACTTATATATTTATATAAAAGGAGAGAAAAAATGACGTAGAGGGATGATTTCAGGCCAAAAAGGCTCAAAACCACCCCTTTCCGGTGGATGAGGAAGAAGGAAAAAGAGAAGTATTGGGGAGGTTGAGAGAGAGATGGCTAGGTTTTTATCCTTTATATGAATTTTTCTTCACCACCAAGTACCTGTATATAATGTTAAAAACAAACATTTCGTTTTTTTAAAATGCTTTTTAAGATATTTTTTTTTGGTTACTATTGGTTGGGAGACCCCGTATAGCTATCGTAAGCTGATTTGAGTCAGAGGGTCCGTTTGATTTGGATTTTGATAGAACTAATTTTGAAAGAATTAATTTGAAAAAATGGAGTTTTATTTTTGATCCGAGGACATCGAAATTGTGGTGAAGCAAATCAATTAAGTTTTCCTCATAGAGATGATAGCCTGCATGGAAGTCAATACCAACTGGCGGAATGTGGTGAAGATTCAAATTTCTTTATAAAATATTCTGCACAGGAACATAACCCTCATTCCTCCAATATCACTATCTATCCAGTACATTCTCTGTCCCTTTTTTTAAAAAATATAGAGAAAACCAATAATTGTGCAAACAATATATATTATTCACAACCTTTTTCTATGTTTACATATTTAATAAGCATGCTCACACACACACACACACACACACACACACACACACACACACACACACACACACACACACACACACACACACACACACACACATATATGTATATGTATGATAAGGTGATGCATTGTGGGGTTGGAGGTCATAACTTATCATGGTGCTTTTGGATGTTATAATGTTTTTTTATATGCCTATTAATTATTTTATTTATAAGATGACTCTATGTCACCATAATTTATTGATAAAATAAATAAAAACAAAAGATATATCTAACATTATGTTTTCTATTCCTCATATTATATATATGAGATTTAGACATAACAACCGTGAAATCAGAATTAACTTCAACAACATTATCATGCTGAGAGATAGAGTTATTCTCAAGGTCATCCACTACAAAAAAACAACTGTTTAGCGACCGACATATTCGGTCGCTAAACTTTCTAATTCGGTCGCTATTTAAGTTAGCGACCGATTCATGGTGGTGGCTGATAACCTGGTCGCTAAGCTTTTAGAGACCGCAATAATAATTCGGTTGCTAAATGGTGACCGTAATTTCGGTTGGTAAATAAAAAAAAACGGTCGCTACACGATTGGTCGCATTGTTTGGGTAACCATTTTTAGCGACCGATAGTTCGGTCGCCAATGTTGGTTACTGTTAACCTACATTAGCGACGAATTTTCAGTCGCTAGACAACAATCTGTTAATGGTAACTAAAGTTTAGCGACCGAATTATTGGTTTCTAATTCGGTCGCTAAACTGGTTTTTATTAATTTTTTTTAAAATTTAATTTTTAAAATAATAAATTTTTTCTGTTTTTCTTTAAAGTTTAGCAAAAATACTAATAAAACACACCAAATTACTAATGAAATATACAATCATAAGAAATAATGAATATATATAAAAAAAATAATCCAAAGTATCATACAAGAATCGTTTAAAGTAAAAAATATGAAGAAAAAAAAAATCAGTCATGATGAGGGGGAGATGGAGGAATCCAATCATCCTCAGCGTCCGTACCACCGACGTCTGCTATCTGATCGTCCTCTGCAAAGAGCAACATCGATGGCTGGGCGGTGGAACCGAGGAGGAGCGACAGCAGCGGCACAACCGCCGAGCATCACCCGAGCAATCGAGTCTGGATCCTCATCCGCTTCAACACCAGCCGCATGTCCGCGCCTCGCTCGATGGTAACTCGTGCATCATGCTTGGTGTGCCTGAGTCAACTGTGCAATCTGGTTCGCCATCTGCTGCTCTCTCAAGCTCTTCTCCCGAAGCTCCGCGTTCAGCTGCGTGATGGTGTCCTGCATTTGGTTGAACTGCTCCTGAGGGACGGTATCGACGTAGGAAGGAGAAGGCGTGCCGGATGATGAAGGGACAAACTCGCCTCCCAGGTGTCCGAGGCCATACACGTGCCCCTTCTTGTTCCTGCCCCCGATGACCTCCAAATAAATGGCATTATCATCGACGGAGATAGGATAGCTGGGTCCATCACCAGTCAAGGCCTCATCTTGTGACTGTGAGGCACGTGATATGGCATCGTCCTTCTTCTTGTTGAAGCCCACCTACAAAGTATAGTTGAAGAGATTTAGTTAAAATTATAATCAATATTAACAAATCATTTATAATAAATTACAAGTAAACACTAAATTGTTTTTTCGCTTACAACATAGTTACGGGCCTTGTCGTTGACCCATGTCCCCGACTTCCACTTCTTCGTCCTCTCCACCAACTCCATAGCAGTGGGGGCCCGTTGTTTCTGTGCTTTCTGTACAGAAAAATATAATCTTAAATTCATAAGAATAATTAAAAATGAAAACTAATTAATTAAATAGTATAACACGTCAAAAGTTTAATGTATTACCAGCTCGTCGTAGTGGGCGGCGGCTGATTTAGACCCGTCGGTCCAAGCACATGCGCCACCATCAGAAGATCGATTACGCCGAGCTGTGGCCTGGATCTCCTGGAACTTCTCAGTAGCCCAGTACTGGTCCAGCTGCCTCCTGATCTCAGGATCCACCCACTTCCCCTTATTCTTACCCTTCCTCAGCTTGTTCATCAGATTCTTCATGGCTAGTGAGCCTTTATGCTCAAATATGTCCCTGACGAGATCCTCTAAAGCTACGTCCCACCTATACTCTTTCTGCAAGGTACAGTTGTTAGGAAATTCGTGTGTGTATATATATATATATATAATGTAAATTTAATTTAAATAACTTAATAAATTGTCACCTTAAACTCTAGAAACAACTGATCCCTATGGCCCCCTGGGATGGCCTTCCATGTAGGCCATGGACCATCAAACTTGCGTTGCAGGATCTTCGATATCGAATCAGAAGGGCCCTTCGCGGGCAGAAAGCTGTAGTAAAATTAGAGCATTAATAAATGTTATTAATAAATTAAAAAAACAAGTAAATAGAAATTAACGATACTTTATATATATTAAAAAATTAAATTAGCTTACTCATTATCCCCCATGGGGATAAGAAGAATCCTCCTGTTGGATGGACCACGACTCTCATGTCCCGATGATGATGATGGTCCTGTCATAGGTGTGGATGATGAGGGTGCAGCCCGTGTCCCGACCACATGAGGCTGGGTAGGGGGTGCAACTCCATCACCCTGAGGTGTCCCGTCCACAGAGGTGCTGGTAGGGTGGACTCGATCTGAAGGTTGTGGGTCGGCCGACGAAGGGACTCTCGCAGCACGACCTCTTCCACGACCTCCACGACGACCCCTACCTCTAGAGGAATCTGCCATCTGTGTAAAAAATGAAAAGATGATTACACAACAATGTAAATAATACAAAAATAAATTACCTAAGTAGAATGACATTTACACAATGAATTATGACATAAATAAATTACCTAAGTAGAATCTCCGTCACTAAATTCACCCTCACTCTCATCAGTCTCACTTGATCGGAATGTGCCTTCGCTAGATGCGTCCAACTCGGATTGATCCATTAACTCTCTTTCAACTTCTTCCCCATTTTCGAAAATGTCCGCAAGAGAATTAACAATATTGTCCGGCGTAATTTGCAATGATACGTGGGGTCTTGAAAACTCATCATCTTGGTACAGAGCATCTTTTTCAGACTGGTTGATTACATTATCAGTAATTATACTGCGAGCCTTTATCTTAATAACATCCAACCAGCCTTGATGTCCTTTAGGATATGGCGAGTAATAAACCTGATCTGCCTGTTGTGAAAAAATGAATGGGTTGTATGCCTTATTATACATTCGAGACAGCCTAACTTGAACAATACCATATTTTTTATCAATTTTTGTCCCTACGTCAAGAGTAGGATCAAACCAATCACACTTGAAGATAACTAACTTCATCACGGGGAATAGTACAATCTTGTAAGTCTTGGCACGAGCGGAAAGTACCACATCTTTTTTAGCGACATCTTCTTCTCAATGCCCATCCTAGTGGTTGTCTTATACCGATCTGCACCACAAAATCGACAACATGTTATGCCTTCCACTGAATCATCCTTATATTACAACATACATCCATTCGGGCAACAATCAATTTTCAAACACCTCAGACCCAAATTTTCCACAGACTTCTTAGCATGATAAAAACTAGTAGGCACCCGATTGTCCTCTGGCAACGCCTTGGACACCGACCTGGTGAGGCGATTAAAATAACCTTCTTGCATATTGTAGTCATATTTGATACTCAACCATTCCATGCACATCGACAACTACGTGTACTCCCGACATCCTTCTCACAATGGAGATCGTGCAGCACTCAGCATATCATAGAATCTTTGAGCTTCGGGATTCGGATTCTCCTCTATGTATTGGGAACCCATTCCACCATCTTCTCCCCCATCTTCTTCTAGTACAACTGATAAGCCTTTAGCTTATCTAGTTTTATAACTAGATGGACTGTGGTTTTGTTCAAATTATTCGAGTTCAATCTCGTTTTCGCCCAAATTTGGCCTTGTTTTGTTCCTAAGTAGACTTTGACTCGTTCTAGGCATTTTTAGTAGTTTTTAGTCTAATTTTGAATAGAATTACGCTTTTTGTTTCTTTTTATTGTTTCAGGTTAGAAGTGAAGCTCCGAGAGTCAAGGAAGCACTTGGAGAAATTTCCATTCTGGAGATACTCGCCCCGCGAGTAGATGCTCGCCTCGTGAGCCCGAAGATCAGCAAAACAGCAACAGTCATCAATTCTGGATCGCCATTCGAAAGGCTTCTCGCCTCGCAAGATCCTGAAGACCCTGGAAGACAGAGACCATCACGGCCTAGCCGTGATGAAGGTCACGGCTGTGACAGATTAAGGTTTGAAGACTCGCCCCGCGAACACACTCTAGCCTCGCGATAATCCAAAATTGAAAGCGCGCCAAAACTAATGTTCGCCTCGCGAAAGGTTGTTCGCCCCGCGAGAGGTCGAGAGTCAGAATCCCTATTTATAGGCTGTTTCAGATCAGAATTGGGAGCTCTGGATAGATCCGAATCCTAGTTTTTCCACTTGTTTTAGAGTAGCATTTAGGCTAGTTCTTGTTACTCCGGAGCTGCGTCTCCCTTTTCTTTTTCTTATTTCACTATGGAGGTTATGTCCGATTGTTTGTCGATGAGCATGAGGAACTAATCCCCTCGTCTAGGGAATCAATGAAGCCACCCATGGCAGTATAGTGTTCATGTGATGTATGTTTTTCTCCCCTTTCCTCAATTAATGTTTTCCAATTCTGATTTGATTGTGTTGATCATATGCATGCGTGATTAACTAGTTAAACGTGTTGAGGCTGGTCGGCGATTCGCGTTTTAGAACTTCAATTGGGATCACTAATTGAATATGGCACGACAGTGAGTAGGAGAATAGTGCAACCATATAGGGAATAAGATTTAATAGAATTCGATGATTAGTATTATGATACCTAGTAAGTAATTGATCCAATCATCGAATACGTCCTAATGAGCACGACAGTGGATTTAGGAGAATTTGGGGGTCCTGGTTGACATTGTAATTGAACTTAGGGAGGAATTCGTCATCACTTGGGTATGCATGATTGGGTAGGTGGATTTGTGACCTTGGACATTTTAATTCCAGATTTCAATACCATATTCTTAATTGATTTGTTAACTAGATTGCGATCCTATTTTATCTTCAATCTCAACCACTTTCCTCTCTTGACCAAACGCATCGGATTTCCCGCGAATTGGTAGAATTGGTAGCCCAATCCTTGTGTTCGACCTCGGTAAATTCTTACCGTGTTATTTTATTACTTGCGACGACCCGGTACACTTGCCGGTGACTCAACAAGTTTTTGGCGCCGTTACCGGGGATTGGCACAACCAATTTTCCTAATTTTTAGGAAATTCGGTTGTTTGGTTAAGCTGACTTTCATTTTTATTTTCTTTTATTTAATTGCTATTATTTCTCGCTACTTCTTTGATTCCACTTGGTCTTGCCGTGTTTTTGTATGCGAGGTACCCTTTCACAAGAGGACTGCTATTTGATTCAGAGATCACCAGGACCGAGACGGGATTAAGGAAAGAAGCCAGGGAACGGAAGAGGCTTGAAGGAATTAAAATAGAGGGCATGGCTGAAGAAAACCCTCCTCCTCCTCCTCCTCGTTATAAGCCTCTCTTCGAGTACGATCTACCCAGCTTGGGTGATTGTGATTCTTCTATTGTGAGGGGCAACCTGAATACAGACTCCTTCAGAGTGGAAGGATGTGTCACATTCCAGATCCGTGAGAATCAGTTTGATGGGAGCGGCAAACAGGACCCTCATAGACACATCACTCATTTCCTTGAAGCTTGTGACTTGCAGAAGACAAGAGGAGTCTCACAAGATGAGTTTTTCTTGCGGCTTTTCCCTCTCTCTCTTAGGGATGTCGCTCACGATTGGGTTGACAACTTGGATAGGAATAGTATCAGAACTTGGGAGCAAATGGCACAAAAGTTCCTCACCAAATATTTTCCTCCTCAGAAAGCGGCACAAGCAAGAATTGCCGTCATATCCTTCAGGCAGACAGAAGATGAAACCTATAATGAGGACTGGGAGAGGTACAACGGGCTCTTGAGAAGATGCCCTTCGGCTTTCTTTGACCCGGTCTCCAAAGTTCAGCATTTCTTCAATGGGTTAAGGGGACGATACCAGATGAATTGTGATGCCGCAACTGGCGGTTCTTTTTCCTATTTATCAACTGAGGATGGATGGGCATTATTGGAAAAGATGTCATATAATGATTACAACCGCGGTAGGGAAACCTCAAGTGGAATCAGTTCAGCGACAATGGAAGCCATTCTCGAGCAAAACAGATTGTTGAAGATGCAGAATGAGGCTTTGTCTGGAAACAAAAGGGTTAATGTGATACATGAGGGGATGCCTCCGGGTTGTGACAATTGTAATGGAGATCATGACACTCATAGTTGTCCACTCAACTTCTCTCGAGAACATGTGGACTCATGCCACAACTTCTATGACACCGTGCCCCGAGAACAACTATCGGAGGAAGCAGCAGAATGACTACGATTAGAATCGAATAGGGGGTATATGAGGAGAGACCATCCGGGTTTCGCTTGGAGTAATGCTAGTGGTGGTCTAGCCAGGGCAACAACAACCTCAACGAGTGGTCTCGAGGCCAAACATTGGGATCAGCAGCGCAATACTCAGTGAGCTCGGCCCAGGGACTAATCAATTGCAACTAACAAATAGTGGAAGACAACCGTGGGAGCTGGCTTTTGAGAAGATGAGTGCAATAGTGGAGAAATTGTCAATCGACACAAACACTGCCATTGACAAGTCCAATTCAGAATCTTGAGACGCAGATAGCTCAGCTCGCGAAGCAACTAAATGAGCGTTTCCCAGGTGATACCGAGAACAACCCTAAGAACCATTGCAATGCCATAACAACTAGAAGCGGTAGGGTGTTGGGATCTAACAGGAGTGAAACCAGTTTACAGGAAGACAAGGCCCCGGAACAACCACATGTTGAGGAAGAGCAACCTGAGAAAGAAGAGTTGGCAAGTGACAAGGCACAAGAGCAAGGAGAAGGCTGAAGCTTGTGGATGAAGAGTTCCGAAAGAAGAAGTGGGTTGAACCCCAAGACCTCCCGTCCTACATGAAGGTATCGTATCCTGAAAGATTGAAGAAGCCTCAACAGGATAAGCAGTTCAACAAATTCCTTGATGTCTTCCGCAAACTTCAGATTAACATTCCATTTGCGGAAGCCTTGGAACAGATGCCATCATATGCCCGGTTTATGAAGGAGCTTCTCACCAAGAAGCGGAGAATAGTGGATGAGGAAATGATTTCTTTGACCGAGGAGTGTAGTGCCATTCTTCAGAGAAAACTACCTCCAAAGTTGAAGGATCCCGGTTCTTTTTCGATACCATGCACCATTGGGGGGATGACTTTAGGGAAGGCATTATGTGATCTAGGGGCAAGCATCAACTTGATGCCCCTCTCTATGATGAAGAGGTTGGGGATCAAAGAAGTCAAGGACACACGGATGTCACTCCAACTCGCCGATCGTTCTATAAAATATCCTTATGGAGTGGTCGAAGACTTGTTAGTAAAGGTGGACAAGCTCATATTTCCGGTGGACTTTATAGTGCTTGATATGGATGAAGATGCCGAAATCCCCCTCATATTGGGTAGACCTTTCTTGGCCACTAGGGGTGCCTTGATAGATGTACGACAAGGGAAGCTCACTCTAAGGGTGCAAGATGATGAGGTAGTCTTCAATGTCTTTGAAACAATGAAGCACCCTGTTGAGAGGTCGGATGTGTATCGAGTGGATGTGGTGGAATCAATTGTCAAGGCAAAGGCAACTAGAGAAGCCCATGGTTCTCCACTAGCACAAGTGTTGGTAAAATCCCATAATTATGATAGAGAGGAAAAAGACCCTTTGGGGGATGAAGTCTATCTTGAGTGGTTAAGAGACATGGAAGCCTTACCGAGTTCCCCAAGGGATGAATGTGCAAGGGAAGAGCGCAACAACAAGGGCATGGAAAAAGAGGATAAAGCATCAAAGTTGAAAGGTGGCACAACCGTGGTGGTCAATGAAAACAATGAGTTGATCCCAAAAGGGACCATCACGGAGTGGAGAGTATGTGCCGATTATAGAGGGCTTTTGGATTTAAATGAGTTGTCCGGGATCCGCAAGCAAGCAAACCACAAAAAGAGGACTAAGGAAAGGCAGGACAAACACGTCTTGCCTAGGGAGCTTGAGCCCGGGCAAGCGGTACTTCTTGACAATTCAAGGTTGAAACTCTTTCCGGGAAAGCTAAGATCGAGGTGGTCGGGACCATTCAAAGTCCTCCAAGTTTGTCCTCACGGAACAGTAGAGTTAGAAGGGGCCTCTGGTAACTTCAAGGTGAATGGGCAAATGATAAGGCATGACCATGGGGAATCAGTCCCAAATTACAAGCAGTTTCTTCCTCCGGATTAACCCTTAGGGGTGACTTGAGTCAGGCTCGGGACGTTAAACAAGCGCTACTTGGGAGGCAACCCAAGCTAGGTATCCTTTATTTTTAGTTTCTGTCATTTTCATTTTTATATATATGTTCAAAAAATAAAAATAAAAAATAAAAATAAAAATAAAAATGAGAGACTCGCCCCGCGAATCCATACTGGCCGCACGAGACAGAAGCCCTGAATCTCAGAGGCTTGCTCACTTTTCTGTCTCGCGTCGCGAGTTATACTTTCGCCTCGCGATTATGGGCATCATCATCTGTTGGAATTCCAGATTCGCCTCGCTAGACAATACTCGCCTCGCTATTCTGGAAAGTGTGAATAACAATTTTCCAGATTCGCCTCGCGAGTGGTCTCTCGCTTCGCGAATATGCACTTAAGGTTTTAATTTGCAGGAGTTCTTCCAGGATGCTATGCAACAGAAGGGAGCCCGTGAGACCAATTGGATGAGGAGGCAACAATGGAAACTTGATCAGGGAGCACCCTCTCCTCTCCTCACTTTTGTTTTTGCTTTTTGTTTTTGTTTTGTTTGTCACTCTTGAATAATTTGAGAAGATCAAGAGTATGTATATGAATATGTGTCGGCAAGCTTGTTGGATTTTAATTAAATTTAGCATATATTGATTGCATGAAATATTTTGACCATTGATGACTTCCCCCTAGGTTCTGAAATTAGTAAAGTTGATCCCCATGTGAAAAATTGAAAACTGAACTTTGAGAATTTTATTGTGAGTACTTGATTTATGATAAGTTTGGGGTAAGGGGGTGCACACACTAGAAATTGTATCTCGGTCAAACAATTTGCAAAATGTCCAGGTGAGGATTTGAGCCTCCAACTTTGTTTTTGAATGTGTGAATCGCTATTAAGTTGCACTTTCCCGAATTTGCTTGAATCTCTTTATGGTTTGCACGTTTATGTGTTGCATCAAATGATTGAGGCAAATTTTCTTTGAATTAGCTACTTGGCCTAAAAAGAACCATCCCGAATTGAGCCTAATTAGCCTATTGTTTCTTGATGACCCTATACTATAAGCCAAAAATATGAAAAACCATGTTAACCCAATCTTAGGATTAGGAGAGCATGGACACTTAGCAAGAGAAGGGTTGTGAGAAACTAAGTTTGGGGTGGCTACAAGGTGATATGTCATTTTGGGTTGAGAAAAAGAAAAATAAAGGTTGAAACCCAAGGCAATAATAAAAAAAAATAAGAAAAAAAAAGAAAAAAAAGAGAAAAAAAAAAGAAAAAAAATATTGCCAAAAGAAAAGGGGCAAAACAAAAAGATTAGCAAGGAAAAGGTTGTAGTCACCCGAGGCAAAAAGAAAAATGGAAAAAGGAATTTAAGTGGAAGATGTGTCAAATGCTCATGCTCTCTTAGTTCCTAGGGACTTAAGCCTAGTATCCTTGAATATCCTACCCTCAGCCAGGCCCCCATTACAACCTTTATAAGACCTTCTGATGTTGCATACATGTTTTCGTGGGAACTATTTTTGAGATGACAATCAAATTCATGGGAAGTGCTCTTGATATGTGAAATTGAGTGAAAAGTTGATAGCCTAGACGAATTTGAGCGAATGAGTGAAATTTTACATACCCTTGTGAGGAAGGCAATTGTTTGAAATTGGTGATCTTCCTTTTGTATGTGACTCTGATCTTCAACTTAGATTAATGATTGCATGAATGATGAAGTTCTCAATTGTTTAAAGTAAATGAATGTGGGGATTACATTGATGTAAGGGGGGAATCATTGGAGAAAAACTGTTTTGTTAAGATTGCATGAAATTTGTGCGAAATCGATTGAATCCCTTAAGTTTGCCAAGTCTTGAGTCCTTTTTGAGTTTTAGCTTGCTTGGGGACAAGCAAGGTTTAAGTTTGGGGTGTTTTGATAAGCCTTTGGCTTATCTAGTTTTATAACTAGCTGGATTGTGGTTTTTGTGCAAATTATTCGAGTTCAATCTCGTTTTCGCCCAAATTTGGCCTTGTTTTGTTCCTAAGTAGACTTTGACTCGTTCTAGGCATTTTTAGTAGTTTTTAGTCTAATTTTGAATAGAATTACGCTTTTTGTTTCTTTTTATTGTTTCAGGTTAGAAGTGAAGCTCCGAGAGTCAAGGAAGCACTTCGAGTCAAGGAAACAGTGGAAATTTCCATTCTGGAGATACTCGCCCCGCGAGAAGATGCTCGCCTCATGAGCCTGAAGATAAGCAAAACAGCAACAATCATCAATTCTGGATCGCCACGCGAAAGGCTTCTCGCCTCGCAAGATCCTGAAGACCCTGGAAGACAGAGACCATCACGGCCTAGCCGTGATGAAGGTCACGGCTGTGACAGATTAAGGTTTGAAGACTCGCCCCGCGAACACACTCTCGCCTCGCGATAATCCAAAATTGAAAGCACGCCAAAACTAATGTTCGCCTCGCGAAAGATTGTTCACCTCGCGAGAGACCGAGAACCAGAATCCCTATTTATAGGCTATTTCAGATCAGAAATGGGAGCTCTGGATAGATCCGAATCCTAGTTTTTCCACTTGTTTTAGAGTAGCGTTTAGGCTAGTTCTTGTTACTCCGGAGCTGCGTCTCCCTTTTCTTTTTCTTATTTCACTATGGAGGTTATGTCCGATTGTTTGTCGATGAGCATGAGGAACTAATCCCCTCGTCTAGGGAATCAATGAAGCCACCCATGGCGGTATAGTGTTCATGTGATGTATGTTTTTCTCCCCTTTTCTCAATTAATGTTTTCCAATTCTGATTTGATTGTGTTGATCATATGCATGCGTGATTAACTAGTTAAACGTGTTGAGGCTGATCGGCGACTCGCGTTTTAGAACTTGAATTGGGATCACTAATTGAATATGGCACGACAGTGAGTAGGAGATTAGTGCAACCATATAGGGAACAAGATTTAATAGAATTCGATGATTAGGATTATGATTATGATACCTAGTAAGTAATTGATCCAATCATCGAATACGTCCTAATGAGCACGACAGTGGATTTAGGAGAATTTGGGGGTCCTGGTTGACATTGTAATTGAACTTAGGGAGGAATTCATCATCACTTGGGTATGCATGATTGGGTAGGTGGATTTGTGACCTTGGACATTTTAATTCCAGATTTCAATACCATATTCTTAATTGATTTGTTAACTAGATTGCGATCCTATTTTATCTTCAATCTCAACCACTTTCCTCTCTTGACCAAACGCATCGGATTTCCCGCGAATTGTTAGAATTGGTAGCCCAATCCTTGTGTTCGACCTCGGTAAATTCTTACCGTGTTATTTTATTACTTGCGACGACCCGGTACACTTGCCGATGACTCAACAACAACACCAACCGATGGTCCAGCATGATCCATTATCATCTGCTCGTATGGATTCAATTCTTCTCTCCGGTCACCACTTCTATAGTACGAACCTTCAAACACAATCGGGTTTAAATCAGGCAACGTCTCACCATGGTTACTCCAAAAATAGTAATCAGGCATGAAGCCCTTCTCATAAAGATTGGCTACAACTCCATCCACGCTTTTGAAAGATTGACACTTGCATCTTTTACAAGGACACCTCAAATGATCACCGCCCAGCCGTATAAATCTCTCCTGGCTAACAACAAACTCTATAAACTCACCCACTCCAACTCTATACTCTTCCCTAAGACGTTTATTCCGATCCAACCTACGATACATCCATTTCCGATTCTCCGGAATATCCATTGCTGGCAATTAAATAGCCTGACCAATCCTACAATAACACTTATATATTACGGTGCATTCCAATAACTCCATCAATCTCGTTCTTATGACAAGGTATGAACCTATCCCATTCGAGAAAAAACCTTTACCACACTTGGCTAATAATAGTTATTCCCTTATTCAAATACCTTATGCTTAACAAAATTTCGACAACATTTCCCATCGGTCTCCAAGTACATGACTCGAGCACAGTGAGAATCACCGCGATCAAGTATGCACCAAGAGAACAAAATGAAATGCATCAGACCGAGATTTCAACAAGTATATAAGGTATTTGAACATTGAAATGACTATTGTACGAGTGTGAAAAAGGTTTTTTCCCAAACTGTCCCACTTGGACAATTCAAGATTCAATACAATGAGCATGCGTGCCCTGAGAAGGTACGCATGCTCATTAACATTGAATCTCAAACACGAAACTAAGGGTTTCGTAAATTAATAATTAACTCTAGCAGAAAATAAAACCATTAACCTATAAATATAGTTGAGATTATATATTGCAATGTAAATCAATACAAACTTAGATAAAATATTGTAGCAAACATCCTATTGAGCTCTGCTCTCCACTAATAAGTAACACATAATTGTCAAACACATGCATAACTTCTAAATTATCATTACACAGCCAACATCCAGCCTTTCGGACTGGATCACATCCTATTGAGCTCTGCTCTCCACTAACAAACAACACATATTGGCAAATACATGCATAAACATTAAATTATCAGCACACAAATCCTATCGAGAAACATCATATAAATCCACTGATCCTATTAAAAGTTTACAGCACAAACTCATTGCACAGAGTAAGTAAAATGAGCTTCTCTTGTGCTCACTTGTAAGTTGTAGCTTGTATGCTAGATGGGTAAATAATAACAGAATGTAACAAATACTGTATGACAGATAAGCCAAACAATACACACACATATACATACAAAGTAAAACAAGAAATTGATCAAACCAGAGCATTCATATAAATAAATAAATAAAAGATCATGGCTCATGGCTGTTAGGCCTTCATGTGATAGCATAAAAAAATTAACACATATATTACGGTGCATTCCAATAACTCCATCAATCTCGTTCTTATGACAAGGTATGAACCTATCCCATTCGAGAAGAAACCTTTACCACACTCGGCTAATAATAGTTATTCTCTTATTCAAATACCTTATGCTTAACAAAATTTCGATAGCATTTCCCATCGGTCTCCAAGTACACGACTCGAGCACGGTGAGCATCACCGCAATCAAGTATGCACCAGGAGAACAAAAGGAAATGCATCAGACCGAGATTTCAACAAGTATATATATAAGGCATTTGAACATGGAAATGACTATTGTACGAGTGTGAAAAAGTTTTTTCCCAAATTGTCCCACTTGGACAATTCAAGATTCAATACAATGAGCACGCATACCTTGATAAGTTATGCATGCTCATTAATATTGAATCTCAAATAGGAAACTAAGGCTTTCGTAAATTAATTATTAACTCTAACAGAAAATAAAACCATTAACCTATAAATATTGCAACATTGTTGAGCTTATATAAATTGCAGCGTAAATCAATACAAACTTAGATAAAATATTGTAGTAAACATCCTATTGAGCTCCGCTCTCCACTAACAAGTAGCAGTTAATTGTCCAACACATGCATAATTTCTAAATTATCGACACAACCAACAGCATCCCGCCTTTCAGACAGGATCACATCCTATTGAGCTCCGCTCTCCACTAACAAACAAAACATATTGACAAACACATGCATAAACATTAAATTATCAGCATACAATCAGACAAGATCACATCCTATTGAGCTCATCTCTCCACTACCAAACAACACGATAATTCACATAACACATCATAAGCACCACACATATCAGTACCTATTAGACAAAGCAAAACCTTAAAAGAGAGTATTGAGAGAACTTACATATTCGACAAAGCAAAACCAAGTAAGGATAAGGGAGGAGCCACGAACAACAAAGATCAGACAAGGACCTATAATGCATAAATAAAAATAATCGTGTCAGAGCTGAAATGACAACATTTGATAATTTTACTTAAACCTTATACTAATTTGATATATATTTTTAAAAACCAAATTTCATATTGAGATTTTCACTTAAAAGAGTTATAATTTACTTTTGGATCCATGTAGAGTTGGGAAGTTATCATGGTACTGCAACTGCTTATTAAAAAAAACAGTGAAACACAAAAATGGTTTGGTTGATCTCATTAGTTGATGACACAGATGCCCATATCCCTCTCTCTTCTTCTCAAGCCATCTCTCCCTATCTGCCATGCCATCATTCCCACTCACAACCTTATCCCCTTCTCTTTCCTCCCAAGTGGATATATTATTCTATCCATTTATCAAATTTTATAGCTTAGACTTTTCTTTTTCTTTTTTTATTGCATTAAAATAACATATCATATCATCCTTTATCTTATTTATGTATAACGACAAAGCAACACCAACAAAATCTTTCCTATTCAGGAAACTGAAACTCCTCCTCTCTTCCACAACTCATGGAACCCTCTGCCATTGAACGTCTTGATTTTGGAAAGATGGGATATGGTTTGATTCCTATAATCATATAGCCAAAGTCTTCAGAATGACAAGAGATAGGCTTGCTGGCCAACAAGTTCCTAACTTGAAATTGAGGTTGATTAGAAAGAGGAACAATGATTCTAGAGTATATAATTTGCCAACCGTGGATGAAATAGCTGCTTTGGTTGTAGGTGATGTTGATGTCGACAATGGTGATAGAGATATCATAGTTGAAACTCAAAGTGGTCAGTTACAAAGGATCCATGAACTCCATCCTTTGTATCTACCAATACAATATCCACTCCTCTTCCCATACGGGGAAGATGGATTATGTGATTCCACAAAACATAGTGAAATATCTAATCCTGATAGTCACTAACTTGAAGTTGTTTTCCTTTTTTTTTTTTTATGATATTCACTTTCATTTCACAACCCTATAGTATGGAGACTTGTATTATAAAAGACCTAAGACATGGAAAAGAAAATAGAACATTCACGGCAAGGATCATCAGGCTTTGGCAAGTTACTAGACACTATGTTCAATCATCATCTCTTCATATGGTACTCATTGATGAAGAAGTAAGATCCCTTTCTACACTTTTTTGTCATATAAATAATTATATTTTTGTTAACAGTTTATAATTTCCTTCATAGAATTTGTTATAATCTCACATCAACCCTATATTTCTCAGAAAAGCAAGATTCAAGCTAGCATCTATAGTAAAGATACTATACATATCACCCATCTTCACGAATGAAAATGTTATGCAATCTCCAAGTTCAACATTGGAGAGAATAACAGTGCATTCAAAACTACAAAGCATCAATTCCGTATTACCATTCACTGAGGGACAACAATTAAACCTTGTGATGCACTCATTCCATATCATGCATTTGATTTTATCCCTTTTGATACTATCTTATCGGAGACAAAGATCAATTAATATTTAATTGTTATACACTTCTAATTGACTTTTACATGTTTAATAATGTTAATGTTAATACATTCATTTATGCTTTTAACATTCATATATATGCTATTACTACATATGCTATTGGTGTTGTCTCCGAACATGGAAATTTAGAGGATTATCAACATGAAGGTATAACAGGAAAGAGAATTGAGTTCAATCTTCTTGATGAAAGGTCCTCCCAATTACATTATTATACTCTTAACTAAACATTTTATTTCACATAGAATTTATACTCAAACTTCATTTTTTTCTCAAACTTTAGCAATAATTTTGTTCGTGTGACATTGTTTGGGGAACGAGCAATCAAAATGTTCAACTTTCTGACTGAAAATAACCAACTTAAAGTGGTAGTTTTGCAACTTGCCCGAATTACTCATTATAGAGGTATTTATTATAAAAATAATTCCTTCACCATTATTAACATTTATTTCTAATGTCTACTTATTCTAATCTTTTATACTGCTTTAAACATATATCATTTCTTTAATTTATATTTTATTTGTTATAACAAATTCAACTCATCAAAAAATTTATAGGACATAACTCACTCATTACTTCATGGAACACAGTAAAATTCCTTATGAATCCAGCTATACCAGAGGCAGATGCATTGATGAATATGTATGCCTCAAGTTTAATTTTTGTACATATCAGTTTTATTACTTCTATACATTTCTTATTAAAAAAATATTACTTTTACTTTATATATTTGTAGCCATTCCAATCAATGTTTCGGTGCAACACAATCCACAAGTCAGCTTACATTTTGAAGTAGGAACTCATCTAAGAATATCATTTGTGATCCTAATCTTAGAAAAACTCTAATTGAAATCAAAGAATAAAAGCAGGTTACAAATTATACCTGTTTTTTCAGTTTTGTTAAACAAATTTTCTCATCTACATCCATTGATCACTTACTTTGATTTCAATAGCCTAGAAGGGTAACAACACTTGCAGCAATTCACGAGATTATTGAGGACTATAATTGGTTTTATCAAGGATGCAACAAGTGTTCTAAAATGGTGAAGAAAAGGACCGATGGTACTTTGTATGTTTTGTTACAATATTTTAGAGATAAGACAATTAGAACATGAAAATACTTTTAACCTCAATTTATGGCATGTATTTATAAAACAACAATTAGATTTAGCATATAAAAATGCCAAAAACCAAAGAAGAATCCAAATCTACCAACATAGTATGAAAATTGTGATCAAGATTATGTGAGACTGTGAGGTAAGCAGAGAATTATAATTTGATTTTGCCAAAGGGAAGAAGACTTGTCTTTGTGGTGTGGTGGTAACGGTGGCACCGCTCTGGTGGTGCCGGTGGTGGCGCTGCTCTGGACGTGCGGAGGAAGACGGACCTAAGAGAGAGAGAAACGGTTAGAGACGGAGAGGGGGGGAGAGAGAGACAGAGACAGAGATGGAGAGAGAGAGAGAGACGAAGAGGGAGAGAGCTTACCTGACGGCGGTGGCTGGAGGCTGGTGGTCGGAGCTCGCGAGGAAGAGAGAATGAGTGAGAGAGAGAGAAGTTTCGTGAAATGGGGAAGAAAGGGGGGTTCTGGTGGATTTAGGGATTTTAATATTAGCGACCGAAACATTCGGTCTCTATTTCGGTCTCTAAATGAGTTTGTTGAAATTAAAATTCTTACAGTTAGCGACCGAATTAGCGACCGGTGTAAATTTTAACCAGTGGCGACGGATTTAGCGATCGGAAATTCCAACAAATTCTGAATTTTGATTTCTACCATTTAGCGACCGAAAATAGAGACCGAATTTCCTTGCCACCAATATTTTCGATCGCTATTTCAGTCGCCAAATGAATTACATCAATTGTTATCCTAGATCCTAAAATCGGTCGCTATTTTTGGTCTGAATGCTACTAAAATTTTCGGTCGCTATTTTCGGTCGCTAAATGACATTTTTTTTTGTAGTGATCATCATCCCTACTTCCAAAAAACTTGGCAAGTATTCTCATATCATGAGCAACATTAAGATGGATAGGGGCTGAATGAGTTTTAGGAGTCTCAAGATTCTTATCACTAACTATTAAATCACAGTTAACTATAGAATACTCGAGCACCGAAGTATCCTTGGCAACATCGTCAACATTAGTTGAAGTTCAGATCTTGTCTGAAGAGAGATTGACATCATTATATGCCTATTAATTATTTATGCTTGGGACTAGTAGATTCACACAAATATTTTTACAGCTTTACCTTAAGAAAATGACATAACTAAAATTCAAACATATACGGCCTATTTGCTTTGTATTTCCATTTCCTGTTTTTATTTTATAATTTTAAGGATAATTACAACTAAAATATCACAAAGCTTTTACTTTGTTTTTATTATGTTTCTTATTTCCATATGTTTGTACAGGAACGGTGAAAACAAATAAAAGTTGTTTTCACTATTTCCTATACAAATCTTTGGAAACAAGAAATAACATGAAAATATTATCACATTTTTATGGTTATTTTAGTTGTAATATCTTTGAAATAAACAAATTGGCCATTAGAGTAACACTCAAACCTAGAGTTACCTCTTCCTCTCAACCTTCCCTCTACTCCTCTTTTCCTTCTTCCTCATCCACCGGAGGGGTGGTTATGTGCCTTTTTTTGGCTTAGAATCACCCCTCTATATCATTTTTTTCCTCTCATTTTATCTAAATAAGTGATTTTTCCACATAGATTTGGTTTCTCTTTCGTATTTTTTTCGTGTTTTTGTCATCTGCGTGCGGCGGTGTTATGTTCATCGTCTTGATGCGGCGTCGTTTGGTTTCCCGTCTTGTTGCAGTGTTCGTTTGGTTCAGATTGACAGATCAATTTCGATCCATTACATATTCAATCAAGACTTGGGCGTCAACATTATAGATCCGGAGGCATGTTTATTCCGATCACTTTGATTTTGTCACATTTGTAGGCATTTTGTCGTGTTATGCTATTAATATGGATGCTGTGACTTTGTTCGTAGATTCATCATTTTCGATTTTTAACGAAGTTGAATTTGCGTTGCTCTTGATGTATTTTACCAATTTGAATGAATGAATATCTATCTTTTTTAGTCAAAAAAAAAAATCTTTAAAAATAAAAAATGAAAATAGAAAATAGAAATGCAGAACAAACAGGCCCATAATCATACGCCTTCCTACATATAACAGCTTTTAGACTCGATTCAATCCTCCCTTTGCTTAACGAAAAAGTTAAACCATCATCTATGCGTGCAGAAAATATTTTCATCATATTTTTAGTTTCCATGTTGTATCATGGAAGACAAAAAAATAAAATAAAAAATAAGATAAAGATAGAAAAACCGCTGTCAGCCTGTAATGTTCTTACCATGTCAGTCGAAAAGTCTTACTATTTTATATTCCTTCAACAATGTTGTATGTATACTTATTAGCATTTACCTTATTATATAGAAAGATCAATAATCTTCTAAATAATTCATGATTCAATCTGAATTCATATATTGGCATGATAAGCATTGTTACATATCTTAATATAGAATCAGATGATCATGTAATAATGCATTAGCTGGTTGACAACTATGGCGGTATAAGATCATCATGTGACTTTTAATAATGGATTTAATGTATATACATTCACAGTGTAAAAAAGTTTTACACAATCATTCAATCATATCTCACCACATAGATATTTACGGAGATATTTTAGGAACTAATGTAACAAAATAGCATAATAGTAAAATAATATTGGACGTCTGTGTAAATTTTTTTAACACTGTTAGTATATATTTATTAAACTATTTAATTATTATTATTTGCTCAAATGTTTAGCTATTAGGTTATATAACTAGTAAGTTTGGCAATATAAAAAGATTTTTTTTTTTTACAATTTAACAATTAAAAAATGGATATAATTTAGGTATAATTTTATAGATACATTAGATATTATTTTTCAATGACAATAGAATATGTGTAATAGTTATTAATTTATTATACGTGTTTTATTTTCATTGATAACCCATTCCACATGTCTTAGTACAATTGAAAAATAGCATCTTATATACTTATATAATTGTGCCTAAGTCTTGTACATAAAAGACTAAGACTCAATAGTGTAATTTTAAATATCATTTGGATAAAATTCATACAAAATAAATTAAAATTTATATACATTTAATTTAAATTAATTACAATCATCATTCATATAATATGACACTCTATATAACAATTAAACCAAATATGGAATATGAAAAAAAAATAACATCTGAATCCCAACCTATGAATAAATTCCCCAAAAAAATGTCAACTGAACATGACATGCAGAACACAATAAAAAAGATTCACATCAAGAAACAACGCATGTCAGTGTACAAAGAATATATTTTTATAATTTAAAAATTAAACTTCAAAAAAAAAAGTAAAAAAATGAATGATTCAACATGTTGGCCAACGCCCCAACAATTAAGTGTCTAAGTCCCATATTGATTGGGTATATGAACCAAAGAATCATTTATAATAATTTGGACATTCCTCCTTTTATTAACTAACTGTTAGAGTGAAGTTAAGCCTAATTATTCTAAAACAGAACAACTAAACAACAATCATCCTAAGAAAGGAGATTCCCACAGGATCCTTAAAAATCAAATCCCCACAGCGCCTGAAGAAGGTGAAGTTCCAGAGGTAACGAATGCCCGTAATTAGCAATAAAATCCGCCACCCTATTACCTTCGCGAAGGACATGAGTCACACGAACAATCCAATCTCTTTCCATTAACTCATTTATAGCCATGATCATAGGAGCATACGGATGGGAAGGGATGCAACCCTTCACCACCAGTTTCACGGCAACCTCTGAGTCACTCTCAACCCAAAACTTAGAGATTTTTCGATCCCAAGCAAGTTGGAGAGCGGTGAGAACTCCCCATAGCTAAGCCATTAGGAATGATTCAACATGTTCTCGTCATTATGTGTTTCGGCCATTCTAAATTATCTAGAATTATCTATGCGGGTTTGCGATAGTCTAACCCTGCAACAATTGCCTCCGTAATGTAATAATGAGCACCAGTCCTTGGCAGAGGAAAACTCATGTGAAGGCTCTGCATTTTCACCTGCATTTCAACATCAATAGCATATCAGCTTTGGTATCTTAGTAGCAGACTTCAAGAAGTCTTTTCTCAAGTTTCAAAATTTTCGTGTGGTATTGATGGGGCGATTCTTCAAGGGAACGGCTTCGTCGTCAAGTAATAAAAAGATCGAACTACAGAGATCGTGATCTTAAATAACAATTAATTATTAAATTAATTAACTAGACAGGAAAAAGATTTGGGTTTTAAAATAAGAATTAACTAACAAATCTAGTAATTAAAACACAATCAAATAAAATTGCAATCAAATCAAATATGGAGATTTTCAAATTAAAAGAGATTTCCAGGAATTGGGTTACCAACAAGACTGCTCATGTACTAAATTGACTACCCCTCTTGTTAATTATCAAAATTGCTTTGAAGGTGAATTTATCCTAAATAAGTTAATTTTCCCTCTCGGGATACAAGAACCATGCTCAATTAAACCAACCCCTACTCTCGTGGTAATTGAATTTAAATCGAACCCTTTAAGTTTTGTGACAATTCAGTGAACCCTCGAAGGACCGCTTCTAACTCTCGTGATTTAAGTCCTAAGTTTGATTCCTGTAGATCCGATACCTAAGTTCACCGCTAGGTTCCTCCTTAGAGTATCTATTACATGCAAATAAGTGCGCACCAAATTCACAAGTAATTTATGCAATAGGAATTAAATCGAAAGCGAATTGAAATTAACAAGAAGTAAAACGTCAATTCATAACATAAAACAAATCTTGAGCATAGCCCCAATTTCTAGAAATAAAAACAACTCCTCAAGAATTGCCATGTTCATAGCAAGCTTGATTAACAAAAGCATAAAAGAACCTAAGAGAAAAGAAGAAATTGAGAAGAAGAGAAATCATAATTTTTGCCTAAGTTAGCAGCCCCCGAGATCCTTATTTTCGATCATTAGAGTCCTATTTATAATGTAGGGTAACTTGGGATTAAAGCTGTTATAAAATCAGATCAAATCAGCAATTAAATTTCCAGATTTTGCACGTCACGACTGTGATACCTGTCACGGCCAGGCTGTGACATGTTCTAACTTGGAGATGGCTTCACTGCTTGGTCTGTCACGGCCGTGACCACCATCATGGCCTAGCCGTGATCAGTTCTACCTGTGAGGGTTTGATTCAGTTTGCATGTCACGGGTGTGATGGTCATCATGGCCTGACCGTGACCAGTTCTGAGTTTAACATTCTTTCTTTCCAGCCCTACTCGATCATGGCCGTGATGGACTCTGTTTGGCTCGTTTTTCTTGCTTTTCAAGCTCCGTTTTCATGCAAGCTCCAATATAACTGATCCTGAGCATTTTAATCTTCAATTCCTGTACACAAACACCACAAACCACATTACCCGTTCCAAGGTAAAAGCTCACAAAAATCAAATTAAAAATGCCTAAATTACATGAAAATGCATGCAATATGATAAAGAAATATGAGGTGAAATCACACTCATCAAACTACCCCAAGCTTAAGATGTTGCTTGTACTCAAGCAATAACCAAGGCTAGACAAGATAAACGATCAGAGCATGGATAGTGAACCAAGAACCCGAGTAACAAATCCAAGTAACAGACACATCCAAATAAGTAACCAAGAGACAATGAATTTCAAGTCCAATTAGAAACTTATGTTGTCTAGATTCATGCCTCTCACTAATTCGGGCACTCTTCTCACCTCACTCAAGTGTTTAAGGACATATGACTATTCACTCAATTTCTTCAAGGAAGGTATTCTACCATAAGCTTGACTATTAACCAAATCTCTACTTTATTAATGAAAGCACATAAGAATCAAGAGGTCTTTTAATTTGGTTGTAATGGAGCCATGAGATTAATCGTTAAGTGGGAAAATCAAGAAAAGGAAAATTCATGAAGAAGGATAAACAAAATATCAAACAACACAAAGCATGACAACCTTCTAAAATACCTTTTTGCGCTTTAGTTCATATTTCCACCTTTCTTTCTTTTTTATTTTATTTATCACTTTCTTTTTCTCATCCCCTTCTCCATTTTTTTATTTTTTATTTATTTATTTGGAGAAGGGGAGATTTTCAGCCTAAGAGAAATATTTTTCTAACTTTTTTATCCACACATTTTATTTTTTAAACCACCTTTTTGCCCTTCATGCAATACTTTAAAAGGTCTCATACCAAGCATCATTCATCAAATAAATCAAGGCACCAAGTAAAGTATTTTATTCGATTAGGCTCAAAATTGGGCAACTAAGGGGTAGCATTTAATCAGTCAAAGCTCAGAAGGCAAGAAAAATACCTAGTGCCTCAATCATTTTCAAATATGTTTTCAAAAATTTTTAATTTTCAAAACGGTTTCAAGTCAAGTTCTAGAGAATACAATCCAAGAGGAATAAAACACTCAACCACAAAGAATGGGGTAGATATTGTGAGTACCCATTTTAGGCTAAAAAATCTCACATTTAGTAGTTTAAAATCAATGAGAAACACAAATCTAAGGAACCATATGCTAATTATCAACTATCAGAAGATCATCTCGAGCATTTTTATTTTTAGCCTATCACAAGAATAAAAAAATTGGGTTAAAAAAATACACTGTCTCAATTCATTTGGCACAAAGTTCTCACAATTGGATCCATACTCTAAGCAAGGGGCAATCTAATCATGTGATTATGCAGAACTACGCCTATATGAATACAACATGAAAAATGCAAAATTGCAAAAAAAAAAAAAAAGCAAAAATACTCCTACCCCAAGCTTAAAAATTTACATTGTCCCCAATGTAAATAATCAAGTCGGAGAAAGGAGAAAAATAGAACAACTCATCGAGGTGGTGGAGGGGGTTGGCTCAGATGCCAGTCATAGAGCTGCTGGAGGACGCGTCATGGCCGTGACGTTTATCACCGCTAGGCCGTGATAAATTATGACTTCCTAGTTTTTCACTTCACGCCCGTGATGGCTATCACGGCCTGGGTGTGATTGCTTCTGGTTTTCAGCTTCTGACGCATCACGGCCATGACCCTCATCACGGCTAGGCCGTGATCAATTCTGGTCTCCTCTTCCTTTTTAAATTGCTCCATCACGGCCATGATGCCCATCAGGGCCAGGCTATGATCTCCACTGACTTTATTTTTCCACGCCTTTTTGCTCTTTATGCCTTCGTAGCCTGAAAATTCTTGCCAAACCATCAATTTGTGAACTTTCTTCTTCTTAATCTTCTCAAATTATTCAAAAACAAAATTCAAATACAAATTAAAAATGGAAAGAAAGCTTGGGTTGCCTCCCAAGAAACGCTTATTTACGGTCTTAAGCTTGACCATACTCCCTTCAATCAACCTTGATCAGTTGGGCTTGGAAGTGCAAGAACACCTCTCTTCCAAGGAAGTCCTTCAAAGAGCCTATTTTATTCATATGGCCACATGCGCTTTCGCTTTGCCTTTTTCACTCTGAGTTTCACGACCTTACTTCCTCCCGACGATAG
Organism: Sophora flavescens; assembly: GCA_030762895.1. Classification (NCBI taxonomy): domain Eukaryota; kingdom Viridiplantae; phylum Streptophyta; class Magnoliopsida; order Fabales; family Fabaceae; genus Sophora; species Sophora flavescens. The sequence goes on along the minus strand of CM061063.1, from coordinate 264,842,003 downwards.
TTTTAACTCCACATGTTGAGCAACTCCAATTTCATCATCATTCGATGCATCATTTGTCATGAAAAGTTTGGAAGTTGCTTCCATGTTAAGATCTTCCTTCACCTTTGGAGGTATTATCTCAATCATACACACATGACTCTCAAAAGGAGGGTTGTTATATGAGTTAGTCAAATCAAAATCCACCCTTCCTTTATCTACATTCAAAGAGAGCTTACCATTTTTTACGTCAATTATTGCTCTAGCTGTGGCCAAGAATGGCCTTCCAAGAATGATAGAGAATTTAGAATTCCTGTTCATGTCCAACACCATGAAATCGGGAGGAATGAAAAATTTCCCTACTTTTATAGGAACATTCTCTAGTATGCCTAGAGGAGTTTTAGTTTAGCCATCCGCAAATTGTAAAGAGAACTTGGATGGACTCAATTCCGTAGTTCCTAACCTCTCAAAGATGGTATGTGGCATCAAACTCGCACTAGCCCCTAAGTCAAATAAGGCTTGGTCTATTTTCACTTCTCCAATTGAGCAAGCAATAGAGAAACTTCATGGATCTTTTAGTTTAGGAGGCATATTAGTTTTTATCATGGCATCATGCTCCTTAATTAAGCTCTTAGTTTCTTTTTCTATTTGCTTTTTCTTGATCAACCTTTGTGGGAAAGGTATTGGGGGTTGGTAAGGTGGTGGAGGGACAAACTTTGGCTCTATCTCTTCATGTTCACTCATGTCCTCCTCACATTCCACATCCTTTTCAACTACCCCAAGCTTATCATCCCTCAAGTATATAGCATTACAATGCTCATTGGAATTAACTTCGGGTTGTCCTGGAAACGTACCCTTAGTTCTAGAATATGTACTAGCTTGTTGGCCAATCTGAGTTTCTAACATCTTATTATGGATGGCTAAGTTATCTACCTTAGATGTTAACTCTTTTATTGCCTCATTGACTGCCCTACCTTGTTGCCTAAACTCTTCATTTTGCTTTGTTTGAGTTTCAACAAAATTTTCCAAAAGAGACTTAAGTTTAGACTTTTGTACCTGAGGATACCTCGATGCGGGTTTCCTATTACCTTGGCCTTCCTGGAATTCGTGGTTCAACGTGTTGTTGTAGTTCCCGTAGGAGAGATAAGGATTATTCTTCCTCACTTGGTTGTAAGGATTTGGGGAACATAATTTGGAAACTTTGGGTTCGTGTCATAGAAATTGTGACAAGAGTTCACTTGTTCCCCCGAAGCGTCGGATCCAGGAGTACTACCATGTGGGCACTCCATTATGTCATGTCCCTACATTCCACAAATCTCACAAACAACATTAGTAGCATCAATTGAACTCACATTAGCCTTTTCAAGCTTATCAATGCGTTTATTCAATGAGTCAAATTTGGACATAATTAAGTCATTACTATTCATTTCAAACTTACCCCCCGAAAGCTTTTTCGGGTTATTAACTCTTTCCGAACCCCATTGGTGATAGTTGGTGGCTACGTTTTCAATGATATTGAATGCTTCAGTCAGTGGTCAATTCATAAAGGCTCCACCAGCTGCGGAGTCAGGTGACACCTTCGAAGAGTAATCCAATCCGTTGTAGAAGGCATGCACTAATAACCACCTCTCGAGCCCATGATGTGGGTAGGACTCTAGTAATCCTTTGTAACGATCCCAAGCTTCGGATAAGCATTCTCCGTCCTTTTATAAGAAGCCGGTGATCTGAGTTCGTAGGTGAGCGGTCTTAGATAGAGGGAAGAATTTCTCCAAAAATGCCTGCTCCAATTGGTCCCAAGTTGACAAAGTATTTGTGGGAACTTGCTTCAACCAAGCTCTTGCCTTTCCAGTCAGAGAGGAGGGGAATAACCTCAAGCGAATTGCATCAATCGGGGCACCTTGAATTCTTATTGCATCAGTGAACTCTAAGAATGTCTCCACATGATCAGCCGGGTCCTCCGAGGGTAATCCTCCAAATTGATGTTGCCTAATCATGCCAATTAACCGAGGCGGTATAGTGTAGTTCTCCGCCTCAATTTATGGCCTAGCAATCCCAGTTCGCAAACCCTTAGAATTTGGGGCTGCGTAGTCTTTCAGTGGTTTGGTATCCGATAGGTTCACCGTGAGTGGAATGGGAATCAACATTTCTCTCGCTCTTTGTCTTTGTTGTCTCCCACGTCTATGAAAGGTCCTTTCGATCTCGGGGTCAACTTCAATAAGATTTCCAAGTCTTTGGGATCTTCGTATAAGAGAGAAAAATACCTGTAAAGAGAGAGATAGATACTAGAAAAAAAATAAAAAAATTCCAGAAAAATCAATTTAAAAATTGGATTGAAATTCAAGAAAGCACAGTCCCCGGCAATGGCGCAAAAAAATTGATGGGGTGATTCTGCAAGTGAACGGCTTTGTCGTCAAGTAATAAAAAGATCGAACCACAGAGATCGTGATCTTAAATAACAATTAATTATTAAATTAATTAAACTAGACAGGAAAAAGATTTGGTTTTTAAAATAAGAATTAACTAACAAATCTAGTAATTAAAACACAATCAAATAAAATTGCAATCAAATCAAATATGGAGATTTTCAAATTAAAAGAGATTTCCAGGAATTGGGTTACCAACAAGACTGCTCATGTACTAAATTGACTACCCCTCTTGTTAATTATCAAAATTGCTTTGAAGGTGAATTTATCCTAAATAAGTTAATTTTCCCTCTCGGGATACAAGAACCATGCTCAATTAAACCAACCCCTACTCTCGTGGTAATTGAATTTAAATCGAACCCTTTAAGCTTTGGGACAATTCAGTGAACCCTCGAAGGACCGCTTTTAACTCTCATGATTTAAGTCCTAAGTTTGATTCCTATAGATCCGATGCCTAAGTTCACCACTGGGTTCCTCCTTAGAGTATCTATGACATGCAAATAAGTGCGCACCAAATTCACAAGTAATTCATGCAATAGGAATTAAATTGAAAGCGAATTGAAATTAACAAGAAGTAAAACGTCAATTCAAACATAAAACAAATATTGGGCATAGATCCAATTCCTAGAAGAAGAGAAATCCTAATTTTTGCCTAATGTAGCAGCCCCCGAGATCCCTATTTTCGAGCCTTAGAGTCCTATTTATAATGTAGGGTAACTTGGGATTAAAGCTGTTACAAAATTAGATCAAATCAGCAATTAAATTTCCAGATTTTGCGCGTCACGACCGTGATGCCTGTCACGGCCAGGCCGTGACAGGTTCTGACTTGGAGATGGCTTCATTGCTTGGTCTGTCACGACCGTGACCACCATCACGGCCTAGCCATGATCAGTTCTGCCTGTGAGGGCCTGGTTCAGTTTGCATGTCACGGCCGATGGCCATCACGGCCTGGCCGTGACCAGTTCTGAGTTTAACCTTCTTTCTTTCCAGCCCTACTCGATCATGGTCGTGATGCCTATCACGGCTAAGCCGTGATGGGCTCTGTTTGGCTCTTTTTTCTTGTTTTTCAAGCTCCGCCTTCATGCAAGCTCCAATATAACTGATCGTGAGCATTTTAGTCTTCAATTCCTGCACACAAACACCACAAAACCACCTCTCCCGTTCCAGGGTAAAAGCTCACAAAAATCAAATTAAAAATACCTAAATTACATGAAAGTGCATGCAATATGATAAAGAAATATGAGGTGAAATCACACTCATCAGATATCTCTCCCTTGGTGGATTTCTATCCTATGTGTTTTTCTCCTGTGTGAGATGTTTTGGTATTTCTCTTATCTGTGAGATGATCTGGTACCTTTCCACTGTGAGATTGTGTGTTTCTTTTGCTTTCGTGCGGCTTGGTTTTGGTGGAAGGCCTTAGTTTTTGGGCGGCGGTGCTAGTGATAGATGGATGAGGGATGAGAGGGAATTCAAATCAAACCATAAAGCCCATTAAGCTGTCAATCCCGAAAATTAGGCTAAATTGATGTTGGAGATATTGGTGCTGGGATTCCTATTTGAAACGCCTATGATCAGCAAATAAATGCAGACAAAAATGCTAATTTAATTGGTAGGAGCAATCAAATTGTTACTGTTACATTCAGCTATTATGATGATCTTTAAAGATTTAAAAATTATCTCATGGAACATTAGAGGTGCGGGTATCAAGAAGAGTGAGTGACATTTGAAGAATTTGGTCAGGCAACACATACCTTTTGTTTTCTTCATTATGGAGACTCATATACCCTTTGAAAAAGTAAAGTCCTTTTGGTTTAATTTGGGTTATATTCCTCTTGCTGTTATTGATGCTCAAGGTCAAGCATGTGGATTGTGGGCTTTGGTTCAGATTAATGCAGAGTTTGACTTTATAGTGGAGTCTGTATATCAGTATTCCATCTCAGTGAAAATCCAAAAAAGTGGTCATGGGTGGCTTTGTACAACTGTGTATGCAAGCCCTATTCCTTGCCGTAGGGAGGTTCTTTGGAGGCATTTACAGGATCTTGCTGATTCTAATAATGTCCCTTGGTTTGTGATTGAGGATTTTAACGAGATTCTGTCTCCTAATGAACAAAAAGGTTGCAGTTTCATTAATTCAAGGGCTTTAGGTTTTGCTTCAGCCCTGGAAAGTTGTGATCTCTTCGAGGTTCATACAACAGGGGGTCACTTTACTTGGCACAAGACTTGTCATGGCGCGAAATATATGGCAAAAAAATTAGACAGGGGTGTGGCTAATTCGTTGTGGTAGATGAGGTTCCAGGAAGCATACTTTGAGAATTTATGTCGTCTTCACTTTGATGATAACCCCATTATGTTGAGATGTGGCGTTGTTCCCATTCAGCATGGTCTGAGGCCTTTCCGGTTTGAAGCAGCATTGATAACTCATCAAGATTATCTTGAGGTTATTAAACAGGCATGGTGTTCTAGTGATGTTGGGGGTGATGTGTAAGCTTGATGCAGTTAAGGAGGCTTCTCTTAGATTTAATAAAAATATTTTTGGGAATATTTTCAAAAATAAGAGATCTTTGGAGGCTTGGATTAGAGGTGTTCAAAGGACTCTTGAGAAAGTTGATGCAGTCTCTTTGCTCATCTTGGAAAGTAAATTGCAGTGAGAATATGATGGAGTTCTTTCCAAGAGGAAGCCTTTTGGTACCAAAAATCTAGAGAGAATTGGGTGAGATTGGGGGATATAAATACTTGATTTTTTCATGCTCAAACTGTTACAAGAAGGAAAACGAATAGAATCCATAGACTGCATTTACCGTCGGGTGCGTGGTGTTCTGATAGGCTACAATTGGCGGAGGAAGCTCAGTTATATTACAAGAGTATGTTTTGTTCCTCAACTGAAGGTCCTGTTGATCATTCTTTTAACTTATATGGTAGGCACACTATCGGGGAGAATGACGTTTTATCACTTAACAACCTTGTAACTAAGGAAGAAGTTTCAAAAGCTCTTCACTCTATGAAGCCCTATAAAGATCCTGGGCCAGATGGGTTTCAAACTATCTTCTATAAGCAGTATTGGCATATTATTGGGGACGAGGTGTGGCAGTTGGTAGCTGAAGCTTTCTCAACTGGGTATTTTGATCCTACTATTTCTCAAGTTCTCATTGCTCTTATTCCTAAGGTGGATAACCCAGGTAACTTTAAGGATTTCAGCGCTATTAGTCTATGTAATGTTTTGTATAAAACTATTACAAAGGTTTTGGTTAACGGGTTGAGACCTATTTTGAATAATTTGATTGCCCTCTTCAAAATTGTTTCCTTCCAGGGAGAGGGACTCAAGATAATGCTTTGGTTCTTCAAGAGATCATTCATTCTTTGAATAAGTCTAAAAGTAAGAAAGGGAGCCTTATTTTTAAACTTGATCTGGATAGGGCCTATGATAATATGGATTGGACTTTTCTTAAAAGGTGCCTTGAGGATTTTCGGTTCCCTTTAAATGTCATTAATCCGATTATGTTTTGTGTTACATCCTCCTCTATGGCTTTGTTGTGGAATGGTGAAAAACTACAACCTTTCTCCCCTACAAGAGTTCTCAGACAGGGTGATCCTATTTCTCCCTATTTGTTCCTTCTTTGTATGGAGAAGCCGTCTATTCACATTGCTGAACAGGTTTCAGCACATACTTGGCAGCCACTACAGGTCACCAGAAATGGCCCATCTATATCTCACTTATTATTGGAACACGATGTGCTCCTTTTTGTGAAAGCTAAAAGTAAGCAAGTTCGGCTTATTAGAGACATGTTTGAGCAGTTCAGTAGGGTTGCGGGTCTTAAAGTTAACATTGAGAAGTCTAAGTGATTTGTTTCTGCTAGTATTCCTCTTGTTAAGCAACAAAAATTCAGAGAAATCTCTAGAATTCCTTTCACTCGTGACTTGGGTAAATATCTTGGTTTTCCTATGGTTAAGGGAAGGGCTAAGAAAGAGGATTTTAGTTTTATCATTGTTAAACTCAATTCTAGGTTGGCCGGATGAAAATCCAAGCTGTTAAACAGAGCTGGGAGATTGACTTTGGCCTGTTCAGTTTTATCCTCCATTCCTATCTACTGCATGCAGATAAATTGGCTCCCCCAAAGCATTTGTAATTCAATTGATAAGAAGGTTATAGATTTCATTTGGAAAGGCTCCTTAGATAAAGGCATTCATTTGGTGGGATGGGAGAAAGTTGCTAAACGCAAGAAGTACGGTGTTTTGGGTGTTAGGGAAGCTAGAATGGCTAACATTTCTTTACTTGTGAAACTGGTTTGGGATCTACTCATGTGTGCTATAACCAGATCTGAACATGACAAAGTTCACAGCTGCAATACTGCTAAATAAATCTGGGATACTCTTGCCCTAGATCATGAGGGTTCCTCACAAGTTAAAGAATCAAAGATCAGCATGCTGGTTCATCAGTATGAGCTATTCAAGATGGGTGAACATGAAACAATAGACCAAATGTTTGGAAGATTCCAAACCATCACCAACAGTCTAAGATCTCTTGGAAAAGTTTATGAAAATAGAGATCATGTAAGAAAAATCCTTAGAAGTCTATCCAAGCAATGGAGACCCAAAGTAACTGCTATTCAGGAAGCCAAAAACCTGAATACACTCTCTCTGGATGAGCTTCTTGGACCTCTCAAGGTTCATGAACTTGAACTTAATGAAGAAGAAAATTCCAGAAAAGGAAAATCTATTGCCCTAAAAGCAAAGAAAGCAAGTTCATCAAAAGTTCTCAAAGCTACTGAGTCACCAGATGAGTCTGAATCTTCTAATAATGATGAAGGATCGGATGAGGATGAATTTTCCTTTATCTCCAGGAAGATTCAACATATGTGGAGAAAGAAAGGTGGTTTCAGAAGGAAGTAACTCAACAAAAAGTTTTCCAAGAAGAAGTCAGACTCCAAGGAAAATGGTCCACCCTTGTGCTTTGAATGCAAGAAACCTGGTCATTTCAAAGCTGACTGCCCTGAGCTAAAGGATAAAAAGAAATTCTTCAAAAAGAAGAAAGGCTTAATGGCTACATGGGAGGATCTTGATCTGTCTTCATCATATGAAGAAAATGAAGTTGAGGAAGAGGCAAATATTTGTCTTATGGCAGACACTGCATCAGAAAGCGAATACACTGATGCTGAGGTAATGGACTCTGACCCGTCCACTCTTCAAAATGCCTTTGATGAGCTACTGCATGAGTCGTCTATACTATCACGAGAATATAAGTGTCTCAAAAAGAAGTTTTCTAAAATGACTAGAGAATATGATAGGGTCTGCACCGAGAAACAAAACCTCAAAAATGAAAACAACATACTAAAATCAGTTAATGTCAGTCTAGCTGACAAAATGGTGTGTGAACCTGATGTTTATTGTGAAGTTGCAAAACTGAAACAAGATGTAACATATCTAACTGATTCTTTATCAAAGATTGTAGGTGGCTCAGATAAGCTTAGTCTCATTTTAAGGTACTCTAGGTCACCTTATGATAAATCTGGTCTTGGTTATGACAAAGAGAAGCAAGATGCATCTCACAAAAAATCAAAACCACTTAAACAACATAGAGCTTCAAAAGTTCCAAACAAATATACCAAAGCTAAGTCTTGCTCATCCAACACCTTTTGCAAAGTGCATGGAAAAAGTGGGCATATTACATCTAGACGCCTACACAATAAACATGCTTAGCATACTTATCCAGTGATAACAAACAAGAAAGGACCCAAGTCAGTTTGGGTACCTAAAGATAAGATAATAACTATTGCAGATCTGCTTAAGAACAAGAAGAAAACAGATATCTTAGTATTTGGACAATGGCTGCTCACGACACATGACGGGAGAAATGTCTATGTTCCAAAACCTTAAGCCCAAAGATGGTGGCTGGGTCACATTTGGAGGAAATCAGAAAGGTAAAATCATTGGTGTAGGTAAAATTGGTAAACATCATTTTCCCTCCATTGATAATGTGCTTTTAGTAAATAGCTCGAAGCATAATCTACTGAGCATAAGTCAATTATGTGACAAGAAAGATGATGGATCACTTTTATTCACTGTAAAAAGGCAAAACAATCTCTATAAGATTGACTTGGAGGACCTCTCAAATCAAAGTGTCTCATGTCTAGTGTCTATTGAAGATGAGCGAAGGATTTGGCACAAAAGGCTAGGTCATACAAGCTTGAAATTAATTTCAAAGCTAAACAAGCATAACCTCGTGAGAGGACTATGATAAGCCTCTGGCTTATCTAGTTTTATGACTAGATGAACTAGCGTTAATGTGCCTATTTATTCGAGTTCACTCTTGTTTTCGCCCAAATTTGCCTTGTTTTGTTCCTAAGTTGGACTTTGACTCGTTTTGCGTCTTTTGTGTAGTTTTTAGCTTATTTTGGATAGAATTACGCTTGTGGGTGCTTTTGTTGTTTCAGGTTAAATAAGTGAAGCTCCGGGAGTCAAGGAAAGTCGAAAAGCAGTGGAAATTGCAAGTCTGGAGACACTCGCCTCGCGAGTGTATGCTCGCCCCGCGAGCCTGAAGGTCAACAAAGCAGCAAAAGTCATCACTTCAGTCTCGCCACGCGAGAGGTGTCTCGCCTCGCGAGATCATGAGGACCTGCAAGACAGAGACCATCACGGCCAAGCCATGATGAAGACCACGCCCGTGGCAGTTTAAGGTTTGAAGTCTCGCCCCGCGAGAGTTTGAAGACCCTGGAAGTCAGAGACCATCACGGCCCAGCCGTGATGAAGGTCACAGCCTAGAATTGAAGACTCGCCCCGCGAACACACTTTCGCCTCGCGAGAGTTCAAATTGAAAGCGCGCCAATTTTAATTCTCGCCCCGCGAAAGGCTGCTGCTCGCCTGAGCGAGCGAATCAGATCGGAATCCTATTTAAAGGTCATGCATGATCGTCAGTTGGGGAGGAATCTTGAGGAGGCTGTAGGGCTTTTGGAGGGCCGCGAATCCTAGTAGTTTTCCACTGTTTAGAGTAGCGTTTAGGGTAATTTCTTTTCTTTTTGGAGCTGCGTCTCCCTTTCTCTTATGGAGATTACGTCCGATTGTTTGTCTATGAGCATGAGGAACTAATCCCCTCGTCCGAGGGAACGATGAAGCCACCCATGGCAGTGTAGATTCGATATGATGTATGTCTTTCTCCTTTAATTCAATTCTTGTTTTCCGATTCTGATTTGAATGTTTGATCATATGTTTTGCGTGATTAATCAGTTAAACGTGTTTGAGGCCTAACGGCGATTCGCGTTTCAGAACTTGAATCGGGATCGCTAATCGAATATTGCATGAGAGTGAGTAGGAGATTAGTGCAACCTTATAGGGAACGAGAATTAACCAAATTCGAGATTAGGATTATGAGACCTAGTAAGTAATTAATCCAATCATCGAATACGTCCTAATGAGCACGAGTGGATTTAGGAGAATTTAGGGGTCCCGGTTGACATTGTAATTGAACTTAGGGAGGAATTCATCATCACTTGGGTGTACATATTGGGTAGGTGGATTTGTGACCTTGGACATTTTAGTTTTCATATTTTTAGTTAATTATTTAATTAGATTTGTTAATTGAATTTCGATCCTATTCTCTCTTCTCTCTCTCAACCACTTTCTCAGAACTTGACCGAACGTATCTCGATTTCCGCGGATTGGTCGAATTGGTAGCCCAATCCCTGAGTTCGACCTCGGTAATTACTTACCGTGTTTATTTTATTACTTGCGACGACCCGGTACACTTGCGGCGTCAACAACAAGTTTTTTGGCGCCGTTTTGCGGGATTGGCACAACCAATTTTTCTGATTTTAGGGAAGTTTGATTATTTGGTTAAGTTATTTTTGTTCTTATTTTTTTATTTTTATTTTTATTATTTTATTTTTATTTTCTACTATCTCTCTACTTCTTTGATTCCACTTGGTCTTGCCTTGTTTTGTATGCGAGGTACACGAAGGAATGCTTCCGGGTTGCGAATATTGTGATGGGAACCATGACACTTGGAGTTGTCCGTTCTACTTCCCTCAAGTATATGTGGAACCATGGCATAATGACAGCGTGCCCCAGAACAACTATCAGAGTCAGAATCAGTATTGGGGTGATATGAGTAGAGACCATCCGGATGTCGCTTGGAGTAATGCTGACGATGGTCTAGCCTGGCAACCACAACCTCAACAAAATTGGCAACAGCAACCTCAACAGAATTGGCAACCACAACCTTGGGAGTTGGCTCTTGAGAAGTTGTCAACTTTTACAGCCACATCTTTTGAGAAGATGAATGCGACAATTGACAAGTTGGCAACTCAGACAGGGATGGCACTTCAGAATCTAGAGATGCAGATTGGCCAGCTCACAAAGCAACTAAATGAGTGTCCCCCAGAGACTCTCCCAGTTGATACCGAGAACGACCCTAAGAACCAATGCAATGCCACAACAACTAGAAGCAGTGGGGTGTTGGGATATGACTGGGATGTAACTAGTTGTCGGGGAGTTGAGGAAGAACTACCACATGTTGAGGAAGAACAACCGGAGGAAAAGGAATTGGCAAGTGACATGGCCCCGGAACAACCACATGATGAGGAAGAGCAACCAGAGGAAGAGGAGTTGGCAAGGGACAAGGCACCAGAGCAAGGGGGTAGAGAACAAAATGAAGATAAAGTGGCAGAGGATTTCACCATGCTTGCCAAGCAACCTGATTTTGATGCGTTAAATAACTATGTTGGCTTACATGCATGTGTGGACATGGGTAAGTTAGACCCTCCCACTTGTCTGGCACACTTCCTCGTGAAGACACCATTTGACCCGAGAGGAAGTGAGTTCATAATTATAGAGGTCAATGGGGTTTTCACACAAAGGCCGGGTGGAATAATGAATAGAGTGGTATTGCTCCTGCGAGGGCCACTTCACAAACCATGGGATCCGGGTGGAGGATTTGATATGATGAGCGTCCCTTGGCCTCTGTACCACAGACTATGGGATCCAGGTGGATGCTTCTTAATAAGTCAAGCTCGGGACGTTAAACAAGCGCTTCTTGGGAGGCAACCCAAGCTAGGTATCCCTCTCTTCTCCTAACTTTTGTTTTGTTTTTGCTTTTTGTTTTGTTTTTGTTTGTCATTCTTGAATAATTTGAGAAGATCAAGAGTTTTTGTATGAAATGTCGTGTCGGCAAGCTTGTTGGATTTTAATTAGATTGAGCGTAGATTGATTGCATGAATTATTTGACCATTGATGATTTCCCCTAAGTTCTGAAATTAGAAAAGTTTATCCCCACTTAAAAATTGAAAACTGAATTTTGAGAACTTTGTTATGATTGCTTGATTTATGATAAGTTTGGGGTGAGGGGGTGCACACACTAGGAATCGTATCTCGGTCAAACAATTTGCAAAATGTCCAGGTGAGGATTTGAGCCTCCAACTCTGTTTTTTGAATGTGTGAATCACTGTTAAGTTGCACTTTCCCGAATTTGCTTGAATCTCTATATGGTTTGCATGTTTATGTGTTGCATCAAATGATTTAGGCATTTTTCTTTGAATAACTACTTGGCCTAAAAAGGACCATCCCTAATGCATGTTCCCTAGTTAGCCAAATTAAGCCCAATTGACCTATTGTTTCTTGATGACCCTATATTACGAGCCAAAATCTGAAAAACCATGTTAACCCGATCTTAGGATTAGGAGAGCATGGAAGTGAGCAAGAGAATGGTTGTGAGAAACTAAGTTTGGGGTGGCTACAAGGTGATGTGTCATATTGGGGGTGAGAAAAAGAAAATAAAGGTTGAAACCCAAGGCAAAAAAAAAAAAAGAAGAAAAATATTTGCCAAAGGAAAAGGGGCAGAACAAAAAGATTAGCAAGGAAAAGGCTGTAGTCACCCGAGATAAAAAGAAAAATGGAAAAAGGAATTTGAGTGGAAAATGTGTTTAATGCTCATGCTCTCTTAGTTCCTAGGGACTTAAGCCTAGTATCCTTGAATATCCTACCCTCAGCCAGGCCCCATTACAACCTTTAAAAGACCTTCTGATGTTGCATACATGTTTTCGTGGGAACTACTTTTGAGATGAAAATCAAATTCATGGGAAGTGCTCTTGATAAGTGAAATTGAGTGAAAAAGTTGAAAGCCTTGACGAATTGAGCGAATGAGTGAAATTTTACATACCCTTGTGAGGAAGGCAATTGTTTGGAATAGGTGATCTTCCTTTTGTGTGTGACTCTGATCCTCAACTTTGACAAATGATTGCATGAATGATGAAGTTCTCAATGGTTTAAAGTAAATGAATGTGGGGATTACATTTATGTAGGGGGGAGATCATTAGAGAAAAACTGTTTTGATTGCATTAAATTTGTGCGAAATCGATTGATTCCTTTAGGCATGCCAAGTCTTGAGTCGTTTTTGAGTTTTAAGCTTGCTTGGGGACAAGCAAGGTTTAAGTTTGGGGTATTTTGATAAGCCTCTGGCTTATCTAGTTTTATGACTAGATGAACTAGGGTTCATGTGCCTATTTATTCGAGTTCACTCTCGTTTTTGCCCAAATTTGCCTTGTTTTGTTCCTAAGTTGGACTTTGACTCGTTTTGCGTCTTTTGTGTAGTTTTTAGCTTATTTTGGATAGAATTACGCTTGTGGGTGCTTTTGTTGTTTCAGGTTAAATAAGTGAAGCTCCGGGAGTCAAGGAAAGTCGAAAAGCAGTGGAAATTGCAAGTCTGGAGACACTCGCCTCGCGAGTGTATGCTCGCCCCGCGAGCCTGAAGGTCAACAAAGCAGCAAAAGTCATCACTTCAGTCTCGCCACGCGAGAGGTGTCTCGCCTTGCGAGATCATGAGGACCTGCAAGATAGAGACCATCACGGCCAAGCCGTGATGAAGACCACGCCCGTGGCAGTTTAAGGTTTGAAGTCTCGCCCCGCGAGAAGCCTCTCGCCCCGCGAGACGCCTCTCGCCCCGCGAGAGTTTGAAGACCCTGGAAGTCAGAGACCATCACGGCCCAGCCGTGATGAAGGTCACAGCCTAGAATTGAAGACTCGCCCCGCGAACACACTTTCGCCTCGCGAGAGTTCAAATTGAAAGCGCGCCAATTTTAATTCTCGCCCCGCGAAAGGCTGCTCGCCTCGCGAGCGAGCGCATATCAGGAATCCTATTTAAAGGCTGTTGCAGATCAGATTGGGGAGGAATCTTGAGGAGGCTGTAGGGCTTTTGGAGGGCCGCGAATCCTAGTAGTTTTCCACTGTTTAGAGTAACGTTTAGGGTAATTTCTTTTCTTTTTGGAGTTGCGTCTCTGACCGCGCTGTCGCCACGCGCCAAAAAGAACGAGCGATTACAAAATAATGCAGTATAGTGCGACAACTCGGATCGTCTCTCAAGGACTCTTTAGGCGTTGTTATTATTAACAGAAAATTAGTAAAAGTTAGAAATGGGGGTTTTGAGATTGGAAACTAAATTAAAGAAGTAAAACAGAAAACAAAGCAAGAAAATAGAGCAGTTACCAAATAAGCTAAAGCGATTAACCTACTGCTTTTGGTTTCCCACTATCATTGGTTCATGCAAATCCTAAGCAGATACTAATCCCCTCCCGGTTGTAGCAATAGTTAACAAACGAAACCACTACTACGGATGTATGTTCCTATTCCCGAATTAAACAAACGGGGTTAAGCCCTTCGTGAACTAAACGAACACGAAACGAACACACGCGAATTAAACAAACGCGATTAAGTATAAGAACATAGCATCACCGAAATGAATCAATACAATACTATACATTCCTGAATTAAACAAACAGAGACGTATAGCATCATATTGAACAGAGAAAAGTAAGTGAAAACAGGAAATACAAGAACCTCAAGTGTTAACAAAACCAATTACAGTAGATTAATTTAGGAGACTAGTTCTCCATTACAAAAGAAAGACAACAACTAAAAGGAAAACAATAGCTAACAAGTTCAGAAACTAGCCAAAACTGGCTAATTCTGACTGTCCCCTTCATTTCTGCCTAAGACTGCTTATATACACGTTTCTGGAGTCAGAGTACTCGCGAGGCGAAGCACTGCTCGCGAGGCGAATTACATGAAAGGTCTGCAACTCTTTGTCTTCTCGCGAGGCGAGCACATCCTTCGCGAGGCGAACTCTTCAGCTTCCAACTGTTACGCCCGTGGCATTCAACACGCCCAAACCGTGATGGCTTCTGATCTTCCAAGACTCGCGAGGCGAAGGAATGCTCGCGAGGCGAACGCTTCAACTTCAGAATTGCCACGGCTGTGATCTTCAACACGGGCAAGCCGTGATCGTCTCTGACTTTTTCATGGTTGCAATACTCGCGGGGCGAGAGATTATTCGCGGGGCGAGCGGCTCCAGATTTATTACTTTTTATTAACCTGAAAACAGAAAATAAAAGTAAATACTTTATTCACTCTAAATCAACTAAATTAACTTAAAAACACTTTACAGACTCAAAATACTACTTAGAGACAATCAAGTCTAATTTGGGTAAAAATGATATAAAATAAGCACAAAGCCAAGGTCTTTACTAGTTATAAAACCAGTCAAACAGAGGCTCATCAAAATACCCCAAACTTAAACTTTGCTTGTCCCCAAGCAAACTACACTCAAAAACTTAAAAAGACTCAAGACCTAGCAAGCTTAAGAATTCAATCAACTTTCACACAGATTTCAAGCAATTTAACAAAACAATTTTTCTTTCAATGTTCCCCCCTTACAAGCAAAACAATCCAGTCCCCACATTCATTTATTCTAAACAGTTGAGAAATTAATCATTCAGACAATCAGAAATCTAAGTAGGGGGTCTAAGTTACACACAAAAAGGAGATCACCAAATTCAAACAACTGCCATCCTCACAAGGGAAATTTGTGTTCACTCAATCGCTCAATTTGCGTCAGGCTATCAACATTTCACTCAGTTTCACTTTTATGAGCACTTCCCATAAATTTGATTTTCATCTCAAAATGATTCCCACAGAAAACATGTAAGCAACATCAACAGGTCTTTTATGGGTTGTAATGGGGCCTGGCTAAGGGTAGGATATACAAAGGAACTAGGCTGAAGACCCTAGGAACTAAGAGAGCATGAAACATTATTTACACTTTGAATTTAACTCAAGTTCCTTTTTCATTTTTCATTTCCAATTGTCATGGGTGACTACAGCCTTTTTATTTTCTAATACTTTTTTTTCATTTTTACACTTTCCTTTTTTTCTTTTTCTTTTTTCTTTTTTCTCTTTTTTTTTTCATTTTCATTTCTGTTTTTTTTTTCTCAATCCCAACAACACATTTACTGTAGCCACCCCAAACTTAATTTCTTGCACCCATTCTAAGATTACATGCTCTCCTAATCCTAAGATCGGGTTAACATGGTTTTCCAGATTTTTGGGCTTATAACATTAGGTTATCAAGAATTAACAGGCTAATAGGCTCAATGGGGCTAACTAGGGAACATGCATTAGGAATTGGTTATTTTTAGGCCAAGTAGCTATTTACAAAGAAAATGCCTAAATCATCTGAAGCAAACATATAATCATGCAAACCAAAAAGAGATTCAAGCAAATTCAGGAAAGTGCAACTTGAAAAGTGATTTTCACACAATTTAAAACATGTTGGAGGCTCAAAACCTCACCTGGACATTTTTTTGCAAATTATTTGAACAGAGATTCTATCCCTAGTGTGTGCTTCCTATCACCCCAAACTTATCATAAATCATGCCATCATAACAAAATCTCAAAGTTCAGTTTTCAATCATATGGGGATCATTTTTCAAATTTTTTTTCAAATTCTAGGGGGAAACAGTCAATACTATCATGCAATCAATCTATGCAAAATTAATCAAATCCAATAAACTTGCCAATACTAGACTTAACACAACTCCTGAGCTTCTCAAATTATTCAGGAGCTTTATTGGAAACAAAACAGAAATAAAGCAAAGAGAAAAAAAGAAAATTAAAAGAGCAAGGTAAAGAAAAACTCATTGAGGGGCTGTTCCACCAGGATCCCATTGCTTGTAGCATAAGGCTCACGTGGTAGCCAAAGGGTTGAAATTCATTCCAAGCCTCCCTAACTTGCAGCCTTTATGTGGGAGTGAGCACTTGATAACTATGATAACTCCACCCAGTGCGGCGGACTTCTCACTCCCCTTCGGGTCACATCTGACCTCTTTATCTACAAAGTCTCCCCAATAGAAGTGGGTTTCAACCTCTTGGACTGGCCATGGTGCAAAATCCAAGGGTTTAAACTCCATCACTGGTTCCTCAGGGGAAAGTGGCAAACAGTTAGAAATGGTTATCGGTGCTGCTTCAACTTCTGCAAGGTCTTCATCCACTGCACTATCAAATTTTTCACCTGCTATACATGCAGAAATTTCAGCACACACCAAACAAAGGTTAGAGTTAGTACATATATTACAAGAAAATGAATCAGAAAAATCTACAATGTCTGGAAATTCTGCAATTAGTTCATCATCCACCCCTCTACTCTCAACACGTGCATCTAAGACCAAAGAGTCTTCTTTATCCTCAAGCACGGTGGAGCAAATGTTCTCCTGATCCATATGGATGCTTTGCTTAACATACCTTTCAAAATAGCAATCTAAACACAAAGCATTGCCATCACAATAACAATCATCAGGGGATTCAACACACAATTCAGTAACAGAAGTATCAGTATCAGACTCATCCTCAGAGGTATTTTCAAGAATAAATTGTGCCTCTGTAGGTTCTTCAATGGGCTGTGGAGCTAGCATTGCAGCTGAGTTGGCGGTAACTTGATCAATTAGAGCCCACAATTTCTGAGATTCAGCTTGGCTCCTCTGGTACTCAGCCTCCATCTTCTGTTGAAATTCCTCTATCATCCGTTGAGTTTGCTCGGCCATTTGTTGCCTCATTCCTTCCATTTTTGCACTTATCTGTGCAGTCATCTGTTTGCACAGGTCCTCTAGGGAAGGTTCGGAAGGTGCAGAGGTGGTCACTTGGGTAGGATAGTATGGTGGTGGCTCACTAAAATTAGGATAATACATGCAAGGTGGTGGTTCATAATAAACATTAGGCCAATATCCATACATGTAATTATCCATGGGGGAAAATTCCAAACCAGACAATGCAGACAAAACTAATTAGCAAAGCAAAAAGTTTTTTTTTTTTTTTTTAATGTTCTGCTAATAACAACAAACCAGAGTCCCCGGCAACGGCGCCAATTTTTGACTGCGCTGTCGCCACGCGCCAAAAAGAACGAGCGATTACAAAATAATGCAGTATAGTGCGACAACTCGGATCGTCTCTCAAGGACTCTTTAGGCGTTGTTATTATTAACAGAAAATTAGTAAAAGTTAGAAATGGGGGTTTTGAGATTGGAAACTAAATTAAAGAAGTAAAACAGAAAACAAAGCAAGAAAATAGAGCAGTTACCAAATAAGCTAAAGCGATTAACCTACTGCTTTTGGTTTCCCACTATCATTGGTTCATGCAAATCCTAAGCAGATACTAATCCCCTCCCGGTTGTAGCAATAGTTAACAAACGAAACCACTACTACGGATGTATGTTCCTATTCCCGAATTAAACAAACGGGGTTAAGCCCTTCGTGAACTAAACGAACACGAAACGAACACACGCGAATTAAACAAACGCGATTAAGTATAAGAACATAGCATCACCGAAATGAATCAATACAATACTATACATTCCTGAATTAAACAAACAGAGACGTATAGCATCATATTGAACAGAGAAAAGTAAGTGAAAACAGGAAATACAAGAACCTCAAGTGTTAACAAAACCAATTACGATAGATTAATCTAGGAGACTAGTTCTCCATTACAAAAGAAAGACAACAACTAAAAGGAAAACAATAGCTAACAAGTTCGAAACTAGCCAAAACTGGCTAATTCTCGATTGTCCCCTTCATTTCTGCCTAAGACTGCTTATATACACGTTTCTGGAGTCAGAGTACTCGCGAGGCGAAGCACTGCTCGCGAGGCGAATTACATGAAAGGTCTGCAACTCTTTGTCTTCTCGCGAGGCGAGCACATCCTTCGCGAGGCGAACTCTTCAGCTTCCAACTGTTACGCCCGTGGCATTCAACACGCCCAAACCGTGATGGCTTCTGATCTTCCAAGACTCGCGAGGCGAAGGAATGCTCGCGAGGCGAACACTTCAACTTCAGAATTGCCACGGCTGTGATCTTCAACACGGGCAAGCCGTGATCGTCTCTGACTTTTTCATGGTTGCAATACTCGCGGGGCGAGAGATTATTCGCGGGGCGAGCGGCTCCAGATTTATTACTTTTTATTAGCCTGAAAACAGAAAATAAAAGTAAATACTTTATTCACTCTAAATCAACTAAATTAACTTAAAAACACTTTACAGACTCAAAATACTACTTAGAGACAATCAAGTCTAATTTGGGTAAAAATGATATAAAATAAGCACAAAGCCAAGGTCTTTACTAGTTATAAAACCAGTCAAACAGAGGCTCATCAGTCTCCCTTTCTCTTATGGAGATTACGTCCGATTGTTTGTCTATGAGCATGAGGAACTAATCCCCTCGTCCGAGGGAACGATGAAGCCACCCATGGCAGTGTAGATTCGATATGATGTATGTCTTTCTCCTTTAATTCAATTCTTGTTTTCCAATTCTGATTTGAATGTTTGATCATATGTTTTGCGTGATTAATCCGTTAAACGTGTTTGAGGCCTAACGGCGATTCGCGTTTCAGAACTTGAATCGGGATCGCTAATCGAATATTGCATGAGAGTGAGTAGGAGATTAGTGCAACCTTATAGGGAACGAGAATTAACCAAATTCGAGATTAGGATTATGAGACCTAGTAAGTAATTAATCCAATCGTCGAATACGTCCTAATGAGCACGAGAGTGGATTTAGGAGAATTTAGGGGTCCCGGTTGACATTGTAATTGAACTTAGGGAGGAATTCATCATCACTTGGGTGTACATATTGGGTAGGTGGATTTGTGACCTTGGACATTTTAGTTTTCATATTTTTAGTTAATTATTTAATTAGATTTGTTAATTGAATTTCAATCCTATTCTCTCTTCTCTCTCTCAACCACTTTCTGTAACTTGACCGAACGTATCTGATTTCCCGCGGATTGGTCGAATTGGTAGCCCAATCCCTGAGTTCGACCTCGGTAATTACTTACCGTGTTTATTTTATTACTTGCGACGACCCGGTACACTTGCCGGCGTCACAACAGACTACCAAACCTTAAGTTCAAATCTGATGCTCTCTGTGATGCATGTCAAAATGGAAAACAAGTCAAAGTTTCTTTTTAATCTAAGAATATTGTTAGTACCAATAGACCACTAGAGTTGCTACATCTTGATCTTTTTGGTCCAACAAGGATTGCCTCTGTCAGTGGTAAGAAATATGGTCTTGTCATAGTAGATGATTACAATAGATGGACATGGGTTATGTTCCTAACTCACAAGGATGAGTCCTTTAGGGTCTTTTCTGTATTATGAAAACGTGTACGGAATGAAAAAGGCATGTGTATCACTTCAATCAGAAGTGACCATGGGGGAGAGTTTGAAAATGAGCTATTTCGTAAGTTCTGTGAAGAAAGTGGTATCCTTCACAACTTCTCAATACCTAGAACACCGCAGCAAAACGGTGTGGTAGAGAGAAAGAACAGATCCCTTCAAGAGATGGCTAGAACAATGCTCAATGAACTCTGTCCCTAGACACTTCTGGACTGAAGCTGTTAATACTGCCTGCTACATTCAGGACAATATACATTAGACCTATCATGAATAAGACTCCTGATGAACTATGGAAAGGACGAAAACCCACATATCTTATTTTCACCCTTTAGGTTGTAAATGCTATATACTGAATACTAAAGATCAACTTGGTAAGTTTGATGCTATAACAGATAGTGGAATACTATTAGGATATTCTGAAACATCTAAAGGCTTTAGAGTTTATAATTCTAGGACTCTGATAGTAGAGGAAAGTATTCATGTCAAGTTTGATGACAAACAGCATGATAAGAAATCATCAGAGCTAGATGAAGCTTTTGCAGATCTTGATCTAAGCATTCCAGGAGACTCACCTGAAATAAAAGTTGATGATCAAGAAGATGACCCCACTCAACAACCAGAAACTTCCACTTCTCAACATGGTATAGTTCAAAAATCTTGGTACTTCAAGAATTATCATCCACAAGATCAGATCATTGGAAACCCTAATGACAAGCTAAGAACCAGATCAACCTTCAGAGAACAAGACAATTCTGCTCTAGTCTGAGTTGGGACCAAAGACAGTAGACGAGGCTCTGGTAGATGATGGTTCGATTCTAGCCATGCAAAAAGAACTCAATCAGTTTGAAAGAAGTGATGTCTGGACTCTGGTTCCCCAGCCCGAAGACAAATATGTGATTGGAACAAAGTGGGTTTACAGAAACAAACTTGATGAAAATGGTAAGGTAATAAGAAACAAAGCAAGACTTGTTGCTTAAGGTTTCTCTCAAGAAGAAGGTATAGATTATACTGAAACTTTTACACATGTTGCTAGATTACAAGCTATTAGAATTCTACTTTCATTTGCTGCACATCATAGTATTATGCTTTTTCAAATGGATGTTAAAAGTGCTTTTCAAAATGGCTTTATTAATGAAGAAGTATATGTTATGCAACCTACGGGTTTTGAGTGTGAAACCCATCTTGAACATGTATATAAGCTTAAGAAATCTTTGTACGATCTTAAGCAAGCTCCTGGAGCTTGGTATGACGGACTAAATTCCTTTCTTATGGAAAATGGATTCAATAGAGGGAAGGTTGACACAACCTTATTTAGAAAATCCATTAAGTCTAATTTCATAGTTGTATAGATATATGTTGATGATATTATTTTTGGTGGTACTAATGAGTCACTATGCAAAGAATTCTCTAAGTTAATGCAGAAAGAGTTTGAAATGAGCATGATGGGAGAACTCAAATTCTTCCTTGGACTTCAAGTAAAACAAACCATGGACGAGGTGCTCATCCACCAAACCAAGTATACAGAAGAGCTTCTGAAGTAGTTTAAGATGGATGATTGTGAACCAATGAATACTCCTATGCACCCCACTTCCATACTGAACAAAGATGATAAAGAGAAAATGTGGACCAAAAGGTATACAGAGGTATGATAGGATCTCTCTTATATCTTACTACGTCTAGGCCTGATATTATGTTCTGTGTATGTTTATGTGCTTGATTTCAATTTGATCCTAGAGAATCTCAGTTATCAGCTGTTAAGAGAATTTTTAGATATTTAAAAGGTACTAGTAATCTTGGTTTGTGCTTTAAGAAAAACGAAGACTACAAATTAGTTGGTTTCTGTGATGCTGACTATGCTGGATATAGAATTGAAAGAAAAAGCACTAGTGGAGGATGTCACTTCATTGGAGTTAATATTGTCTCATGGTCAAGCAAAAGGCAAAGTACCATTGCCTTATCAACTGTTGAAGCTGAGTATATATCAGCTGCAAGTTGCTGCTCACAACTTCTCTGGATCAAACATCAATTGAAGGACTACAATATATTTGTAAGTAGTATTCCGCTTATGTGTGATAATACTGCTGCAATAAATCTATCTAAGAATCCAATTTTGCATTCTAGAGCTAAGCATATAGAGATTAAACATCATTTCATTTGGGATTATGTGCAAAAAGGTGTATTTGATATACAATTTGTTGATACTGACCATCAATGGGCAGATATCTTTACTAAACCTCTTGCAGAGGACAGATTTATCTTTATTAGGAAGCATCTTAATATGATATATGTGGATTGATTTAGGCGTCCAGTCTTGAAAAATTTTGTTTTGGTAATCTTGCGTATATTACCTATGCTCGTCTAATACCTATTAAAAGTTATGCATCTATTGCATATTGTATCGCACGTCCATATGACACGTCCACTGATACTGGTTACTGCATCCATTGTATAGTTTCAGACGAGTCCACATCTACCTATGTTTAAGCATTTTTTTTAATGTGTTTATTTTGTCTCAAGACAAATTTATCCTTTATTCTCTTTGCTGAGTCAGTACTTCCATCAATCCCATCAAGACCTTTTTATAGTTCCAAGTTACCAAAATCGTTTTATCTTAATGACATGTGATGTCAAAAGTTTTTTTTTAAAACTTTTGAGATTCAAAATTCCTTTATAAGTAATATTTTTCACTCTAAGAAAAACTTTACACTTCTCTAACCTCTCTCTCTCTGCTTTCAAACCCTAAGCTCTTTGATTACCTAAAATGGCTTCTTCGTCAACCTTTAACGTGGACAAGCTCAACTTGGAAATTGAGCATCATTTCAACCGTGGAGTGCTACAAGACTAAAACTTAGACATAAGCAAATATGTTAATGCAGCCGGGTGGGGAGGACTCTTCATAGAAAAAGTCTGTCTTTCCCAACCTGATTAGGGATTTCTGGAGAAATATTCAAGTAACTGATACTGACTTCTTCTCTACTGTGTTGAAATGAAGGACATTGGTCGCATCCTTCATCAGCTCCTTAATAAGGTGGTTCTTCATAAGGTTGGCTCCAAAGAAAACCTCTCCTCCCTGCAAAAATTTTGCCTCTGCAATCTTCTCACTGAAACGAAGATCAATCTTCCAAGAATTCTGTATGGAAGATTTAGAGATGATGTGATGAACAAGAAAAGACTCTCAGCATTTCCTTATTGTCATCTTCTTTCCAAGATTTTCAAGGCTCAAGGAATTCATGAGATTCTTACTGCAAGGACTCCTAAGGAGCAAGCTAGGATCTTAACTAAAAAACCAATGTCGGTTGCAGACTTTGGTAAAATGAATATAGCTAACATGAACCTCGGTACCTATGCTGCTGCAATGACCAAGACTGAGGAGTTGATGAAAACTAAAGAAGAAATGGTGGAACAAAACAATGCTGAAGTCCTAGGAGTAAAAAGAGTAACTAGGCAAAAGACCACTGCAGCAAGGAAGCCTGCACCTAAGAGACCAGCAGGTGGCATTGTTATCAGGGAACCTTCTGATGCCCCTGCTGCAAAGAAGCAAAGAAGAGTTATCTTCTCTCACAATGAAGATGAGGAAGCCGATGAGGGCAGCATTCCTACCAGTACAATCCTGAAGAAGAAAAAGACTTCGTTGTCGAGGCCGAGGCCGTTGTGCCTGTTCCAACAAAACCTAGAAGGCAACCAGCAAGAAAATCCAGAACACCTAAGACTTCTAAGGTAACCATCTCTACTAGTGATCCTGTTCAAATAGAAGTAGATGCCTTAGTGTCTAGTTTAGAAACTAGAATTGATGATGTGCTTGTAGATAAAAACATTGCTGTCTCCACTCCAGATGATGTGTACATCCCCACACCCCCTTCACCCCAACCAACACAAATAGCCACTCCACAATTTCAACCTATTATCCCTGCCGATGATCCCTGGTTCAATTAACCAGATGATGGTTGTTGACAAATCTGGGCAAGTATACCCAGTCGTGCAAGTAATACTGTGGTGAGACCGTTTATCGTTCCCACGAGGACTGGTACAAGTACTAACACTTACCGAATCAATCACTATCTAAGCAGATTCTTGGATTGAAGGAAGTTCTATTCTAACAAAAGCTAAAACTAACAAAACAAAAATAAAAAGTTCTTTGAGGAATTTTATCAAACAGTTGAAGTGCAGAAAATTTGGGTTTTCAAATATGATAAAAGGAGCTGGGATTAGGTTCACTAAACTTCATCCTCATGCAATGACATGACTAATAAACAGTTTCTACTTCAATTATGACAATCAATCCACTAAATTACTCAAGCCCCGATTCCTCGGATGACAAGAGCCTAAATTCACTAATAGACCCTAATTCCTTAGGTGGCCTAGATTAATGAATTTGCATTAGGATTAGGGATTACAAGATTGATAATAAACCTAGTTCCATTCCTAGATAATAGGTTTATCAGGTGGTTGATTTCAGTTCCGGTTCCAACACGAACTTTCCAATTGCATATCAAAACACAAATCAAGTCATAGGGGTGCTAGCCACAACAAGCATTAAGCATAGAAATTAATCACTCAATAACGAAGTAAAAACTGTATTACAAGATCAAATCAAATACATGAGAATTCAGAAATAGCTACCCTAACCCCAACAATGGAGGTTTAGCTACTCATGATCATAGCTACAACCAAAGAAATATAGATGAAGGAGAGAAGGGATTCCATGGGAGCAATCCTCAGCAGCTGCCTTTGGTTCAAGGATAGTGTTTTAGGGTTTCCAAAAACTCCTTCTCTGATCTGCTCGTGCCTACTTATAGAGAGGCCACCCGTCACAGCCATGATAGACATCACGGCTAGGCCGTGATGGGCTCTGGCTTGGGCGCTCTTTCAACTTTCAATCTGTCACGGCCGTGATGCTAATCACGGCTAGGCCATGATAGCTTCTGCCTCCACCAAATTGTCTGTCACTGCCATGATACGAATCACGGCTAGGCCGTGACAGCTTCTGACTTTTTTCCTTCTGCTCTGCTTGATCATGGTCGTTCCGGTCATCACGGCTAGGCCGTGATGGGCTCTATTTGGCCCAATTTCTTTACTTTTCAAGCTCCATTTCCTCCAAGCTCCATCAAGGCTAATTCTGAGCATTTTTCCTTAAATTTCTGCAAAACAACACCAAGAAACCGCATCACCCGTTCCAAGGGAAAAACTAACTAAAACCAAATAAAGAATGCCTAATCTATATGAAAATGCATGCAATAGTATACAGGAAACATGATGTAAAATCACACTATCAAATCACCCCAAGCTTATTCAATTGCTTGTCCTCAAGAAATCACTAAGGCCAGAAGAATAAACAGAATATGGATAGTGAACCAAGAACCCAATTACCTAATCCAAGCAACATGCATCACAAATAATTCAACAAGAGACAATCAGTTTCAAGTCCAATTAGAGGCTTAGGTTTTTTAGACTTGTATTCTCACCGATTAGGGCACTCTTTCTCACTTGAAGATCACCCCAAGCTTGTTCATTTGCTTGGCTCTCTTTCTACCTCACTCAAGTGCTTAGGGACATATGACATTTCACTCCATTTTCCTCAAGGAATGGTTTCTACCATAGGCTTGACTATCAACCAAATCTCTACTTTATTTATGAAAACAATTTAGAATCAAGAGGTCTTTTACTTGGTTGTAACGGGGCCATGGGATTTATTGTTAGGTGGGGCAATCAAGAAAAGGACATTTCAAAAGGGCTACACAAAACATTAAGCATTTCAAATCATGACACCTTCTAAAATACCCTTTTGGGTTTCGATTTATTTTTCCACCTTTCTTTCTTTTTCATTTTATTTATCATTTCTTTTTGTCACCCCCTTCTCTATATATTTTTCTTTTTCTTGTGTTTTTATTTTGCTTGGAGAAGGGGAGATTTTTCAACTCAAGAGAAATATTTTTCTGATTCTTTCATCCCAAACTTTTTTCAACTACCTTTTTACCCTTTTTGTAATACTTCAGAAGGTATCGTATCAAACATCATTCAACAGTATATTTCAGGGTACCAAGAAAAGCATTTTATTCTTTCAGGCTCAAAGTTGGGCAACTAAGGGGTAGCATTTAGTCATTCAAAGCTCAGAAGGCCGGAAAAATACCTATTGCCTCAATCATTTTCAAAAATGTTTTCAAAAATTTTTTATACTTCAAAATGGTTTCAAGTCAAGTTCTAGAGAATACCATCTAAGAGGAATAACACTCTAACACAAAGAATGAGGTAAAATTTAGTGAGTACCCCTTTTGGCTCAAAATCTCACATTTCAGTAGTTCAAGAATCAATGAGAGACACAAATCTTCAGAACCCTATGCTAATTATCAACTATCAACCATTATCTCAAGCAATTTTCATTTGTAGCCTCATCACAAGAATAACAAGATTTGGTTCAAGGATTCACTATCTCAGATTATTTGGCACTTAGTTCTCACAATTGGATGCAAATTTCAGGCAAGGGGCAATCTAATCATGTGAACATGCAAAGTTATCATGCAAAACTATATGAATGCAACATGAACAAATGCAAAAATACCCCTACCCCAATCTTAAGAATTTACATTGTCCCAAATGTAAACAATCAAGATGGAGAGGGGAAAGAAAAATTGGAACGACTTACCGAGGCGGCGGTGGGTGTTGGCTTACATATCTAGTCAGAAGGAATTGCCCCTGCCCTTTTTGCTTCTTCTTCCTCCTTATCCTGAAAACACTTAACAAACCTATTAATCTATGATATTTTCCTCTTGATCGTCTCAAATTGTTCAAGAGGGCAAAATCAAAAACAAAATCTAACTAAAGAGAAGGGTTAAGAAAATTTGGGTTGCCTCCCAACAAGCGCTTCTTTAACGTCACTAGCTTGATAGGCTTCTCTCAATTAACCGGGGTCGGCTGGTTGTGGAAGTGCAAGAACACTTCTCCTTTGTGGAATTCCTTCAAAGAGCTGTTTTTGCTTATAAGGCCAAGAATTGCGCTTTCGCTTTGCCCTTTTCGCTCTGAGCCTCGTGGCCTTTTTCTTACCCCTTCCCGGCGGAGGTTCTGTTTTCACATGATGAGCAGATCCAACTTCATCACCAACTGATACATCATTTGTCTTGTAGAGCTTCAGAGTTGCTTTCATGTTAAGGTTTTCCTTTTTCTTAGGAGTAGAGGGGTGGTGCTGATGTACAACAACTTCTTTAGTCACTATATCCACAATGTCCATGCGGAAACAATCCTCTTCATCACTCGGGCGATGCATAGCTTCAAATACATTGAAAGTGACTTCTTCATCTTGCACTCTGAATCGCAGCTGGCCTTTTTGTACGTCAATCAAAGCGCGACCAGTCGCTAAAAAAGGTCTCCCCAGTATGAGCGGAATGTCTGCATCCTCCTCCATGTCTAAAATCACAAAGTCCACCGGGAAGATAAACTTATCCACCTTTACCAGAACATCTTCCAAGATACCATAAGGACGCTTGATTGATCTATCAGCTAGTTGCAATGCCATCCTTGTTGGTTTCACCTCACCACCTCCAAGCTTGTTCAAAATTGAAAGCGGCATCAAATTGATACTCGCTCCCAAGTCACATAAGGCCTTCCCAATAGCAACCCTCCCAATAGTGCAAGGGATTGTAAAACTACCAGGATCTTTGAGATTCGGGGGTAGCTTCCTTTGAAGTATCACACTGCACTCTTCAGTTAAGGCAACAATTTCGCCTTGTTTGAACCTCCTTTTCTTCGTGAGCAGTTCCTTCATGAATTTTGCATAAGTGGGCATCTGCTCTAGTGCTTCAGCAAAGGGTATGTTGATCTGTAGCCTCTTGAAGATGTCAAGGAACTTGGCAAACTTCTCTTCCTTCTCCTTTTTCTTGCTCAAATGAGGGTATGGCAACTTCACATAAGAGGGGATCACTTGAGGCTTGTCTCCATCTTTCAAAATCTGACTTTTAGTTCTCCTCAAGATTGAATTCTCATCCACTAGCTTCTCCCTCTTGTCTTGTTCACTGGCTTTTTCCTCTTCCTCAACTACAACATTTTTGCCCTTTTCCTCATCACTCACTTCTATTTTTTTAGCAACTCTCAGATTCTTCACCAAAGGCTCACCGCCCACCTTCTGAAGACTTTTTCCACTCCTCAACACAATAGCATTGCAATGCTCCTTAGGATTAGTTTGAGTGGTACCTGAAAAACTGCTACTAGATTGCTCCGCTAGATGCTTTGCAATTTGTCCAACTTGAACCTCCAAGTTTTTTATAGAAGCATCGGTGTTCTTCTGGTTTGACATGGTTAATTGCATGAACTGATTGAGAGTGTTCTCCAAGTTAGAAATCCGGTCTTGAGGCGGTTGTGTAGGCAAAGACTTGCTTGTTTGTCCGGAATCTTGCTTCCAACCAAAATTTGGTTGATTCCTCCACCCTTGGTTGTAGTTGTTAGGGAATTGGTTGTTGCCTGGCCGCCCATAGTTCCCCATATAATTGGTTTCCTCATGGGAACTAGGTGGCGCCTCACATATTCCATTATCATGATCTCCTCCACAAAAATCACATCTCATTACTTGTTGTGGTGGTATGGTTGTCCCTTGAACAGTTTGGAGTTGTTGTGGGAGTTGAGCTAGTTGCTTGGTGAGAGACTCCAGTTGTTGTGTCATGAGCTTGTTCTGAGCCAACAGTGCAGTTTGTGAATCTAACTCCATCACCCCCCTTCTTGATGTGGGACCCCGATCATGATGCATCAAGTAGTCATTAGATGCCATGGCCTCTATCAAAACTAATGCTTCCTCTGGTGTCTTTGTATTCATGGAACCTCTAGCTGAGGCATCCAACATGTACCTGGTTGACGGCCTCAGTCCATTGCAGAATGTTTGCATTTGGGTATGATCATCAAACCCATGATTTGGACATCTCCGAAGCAATTCCTTGAACCTTTCCCAGGCGTCATGCAGAGTCTCACCTTCTTGTTGAGCAAAGCTTATGATGTCACCCCTTGTCCTTACAAATCGTGAGGTGGGGAAGAACCTTGCTAGAAATTTTTCCTCCAAGTCATCCCATGTAGTAAAGCTCCCCCTTGGTTGTGTTTGGAGCCAAGACCTGGCTCTATCTCTTAGAGAGAAAGGGAACAACCTCAGGCGAATTGCATCATCGGAGGCACCATTTATCTTCACCGTGTCGCACAACTTTAGGAAATTGGAGACATGACTGTTAGGATCTTCCTTCTCCAACCCAACAAACTGATTTTGTGAAACCATATTGATGAGATTTGGCTTGATTTCAAAGTTGTTGCAGTTCACTGGAGGCCTCACTATGCTAGTGACATGCCGGTTGACATTTGTATTGGCATAGTCACCAAGTGTCCTCCGTGGCGGAGCATCTTCACCATTGCCTGCCATCCTGATTATTTCCAACAAATTCTGCTGCCTTACTCGCCTCCGATTCTCCCTAGCTGTTCTTTCAATTTATGGATCGCAGAGGAGTTGGTCAGCTGGGATAGTACCTCGCATACACAAACAGTCTAGCAAACAAGAGTGTTAGCAG
The DNA here is from genome assembly GCA_030762895.1 of Sophora flavescens. Lineage (NCBI taxonomy): Eukaryota > Viridiplantae > Streptophyta > Magnoliopsida > Fabales > Fabaceae > Sophora > Sophora flavescens. The sequence continues at coordinate 264,812,595 of CM061063.1, read as the reverse complement.
TAACTGTTAGCACACAAACACTAAACACACCAGAAAAATGACAAAAAAAAAGCAAGCAGAAAATTAATGACGAAAACAAATTATAACAAAATATTTTTTTTGCTTAAATTAGTAACTGAAATGGATATGCTAATATTGAGACGCAGTCCCCGGCAACGGCGCCAAAAACTTGTTGACAAATCTGGGCAAGTATACCCAGTCGTGCAAGTAATACGGTGGTGAGAGCGTTTATCATTCCCACGAGGACTGGTACAAGTACTAGCACTTACCGAATCAATCACTATCTAAGCAGATTCTTGGATTGAAGGAAGTTCTATTCTAACAAAAGCTAAAACTAACAAAACAAAAAGAAAAAGTTCTTTGAGGAATTTTATCAAACAGTTGAAGTGCAGAAAATTTGGGTTTTCAAATATGATAAAAGGAGCTGGGATTAGGTTCACTAAACTTCATCCTCATGCAATGAGATGACTAATAAACAGTTTCTACTTCAATTATGACAATCAATCCACTAAATTACTCAAGCCCCGATTCCTTGGATGACAAGAGCCTAAATTCACTAATAGACCCTAATTCCTTAGTTGGCCTAGATTAATGAATTTGCATTAGGATTAGGGATTACAAGATTGCTAATAAACCTAGTTCCATTCCTAGATAATAGGTTTATCAGGTGGTTGATTTCAGTTCCGGTTCCAACACGAACTTTCGAATTGCATATCAAAACACAAATCAAGTCATAGGGGTGCTAGCCACAACAAGCATTAAGCATAGAAATCAATCACTCAATAACGAAGTAAAAACTGTATTACAAGATCAAATCAAATACATGAGAATTCATAAATAACTACCCTAACCCCAACAATGGAGGTTTAGCTACTCATGATCATAGCTACAACCAAAGAAATATAGATGAAGGAGAGAAGGGATTCCATGGGAGCAATCCTCAGCAGCTGCCTTTGGTTCAAGGATAGTGTTTTAGGGTTTCCAAAAACTCCTTCTCTGATATGCTCGTGCCTACTTATAGAGAGGCCACCCGTCACGGCTGTGATAGACATCACGACTAGGCCGTGATGGGCTCTGGCTTGGGCGCTCTTTCAACTTTCAATCTGTCACGGCCGTGATGCTAATCACGGCTAGGCCGTGATAGCTTCTGCCTCCACCAAATTGTCCGTCACGACCGTGACAGCTTCTGGCTTTTTGCCTTCTGCTCTGCTTGATCATGGCCGTGATGGTCATCACGGCTAGACCGTGATGGGCTCTGTTTGACTCAATTTATTTACTTTTCAAGCTCCATTTCCTCCAAGCTCCATCAAGGCTAATTCTGAGCATTTTTCCTTAAATTTCTTCAAAACAACACCAAGAAACTGCATCACCCGTTCCAAGGGAAAAACTAACTAAAATCAAATAAAGAATGCCTAATCTATATGAAAATGCATGCAAAAGTATACAGGAAACATCATGTAAAATCACACTATCAATGGAATTTCCCCTGGTGCTCCTTTCCCCAAACCCCTAAGAACCTTATTTCCCTTCACGCCAACTTATGTTCTTTATGTTGGCAAATCTGAGGATTGGGTCAAGGTAAAAAGGGAATGGAAAGTCCTGTTTCACTCTCACCAACCTGAACCGAACACATTCCCAACAGATGGTATCCTCTACCGGAATACGAGGAAGAAGTCAACCCACCTGTTAAACCCCTTTACCTACCTCATCCTGACTGTAAATTAATCTAAAATGTGTCTTCACAAATGCACAACAACTTAGGACCGTTAGTCACTCAGCTACCCCTAAACAAATCCCCCCCAGAAAAATTTGCCCTAACCTTGCCAAAACTCCTCCTTTCATACCCCTCACTGATGGAGTTGAGAGACATATCATACCTGTTTGGGAGACTGACCCCAATAGAAAAATCTTCCTACCATCCCTGAGCGAAGAGAAAGGTCTTCAAAGCATGTTCCCATGATCATGCCAAGGGACACAAAATGGGTGTCTTTTGAGCAACCCAGAGTCTATGGGAGGGCCTCTGATTTCTTCCTGGATCAGCTCATCTATGAAATGCAGAAGTGGGAATTCAGTCATTTCAGAGTTGATAGAGCTGCACATTTTGTCCCTCCATCCTGGCTAAGACATATTGAAGCAACCAAAGTTGGAATCATGCCTTACAGGATCTGTTGCCAATGGTAGATCTGAATAAGGACAAAGACAAGAAAAATAGAAGATTCAATGGAGAGTCATGCCTGAAGCGAAATCAACAATACTTGATCTGAACAAAGAAACTTTTGACTACTCAATGCTGGATTTCTTTCTGCATATTGAATCCATTGAGTTGATCAATGAACATCGAGCTGCTGATTTCTGGAAATCTTATATTATTCACTGCACAAGAGAGGCATCTTCCTCTGGACCGACTGATGAAGAGAAGAAGAAAATTCCTAAGGTCAGAGGGAAGTATGGTCTTTAAAACTTTATATATATGATCTATAAGGACCTTTGGGGACTTCCTATTAATAGTAAAAATGTGGAATTCATCTACCCCATCAGATGGGCAAAAGAAGTCTTAGTGATCCCTCCACCTACTTTAGAGCCTATCGAATTGAACCTATTGTTGAAGAACCTGATCAAAATGCCATTGATGTTGGCTTAGAAGAAACAGTTGAATCCATTCACAATCAGAGCTCATCAGAAAAAACAATCTTCTCAACCATTAGCTTTAGTTGTGATGCACCCTTCAAATCATTCAAGAACACTAAGCACATTTCAAGAGTCTGTTGAAAGCTCAAGGCAACAGACTCTGCCACCTAATCTTGAAGAGGCTCTTGGAAAAATAGTTGATGACAGAGGTTGCAAAATAGTTGATGAGAAGGTTGAGAAGATGACTGAGAAAATAAAGGAGGATGTTCAACATCAAGTTCAAACTTCTATGGCTCCAACCTTAGAAGTTGTCAATAAAATGCTTGAATTCCTCATGGACTTCAAGAAAAGTCAGACTCAGAACCCTCCACCTCCAACACCTCCTCCTACTTAACCTTTACCTTTTATTTTTTCTCTCTCTTATACTGACAATGATGGTCCTCTCCTTTTCACCTTTTTTTTAGCTGATGACAAAAAAGGGGAGAAAGGAAAGGAAAGAGATTTGATTTTATATAAATAAAAAAAAGTCTGCTTTGAAAAGCTCATAGTTGTCTGCATATGCATATTCTTTTCTACTTGATAAATGCTCTGATACTTATGTTTGCTTATTTGCTTTGATATCTGCTGACTATGCTTATTTATTCCCTGATATATACTCTAAGTATAATAAGTTGTTGCACTTATCTGTTAGCTTATATGCAGTTGTTTTTCATATGCTTTTTCTGCTTAATTATTTGAATGCTTTGTCTTAGGGGGAGCCCTACAAGCTCTCTTAGACTTTGTTTTTCAAATTTGATTAGTTTTGTCATCATCAAAAAGGGGGATATTGTTGGAACCAAAGTGGTTTTGGATTTAATAATCTCTAAGTTTTGATGCTAACAAAAGGATTAAATTTGCTTGGCAAAGTGTTAGTTGAGATCTAACATGTGCTTTCAGTTATGCATGAATATTTACACATAAGTAAAAGAAACATGGGATAAGTTATCATTGAAAAATACGCGTCCACCCTTGTAGACTGGCTGCTCAAATATTTTGGTAAAGTTACTTATTTATTTGAGTAGACTAGTTACCTTAAGTAGACGAGGCTTTAAGTGTTTGCTAGACGAATACCAAAATAACGTGTTAGATACAACAAGTCCAAAGACTTGATAATAAGCGCGTCCATCTTGCCACGTAAGCAGACCGAAGTAATTAGTAGAAGTATATGAACTGAAAAATAAAGTAATATAATAGACGAGCTCTAACTGACACGTCACTAGACGGAGATCTTTGAGAAGTAGCAAGTCCTAAGACTTGATAGATGAGAGGATATGCCATGTCATCAGACGAGCAAAATAACAACATTGAACAAACTTAGTCTCTCATATAACTAAGTAGACGGAGTCTTTTAGACGAGCTCCATCTTAGAATGAATTAAATACAATCCGAATCTCTTGAATTTATTTCAAATGATTGATATTTATTCAATAGAATATTTTTTCTTCACTATTGTCCTATCTGCTTTAATATTTTACCTTGTTGTAAAAGAAACATAGTACCATAAAGAAATGCAAAAAGCAGAATCGTACAATAAGATACTGTAAAACGATCTGTACGATGACAACTTTATGGCTAAAAAAGTTGTATTGTTCACAAAGGAGGAACAACAAGTTCTCAAGCTGCAATACTTAGAGCAGTAAGCCTCCAATTTCATGCTACCTCGATAACCAAGAGTACTGTTTAGCGTACCACAATCAAGCTATCGGTCACAACGGATATCATGCATTACATGCTATCTATAAACGGGATTATTCAAAGTAACCATTGAAGAAATACAAGTGAAAAATAAGGTCACTATAAATAGAAGACTCGAGATAATGAAATACATGACTCTTGATTACACAACCTTACGAGCTTAACTTTTGTAAAACTACAATCACTCATACTCATAATTCTTTAGAGAGAAAGATTCAGTATTTCTTAGTCTGAATATTGTGAAAATATTCATCTGATCTTAACTGTCATATCCTCACACATAGTGTGTTAAGAAGATCAAACATTAAATCTCTTTGTTAGAGTTAGAGCCCGAAAAGGCTTGGTAAGAAAGAAATATTTGTAGCCTGGAGAGGTGTTGAATACTTGGTTGTAATCTATTTGGGAAATAGTGGAGAAAATCCTTCAAGTAGAAGGGACCGGACGTAGCTCTTGGTTGGAAAAGAGTGAACCGGGATAAAAACATCTTGTGTGATTCTTCTATCTCTTAACTCTTACAGCTTTATTTGTTTCTTACTAACCGAGAGATTTTGATATTGCTTTTATTAAAGTCTTATAAAAAGGATGTTTTTCTTTGTGCTTGTTTCTGTTTCTAATCTCCCTGTGGGCAAAAATTGTTTTAAAGGTTGTTTTCTGAAAATTATTAACAAACACAATTCAACCCCCCTTCTTGTGTTTGCCTGTGTCAACTTCAGTCTATCTCAGAAAATTTCCAGAGATGTAATCGTGCTAATGAAGTCCCTATTCATTGCCTTAGAGATTACTTTTTTACCAAACGTATTTAGGACAGGATGGGAATTTTCAATTTACAGTTCTATCAGGAAGGAGATGTTGTTACCTGGATTAGAGAACAACATCAGAAGTCAGGTGCTATTTTTCTTGCTACTCTGTGGTGTATCTGGCGAGACCGGAACAGTGATTGTTTCTCCAATGAGGCTGAGGAACCTTGGAAGCTGTCAATGGCAGCCTCTAACCTTGCGACCATTATTAGCCTGTATTTGGTAAATCACAATCAGAAAGAGTTTCCACAAGAGTTATTAAATGGGAGCCTCCAACAGGTTTTGAGTTTATTCTTATTACAGATGGGAGCACGATTGGGAGCCCGGGGAAGGCATGTTACAGAGCTATTCTCAGACACAGAAGTGGTACCTGGATTAAAGGGGTGGCATGATCCATTGGTGTTTCGACTGCCCTGGAAGCTGAACTTCATGCCATTCTTCAGGGTCTTCGAATGGCTTGGGAAGAAGGGGTGAGGAAGATCTTCATGTTCTCCAATTCAACAGAAGATCTCAGGTTGATTTCCATGGCTGCTCCTCCCATCTTTCACCGTTTTGCGTCGCTTGCTTGGGAGATTGGCGTGGTCATCAACAGGGAGTAGGTTGTAAAGTTCGATCATGTGCTTCGTGAAGGAAATTCCCCTGCTGACTTTCTAGCAAAGATTGGGACGAGAGGAGACAGTGGGATGAAGCTCTTCATTTCTCCTTCGGTGGAGATGGAGCCTTTGTTGATGGCAGATGTAAGTGGAACCTCCTTTATGAGGCTCTAGATATTTCTTTTGTTTTTTGTCTTTTCCTTTATTTTTTTGCCTTATCATACTGCACCAAAAAACACATGTTCTCATCATTAATTTTTGACCTATTTTCACCTGTTTTGGGCCAGTTTGACAATACAAAAAAATCTCAGTTAGCGAACGAAAATAGCGACCGAATTTGTTGGTTGCTGTTTGCGACCGAAATGGCGACCGATTGTCGGATCTACATGAAATACTGGTTATAGTTGATACTGCGACCGAAATAGCGACCGAAATAGAGCGTAGCAGAGTTATCGGTCACTATTTCGGTCGCTAAATAAAAGAAAGTAAAAGTCAAAACTTGCTGACTTTTCAGCGACCGTAATGGCGATCGATTTTAATGCAACAGTTAAATTTTATTTATATTTGCGACCGATATTAATTCGGTCTCTAAACGACACGTAAAAAAAATTTAAGTAGAGCGTGTTAGCAACCGATTTTAAATTGATCGCTAAATTTATGAATTCAAATTTCAAATTAACTCATTTAGCGACCGATTCGGTCGCTAAAAATAAAACCCCTAAATCCAACAGATCCCTCTTTCTTCCTCACTTTTGCCCGAATCTCTCCTTCTCTCTCACCGTTTCTCTCTTCGTCTCGCGATATCCGGCCACCACAGGACGTCTCGAGCCACCACCGTCAGCCCCTCTCCTCCGGTAAGCTCTCATCTTCTCCATCTCTCTCCATCCCTCTCTCTCTCTGTCTCACTCTGTCTCTCTCTCAGCATTTCTCAGGTTCTCTCTCATCCTCCTCCGGCCACCACCACCACCATCCTCCTCTTCCATAGGTAAGCTCTCTTCTTCTCTCCCCTCTCTCTCTGTCTCGTGCTCTCTCTCTTGCTCGGTTCTCTTTCTCTGTCTAAGTTTCTCTCTCTATGTCTCTCTTAGGTGCTGTCACCTCCTCCTCCGACCACCACCACCATCTCAAGGGGATCTGTTCACGCGGTCACCACCCCCACAGTCTCCTCTGATCAGTTTTGTCTCAGGTTAGGGTTTAAGGAATGATTAATCATTATGTCTCAATTAATCAACAATCACACTCTTTGCCAATCTTAAACAAACAGACCAATAATGAAAAGACTTGGTCCATTGATATTATGAAACATAATTATCATGATAGATACTTAGACAGCAAGATGGACCTCCAAGAACTTATATGACATTTCATAGCTTTTCTAGACTATATTGATTGATTTACCTATTCAAGGAACTAGTGATTGGTAAATGCGCTTAAATTAGGGGTATTTTACTGCTATTGTAAACCCTCTTTGAATGTATTTTTTATTTCATTTTGACTAAAACTTGGTACTGTGAATATAGCTGCTTGAAAATGTACTTGACTGAAACTAAAGATATGATGGTGCTATTGTGAGTGTAGATAGTGTGCATTTTTTTATTTTCATTCTTTTGATTTTATGCAACATAATTGTATTCACTATTGACTAAAAAATGCTAAATTTTCAAGTATTATTATACTGGTCTTGATACTAAAAAATAAGAGAACTTGTGAAAACTTGTTAAGCTTGTTTGTTTAAAAATGCTGAATTTTCAAGTATTATTATACTGGTCTTGATAGTAACAAATTAGAGAACTTGTTATGCTTGTGTTTGTGTTGTTTCTTTGTTACACACTTCTCTTTAGCACAAAGCATGCTGAAACTGATATTTATATATGAGAGCTTGGGGGGGGGGGGGGGTTATATTAAACACATGGAGTCTTTGATAGAACCAATAGAAAACCAAACTTAATCCTTTGTGTGCGGTGACTTGAAAAATAGATTTTCCAGCTTTCTAGATTCTCATAGGCAATTTGAAGCTCATGCTTTTGAACCATCCCTTGTGTTTGATCTTTATTATGTTTTCCATTTTGTACATGTATTTTATTGGTTAATGTTTTAATTCAACATCTAGCAATTAATGAAACGACGCCAAATATCTGAAAAATGGACTTGTACATTATGAATGCTACATGAAGTTACTCATGTGCCTTCACCTATATAGTTTAAGTTTTGAGAGAGTTGATTCATGATTTTGAAAATCATCGCAAAGAAAGCCGATAATTTAGAGAGTGAGTTGAGTGGTTCAAGATTCATGAGTAGTTCGAATTAGTTGCAAAGTGACAATGTATGAGAGCCTTAAATGTTAGTTTCTTAAATGTTAGTATTTTACAGGATTAATTTTATTTATGCCTTATAGGTCATTGCTCTATTTCTTGTGAGTTGAAACCGATTCCTTTCGTCTCCTCTCCATCTCCACAGGTAATCAATTGGTCGTAATGTCAATTTGTTGAACTTTTATATTACTAACTTGAATACAATTAAGTTGGCTCTAAGGATATTAATTTACTTTTATATTGTCTTACTATATTTATCAGTTCCTGATCTTCTTGTCTGCGGCTCCTCCCCTTATCGTTACTTGTTTTTACATTTTGTCGCATAAGTAAGTTCTCTCAATACTCTCTTTTAAGGTTCTACTTTGTCTAAAAGGTTCTGATTGTGTGGTGCTTGTAATGTGTTATGTGAATTATATATCTTATTGTTTGTTAGTAGAGAGCTGAGCTCAATAGGAAGGTATCCTGCCTAAAAGGCAAGATGCTGATTGTGTGCTGATAATTTAATATTTATGCATGTATTTGAAATTATGTGTTGTTTGTTAGTGGAGAGCATAGCTTAATAGGATGTGATCCTGTCCAAAAGGCGGGATGCTTATTATGTGCTGCTAATATAGACGTTATGCATGTGTTTAACAATTGTCGTGACCGTCCCGTCCGGGAGCCGCGAAAAAGGGAGATGAAAAAGACAGAGGAGTCGCCACTAAAATTTTTATTGGGAAAATCTTAGAAAACCCAATTATTTAAAGGTAAAATAGTCTAAAAAAAATAGAGAGATGAGTCCGAGAGTCGGTTACGAGTAGGGAAGGTGTTAGCACCCGACATCGTCCGTTTTTAAAAAAACGGTACCTCAAGTTAATTGTGCAAAAAAAAAACCTTTTAATAACTTTTTAAATGTTTATTTTACCCCAAAAATTATTTACAAGAAAGAATCATTATTTTTTTAATTTTTAATTTTTTATATTTTTAATTTTTATTTTTGAATTAACTTTTATATTTTTGAATTTATTGTTTATAGAAAAACTAAATGAGGTTTATTATGGTACATGAGTCCACGGTGCAACCTCAAATCTAAGGGACTGAACATGACACCATGTCCATAGAGCATCCCTAAAAAAAAGAAAAAAAGTTTAATTATTTTGATTAATTATTTTAAAATAAAAAGGGACACAAAAAAGGGAAAATTTAGTTTTGGTTTGACAAGATGATTTATCTTGCTCCTACGTATTCCCGGGTGCGATGAGAAACTCAAAGCGACGTAGTTCTCTTGAAAATGCTTGATCTTGAAAATAATTTTGAGAAAAAGGATTTTATCGAAATAAATTCACTCTTTCACAGGGTCCAAGATAGCAATGCTATACGATAAACCCTTACAATTCATACATCACTTGAGGATGAAAATTTATACATCAACGTCGTAGATTGTTGCGTGAATTCAAAGAAATTTTATTTTTTTATAAAGTTGGATAAAATTTTGTTAAAAAGATTAAATTGAAGATATTTTAAATTTTACAAAAGAAGGAATTCACTCTTGCACAGGGTTAAAGATAGCGAAGCTATACAATAAACCCTTACAATTCATACAACACTTGAGGATGAAAAATCATACATCAATAATGTAGATTGTTGCGTGAATTCAAAATAAATTTTAGGAGAAATTTTTTTTATTTAAAATAAGGACCGAAAATATTTTTAAAAGTACTATTTTTATTTTAGATTCCTTTTTTTTTTTGGATTTTTCTTTTACTTGAATCTTTTTTAGATTAAACATCTATCTTCTATTAAAAAAAAAGTCTTGACCCAAATAAAAAAGGACCAATGTGCTAGACCAAAAGAAACAAACAACTTTGGGCTTCATGCTGCCATTGCAGGCCACATACCATCAGGCTCTAATAATTTTAACAAGACATAAAAAGGGTAAAAAGAACTAAAAGGAAACAGACAAAGGCAACCAAATCATAACCCTAGCCTCCATTGTTGTTATCAGAGGGATGTGCAAGGAGCAAGTGGCCACTGGTGCTGTTCACAGCGGAGGCGAGAAGCACTGACGTCGGCGAGGTAGAAGGCGCGAACGGCGCTGGACGACGACTCGATTGACTCGCGGCGGGAGGGGATGTTGGGTGGATTCTCGGCGGAACGGAAGGAGGAGTGTGGAGAGAGCAGATCTGGTGTGGTGGTTGCGGGCTAGCAGCAGCGACTGTCCATGGTTGTGACGTGCGGCGGTTCTGGGTGGATTCGGAGGACGCTGTCGCGACGGTCCGAGGCGGAGGCAGGTGGCGGCGTGGCGCGGTGCAGCTAGACAGGAACCGGGTTGCGCGGCTGGTGTAGGAGGAAGAAGGATATGGGGTGAGTTGTGGGGAGATGAAGGAGGAGGGTGAAGTGAGAGGGATGAAGATGAAGGTGGAAGGATGAAGGTGAGTGTGTGTGTGTGTGGCTTTTCTATTTTTTTTTGTTTTGTTGTTGTTGGGTTGTTGAAGAAGAAGAAGAATGAGAGGAGAAAGATGAAGCATGGAGGAAGAAGAAGAAAGAAAGAGAAAAAAGAAAGAAGCAGGGGTTTTTTCTAATTTTTTGTTTTGGAGAGTATTTGGGTATTTTGTGTTGATTTGTGATTTGGGAGTGGTGGCTAGAGGTTGGAGAGGAGGATATTGAGTATTTTTTTCTGCTGTTTTTCTCCCTCCATTACTAGATGATGCTTCAGTTTATATATTGACAATGGGAAAGATGATGCCAAAATTTGTTATTGATCTGTAGACAAAAAAATGCAGAGGGTGGTACATTTTGTGGGGAGCATATCAGCCTTTGCTCCACCACCTTACTTTGTTGCAATGGTGTAGGGGATGTGTTCCCCCCTTTTTTGGAAAAAGTGAAAGAAAACAAAAAAAATAAAATAAAATATAAAGTGGATTTTCCTCTAATGGAAGAGGACAAAGTAAGAAAAAGAAAGAAGACAAAGAATAAAAGAGAAAGAGTCTGAAGCTTTTTTTTTTGTTTTGGTTGTCTTTTTTTGTTTTTGAATTTGGATAACTTAGATAATAGGCTCGCCACAACAAACAAAATTGGGCCACACTAATTCTATAATGGGCCAAGAATAAAATCACTTTTTGTTTCATTTTTATCATTTTTTGTTTACTATTTTCCAAAATATTAAAAAAAAGGGGCAAAATTAGGTGTTCACAGCTGCCCCTCTTTACTTGTTTATTATTAGATAGTAGGTGTAACCGTAGTTAACCTATTATCGTTATAAGAAACGAGTAAAGACATGAACTCCAATTTTGGCCGGAGTTCACTGACAAGTAAATGGATGCATAATTTAAAGCTTACGGGATGGACTACCCGTAGAAGCTCGAACAGAAAGATAAAAAGCTTGCGGAGTCGTTTGTCCGCTGAAGCTTGAACAAGCAGAGCTTACGGGGTATGGTACCCTTCGAAGCTTGACAGAAAGGTTAAAATCTTGCGGAGTTGGTTGCCCGCTGAAGCTTGAAAACAAAAGGATTAAAAGCTTGCAGAGTCGATTATCCACTGAAGCTTTGATGAGTGTGATTCCACCTCATCTTTGTCCATCATTTTGCATGCATTTTCATGTAGTTTAGGCATATTTTTATTAGATTTTAGGTTAAATTTTCCTTTGGAACGGGTAAGGCGGTTTTCGTGTGTTGTTTTGCAGATATCAAGGGTAAATTGCTCAAGATCAACCATGATGAAGTTTGGATGAAGATTGAGCTTTAAAACTGAAGAAAATGAGCCAAACAGAGCCCATCACGGCCATGATCGAGCAAAACTGAAAAAGAAGAAAGGCTGAAGTCAGAGTCTGTCACGACCTGGCCGTGATAGCCATCACGGCCGTGACCCAAAACCACCAAAAGTCAGAGCACATCACGGCCCTGCCGTGAAATTCTTCACGGCCATGAAACAGAGGGCTCGCGACGCGAGAACATTCTCGCCCGCGAGAAACCGGATTTTCCAAAAGTGCCGAGAGGCAGAGACGATCACGGCCAGGCCGTGATGGCCATCACGGCCGTGACGCGCATTACTTGGACCTGAAGAAACCGAAATAGATCAGATTTTGAGTTGGTTTGGGACTCTAACTTCCCCATTTCTATAAATATGGACCAAAGCATCAGATCAAGAGGAGATCACACATAGGAGGATCAAGACCTTTGGGGCTACTACTCTAGGCATAGATTTAGGATCTCTTCTCCTCTTCTCCTCTCTTCTCTTTTCTGATTTTCATTATGTTGTCAACCTCGACTTGTCATCTCCATGGCAAGACTGGAGTAGTAGCTTAGTTTCTAGGGATTAGGGCTCTGCCCGAGGTTTGTAAATGATGTTGATTTGATGTAAAAATCTTTGTTAACTACTATTTGCTTTAGATCTGATTTCTAGTGTGTTAATCACTCATAAATTTCGACAACCGTTTATTTACGTGACATAGACGTTCTAAGGAGGAACCTAGTGGTGAACTTAGGATTTCTAGGGTGATTCACTCGTAAAGCCCGGCAGCCACTGGTTTGTGAGATGTGAATGATCCAAGGAGGAACCTAGCGGTGAACTTAGGTTATTTGCATAACTGAGACATTATAGGGAGGAACCTAGCGGTGAACCTAGGTGTCGGACCTATAGAAGTCAGACTTGGGACTGAAATCACGAGAGTTAGAAGCCGTCCCTCGAGGAGCAACGAGTTGTCACGGAACGCAAAGGGTCCAATCTGGGATCGACTACCACGAGAGTAGGGGTCGGGTCAATTGGGCACGGCTTTTGTAACCCGAGAGGGAGCTTAAGCTATCAGAGGATAAACTCGCCTTCAAGGCAATTTCGGTAATCAACAAAGGTAAATCTGTTAGCAACATAAACAGCCTCAAAGGTAACCCAAATCCCTAGGAATCCGTTTTAGATAAAAACCCCATAAACAATTGTTTTCTGTTTTAATTGTTCTCTGCTCATCTATCTTTCAATTCAAAAACCAATTTCAAAACCCCCTCTCTAAAAAGTCCAGAACTAAATCGATTCGAAACCGATTGCGATTCGGGAACACAGTCTCTGTGGGTTCGATATCTTTTATTACTTGACGGCAGTCCGATACACTTGCCGGATACGCACGAGCGTCGTCGCACGTCGACTGACGCGACACATCAAGTTTTTGGCGCCGTTGCCGGGGACTGTGCCTTTTCGAATTTCAATTAGTTTTTAAATTGATTTTCTGGACCCTTTTCTTTTTATTTGATTTTTATTTCTGAAATTAAAAAAAAAAAATCAAAAGTCAAAAATCAAAAAAATTCTTTTCCTTCTATTGTATCCATCTCTCTGTGTGTTATATGCAAAGATCTCTAAGTCTTGGGAGCCTTAGTGAGATTGATCCGGAGATCGAGAGGACCTTCCACAGACGTAGAAGACTACTAAGAGAGGAAGAAAGGTCGATTACCATTTCACTCATGGCGAATCAACCGGATACAAAGCCTTTGAAGGACTACGCAGCCCCAAATGCGAGAGGCTTGCGAACTGGGATTGCAAGGCCAGAGATTGAGGCGGAAAACTATACCATACCACCTATGTTAATCAACATGATTAGGCAACATCAATTCGGAGGATTGCCTTCGGAGGACCCGACCGATCATATAGAAACATTCTTAGAGTTCACCGATGCAATCCGGATTCATGGAGCCTCAGTCGATGTTGTGCGTTTGAGATTGTTCCCCTCATCTCTCACTGGAAAGGCGAAGGCCTGGCTTAAGCAAATTCCCGCTAACACTTTGACTACTTGGGACCAATTGGAGCAGGCGTTCTTGGAGAAATTCTTCCCTCCATCCAAGACGGCCTACATAAGAACCCAGATCACCGGCTTCTTCCAGAAAGACGGAGAATCATTATCGGAAGCTTGGGATCGATACAAGGGACTGCTGGAGTCGTGCCCACATCACGGACTCGAGAGGTGGTTAATAGTGCACACCTTCTATAACGGATTAGACTACTCTTCGAAGGTGTCACTAGATTCTGCAGCCGGTGGAGCGTTTATGAATAGGCCTCTCACTGAGGCATTCAACATCATCGAGAATGTCGCCACCAACTACCACCAATGGGGATCCGAAAGAGGTAATAACCCGAACAAGATTTCGGGGGTAAGTTTGAAGTAAGTAGCATTGATCCGATAATGTCTAAATTTGACTCACTAAATAAACGATTAGATAAGATTGAAAGAGCTAATGTGAGTGCAATAGGTGCTACTAACACTATTTGTGAGATTTGTGGAATGCGGGGACATGACATGATGGGATGCCCACATGGATCCAGTCGCCGGGTGAGCAAGTGAACTCTTGTAACAACTACTATGATACGAACCCGAAGCTGCCCAACTATGCTCCCCCAAATCCCTACAACCAAAGAAGGAACAACCCTTACCTCTCCTACGGCAACTACAGCAACACGCTCAACCATGAGTTCCAAGAGGGTCAAGGAAATAAGAGAGCAGCACCGGGGTATCCTCAGGTTCAAAAATCTAAGCTCGAGTCTCTCATGGAAAACTTTGTTGCCACTCAAGCTCAGCAGAATGAGGCAATAAAGGAGCTAGCATCTAAGGTTGACCACTTAGCCACTCATAGCAAGATGCTAGAAACCCAGATTGCCCAACAAGCCGGCACGTACTCGAGACCTAAGGATACATTCCCGGGGCAACCCGAAGCAAATCCCAATGAGCATTGTAATGTCATACACTTGAGGGATGATAAGCTTGGGGTGGGGGTAGCTGAAATGGAGGTGGAACCGGAGGAGGACACGAGCGAAAAGGAAGAGCTTGAACCGAAATACGTCCCTCCACCACCGTACCAACCCCCGATACCTTTCCCACAAAGGTTGGTCAGGAAAAAGCAAGTAGATGTAGAGACTAAAATGCCTACTAAACTGAAAGACCCAGGTAGTTTCTCCATCTCTTGCTCGATTGAACAAGTGCATATTGACCAAGCCTTATGTGACCTAGGGGCTAGTGCGAGCTTGATGTCCCTCACTATCATGGAAAGGTTGGGAAGCAAAGAGTTGAGACCATTCAAATTCCCCTTACAAATTGCGGATGGCTCAACTAGGACTCCTCTAGGCATACTAGAGAATGTTCCTGTAAAGGTAGGGAAAATTCTCATCCCTACCGACTTCCTGGTATTGGACATGAAAGGGAATTCTAAATTCCCCATCATTTTAGGAAGGCCATTCTTGGCAACCGCTGGAGCATTAATAGACGTAAGGAATGGCAAACTCTCTCTAAATGTAGAGGAAGGTAGGGTAAATTTTCAGTTGATTAACTCTTGTATCAACCCTCCTTTTGAGAGCCATGTGTGCAGAATTGATGTAACGTCTTCAGCGGTAGAGAAAAAACTTAGCATGGAAGCAACCCCAAAGATATGCATGGTTGGAGATGCACCCAGTGGTGAAGTTGGAATTGCTGTCCATGCAGAAACAATACTTCCGCCGGGAGGAAGGAAGGCTAGGAAGCTCCGAGAGAAAAGAGCAAAGCGGAAGCGTTACTGGCCGTATGAGCAGAAACGACTATTTGAAGGAGCTCCATGGAAAAGAAGTGTGCCTGCACTTCTACGCCCAGCTGACCCCGGTTGACTTAAGAAAGTATGGTCAAGCTTAAGACCATAAATAAGCGCTTCTTGGGAGGCAACCCAAGTTTTCTTTCCCTTTTTCCTTTTGTTTTTGATTTAACCTCTTGAATAATTTGAGAAGATCAAGAGGCAAAAATATCATTAATAAGTTTGTCTAGTGTTTTCAGGTTGAGAAAGAGAAGAAGAGCATAAAAAAATAAAGTCAGAGGCCATCACGCCCTGGCCGTGACAGTGGTCACGGCCGTGATGAACTAAACAAGAGCACAGAAAGGAACACGGCCTAGCCGTGACAACCATCACGGGCGTGATGAGTAGGATGCCAAGGTCAGAGAGCATCACGGCCTAGCCGTGATGTAGATCACGGCCGTGACAGGGCAACTCCTGAGGACAGAAACGATCACGGCCTAGCCGTAATGAGCCTCACGGCCGTGATAAAATTTCTACCCAAATTTTGACTGGAATGTGAAGCCAACACCCGCTACCAACTCGGTGAGTTGTTCCAATTTTTCTCCTCTCTCCGACTTGATTATTTATATTGGAGACAATGTAAGTAATCAAGCTTGGGGTAGGGGTATTTATTTTTGCATTTGCATTGTTGCATTCACATAGGCTTAGATTGGTATGATCACACTCTCTAGATTTCCCCTCACTTAGAACATGCATCCGATTGTAAAAACTTGGAGCCAAATGAATTGAGATAGTGAATTTTGAACCCAATTTTTCATTATTCTTGTGATATGGCTAAAAATAAAAAAATTCTTGAGATAGTCATTTGATAGTTGATAATTAGCATGTGGTTCCTTAGACTTGTGTACCTCACTGATTTTTGGACTACTAAATGTAAGATTTTGAGCCAAAAGGGGTATTCACTAAATCTACCCCATTTCTTGTGCAAGAGTGATTTAATTCCTCATGGACTGTATTTTCTAGAACTTGACTTGAAACCATTTCAAAACTTAAAAATTTCTGAAAACATTTTTGGAAATGATTGAGGCACTAGGTATTTTTCCGGCCTCCCGAGCTTTGAATGATAAATGCTACCCCTTAGTTGCCCAATTTTGAGCCTAAAGATAAAATACTTTTCTTGGTACCATGAATTAATTTGATAAATAATGCTTGGTATGGCACCTTTTTAAAGTATTACAAAAAGGGTAATTGGTAGTTGGAAAAAGTATGGGAAGAAAAAGCTAGAAAGTAATTTCTCTTGAGCTAAAGAGCTCCCCTTCTCCAAACAAATAAAAATGAAATAAACAGAAAAAAATGGAGAAGGGGATGACAAAGAAAGTGAGAAATGAAAAGAAAAAGAAAAAAAAAATTAAATGAAGGAAGAAAGGTGGAAAAGTAAACCAAAGCCCAAAAAGGGGTATTTTAGAAGGTGTCATGCTTTGTAATGTTTGATAATCTGTCTAGCCTTCTTGAAATTCCCTTTCCTTGATTTTCCCACCTTACAATAAATCCCATGGCCACATTACAACCAAAGGAAAAGACCTCTTGATTCTTAAGTGTTTTCTTAAATAAAGTAGAGATTTGGTTAATAGTCAAGCCTATGGTAAAATACTTTACTTGAGGAAATGGAGTGAATTGTCATAAACCCTAAAACACTTGAGTGAGGTGAGATGAGTGCCCAAATCAGTGAGGACATGAACTTGAAGAACCTAAGCTTCTAATTGGACTTGAACTTGATTATCTCTTGAATGCTTATTAAAAATGCCTATTACTTGGATTAGCTTCTAGGGTTCTTAGTTCACTATCCATGTTTTGATTGATATATCTTATGGCCTGAGTAATTGCTTGAGGACAAGCAAAGTTTTAAGCTTGGGGTGATTTGATGAGTGTGATTCCACCTCATCTTTGTCCATCATTTTGCATGCATTTTCATGTAGTTTAGGCATATTTTTATTAGATTTTAGGTTAAATTTTCCTTTGGAACGGGTAAGGCGGTTTTCGTGTGTTGTTTTGCAGATATCAAGGGTAAATTGCTCAAGATCAACCATGATGAAGTTTGGATGAAGATGGAGCTTTAAAACTGAAGAAAATGAGCCAAACAGAGCCCATCACGGCCTAGCCGTGATGCCCATCACGGCCATGATCGAGCAAAACTGAAAAAGAAGAAAGGCTGAAGTCAGGGTCTGTCACGGCCTGGCCGTGATAGCCATCACGGCCGTGACCCAAAACCACCAAAAGTCAGAGCACATCACGGCCCTGCCGTGAAATTCTTCACGGCCATGAAACAGAGGGCTCGCGACGCGAGAACATTCTTGCCCCGCGAGAAACCGGATTTTCCAAAAGTGCTAGAGGCAGAGACCGTCACGGCCAGGCCGTGATGGCCATCACGGCCGTGACGCGCATTACTTGGACCTGAAGAAACCGAAATAGATCAGATTTTGAGTTGGTTTGGGACTCTAACTTCCCCATTTCTATAAATATGGACCAAGGCATCAGATCAAGAGGAGATCACACATAGGAGGATCAAGACCTTTGGGGCTACTACTCTAGGCATAGATTTAGGATCTCTTCTCCTCTTCTCCTCTCTTCTCTTTTCTGATTTTCATTATGTTGTCAACCCAGCTTGTCATCTCCATGGCAAGACTGGAGTAGTAGCTTAGTTTCTAGGGATTAGGGCTCTGCCCGAGGTTTGTAAATGATGTTGATTTGATGTAAAAATCTTTGTTAATTACTATTTGCTTTAGATCTGATTTCTAGTGTGTTAATCACTCATAAATTTCGGCAACCGTTTATTTACGTGACATAGACGTTCTAAGGAGGAACCTAGCGGTGAACTTAGGATTTCTAGGGTGATTCACTCGTAAAGCCCGGCAGCCACTGGTTTGTGAGATGTGAATGATCCAAGGAGGAACCTAGCGGTGAACTTAGGTTATTTGCATAACTGAGACATTATAGGGAGGAACCTAGCGGTGAACCTAGGTGTCGGACCTATAGAAGTCAGACTTGGGACTGAAATCACAAGAGTTAGAAGCCGTCCCTCGAGGAGCAACGAGTTGTCACGGAACGCAAAGGGTCCAATCTGGGATCGACTACCACGAGAGTAGGGGTCGGGTCAATTGGGCACGGCTTTTGTAACCCGAGAGGGAGCTTAAGCTATCAGAGGATAAACTCGCCTTCAAGGCAATTTCGGTAATCAACAAAGGTAAATCTGTTAGCAACATAAACAGCCTCAAAGGTAACCCAAATCCCTAGGAATCCGTTTTAGATAAAAACCCCATAAACAATTGTTTTCTGTTTTAATTGTTCTCTGCTCATCTATCTTTCAATTCAAAAACCAATTTCAAAACCCCCTCTCTAAAAAGTCCAGAACTAAATCGATTCGAAACCGATTGCGATTCGGGAACACAGTCTCTGTGGGTTCGATATCTTTTATTACTTGACGGCAGTCCGGTACACTTGCCGGATACGCACGAGCGTCGTCGCACGTCGACTGACGCGACATCAAGCTTGAAAAGAAAAGTTGAAAGCTTGCGGAGTCGGTTATCCGCTGAAGCTTGAAAGCAAAATACAAAAATCTTGAGGAGTAGGGTATCCGCCGAAGCCTGAAAAGAAATGTTAAAAGCTTACGGAGTCGGTTGCCCGTTGAAGCTTGAAAACAAAAGGATTAAAAGCTTGCGGGGTCGATTATCCACTGAAGCTTGAAGAGAAAAGTTGAAAGCTTGCGGAGTCGGCTATCCGATGAAGCTTGAAAGCAAAAATATGAAAAGCTTGTGGAGTCGGGTATCCGCCGATGTTTGAAAAGAAATGTTAAAAGCTTACGGAGTCGGTTTTCCGCTAAAGCTTGAAATTAAATGTTAAAAGCTTCCGGAGTCGATTGTCCGCTGAAGCTTGAAAACAAAAGGATTAAAAACTTGCGGAGTCGATTATCCGCTGAAGCTTGAAAGCAGAGTTGAAAGCTTACGGAGTCATTTGTCCGCTGAAGCTTGAAAAGAGAAGTTGAGAGCTTGCGGAGTCGGTTGTGCGCTGACGCTTGAAAAGAAAGGTTAAAAGCCTATGATGTTTATGAATTTACGGGGCTTTGCGCTCACAAAATATAAATAATTGCAATGCAAAGAGATAATGCATGATACCAGAAATGTCCTATATTCTTGATGAAAACCTCAAATGATTTCAATGTAACACAAGGAAAGCCTGTAATACATTACTACTTCTTTTTCTTTTTCGTTACTTAGGTGGTTTTTATTATCACCCTCAACCCCTTAAAGTGTTGATCACAGACAAGCCCGGAGATGAACTAAAACAAGTCCTGTCTTCGTGGAGAATAAAGGCTAAGCACTTTTGAAAGGGTACGCTTCCTTTGTAAAGATTGTCCCCGTGTTTCTTGTCGGCAGACCACGGTGTCCTTTGTCGGGAGATCATTTTGTTCTTTACGAACTTTTGAGACTTTCGAAGAAATTCTGAATGCTTTTGAAGACACCCATACATGTTTCATATTCCAGTATATACTTATCATGATGAATGCACACACACAATTGACAAAAGTTAAGGCAAAGGGATAAGGGTAAAAAGAATGGGGAGTCAATGCCATTATATTTAGACTGAAAGGAGTACAAAGCAGATATTACAATGGAGTATGGAATTACAGAAAGGTCATAGAGTGGAAACACATCTCCTCAAGTGACATCTCTTTCCATGACTAGTGTTAATATCCCTCATACTATCTCGACTGCTTACTAATCAACATCTGAGAATGCTATCTGCCCCAGTCTTCATGCATCTAGCCCACTGATTGCCCCAATTCATCGGCTTGACGACACTTCCATTGTTATGTTTTTATTTTATGAACCCTAACTTTTGCCTAGACCGCCTTTTCAAGTTTTCAGCCTAGCGGGTTGCTCTAGCTTTTGCCTAGACTATCTTTTCAGATATTCAGCCTAACGAGCTTTCAATTTTTTTTTTCATTTTTCACTTTTGTTTTCTTTTCTTGTTCTTCTTGGGAAGTGCATTCAAGCATAATACTTTTTGACCGCATCTGAGTTTACAGGGAGTGGAAGATCCTCCCCATCCATCCTGGTGAGAATTAAAGCTCCTCCCGAGAAGGCCTTTTTCACAACGTAAGGTCCTTCGTAGTTCGGGGTCCACTTTCCTCGATGATCCTTTTGGATTGGTAGGATCTTTTTGAGCACTAGATCACCCTTCCGAAACTGCCGCGGGCGTACCTTCTTCTCATAAGCTCTCATCAACCTTCTCTGGTACAACTGACCGTGACACAATGCCCCTAATCTCTTCTCTTCAATGAGGTTTAATTGGTCGAGTCGATCCTGAACCCACTCAGCCTCTTCCAGTTCTGCTTCTCTCAGTACCCTTAATGAAGGGATCTCCACTTCAAATGGGAGCACTGCCTCTATCCCATACACCAAAGAATACGACATTGCCCCTGTCGAGGTGCGAATGGAGGTACGGTAGCCGTGCAAAGCAAAAGGTAACATCTCGTGCCAATCCTTGTACGTCACCACCATCTTTTGGACAATTTTCTTGATATTTTTATTGGCGGCCTCAACTGCTCCATTCATCTTTGGGCGATACGGGGAGGAATAGTGATGTTTTATCTTGAAGTTTTGGCACATCTTTTTCATCATCTTGTTGTTTCAAGTTAGTCGCATTATCAGTGATAATATCACTTGGCAACCCATAATGACAAATTAATTCTCTTTTTACAAATTTGATCACGACATTTCTGGTCACATTGGCATACGATGCAGCTCAACCCCCTTGGTGAAATAATCAATGGCAACAAGAATGAAGCGATGCCCATTTGAGGCTTTCGGTTCGATTGGACCGATCACATCCATTCCCCACTATGAGAATGACCAGGGTGCCATCATGACATTCAAGGGAGCTGGCGGCGCATGAACCCTATCAGCATATATTTGACATTTATGGCACCTCTTCGCATAATTAAAACAATCTGCCTCCATTGTCAACCAGTATTGGCCAGCCCTCAAGATTTTTCTTGCCATTGCATGACCGCTTGTGTTTGTTCCGAAAGATCCTTCATGGACCTCCTCAATTATCCGTTTAGCTTCTTTCTTGTCAACGCATCTTAACAACACCATGTCATGATTTCTTTTGTAGAGAATACCTCCATCTAAATAGAAACCTATTGCAAGTCTTCTTAGAGTTCTTTTGTCATTTTCTGAAGTGCCTGGGGGGTATTCCCTTCTTTGGATGAAGCATTTGATGTCATGGTACCACGGTTTTTGATCAGACTCTTCCTTTATCACTTGACAATATGCAAGATGATCACGACTTTCCATTTTGATGAGTGGTAAGTTCCTCTCGTCACTTACTTTGAACATCGAGGACAAGGTAGACAGTAGCGTCAGCTAATTGGTTGTCTTCTCGGGGAATATGATGGAACGTGACTTCATCAAACAGCTCAATCAAACTTTTGATGTAATCGTGGTACGGGATTAACTTGGCATCTCGGTTTTCCCATTCCCCTCTTAGCTGGTGGATGACTAATGCAGAGTCCCCATATACCTCCAGTATCCTTGCCTTTGATTCTATTGCTGCCAGGATCCCGAGCGCACAAACTTCATATTCGGCTATATTGTTTGTACAATCAAAGCAAAGCCTTGCAGTGACAGGGAAATAATCATTTTCCGGCGAGATTAGTATTGCCCCAATTCCATGTCCCAATGCATTAGAAGCTCCGTCAAATAACAAGGTCCACTTTTCTTTTTCTGGTGATTGCTCGCGATCGAACAAAGCCATTATATCCTCATCTGGGAAATCACATTGCATCGATCCATAATCTTCTACTGGCTGATTGGCTAGATATTCTGCGAGAGCACTCCCTTTTATTGTTTTTGGGTGACATAGACAATATCATATTCTGATAGCAGGACTTTTCAGCGAGCAATTCTTCCAGTCAGAGCAAGCTTATCAAAGATATACTTGATCGGATCCATTTTGGACACCAACCAGGTAGTGTAACACAACATGTAATGCCTCAAACGGCGAGCCGCCCAAGCCAAGGCACAACAAGTGTGTTCTAGTCGTGAGTAGTTGGATTCACAACTGGTGAATTTCTTACTTAGATAATAGATAGTATGTTCCTTCCTTCCTGACTCATCGTGTTGCCCCAACACACAACCCATCGATTCATCTAGCACAGTCAAATACATGATGAGGGGTCTTCCCGGCACTAGGGGAACCAAAACCGGAGGCTCCTGTAGGTATTGTTTGATCTTCTCAAAGGCTTTTTGACAATATTCATTCAATGTTACTGCCTTATTTTTGCGTAGCAATTTAAATATTGGTTCACATGTCGCGATTAGTTGGGAGATGAACCGAGCAATGTAGTTCAATCTTCCTAAAAGCCCGCGAACTTATTTCTCCGTTCGAGGTGCTGGCATATCGATGATTGCTCGAACTTTTTCAGGATCAACCTCTATTCCTCTTTGACTAACAATAAACCCAAGAAGCTTGCCTGATTTCACTCCAAAAATGCATTTGGCGGGATTCAGTCGGAGCTCAAACTTCCTTAACCGCTCAAAAAGCTTCTGCAGATTGTCAACATGGTCATCTTAGGATCTAGACTTAGCAATCATGTCATCTACATAAACTTCTATCTCCTTATGCATCATGTCATGGAATAAAGCCACCATAGCCCACTGATATGTCGCCCCAGCATTTTTCAAGCCAAAGGGCATAACCTTGTAGCAAAAGGTTCCCCATAAAGTGACAAATGTAGTTTTCTCCATATCTTCAGGTGCCATCTTGATCTGATTATATCCTGAGAATCCATCCATGAAAGAGAATAATGCATGTTGGGCAGTATTATCTACAAGAACGTCAATGTGAGGCAGAGGGAAATCATCTTTTGTGCTAGCTCTGTTTAGATCTCGATAGTCGACACACATTCGAACCTTTCCATCTTTCTTGGGGACAAGAACGATGTTAGCAACCCATTGAGGGTACTTTACAACTTCTAGGAAACCTACGTCCAGTTGTTTCTTGACCTCCTCCTTGATCTTTAGAGACATTTCTGCTTTCATCCTTCGTAGCTTCTGCTTTACTGGAGGACACTCCGGCTTAATGGCAATTTGTGTGTTCTACACATCGGGTCTAACCCTGGCATGTCTTGGTACGACCATGCGAAAACATTTTTATAATCCATCAACAACCTGATCAACCTACTTCGCTCCTTTTCTTTCAGGGAAAGACCGATCTTGACCTATTTTTTATCATCTTCTGTTCCCAAATTGATTAGTTCACTCGGCTCTTCATGGGGTCGAATTTCCTTGGCTTCTTGTTCTACCAACCTCAATAATTCAGAAGGAACTTCCCCATCATCATCAATAACCTCATCAGCATGA
Source organism: Sophora flavescens (assembly GCA_030762895.1). NCBI lineage: Eukaryota > Viridiplantae > Streptophyta > Magnoliopsida > Fabales > Fabaceae > Sophora > Sophora flavescens. The sequence goes on along the minus strand of CM061063.1, from coordinate 264,788,618 downwards.
TCAATAGGATAGTCAAAATTGTATGCTGAGTCATTAACACTGTCATTTTCAAGAGAGTCACCTTTAGATTTGCATTTTGGTAGTTATCAGGGAAAGATGAATGAATAATGGTTAAAGATGGAAACTGCATTTATTGGTGAGGAACGATGAATAAAGGCGAAAGTAAAAAACAAAAGGGATAAGAACATAAAGATATTGAATGCATGCATTTATTGATAAGTCATACTGAAACGGAAACAAGTAAACCCATTACAACAAAAATCCTAAAGCCTTGGGCAGAGCTAAAGGTTAAGCATTACAAAATTACTTTGAAAAAAACTCTATGGTCTTGGGGAACTCAATGACCTCCCAATTGTTGAGCTCTGTATCCGGAGGGCATGGATACACCAGATTGACACCATGATCGGTGAGATGATCATCTTCAACAGCTGCTGCTTGGTTCAGGAATGCGAACCCTACACTTCGGAAGCTTTGTCGAATGTCACAGATGGGAACCCTTTCAGCCTTGTATTCATGATTTTCCTGTCGAGCCAACCTCTTTCTTTTCTTCTCTTCTATAACCCTCATCCTGTCAGTATTGGTGGGTTTATATCCCAACCTAAACCTTTCCTTGTTCTCGGTGGGCATGAGGATGTCAGTGACACCTTGGCTATTCTTCCCCAAACCGCTTCCAGTTCGGTATCCTCCTTCGAGCATAACTCTAGCCACCATAACAGACGCTTTAGATGACTGAGGTTTCAAGAGTGGAGCACCGTCCCCGACATAAGTGGCATTGGCAATTCCAAGCGATTGGAAAGCGGTCTCAAGAGCTTCTTCGGCAGCTTCAATGTAAGGGGTTGTTGATGGCTTACTCACTAACATATCCTCCTCTCCAGAAACAATTATCAATTTGCTATCGACAATGAACTTCACTTTCTGGTGCAGTGTGGAAGGTACAGCTCCAGACGAATGGATCAAAGGTGCAAGGGCCAATCTGAATGGGCAATTCAATTTCTCCCATAACTTCCCTTCGGGTGCCATCAAAAGCTCTTACAATCATTGTGCTTGGCTTCATATGAGTTCCATCGAAAGGCAACTTTGCTAGTGTTGACTTTGGCATTACATTCAAAGAAGAACCATTATCAATGAGAACGCTAGCAATGACATGATCTCGACATTTCACCGAGATGTGTAACGCCTTGTTGTGCCCCATTCCTTCAGCTGGAATTTCATCATCAGTGAAAGTGATATAATTATCAGCAACGATGTTACCCATGATGTTATCAAGCTTATCAATTGTGATGTCATGAGAGACATGAGCTTGATTTATCACTTTCATCAGTACTCTCCTATGTGGCTTAGAATTCATCAACAAAGACATGAGAGATATCCGAGCTGGAGTTTGATTCAATTGATCCACAACCCTGTATTCACTTTGCTTGGTTAACTTCAAGAATTCACCGACTTCTTCATCAGATACCTCCTTTTTATTGTCACCCCCTTGGGTATCCTTTTCGGTCGGTGTTCCTTCCACCTTCTCTTTCCCTTTGCGATCTTTTTCTTCCTTTTCTATTCCCTCCCTTCGCAATACCTCTGGAGTATAAATGCGACCACTCCTAGTCATTCCACCAATTCCCGAAATGTTGGTAACCACAGTGGTCCCATTGGGAGGACTTTGTTGAACCTGCCTATCATATTTCCATGGTACCGCTTTGGTGTCCTTGTAAGGGAAAGGACCTGGGACTCGGATGACAATTGGTGTTGGCCCACTCGAAATCGGCATAGGTTCCTTTTCAGTATAGTGTATCACCACTGGCTTCGGAGCGGCTTGCTCAGGAACCGGTTGAGGATTAATCACAACAGTAAAATGAGTTATCTTAACTGGAGCTGGGGAAATTGTAGATTCAGCAACCATGTTAATGCCATACTCATTCGGTTCACAACCAATTAGGATAATCTTCATATCCATTAACTGTTGCACAACCTGTCGAAATTCTGCACAGTCTTCAATTGAATGCCCCATATTCCCGACGAAGTCGCACCTTATCTCTTCATCGAGAGTATTCTCTTCGACAATTGAGGTTTGCACCAATCCATGTTTCTGGATCTCCCTAAAAATAACTCTCATGGGAGTTCTGACATCAGCCACTTGGCTCTTAAGAGTGGGTTCCATAAAGCTATCAATGGCGTTGACTCTCGAACCCCCATGATTTGGCATAGGACCTTGTACCCCATTCAGAGCATCTTTTTGAAAACTCAACCACCTAGCATCAATAAGGTTTTGTACCTTAAATTTGAAAGCCCTGCAGTTCTCAGTGGAATGACCTATTGCCCCCGCATGATACTCACATTTAGCATTTGGGTCGAACCACTTCGGATAAGGAGGCCCCAATGGTTTCATTGGGGTAGGAGTCAACACAGATTTGCTTATAAGCTGATACAGTAGCTCAGTATAGGTCATGGGTATCGGGTCGAAATGTACTGGCTTTCTTTCCGAATTATACGGTGGTCTTGTTTGGCCGGTGTTTGGGTTTGGACCTAGGGGTTGGACAATTTGAGGTGGCATGGTAGGGTGTGTTTGAGGCTGAGAAGGGTATGATGGTCGGTAAGGAGCCATTTGTTGAGGATTTGGAAATTGTGAGGTGGCTGCGATGTATAGCTGGTTGGCTTGGTGATATGGAGGTGGTTGGTAATATGGGACGTATTGGGCTTGGAAGGTGGGTGTTTGGTTTGGTCTATATTGGTTTGGTTTCTTTTGTTCAAGGGTTACTGCGTGTGCTATTCCTTCTTTCTTTTTCACAAACAGGGCTCTCTTTTGGCCGTTCATTACCGAAGTCTCGGTGATCTTGCCAGTCCTCATTCCACTTTCAATTCTCTCACAAATGATGATCGACGCTATTTGTCAGTCAAGACCTTATTTACAAGACGCTACTCAAGACGCGCCAAAAAGCGAGCGGTTTGTAAAATATGTAGATAGGGAGAGACAAAGCAGTTTAAGAGATTATCAAATAAGCTAAAGACGATTAATCTACTATTCTCGATTTCCCAACTATCATCGGTTCATGTAAATTCCAAGCCCTAAGCAGATTCTAATCCCCTTTCGGTTGTAGCAACAATTAACAAGCGAAATCGATACTACAAGATATATGTTCCTAATTCCCGAATTAAGAAAACGGGGTGAAGTACTCATGAACTAAGCGAACATGAACGAACACACGAGAATTAAGCAAACGCGATTCAATATAGGAACATAACATCACCGAAATAAATCAACACAAACACTATACACTCCTAAGTTAAGCAAACAGAAATATATAGCATAGTATTGAAAAGGGAAAAGCAAACAAAACAGGAATTACAGAACCTCAAGTGCGGTGGAAATCGATTACAGTAGACTAATCAAATGGAATTAGTTCTCCATGGGAAACGTATCACAACCAGAAATTCTATAAAAAACAGTAGAGAATCAAAAGTTCTTCTAATCTGCCCAGAACAACAATTTATAACATTCAGGAACTGCGCCCTCTCGCGAGGCGAACACTGACTCGCGAGGCGAATCTTATGAAGAAAACTGAAACATTTGGACTTCTCGCGTGGCGAAGCATGGCTTGCGAGGCGAGGAATTGAAGAGTCTTCTTATTACGCCCGTTATGAGCATCAGGGGCTAACCGTGATGCTTTCTGACTTCCAAGATCGCGAGGCGAGACATGGATTCGTGAGGCGACACAGAAAGGTTTGCATTTTCTGGAACAGTCAGTCTTCAGGTTCGCGAGGCGAATAGCCTCTCGCGGGGCGAAAAACTCCAGAACTGCTTCTTTTTATTAACTGAAAACAAGGATTAACAGTAAATACTTTATTCGACTCTAAATCAGCTAAATTAACCTAAAAATAGTCTAGAGACTCAAAATGCTGCTTGACGACCATCAAGTCTAATTTGGGCGAAAACGATATATAATTAGCACAAAACCACGGTCATACTAGTCATAAAACTAGCTGAGCTAGAGGCTGATCAAAACACCCCAAACTTAAACTTTGCTTGTCCCCAAGCAAACTAAAACTCAAAAACTTAAAAAGACTCAAGACATGGCAAGCTTAAAGATTTAATCAATTTCGCACAAATTTCATGCAACATCAACAACAAATGTTTTCCTTAATGATTCCCCCCCTTTCAAACAAAGCAATCGCCACATCATTTATTCTGAACAATTGAGAATTTCATCATTAAAGCAATCATTAATCTAAGCAAGGGATCCAAGTTACACACAAGAGGGAGATCACCAAATTCAAACAATCGCCTTCCTCACAAGGGCATTTAGTGTTTCACTCAATCGCTCAATTTGTCTAGGATATCAACAATTCACTCAATTTCACTTTTAAGAGCACTTCCCATGAATTTGATTTTCATCTCAAAATGGTTCCCTCGAAAAACATGCATGCAACATCAAAAGGGCTTTTAAGGTTGTAATGGGGCCTGGCTAAGGGTAGGATATACAAAGGTACTAGGCTTAAGTCCCTAGGAACTAAGAGGGCATGAACATTTCAACACACAGAATTTCCACTCAAGTTCTTTTTTCCATATTTCTTTATGCTTTTGGGTCACTACAGCCTTTTCCTTCAAATAGCCTTTTTTTGACATTTTTGCACTTTTTAGTTTTTTTTTTCTGCTTTTCTTTTTTTTTTCTTTGCCCTTTGGCTCCAACCTTTATTATTAGTTTTTTTTTTCTTTTTTGTCTTTTTCTCACCCCAGAATGACATGTCACATCCTTGTAGCCACCCCAAACTTAGTTTCTTGCAACCATTCTCTTGCTAAGGTTCCATGCTCTCCTAATCCTAAGATCGGGTTAACATGGTTTTTCAGATTTTTGGCTTGTAACATGAGGTCATCAAGAATTAACAGGCTAATTAGGCTCAATGGGGCTAACTAGGGAACATGCATTAGGAATTGGTTCTTTTCAGGTCAAGTGGTTATTTACAAAGAAAATATGCCTAAATCATTTGATGCAAACACATAAGCATGCAAACCAAGAAGAGACTCAAGCAAACTCGAGAAAGTGCAGCTCAAAAGTGACTCACACAGTTAAAAACATGTTGGAGGCTCAAATCCTCACCTGGACATTTTTGCAAATTGTTTGACCGAGATTCTATCCCTAGTGTGTGCACCCCAAACTTATCATAAATCATGCCATCACAACAAAATATCTCAAAGTTCAGTTTTCAATTTTTTCAAGTGGGGATCAAATTTTCAATTTTCAAATCCTAGGGGGAAACCAGTCAACACATAACATGCAATCCATCTATGCAAAATTCAATCAAATTCCAACCAAGCTTTGCCGACACAAGACTCAACACACAAGCTCTTGATCTTCTCAAATTATTCAGGAGCTAAAAGAAAACAAAACAAAAACAAAGCAAGCATAATTAAAAAGGAAAAGGTTTAGAGAAAACTCATGGAGGCGGTTCCACCAGGATCCCACTGTCTGTGATACAGCGGCCAAGGAATGCCCAAATTGCAATATGATCCTCCCTGATCCCATGGCCTACAACATAAGTATGACAGTGATAAGCCTCTGGCTTATCTAGTTTTATGACTAGATAAACTAGGGTTTATGTGCCAATTATTCGAGTTCACTCTCGTTTTCGCCCAAATTTGCCTTGTTTTGTTCCTAAGTTGGACTTTGACTCGTTTTGCGTCTTTTGTGTAGTTTTTAGCTTCTTTTGGATAGAATTACGCTTGTGGTTGCTTGTGTTGTTTTCTGGTCCATAAGTGAAGCTCTAAGAATTAAGGAAAGTCAAGAAATAGTGGAGATTGCTATTCTGGAGATTCTCGCCCCGCGAGAGGAAGCTCGCCACGCGAGAGTTTGAAGACCTGGGAAGACAGAGACCATCATGGCCTAGCCGTGATTCACATCACGGGGCGTGAAAGGAAGGTTCGCGTCGCGAGACGTCCTTCGCGTCGCGAGTGTGTGAATTCCAGAAAAGTACCAGAGTCAGAGACCATCACGGCCTAGCCGTGATGCATATCACGGCCGTGACCTAAAAGCCACACAAGTCAGAGACCATCACGGCCTAGCCGTGATGTGTATCACGGCCGTGACCCAAGATCCACACAAGGCAGAGAACATCACGGCCTGGCCGTGATTTACATCACGGGCCGTGAAAGGCGGGCTCACGTCGCGAGACATCATTCGCGTCGCGAGAGTTCGAATTCCAGAAGTGCGCCAGAAACAGAAACCGTCACGGCCTGGCCGTGATGGCCGTCACGGCCGTGACGCGTGGCCTCCTTATAAATAGAGCAGATCAGAACAGAAAAGAGGACTTTTTGGATCAGAATTTTCAGAGACCTTTTGTAACACTTATTCTGGGATTTCTTCTCCTTTTCTCCTCTCTTAATTCTTAGGCTTAGGATGAATTCCGATTGTACGTGCGTTGTTATTACGGACATGAGGAACTAATCCTCTTGTCTAAGGGATCGATGAAGCCACCCATGGCGGCATAGTGTTCATGTAATGTAACTCTCTCTCCTTTAATTCAATTATGATTTTCCAATTCTGTTTTCATTGTGTCGATTATATGCTAGCGTGATCGACTAGTTAAGCGTGTTGAGGCCTAGCGGCGATTCGCGTTTTAGAACTTGAATTGGGAACATCGATCGAGTATTGCACGAGAGTGAGTAGGAGATCGATGCAACCTATAGGGAACAAGAATTAATAGAATTCGAGATTAGGGTTAAGAGACCTAGCAAGTAATTAACTCAAATCATCGAATACGTCCTAATGAGCACGGAAGTGGATTTAGGAGAATTTAGGGGTCCCGGTTGACATTAAAATTGAACTTAGGGAGGAGAATATCATCACTTGGGTACTTTGCATGATTGGGTAGGTGGATTCGAAACCTTAGATGCTTTTATTTCTGAATTTAATCACGTAGCGTTATTTGATTTGATTCTTGAAATTGCGATCTCAATCTCTTTCTCTCAACCACCTTCTATTGCTTAACCAACGCATCGGATTTCTTGACAAAGTAGTCGAATTGGTAACCCAATCCTTGTGTTCGACCTCGGTAGACTCTTACCGTGTTTTTATTACTTGCGACGACCCGGTAAACTTGCCGGAGTCACAACAGACAGCGGGCGCTTGATAATCATGGTAACTCCGCCAAGTGCGGCGGACTTCTCACTCCCTCTCGGGTCAAAGATGACCTCTTTTTCAACCTTGTCAATAAAGTCCTTCGAATAAAAGTGGGGTTCAACCTCTTGGACTGGCCACGGTGTCTTCATATCCAAGGGTGCAAAATCCAGAGGCTTGAACTCCGTCATTGGTGGTTCCACAGTGGGAGGTGGCAAACAGGTAGCTAGGGTATCCGGTGCTGCTTCAGCTTCTGCACGCTCTTCATTCACTGCACTATCAAATCCATCACCTGCTATACATGCAGAATTCTCAGCACACACCATACAAAGGTTAGTGTTAGTACAGTCAGTACATATGGTACAATAAACAGAATCAGAAAAGGCCTGAATGTCTGGAAATTCAGCACACAGTTCATCCATCCCATCACTTTCAACACATGCATATGAATTCATAGAATCATCTAATTCCAAAGGTTCTTCATTATCCTCAAGCATGGTGAAGCAGATGTCCTCCTGATCCTCATTTTCTATGTTTCCTGGCCGAACAGGGCCCTCAACCTCATATGTCTCCTGTTCCATATGGACGTTTTGCTCCTCACACCCTGAAAAGAATAAGCTTTCAAAACATGCTACCCACGAAGCAGTGTCAGTACAATCAGCACATGAAGTATAACAGATAGAATCAGGGGAGGTGTGAATATCTGGAGATTAAACACACAGTTCATCAACCATAGTGTTCTTGACATCATTATCAAAATTATCCTCAGAGGAAGTATTGTCAAGAACAACTATTTGTGAATCTGTATGTTTCTCAAGGGGATGTGGAGTTTGCAGTGTAGCCAAGGCGGAAACGATGAGAGCATTTTTAGTGGCAAAGTCCCGCTGACTTGCTTCCATCCTCTGTTGAAATTCGAGATTGTTTGCTTCCATTTGTGCAGTTATCTGTGCAGTCATTTGCTTGAACAGGTCCTCTAGTGAAGGTCCGGAAGGTGCAGAAGTGATCACTTGGGGAGGATTCTGTGGTGGTGCCAGTGGTAACATCAGTTGTGAGTCCCCATACCAAGGGTTTGGATGGTTTCCCCAGCTGGGGTGGTACTCATCAGTGGAAGGGTCAGGAATGTTGTTCCTGATTGATGCAGCTCTGAAGGCAGGAAAGTATCTCAACAGGAAGACTTTCTTCAAACCAAACCAGGTTGAGATGGAATTCGGCTCGAGACAATACAACCAATCCTTCGCAGCACCTTCAAGTGAGAATGGGAAGGCTCTCATCTTGATGTGGTCTTCTGTTATTCCTTCAGGTCTCAGCATTGTAGAACAAACAATCTGGAATTCCCTCAGATGCTCCTGCAGATTCTCACCTGCAAGACCACTAAACCTTGGCAACCGATGTATTAAACCAGGAGAGTCGGGATAATATATGCATGGTGGTTCATAATTAACATTAGGCATGTAACCTTGCATATAATCATCCATGGGTAGATTCACACTCAGACCAATTCAGCAATTTTTTTTTAATTTAATTTTCTGTTATTAACAACAAGAGTCCCCGGCAATGGCGCCAATTTTTTGACGTGTTGTCGCGCACGTGCCAAAAAGTGAGCGGTTTGTAAAATATGTAGATAGGGAGCGACAACTCGAGTATCGTCTCACAAGGACTCTAGGGTTGCTATTTACCACAAAAATCAGTTTTTTTTTTTGGGGGGGGGGGGGGGGGGGGGGTTGGATTGAACTTCAATTGGAAAACAAAGCAAAAACAGAGCAATAAAAACAAAGCAGTTTAAGAGATTATCAAATAAGCTAAAGACGATTAATCTACTGTTCTCGATTTCCCAACTATCATCGGTTCATGTAAATTCCAAGCCCTAAGCAGATTCTAATCACTAGTGCAACAAGTGCTTTTTACGTCAGTTAAAATTGATTTTTTACGTCAGAATACTGACTGGCGTAAATACAGCTGACGTTAAAAGTTAAACTTTTAACGTCAGTTGAGAACTGACGTTAAATATAACATTATTAACGTCGGTTCTTTAACACAACGGACGTTAAAGGTCTTAATTTTACCGTCAGTTGTAATAAACAACTGACGTTAATAGTATACTATATATTTTATAAAATACTATTAACGTCAGTTGTATGATAAAACTGACGTTAATAGTTTTTTTTTAAATTCAGTTTTAAAATATCACTCCCCTCAGCCATCCCTGCATTCAGTAAATATCCCAGTAACACAGAATATCACACACATTATAGAATTGCAAAGGAAAAATGGAATAATGATCCATATATATGTATTCAGAAACAATATATATTTATTAACATAGGTTATAACTCAAAATAAATACATAAATAGAAATAAAAATAAATGTATACTAAGTTTAAACTACCTATATCAATATCCCTTCGTGATGATCATCACGAGTGGCATGTACATCGTCCACCTGTGTCTCCTCGATTATAGTAGGCATGTTTGTTGAAAAAGAAGGAGTCTCAGAAATATCAAGATTTGAATCTTCATTTTCATCACTACCATTATACATGCTTTTTCCTTGGAGAACCACGGACAACCTTTTGTTAGAAGGATCAGTGATGTAGAACACTTGTTTTGCTTGGGAAGCCATTATGAAAGGCTCATTTATATGACCTAACTTGTTGAGGTCTACCAATGTGAACCCGAATTCGTCGGTTTGTACACCACCATTACTATCAACCCACTTACATTTAAATACCGGCACCGTAAGCTTAGTGTAATCGAGCACCCAAATATCTTCAATATATCCAAAGTAAGGTCTCGGTACTTTAACGGGTTTTGTGTCCTTTGCACTAGAGAAGTGCATTGCTTCGGCCACGATCATAACCCCACTATTTTGCATGGTACTCTTGTTATCTTGTTCCTTTGTATAAAAGGAAAAGTTATTTATGTCGTATCCGCTCCAACATATGACGTTGAAGTTAGGCCCACGTGCTAGCCATTTTACATCATCAGAAGCAGTACTACCATCCTTAAGCATTTCTTCCTTGAACCATGGTAAGAAAGTCTTGTTATGCTTGTTCAACAACCACCTTTCGCTCATTCGAGGGTTTTCTTGATTGACTTTTCTTTTATGTTCAAATAAGAAAGGCTGAACACATTCGATGTTGTTCAATACATACAAATGTGCTTGAAGCACTTCCTCCCGATCCTTCCTATTAATTCTTAAGCCATGTGTACCCTTACCTTGACATCTGATCTCATCATGCCGAGGCTTAGGAACCCCTATAGGATCCGTGTTATGAAGGTAGTCCGAACAAAACTCAATAGCTTCTTCTCCAACTTACCTTTGAACAATAGATGCTTCCGGACGATGAGGATTCTTCACGTACCCTTTCAAGATCTTCATGTAGCGCTCAACTGGGTACATCCATCTCAGAAAAACCGGCCCACATAATCTAATCTCCCTCACCAAATGAACAATTAAGTGAACCATTATGTTGAAAAAGGAAGGAGGAAAATACATCTCCAATTGCACAAGATTGTAGCAGCCTCAACTTCCAAGTCATCCAACATACGGGGGTCAACGACTTTGCTACATATAGAATTGAAGAATGAGCACAACCGAGTAATGGCATGTCTCACATTTTTTTGTAGCAATACTGTTGTGACGCCGGCAAGTGTACCGGGTTGTCGCAAGTAATAAAATAAACACGGTAAGTAATTACCGAGGACGAACTCAGGGATTGGGCTACCAATTCGACTAATCCGTGGGAAATCAGATACGTTTGGTCAAGTTACAGAAGGTTGTTGTGAGAGAGAGATTAATATCGCAATTCAAATAAGAAATCGATTAAAGCTAAGGTGATTAAATTCAGAAATTAAAATATCCAAGGTCTCAAATCCACCTACCCAATCATGTATAGTACCCAAGTGATGATGTATTCCTCCCTAAGTTCAATTATAATGTCAACCGGGACCCCCAATTTCTCCTATATCCACTGTCGTGCTCAATAGGACGTATTCGACGATTGGATTAATTACTTGCTAGGTCTCATAATCCTAATCTCGAATTCTATTAATTCTTGTTCCCTATAAGGTTGCACTAATCTCCTAATTCCACTATCGTGCTCATTATTCGATTAGTGATTCCAATCCAAGTTCTAAAACGCGAATCGCCGTTCGGCCTCAAACACGTTTAACTAGTTAATCACGCAATACATATGATCAACGCAATCAAAACAGAATTGGAAAACATTCATAAGAGAAGGGGAGAAAAACATACATCACAAGAACACTACACCGCCATAGTGGCTTCATTGATCCCTCGGACAAGGGGATTAGTTCCTCATGCCCGTGACGACGCACAAACAATCGGCAATAATCTCCATAAAATAAGAAAAGAAAAGAAAAGGGAGACGTAGCTCCAGAAACAAGGATTCGCACTACTGATCTAAACAAGTGGCTAACAACTTGATACCCATTCTGATCTGAAACAGCCTTTAAATAAGGATTCTGAATCTTGCCCTCTCGCGGGGCGAGCAATCGTTAGCAAGGTGAATTTTAGTTTTGGCGCGCATTCAAGTTTGGATTTTCGTGAGGCGAGAGTGTGTTCGCGGGGCGAGTCTTCCAACTTCAATCTGTCACAGCCGTGACCTTCATCACGGCTAGGCCGTGATGGTCTCTGTCTTCCAGAGTCTTCAAACTTTCGCGGGGCGAGACTTTAATTCTAGGCTGTGACCTTCATCACGGCTAGGCCGTGATGGTCTCTGACTTGCAGGTCTTCATTTTTCGCGGGGCGAGAATATTTTCGCGGGGCGATCCAGAAATGATGACTTTTGCTTCTTTGTTGACCTTCAGTCTCGCGAGGCGAGCATACACTCGCGGGGCGAGTGTCTCTAGAATTGCAATTTCCACTGTTTCTTGACTTTCCTTGACTCCCGGGGCTTCACTTATTGACCTGAAAACACCAAAAGCAACCAAAAGCATAATTCTATCCAAAATAAGCTAAAAACTACACAAAAGATGCAAAACGAGTCAAAGTCCAACTTAGGAACAAAACAAGGTAAATTTGGGCGAAAACGAGAGTGAACTCGACTGATTGGCACATAAACCCTAGTTCATCTAGTCATAAAACTAGATAAGCCAGAGGCTTATCAAAACACCCCAAACTTAAACCTTTCTTGTCCCCAAGCAAGCTAAAACTCAAAAAGGACTCAAGACTTGGCAAGCCTAAAGGAATCAATCGATTTCGCACAAATTTCATGCAATCAATCAGTTTTTCTCCAATGATCTCCCCCCATTGGATCAACGTAATCCCCACATTCATTTACTTTAAACAATTTGAGAACTTCATCATTCATGCAATCATTAATTTAAGTTGAGGTTCAGAGTCACACACAAAAAGAAGATCACCAATTTCAAACAATTGCCTTCCTCACAAGGGTATGTAAAATTTAACTCATTCGCTCAAATTCGTCTAGGCTTTCAACTTTTTCACTCAATTTCACTTATCAAGAGCACTTCCCATAAATTTGATTTTCATCTCAAAAGTAGTTCCCACGTAAACATGTATGCAACATCAGAAGGTCTTTTAAAGGTTGAAATGGGGCCTGACTCAGGGTAGGATATACAAAGGATAGAGGCTAAGTCCCTAGGATCAATGAGAGCATGAAACTAGTATCACACCAATTGAATTCACTCTCATATTATTCTCTTCCTTGCATTTGGTGGCTACACACCTCTTCCTTTTTATATTTATTTTTCTTTGCCCTTTTTGGCACATATTCAATGCTTTTCATCACCCAAAATTTTTTTTTTCGCCTTGGGTTTCAACCTTTATTTTTCTTTTTCTCAACCAAAATGAAATATCACCTTGTAGCCACCCCAAACTTAGTTTCTCACAACCATTCTCTTGCTACGCTTCCATGCTCTCCTAATCCTAAGATTGGGTTAACATGGTTTTTCAGGTTTTGGCTTGTAATATAGGGTCATCAAGAAACAATAGGTCAATTAGGCTCAATGTGGCTAACTAGGGAACATGCATTAGGGATGGTCCTTTTTAGGTCAAGTAGTTATTCAAAGAAAATTGCCTAAATCATTTGATGCAACACATAAACATGCAAACCATGAAGAGATTCAAGCAAATTCGGGAAAGTGCAACTTAAAAGTGATTCACACAATCAAAAACAAAGTTGGAGGCTCAAATCCTCACCTGGACATTTTGCAAATTGTTTGACCGAGATACGATTCCTATTGTGTGCACCCCCCTCACCCCAAACTTATCATAAATCAAGTAATCACAATAAAATTCTCAAAGTTCAGTTTTCAATTTTTAAGTGGGGATAAACTTTTCTATTATCAGAACCTAGGGGAAAATCATCAATGGTCAAATAATTCATGCAATCAGTTTATGCTCAATTTAATTAAAATCCAACAAGCTTGCCGACACGACATTCATACAACAACTCTTGATCTTCTCAAATTATTCAAGAGTGACAAACAAAAACAAAACGAAAAGCAAACACAAAAACAAAAGTGAGGAGAGGAGAGGATACTCCCTGATCAAGTTTCCATGGTTGCCTCCTCATCCAATTGGTCTCACGGCCTCCCTTCTGTTGCATAGCATCCTGGAAGAACTCCTGCAATTTAAAACCTTAAGTGCAGATTCGCAAGGCGAGAGATCACTCGCGAGGCGAATCTGGAATTCCAACAAATGATGATGCCCAGAATCGCGAGGCGAAATCATACCTCGCGACGCGAGACAGAAAAGTGAGCAATCCCAGAGATTCAGGGCTTCTGTCTCGCGCGGCCAATGTGGATTCGCGTGGCGAATCAAGCTTTTTTTTTTCTTTTTTTTAAATATATGTGAAAATGACAGAAACTAAAAATAAAGGATACTAGCTTGGGTTGCCTCCCAAGTAGCGCTTGTTTAACGTCCCGAGCCTGACTCAAGTCACCCCTAAGGATTAATCCGGGCGTAGATCTTGCTTGCCATTCCATGCCTCAGTCCGTTTTCTGTACGCTCTTGCCCTTTCATATGCTCGCAAGCTGTTCCGGGACAACTCATTTAAGTCCAGCATCCTTCTATAATCAGCACGAACTCTCCACCCCGTGATGGTCCTTTTCGGGATCAACTCATTGTCTGCATTGACCACCATGGTTGTGCCACCTTTCAACTTTGGTGCTTTACCCGTCTTTTTCTTGCCTTTGTTGCTGAGCTCCTTCTTTGAACATTCTTCCCTTGGGAGACTCGGTAAGGCTTCCATGTCTTTCAACCACTCGAGATAGACCTCATCCCCCAAAGGGTCTTTTTTCTCACTATCATCATCATGGGATATTACCAACACTTGAGCAAGTGAAGAACCATGGGCTTCTCTAGTTGCCTTTGCCTTGACAGTTGGATCCACCATATCCACTCGATACACTTCCGTCCTCTCTGCAGGGTGCTTCATTACTTCAAAGAGATTGAAGACTACCTCATCATCTTGCACCCTTAGAGTGAGTTTCCCTTGTCGCACATCTATCAAGGCACCCCCAGTGGCCAAGAAGGGCCTACCCAATATGAGAGGGATCTCGGCGTCTTCTTCCATATCAAGCACTACAAAGTCCGCCGGAAATATAAGCTTGTCCACCTTTACTAACAAGTCTTCGACCACCCCATAAGGATATTTTATAGAGCGGTCGGCTAGTTGGAGCGACATCCGTGTATCCTTGAATTCTTTGATTCCTAACCTCTTCATCATAGAGAGGGGCATCAAGTTGATGCTTGCCCCTAGATCACACAATGCCTTCCCTACAGTCATCTCCCCAATGGTACATGGTATCGAAAAGGAACCGGGATCCTTCAACTTTGGAGGGAGTTTTCTCTGAAGGATGGCACTACACTCCTCGGTCAAAGCAACCGTTTCCTCATCCACTATTCTCCGCTTCTTGGTGAGAAGATCCTTCATAAACCGGGCATATGATGGCATCTGTTCCAAGGCTTCCGCAAATAAAATGTTAATCTGAAGTTTTCGGAAGACATCAAGGAACTTATTGAATTGCTTATCCTGTTGAGGCTTCTTCAATCTTTCAGGATACGGTACCTTCATGTAGGGCGGGAGGTCTTGGGGTTCAACCCACTTCTTCTTTCGGAACTCTTCATCTACAAGTTTCAGCCTTCCCCCTTGCTCCGGTGCCTTGTCACTTACCAACTCTTCTTTCTCAGGTTGCTCTTCCTCAACATGTAGTTGTTCCGGGGCCTTGTCTTCCTGAGAATCCAACACTCTACCGCTTCTGGTTGTTACGGCATTGCAATGGGCCTTAGGGTTGTTCTCTGTATCACCTGGGAAAGTGCCTGGGGGACGCTCATTCAGTTGCTTTGCGAGCTGAGCTATTTGCATCTCAAGATTGTGCATTGTCGCCCCTGTATGCGCTGTCAACTTGTCAACTTTCGTATTCACCGTCTCTGTGTTGATTACCATCTTTTCCATTGCCGCATTCATCTTCTCAAAAGCCAATTCCCAAGGTTGCCTTCCACCATCTGTTATTTGCAACTGATTAGGCCCCTGAAGAGCCTGCTGAGTATTATGCTGCTGGATTCCAATGTTCGGCCTCAGACCCTGTGGAGGTTGTTGCCAATTCTGTTGAGGATGTTGTTGACCGGCTAGACCACCATTAGCATCACTCCAAGCGAAACCCGGATGGTCTCTCCTCATATACCCCCTATTCTGATTCTGACTGTAGTCATTCTGTCTGTTCCTCTGATAGTTATTCTAGGGCACAGTGTCATAGAAGTTGTGGCATGAGTCCACATGTTCCTGAGAGAAATTTAACGGACAGCTCCGAGTGTCATGATCTCCATTACAATTTCCACAACCCGGAGGCATTCCCTCATGGACCGCATTAACCTTCTTGCTCTCTGACAAAGCCGCAACTTGCATCTTCAATGATTTGACTTGCTCTAGAATGGCCTCCATTGTTCCAGCACCGACTCCACTTGAGGTTTCCCTACCACGGTTGTAATCATTGTATGACATCTTCTCTAATAGTGCCCATCCATCCTCAGCTGATAAATATGAGAAAGAACCGCCAGTTGCGGCATCACAGTTCATCTGATAGCGTCCCCTCAACCCATTAAAGAAGTGCTGAACTTTGGAGACGGGGTCAAAGAACGCTGAGGGACATCTTCTCAATAACCCATTGTACCTCTCCCATGCTTCATAACACGTTTCATCCTCTGTCTGCCTGAAAGATGTAACGGCTATTCTTGCTTGTGCCGCTTTCTAAGGAGGAAAATATTTGGTTAGGAACTTCTGTGCCATTTGCTCCCAAGTTCTGATGCTGTTCCTATCCAAGCTGTCTACCCAATCACGAGCGACATCCCTAAGAGAGAGAGGGAAAAGCCGCAAGCAAAACTCATCTTGTGAGACTCCTCTTGTCTTCTGTAAGTCACAAGCTTCAAGGAAGCGAGTGATGTGTCTATGAGGGTCCTGTTTGCCACTCCCATCAAACTGATTTTCACGGATCTGGAATGTGACGCATGCTTCCACTCTGAAGGAGTCTGTATTCAGGTTGCCTCTCACAATAGAAGAGTCACAATCACCCAAGCTGGGTAGATCGTACTCAAAGAGAGGCTTGTAACGAGGGGGAGGAGGAGGATTTTCTTCATCCATGTCCTCAAAATCAATCGCTTCAAGCCTCTTCCTTTCTCTGACTTCCTTCCTTAAGCGCTTCTCAGTCTTGGTGATCTCCGAATCAAATAGCAAGTCCTCTTGTGAGATGGTACCTCGCATACAAAAACACGGCAAGACCAAGTGGAATCAAAGAAGTAGAGAGGGATAATAAACAAATAACAGAAAAATAAAAATAAAAACCGCTTAACCAATCAATCAAATTTCCTAAAAATTAGGAAATTTGGTTGTGCCAATCCCCGGCAACGGCACCAAAAACTTGTTGTGACGCCGGTAAAGTGTACCGAGTCGTCGCAAGTAATAAAATAAACATGGTAAATAATTACCGAGGTCGAACTCAGGGATTGGGCTACCAATTCGACTAATCCGCGGGAAATCAGATACGTTTGGTCAAGTTACAGAAGGTTGTTGTGAGAGAGAGATTAATATCGCAATTCAAATAAGAAATCGATTAAAGCTAAGGTGATTAAATTCAGAAATTAAAATATCCAAGGTCTCAAATCCACCTACCCAATCATGTATAGTACCCAAGTGATGATGTATTCCTCCCTAAGTTCAATTATAATGTCAACCGGGACCCCCAATTTCTCCTATATCCACTGTCGTGCTCAATAGGACGTATTCGATGATTGGATTAATTACTTGCTAGGTCTCATAATCCTAATCTCGAATTCTATTAATTCTTGTTCCCTATAAGGTTGCACTAATCTCCTAATTACACTATCGTGCTCATTATTCGATTAGTGATTCCAATCCAAGTTCTAAAACGCGAATCGCCGTTCGGCCTCAAACACGTTTAACTAGTTAATCACGCAATACATATGATCAACGCAATCAAAACAGAATTGGAAAACATTCATAAGAGAAGGGGAGAAAAACATACATCACAAGAACACTACACCGCCATGAGTGGCTTCATTGATCCCTCGGACGAGGGGATTAGTTCCTCATGCCCGTGACGACGCACAGACAATCGGAAATAATCTCCATAAAATAAGAAAAGGGAGACGCAGCTCCAGAAACAAGGATTCGCACTACTGATCTAAACAAGTGGCTAACAACTTGATACCCATTCTGATCTGAAACAGCCTTTAAATAAGGATTCTGAATCTTGCCCTCTCGCGGGGCGAGCAATCGTTCGCGAGGCGAATTTTAGTTTTGGCGCGCATTCAAGTTTGGATTTTCGCGAGGCAAGAGTGTGTTCGCGGGGCGAGTCTTCCAACTTCAATCTGTCACAGCCGTGACCTTCATCACGGCTAGGCCGTGATGGTCTCTGTCTTCCAGAGTCTTCAAACTTTCGCGAGGCGAGATTCCTTTCTCGGGGCGAGACTTTAATTCTAGGCTGTGACCTTCATCACGGCTAGGCCGTGATGGTCTCTGACTTGCAGGTCTTCATTTTTCGCGGGGCGAGAATATTTTGCGCGGGGCGATCCAGAAATGATGACTTTTGCTGCTTTGTTGACCTTCAGTCTCGCGAGGCGAGCATACACTCGCGGGGCGAGTGTCTCTCACTGCAATTTCCACTGTTTCTTGACTTTCCTTGACTCCCGGGGCTTCACTTATTGACCTGAAAACACCAAAAGCAACCAAAAGCATAATTCTATCCAAAATAAGCTAAAAACTACACAAAAGACGCAAAACGAGTCAAAGTCCAACTTAGGAACAAAACAAGGTAAATTTGGGCGAAAACGAGAGTGAAATCGACTGATTGGCACATAAACCCTAGTTCATCTAGTCATAAAACTAGATAAGCCAGAGGCTTATCAAATACCACGAATAGCAACGGACAGAAGTTGTTGCATCAAGATGTGACAATCATGAGACTTCAAGCCAACCAATTTAAGATCACTAGAGACAAGCCTCTTCATATTTGAAGAGTAACCATGTGGAACTTTGATGCCCTGAAGACACCCGCAGAAACTTTGTCTCTCTTTTTTTGACAAAGTATGACATCTTTGGCGGCAAATAAGTCCGCTTACCATCCTCAACAACTGGAGCTAACTGCTCTCGTATACCCATAGCAACGAGGTCGAGACGAGCATTCACACCATCCTTTGTCTTGCCCTGAATGTTGAGAAGCGTCCCGATCACACTATCACACACATTTTTCTCCACATGCATCACATCAATGCAGTGTCTGACATCAAGCTTGCGCCAGTATAGAAGATCAAAGAATATCGACCTCTTCTTCCATATGTTTTTCTCAGCAGCTTTACCTTTCTTTTTGGACTTGCCGAATATAACATCGATGTCCTTTACCCTCTGATAAACATGCTCTCCAATTAAGACCATGGCGCTTCTTCTGTCTCTTGGCATCCATTAAAAGCTTTTTTCATCTTACGATATGGGTGATCACGTCTAAGAAATCTCCGATGCCCAAGGTAAACCGTCTTCTTTCCATGATGCAACTGAGTGTAGCATGTGCCTTCTTCACATATAGGGCATGCTTTATGCCCCTTGACACTGTACCCGAACAAGTTACCGTATGCTGGAAACTCGTTGATGGTGCAAAATAAAATGGCACGAAGCTTGAAAGTCTCATGAGAATACCCATCAACTACATCAACACCTTCCACCCACAGCGTTTTCAAGTCTTCAATCAAGGGGCCTAGATAAACATCTAAGTCATTTACCGGTTGCTTTGGGCCCGAAATCATCATAGACAACATCATGTATTTGCGCTTCGTGCACAACCAAGGGGGCATGTTGTAAATCACCAACAGAACAGGCCATGAACTATGAATACTACTCATGTTACCATAAGGATTCATTCCATCCGTAGCAAGTCCAAGCCTTAGGTTTCTTGGCTCATCGGCGAAATCCGGAAACATAGTATCGATATTCTTCCGTTGAATAGAATCAGCAGGATGACGAACCTTTCCATCACGTTTCCTCTCATCATTATGCCATCTAAGATTCTTCGCATCTTTCGCATTGGCAAACAATCGCTTGAACCTTGGAATTATTGGAAGATACCACAACACCTTCGCAGGAGGACCCTTTTTTCTCACATCATCAACATCATCATCATCATCACCACCCTTCACTTTGTATCATGATAACCCACATTTGGGGCAATCATGTTTGTCTTCATGAACACCAGTGTACAATATGCAATCATTGGGGCATGCGTGTATCTTCTTATACTCCATACCCATAGGACATAATACCTTCTTGGCCTCATAGTTACGGTCAGGCAATGTGTTGTCCTCCGGAAGCAAGTCTTTCAACATTTCAAGCAATTTCGTGAAGCTTTTATCGCTCCAACCATTTCTCGCCTTCACACAAACCAATTTTAGCACCGCCGACAACCGTGTATGAGTAGTACACCCTGGATATAAAGGCTTATCCGCATCACCGCACAACCTATCATACACATGAGCTCGATGAAAAGATTCTTGTCCAATATCACGGATCATGTCCTCTACTCGATCATCCTCCATATCTACGTCAACGTCCTCACTTTGGGAGACACTTGCCGTACTACTCAACAACACATCACCATGCCATATCCATCTTGTATAACTCAAGCAAATCCCTTCACAAATCAAATGAGTACGTATATCCTTCACCGTATATTTCCTCGTATTCAAACACTTGACACAAGGACAACGGAACATTCCATTACTATTAGGAACATTCCTTTGAGCAAATTCTATAAATTCTCCCACCCCCTTCAAATACTCAGCACTAGTGCGCTTACAAACCATCCAACTACGATCCATAACTGGATAGGTCCTGTAGATATACAAAACATATATCCAATATAAGGACAATACGGGAGATTGAAAACTATAGTTTTTGAAGATTGCCAAGCACTGGTCACGGCCTGGCAGTGATGTCCATCACGTCCGTAACGTGCCAACTGAACCAGACCATGCCATCAAAGGCAGAACTGATCACAGCCTAGCCGTGATGAGCATCACGGCCGTGATAGATCAACCAGCAGAGCAACATGCACTCAAAACCAAAAATAGAGACGTACATTCCAAACAATTCAAACTCACGGTTTCAAGTTTCAACTACTGAGACTACAGTTTCAACATACACTCAAAACCAAAAATACAAAAATGTTCCCTAAATACTCACCAGAAATAGGTGCTCGTGTGGTGGTTGGGAGGAATCGCTCGAGTGGTGGCCAACGTTCGATGTGGTTACTGAGAGCAGAGGGACAAGGAGAGTTAGTGAGCGGGAAGGGGAAAGAGAGATATCAAGTTATTGCAAAGAATGAATGGAAAGACAGAGTTAGAGTTAATAGTGTACCTCACGGTGGTGCCGAAGAAGCCCTCGCGGTGGTTGCGGTGGAGATGAGCTCGCGATTAGGGTTCTGTGCTGGGTGAGAGCGAGAGTGAGGGTTGAGAGTGATCTAGGGTTGAGCGTGATGAAAATTGAAAAGAGACGTACGTACAGAGCGAAGTTCAGAAGGCACGCGGGTGTAAACGTTATAATCAAAAAGCAAAAAATAAAACAACATTTAACATCAGTTTTATTAAACAACTGACGTTAAAAGTAATTGTTTAACGTCAGTTGTATTAAACAACTGACGTTAAATATTAATATTTTTTTAAAAAATACTTTTAACCTCAGTTGTTGAATTCAACTGACGTTAAAAGTGTTGTGTAAAAATCATTCTCTATATAAAGTGCCATTATTCTGTATCATATGTAATACTGCCTCTTCTTTTCCTCTATATTTCTATTCCTTCACAAAATGGCTCTTGAGACCTGTGTTAAGAGTAGGATTATTTACGTCAGCTATTTATTTAACTGAAGTAAAAATCACACTGTTAACGTCAATTCTATAAACAACTGACGTTAAAAATAAATATTTTTTATTTTAAAAACACTTTTAATGTCAGTTTTATTCCAAAACTGACGTTAAAAGTGTATAAGTTTCTGCAAATTTAAAGCATTCATTCCTTTTATGAGCACTAAGTTTATACCTATCTAGACTTAAAGGTCTATTTCTTCCTATTCCTTCGGGCGTTTTCTTTTCTGCACGTTTATAATATATGATTGCCAACTCCCAATGCGCCTTGGAACCTAATGCTCTTAATGATCCATTTATTTTTTTAGCAACTTACGACGCCTAGTAACTTCATCCCCTACTCCTATAAATAGCTTCCTTCCTTCCTTTAATTTTTCTGCTTCACAATATGGCTCTGCCGTGCAGATTAACTTCATCACTCTTTCTTCCTATACCTAGACTTAAAGGTCTCTGTCTTAATGGTCAAACAACTTCTGAGTTTGAGTAAATCACTTTACATGGGTGATAAGGGTGTGTAACTCGCATTATGTGAATTGCACACACCATCATCCTTCTGGAGAATCGCGACTACGGTTCCAAAACCTCGACTTTGGAACCAAGTGGGCATTACAAGAATATTCTTGAAACAGATCGAGTGCACCCTTCACTCTGCTTTGGCTCCAAATTGACTGTGGATTCAGATGGAGCATCAAGGACTTCAAGTAAGGGAGGAGATGCATTCAATATTGGAGTTTCTGAGGACAGGACTGAGAAGAAAATGATGTTGAAGCAGAAACTTTTTTATATTTTAGTGCTATCTTGCGAAATTTTTTTATCTTTTAATCATGTAATTGTAACTTATGAATCGCTTCAATGAGATACGATTTGATTATACATATATAACTTGTTTTATGTTAAGTGTTTATTTATTTTAATTTGCACAAGAACTTGTTTACTAATTCAAGCTAATTAATTAAGATTAAAAATAAATTTTTTTTAAAAAAATGATTAGAAATAAACTGCACTATATATGGAGTGATGATCTGCGTTAAGAGTGACAACAGGGAGATGACAACGAAAGAAAGATAGGAATGAGTTGATTATTTACGTCAGTTATTTATTTAACTGAAGTAAAAATCACACTTCTAACGTCAGTTTATAAACAACTGACGTTAAAAGTGTTAATTAACGTCCGTTCATTAAACAACTGACGCAAATAGTGATTTAATATTTATAAAACTGCCACCGCCTCACTTTTAACGTCAGTTCTTAAAACAACTGACGTTAACAGTGAATTAATGAAGTCTAATATTTACAAAACTGCCACCGCCCCCTTTTTAACGTCTAGTTTTTGGTTAACTGACGTAAACCTTTACCGTCTAATGTATAATTTCCACTAGTGAATCCCCTTTCGGTTGTAGCAACAATTAACAAGCGAAATCGCTACTACAAGATATATGTTCCTAATTCCCGAATTAAGCAAACGGGGTGAAGTACTCATGAACTAAGCGAACATGAACGAACACACGCGAATTAAGCAAACGCGATTCAATATAGGAACATAACATCACCGAAATAAATCAACACAAACACTATACACTCCTGAATTAAGCAAACAAAAATATATAGCATAGTATTGAAAAGGGAAAATCAAACAAAACAGGAATTACAGAACCTCAAGTGCGGTAGAAATCGATTACAGTAGACTAATCAAATGGAATTAGTTCTCCATGGGAAACGTATCACAACCAGAAATTCTATAAAAAACAGTAGAGAATCAACAGTTCTTCTAATCTGCCTAGAACGTCAATTTATAACATTCAGGAACTGCGCTCTCTCGCGAGGCGAGGAATTGAAGAGTCTTCTTATTACGCCCGTTATGAGCATCAGAGGCTAACCGTGATGCTTTATGACTTCCTGGATCGCGAGGCGAGACATGGATTCGTGAGGCGACACAGAAAGGTTTGCATTTTCTGGACAGTTAGGCTCGTGAGGCGAATAGCCTCTTGCGGGGCGAAAAACTCCAAAACTGCTTCTTTTTATTACCTGAAAACAAGGATTAACAGTAAGTACTTTATTCGACTCTACATCAGCTAAATTAACCTAAAAATACTCTAGAGACTCAAAATGCTGCTTGACGACAATTAAGTCTAATTTGGGCAAAAACGATATATAATTAGCACAAAACCACGGTCATACTAGTCATAAAACTAGCTTAGCCAGAGGCTGATCAAAATACCCCAAACTTAAACTTTGCTTGTCCCCAGGCAAACTAAAACTAAAAAACTTAAAAAGACTCAAGACATGGCAAGCTTAAAGATTTAATCAATTTCGCACAAATTTCATGCAACATCAACAACAAATTTTTTCCTTAATGATTCCCCCCTTTCAAACAAAGCAATCCCCACATCATTTATTATGAACAATTGAGAATTTCATCATTCAAGCAATCATTAATCTAAGCAAGGGATCCAAGTTACACACAAGAGGGAGATCACCAAATTCAAACAATCGCCTTCCTCACAAGGGCATTTAGTGTTTCACTCAATCGCTCAGTTTGTCTAGGCTATCAACAATTCACTCAATTTCACTTTTAAGAGCACTTCCCATGAATTTGATTTTCATCACAAAATGGTTCCCACGAAAAACATGCATGCAACATCAAAAGGGCTTTTAAAGGTTGTAATGGGGCCTGGCTAAGGGTAGGATATACAAAGGTACTAGGCTTAAGTCCCTAGGAACTAAGAAAGCATGAACATTTCAACACACAGAATTTCCACTCAAGTTCTTTTTTCCATATTTCTTTATGCTTTTGGGTGACTACAGCCTTTTCCTTAAAATAGCCTTTTTTTGACATTTTTGCACTTTTTTTTCTTTTTTTTTTTCTGCTTTTCTTTTTTTTCTTTTTTTTTTCTTTGCCCTTTGGCTCCAACCTTTATTATTAGTTTTTTTTTCTTTTTTGTCTTTTTCTCACCCCAGAATGACATGTCACGTCCTTGTAGCCACCCCAAACTTAGTTTCTTTCAACCATTCTCTTGCTAAGGTTCCATGCTCTGCTAATCCTAAGATCGGGTTAACATGGTTTTTCAGATTTTTGGCTTGTAACATGAGGTCATCAAGAATTAACAGGCTAATTAGGCTCAATGGGGCTAACTAGGGAACATGCATTAGGAATTGGTTCTTTTCAGGCCAAGTGGTTATTTACAAAGAAAATCTG
The DNA here is from genome assembly GCA_030762895.1 of Sophora flavescens. Taxonomy (NCBI): domain Eukaryota; kingdom Viridiplantae; phylum Streptophyta; class Magnoliopsida; order Fabales; family Fabaceae; genus Sophora; species Sophora flavescens. The sequence goes on along the minus strand of CM061063.1, from coordinate 264,763,908 downwards.
CCTAAATCATTTGATGCAAACACATAAGCATGCAAACCAAGAAGATACTCAAGCAAACTCGGGAAAGTGCAGCTCAAAAGTGATTCACACAGTTAAAAACATGTTGGAGGCTCAAATCCTCACCTGGACATTTTTGCAAATTGTTTGACGGAGATTCTATCCCTAGGGTGTGCACCCCTTCACCCCAAACTTATCATAAATCATGGAATCACAACTAAATATCTCAAAGTTCAGTTTTCAATTTTTTCAAGTGGGGATCAAATTTCTAATTTTCAAATCATAGGGGGAAAACAGTCAACACATAACATGCAATCCATCTATGCAAAATTCAATCAAATTTCAACCAAGCTTTGCCGACACAAGACTCAACACACAAGCTCTTGATCTTCTCAAATTATTCAGGAGCTAAAAGAAAACAAAACAAAAACAAAGCAAGCATAATTAAAAAGGAAAAGGTTTAGAGAAAACTCATGGAGGTGGTTCCACCAGGATCCCACTTCCTGTGATACAGCGGCCAAGGAATGCCCAAATTGCAATATGATCCTCCCGGATCCCATGGCCTACAGCATAAGTATGACAGCGGGCGCTTGATAATCATGGTAACTCCGCCAAGTGTGGCGGACTTCTCACTCCCTCTCGGGTCAAAGATGACCTCTTTTTCAACCTTGTCAATAAAGTCCTCCCAATAAAAGTGGGGTTCAACCTCTTGGACTGGCCACGGTGTCTTCATATCCAAGGGTGCAAAATCCAGAGGCTTGAACTCCGTCACTGGTGGTTCCACAGTGGGAGGTGGCAAACAGGTAGCTGGGGTCTCCGGTGCTGCTTCAGCTTCTGCACGTTCTTCATTCACTGCACTATCAAATCCATCACCTGCTATACATGCAGAATTCTCAGCACACACCATACAAAGGTTAGTGTTAGTACAGTCAGTACATATGGTACAATAAACAGAATTAGAAAAGGCCTGAATGTCTGGAAATTCACCACACAGTTCATCCATCCCATCACTTTCAACACATGCATATGAATTCATAGAATCATCTAATTCCAAAGGTTCTTCATTATCCTCAAGCATGGTGAAGCAGATGTCCTCCTGATCCTCATTTTCTATGTTTCCTAGCCGAACAGGGCCCTCAACCTCATATGTCTCCTGTTCCATATGGACGTTTTGGTCCTCATACCCTGAAAAGAATAAGCTTTCAAAACATGCTACTCACGAAGTAGTGTCAGTACAATCAGCACATGAAGTATAATAGATAGAATCAGGGGAGGTGTGAATATCTGGAGATTCAACACACAGTTCATCAACCATAGCGTTCTTGACATCATTATCAAAATTATCCTCAGAGGAAGTATTGTCAAGAACAACTATTTGTGAATCTGTATGTTTCTCAAGGGGATGTGGAGTTTGCAGTGTAGCCAAGGCGGAAACAATGAGAGCATTTTTAGTGGCAAAGTCCCGCTGACTTGCTTCCATCCTCTGTTGAAATTCGAGATTGTTTGCTTCCATTTGTGCAGTTATCTGTGCAGTCATTTACTTGAACAGGTCCTCTAGTGAAGGTCCGGAAGGTGCAGAAGTGCTCACTTGGGGAGGATTCTGTGGTGGTGCCAGTGGTAACATCAGTTGTGAGTCCCCATACCAAGGGTTTGGATGGTTTCCGCAGCTGGGGTGGTACTCATCAGTGGAAGGGTCGGGGAATGTTGTGCCTGATTGATGCAGCTCTGAAGGTAGGAAAGTATCTCAACAGGAAGACTTTCTTCAAATCAAACCAGGTTGAGATGGAATTCAGCTCGAGACAATACAACCAATCCTTCGCAGCACCTTCAAGTGAGAATGGGAAGGATCTCATCTTGATGTGGTCTTCTGTTATTCCTTCAGGTATCAATATTGTAGAACAAACAATCTGGAATTCCCTCAGATGCTCCTGCGGATTCTCACCTGCAAGACTACTAAACCCTGGCAACCGATGTATTAAACCAGGAGAGTCAGGATAATATATGCATGGTGGTTCATAATTAACATTAGGCATGTAACCTTGCATATAATCATCCATGGGTAGATTCACACTCAGACCAATTCAACAATTTTTTTTTAATTTAATTTTCTGTTATTAACAACAAGAGTCCCCGGCAACGGCGCCAATTTTTTGACGTGTTGTCGCGCACGTGCCAAAAAGTGAGCGGTTTGTAAAATATGTAGATAGGGAGCGACAACTCGAGTATCGTCTCACAAGGACTCTAGGGTTGCTATTTACCACAAAAATCAGTTTTTTTTGGGCGGGGGGGGGGGGGGGGGGGTTGGATTGAACTTCATTTGGAAAACAAAGCAAAAACAGAGCAATAAAAACAAAGCAGTTTAAGAGATTATCAAATAAGCTAAAGACGATTAATCTACTATTCTCGATTTCCCAACTATCATCGGTTCATGTAAATTCCAAGCCCTAAGCAGATTCTAATCCGCTTTCGGTTGTAGCAACAATTAACAAGCGAAATCGCTACTACAAGATATATGTTCCTATTTCCCGAATTAAGCAAACGGGGTGAAGTACTCATGAACTAAGCGAACTTGAACTAACACACGCGAATTAAGCAAACGCGATTCAATATAGGAACATAACATCACCGAAATAAATCAACACAAACACTATACACTCCTGAATTAATCAAACAAAAATATATAGCATAGTATTTAAAAGGTAAAAGCAAACAAAACAGGAATTACAGAACCTCAAGTGCGGTGGAAATCGATTACAGTAGACTAATCGAATGGAATTAGTTCTCCATGGGAAACGTATCACAACCAGAAATTCTATAAAAAACAGTAGAGAATCAAAAGTTCTTCTAATCTGCCCAGAACAACAATTTATAACATTCAGGAACTGCGCCCTCTCGCGAGGCGAACACTGACTCGCGAGGCGAATCTTATGAAGAAAACTGAAACGTTTAGACTTCTCGCGAGGCGAAGCATGGCTTGAGAGGCGAGGAATTGAAGAGTCTTCTTATTATTCCCGTTATGAGCATCAGGGGCTAACCGTGATGCTTTGACTTCCAGGATCGCAAGGCGAGACATGGATTCGCGAGGCGACACAGAAAGGTTTTCATTTTCTGGCACAGTCAGCCTTCAGGCTCGCGAGGCGAATAGCCTCTCGCGGGGCGAAAAACTCCAGAACTGCTTCTTTTTATTACCTGAAATCAAGAATTAACAGTAAGTACTTTATTCGACTCTAAATTAGCTAAATTAACCTAAAAATACTCTAGAGACTCAAAATGTTGCTTGACAACAATCAAGTCTAATTTGGGCGAAAACGATATATAATTAGAACAAAACAACGGTCATACTAGTCATAAAACTAGCTGAGCCAGAGGCTGATCAATGACAATGTCGGAAAAGTTCGATGACACACTCCCAATCATCCTATCATAGAAAGGCGACTGGAGGGTATCAATGAACATTGCCACGATTTCTTTTTCAGCCATTGGAGGCTTTACCTGAGCAGCCAATTCCCTCCATCGTTGTGCATACTCCTTGAAAGTCTATGTATCTCTCTTTGCCATATTTTGGAGTTGCATCCTATCGGGAGCCATGTCAATATTGTACTCGTATTGCTTCAGCAATGCATCTGCTAGATCTTTGAAGGATCGGACGTGGGCCCGTTCGAGATGCGTGTACCAATTTGAAGCTGCCCGGTTAAACTGCCTTGGAAGAAGTGAATCAAGATCTTGTCATCTTGAGTGTATGATGCCATCTTCCTTACATACATGGCCAGATGGGTTTTGGGACAAGTGGTTCCCCGATATTTGTCGAAATCAGGTACTTTAAACTTTGGTGGAATTACAACATTTGGCACCAGACAAAGTTCCGAAGCATCCCGCAGACCATAACTATTTACTCCTTCAATGGCCCGTAGTCTTTCTTCTAGCACTTCCAACTTTTCTTTAGATTGGGAATTCCCTCCTGATCGATTCACTGGAGTTTAACCGTACATATTCTGAGGGAAGGAGTATGGCATGTAGGAGGATCCGAAGTTTGGCATCATTTGAGTCCCCTGGGGTCCATAATGTAGGGTGTATTGAGGATTTTTTGGATGGGCAGAAAGTGTCACTGTCGGGGTGTTACCATCTGTAGGGTTGACAATTTGTGTTTGTGGCATTTCGACAGCATCAGTGGTGGTTTGTGCTTGAGTGATATGCTCGGAGTTTTGAATGCCATCTTGTGGGTTGGGGGCCGTTGGTGGCACAAATCCGCGAGGCAAACCGTATGGGGGATTGTTCAGGTCAAATGAGAAATGAGTTTGGTTGCTTGGATAAATAGGGAGAGGCATCATGGCCCCTGGTTGGTTGAAACCTTGAATAGGAATCTGAGCAAAACCCAGGGGAATGAGAGGTGTGGCCAGACGTCCTTCGTTCGAGGCTGGAGGGTTCTCCTCTGTGTTCTTTACCTTCTGTATTAGTTGTAGGATCTCCATCATCTTAGTCATCTGATCCTTGTTTTGACTGACTTCATCCTTGATCTCTTGGACTTCTTCTAGTTCATCCGCCATGGCTCTTGTCTGTGACCGAGTGCGATAAAGGTGTCTTCGAGCAATTGTTCAGAAAAGCCACACACTATTTTAAAATCACAAGAGAAATGAGAACAAAACGTTTGAAAAAAAAGCGAAAAGCTTTTATGAAAATCACCTTTGGACTTTATTATTATATTTTTTTGAGTTAACACCTTATAACAGACAAGAGATGGTCCCTCCATCCTACACAAAGCATTTTGCTCATAAGATGAAATGGAGTTGACAAAAAATCTAGGGGAGAAACAACTCACCACAATAGATGTTGTCTCAAACACACTAGCAATTCTGAATTGAGACACCTCGTCCTACTCTTTGCACAGAAGGAAGAATCCTATAAGGCAAAGAAGTAGTTGACAACATACTAAAGGAAGACCATGCTCCACGATAGGTGTCGTCGCAAGTCAAGTGCAAGAGTTGGAGTGCGAAGGAATCATAGAGGCAAGAACTGATTTCATTAATAAACTCCACAAAGCAAAACATAGAATTATGAAAGCAGGGCCATATTTCATTAAAATCTCCTCAAAACAATACATAGGTTGGGGTTTCATCACAATTCTCGACATTGATACAACATTTTCATCCTAAAGTCAATAGCTTAGGTCTCTTTCTTTTTAGCCCTCGAGCAAACCCTCCACACATTTGCATGAAATCATCCAACTCAGCTGGGAGACGAAGCATAGGGTCCGCACGAATTTGCTTTTTCGCCTTTTCAAAGCTTTGGAGAAAATTCGTAATACAATGGCTTAGATCCAAATTCATGCTCATATATCTTTTTTTCATATGTCAATATCTATCCCTCGCTCTTGAGCCTATTATCTCCACCACTTCACGGCATTCATTACTTGAACCCTTTGATCATGATAGTGTTTTGTTGAGGTCCATCCTAAATCGCACTGCTTCTTGATTTCGACTAGTAGGATATTCAGCTCTTGGACCTTTTGTACCAATTCATCAGTCATCCTGTCTTGTGCACAAATTTGTTTTTGTAGGTTGGCATTGACTCCCCTTTGTCGATTGACTTCGACTTCCAATGACTTTCTCACATAGGATAGGTTCATAAGAACGAGATTGATGGAGTTATTGGAATGCACCGTAATATATAAGTGTTATTGTAGGGTTGGTTAGGCTATTTAATTGGCAGCAATGGATATTCCGGAGAATCGGACATGGATGTATCGTAGGTTGGATTGGAATAAACGTCTTAGGGAAGAGTATAGAGTTGGAGTGGGTGAGTTTATAGAGTTTGTTGTTAGCAATGAGAGATTTATACGGCCGGGCGGTGATCATTTGAGGTGTCCTTGCAAAAGATGCAAGTGTCAATCTTTTAAAAGCGTGGATGGAGTTGTAGCCGATCTTTATGAGAAGGGCTTCATGCCTGATTACTATTGGTGGAGTAACCATGGTGAGACGTTACCTGATTTAAACCCGTTTGTGTTTGAAGGTTCGTGCAATGGAAATGGTGACCGGAGGGAAGAATTGAATCCATACAAGAAGATGATAATGGATAATGTTGGACCCTCGGTTGGTGTTGCACTAGAAGAAGATGGGGGAGAAGATGGTGGAATGGGTTCCCAATACTTAGAGGAGAATCCGAATCTCGAAGCTCAAAGATTCTATGATATGCTGAGTGTTGCACGATCTCCATTGTGGGAAGGATGTCAGGAGTACATGGAGTTGTTGATGTGTATGGAATGGTTGAGTATCAAATCTAACTACAATATGCAAAAAGACTGTTTTAATCACATCACCATGTTAGTGTCCAAGGCGTTGCCGTAAGACAATCGGATGCATACTAGTTTTTATCATTCTAAGAAGTCTGTGGAAAATTTGGGTCTGGGGTGTTTGAAAATTGATTGTTTCCCGAATAGATGTATGTTGTACTATAAGGATGATTCAGCGGAGAGCAAAACATGTTGTCGATTTTGTGGTGTGGATCGATATAAGACAACCACTAGGAGGGGCATTGAGAAAAAGACTGCTCAAAATAAAAAGTGGTACTTTCCGCTCGTGCCAAGACTTACAAGATTGTACTCTTCGATGGCCACTGTAACTCACATGAGGTGGCATAGTGAGCATGAGAGGGAGCAAGATGTCTTGTGTCATCTATCGGATGGAGAAGCTTGGGAGCATTTTGATAGGGTTCATATGGCATTTTCGTTGGACCCTCAGAACGTCCGATTGGGGTTATCTACAGATGGATTTAATCCTTTCGGGAAGTATGGAAAAGCATACTCTTGTTGACCGGTTATCCTAACTCAGTACAATCTTCCCCCGGGGATGTGCATGAAGCAGGAGTTTATGTTCCTAACAGTCATAATTCCGGGTCCGTCTAATCCAAAAGGTAAGATTGATGTGTACTTGCAGTCGCTGATAGATGAGTTGACGATGCTGTGGAATGATGGTGTGTTGACATATGAGGTATCTTTGAAGCAGAATTTCATGATGAAAGTAGCTTTGATGTGGACGATCAACGACTTTCCCGCCTATGGGATGATGTCGGGTTGGATGACAGCGGGGAAGCTTGGTTGCCCAATATGTATGGAGCGATCGAAGGCATTCACGCTTAAAAACAGTCGAAAGATCTCATATTTTGATTGTCATCATCAATTCTTTCCAGAAGATCATCCTTATAGGCGGAACAAGAATGCATTCAAGAAGCGTTGTGCGGAGACAACACCGCCTTACCACGTTTGTTTGGTCCTAATATATGGTGGAGAGTACAATACTTACCGCTCGTCCATGAATCCCAAGGAGAACATATTCCTGATTATGGCGTCAACCATAATTGGACAAAACAAAGTATATTTTGGAGGTTGCCGTATTGGAGGACGCAGCTACTCCATCACAACATTGATGTCATGCATACTGAGAGGAATGTGTTTGACACTGTGATGGACATTAAGGGGAGGACAAAGGATACAAATAAAGCCCGATTGGATCTGGCTGAAATTTGTAATCGGAAGGAGCTTGAGTTACAGGACGGTGGTCGTGGCAGAGTTATCAAACCGAAGGCAAGTTATACAGTAAGCAAAACATAGAAAGTGGTCGTCTGTAAGTGGGTTAAAGAACTAAAGTTACCTGATGGGTATGCTTCCAATTTGGGTAGATGTGTTGACATTAAGGAAGCAAAGTTACATGGAATGAAGATTCATGATTGCCACGTGTTCATGCAACGGTTGCTTCCAATTGCCTTCAACGCGTTACCGAAACCAATTTGGAACCCACTTGTTGAGCTTAGTCACTTTTTCAGGGAGCTTATGTCGACAACACTAAATGTGAATCAATTAAAGGATATTGAAGTCAAGATACCCGTTTTGTTATGTAAGCTGGAGCAAATCTTCCCACCGAGTTTCTTTGATTCAATGAAACACCTTCCAGTTCATCTACCTTACAAACCAAGAGTTGGTGGTCCAGTCCAATACCGCTGGATGTATCCATTTGAGAGGTAAACAACATCAACTATTTTACTTAATACATATGAAATTCACGAACACGAAATCGTAGTTTAGCTTTCCCTAAAACTAGTAATTATTTGTATGTATCCCTCTTTAATAGGTTGCTGCACTCCCTTAAACACAAAATCAAGAACAATGCACGAGTGGAGGGTTCCATTTGTGAAGCATACTTAGAAGAGGATACTTCCACTTTTGCCTTTTATTACTATCCGGACAAAGTTAACACGAGAAGGACAAGGATGCCTAGAAACGTTGATTCGAGCGAAGGAAGTTCAACTAGCCCTCCTATATCAATATTCAACTATCCGGACAGATTTAGTGGCAAATCAAAAGGACATTTCTTGGAGCAGCGTGACATTAATGCTGCTCATCTGTATATCCTTCAAAATTGTGAAGAGGTGGCGCCATATTTAGAGTAAGTTTCTACAATGTCTTCTATAAGTTCAATTGACATTTATCATTATTAATTGTCCTGCTGTTAATCTCCCATATGTAGGATGTACGGCAATTTTCTAAGGGATCTTCAACCTGACATTTCAAATGATCAGGTTGATTAAGATATTACTTCTCACTTTGCTACGTGGTTCAGTAAATATGTAGGTTAAGCATCTTCATTTGTTGCAATACATTTTATCTCCTTAAATATATAGCATGTATAAGAATAATATAATATTAGATTTTTTAGGTACTAGATCCAGTAAACAATGTTCAAAATCCATTGTTGACAAATTTGGCATGGGGGCCTAACAGATGTGTTACATCATGGAATACTTACATTGTATTTAGATATAAATTTAACACAAAAACAAGGAATGAAGGAATGCAGTCGTGTAACTATGGTGTTTGTGTGCGAGCCACTGATGGCAATGTAGAGGATGATTTCTATGGGGTTCTAACTGACATCCTTGAACTCGATTATACCGGTTTCCCCGTGATGAAGTTAGTTCTCTTCAAGTGTGATTGGTTTGATCCTACTCTTGACGTAGGGACAAAAATCGATAAAAAATATGGTATTGTTCAAGTTACGTTGTCTCGTAGGTATAATAAGGCGTACGATCCATTCATTTTTTCACAACAGGCAGATCAGGTTTATTACTAGCCGTACCCCGAAGGATATCAAGGCTGGTTGGGTGTTATTAAGATAAATGCTCGCAGTATAATTACTGCTAATATAATCAACCAGCCTGAAAAAGATGCACCGTACCAAGATGATGACTTTTCAAGACCCCACGTACCGTTACAAATTATGCCGGACATTATTGTTAATTCTCTGGCGGACATTTCCGGAAATAGGGAAGAAGTTGAAAGAGAGTTAATGGATCAATCTTAGTTGGACGCATCTAGCAGAGGCACATTACGATCAAGTGTGACTGATGAGAGTGAGGATGAATTTAGTGATGGAGATTCTACTTAGGTAATTTATTTATGTCATAATTCATTGTGTAAATGTCATTCTACTTAGGTAATTTATTTTTGTATTATTTACACTATTGTGTAATCATCTTTTCATTTTTTACACAGATGGCAGATTCCTCTAGTGGTAGGGGGCAGCGTGGTGGTTGTCGTTGAGGTCGTGCTGCGAGAGTCCCTCCGCCGGCCAACCCACAGCCTTCAGATCGAGACCACACTACCAGCACCTCTGTGGATGGGCCACATCAAGGTGATGGAGTTTCACCCCCTACCCAGCCTCATGTGGTCGGGACACAGGCTACACCATCATCATCCACACCTATGATGGGACCATCATCATCATCGGGACAGGAGAGCCGTGGTCCATCCGACAGGCGGATTCTTCTTATCCCTAGGGGGGATAACGAGTAAGCTAATTTATTTTTTTATATATATAAAGTATCGTTAATTTCTATTTACTTGTTTTTTTTTATTTATAATATTTATTAATGCTCTAATTTGCTGCAACTTTCTGCCGGCGAAGGGCCTTTCTGATTCGATATCGAAGATCCTGCGACGCAAGTTTGATGGTCCACGGCCTACATGGGAGGCCAACCCAGGGGACCATAGGGATCCATTGTTTAAGGAGTTTAAGGAAACAATTTATTAAGTTATTTAAATTAAATTGACATTATATATATATATACACACACACACGGATTTCCTATAAACTGTAAGTTGCAGAAATAGTATAGGTGGGACGCAGCTTTAGAGGGTCTCGTCAGGGACATATTTGAGCATAAAGGCTCACTGGTCATGAAGAATCTGACGAACAAGCTGAGGAAGGGTAAGAAAGGGGAAGCGAGTAGATCCTGAGATTCGAAGGCAGTTGGATCAGTACTGGGCTACTGAGAAGTTCCAGGAGATCCAGGCCACAGCTCGGTGTAATCGAGCTTCTGATGCTGGCGCATGTGCTTGGACCGGTGGGTCTAAATCAGTCGCTGCCCACTACGACGAGCTGGTAATACTTAAAACTTTATTGACTTAATATACTATTTAATGAGTTTTCATTTTTAAATATTCTTATGAATTTAAGATTATATTTTTCTGTGCATAAAGCACAGAAACATCGGGGGCCCACTACTATGGAGTTGGGGGAGAGGACGAAGAAGTTGAAGTCGTGGGCATGGGTCAACGACAAGGCCCGTAACTATGCTGTAAGAAAAAAAAACAATTTAGTCTTTACTTGTAATTTATTATAATTGATTTGTTAATATTGATTATAATTTTAACTAAATCTCTTCATCTATACTTTGAAGGTGGGCTTCAACGAGAAAAAGGACGATGACATATCACGTGCCTCACGATCCACGAGGATGAGGCCTTGACCAGGTGATGAGCCCAGTGTAACACCCGGTTTTTCTTGTTCTTCAATAATAAGATATATATATATATATATATATATATATATATATATATATATATATATATATATATATATATATATATATATATATGTTTGTATTATTTAATTTGGATTGATTAATTATATGTATAATTATTTTAACTTATTTTTATGTCATTTAGTTTGAGTAATTTTAATTACTCATTTAAAATGATTTTTTATTAAGTACGTTAGCACTGCTTTATTTCAATGCATGCATGCTTCCTAGACAATAATATTATGTTATGGTCACTATTAGTATTTGTTTAGAAAAAAATATTTAAAATAATATGGTTGAAAGAAATTATTTTCATATTTTGCTCTACGTAATTTTGGATTTGAAAATAATTTGGTTTGACATTAATCCGATATTAAATGTTGGACCGTGAATTTTCTTAGTTGATCAATTCAACTATCAATTCCTACTTTATTTCAAAGTTTGAAAGTATATATTTTGTCACCCTTTATTTCTAGATTCAAAAACTAAAAACATGTTTATTTTTGGGCTTACTATTTATCACTCATAGTGTACCCACTAATACAAAAAATCAATTTTCTCTCTCCTCCCTCTCTTATTAGCATCGAACTTCCCCCTTTTCACTATTTTCTTTCTTTCTTTTCCTGATACTTTCTTCTTCTTCTTCCTCCCTTCAACTTCACCATCTTCTTCTAAACTTCACCCTCCTCCTTTCCTTCCCTCCAGTAGTGGGACGACCACCCCTGCACCACCGCCGGCTGCCGCTCGCCGGCGCAAAGGAGGAAACGCGCGCCGTTCGCATCCCTGCGTATTCCGGTCTTTGCTTCACCGCGCGGAGCGCCGCCCTCCGCCACTTTAATGGTGGTTTTCCACCATTTGAATTCATTTTAGTTCCTTTCTTCTCCCCTTTATCTTATTCTCTCTCTTTTGGCTCTTGGTTGAGGTAGAACCGCCGCCGTCGTGGATTCGCCGCCATTGACGCCACCACAAGCTCATCTTCTTCCTTGGGTGAGTGAGATATCATCTATTGTTTCTTAGAATCAAAATCCCCAAACTAATTTAGAAACCTAACCCTAGCTTTTTGATTTCATACTGAAACTTGAAATTAAAACTTGTTTTATTGCACTTGGGACTATGAATTAGAGTTAGCTTAAACCAATTTCATTGTTCTTTAGTTAAAATGAGTTTTCCCCAAATTGATTTATGAACCCTAAAGTCCCAAATCTGATTTTATTGAAGTTAGCTTTATTTTGTGAAATTGAATATTTAAAATCAACTTAGAGTGGACGTTTGAATGATGAGTAGTTGATTATGTGTTTTATCTGGTTGTGAAAATGCTTTGACTCCCTCTTTTGGATGTTGTCGGGGTTGCGTTTACTTGGGGGGAACATATTTTATATTGTTTGAGAGTTGACATGAGCTGTTTAGAGGAAACTGGAACGTCGAGCTGGGGTTGTGAGGGAAGCTAATTGTTGAATGCGTCAATGAGAGAACCTTTTATGGTCTACATAGGTAAAGTGAGTTTAACCGAAGAGTTTTAGTAGTTACATACTTAATTGTTGTGTTTTTGAATGTATGTTAATTTTTAAATCTTTGTAATGATGTCTTGCTTGAATTGTTTAGAGTTTGATTGGAGTTTTAATGTTATTGTTTGTTGATTATGTTACTGTTTTGCTTGACTGTGATTGGCTGATGGCATGACGTTGGTCATTGCTTGTTAATAAAGATTAAGACATTAAAATACCTTAACTAAGAAAGAGTGAAAAAGTGGTGTTGTGATTCTTTGGGAAAGTGAGAAGAAAACTATAAATAATGGAAGTGTGAAGATGAAACAAAGTTTAGGAAAAGAAATGAAAATAGAAAACATCAAAACTTATGGAAATGTTTAAAAGAATTTTTTAAAAGAAAAATATTTTGGAAATAAGGATTTTCTTTTAGGTTTTACCAAAAGTTCAAAAATGGAAACATTTAGAGAAAATGCTCTGTTTGATAAATCTATTTACAAGAGTTTTGTATTTGGTTCTAAGTTGAGAAAAAGATTTCAGTGGTTTCTTAAGTTTTCAGAAAATGGATTTCTAAAAGAAAACAGTTTTAGTGAAATAGTATTTCTAAGAACGAAAAGTATTTATGACACAAAAATTTAGAAACTCTTGATTTCTTGTTTTTTGAGTTATTTTTCACTGAACGAAATCCTTCGGAAAGAGAGTGAAAAATAAAGGACCTAGTGCTCCGGAATGACGGGCTAGAGTTCTTGTTTTGAGTTTTGAGAAAGTAGAAAGGACCTAGTGTTCCGGATTGACGGGCTAGAGTTCCTATTCTAGTTTCGAGGAAAGATAGAACCTAGAATTCTGAGACGTCAGACTAGTGTTCGGTTGTGAATCATGGATTTTATTGATAAAATCCTATGTGAGTTTTAAAGTTTAATTTAATACTTGATTAAAATTAGTCGAGAGCATAAGCCTTGACGAGGAAAGAACGATGCGAAAAATAAAATGAAAAACGAGAACACCTTGTTTTACCTGCATAGTCTGGCTTATATGCCATCGTGGCAGACGTGCCATTGTGTATCGAGCTACAGTTTCACAAAGGGTAAACTGACAAACTGAATAGTTACGGACCAAAGACGGCTTCTTTAGTTTTAGGGTCTTCAGGGACATTCGGGTTCGAACTCCACAAAATGCTTGGGGCTTTGAAACCCTTGTCGTGGAAATCGGCTACCCTGCTCGAAATGTACTCAATCAGGAACAATTTTGTATTATTTAGGTGAGATGCGATACCCCAGAACAATTCGGGATCAGACCTAAATTGAGAGTCCGACCCAAAAAGCGCAAGACAATTGTGTTATGGCATTATCGCGATCCTGCCATGCTCAACGAAGGGAGGTTAGGATCTTCGGATATAGTGAATATTGAAGTGACATGAAATGTTTTACAAAATACATTTGGATTGTCAGGAATGGATCCCTGTGTTTATGGTTATGATATATTTTATGTCATTGTGTGAGAGTCGTGTATGTGACTGCTATGATAAAACTCATATGTTGGTATCTCACCTTTGCGTCATTTCTGTTTGGTTTCTATTTGTGGTATTTTGGGTTAAGTGTACAGATGATGCTGAGGAGTTATTTGCCCCACTCGGAGGGATTGGTCCAAATTTTTGAAGGAAGATGATTTACTGGAATAATCATGGGGTCTTTTGCTGAAAGAGTCTCATAGTTCGACCAGCTTAGTCTATCGAGTCAAGTTTAATTTTGGAGAAGTTTCATATTTATTTGCTTTATGGTTCTGAGAGCCTTTTATTGGATTTTTGTTATGTTTAAGAATGTTTATGACTCAGAGAGCCTTTCTTTTTGATGAAAATGTAAATATATCAGCAGGTGTTTTGTTTGGGATGTTGGAATTACAGAGGAGACTCTGTCGTATTTTTTATAAAAAAAAGTATCGATTTGTATTTATGTACTCATAAATTATTTTTCGAAAGTAAACTATTAATTATTTTTATTTTAATATGTTATTATGAAATTAAGTTAGTCATGTAATGCCCAAGGGTGGTGTTACACCCAGCTCTCCTATCTCTGTCGCCGATAATGCCATTTATTTGGAGGTCGTCGGGGGCAGGAACAAGAAGCGGCACGTGTATAGCCTCGGACACCCGGGAGGTGAGTTTATCGCTTCATCATCCGGCCTGTCTGCTCCTTCCTAAACCGATACTGTCCCTCAGGAGTAGTTCAACCAAATACAGGAAACCATCACGCAGCTAAACGTGGAGCTTCGTGAGAAGAGTGAGAGAGAGCAGCAGATGGCGAACTAGATTGCACAGTTGACTCAGGCACACCAGCAGCTGATGCAGAAGAGCATCAAGCAGGGCCAGACACTGCGACTGGTGTTAGAGAAGATGAGGATCCAGACTCCAGTTGCTCAGGGTAAATCTCCGACGATTGTGCCGCCTGTTGCCGCTCCTCCAGTTCTGCCGCCTGTTGCCGCTCCTCCAGTTCTGCCGCCAGCTACTGATGCTTCTACTCCAAAGGACGATCCGATGGCAGATGTCGGCGGCACATGCTGAGGATGATTGTGTTCCTCCACCTCCCCCTCATCATGACTGATTTTGTTTTTTTTTTTCATTTTTTAGATTTTAAATGATTCTTGTACGACACTTTGGATTATTTTTTTATATATATTCATTATTTCTTATTATTGTATATTTCATTAGTAATTTGGTGTGTTTTATTAATAATTTTGCTAAACTTTAGAGCAAAAAAAAAGTTTATTTTAAAAATTTATTTTTTTAAAAAAATTAATAAAATCCAGTTTAGCGACCGAATTAGCAACCAATAATTCGGTCGCTAAACTTTAGTTAACATAAAAAAATTGGGGTCTAGCAACCAAATATCGGTCGCTAATATAGGTCAACGGTAACCAACATTAGCGACCGAACTAGCAACCGATTATCGGTCGCTAAAAATGATTACCCAAACAATGCGACCAACCGAGTAGCGACCATTTTTATTATTTAGCGATCGAAATGGCGACCGAATTTGTCGGTCGCTAAACAGTTGATTTTTTGTAGTTTGATCAGCTATTACTAGTTCTGAAGTCACTATCCAGATAGATTAAGAAAACTACGATTATAATTCATAACCATACCATCATACCTTTTTGTCAAGGCTAAAAGCTTAGCAGTTTTTATAGCTTCATCACTTGGTGTCCGAAAAAATTACCAAAATATAGAAAACCAAGAGCCAAATACTTCCACAAAAACATACAACTATCCTCTGAGGTTTCAAATTCTAAATATACTAGCGGTATACCCATGCAAAATGTAAAATTTAGTATTAATCATCTTTTTATCTAGGAAATAATTGAATAAATTAAATTATATATTAATATTGACACAATTATAAACCACAAACTAAAATAAATAATATGAAAGATGTTAAAATATGAAAATGAGAATGTTCTTAAATTGAAGTAATAAAAAAAAACATTTCGCAGGATTGGGATGTAAGATTTGTCAACAAAATGTTAGTTGAATTAATATTTAACTTATTTTTCAGTAATTTACGTTAATAATTTTAAAGATAGATTGATCCATATAAAAGTTCATATGATATCCACTTTGCTCTAACTATGTTCAATGGATCAATTTTACCATAAATTTCATTCAAATACTGACATAAACAGATACATTTTATTAATTCTCTTATGTATCATGATAAGGCATGTCAGATTATATAATTGAAGTTACAATATTAAGGTCATTTTAAATTATCTGCGGCTAGTAGTCAATTTGCACTGAGTAGATCCAATAACGGCAAAACTTTTAAAAATTAGTCAATTAAATACTGAATTTAGTAAAGCCAATAATAGTTAAGTTAAATAATTTAAATTATCAGAAATCTTAGTCAGAGATAGTAAAGCTAATGATAGAAAAGAAGCTTACTACAAATTGTAACACCCCCATTCGGAAAATAATTTATATAAGTACATAAGTGTCTGAAATTGGATATAAAAATTTTGTCACGACTCCACACCTAAGCCTTGATCGGCACACAGACTTACAATCCTAGCCTGGCAAGCCTATTTAATTTAGAGATATATTGAATAAAAACTAGTATTTTTTTCAAAAAATTCGACAGAGTCTCCTCTGTAATTCGGACATCCCAGGTAAAAGAACACCTGCTAAAATAATTACATTTTCATTCCAGAATTCCAGTTACACCAAATACAACCAAGCAGTAATATGCTAAAAAAAATATAGTTATATCAATAAGCTGTACAAGACCAAAAAGAACAGCTTAGATTTTCATTCAAAAGATATGCTCTCCGAGCCATAAACATTCCATTTTAAAATAAAGGCTCTCAGAGCCATACTCATACATACTATCAAAAATAATCTAAGTTTCAAACCCTAAGCTGGTCATTCTAAAAGTTATTTCTGAGAAAACTCACGTGATCCTTCCACAATCAAGTACTTCATCAAATAACCAGTCCTAAGCCTCTGAATGACTTAGGGAGACTCCTCTGCACCATCTGTACTGAAGCACCCCAGGGTACAATAGCGAACCAGAAGAAAACCTGATATGTCTGTAAGGGTAAGATCCCAATATATGGATTTAAATACGATAATCACATACACGACTCTCAATTACCATATAACATGAATATTCAAAGATAAACAATATATTTATCAAAGGGTTTCATACCCGACAGTCGTACCCGTTTTAAAAACCATGACACTTCAATATTCCACAACTAACTTTGAGACCTAATCTCCGGAGCTCCAACCAACCAATAAATGAGCTGATCAGGCTCTAGTTGCCAATTAAGGTAGAATCAATGCCCGATATGGCAAAGTTCTATTGACCATTCCACAGTCCAACTCAAGGCAAAGTGGTGACTACATATAGCACATGGTCTACGTGGTCGTATATCCATCAAGGCACAGTGACGCAAACTGCATGAATACTTGCCATCAAGCATTCAAGTCCTATGCAAAGGCACGTCTGCCCTGTAATGCATGTAAAACGTTTTGTTCTCGTTGTTTTCTTTGTGATCAATCTTTATATGTCGGAGCTAAAAAGCAGCACGACCAAATCATCATTTTAAACTTTCAAGTTTAATACCTCTTTCAAAATAATTTGACTTCAAGTCAAAAGTGTGCAAATCACGAAATCTGGACCGATGCACCAGTCTTAGATACGTAGATTTTAGTGCACAAAACAAATAAACCCCTTATAGGACATCTAGTCCATAACTTCACCTTTCGGACCCCAGGCCCATATCATTCGGACCCCTGGCCCATATCATAGAACACTAGATCCGACGTCTCGGTTGCTAGGTTCGTTTAAACCATTTTCGTTCTGTGAAATACAAAACAAAACCAAAGTTTCGTCAACTTATCCAAGTTGACGGAAATAATACCATTGTGTAAAACTCATTTACAGAAATCCTTTTCGTTTGAAATTCATTTATAAAACCATCAAATCATAGAGAAATTCATTTTTCTCAAATACTTTTTCTTTTGAAAACTCCTTTTTTCCGTAAAAACTCCAAATCCTCGTAAAATCATTTCCAACTCATTTCTATTTGAAATAATAAAATTGTCCCTCATAGTTTTCGTTGTCAAATACTTTTCTAAAGTATTTTTCGTTTGAAATAAAATCATTTGTAAATCAAATGATTTTCTCTTTTACAAAAGTTCTTCATAATCATTGTTAAAATATCCTTGACACTTACATTTCTTAAAATAACTTTTCATCTTATTTTTGAATTTGTTTGGAAAAGACAACGTAAATGAAATATTTTCAAAATGTCGTCCTCACTATTTACTTATAAATCACTCTTTTCTCCAAAACATCATCAAATATAAATACTTTCAATATGTTTCTTCCATAAATCAAGTCCTTTGAATTTCTCCTCAAGCTTTTTCAACGCTTTTATCTTTAATTTAATTGAGCACTGACCAATGTCAGGCTTCTCAGTCAATCAACCAACCAACAAATAATCCATACATCACAGTATAATCATGCTTTCACATAAAACATTAAAAACCACATAACAGTCATATAACAATTTAATTTGACACCATACATCACAACAAATAAACTCAAATACGACACAATTAGCATGCAGTTACCGAAAATCCCTCAGGCAGTCTCCCCTTACCTTTGAAGATAAGAATAAGATCACTCATTCCGGGTTCCTCTAACACTTCGCAACGCTTATAACAACTTCGATATAGCTCCAACCACTTACCCTCTTCTCCTTCAACTATGACCATCACATCCACATAGATGGAAATTGGCCATCAACATAGCCAATAGCAAGCACAACCAAAAATCAGAAACTCATCATCACAAAACATAAGTTTGTACAACTTAAATAATTAATTCAACTAAGGAAATGATATTGGTTTTCATTTAAAATGATTGGGGTTTTAGAGTTCTCTAGGAATTTGGGAAAAACCAATTTTAATCAATCAATACGTAATTAGGCTAGGGAACTACAAATTAACAACTCTAATTACATTAAAACATAATCAAAATTGAGAAGCCAACATGATTTGACTAATGTTTCAAATTGGGAAGTTTGGGGTTTTAATTGAAATTGGGGGAAATTCATTCTAATTAAAGAATCATGAAATCGGTTCAAGAAATCACTAATTCAACAGCTCAATTGATTACAAACATAATTAATTTCATGTTTAACAACTGAAATCAAAATCTTAGGGTTAGGGTTTCCAAAATCAATTTGGGTTTTTTACAAAATAGAAGAGATTAGGGGTAAAACACTTACCCAAAGTGAGGAGAAGAGAACATGGTGGTTGGATGGCCAACCGGCACGGCGGCTGACGCCCGCACGCGGCGGCAGAGGCAGTGCGCGTTTTCTGGGACATTCAAGAACAAAGGAATAAGTTTCTAGAAAGAAAGGAAGAAGGTTTAGCAACCCAGGGTGGCAGAACCACCATCAACAGCGGCTGAGAACACTCACCGCGACGGCTCACTGCGGCGGAGATGGTTCTTCGCGCGGCTGCAGAGGCGAACGTGTGCAGGTGGCGCGTCTTCCCTTCCCTGCGGCGACGAGCGGCGGCCGACGAGCTCCCAGAGGTGGCGCGCGATCGAGTCCGTGAAGGGAGAAGGGACTTGACTTGGATGAAGAAGGAAGTGTATGGATTTGATGGAGGAAGAAGATGCCAGGAAGAAGAAAGAAAGAAGAAAAGAAAGGGAAAAAAACGGAAGGGGTTGGAGTCGCGTACGAGGCAGGGAGATATAAGGAGTTAGAAATTTGTAATTAGTAATAGTAGGTACATAATGAGTAGTAAATATTGAGCCTAAAAATAAATATGTTTTTGGCTTTTTGATTTAAAAATAATGGTTCGCAATTATATACTTTCAAAATTTAAATTAGAGTCAACATTGATAGTTGAATTGATCAACTAAGAAAATACTCGGTCCAAAATTTAATCTCCGATTAAGATCAAACCAGTTTATTTTCAACTCTAAAATTAAATTGAATGAAAATATGAAAATGCTTTTCTCTTAATCATATTATTTAAAATATTTTTCTGTACTGATAATAATAGTGACAATAACGTAAATTATTGTCTAGTAAGTGTGCATTCACTGAAATAAGTCAGTGCTAACGCACCTGATAAAATAATTTGAAGAGAGTAATTTAATTACTCAAACTAAACCACATAACAAAATAAACATAAACATCCAACTAAAATAATTAATCATATGTGTAAAAACTAGGGTAGTGTTAAACCATAAACGTGTATACGATTTTCAAATTACAAAATGCTTCTACTTGTTAATTTAATATTTACATAAGTCGGTTAAAAAAAAAACATGTGCAGAGTCATGATAGAAATAAAAATTGGCAAGTAGCTAAAAACAATAATCCTATACATAATGTTGGTGAGTTGCACTGTGATGCACGTGTTTGTAATGTATAAGGGATATAATATGTATTATTTGGAAATTTAATAATTTTTAAAATTAAAAATAATAGTATAAGAAAAACTATTGATAATTTGATATTTTGTTATAATATAAAGAGTTAGGAAAATTAACCATTTATGTGACAAACAAACATTTCCAAAGCTTGAACAACATCATCGAAGATAAATTAATGATTAATGATTATCAACATTTACAATCACTAATATGTTGTATTTTTACTAAGTACACATACATCAAGCAAGACAAAGCAGGAAAAATTGCAAATATATATATATATATATATATATATATATATATATATATATATATATATATATATATATATACCTTAAATTAAAATGATACCAATTTAGGAATAATGAATCACTCTCGTGTCAACATTCAAAAGGAAGCAATACAATACATGTAAAAGCTTGTTTTACATTTCCATTAAGTTTGAATAATTTTCCATCAAGAAAATCATAAGAATTGTAATAAAAAACGAAAAAGATAACCCTTCCCAAAAGAAGTTACTCCTCCAAGGAGTCTGAGATCCAGTGTTGATGATGCCTAGAGGTTGCCATCAAGTGACATCTATTTTGACTTCAAATTATATGGTTCCTGTAATGTCCAGAGATAACTCAAACCTGATATAAATTAATAGTGGTATATACATAAAACCTTGTAGCATCAAGACATATTTACCAAAAATGATATATCACCTTGAAGTGAACCAAGAAGACTAATAAAGAAAAAACAGTTCACTATCTCGTGTAGTTTAATCAGATGGAATAATGAGAGGAGAGGCTAGATGTGCAATTACAGCCAAGACTGAAAAGTTGGGTGCATCTGTTGAAAATACTATTACACTAAACATCCAGCTAATTGTAGCCACTAAGATCATGCTGACATGCAAATTACCTATTTAATTTGTTTGTAACAAAGCAACGGTGAATTATATAACCGCTGAGTATGGCTCTCTTCAATTTCTCTTCAATATAAACCTGCATACTTTTCACCTTCTCTTCAAATTCTGTTTGTCATTTTGTTAATCCCAACTTGTGCATGCTCCATAGATCATGATGAATGTTTAGGTTATCACAACTCTTCTCTTTGCATTATCTCTAGCCATCCCATTGTTGACATATCAGCATGGCAAATTGCAAATGCAAAACAAAAGAGCAAACATTGAGGAACCGTGTGTATTCAACAAGCCAACATCAGAAAGATAGTAACATCAAAACATTAACTGAACTTAATCAAGAAAAAATAAAAATATCCTCATCATCAAATGGTTCAACACAACATAAAGGGTATAAATGAAAGGGATGTTAACATAATATACTTTATTCTCAAATCACATTGCAAGAACATGAAAAGAAACATCTTTTAATTACTCTGTCAACTAAATTTATATACTCATTGCAATCTCTCAACTAAAAAGATGGATTATACAAAACTCAACTTAAAATATAATCCACATCAGAAAAAAGCGAGAAGAAAAAAAAATTGCCCCCGCTTTATAACCTTAAACTTGTTCCATAACCCCCACTCTATAACCTGCAAAAATGAGTTGTGTAACAACCCCTTGAACATTACCTTGTGAACACGTGCAGAAATAACATTAAAAGGAATTTGTTGGTTTCTTTCGGAAAATAAGGCTTATAATTTTGCATAAGTCCGAAAATGGGGTAAAAATTTTTCTAACCATTGAAAGTTTGCCACACATATTACAATGGTAACATTATATAATACACATTAACACATAGAAATCTACTATATTCAAAATTAATCTTTCACAGCGTACAGGTTTTTCCTGAAAGTATTTCATGATTCCCAACTGGACACATAAAAGGTCTCAAGACTACGTTTACCAACTTTCTGACAACACACACACTCCAAGAAAATCCTAAGCTCGTCACTCTAGATAACATCCACTGGAAAGACCTTCATGGTCCTTACCACTATCACCGACCTCTTCAAAGATCGGAACTAAGCTCCAAGAGTGAACGGGAAATCCTCTGCATCATCTGCTCTTAGGTACCAAGGTATAACAGCAACACCAAAAAATAGATATATCTCAAGGGTGAGATACCAATATATGAGTTTTGTTAGGACAACCACATGCGCGACACACAAAAAGCATGCTATTCACAACATCCAAAAATTATCCAAAAAGCAGAACAATTCTATCAAAATGGTTTCATATCCGACAGTCATCGCTATTTTATAAAATTACAAGAAACTTCCACATCCATCACCCAACTTTAATATTCATTTTTCTTACTTTTCTCTTTCATCCATTATTTCTTTGTCGAGGCTCATAGCTCACGACTATTCTTACTTAAACATTGAGTTCATTCATTCTCACCACCGGACATGAAATCAAAATGTGCCAACTGGGACTTTAACCCACGACACACAAAACAGCTAGAACTGTGTGACTTGGGACTCTAACCCCCCCCCCCCTCGATACACAAAACAGAGATTCAACTGCATGGCTTGGGACTCTAACCCACGACACACAACAGATATTCATCTGTGTGACTTAGGACTCTAACCCCCCGACACAACAAATATTCAATTGTGTGACTAGGGACTCTAACCCTCGACACACACATCAAAGATTCAAATGTGTTAACTGGGACTGTAGCCCGACGTTTTCGGTTATCTAGGTCCTCACAACTACCACTTTCAAACACGGTTTTCTTTCTATGAAAAACAACTCATCAAAACCAAGTTCCGAAACTTATCCAAGTTTAACGAAATTATTTTCACTGATTAAAACTCCTTTACAGAAATTCTTTTCTGTTAAAAACGTTTATAAAACGTGAAATCATCAATGAATTCTTTTCTTTTCAATTACTTCATTTCTGAATATCGTTCTTAATAAACATCAACTTTTAAAAAGTCCTTTCCAAATAAAATTTATAATAATAAAATAAAACCTTTTTTCTCACAATTCCTCATAAAAATCTATTTTTTATAACTTAGATGACTTTTCAGTCATAAGTAATTGTTCTGACGGCAATAATACGTTATTTTCGTAACTTAATCACTTTAAATAACATTTTATAATATAATTGAATTTATTTTGGAAAAACTAGCGCCTGTGAAAAAATTTCACAGTTCCGCCCTTACTATCACTTATTGACACAGTTTCTACAAAAATATTATTAAAATAATATTTTCCCACTTTTTCTCAAATTCTCACAAATTAATCACGTTGATTAATTATTCAAGCTTATTAAGCTTTTATCCTCAAATTAAATTAAAAACTGACCAATGTCAGGTTTCTCAATCCATCAATCAACAACAGATAATTTGACCACAATATAGCATGACATACATCCATATTATGGCATGCATCACAATTATAATTTAACATTTCAATTATAATCATGAAAATCAATATATCACAAATAATCAAGTAAGCATATAATCAATTCAATAGTTAACAACAAACTATATAAAATCACAGGAAATCATTATAGATAATTTACAGGCGACACAAACAACTAGCATGCGATTATCTTAAACCCCTCAGGCAAACTCCCCTTACCTCTTGAAGATTCAAGTGTTCGTTTCACGAACTGTTTTCCGATTCGATCTCTGTTTCCTTTGCACACTCTGGATAATCAACAACGATTTATCCTTTACAATAAATTATCATAAAATTAACGAAAATCAAACAACACAACTTTAAAAACCATATGCTAATGGTTCAGCTCACTCAAGCTAATCAAGCTAGGGAAGTTAAAATTTTACAATCTTCTGGATCAGTGATCCTTAGGCAATAGAAAGACAAGATCAATGATTATAACTCAAAAATTGAAACAAAATCTTCTAACTCATCAAGAGCTAGGTTTCAGTCTTCATTAGAAAAATAGGTTAGGAATTTCATTTGATTTCAATCTCTTGGATTCAACAAACATAGGTTTTAGAAAGATGAAATCAAGTGATGTTTCCCAAAAATTGAAACAAAATTCATCACTTTTCTATGGCTAGGGTTTCGGCCACTTAAGGAAAAATAGGGAAGAAATTTCCTTTTTATTCATGCTCTTGAATGATGAATATGGGAATCATGACAAGTTCATAGGAATTGGTTTCACGACAAAAGGATTTTCCTACAACTTTTTAGAGATTTTTGAAGAAAGATTCATGAAATTGGATGATGATGATTCATGGCATAAACTTATAAAACAAATGAAGTTGAAGACAACATGATCATTATAGATGAGGGTTTAGCTCCTGTTGATTGAAGAAATGAAGAGAGTGATCAAAACAAGCTTAGCTAAAAATGGAAGCTTTTGGGACAGCTTTGAGGATATGGTGGTTTTATGAGAGTATCTCACGATCTACTTATCTAAAATTACAAACTTTGACTTCTTGGAAAGGTAAGAAGGATAGGAACAACTTTTATGTTGAAGGTTTGGTTTGATTTAGATCAGAACATGGGCGTAAAGAGTCTTCTTTCCACTGTTTTAGTGTGATGTTGTGGATTTTGAGCTGTTTTACTAATTTGGGCATATCTCCCAAAATACTTATCTGTTTTTAATTATCGTTAGCTAGTTGGAAATAAGAGAGGAAGAGGAACAACTTTCATGTAGAAAGGTTTCCGAGTTTCAAAACAGAAAAGGGTCAGAATTGCGATACAGTTTCAGCGAGTATGAACATCAATGTGTGTTCTTAGAGTTCTTAGAGAAATTATGAACTTTGAAGGTGAAGATGATACAAAGTGAAGTAAAATTTACCTAAGTCATGCCAAATGAAGGAAATGGCAGCGAACATAGGGCTGAAATGAGGGGTGGTTTGGTCCAAAATTTGTTACTTAGGGACAAAAGAGTAAAATCACTTAAGGACAAGCTTGTAATTCCTTTAAAGACTAAGGGCATTTTGGACATTTCACACCCAAAGTAATCATGAAAAGTATGTGGTCATGGTTGAAGGAGATGTGGTTGAATTATGACCACAAGAAGCTTATGGCATACTTGAGAATTGATAGAAAACTCGGGACATTTTGGTCTTTTCACGCACAAATTATCTAGATATTTAGGAATCGTCATAAATGCATCATAAATGTTCGATGACTCACTTATGCGACTCACTGCCTTAGGTGGAGAGATGACTCATTATCCTCATCCACCCGGTTTATCTCTGCATCTCCGTTCCTGACTCCGTCGGTTACCCGATTAGGGTTTTACGCCCGATTAGGGTTTTTGAGAGAAATGAGTTTTGGTTCATAAAGATGATATAAGTGAATTGAAAATTTGTCTAAGTGTAGGGTTAAAGGGGTAGAGCCGTGTAGGGGAGGGCAAAATGGTCCCAAAAGTTCAATGGCAAGCCTTGCAATTTTCATAGGAAACCAAGGGTAAAATGGTCATTTTACCATAACTTTATCTAATGGCACTTATGTGCCATTATGGCCATTATGACTCAGATAGGATCGTCATAAATACTCGTCACATCAGTCACATCAGCTCCGTTGCTGACCCCGTTGTTCATCCGACTCAGGTTTTCCTCGAGATATTTCGAAGCTTTCACCCGCAGCAAATATAATATTATATTTTTACGCTAAAATTTTAAAAACTTTCAATATCATAGCAAATACGACAAAAATATTATTCATCTCATTCACGAATTAAAATTAGGTTTTCTGAGTAGTAAACTTTTACTGCCAGTGAAAACGCAGACTGGGGTGTTACATTACTACCCCACTAAAAAAAAATTCGTCCTCGAAATTTTATGACTCAAAACTAGACATGATTTCTTAATCCCAAGGTCTTATTCTCACAAGAAAGTATATGGAAAAACTTTGTCACTCTCAAAGGAGTACACAAATATCCATTATGTAAAAAGATCCTTTAATAGGTTCGTGCGTGTGAAAATGCAGGATCGGTACACGTTTACAAACATGAATCTAATAAAGTTTCTTCTTTTACAAGAATTTCACTACACAACGATTTAAAAGAACAACAGTCCGACAAAAGTTCGGACTGGGTCACTTCCACCAAAAGTAAAAGTGAATGGACTAAGTCTCATTGAGAAACTTCTTTTATTATGAAAGTGTCTATCCTGGACAACAATAGGACAGTCCGCACATATAAAATTTCACAAAAATTGGTTCTGCAAGGAGTTTTGAAACAATCACAACATATGATATGGAATAAACAAATAAACTCAAATGTTTGACATGTAACACCCCGATTTTTCATTGTTTCTAATAACAGAAATCGTATGAATATGTTTATATGTTTATTTGAGTTATAGAAAATTATTTTAAATAAACAAAGTTTTCCACTCAATTCTACTTGACTGTAGAAAGCTACGATTAAAATTTAGGTTGGAAAGTCAGGTGAAACCCGACCCGTGAATTTCACCGATAGTATATTTATACTGATCAGAAGATCTAATTTTAATTCATGAACGAAAAACTTAAGGTTTTTAATTTATTTCCTATGATTGTGTATTTTTAGAATTATTTCATTAAACGTGAAATAATATACGTTTTACACACGTTATACTCAATCGGGTGAACGACGGAGCTGATTACGGGAGTTTCGAAACTCGACAAGTGGATAAACCCTATATTCTCTTAGGACTAAGTCATCCATGTGAGAGGTTTAATGTGGCTAAATGTTATGTTAGCAATTTTGGATAATTGCATTTCAACCCCTAAACTTTCTATTAATTACATTTCGGTCCCTAAACTAGTTTCCATGATACACTAAGTGAAGTGGGCCAATTTATTTCCATCCAAACCCATTAAGGGCTGCGGCCTAGAGCTCAATTTCATTTCCAGGAGTTCTTTCCATGAAGCAAATTCTCATCGTAAACTTTCCAATGGCGCAAGGCCCATGTCCTCCTTGGCTTGCTCATAAATTTCATGAGCCAACTAGATCATTCCATCACTTTCTTGAACTTTCCTTCATCTTCTCCAAACTTCTCCTTTGTTCTTACTTTCTCCTTTCACAAGAAAGCTCCATTTGTGAAGCAAGTTGGTGATTCCTTGCCCATTTTCAAATTTCAAGAGGTGATTCATGTTCCTCATCATTTTAAAGCTATTGTTTCTTCAATTCATTTCTTGTTTTAAAGCTTATTTCATGATGATTCATCTTAGTGTGCCTAACTTTGATACATCATAGAAAATCATAGAAAAATCCTAAAAATGTGAAACCAATTTCTATGTTCCTATTGTTATTACTTCTATCATAATCCAAGAGTATGTTGAAAACCAAAATTTCCTCCCTTAATTTCTCATCAAGGCCGAACCTAGGGGGGAAAATGGGTGGAAGAGTTTTTTTTTCAAATGTTAGAAATGGTCTTGTATTTCATCCTTCTAGCATGTATTCATCTTGAATCCAAGTTGGTTCATCAAACAAAGATCCCTAGCTTCATGTACTCATTAAAGCCGAATCTAGGTTTTTAGAAGTTTGGAAGTTTTTAATCCAAACATTGTTGATTAATCCTTAATCTATTGTCTTAAGTACTTAGGATCATTAATCCAATGACTTAGGCAATTTTAGAAATTTTTAGCCACTAAACCCTATGGAGGTCGTGACCTATCATAGAGAAGTAGGAGATTTTAATTGTTTGATTAGTAATTATTTGATTGTGATTAATGAAGGTTTAGTGAATTGATTGTGTACGTGCGACCGGACATCCGACAAAGTTCATTTAATTCACAGAGAAATCTTCGAGAGGTAAGAGGGGATTATCTGAGGGATATATTCAATGGCTATATGCTATCCTGTGATTGACTGTAATTATTTGTCTGTTGGTATTTATTTAAGTTGTTTAAGCTATCTTATTTTTATCTATGTTGGTTTATTTGCATTTAATTGTTTATCTGCAATTATATTATAATGTATTGTGATGCAAGATCTACCTGGGAATATTTCTGTGATATTGTTGTTGGTTGTTGTTTGAGAAGCCTGACAGTGGTCAGTGCCCAATTCAATTAATTGGATAAAAGTTTTAAGAAGCTTTATAAATTATACTAACGGTAAGATATTGGAATATAATATTAATGGAAATTTTTATTTGGGAAAAATAAGGAATTTTGGAAAATATCATTATTTTAATGATTTATCGCTGTAAGAGTGAACTATGAGTCAGTGAGGATGTAACCATGAAATTATTTTTGTACTGCTAATTTTTACGTAAGAAATTCCGTAATATTATAAAAAGTTATTTTATGAACTTAATTGTTGAAAATAATTTAATTATGATTTTAGAAAATTATTTAAGTGGAAAAGTAAAGTTTTGGCTTAAATGGCTTTAAAAATGATAATTAGTGGCAATTTGGAAACGTGTCGTCGGCAAGTGTTTTGAAACGGCAGTACGTATTTTAAGCAAGTTTAAACCTCAAGTGACTCTCTTTTCTGAAAACCAAGATTTGGTAACCAACGATTTTATTAAAGAATTTCCCATTTAAAACTATTTTCCGAAATCAAGTTTAACTCAACTGTGTTAAAAGTGGTGTTGGACATATTAACCGAGACGTTGGAGTACTAAGGTTCGTTGTTGTGTTATGGACTTGGGGTCCTTTAGATTATGAGGTTATGTAGACTTTGTGTCTACTGTATATGTGGTGTATACTATTTAAACATTTAAGATGTTTTCTATTACCACGAACCTATGACCGGTGCATCGGTCTAGAGGTGTCGTGATTGAGCACTCGGACTTTGAGGTCCTGTGTTATTAATGAAAGTTTTAAAGATGTTTAAAACTATGTTAGTCATAAGCCATTTTGAGCTTCGTCAAAGAAAGATTGCACAAAGAAAAGTGTTAAGAGCAAAGTGTTTTGCATGCATTTGGCAGACGTGCCTACGGTTCCTAACCTTGCGGCGCCAGGTATTTCATGCTACGATATTCTTCATTGTGCCATGGTTTGGACAATGAAACCCTATTTACATTTTTATCACTGTGCCTCGGTATTGGATAGTGTACAATGGGTTTTGGCTGGGTGCCTTTTTGCCTTGTATGGCAATCGAGCCTGATCAACTCACCACATGTTGGGATATCTCATGAGATTAAGTATGAATTTAGATGATGTGTATGAAGTGTTCATGCATTGTTTTTCACATGATGACGTTTGAGGTGTGAGACCCATTGATAAACTATTTGCTTATGAATGCTTATGTTGGTATATGTGTATGTGTTTTATGTGGTGTCGAGCATGTAGTTGTTGAGCAAAATCCATATATTGGTTTCTCACTCTTGCATGTTTTATTCGGGGTTTCTCTACTTGTGCATATATATTTACATCTGAGATTAGATGGACCCCGATTTGCCTCTGGCTCATTTGAGGCTACGTTCGATAACCACGATCAAGCACATCATGGTGGTGCTAGGAGATTAACCCGGGGGCACTCGGTGCCACCTATTCGGGCCCCTAGTCGAGAAGTCACTGGAACAATAATTGCGGGACCACAGTGGAGGGCGTGTGTCATAGAGACTGCCGAGGTACCTCTACCTCCCGGTTTGGTTTGTATCTACGATACTTGGTTGAGCATGGGTTGCTTGATCTTCCACCTTAGTCGATTCGGCCTCTTGATTAGCAATACCAGCGGCACCTCCCTGTTGTTGGTGGGGTTGATCATCATGAGCTCCCCAACAGTTTTCATTAGCTTGACCAGCTATATGTATAGTTCTGGGGTAGCGAGTTTTGTCAGTTTTTGATCTGGTTACTGAGAGCCATGAGTTTTTGTATGGTTCTAGACTGCTCGTTACTTTATATGTATGTGTCTTTATTTTCTGTACTTAGTTTGATGGGGAATGTCCTATACTTATGAGGTCTCTTTTGTGATCTCCTATTAGTTATTTAGTGTGTAATTAACTTATGATGCATATATATATATATATATATATATATATATATATATATATATATATATATATATATATATATATATATATATATACTTTTGTTTACGTTTACGATGGTTAGATGTTTTAAAAAACAATCAGCACTATTTTCATGATAAGACGTTTAATTTAACATTTATTTTCCGAAAGTAACCAACAATTAATAATTTAATTTTCCGTATTTGGGTAACTATGTGATGACCCTATGAGGGGTGTCGCATTTGTGGTATCAGAACTGGTCGAGTCTTTCGGGAATGTTGGGAAATAGGTCTCTTATGTTTTTGTTGTGTGATCTCTGGTTGGTCACTGTTTGAATTGTTTCCTTGTCGAAACAATGTGTGTTAACACACAAATATGTGTGTTTTAAAGAGTTCTAATTGAGTTGAGATCTTATAAGGACCCATGATTAGTAAATGGGAATTGTGTTTTGGTCCATGTGTGACACAATTGGTTATCCTTTTTGGATTGTGTCAGACATTTGAATAATATGCCCGTTAAGGTAGATTATTTTTAGCAATGTTCTCCGAGAATGTTCCAGGTTTATCGTTTGTGAAAGGATATTTAATGTTCGATCGATCTAGTTTATAGATTCGGTCCGACCTCCATCGCTTCGTGTAGTATGTCACCTATAAAGTTAGACGAGTTAGATAACTCGATTTAACTGGGAAGTGTCTCTGTCAAAACAGTTGTGAGATAAGAGATTACGAGAGGAAGGTATTGTTGTCGACCCCTGCAAAAGTGGAAGGAATGTTTTTTGGAAGCGACCGAAGATTGTGACAGAGACCCGTAGTTTTGTTGGTTTAACCGGTTACCATCGAAGGTTGATTGAGGATCTATTAAAGATTTTTGCGACGTTGACCTAACTTATGAGGAAATATCACCTCTTCGCCTGACGGAGAGACCGACTAAGTTGTCGGATATTGTATACAAGTCAAATGAGAACACAGGAGGCAACAACAACACAACTAAGTGTGTCTTGAATGATTTTTGTCCTTATTGGAACCAAGGCGAGTCGATTTGAATTTTCAACCTTAGATGAGTGTCTCTTGATTAAGAAACTCTTAACTGTACTATTTGATTCCTCAAGGACTTGTAAGTTGACATTTGTTCCTCGAGTCCTTATGATTGTATTAAACAATCACGGTGATTAAGTTTGTATATGTCAGACATATTTTTCTGATTTTGATTTGAAATCTATCAGGACTCATAAATTGGTTATACTAGTCCATGAATTACAATTTATTCTAATTGATTTCCTTTCTTGTGAGAAATTGTGCTCACATTTTTGAATAACCCTCAGTGTATTAGACATTCGAGTGGATTGATCTGATAGTATTTATTTGTCTGGATATTATCACAATTCGTTGGCAAAAAAATACATTGTTATGACTTTTTTTTTTGAGTTGTAACACAGATAATTTCGTGGTAACAGAAGTTTCTTGGTGAAACTTAGTCGAGTCATTTTTACTTTTGGTAAAGGTGAAACAGTCTAAATTTCGGTTAGACTGACTTTTCTTTTAAATCGTTGTTTTGTAAATTCCTTGTATGAAGAATGCATCTTCTTGAGGATAGGAACTATTCATCTTTGATTCCCTAATTCGTTGGAAGTCCTTGTGAAAGAAGAAACTTTAGTAGAGTCATGTTTGTAAGAATGTATCGGGCATTTTTACACTCACGATCCTATGGAAGAATCTTTTTACATACTGGGTGTTCCTGTATCTTTTCTGTTTGATGAAATTTTTGTACCAGATTTTTGTGAAGGCAAGATCAAGAAATTTCCTCTCTTGAAAATTCCTTTCCGTGATTTTCAAAGCCATGTTTTATACTCTTTGATTAATGTTATCCTATATCTTTTCTAAACGTAATTGATGTGTTAATCTATCCCAGGAGTCATGAGAAACTTCATCTGATCCATATCAGGATGTCAGAGTTAGTCGAGTACAGTGAAAACGAGATAATTTGATGATTGAGACATCCCTTTGTCGCCATGAATTTCATTATGAGTTTACTAAAGACCTCTAAGAGTCTTGTTTAAGTCGAGTGATCGTGGACCGACTGACAAAGTCGACACCCGTCTGACAGGGTAAGAATCACTGTGCAATGGATAAGAAAACTAAAGAATGTATCAGAGGACTGATCAGGCTTCATGGAGTATCTTCCAGTATCGTTTCAAATGAAGACCCGAAAGTTACCAACGTTTGTCGGTAAGGTCTGCTGTAAGTGTTGAGGACCAAGTTGAGGCTAAGACCAATGATCACTTTCAACTAGATGGGCAAATAAGAAACAATCTATCCTTAGAAGGTGGATAAGGAGTAAGTGTAGTACTTAAGTACGATCATCCCTATAGTTGAATAGACAACATGTGATAGAATCTTTGTTGTGGTGTAGCTATGACTAGTAAAAGGAGAATTCCTAATATCAACCCCAATAGGCAATGACGATTTCTATAGATCAAATGATAAAATGTTGATCAAGGCAGAAGTGAAATCTAGGGTAACGATCAAATACTTGTAGTTAAGATTGATTGTATGAGTTTAGGAGATTGAGAGGAAAACGTCTATAGTAATTTCACCTAAGTTCATTCGAATCGAAAGAGATAAACTTGTATGTTGTCTAAATTTGTTAGGGAAATTCAAAGTTGATGAGTTAGATAATCCTACTTTGCGTGTTGTATCTTGATTCCAGTTTACCTTAAGAAGTATTACGATGTTTTGATTGGAGACTGGAAATATGTGATTTTGTCATAACTTGGAAAAATATACTACAATTGGATACCGTGAGTAGGGAGTTGAAGCATATTGTGATAAAGTTTTGATCTTGGTAATGATTATGAGAGTTAGATGTGTGGAATACAGTTTTCCAGTGGACAAGTAATTAAAAATAGAAGTGATTAGGTTTTGGTTTTGTTCTTCATGTGGGAGTAACTAAGATACAATGTCATGAATAGTGGATATAATGTGGTGGTAGAAAATTTCAAGGATAAAAGAGATCGACGTAAGAATTGATTTTGTTATGGTTAGAAATAAGAGGAATAAAGCGATTGAAAATACAACATAAAGTCCTGGATGGAAATTGATGTGTATGTCGTGAGAGAAGTGAGAATCTTAGTTGAATCTTGGTGTCAAAAGTGAGAGTTAAGGATGTAGAGGAAAATTTTTCATAATGGATTCGTATTACAAGGAAGAAGAGATTAAGTTTTGATTATATCTTTATGAGTAAAAGATTAAGATAAAATTGTTAATGGCGGGAAGTATGAATTGTGGATAAGTGATTGAATTTTTTAGGATAAATAGAATGATGAATAAGCATGAATTTTGTTATTAAGTTACAAAAGTCATCTATGGGAAAAATGAATACGGTAAGTACAATGTATGATCTTGGGGTTAAGATGTAATTACAAGATCCTGTCTAGTTTCGAGTCACGAAATTTCGAGGACGAAATTTTTTTTTAGCGGGGTAGTAATGTAACACCCCGATTTTTTATTGTTTCTAATAACAGAAATGTGTATGAATATGTTTATATGTTTATTTGAGTTTTAGAAAATTATTTTAAATAAATGGAGTTTACCACGTAATTCTACTTGGCTGTAGAAAGCTACGATTAAATTTTAGGTTGGAAAGTCAGGCGAAACCCAGCCCGTGAATTTCACTGACAGTATATTTATACTGATCAGAAGACCTAATTTTAATTCATGAACAAAAAACTTAAGGTTGTTAATTTGTTTCCTACGATTGTGTATTTTTAGAATTATTTCATTAAACGTGAAATAATATACGTTTTACGGACGTTATACTCAATCGGGCGAACGACGGAGCTGTTTACGGGAGTTTCGGGACTCGATAAGTAGATAAACCCTATATTCTCCTAGGACTAATTCATCCATGTGAGAGGTTTAATGTGGCTTAGGTTATGTTAGTGATAATCCAATGTCTTGTCATGTTTTATCTATTATTTTAGAGCGGATTTCATCAATTAAATTTTGTTGAATGCTTGATTTAGCCCAAATTAGACTTTGTTTTCCTACTTTGGTTATTTTAGAGTCAATGTGTGTATTTAATTAATGTTAATTAGATTTGGATTAATTTTCTGATATTATTCTTATTTTCGATTTTTAGGAAAGTATCGAGGAGAAAAGAATGGAAATCAATTAAATTGAAGATTGCCAAGTAAATTTCAAGGGCCCACATGATGGATTTGATTCCAAATCAATTTGGATTTGAATTATTATGATTAAAAGATAATTCAATTGATATTGAGATAAAAGATTGGATCTAAATCAATTTGGATTTGGATAATAATTGCCTATCACAACAATAAAGGATATGATAAGATTTGACAATTAATTTGGAGATATTGATTTGGATATGAAGATTAAAATGCTCGGGTACAATTATGTTGGAGTTTGCATGAAGGCGGAGCTTGAAATACAAGAAAAATGAGCCAAACAGAGCCCATCACGGCCATGATCGAGCAAGGCTGAAAAGAAAAGAACGAAAAAGTCAGAACCCGTCTCGGCCGTGACAGGCCATCAGTGCCAAGTTTTCCAAGACAATATCTATCACGGCTTGGCTGTGACAGCCATCACGGTCGTGACGCGCAATATCTGGAATTTTAAAAGCCAATTTGATCTGATTTTGTAATTGCTTGGGATTCAAGTTAACTTACTATATAAATAAGGCAATTAGGCTCGAAAATAGGATGACTTGGGCTGCTACCTTAGGCAAAAATTAGGATTTCTCTTCTTCTCAATTTCTTCTCTTCTCTTAGGTTTTCTTTTATATTTTTGTTAATCAAGCTTTCTATGAACATGACAATGCTTGAGTAGTTGTTTTTATTTCTAGGAATTAGGGCTATGCCCAAGATTTGTTTGGTGTTATGATTTGACGTTTTACTTCTTGTTAATTTCAATTCGCTTTCAATTTAATTTCTATTGCATGAATTACTTGTGAATCTGGTGCGCACTTATTTGCATGTCATAGATACTCTAAGGAGGAACCTAGCGGTGAACTTAGGTATCGAATCTATAGGGATTGAACTTAGGACTTAAATCACGAGAGTTAGAAGCGGTCCTTCGAGGGTTCATTGAATTGTCACGAATCTTAATGGGTTCAATTTAAATACAATTACCACGATAGTAGGGGTTGGTTTAATTGGCCACGGTTCTTGTATCCCGAGAGGGAACATTAACTTATTTAGGATAAATTCACCTTCAAAGTAAATTTTGATAATTAACAAGAGGGGTAGTCAATTTAGTAACATGACCAGTCTTGTCGGTAACCCAACTCCTGGAAATCTCTTTTAATTTGAAAATCCCAAAAATATTTGATTTGATTTTATTGTTTCTTTTATTTTCTTGAAATCTATTCACACTTATTTCTTAATCTAAAACAGTTGTTTAATTTGTGAAGTGGTACTTGGTTTCCCAATCCCTGAGTTCGATACTCGTTTTCTCATCGTTTTATTATTACTTGCTTCGATCCGGTACGCTTGCCGGAGGCCATTAAGTTTTTGGCGTCGTTACCGGGGATTGGCAATACCAATATCATTAGTAACAAAGGAGGCAACTACTTTACACTTTTTAATTTTTAATTATATATATTTGACCTTTTCTTTTGAGTTTTGTTTGTGCAAGGTTGATGAAACACATTGACTATCGTTACTATCCAACTTGGGAATATCAAATTGATTGGATCGTGTTTGATGGTATCACTGATAAGCACGTGAAGATATACTCCAAAGAGGAATGGAGATCCTATTTGTCATCCTTACAACCACCACCAGACATTAAGCTGGATCTCGAGGTGCTGGAATCACTTTGGGATATAGATGCTCAACATTTGATCCAGAGCATAGAGCGTAGCAAGGAGGAATTTAGTGGCATGATTCAAAGGCATAAAATGCGTAAGAAACGTTCTCAATTGGTAACGGAGATGCTAAGTAACAACTTTCAGAGGTTAGAAGAGCAAGTCGGTGAATTTTCTAAATTGCTAGTTGAAAAGTAAATGCGAGACTCAAATTGAAGAGAATGTTGTTGCCAATGTGGACTTAAATGAAGATGAAGTCGTGGTGGAAGATGATTTAAGAGGAGACGATCGTGAAGCGGAGTGCAAGGAGGAATTATCCCCCATTATTCCTTTGCAAGGGATGATTAACAAGAATCATGTAGAAAACTCTTCCTTCACCATTCCTATTGAGGAGCCTAGAAATCCTGAGTTAGATAAATATGTTGGTTTGCATGCATGTGTGGATGTTACAAAGTTGGTGCCTTCAATTTGTCTATCACATTACTTAGTAAAATTACCAACTTTGGAGTTCAAGTCATTGCCTGAGAATTGGGAGTTTTCATCAACAGCGGCAAAGGCTCTAAGATCGCCTCAAGAAGTTATGGTTCTAGTACTTCATGGAGAAACTAATTACATAAAGGTCATTCTTGGAGTAGGTGACTTACCATTTGACCCCGGAGGAATTGAGCTCATCATATCACTTAAAGAAGTCAATGAAATCTCATCACACTTGCTTCTTCCATCTCCACTCCACAAGTCATGGGATCCGGGAGGAAGGTCTTACATCTTGGGCATCTCTTGGTCTTTTTACCACAGGCTATGTAATCCGGGTGGAAGTGTCTTCAATGAGTCTTTCTAAACCCTTCTCTTTTAATTTTTTTTTCTTTTCTTTACTTGAGTCGTATGTGTGTGAGTCTTCTGTCGGTGAGCTTGAATGGATTTTATTAAATTTAGCATAAATGAATTGCATGATAAATATTGATTTTTGATGATTTCCCCTAATGATTTGAAAATTGAAAATTGATCCCCATGTGAAAAATTGAAAATTGAACTTTGAGAAATTTTATTGTGATCGCATGATTTATGATAAGTTTGGGGTGAAGGGATGCACACATTAGGGATTGTATCTCATTCAAACAATTTGTGAAAAATGTCCAGGTGAGGAATTTGAGCCTTCAACATTGTTTTTAAATTGTGTGAATCACTTTTAAGTTTCATTTTCCTATATTTGCTTGAATCTCTTCGTGGTTTGCATGGTTATATGTTTGCATCAAATGATTTAGGCAATTTTCTTTGAAATAACTACTTGGCCTAAAAAGGACCATCCCTAATGCATGTTCCCTAGTTAGCCACATTGAACCTAATAGCCTATTGTTTCTTGATGACCTTATGTTATAAGCAAAAAATCCGGAAAAACCAAGTTAACCCAATCTTAGGATTTAGGAGAGCACGAATGCTTAGTAAGACAAGGGTTGAAGGAAACTAAGTTTAGGGTGGCTACAAGGATATGATATGTTGTTTTGGATTGAGAAAAAGAAAAAAAAAATATAGGTTGAAGCCAAAGGCAAAGGGAAAAACAAAAAGAAGAAAAATAAAAAAAAAAGCCAAAAAAGGGCAAAATAAAAGGGTGTCAAAGGAAATAGGTTGTACCCACCCAAAGCGTCAAAAAGAAAAATGGAAAAAGGAATTAGAGTGAAAATAATAGTGTACAAAGCTTCATGCTCTCTTAATTTCCAGGGATGTAAAGCCTAGCACCTTTGTATATCCTACCTATAGCCAGGCCACATTACAACCTATGAAAGACCTTTTGATGATGCATGCATGTTTTCGTGGGAACTTTGTTTGAGATGAAAATCAAATTCATGGAAAGTGCTCTTGAAACGTGAAATTGAGCGAAAGTTGATAGCCTAGACAAATTGAGCGAATGAGTGAATTATTAAATGCCCATGTGAGGAAGGCAAATGTTTGAAATTGGTGATCTCCCTTTTGTGTGTAACTCGAACCCTTTGCTTAGATTAATAATTACATGAATGATTAAATTCTCAATTGTTTAAAGTAAATGAATGTGGGGATTACATTTATGTAAAGGAGGAAACATTGAAAAAAAAATTAATTGATAAAATTGCATGAAATTTGTGTGAAATTATTTGAGTTCATTGAGCTTACCCAATTCTTAGTCTTTTTGAGTTTTAGTATGCTTGAGGACAAGCAAAGTTTAAGTTTGAGGTATTTTGATAATCCAATGTCTTATCATGTTTTATCTATTATTTTAGAGCGGATTTCATCAATTAAATTTTGTTAAATGCTTGACTTAGCCCAAATTAGACTTTATTTTCCTATTTTGGTTATTTTAGAGTCAATGTGTGTATTTAATTAATTTTAATTAGATTTTGATTAATTTTTCTGATATTATTCTTATATTTGATTTTTAGGAAAGTATCGAGGAGAAAAGAATGGAAATCAATTAAATTGAAGATTGCCAAGTAAATTTCAAGGGCCCACATGATGGATTTGAATCCAAATCAATTTGGATTTGAATTATTATGATTAAAAGATAATTCAATTGGCATTGAGATAAAAGATTGGATCCAAATCAATTTGGATTTGGATAATAATTGCCTATCACAACAATAAAGGATATGATAAGATTTGGTAATTAATTTGGAGATATTGATTTGGATATATGAAGATTAAAATGCTCGAGTACAATTATGTTGGAGTTTGCATGAAGGCGGGGCTTGAAATACAAGAAAAATGAACCAAACAGATCCCATCACGGTCTAGCCGTGACAGCCATCACGGCCATGATCGAGCATGGCTGAAAAGAAAAGAACGAAAAAGTCAGAACCTGTCACGGCTAGGCCGTGATGGCCATCACGGCCGTGACAGGTCATCAGTGCCAAGTTTTCCAAGACAGAATCTGTCACGGCCTGGCCGTGACAGCCATCACGGCCGTGACGCGCAATATCTGGAATTTTAAAAGCTTATTTGATCTGATTTTGTAATTGCTTGGGATTCAAGTTAACCTACTCTATAAATAGGGCAATTAGGCTCGAAAATAGGATGACTTGGGATGCTACCTTAGGCAAAAATTAGGATTTCTCTTCTTCTCAATTTCTTCTCTTATCTTAGGATTTCTTTTATGCTTATGTTAATCAAGCTTGCTATGAACATGGCAATGCTTGAGTAGTTGTTTTTATTTCTAGGAATTGGGGCTGTGCCCAAAATTTGTTTTGTGTTATGATTTGACGTTTTACTTTTTGTTAATTTCAATTCACTTTCGATTTAATTCCTATTGCATGAATTACTTGTGAATCTGGTGCGCACTTATTTGCATGTCATAGATACTCTAAGGAGGAACCTAGCGGTGAACTTAGGTATCGGATCTATAGGGATTGAACTTAGGACTTAAATCACGAGAGTTAGAAGCGGTCCTTCGAGGGTTCATTGAATTGTCACGAATCTTAATGGGTTCAATTTAAATACAATTACCACGAGTAGGGGTTGGTTTAATTGGGCATGGTTCTTGTATCTCGAGAGGGAACATTAACTTATTTAGGATAAATTCACCTTCAAAGCAATTTTGATAATTAACAAGAGGGGTAGTCAATTCAGTAGCATGAGCAGTCTTGTTGGTAACCCAATTCCTGGAAATCTCTTTTAATTTGAAAACCCAAAAATATTTGATTTCTTTTATTGTCTCTTTTATTTTCTTGAAATATTTTCACACATATTTCTCAGTCTAAATAGTTGTTTAATTTGTGAAGTGACACTTGGTTACCCAATCCCTGAGTTCGATACTCGGTTTATCACTGTTTTATTATCAGTTAGCAATTTTGGATAATTGTATTTTGACCCTTAAACTTTCTATCAATTACATTTTGGTCCCTAAACTAGTTTCCATGATACACTAAGTGAAGTGGGTTAATTTCTTTCCATCCAAACCCATTAAGGGCTGCGGCCTAGAGCTTAATTTCATGGCCAAGAATTCTTTCCATGAAGCAAATTCTATTCTTAAACTTTCCTATGTATTCATTATGCCTTAAGTTATTTTCATGTTACAAAATCAATTGGACCTTGGTGGACTTTCTAAGCCCAATGGCGCAAGGCCCATGGCCTCTTTGGCTTGCTCATAAAATTCATGAGCCAACTAGATCATTCCATCACTTTCTTGAACTTTCCTTCATCTTCTCCAAACTTCTCCTTTGTTCTTACTTTCTCCTTGCACAAGAAAGCTCCATTTGTGAAGCAAGTTGGTGATTGCTTGAACATTTTCAAATTCGAAGAGGTGATTCATGTTCCTCATCATCTTTAAGCTTTTGTTTCTTCAATTCATTTCTTGTTTTAAAGCTTATTTCATGATGATTCATCTAAATCATAGAAAAATCCTTAAAATATGAAACCAATTTTTATGTTCCTATTGTTATCACTTCTATCATAATCCAAGAGTATGTTGAAAACCAAAATTTCCTCCCTTAATTTCTCATCAAGACCGAACCTAGGGGAAAAAATGGGTGGAAGAGTTTTTGTTCAAATGTTAGAAATGATCTTGTATTTCATCCTTCTAGCATGTATTCATCTTGAATCCAAGTTGGTTCATCAAATGAAGATCCCTAGCTTCATGTACTCATTAAAGCCAAATCTATGTTTTAAGAAGTTTGGAAGTTTTTAACTCAAACTTTGTTGATTAATCCTTAATCTATTGTCTTAAGTACTTAGGATCATTAATCCAGTGACTTAGGAAATTTTAGAAATTTTTAGCCACTAAACCCTATGGAGGTCGTGACCTATCATAAAGAAGTAGGAGATTTTAATTGTTTGATTAGTAATTATTTGATTGTGATTAATGAAGGTTTAGTGAATTGATTGTGTACGTGCGATCGGACATCCGACAAAGTTCATTTAATTCACAGAGAAATCTTCGAGAGGTAAGAGGGATTACTTGAGGGATATATTCGATGGCTATATGATATCCTGTTATTGTTTGAAATTATTTGTCTGTTGGTATTTATTTAAGTTGTTTAAGTTATGTTATTTTTATCTGTGTTGGTTTACTTGCATTTAATTGTTTATCTGCAATTATATTATAATGTATTGTGATGCATGATCTGCCTGGGAATATTTACGTGATATTGTTGTTGGTTGTTGTTTGAGAAGCTGGCGAAGGGTGGGTGCCTAATTCAATTAATTGGATAAAAGCTTTAAGAAGCTTTATAAATATATTCAATGTTCTAACAGTAAAATGTTGGAATATAATATTAATGAAAATTTTTATTTGGGAAAAATAAGGAATTTTGGGAAATATCATTATTTTAATGATTTATCGCTGTAAGAGTGAACTATGAGTCACAGTGAGGGCGTAAGTGTGAAATTATTTTTGTGCTGCTAATTTTTACATAAGAAATTCCGTAATATTATAAAAAGTTATTTTATGAACTTAATTGTTGAAAATAATTTAATTATGATTTTGGAAAATTATTTAAGTGAAAAAAGCTAAGTTTTGGCTTAAATGCCTTTAAAAATGATAATTGACGAAAATTTGGAAAAGTGTTTATGGCAAGTGTTTTGAAACGACAGTACATATTTTAAGCAAGTTTAAGCCTCAAGTGACTCTCTTTTCTGAAAACCAAGATTTGGTAACCGATTTTATTAAAGAATTTCTCATTTAAAATGATTTTCCGAAATCAAGTTTAACTCAACTGTGTTAAAAGTCGTGTTAGACATAGTAACCGAGACGTCGGGGTACTAAGGTTCGTTGTTGTGTTATGGACATGGGGTCCTTTGGACTTTGAGGTCCTGTAGACT
Organism: Sophora flavescens; assembly: GCA_030762895.1. Taxonomy (NCBI): domain Eukaryota; kingdom Viridiplantae; phylum Streptophyta; class Magnoliopsida; order Fabales; family Fabaceae; genus Sophora; species Sophora flavescens. The sequence goes on along the minus strand of CM061063.1, from coordinate 264,722,180 downwards.
TGGTGTATACTGTTTAAGCATTTAAGATGTTTTATATTACCACGAACCTATAACTGGTGCATCGGTCTAGAGGTGTCGTGATTGAGCACTCGGACTTTGAGGTCTCGTGTTATTAATGAAAGTTTTAAAGATGTTTAAAACGATGTTAGTTGTAAGCCATTTTTAGCTTCGACAAAGAAAGATTGAATCCGAAGAAAAATGTTAAGAGCAAAGTGTTTTGCATGCATTTGGCAGACATGCCCACGGTTCTGTGTGATTACCTTGCGGTGTCAGGTATTTCATGCTACGGTTTTCTTCATTGTACCACGGTTTGGACAATGAAACCCCATTTATGTTTTTATCACTGTGCCTTGGTATTGGATAGTATGCAATGGTTTTTGGCTGGGTGCCTTTTTACCTTGTATGGCAATCGAGCCTGATCAACTCACCACGTGTTGGGATATCTCATGAGATTTAGTACGAATTTACATGATGTATATGAAGTGTTCATGCATAGTTTTTCACATGATGATGTTTGGGGTGTGAAACCCATTGATAAACTTTTTGCTTATGAATGCTTATGTTGGTATATGTGTATGTGTTTTATGTGGCGTCGAGCATGTAGTTGTCGAGTAAAATCCATTTTTTGGTTTCTCACTCTTGCATGTTTTATTCGTGGTTTCTCTACTTGTGCATATATATTTACATTTGAGATTAGATGGACCCCAATTTGCCTCTGGCTCATTTGAGGCTATGTTCGATACCGTTTGATCACGCACATCACGGTGGTGCTTGGGAGATTAACCTAGGGGCACTAAGCGCCACTATTTGGACCCTAGTTAAGAAGTCATCGGAACAATAGCTGCAGGACCACAACGGAGGACGCGTGTCGTAGAGACTGCCGAGGTACCTCTACCTCCAGTTTGGCTGTATCTACAGTACTTGGCTGAGCATGGGTTGCTTGATATTCCACCTCAGCCGATTCCGCCTCTTCGGTAGTAGCAGTGCAACGACACCTCCCTCCGTAGGTGGGACTGATCATCATGATCTCCCCAATGGTTTTCATTGGCTTGACCAGCTATATGTATAGTTCTGGTGTAGCGACTCTTGTCAGTTTTTGATCTGGCTACTGAGAGCCATGAGTTTTTATATGGTTCAAGACTGCTCGTTACTTTATATGTATATGTCTTTATTTTCTGTACTTAGTTTGATGGAGAATGACCTATACTTATGAGGGCTCTTTTGTGATCTCCTATTAGTTGTTTAGTGTGTAATTAACTTATGATATATATATATATACACACACACACACGTTTGTTTACGATTACGATGGTTAGAATTTTTTTAAAAAAATCAGCAATATTTTCGTGATAAGATGTTCAATTTAACTTTTATTTTTCGAAAGTAACCAGCAATTAATAATTTAATTTTCCATATTTGGGTAACTATGTGATGACCCTAGGAGGGGTGTCGTGTCATACAATCCATCTAAAAAGATTGCATCGCTCCCGAATTTAAAAGTTCAGTTAAAGGATTACCAGTGATGTCAAAACTACCTTATATGAGATCGTCATAATTTGAAGCTTCGGCACCACTCATGGTATAAACTCTTCCCTTTGCCGTCGGTCTATCAGTTTTTGAATTGTTGGCAGCAAACTCGAACTTTGTTGTGGGACATTTTCTGACAATGTGCCCAATCTTCCCACATTTAAAACATAGTGTACCCTTCAGCTTACAATCTTCAGTAACATGATTTGACAGTCCACACTTGTAGCATAGTTGAACTGTGCCTTGACTACGATTATTTCTCGGAGATCGGAAATAAGGCTTCCTCTCGAGCTTGTTCCTCCTTTGGATTCTAATGTTGATTCTTAAATCTAGATTGTCCTCAGTATTACCTCGTTGTGCTTCCTTTTCTTCATCTGCTCCACCTTCCGACATTTTTCAACCAAGGCTTGGAAATTGTGAATTTCCAATGGCAACACGGACTCCTTGATTTCAAACATTAAGTCTCCCTCAAACTTCTCACATTTATAACCCTCATTCGGTTGAGCTTGAAAGAAACGGAAATACTTGGCGAGTGATTCAAACTTCGCCGCATATTCCCCAACAGATAGTTCCTTCTGTTTCAAACGTAGAAACTCTTGTTCTTTCTCGACTCTGGCACTCTGAGGAAAATACTTGTCCAGAAACATGTTTCGAAACACATTCCAAGTAATTTCCTGATTTTCCACCTCTAGCAGTTGTTTAGTGCCCTTCCACCAGTATTCAGCATCTCCAAAGAGCGGAAAAGTAGCATAAGGAACTTTCACTCATTCAGGGATGTGAATCAGCTCAAAAATACTCTCCAGTTTTTGAATCTACAAATCAGCCTTCTCAGGATCAGCATCCTCATGAAACTATGGAGGATTCTGATGTCGAAAAGGAGTCAAATTTCGGCCCTCAGTAACTTGCTCAGCTCGAATTAGTTCTTGTTGGTTACGGGCAGCCATAGTAGGCATTTTTGTAGTGCGATAGCAATTGTACCATTCTTGAAGCTTGTCTTTGCTTGATCCATTCCACCGGCACCATCATAGTTTTCTACTATATTACCATGGCCGCCAACACGACCACCTCTACGACACCTTCCACGTCCACGTCCGCGTCTAACTTCTGGTTCCATAACTGACCTACAAGACAGAATCAGTCAGTCTGCAATCAAAAATTGAAACGTATACTTACGTGTTTAAAAACACATTACTTTTAAGAAGTAATTCAATCAATGTACCTTCTACTATCCATGGGTTCTCACAAGGTCTCGACCAAATTAGAACCCATCAAAACACACCTACTTGTGTGCCAACATACATTGTTTCGGCAAGGAAACAATTCAAACAATATCCAACCAGAGATCACACAACAAATACATAACAGACTTGTTCCCCAAGGTTCCCGAAAGACTCGACCAGCTCTGATATCACTTGTAACATCCCCTTGGGCATTACCTTGTGAACACGTGCATAAATAACATTAAAAGGAATTTGCTGGTTTCTTTCGGAAAATAAGGCTTATAATTTTGTATAAGTCCGAAAATGGGGGTAAAATTTTTTCTTTGACAGAACACTTTGAAAGTTTGCCACACATATTACAACGATAACATTATATAATACTCGTTAACACATAGAAATATATTATATTCAAAATTAAATCTTTCACAGCGTACAGGTTTTTCCTGAAAGTATTTCATGATTCCCAACTGAACACATAAAAGGTCTCAAGACTACATTTACCGACTTTCTGATAACACACACCCCCCAAGAAAATCCTAAGCTCGTCACTCTAGACAACATCCATTGGAAAGACCTTCATGGACTACTAGAAATCCATCTTTTTCGGACGGATTTTCAGACGGATTTTGGACGGAAATTGGACAAATTTTGGACGGATTTCGGACAGAATGGCACACGTCTGAAAAAGCCTCATGGGAAATTATAAAATCCATCCCAAATTCCGTCCGAAAATATTTACAGACGGATTTCGGACGGAATATGAACAACGTGGAAATCCGGATTTTGGTTATTTTTCGGACGGATTTCGGACAGATTTATTTTTGTTTTCCAACGGATTTGGGACGGATGCTGTGATTTTGTTGGTTATTTTTCGGACGGAGTTTAGCCGGATTTATTTTTGTTTTCCAAGCGGATTTGGGACCGGATTTCCCACGGAAGAATGAAAAGTCAGAATCGCACCGCGGCCGGCCGTGATGCCCCATCACGGTCGTGACATGTCAACCGAGCCAAACCCCTTCTAGCATAATCTGTCACGGCCAGGCAGTGATACCCATCACACGTGTGACGGACCATTTAGTGAAACAACATTCAAGGCGGAAGGCCATCACGCGGTAGTGATGCCCATCCACCAGTAGTGACGGATCACTTCTACATTTCCCACCTGCACAACCATCCTCATCAATTCACAGAACATTGCATTTAGGTACATCACACACATACACATATATAATGTAAAATTACATACAATATTGGTAAGCATATATATATATATATATATATATATATATATATATATATATATATATATATATATATATATAAATATATATATATATATATTATATATATATATATATTATATAAACCAAACCAAATATCAAAATCATGCATATATAACCAATTAATTAAGTAATATACTTTAACACAATTATTAGTAATATACTTACACATAACCAATTCTACTATTTAAGTCCATAAACCAGACGTCGCTAACCAACACTAGATAATAACCATGCAACTAACAATGTGTACAAGCTAATCAACACACTAGCTAGTAATTATAAACAATTTGTGCATGCTGCTTCCATCTTCTGCTTGATCGCACAAAGTCTTTGTTGTCAGCCTGCATAAGATACACATACAGATCAACACTTGCACATACACACAAGTCTAATAATATAGGGGAGACACTAGCTAGCATAATATCAGAGTATGTCGTACCCTTTAATTGTTGATAAATTTCATAACCACATAACAACACCACTCGTCTTTAAGTTGAGTAAGTAGATCGTCGGAGTATGTGATGCATTTACATTCAGGAAAATACTTCAAAATGGAAATTTAATCAAATTAGAATGACTAAATCTGAGTTATTAAATTATATAAGCTAGAACTGAAATTAAATACCATGGTTGGGAAAGAGCTGTAAGGGATCTAGTGCTCATAGTCTTCACATTTGTGATTCATCCCAAATCACAAACCATAAACAGATTTGATTAACATTTGGTCACCGAGCTATGTGCTTTGCAGATATCAGTTCAACCATGACAAAGGATGCATGCCATCCTTGCTTTAGACCAAATATTTCTAGAAGTCCATCATCAACTTGTGCTTCAACAAAGCCTCTCTGGAAGTACATGAAAAAGTGCTTCCATTTAGGCATACTTAAAATTGGATAAAACGAGTAACAAAATTTAGCAAGCTAAGAGGGACGGAAGAAAGGCATATACAAATACAGTCCAAAAATTTAGATCATAAAATACGGCAAATAAGATATCTGATGGACACCTCTGTTATATGGAAGCGATCTTTCAGAATATAAAGAAATGAATAAAAATGATATTCTTCACATTTTCCCCTCTATTAGTGGAATGATCAGACCAAGAAAACTATTTGTATGTTTATAATCATACTTATATAAATTCACAAAAATAATTCCAGAAAAACTACTCAAAGGCAGACCAAAGATTGCAATTCACCTATGTCGAAAACAGAATATTAGGTATACAATAAAAAGTCAGAATGTGCTATCGCTGAAACAAGGGATTATTAGAGGAAACAAGAGCACGATACCTTTTCCAAATATTCTGGTTTCAGATTACCCCAAGGATTTCTTCCACTTCCATAACTATGAAGATTTAGAGCAACTACTGCTCTTACGCTGAAAGTAAATAACATATAACCTTATGTGAAATGAGACAAACCAAAAAAAGCACAAAAGAGACTGTTACTACACAAGTGTAAAATTGTGTGATACATGCATGATGCAAAGCCATCTATGCAATTCACCACATGATACGAGTAACTGGCTTGCCAAATCATATCAAAATGTGTGATTCGAATTGTGAATCATAAGATTCTAACAAATATGAAATATGCAATGCTTTGTTTACCAGTTAATAACAAGCACCAGCAAAAATGATATGACAAGAAATATACCTTGTAGGATCTGGAACCTGCTCACAATGTGAGGATCATGAATATTGAATGGGAAATGAACCAACTGCAAGTAAATTAAAGACACAATGTGAGGAACATGAATATTGAATATACTGATACAACTAGCTACTAACTTGATATTTACTCCACCAGGGTACAAGTAAGCGGTGACATTTTCATCAACCCAAGAATCGCAAGCTTAGGATTCTTACTCATCTCCTCCAACATGTTATTAGGTCTCGCTAACATCACTTCAATATCGAGTCCCCATCAAAGCGCCATAATCCACTCAATCCGCATCAAACAACTTCAAAGCAGATTTGAGGTTTTTGGGCTCAAGATGAAAATTGAGGAAAAAAAAACAGTTTAACAAGATATTGACAAAATTGGTTTAGGGAGACACTTAATCATGCTCCCAATTTCAGAAGACACCAATTAATTTCATAAACCGAGAACTAAAAATCAAAACCTAGGGTTAGGGTTTGAGGAGAAATTGGGGCTCTTGAATCTGAACAAAGGAAGTGAGAAAACCACTACCAAGGAAGAAGGCAAGCTTATGGTGGTGCTGCGGTGGTTGGTTGGCGGGCATGTGGACGCGGATCGGGCGGGTGGTCGGACGCGTCTCCTCCTGGCGGCTTCGGCGGTTCGATGGAGTGGAGGGTGTGGGGCGGTGGCTAGTTGACACGGTGGCTGGACTAAGGTGAGCAGTAGCCATGGTGGCGCCGCGCGCCGACGCGGCGGAGTTGAGACGCGGTGGCGGACGGAAATGGAGCGAGAATGCGCATCCTCTCCTCCGCATTACCAGGCGTGGCCCAGGGACGGTGGCGTCGTCCGTGCGGTGGCTGTTGGGAGGTGGCTGAGTTGTGGGGGAAAAGGAGGAAGAAGATTAGGTTGAAGGGAGGAAGAGAAAGTAGCAGCAGAGAAAGAAGAGGAAAGAGGAAGAAAGAAAGAAAGAAAGAAAGAAAGAAAGAGGGGGAAAAGGGGGTTACGGGTTTGATAGTAGAAGTAGGAGAGAGAAATTCATGTTTTAACTTAATATTTAGTAATAGGTACAAAAATGAGTGATAAAATATTAGTCCTAAAATAAACATATTTTTACCTTTTAGAATCTAAAAATAAAGATTGATAAATATATGATTTCGAAATTCAAATTAGAGCAAAGATTAATAATTGAACTGATCAACTGAGAAAATAGTATGTCCAAAATTAATCTCCAATTGATGTCAAACCAAAATATTTTTAACTCTAAAATCAAATAGGATAAAAATATGAAAATGTTTTTCTCTTAATCATATTATTTAAAACATTTTTATGTACTGGTAATAATAGTGACAATAACGTAAATTATTGTCTAGTAAGCGTGCGTTCACTGAAATAAGTCAGTGCTAACGCACCCAATAAAATAATTTGAAGCGAGTAATTTAATTACTCAAACTAAACCGGTACGGATTGCTTTAAACAGGACATATGTTTTCCTAGATCTTGCATCAGTCCATGAGTAATTGCAACACTCATTACATGTAATTGAAAATAAACAAACAAGTAAAGGATCCTCGTCTTAATGCTCACGTTAGCTCCAAGAGTGTAATTATCTACTCCATCAAGCAAGCATAGCCGTGTCAAACGTCTCAGAGAGGGAATCAAACAACGCGCAACAATCAGAAATCAAGAAATCAATTACGCATGACCAAACACACATTCCAATTTGATCTAAACACTTAATCTTATTACCAAACAAGGTTATTTTCAAAGAAAATCATGTTTGGAGCTTACGCTTAGGTCCTAACAAGTCGATTTGGGCTCTATTAGGATCAAACCAGTCCATTTGGGCTCCATTAGGACCAAAGAAGTACAAATTGGCCTAGTTAGGTACTAAATGATCTAAAAAGTCCATTTGGGCTCTATTAGGATCAGACAAGTCCATTTAGGCTTCATTAGGACCATAGAAGTTCAATTGGGCCAATCGGGCAATTGGCCCAATTAGGTCCTAACAAGTCAATTTGGGCTCTATTAGGATCAAATCAGTCCGTTTGGGATCCATTGTGCTAGAAAAAAGTAAAAATTGGCCTAGTTAGGTCTATATGACCTAAACAGTCCATTTGGGCTCTATTAGGATCAAACAAGTCCATTTGGGCTCCATTAGGACGAAAGAAGTACAAATTGGCCCAGTTAGGTCGTATTTGATCTAAACACTTAATCTTATTACCAAACAAGGTTATTTTCAAAGAAAATCATGTTTGAAGCTTATGCTTAGGTCCTAACAAGTCCATTTGGGCTCTATTAGGATCAGACAAGTCCATTTAGGCTTCATTAGGACCATAGAAGTTCAATTGGGCCGATCGGGGCAATTGGCACAATTAGGTCCTAACAAGTCAATTTGGGCTCTATTAGGATCAAACCAGTCCATTTGGGCTCCATTAGGACCAAAGAAGTACAAATTGGCCTAGTTAGGTACTAAATGATCTAAAAAGTCCATTTGGGCTCTATTAGGATCAGACAAGTCCATTTAGGCTTCATTAGGACCATAGAAAATTGGCCTAGTTAGGTCGTATATGACCTAAACAGTCCATTTGGGTTCTATTAGGATCAAACAAGTCCATTTGGGCTGCTTTAGGACTAAAGAAGTACAAATTGGCCCAGTTAGGTCCTATATGACTTAAAAAGTTCATTTGGGCTCTATTTGGATCAAACAAGTCCATTTGGGCTCCATTAGGACCAAAAAAGTACAATTGGGCCGTACGGGGCAATCGGCCCAATTAGGACTTAACAAGTCGATTTGGGCTCTATTAGGATCAAACAAGTTCACTGGGGCTCCATTATGCCCGAAAAAATACAAATTGGCCTAGTTAGGTGATATGATCCAACAAAAAAGGATCATGTAAATTTTCGGATGAAGATAGGGCTTGAAAAGTGAAGAAAATGAGCCAAACAGAGCCCATCACGGCCTAACCGTGATGACCATCACCGCCATGATCAAGCAGAGCAGAAGGCAAAAATCGGAAAGGCTCATCACGGCCTGGCGTGATGGCCGAAATCCGGCCGTGACATGTTAGGTGATCTAGACAGAGAATCGATCACGGCCTGCGCGTGATGAGTGTCCACTGCGTGAGACCAAAATTTGAAAGCGCCAAGGAAAATATAAAAAATAACAAATCAGGTGTGAAATCCGTCCGAAATTTTCGGACGGATTTCAGACGGACGTAAGATAAATCAAGGAAAATATAAAAAATAACACAATCCGTCTGAAATCCGTCCAAAAATTTCGGACGGATTTCAGACGGATCAAGGAAAATATAAAAAATAACATAATCCGTCCGAAATCCGTCAGAAATTTTCGGACGGATTTCATACGGATGTAAGAAATATAAAAAAACAACGCAATCCGTTTGAAATCCGTCCGAAAATTTCGGACGGATTTCAGACGGATCAAGGAAAATATAAAAAATATCATAATCAACGCCATCCATCTGAAATCCGTCCGAAAATTTCGGACGGATTTAAAACGGATGTAAGAAATATAAAAAAACAACGCAATCCGTCTGAAATCCGTCCGAAAATTTCGGACGGATGTAAGAAATATAAAAAAATAACACAATCCGTTCGAAATCAGTCCGAAATTTTGGACGGATTTATTTGATGTAAAAATATAAAAAAGTAACACAATCCGTTCGAAATCCATCCAAAATTTTGATTTGCAGTTTGAGACGGATCAAGGAAAATATAAAAAATAACACAATCCGTCTGAAATCCGTCCGAAATTTTAATCCGTCCGAAATTTTCGGAAAGTTTCGGACGGAAACATTTCCGTCCGAAAATTCCGTCCGAAAATTCAAGTTTTCTAGTAGTGATGGTCCTTACCACTATCACCGAGCCTCTTCAAGAATCGGGACTAAGCTCCTCGAGTGAGCGAGAAATCCTTTGCATCATCTGCTCTCAGGTACCAAGGTACAACAGCAACACCAGAAAAACAAATATATCGCAACGGTGAGATACCAATATATGAGTTTTGATAAGGCAACCACATGGCGACACACAAACAACATATACCAGGTATTCACAACATCCAAAAATTATCCAAAAAGCAGAATAATTCTATCAAAAGGGTTTCATACCCGACAGTTAGTCATTTTATAAAATTACATGAAACTTCCACATCCATCACCTTTAATATTCATTTTTCTTACTTTTCTCTTTTATTCATTCTTTCTTTGTCGAGGCTTATAGCTCACGACTATTCTTACTTAAAAATTGAGTTCATTCATTCTCACCACGAGACACGAAATCAAAATGTGCCAACTGAGACTTTAACCCACGACACACAAAACAGAGATCCCACGACACACAACAGATATTCATCTATGACTTGGAACTCTAACCCCCGACACAACAGATATTCAATCTAATATAACATTAAAATAATTAAACAATCAGCAAGAAATCATGATATGAAAATTGCATGAGATAACATTTGTGTAAGTAGTCTTATTGACCAAATAATTGCACGATACAGAAATCTCTAAATCTCTAAGATGGCTGTAGCTTTTTATCATAATTCATGTTTTAACAGAAGATAAATGCATCGTATGAACATTTCTTCAATTACCCTGACATCAAGCAAATCATTTTAAGTTTTATCATGCTTGACCTCCCTATCACATCCTTTCTATAATTTTTTCATTTAAAGTTCTCAGACCAGCCCCATAAAAATTAACCCATGATACATGGAAGGCCACATATATATTCTCCAGGTAAATGTTGTCCTAGCAATAGGAAATACAACACCGAATTAAACTGTCGAGAATCAACAAAAGGAAAAACTAAACTACCCATCGAACATAATAGGGTAATTGAAACCACTTCCCAACTAATAAATTAACAATTGTAAATTTCAACTAAAAAATTACTACAACTCAGATAATCAGTTAGCTATCCTCAAAATATAAATCATCTTTCATCAATCTGCCAAAGAAAATTGCACATTATGAAAGTTAGAAAACACAGCCAGTTAACCACACATGGTTTCTTTAGTAGATATTGATACAGGATTTAGAATACAACTAAGATCTTAAAAACCAAAAGCTAGTTTAATTTATCATGTATCTATCCATTAGCACCATCTACGTAGAAAGTGAGTGTGAATGCAGCAAACAACATTGGTTTCAATCACCCTATTGTAATCAAAAGAAAACATGTAATCACTATATTTTATGGACCCCAAGTTAAACATGTAATTCCAGCGCTAATTAGTGCATAAGGATGAAACCATCTAGTAGTCATTCTTCCAACAATGCACCAGCACAAAGGAAAGTTCTTTCACTCTTCTCAAATGAAATCTTTCCTTCTTTTATTTTTGACTTTGAGGAAAGCATACAAACATTAGAGTTAACTCTATACCATGTGGAAGAATAAAATATACAACTAGAAATAATAGAATTTGACATTACCCACAAAAAGTAAATTTCTCAAACACCTCACAAGCATTATTTAGAACCAACACAAATTTACAAAAAAATTAGAATCAAACCCCAATTTCAGAGTCAATTAAAGTAATATTTATAAAGCATAAAGGAAAGATATCACACGTCACCTCAAGACATCATGCGGTGAAATCCTCCCCTCGAGTCTATCCATCTTGCTACCAATTGAACCCTCATAAAAATTCATAGTGATGCATATCTGTGAGCATGAACAAATATATTAGTTAGATAGAAAAGCCTTAAATATAGGAAGCTAAAGATCTATGATGTAGTGAACAAAAAATCCATATATAATATAGTAATCAACACAAAAAGCAAAAAAAAAGGAATCAATCTAGTTCTCCCAAAAAGGAACCTATATGCTACTGCTTATTAGTATATTTAGATAAGGAGTTCAAGCTACCTCAAGCAATGAATCCGATTCACCATGTCTACAAACTTTAGCAGCTGAATTGAGTAATAAGTTAAACTATTATATAATGTCAATATGTACATATAACAATATTTACTGCTTGACTATGAATTACAAATATGCAATTTGTTAGATAAAAAAATTAATAAAAAATGAGAAAGGGTCAGAAGCTTTTAGAAGGAGAAGAGAGCATAGAGGAAGAAGAATTTTTACTATGTCCATGGAAGGTAAAAAGAAGGCAAAAAATGATTCTGAACTTCAACACCCAGTTAAACATTCTATGAATGGGATAAAAATAAAAAAAAAAAAAATAGTGTGAAAGCTTAAAAAGCTTGCTATCTACAAAGAGGAAATTTCTAAAACACCTCATGTGCATTTTCTAGAATCATCTCAATACACACAAACAACTTAAAATCAAGCCCCATTTTCAGAATCATTTAAAGTAATATAAATCAAGCATTAAGAAAGTTACAAACCAAATCAAATAATGGGTGTATTTCAGAGAAAATCAAATAGGGTTATGAACCAAAATCCCCAAAATTTGGAAACCCTAACCCCAATAGCAGAACCAAAACTACATAAATTAAAACAAAACAAAAACACAGAGAATGAAGAGGAAATGAAAGAAACCTGTATCCATCTCGTGGTCTCTTGGTCGTTGTCACGATGTTTAGGAGTGAAATCATCCGAAGGGAGTAAAAATCGGAGAGATGAGATGAAAGGAGAGAGAGAAAGGAGCGATGATTTAAGTGTTGTGAGGAGGAGTTGGGGAGATGTTGTGTGAAGAAGAAGAAGAGGAGGAGGAGCAGAAAGAAGGAAGAAAGAAGAAGGAAACGTAGCAGATAAGTGTTGCTATAGATAGAAATTAAAGATGACTTCAAGTGACAAATTTGTCATCAACAACATGTGTCATGATTTTAAGTAGGGGTATTCTAGAAATTTTGGTTGGCTTTAGAAAATATATATAGATATAGAAGTCATCAAATAACTGCCAGAAAATTATGTGCAGTTTTTGCATGACATGGATATGTAACCTTCAGTTGAGCACGTAAATGACTAAAAATATAGGAACTGTGTTTGAATCTAATTCAGTCTTCCTCTGTAATATGACAGTATATAGAAAAAATCACAACTTCATGAAACAAATTACAAAGAAACAACTTTCTACAATATTGTTGTGATAAAAATCCCAATATATCCATATTCGAACCAAAATAATTTCATCAAGCATATTAACATCCAGTAGAACAGGAACAATGCCAGCACCAATTTCTTGAATCAGATGCTTGCCTTTTACATATAGTTGCAACATGTCAAGTTAGTTAATAGCCATTCAAGTATCAAAGCGGAAGTAAAATGTTAAGTTGTTATATGAAGTTGCAAACTGTAAAGAAATGAATGGCTAATGAAATTTAAATATGCAGATCAAGAAGTGTTGATAAGGGAAAACAACAAATGCCTCTTAAAATTAACAATAATTTAAAAATCATAATCTGAGTTTTGATAGATGTATTGATGCATATATATATATATATATATGCTTATCTTTCTCTATGATTGATGACTTAAGCTGTCAATCTGGTTTAGCTCTTAATGAGAAACTATTCAAACACACTGTACCATATAAAGTTGCTCTAGTTCCTTCACCATTGTTCTAGTTTTTAGGGGACAAAAAGAAGAATATGGAATTTTATTGATGAGGAACACTTCAATCATATAAATAAACTAGTATAAAGTTGAAACACAATATCACATCAAACAAACCAAAAATCCCATGTACTTGGGGGCCATTGAGAAAGGCAAACACAGATGGCTTTGGATTACAGAACTATTAAGATCCATGAAAAAAAAAAAAGAGGGATGAGCACACTACAATATTTCATCTAGCACAGGGCAGCGGCCTTATTACATTTATGAAGTCAACTACCTATAGTGTGAGATGAGTTGCTAACCTATATGTATAAGAAAGACTTAAGCTTCAAAGGTCATCAATGTCATTAAATATGTAAGTTAAGCACTTGACTTGAAGCTCATATTTAACAGGCCTGGTTTCTTTATGTGCAAAATCCAACCTGTTATATTTAACCCACATTTTGATTAGATGATGTTCCTAACTTTAATTGGAAAAAATCTATTTGTCAAACAAAAGAAATAAATATTGCCTTTTCGAGTGAGATTTGATAATCTAATTGCACAAATCCTACTATAAGCTACCTTCTAAAGTGCTCATACCCAAATGAATGATAAGCAGACAAAATAATATGGTGGACTCACAGCCTGAATTGGTTTAACATTTCAATAAAAAAATTAAAAGCATGAATTGGATTAAGATTATTCTTCTCTAATAGAACCCTCAAATTAATGTCCAACTCGCTTATTTCCAAACTATGTGTGCACCAACTCAGGACCCACACTTTATTCATCAACCACAAGTGGTAGATGAAAGTAAGAGTGAGAGCGTCAGAGAAAGTAAGGAAGAAAGCAAGAAAACACTATAATGAGAAGTAGTAAAGGAAACATGAGAGGGATGAGTAGTTTGGTGTGAGTAGAGATCAGCGAAACAAAGGAAGAATGGAGAGAAAGATCTAGAAGCTTCTTTATTTTGAGCAGAGAAAATTCATGCAGAAGCAGAGAAAGAGAATATACACAGATAAATATAGAATAGAATTGATAATATAGATTGTTAAACAAGAAAGACGAAAATTGTTTCACTGTATAACCTCTCTGAATTTTATTGAATGCAAGTTCTTTTACAAACTCTCCAATCTCTCAAAGAATCACAGTGAAAATAGCTCTAGCCCTCGAACTGCTGTTATCTCAGCTTTTATACACCTTAGCAACACATTAGTTACAACTAACTCACTGATAGCCATTCAACTAGCTGTTGTATGACTATGCTAACCAATTACGGTAACTAATAACTAACAAGCCTAATGAGACAATAGGGCTAGCACTTGGTGTGCCACGTGTATAATCAACAATCTCCACCTTGGCACACCGATTCATGGAACAATCAGCCCTCTCCAACTCGATCAGCTTGCATCTCAGGTTCAACTGTTACAACCTGAAGAGCATCAAGGCATACCTTGAACTTAGCCATAGGGACTGGTTTAGTAATCATGTCAGCTGGATTCTCACTTGTGTGATTCTCACAGAGATGAAGTGCACTTTGGTTATCACAGAATACCTCATTCTGTCTGCTTTGTATCCCAAGCTCATTAATCAGTCCTCTTATCCACAAAGCTTCCTTAATAGCTTCTGTGACAGCTATGTATTCAGCCTCAGTGATTGAAAGTGCAACTATGTGCTGCAAAGTTGCCTTCCAACTCACTGTATTGCCAAATAATGTGAACACATACCCTGTCAGTGACCTTCTTTTATCCAAGTCTCCAGCAAAATCTGAATCAACATAGCCTTTAGCTGGTTGATCTTCTGCGACTGACTTCCTGTACCTCAGTCCCAAGCTTTGTGTGCCTGCTAAGTATCTCATCACCCATTTGACTGCTTTCCAATGTTCTTCACCAGGATTTCCCTTGAATCTGCTTATTAAACTCACTGCATAAGCCAGATCAGGCCTGGAACAAATCATACCATACATCATGCTACCAATGGCATTGGCATATGGAATTCTGGACATTTTTGCCTTCTCTGTATCAGACTGAGGAGATTGGGATGAAGAAAGTTTAAAATGTGTTGCAATTGGAGTTGCAACTGGTTTTGCATCCTTCATGAAGAATCTAGACAAAACCTTCTTTAGGTAACAATTCTGAGAGATGGTGAGCTCTGACTTTTCTCTCTTCCTGTTGATATCCATCCCCAAAATCCTTTTGGCTTCTCCTAGGTCCTTCATTTCGAATTCAGACCTCAATTGATGCTTGAGCTTGCTGATTTCCACCTTATTCCTTGATGTGAGAAGCATGTCATCCATATAGAGGAGTAAGTAGATGTGATCACCTGTTTCTGACTTCCTCAGATACACACAACTATCATATTTACTCCTTTGATAACCATTGTTAAGCATGAAACAGTCAAACCTCCTGTACCATTGTCTAGGGGACTGTTTAAGTCCATAAAGGGACTTCTTGAGGAGACAAACCCAATCCTCTTTGCCAGGAACTTCATACCCCATAGGCTGCTTCATAAGAATCCTCTCCTCCAATTCACCATGCAAAAAAGCAGTCTTCACATCCATTTGCTCCAATTCCATGTCATAGTGTGTAACCATTGACAGTAGAATTCTAATGGACGAATACTTTACAACTGATGAGAAAATTTCATGGAAATCAACACCTTCCCTTTGAGTAAATCCCTTAGCCACAAGTCTTGCTTTGTATCTAGCTGGTTCAACATTAGGTATCCCCTCCTTTCTTTTGTAAATCCACTTGCAACCTACTAATTTAGCATCTGTAGGTTTAGGAATCAGTTCCCATGATTCCAGCTCCTCATTCATTGCACAGATCCATTTCCTTGCATGTGCAAACTTCATAGCTTCTTGGAAGGATCTTGGTTCATCTTCCACTAACTCTTCTGCTACATTCAATGCATATGCAATAAGATCAGCATATCCATACCTCGGTGGAGGTATGATTTCTCTTCTTTCTCTGTCTCTAGCCAACCAGTAATCAGAGCCACTGTCTTGTTCACCTATGGCTGGTTCAGTACCTCCACTGCTTTCTGGATTAGGATCATCATTGCTGTCATTTGTATGATTCCCTTTAGAAGACTCCACCTCAAGCTCAAGTCGATTACTGTCTCCACCTTGAGCTTGTGCCTGGTCACCCTTGTTTTGCAAACTTTGCTCATTGAAAGTTACATCTCTACTGATGATGCACTTTCTGGATTCTGGACACCATATTCTGTATCCCTTCACTCCATCTGGATATCCCATGAACAGCCCCTTCTTTGCCCTTGGAACAAGTTTCCCTTCATTCACATGATAGTAGGCCACACATCCAAACACCTTCAGGTTCTTTGTAGTCTCTTTGGTTTACGATCCAGACATCGTGTGGTGTTTTGAATTTGATTGTTGTGGAGGGAGTTCTGTTTATCAAGTAGCAGGCTGTGTGAACTGCCTCACCCCAGAACTGAGAGGACAACTTGGCATTGGATAGTAAACACCTCACCCTTTCCAAGAGGGTCTTGTTCATTCTCTCAGCTAAGCCATTTTGTTTTGGTGTCCCCCTCACTGTCTTGTGTCTCCTAATCCCATGGTTCTTGCAAAAATCAGTAAATGCCTCAGAAAGATGCTCAAGACCATTATCAGTTCTCAGGTTCTTGATCTTCCTATTACACTGATTTTCAACCATAGCTTTCCATTGTTTGAAAACTTTAAAGGCTTCATCTTTAGTTTTCAACAAGTAAATCCATACTTTCCTGCTATAGTCATCTATGAGAGTAATAAAGTATCTATTACCTCCATGTGATGGCACTGTGGCAGCCCCCCAAAGATCTGAGTGTATGTACTCAAGGACTTCCTTTGTTGTATGCAAGCCTCTCCCAAACTTCACCCTTTGTTTCTTGCCAAAGACACAATGTTCACAGAAGTCTAGACTACTAAGCTTGTCACCACACAACAGACCCCTTTTGTCAAGTTCTCCAAGTCCTTTTTCACCTACATGCCATAGTCTTTGATGCCAAAGCATTGCTTTATCTACACAAGCAGCATTGGCAGTAGCATCCTGACCAAGAATTGTGGATCCTTGCAGAACATAGATCCCATTGCTCCTCTTTCCTTTCATGATCACCATTGACCCCAGCATAACCTTCAATTAACCATTGGCTGCTTTGTATGAACAACCAGATTGTTCCAACATTCAAAGAGAAATCAAATTTCTCTTTAATTCTGGTACATACCTCACTTCACTGAGAATTCTTTCACTGCCATCATGAGTCCTCATTTTTATGCTTCCAATTCCAGTCACCAAACAGGTTGTGTTGTTTCCCATGATCACTTTACCACCATCAATACCCTGATAGGAGTGAAACCATTCCCTATTAGGGCACATGTGGAAAGAGCATCCTGAATCTAGCACCCATTCTGCATCTGTCATACTGTCGGCCGCCATCAACACCTCAGCAGACTCATAGCCATCTGAAGCTATAGAAACATCGCCAGAATCCGATTCTTGTTCTCTGCCTTTATCTTTCTTCTTGACTTTTCTCCTCTCTGGACAGTTCTTTTTGAAGTGGCCTTCCTTCTTACACACAAAGTATCTCTTGGATTTGGACTTCGATCTTGATCTGTTTGAATTCTTGAAATCCCTCTGATCAGTCCTTCCCCTCACCATGAGTCCTTCACCACTGCTATTAGTCTTTCCCTCGGTTTTTTTCTTCAATTCCTTTGACATTAGAGCAGATTGAACCTCTTCTAATGTTAAGGAATCTCTTCCGTACACCATGGTGTCATGAAGATTTTCATACTCATGTGGCAGTGATCGCAGCAGAAGCAATGCTCTGTCTTCATCATCTATCTTGATATCTATATTTTCAAGATCAAGGATGATTTTGTTGAACTCGTCCAGATGATCCTCCATATTGACTCCTTGCATTTTGAACGTGTAGAGCTTCTCCTTAAGATGAAGTCGATTAGCCAGGGATTTTGTCATGTATAAGCTCTCTAGTTTCAACCAGATACCTGCAGTTGTCTTCTCCTTCGATGCTTCTCTCAGCACCTTATCACCTAGACTCAAGATCAAGGCACTGTGAGCCTTGTCTAGGAGATATTTCCTTTCTTGTGCCGAAAGAGAGGTTGTCATGGCTCTTCCCCCAGTCAGTGCATCCTCCAAACCTTGATGTACCAAGAACGTCCTCATCTTCATCCTCCAGAGCCCAAAATCATTCTTGCCTGTGAATTTTTCAATATCGTATTTCGTCACCATCTTCAACCGTGGCTCTAGATACCACTTGTTAAACAAGAAAGACGAAAATTGTTTCACTGTATAACCTCTCTGAATTTTGTTGAATGCAAGTTCTTTTAAAACTCTCCAATCTCTCAAATAATCACAGTGAAAATAGCTCTAGCCCTTGAACTGCTGTTAACTCAGCTTTTATACACCTTAGCAACACATTAGTTACAACTAACTCCAATGATAGCCATTCAACTAGTCATTTGTAACAGCTATGCTAACAAATTACAGTAACTAATAACTAACAAGCCTAACAGACAATAGGGCTAGCACTTGGTGTGCCACGTGTATAATCAACATAGATTTTAGTTAGTTAGATAAGAAAAAACAGAGAAAGTGTTTAGCGGGAACACTATACATGCATATATTCAGGAATTATGTAGGTGAAGAACAACGATCTGATAAGTGTATCGAGAAGCTTCGTTATTTTATCTCGAAATGGTAATAGTGATGCATGAACATAGAAGATAAATAGAATATAGTAGATAAAAAATAAAAAAATAAAAACGAGAAAAGAGATGGATGGGAACACTGTGGGGGATATCATTCATAAATTTTATAGTAATGGATTACTCACCAATAGCTTTAGTATATTTACCAATTCTTCCTCTGGAATATCCATTTTTTCATGCTTTGCAATGTGAATAAGGTTTAAAAGAAGGATACTATAGGAATGGGGAGGCCTGCCAAACTTATTTCTGGATAGCCTTTATATTGATGTTGATGCAAATTCTAGAAGTCTATATATAGAAGCTAAAGTCATTAAAACATGTTCTGGAATATACTAGCACTTTAACCAATAAACTTTTAATAATCATAGATTGTAAAAGAAATGTGAGGAATGATCTAGAAAACTCAAACCACCTCTTAATGGCGGTGAAGCATAGCCTATTGTTCATGCCAAAATCCGACTTACCGGATTCTAGATGGAATGCGTATAATCGAGAGTGAATACCAAGGTTGTTTTAGATTATAGCTTGACATAATGTTGGATTCTGGTCCTACCTATCCCAAAGGAAATAAAAGCTAACATTGTTCTCTGTTCAACCCTCAGTCATGTGGTGATCTCGATCTCTTAATTTTGTATATGGTAAACACCGACGAACAAGGACTCTTTAGTAGTCTCTTGGTTCGGCTGGTTCCACAAGTACGCTTAAGGGAGATTCACCTAGGTTAGTCAAAAGTGTCTTCCACTTAGGGTTCTTACTCCTTTTATAGTTGAGTGATCCGATCTGCCTTTTTTAGGATCAGACATTATCTCTTTGTATCACCTATCTCCTAAATCTTCTTCGATATATATGATCTCCTTAATTGGTGGGATTTATCTCTTGTAACCAGATAAGGTTGTTTGAGATAGTATCATGATCTTATCTTTCCTGCTCTTATCGGATCGTGTATCCAGGCTCGATGGCTGAGTTTTACTCCTCGGTCAGTACACAAGTCCCCCAAGCTTTGAGCTCAAAAGAGCATAAAAGTTTTCATGACAAAGCCGAGCTTGGCCTTAAAATCATTTTTGGAGACTTCAAGATTTACCAAATAAAACTTCTTCCCCTTTTTTCCACGATTCGATGGCCGGTCTTTATACCTCGACCAACGTTTGAGTCGGTGGTCTTTGATAGGTGAGCTTAATAATCAAGAATGAATACTCAGGCTCTTTTAGATTATAGCTTGACAGAATGTTATATTATGGTCCTACGTATCCCGAAGGGAATCAAAGCTAACGTAGTTCTCTATTCACTCTTAGCCAAAGTGAGTCTTTCTTTTGGGGTCTTACCCTCTTTATAATAGGGTCCCCAGATTTGTTCTCTTAGAGATTAGGTTCTTATCTCTCATCCCTTAAAACGGCTTCGAGATATACCATTTCCTTATTCGATAAAACTTATCTCTTATAACCAGATAAGGTTGTTTGAGATAAGTCTCAACTTAATCTTATCTTTTCCATCCTTGGCGGATCGGATGCTCAAGTTCGGTGGCCGAGTTTTACTCCTCGGTCAGTACACAAGCCCCCAAGCTTTGAGCTCAGAATAGCGTAAAAGTTTATCGAAGTTTCTACATTGCCGAGCTTAGTTATACTTTGGCACTGAACCTTTTACCTTGTCCATCTGGGCTTCTAAAACGAAGTTTTTCTTTCTTGGACTTGGTTAAGTGTAACAGAAATTGATCTTAACTATAACCTCATGGGTAGTAATAGACGTAATAAGAACATATTCTGAATAGAAGATATTTCAATCTTGCCTTTGTTAAGACTAATTGCTGGTAGCTGAGATTCATCTTATTGATAGTTCAGGCTCAAACCGACCTTTTGGAAAGTCAAGCTCACAACTCGGTCATTAGAAATTTCCCTCAGGCTTGTATTTCAGCTGAAATCTTTGATGCACTCAAGATGCTTATCTTGGGAGTTTGAACTCGACTCCCTTTTTTGTCGAGTGTAGCTTGGTCTTTGAAGCTTTTTATAACGAGACCTCTTTAACCTTTCATCCGAGTAGTTTTTACCCTTTCATCCGGTGGGTTTTGAAATACCCACTAACTTAAAACTTGACCTTGAATATCATTATTTATATGATCTTGAAGGTGTGCCTCAGAATAAGCTTTCCTAATAGCTCTTCTAACTTGTATGAGAAAATAGTTGTCATACAAGTCCTTTATAATAACAATGGAGCTGTAGGCTAAGAGATATCCTTCCTCTGTAATTTTCGAGCTTGGTGTAGGATAAGAGAATATCCTTCCTTTATCCCCATAAGACCCCCCAAGCTCTGAGCTTAAAATAAGAGAAAGAGATTAAATGTCAACCCGTATATCTTAACACACTTTTTGGTGCCGAGGACTTTGGATTGTGATTCGCAAGAGCATTACTCGGGAATTTGTTTTTTACAGAACCGAGTCTTTCTTGGGTTCCGACTTCTTGATCGAGCACTGCTCGGATTTTTGTGCGGAGCAAAGTCTTACTTGGGATTCCGGCTTATTTAGCCAAACACTACCAGGGTTTCCTTCAAATCTTGGGTCTCTAGCATGCATGATCTGCTGCGGATATTATCTTGGTGCAAATGTGTTGTGCTCGGCTTCGGCTTTTCAGTGAGAGGGAGCAATGCTTGACCTCGTCTTTTTAGTGCAAGGGAGGGATGCTCAACCTCGGCTTTCTGGTGTGAGGGCGCAATGCTCGACCTCGAGTTTTCAGTGCGAGGGAGCACTGCTCGAACTCAGCTTTTTAGTGCGAGGGAGCACTGCTCGACCTCGGCTTTCTAGTGCGAGGGAGGGAGCATTGCTCGAGCTCGACTTGGCTTTTCAGTGCGAGGGAGCAATGCTTCACCTCGGCTTTTTAGTGCCAGGGAGGGATGCTCGATCTCGGCTTTCTGGTGTGAGGAGCAATGCTCGACCTCGGGTTTTCAGTGCGAGGGAGAACTTCTCGAACTCGGCTTTTTAGTGCGAGGGAGCACCGCTCGACCTCGGCTTTCTAGTGTGAGGGAGCACTGCTCGACCTTGGCTTTCCAAGCTTATGCCTTTTCTACTGAGATGACTTGTTCTCTTTTCCTTTCTTCAATCGGAGTTCAGATTTATTGAGTTCAGGCTAGCCTCGAGGACCGACTTTAGACCTGGAGCCCTTTTATTCTTAGATGATTTTGCAACTTTTCGTATCAATGCTAATAAAAGTTTAAACAATACACTGATTATTTTTATAGCTCATACCCTTTCTTCTTGGTGAGACGATTTTAACCCGGACCCTTTAGTGGATTCTCATGTTCTTAAGCCAGCAGATGCTCGGCTTTTTACCGAACAGGACTCGACGCGATTTGAGACACCTCTTTGTGCCTCTTTGTGTCATTAGATTAAAACCTCATTATTTAATTACTTAATCGCACGCTTAACGTGAAAATACGTAAAAAAATAAAACTTAACTTATAAAGTATACAACTTCATATAGAATGGCATATCACAATATAAGTATATTATGCATATTAAATAACACTGTTGAGGATATCCTATCAGTAGGATCCCTCACAGGCATATATTTAGACAAAAAGTTAAACAGCGGAAAACATAATAAAAATATGCCTCACGAGACGCACTAGCCATAACTAACTATACCCTAATCACCATAGGTCACAGCTCGTACTCCAGCCTCCAGTTCGTAGGGAGTTCCATCCAACTCCTCCTGGTTACGCTCATCTACAGGGTCTTCTCGTACGATTCCACAAGGAGATAAAATACAACACACAGAAATATACAGGGGATATATAGTAATTGTCACAGACAATCAACACACATAACTAACGAATCATCCTCAGGTTAATATATATCATCCTCTACCCTTAATCTCAGGCAATCGAACACTTTATTTTAATGTAACCTCTCTAATCTTGTCACCATGTCTTTACGTTATCGTGGCCACTACCACTCTTGTCACCATCCCTCATTTGCATCGGGGGACACCCTCATTCCCGTTAGGATGTTCCACCTAGTGCACACCTCCATTCCCGTAAAGGTTTTCCACCCCCATTCCCTAAGGTGGAAGTGGTCTCGCGAGAAATCTTGATTTTTACGTGTATTATATTAACAATACACATAAGTGTTTTACGTGTATTATATTACCGATACACGGTGTATTATATTACCAATACACAGAAGTGTTTTACGTGTATTATATTACCAATACACAAATGTCCTTGCGTATTATATTACCAATACACTTTTGTCTTTGTATATTATATTACCAATACACTTTTGTCCTTCTGTATTATATTACCAATACACGATTGTGGACAACAACACCTATGCTTGAATCTCACCAACCCGTTTTAACAACATCCTAGTGCCTTAACCTTCCATTAGAACTTGACACATATTCTATGCCATAACACCTCTTTAACATAAATCATCTAGGATAGGCACTTCTAAATCATTATTATCCTTACGCCCAAAACAATCATCTTATAGACAACATATATATCTTTACTTAAAAACCACTAAGCATAATAATACAAGCCAGGCAGATCATGCATAACACAATATCAATCAAAATATTCACATATTACCAACATAGCACAAAATCAATTCAATAAAGGTAATAAAATCAAATCAACCATCAACAATATAAAATCAACCTAATATCGATAAAAATACAATCCCGGAATCACCATTGGTTTTCCAGAAAAGGTTTCCAATGTGATTTTGGTCTTGTCGATTACTGGACTACTAGTAGGGTTTAGGTCGCCCTACACAATTATTATATAATCTATTACTTATCGATTCCGACGATAGGTTGATTCTTTCCCCCACCTGGGTTATCGCCGAACTCCCGAACTCGAAGCTCCCCGTTGTCACACCACAAAGTATTAACTCCACCTTCAACCTATCAACATAATAACCAATAAATCAAACAAACTCATCTATGTTCTCTTTAGGCTAGGTTTGGCCATTTAATTCAAATTAAATTTATGATTCTTTTGTCAACATAAGTCTTTGGATACTTATCACTTAGGTTCTAGGTAACTTAGCTAAATTGCTATAACTTGAAGATATGAAATAAAAATCATCCAACCACTTAAGGTAGGTTTCGGCCTTGTATTACAACATAGGCTAGAAATCTTTAAACTTTCCAATCTGTTAGACTTAGCATCCAAATGTATTAAGGAGCTTAAGTCCGTGATCATATTGGAAAATAAAAACAAAACATCCTAGGTCCACAACCATCATAGGTTCGGCCATTATAGGATAAATAGGCTAGAAATCTTTAAACTTTCCAATCTCTTAGACTTAGCATCCAAATGTATTAAGTAGCTCAAGTCCATGATCATTTTGGAAAATGAAAAACAAAGTATCCTAGGTCCATAACCTTCTAGGTTCGGCCTTCATAGGATTTATAGGCTAGAAATATCTAAACTCTCCAATCTTTTAGATTTAGCATCTAAATATCTTATGGAGCTCAAGTCCATGATCATTTTGGAAAACAATGGAAACCTAAACATTCCAATCTCTTAGACTTAGCATCCAAATATCTTATGGATCTCAAGTCCATGATCATTTTGGAAAATAAGAAATAACTCATCCTAGGTTCAATAACATAGAATAAACAAGTTAGAAATCCTTAAACTTTCCAATCTCTTAGACTTAGCATCCTTCTATATTAAGGAGCCTTGGTCCATGAACATTTTTGAAAATGAAACTCAAACATCCTTGCTCTAAAATATTTAAGTTTCAGCCTACATAGGATAATGAGGAAAAAAAATATTCTTTGTTTGATAACAACTCTTAGGTTTAGAATTACAAGGTATTAAGAGTTCTAAATCCATGATCATACTTGGAAAGTTGAAACATAGTATCCTAGGCTTACTTATACATATTTTCAGCCATCACAGGAAAACAAGCTATCAAACCTTCCAAGATTTATAGATTTAAGATCAAGGAATAGTTAGAAACTCAAACACATGATCATATTCCAAAAGTTGAAGCAAAAACCTCCTAGGCCACATATGCATAGATTCAGCCCTCATAGGAAGAGATTTTTGTTTTACACGACCTCATAGTATGTGAAAATATAAGTTAATACAAGACTATAGAAAGTGGTTTCAACTCAAAAGGAGTTTTCTACCATTTTAAAGAGATTTTAGAAGTTCAAAGCATATAAAGAACACATAAAGTAAACTAAGAAATAAAAGATGAAACTTGCAAAAGGATTCATATGAGAGCATTACCCTTAGTATAAGGAAGAACTTTAATGAAGAACTCAAGTAGAAAAAATGAATAAAAACTAAAGCTTTAAGAGCTTGAAATTTTAAAAGAAAAGGAAGTAGATGAAGTTTTAATGGAGTTTTGGAGAAGGAAAGTGATGAAGTGAAAATGAGAGGTGTATATATACAGAAGGGAGAGAGTGGCACGAAATTGAGGATAGAGGAATGAGCTTGGAGAGCAAGTTTTGATCTTGTGCCTTGTTTGGTTTGAGAAGAGATAGAAAAATAGGTTTTTAGAATATAATATGATATAATTTGAAAAGTGTGATGATTACACTTTTGGAGTGTGTCATAACCCATTTCGATCAAATCCCATCAAGTCATTTCACTTCTTTTGTGCTCCCTAATCTGCTCCATTTCGTACCCGGTTGTATTTTCCGATCGTAATTCTTCCGACGTTTTCACCCGAATAAATATTTTATTTTATTTCTGAACTCGAATTTTCAAAAATTTCCAATATCATATAAAACATCACAAAAACACTAATCGTTTCGTTCACGGTTCAAAATTAGGTTTTCTGCTCAGTAAACTTGTACTGGCAGTGAAAACGCAGACCGACTTTCGTCTGAATTTTCAACCGAAAATTTTACTGTAACCCTCTACCATAAATTAGACTATGAATATGATTTTATTTTAATCAAAAACAATTTCTAACTCTCAAATTAAAATATAATTAATTATATTTTAACCGGTTGAACATCATAATTAAAATCAGGCTGTTACACGAGCATGGGAGTCGCAGCTGCTTATGCTCTCCAAATCTCCTTCATTACCCATTTTTGGAGGCACGACATTTCTAATAATATGAATAAGACGAAAAGTATGAGGGTTGAAGCTGCCCGATTTTTGTGCACTAAGGATGAGCTTGAGAAGACTCTATACAAGTGCGAAGAGCAAGCTCGATTGATTGGGCAACTGAAAGGCGCGGGAATCTCAACAAAGTATGATCGAGCTCATGCTGCATTGCCCCTTATTGCATCAATTTCGAAGCCTACTCTACGACTATAGAATTAGGGCTAATCAAGGCCCTAGCTGGTATGACGCGTATTCTGACGCCTCGGCAATCAAGGCCCTATATAATTAGGAAATATATTTTGTACTTTGGGCAAAGCCCTTCAGCACTTTTGTTTATGAATGCAAAAGACTTTATGCTTCGAGAATACTATCCCAAGCTCTGCTTTTTTTTAACATATGATATTTAACCCAGCATTTGGATTTACTCAGTTAACTTTCCTAACTTTTTACTCACCTTTTATGCTTGGCGTTTAAATTTGGCTTGGTGAGCTTTTTGAGCTCGGCCCTTTAAACCTATCGTAGTTAACCCTTTTAGGTTTTTGTTTTCCTCTTTAGGTCTGGCTTTTCGACTTTAGCTCGACCGGTCATTTCGGCCTGGCATTTCAATTTCAGCTCGATCAACCTTTTTAGGTTATTTGTTTACCTTTTTTAGGTTTGCCATCATAACTTTCGCTCAGTCGGCCATTTCGGTCTGGCATTTCGATTTTAGCTCGATCAACCTTTTTAGGCTTTACTTTTGCTTGTTTAGGTCCGGCATCTCGACTTTAGCTCGGTCGGCCATTTCGGCCCGGCATTTCGATTTCAGCTCGGTCAACCTTTTTAGGCTTTAGTTTTTCCTGTTTAGGTCTGGCATCTCGACTTTAGCTAGGTCGTCCATTTCGACTCGTCTTTTCGATTTTAGCTCGGTCAACCTTTTTAGGCTTTAGTTTTGCCTGTTTAGGTTCGGCATCTCAACTTTAGCTCGGTCGGCCATTCGGCTCGGTATTACGATTTTAGCTCGGTCAACCTTTTTACACTTTAGTTTTGCATGTTTAGGTCCGACATCTCGATTTTAGCTCGGTCGGTCATTTCAGTACGACATTTTGATTTTAGCTCGGTCAACCTTTTTAGGCTGTTTTGCCTTTTTAGGTTCTTTGTCCTTTTTCTCTTTTTAGAGCGTGGCTGTGCCATCATCCTGGAATTGAACTGTAATATTGGTGGCATGATTTGGATGCGGTAGGGGTGTTGGAAGATGTACAAACAGCATTTGGTGGTATCATCTCAACGTCATTCGCAGTGTGATAGGAAACACTCCTCCCTTGAAATGCATTGCTTTCCTTCTCAAAAATTGATATTTTTTGCCTCTCGGTAAGGCTTTATAGAAAAAATATGATACTATCAAGCAATAGAGTTGATCTTGTCATGGTGGTAGATTCTGGAAAGTCACCTCACGGCGGAGTCCGAGCTTGTCGGCGTGATGAAGGAAAAGCTACTCGTGGAAGTTGAAGTTCGGGTGAAGGGCGTTGCGTCTGTAATGGCGAACCTTCAATGAGGCGGATCCGTCGTGGCCGATTTCACCCAGGTCGAGCTGCACATAGTGACGTCAACAAGTAGACACTGAAAACGTTAGTGTGAATGTAACATCCCTGGCTACTTTATGTATTGACGACTGTCCCCACAAACCAACACGGGTCTTTTCACCGTGCTTTGTCCTCACTCACACGCTTCCTGGGAAAACTTCCCAGGAGGTCACCCATCCTAGAATTGCTCCAAGTCAAGTACGCTTAACTGTGGAGTTCTTAAGTGATGGGCTACCGAAAAGAAGATGCATCTTGTTGATATGGGTAGTACCAATCAATTCTTATAAGCCATCCTCAACTGTATAGTCCCATACCTACACAGTCTCAGGATCCTTCTCATTCGGGTGTGTAATCGGTTCATTCATGTGCCCCTTCGCCTAGAAGCCTGCCAGGAGCCGCTCCTTGTCCGTGCCTTCTTGCACCGGCGACCACTCCCCGTCCTCATGGCACCCGGGTGTTACATGCTCACCAGCTTCCGCTTGGTTCGTCCTCGAACCACACCGTACTGGGAGAGGTGCCGCTCTGATACCATTTGTAACATCCCTGGCTACTTTATGGATTGAGGACTGTCCCCACAAACCAACACAGGTCTTTTCAGCATGCTTTGTCCTCACTTACACGCTTCCTGGGAAAACTTCCCAGGAGGTCACCCATCCTAGAATTGCTCCAAGTCAAGCACGCTTAACTATGGAGTTCTT
Organism: Sophora flavescens; assembly: GCA_030762895.1. Taxonomy (NCBI): domain Eukaryota; kingdom Viridiplantae; phylum Streptophyta; class Magnoliopsida; order Fabales; family Fabaceae; genus Sophora; species Sophora flavescens. Next base: position 264,693,922 of record CM061063.1, on the reverse strand, counting down.
AAGTGATGGACTACCGAAAAGAAGATGCATCTTGTTGATATGGATATTACCAATCAATTATTATAAGCCATCCTCAACTGTATAGTCCCGTACCTACACAGTCTCAGGATCCCTCTCATTCGGGTGTGTAATCGGTTCATTCATGTGCCCCTCCGCCTAGAAGCCTGCCAGGAGCCGCTCCTTATCCGTGCCTTCTTGCACCGGCGACCACTCCCCGCTCTCGTCGGCACCCGGGTGTTACAGTGAACCTTGGGTCTATATGTAGCTACCTCATGCACAACTTGGCATGTTATCGTCAAGGCCGAACCACATTAATTCGTCGCACTCATTCTCAGGGGAGTGACGGATGCTTCTCAATGCATCAAAGCGGGACTCGTTGACTCGAGGGAGACTAAGATGACTCAATTGAGAATATTATCCCATGCTCTGCCTTTTTTTTTCTATTTCTTTTTTTTTTAAAAGGAAAAATTAAATATATTTTTTCAAATCATGTTCTGCGGATCCAAGATAAACCATATATATTCAGCAGTATTTGATTTTTAAATCAGTAAGTCTACTGGGGTACGTGCAATATTCACGCTAACATTTAAGCTCTTTAATTATACTTTCATTCTAGTAGCTTAGTATTTTGCTAAACATGGCCTATTGTTTACTGGTTGTCACACATAGGCTCTATCATCTAATTATGCATTAAGCAAGATAGGAAGATAAAGAACAATATCACCTGGACCTTGAGATGCCACCTTTGAACACCAATGTAGGAGGGACTTTACTTTTATTTCCCTATGATCATCGAGTCTCGGCTTCCACTTGCCTTTCCTCAAAGAATTCAGTTTTGTTGGCCATGTCAGTTGGCCCTTCATGGAAATCTCTTGGTGAGATTTGATTCTAAAAAACGTTTGCTGCCAAGGTTTGGAATCTGCCAAACACTCCTATAATTTCGGATACACCATCCTGGAAAGTCTCTGGACTTTCAATAATGTAGGTAGTCATGGTAGAGATTATATCATAATCTCAACCAATCCAAAAAGAATCGTGATGGAGTTGACAAGCATTTTTGGCTTTTTTTCAAAATAAAATAATGATATGCATAAAAATAAGAATAGATAGAGATAAAGTCTTATCTCTTTTAATCATAAGTTCCACGTATTCAGTCTTTCTGAAATTTGCATGCAACAATTTGATCCTTTGGTCCCATTCCTCCACCATTTTGTGGTCATGGACCCTGATTTTGCATTTTTCAGGCCCTTCCTCCAACTTTTTGACTCCACGCGATCCTCCTGGTCTAATTTAATGACCTTTAGCGCCTCCTAGTTGCAGGATTTTGCCATTCATATATGCTGGGTAAAAATGACGTGAATTCACCTATGAGTAAACGACAATATGAAATAATCAATTCATATGCTCATTAGCATTTTCAAATGAGATATTCACTAGCATATGATAATAATTTAGTGCATAATATGCCAAATAATTAATTAAATAATGAATAAGGAGTAAGATGGAGAAATTATTTCTTCCTTGAATTTCTTCGAACGAGAACACTATTGTTGATGGGCATTCATCCTTATATTGTTTATTTAATAACATCTATCGAATTGAACTCGCTCCATGTACCGTAGTAACCTCTTCCATGTTTAGGACCTTTTCAAGTGTGGTCCTACCTCTTAACCATGTAGCAAGGTGGAGATCAGTTGTTAAAAATTCTGAGGTTGAGAAATTTCATGATATCACCGGTTGGTGGAAAATCTTCTTCCACTGCATGATCGGAAATTTTATTTTTAGTTAATCAACACCTAGGCTTGTCATCCTCCTCCTTGGATTTGTTTAAGAATTGTTGAGAATATTCCCTTGAAGATGGCAATCATTGCCATATATGCTTCTAGGTGACAACGATACCAAATTGGTGGAGGCCATCATCGCCATAATTTTTGATTGGCTTGTTAGTGGCTTCATCATATGATGTTGTATGTGCAGCGATCAAGCTTAGAAGATGAATGCCTCAGGGTTCCTTGCCACCTTTTTATAATAAGCTCATGCCCTTTCATGAAGAGTAATGCCTTTTGAGTTCATGCTCTTTCATGAAGAGTCAAGGCTCCAAATTTTACTATTTCTATTTTAACCCATCATAAAAATAGAAATAAGACTTTAGGTATCCACACATTATTTTTAATGACAATTATGTCCTTAGTCATAAAACTTATCTGAATTAGATCACTTTATTTTGGCTAATTAAAATAATGGCCCTAACACATTTAAATATTACATGTGTGACCCAAAATTTCTAACAATCTCCCACTAGTCACATATGTATCATTATAAATGTGCTAGACTTTATGAGCTCAAAATTTGCCATTATAAACCTTGGATATATCACTATCTCGTCCATTAGTTATATCAATATATAGGACCAAATCGGCTTTCGTTATATCTATCATAACTAAACCCATCAATGATCACTAATATTAACACAACCAAATGACATAGATTAGTCATTAAATGTGCAGCATGAAAATCACATGAAGGTGATTTGTACATGCTGATTTTCAACTGGTCCTACTTTATTCTTTAATGAAATCAAAACAACCTCAGTGAAAACCAAACTGAAACTGTATTCGTAGAAAATAATCATAATATATATCTTCCATAAAAGCATCCAAATACAAACTCCCACTGGACAAATGTATCATTTAGTGATACAATACCCATTGGAGCATTATGCTCGTGAAAGGCCTTGGGTGATAAACTTTAGTGAATGGATCCGCAACCATTGAGTTTGTCCCAATATGCTTTATAGATATCTGTCACTCTGAACTCTCTCCACATCAATAAGGAACTTAATGTAACTGCTAACTTATGGTCACAAAATAACTGTAGTGGTCTTTCAATAAATCTAAAATTCAAAACCCAAAGTTACAAAATTCTGCAGCCATATTCCACAATTTGGATGCCTTATAACCATAAATAAACATAACCTGATGTGGATTTTCAACTGTATTGGCATCCAACAAAATCAGAATCAGAATACCCAATGATTTCTAATTTATCTAATTTTCCTTATGTGAGCATATAGTTCTTTGTTCTCTAATGAATAAACCATAAACCGTTTGGCTGCTTTCTAACGGTTTATTCCTGGATTGCTTAAGTATCTGTCTAATACTTAACAATGTATGCTATGTCCGGATGCATACAGACTTGAGCATACATTATATTTCCTACAGCTGACGCATAGGAATCTCCTACATCCCTTTAATCTTAAGATTTCTTTTGGGCACTGATTGAGATTAATTTGTCTCCCTTAGCGACCGAGGCATCACTTGATTGACAGTCTTGCATGCCAAACCATTTGAGCAATTTATTGATATAGCTCTTTTGTGACAATCCTAGAGTACTCCATGATTGAGCTCAATGTATCTGGATCCCTAATACAAAGGAGACGTCACCAAGATATTTCATCTCGAAATTATCAATAGAAATCTATTGGTTTCGTGCAACATGCCTATATCATTAGTCCCAAGTAGTATTTCATCAACATACAATAACAGGAAAATATTCTTACTCCCACTGAATTGTGTTGTACACAAATACTAACAACATTCATCTCAAAACTGAACGATAGAATTACCTGATAGAACTTGTGGCATCACTAACGAAACGGTTATTTTAGCCCACGGATGGATTATGTCAATTTTCAAACCGTGTTCTTTGTGTCTCCCAACACAAAGTTTTACGGCTACACCATATAGATTGTTTCATCAATGTTGTCATTGAGAAACATCATCTTGACATCCATTTGATGAAGCTCCAAATCATAATGTGCAACAAGGGTCCCGATTGTCCTAAAAGAGTCCTTCAATGAAACCAGAGAGAAAGTCTCTTTATAGTCAATCCCTTTATTTTGAGTATAGTCCTTGGCTACAAGACGAGCATTATACCTCTCCACATTACCTTTGGAATCCTTTTGGTCTTAAATATACATTTGCAACCAATGAGTTTCACACCTTCTGTAATAGGAGAAGTTCCCAAATCTTATTGTCTTGTATGAACTCATACTCCTCATTTATTGCTTCAATCCACTTTTCTAAGTTGGAATCTTGCATGACTTGACGAAAATTGATTGGACCATTTTCCATCATACCATCATTTTCCTCATGTTCCTGAAGAAATACTATGTAGTCAACTGGAATAGCATTTATTCTTTCTCTAGTGGATCGTTTCAAAGACACTTACTCTTGAAGCGCTAGTTCTTGAGGATCTTGAGTTTGTTCTTCTGGAACAACTAACTCATCTTGAATGGGAGTTTCAACAACAGTGTCATTTAGAGGTTCCGGACTTGTTTCATCAAAAGCAACTTTATGAATCTATTATGGAATTGAAACCAATTCTTCCTCCAAGACAAAGTCTCTAACCTTATTTCTCCCCCAAACTCAATATCCTCAAAGAACGTGGCAGTTTCTGTCTCAAAAATTGTCTTTAATTTGGGATCGTAAAACTTATAGCCCCTGGATCGTTCAGAATAGCCAATAAAGTAGTTGCTCCCTGTTCGAAATTCCAATTACCTTTCATTTGGCCTATAAGGCCATGCCTCAGCTGGAAATCCCATACATGAGTTAGACTAGGAACCTAATTTCTTTGTTTGGTCTGTCTGTCCTTAAGGCATTCAACAGAGACATCTAAGTCTTTAAAGTTAGTGGAATCTAGGATTCCATCTGACACATGCTACTCCACTCTATTTCTAGAGATGTAACCAAGGCACTTGATGTTCTTGAATTTGTACTCTTAACTTTACGCTTAGTACCATGTGATTCCACATTCAACGGTTCTTATAATATCACAAAAATATAGATTGTCATATATTGTAATAGTACTAGTTCCAACAACATTTGAATTAATAGATAAACTGAAGTGATTGTTTCCAGACGAACAATGATAACCAAATTTGTCCAATCCAAGAAACATAAACCAAATTTCGTCTAAATGATGGTACATCAAAAATATCCATTAAATCCAAATAATAACCAGTACTTAACAACAACCTAAAATGCCATATTTGCCTCTATTGACAAGCCATCTCATTCATAAATGCATCTTTCAACATCATTTGGCCCTCGATAACTTGGGCAACTCTGTATTGAAACACTGATGTTAGTAGTAGAACCAAAATCTAACCATCAAGTGTTTCTAGGTACTGAAGCTAAATTTACCTTATAACAGACCAAACACTACAAAAAAAATGTCATTTAGAGACCGAAAATAGCGACTGAAAATTTTAGTAGCAGTTCGCGACCAAAATAGCGACCGATTTTAGGATCTAGGATAACAATTGATATAATTCATTTGGCGACTGAAATAGCGACCGAAAATATTGGTGACAAGGAAATTCGGTCTCTATTTTCGGTTGCTAAATGGTAGAAATCAAAAGTCAAAATTTGATGGAATTTCCGGTCGCTAAATCCGTCGCCAATGGTTAAAATTTACACCGGTCGCTAACTGTAAGAATTTTAATTGCAACAAACTCATTCAGAGACCGAAATAGTGACCGAATATTTCGGTCGCTAATATTAAAATCCCTAAATCCACCAGAACCCCCCTTTCTTCCCCATTTCACGAAACTTCTCTCTTTCTCACTCATTCTCTCTTCCTCGCGAGCTCCGACCACCAGCCTCCAGTCACCGCCGTCAGGTAAGCTCTCTCCCTCTCCCTCTCTCTCTCCCTCTCTCTCTCTCTCTCTCTCTCCCTCTCTCTCTCTCTCTCTCTCCGTCTCTAACCATTTCTCTCTCTCTTAGGTCCGTCTTCCTCCGCACGTCCAGAGCAGCACCACCACCGGCACCACTAGAGGAGCGCCACCGTTACCACCGCAGCACAATAAGTCTTCTTCCCTTTGGCAAAATCAAATTATAATTCTCTGCTTACCTCACAGTCTCACATAATCTTGACCACAATTTTCATACTATGTTGGTAGATTTGGATTCTTCTTTGGTTTTTGGCATTTTTATATGCTAAATCTAATTGTTGTTTTATAAATACATGCCATAAATTGAGGTTAAAAGTATTTTCATGTTCTAATTGTATTATCTCTAAAATATTGTAACAAAACATACAAAGTACCATCGGTCCTTTTCTTCACCATTTTAGAACACTTGTTGCATCCTTGATAAAACCAATTATAGTCCTCAATAACCTCGTGAATTGCTGCAAGTGTTGTTACCATTCTAGGCTATTGAAATCAAAGTAAGTGATCAACGGATGTAGATGAGAAAATTTGTTTAACAAAACTGAAAAACAGGTATAATTTGTAACCTACTTTGATTCTATGATTTCAATTAGAGTTTTTCTGAGATTAGGATCACAAAGGATATTCTTAGATGAGTTCCTACTTCGAAATGTAAGATGACTTGTGGATTGTGTTGCACCGAAACATTGATTGGAATGGCTACAAATATATAAAGTAAAAGTAATATTTTTTTAATAAGAAATGTATAGAAGGAATAAAACTGATATGTACAAAAATTAAACTTGAGGCATACATATTCATCAATGCAGCTGCCTCTGGTATAGCTGGATTCATCAGGACTTTTATTGTGTTCCATGAAGTAATGAGTGAGTTATGTCCTATAAATTTTTTGATGAGTTGAATTTGTTATAACAAATAAAATATAAATTAAAGGAATGATATATGTTTAAAGCAGTATAAAAGATTAGAATAAGTATACATTAGAAATAAATGTTAATAATGGTGAAGGAATTATTTTTATAATAAATACCTCTATAATGAGTGATTCGGGCAAGTTGCAAAACTACCACTTTAAGTTGGTTATTTTCAGTCAGAAAGTTGAACATTTCGATTGCTCATTCCCCAAACAATGTCACACGAACAAAATTATTGCTAAAGTTCGAGAAAAAAAATGAAGTTTGAGTATAAATTCTATGTGAAATAAAATGTTTAGTTAAGAGTATAATAATGTAATTGGGAGGACCTTTCATCAAGAAGATTGAAATCAATTCTCTTTCCTGTTATACCTTCATGTTGATAATCCTCTAAATTTCCATGTTCAGAGACAACACCAATAGCATCTGTAGTAATAGCATATATATGAATGTTAAAAGCATAAATAAATGTATTAACATTAACATTATTAAACATGTAAAAGTCAATTAGAAGTGTCTAACAATTAAATATTCATTGATCTTTGTCTCCGATAAGATAGTCTCAAAAGGGATAAAATCAAATGCATGATATGGAATGAGTGCATCACAAGGTTTAATTGTTGTCCCACGGTGAATGGTAATACGGAATTGATGCTTTGTAGTTTTGAATGCACTGTTATTCTCTCCAATGTTGAACTTGGAGATTGCATAACATTTTCCTTCGTGAAGATGGGTGATATGTATAGTATCTTTACTATAGATGCTAGCTTGAATCTTGCTTTTCTGAGAAATATAGGGTTGATGTGAGATTATAACAAATTCTATGAAGGAAATTATAAATTGTTAACAAAAATATTATTATTTATATGACAAAAAAGTGTAAAAAGGGATCTTACTTCTTCATCAATGAGTACCATATGAAGAGATGATGATTGAACATAGTGTCTAGTAACTTGCCAAAGCCTGATGATCCTTGCCATGAATGTTCTATTTTATTTTCCATGTCTTAGGTCTTTTATAAGACAAGTCTCCATACTGTAGGGTTGTGAAATGAAAGTGAATATCATAAAAAAAAAAGGAAAACAACTTCAAGTTAGTGTGTGAAGTGAACATATGGAGTAGTGAACGAACTATGTCTTGAAGACTTGAACAACTATGTCTAGTCTGTCCTCTACATTCAAATCATGTGAGTTTACATATCGAGTGATCTCTGGCCATTTAGGAATATTGCAAGTGAAAGTGATGAAAATATCTGGGTATCCTGCCCATTTACAAATTGCCATTGCATCTTGGTAATTTTGTATCAGCTATCTGGCACCCCCAGTGAAGCTAGAAGGCAAAACAATCCTTCTTCCTATGGCATAACCTTATTTTTTCCTTGGAATACAGCATCGGTTAACCCTCTATATAGATCTTGTCAAACATGCTTTTGATTCTTCCGTATATAGGATAACCTCCATGCTTCAACCATAGTATATGCGTCGACAACAAATTGTTGAAATAATATTCTGCTATATAAAAGAATATCATATTATGATTCTCTTTGTTGGAATCTGAATGCAAAGAACTCCCTCAAAGTCAATTTGTTATTCAAGTGACTATAAGGATTAGACATTTCACTATGTTTAGTGGGATCACAGAATCCATCTTCCCCATATGGGAAGAGGAGTGGATATTGTATTAGTAGATACAAAGGATGGAGTTCATGGATCCTTTGTAACTGACCACTTTGAGTTTCAACTATGATATCTCTATCACCATTGTCGACATCAACATCACCTACAACCAAAGCAGCAATTTCATCCACAGTTAGCAAATTATATACTCTAAAATCATTGTTCCTCTTTCTAATCAACCTCAATTTCAAGTTAGGAACTTGTTGGCCAGCAAGCCTATCTCTTGTCATTCTGAAGACTTTGGCTATATGATTATAGGAATCAAACCATATCCCATATTTCTAAAATCAAGACGTTCAATGGCAGAGGGTTCCATGAGTTGTGGAAGAGAGGAGGAGTTTCAGTTTCCTGAATAGGAAAGATTTTGTTGGTGTTGCTTTGTCTTTATACATAAATAAGATAAAGGATGATATGATATGTTATTTTAATGCAATAAAAAAATAAAAAGAAAAGTCTAAGCAATAAAATTTGATAAATGGATAGAATAATATATCCACTTTGGAGGTGAGAGAATGGGATAAGGTTGTGAGTGGGAATGATGGCACGACAGATAGGGAGAGATGGCTTGAGAAGAAGAGAGAGGGATATGGGCATCTGTGTCATCAACGAATGAGATCAACCAAACCATTTTTGTGTTTCACTATTTTTTTTAATAAGCAGTTGCAGTACCATGATAATTTCCTAACTCTGCATGGATCCAAAAGTAAATTATAACTCTTTTAAGTGAAAATCTCAATATGAAATTTGGTTTTTAAAAATATATATCAAATTAGTATAAGGTTAAAGTAATATTATCAAATGTTGTCATTGCAGCTCTGACACGATTATTTTTATTTATGCATTATAGGTCCTTATCTGATCTTCGTTGTCCGCAGCTCCTCCCTTATCCTTACTTGGTTTTGCTTTGTCGAATAGGTAAGTTCTCTCAATACTCTCTTTTAAGGTTTTGCTTTGTCTAATAGGTACTGATATGTGTGGTGCTTCTAATGTATTATGTGAATTATCGTGTTGTTTGGTAGTGGAGAGCTGAGCTCAATAGGATGTGATCTTGTCTGATTGTATGCTGATAATTTATTGTTTATGCATGTGTTTGTCAATATGTGTTGTTTGTTAGTGGAGAGCGGAGCTCAATAGGATGTGATCCCATCGTCAAAGGCGTGATGCTGGTTGTGTGCTGATAATTTAGAAATTATGCATGTGTTTGACAATTAACTGCTACTTGTTAGTGGAGAGCGGAGCTCAATAGGATGTTTGCTACAATATTTTATCTAAGTTTGTATTGATTTACGCTGCAATTTATATAATCTCAACAATGTTGCAATATTCATAGATTAATGGTTTTATTTTCTGTTAGAGTTAATAATTAACTTACGAAAGCCTTAGTTTCCTATTTGAAATTCAATATTAATGAGCATGCGTAACTTATCAAGGTATGCATGCTCATTGTATTGAATCTTGAATTGTCCAAGTGGGACAGTTTGGGAAAAAAACTTTTTCACACTCGTACAATAGTCATTTCCATGTTCAAATGCCTTATATATATACTTGTTGAAATCTCGATCTGATGCATTTCCTTTTGTTCTCCTGGTGCATACTTGATCGCGGTGATGCTCACCGTGCTCGAGTCGTGTACTTGGAGACCGATGGGAAATGTTGTCGAAATTTTGTTAAGCATAAGGTATTTGAATAAGGGAATAACTATTATTAGCCGAGTGTGGTAAAGGTTTCTTCTCGAATGGGATAGGTTCATACCTTGTCATAAGAACGAGATTGATGGAGTTATTGGAATGCACCATAATATATAAGTGTTAATTTTTTCATGCTGTCACATGAAGGCCTAACAGCCATGAGCCATGATCTTTTATTTATTTATTTATATGAATGCTCTGGTTTGCTCAATTTCTTGTTTTACTTTGTATGTATATATGTGTGTACTGTTTGGCTTATCTGTCATACAGTATTTGTTACATTATGTTATTATTTACCTATCTAGCATACAAGCTACAACTTACAAGTGAGCACAAGATAAGCTCGTTTTAGTTACTTTGTGCAATGAGTTTGTGCTGTAAACTTTTAATAGGATTAGTGGGTTTATATGTTGTTTCTCGATAGGATTTGTGTGCTGATAATTTAATGTTTATGCATGTGTTTGCCAATATGTGTTATTTGTTAGTGGAGAGCAGAGCTCAATAGGATGTGATCCAGTCCGAAAGGCTGGATGCTGGTTGTGTGATGATAATTTAGAAGTTATGCATGTGTTTGATAATTATGTGTTACTTGTTAGTGGAGAGCAGAGCTCAATAGGATGTTTGCTACAATATTTTATCTAAGTTTGTATTGATTTACATTGCAATATATAAGCTCAACTATATTTATAGGTTAATAGTTTTATTTTCTGCTAGAGTTAATTATTAATTTACGAAAGCCTTAGTTTCCTGTTTGAGATTCAATATTAATGAGCATGCGTACCTTCTCAGGGTACGCATGCTCATTATATTGAATCTTGAATTGTCCAAGTGGGACAGTTTGGGAAAAAACCTTTTTCACACTCGTACAATAGTCATTTCAATGTTCAAATGCCTTATATACTTGTTGAAATCTCAGTCTGATGCATTTTCTTTTGTTCTCCTGGTGCATACTTGATCGTGATGATTCTCACCGTGCTCGAGTCGTGTACTTGGAGACAGATGGGAAATGCTGCCAAAATTTTGTCAAGTATAAGGTATTTAAATATGGGAATAACTATTATTAGCCGAGTGTGGTAAAGGTTTCTTCTCGAATGGGATAGGTTTCATACCTTGTCATAAGAACGAGATTGATGGAGTTATTGGAATGCACCGTAATATATAAGTGTTATTGTAGGATTGGTCAGGCTATTTAATTTTCAGTAATGGATATTCCGGAGAATCGGAAATGGATGTATCGTAGGTTGGATCGGAATAAATGTCTTAGGGAATAGTATAGAGTTGGAGTGGGTAAGTTTATAGAGTTTATTGTTAGCCAGGAGAGATTTATACGGCTGGGCGGTGATCATTTGAGGTGTCCTTGTAAAAGATGCAAGTGTCAATCTTTCAAAAGCGTGGATGGAGTTGTAGCCGATCTTTATGAGAAGGGCTGCATGCCTGATTACTATTGGTGGAGTAACCATGGTGAGACGTTGCCTGATTTAAACCCGATTGTGTTTGAAGGTTCGTACTATGGAAGTGGTGACCGGAGGGAAGAATTGAATCCATACGAGCAGATGATAATGGATCATGCTGGACCATCGGTTGGTGTTGTACTAGAAGAAGATGGGGGAGAAGATGGCGGAATGGGTTCCCAATACATAGAGGAGAATCCGAATCCCGAAGCTCAAAGATTCTATGATATGATGAGTGATGCACGATCTCCATTGTGGGAAGGATGTCGGGAGTACACGGAGTTGTCGATGTGCATGGAATGGTTGAGTATCAAATCTGACTACTATATGCAAGAAGGCTGTTTTAATCACCTCACCAGGTCAGTGCCCAAGGTGTTGCCAGAAGACAATCAGATGCCTACTAGTTTTTATCAAGCTAAGAAGTCTGTGAAAAATTTGGGTCTGGGGTGTTTGAAAATCGACTTTTGCCCGAATGGATGTATGTTGTACTATAAGGATGATTCAGCGGAAAGCATAACATGTTGTCGATTTTGTGGTGCGGATCGGTATAAGACAACTACTATGATTGGCATTGAGAAGAAGATGTCGCTAAAAAAGATGTGGTACTTTCCGCTCGTGCCAAGACTTACAAGATTGTACTCTTCGATGGCCACTGCAGCTCACATGAGGTGGCATAGTGAGCATGATAGGGACCAAGATGTCTTGTGTCATCCATCTGATGGAGAAGCTTGGAAGCATTTTGATAGGGTTCATATGGCATTTTTGCAGGACCCTCAGAATGTCCGATTGGGGTTATCTACTGATGGATTTAATCCTTTTGGGCAGTCTGGAAAAGCATACTCTTGTTGGTCAGTTATCCTGACTCCGTACAATCTTCCCCCGGGGATGTGCATGAAGCGGGAGTTTATGTTCCTAACAGTCATAATTCCGGGTCCGTCTAATCCAAAAGGTAAAATTGATGTGTACTTGTAGTCGCTGATAGATGAGTTGACGATGCTGTGGAATGATGCTGTGTTGGCATATGACGTATCTTTGAGGCAGAATTTCATCATGAAAGCAGCTTTGATGTGGACGATCAACGACTTTCCCGCCTATGGGATGATGTCGGGTTGGATGACCGCGGGGAAGCTTAGATGCCCAATATGTATGGAGCGATCGAAGGCATTCATGCTTAAAAACAGTCGAAATATCTCATATTTTGGTTGTCATCGTCAATTCCTTCCAGAAGATCATCCTTATAGACGAAACAAGAATGCATTCAAGAAGCGTTGTGTGGAGACAACACCGCCTCCACCACGTTTGACTGGTCCTAATGTATGGTGCAGAGTACAGTACTTACCGCTCGTCCATGAATCCCAAGGAGAACATATTCTTGATTATGGCTTCAACCATAATTGGACAAAACAAAGTATATTTTGGAGGTTGCCGTATTGGAGGACGCAACTACTCCGTCACAACATTGATGTCATGCATACTAAGAGGAATGTGTTTTTAAATGTGTTTGACACTGTGATGGACATCAAGGGGAGAACAAAGTATACAAATAAAACCCGATTGGATCTGGCTGAAATTTGTAATAGGAAGGAGCTTGAGTTGCAGGACGGTGGTCGTGGCAGACTTATCAAACCGAAGGCAAGTTATACACTAAGCAAAACACAAAAAGTGGTCGTCTGTAAGTGGGTTAAAGAACTAAAGTTACCAGATGGGCATGCTTCCAATCTGGGTAGATGTGTTGACATTAAGGAAGCAAAGTTACATGGAATGAAGAGTCATGATTGCCACGTGTTCATGCAACGGTTGCTTCCAATTGCGTTCGACGACATCAAGCAAATTTGGAACCCACTTGTTGAGCTTAGCCACTTTTTCAGGGAGCTTACATCGACAACACTAAATGTGAATCAATTAAAGGATATGGAAGTCAAGATACCCATTTTGTTATGTAAGCTGGAGCAAATCTTCCTGCCGAGTTTCTTTGATTCCATGGAACACCTGTCAGTTCATTTACCTTACGAAGCAAGAGTTCGTGGCCCAGTCCAATACCGCTGGATGTATCCATTTGAGAGGTAAACAACATTAACTATTTTACTTAATACATATGAAATTCACGAACACGAAATCATAGTTTAGCTTTCCCTAAAACTAGTAATTATTTGTATGTATCCCTCTTTTAATAGGTTCCTGCACTCCCTTAAACACAAAGTCAAGAACAAGGCACGAGTGGAGGGTTCCATTTGTGAAGCATACTTAGTAGAGGAGACTTCCACTTTTGCCTCTTATTACTATCCGGACGAAGTTAACACGAGAAGGACAAGGATGCCTAGAAACGTTGATTAGGGCGAAGGAAGTTCAACTAGTCCTCCTATATCAATATTCAACTATCCGGGCAGATTTAGTGGCAAATCAAAAGGATATTTCTTGGAGTAGCGTGACATTAATGCTGCTCATCTGGATATCCTTCAAAATTGTGAAGAGGTGGCGCCATATTTAGAGTAAGTTTCTACAATGTCTTTTACAAGTTCAATTGATATTTATGATTATTAATCGTCCTGCTGTTAATCTCCTATATGTAGGATGTACGACAATTTTCTAAGGGATATCCAACCTGACATTTCAAACGATCAGGTTGATCGAGAAATTACTTCTCACTTTGCTATGTGGTTCACTAAATATGTAGGTTAAGCATCTTCATTTGTTGAAATGCATTTTATCTCCTTAAATATATAGCATGTATAAGAATAATATAATATTTGATTTTTTAGGTACTAGATCCAGAAAACAATGTTCAAAATCCATTGTTGACAAATTTGGCATGGGGACCTAACAGATGGGTTACATCATGGAATACTTATATTGGAAATGGATATAAATTTAACACAAAAACATAGAATGAAGGAATGCAATCATGCAACTATGGTGTTTGTGTGCAAGCCACTGATGGCAATGTAGAGGATGATTTCTATGGGGTTCTAACTGACATCCTTGAACTCGATTATACCGGTTTCTCCATGATGAAGTTAGTTATCTTCAAGTATGATTGGTTTAATCGTACTCTTGACGTAGGGACAAAAATCGATAAAAAATATGGCATTGTTCAAGTTAAGCTGTCTCAAAGGTATAATAAGGCGTAGGACCCATTCATTTTTTCACAACAGGCAGATCAGGTTTATTACTCGCCATATCCCGAAGGACATCAAAGCTGGTTGGGTGTTATTAAGATAAAGGCTCGCAGTATAATTACTGATAATGTAATCAACCAGCCTGAAAAAGATGCTCTGTACCAAGATGATGAGTTTTCAAGACCCCACGTACTGTTTCAAATTACGCCGGACATTATTGTTAATTCTCTGGCGGACATTTCCGGAAATGGGGAAGAAGTTGAAAGAGAGTTAATGGATCAATCCGAGTTGGACGCGTCTAGCGAAGGCACATTCCGATCAAGCGAGACTGATGAGAGTGAGGGTGAATTTAGTGACGGAGATTCTACTTAGGTAATTTATTTATGTTATAATTCATTGTGTAAATGTCATTCTACTTAGGTAATTTATTTTTGTATTATTTACACTGTTGTGTAATCATCTTTTCATTTTTTACACAGATGGCAGATTCCTCTAGAGGTAGGGGTCGTCGTGGAGGTCGTGGCAGAGATCGTGCTGCGAGAGTCCCTTCACCGGCCGACCCACAGCCTTCAGACCGAGACCACCCTACCAGCACCTCTGTGGACGGGACACCTCAGGGTGATGGAGTTGCACCCCCTACCCAGCCTCATGTGGTCGGGACACAGGCTGCACCCTCATCATCCACACCTATGATAGGACCATCATCTTCATCGGGACAGGAGAGTCGTGGTCCATCAGATAGGAGGATTCTTCTTATCCCCAGGGGGGATAATGAGTAACCTAATTTAATTTTTAATAGATATAAAGTATCGTTAATTTCTATTTACTTGTTTTTTTTAATTTATTTATAACATTTATTAATGCTCTAATTTTGTCTGCAGACTTCCCCGCGTGAAGGGGCCCTTCTGATTCGATATCGAAGATCCTGCGACGCAAGTTTGATGGTCCATGGCCTACATGGAAGGCCATCCCAGGGGGCCATAGGGATCAGTTGTTTCTAGAATTTAAGCCAACAATTTATTAAGTTATTTAAATTAAATTTACATTATTTATATATATATATATATATATATATATATATATATATATATACACACACACACACACACACACACGAATTTCCTAACAACTGTACGTTGCAGAAAGAGTATAGGTGGGACGTAGCTTTAGAGGGTCTCGTCAGGGACATATTTGAGCATAAAGGCTCACTGGTCATGAAGAATCTGACGAACAAGCTGAGGAAGGGTAAGAATAAGGGGAAGTGGGTGGATCCTGAGATCAGGAGGCAGCTGGACCAGTACTGGGCTACTGAGAAGTTCCAGGAGATCCAGGCCACAGCTCGGCGTAATCGAGCTTCTGATGGTGGCGCATGTGCTTGGACCGGCGGGTCTAAATCAGCCGCCGCCCACTACGACGAGCTGGTAATACATTAAACTTTTGACTTATTATACTATTTAATTAATTAGTTTTCATTTTTAATTATTCTTATGAATTTAAGATTATATTTTTCTGTGCAGAAAGCACAGAAACAGCGGGCCCCCACTGCTATGGAGTTGGTGGAGAGGACGAAGAAGTTGAAGTCGGGGACATTGGTCAACGACAAGGCCTGTAACTATGCTGTAAGCAAAAAAACAATTTAGTGTTTACTTGTAATTTATTATAAATGATTTGTTAATAATGATTATAATTTTAACTAAATCTCTTCAACCGTACTTTGTAGGTGGGCTTCAACTAGAAGAAGGACGATGCCATATCACGTGCCTCACAGTCACAAGATGAGGCCTTGATTGGTGATAGGCCCAGCTCTCCTATCTCTGTCTACGATAATGCCATTTATTTGGAGGTCGTCGGGGGCAGGAACAAGAAGGGGCACGCGTATGGCCTCGGACACCTGGGAGGCGAGTTTATCGCTTCATCATCCGGCATGCCTGCTCCTTCCTACACCGATACCGTCCCTCAGGAGCAGTTCAACCAAATGCAGGGCACCGTCACGCAGCTGAACGCGGAGCTTCGTGAGAAGAGCGAGAGAGAGCAGCAGATGGCGAACCAGATTGAACAGTTGACTCAGGCACACCAGCTGATACAGACGAGCATCGAGTAGGGTCAGACACTGCGGCTGGTGTTGGAGCAGATGAGGATCCAGACTCCAGTTGCTCAGGGTGATGCTCTGATGGTTGTACCGCCTGCTGTCGCTCCTCCAGTTCCACCGCCAGCTACGGATGTTGCTACTGCAGAGGACGATCAGATAGCAGACGTTGGTGGTACGGACGCTGAGGATGATTGGATTCCGCCATCTCCCCCTCATCATGACTGATTTTTTTTTTGTCATATTTTTGACTTTAAATGATTCTTGTACGACACTTTGGATTATTATTTTTTTATATATATTCATTATTTATTATGATTGTATATTTCATTAGTTATTTGGTGTGTTTTATTAGTATTTTTGCTAAACTTTAAAGAAAAACAGAAAAAAATTATTATTTTAAAAATTAAATTTTAAAAAAATTAATAAAAACCAGTTTTGCGATCAAATTAGAAACCAATAATTCGGTCGCTAAACTTTAGTTACAATTAACAGATTGTGGTCTAGCGACCGAAAATCCGTCGCTAATATAGGTTAATAGTAACCAACATTGGCGACCGAACTAGCGACCGATAATCGGTCACTAAAAATGGTTACCCAAACAATGCGACCAATCGTGTAGCGACCGTTTTTTTTTATTTAGCGACCGAAATTATGGTCGCCATTTAGCGACCAAATTATTATTTTGGTCTCTAAAAGCTTAGCAACCAGGTTATCAGCCACCACCATGAATCGGTCGCTAATTCAGTCGCTAACTTAAATAGAGACCGAATTAGAAAGTTTAGCAACCGAATATGCCGGTTGCTAAACAATTATTTTTTTGTAGTGAAATTAAGGAATATACCTTTCTTTGCACGCCAGGCGTGATACGTGGTACATCCCTTCTTGTCATGTCCACTCATGCCATATAAGAAGCAACTTTCTTCACCTTTATTTTGCTTCTTTTGTGTTGGACCCTTAGCAACTTCAATATCAACATCTTTATTTTTTCCCTTGTCATTAGAGGTACTTGCCAAGTGAGTAATTTCTATTTTTTCTTGCTTCATCCTCTCTTCCCCTTGCACACAATATGAAATGAGCTCGTTAAGAGACAAAACCAAATGCATGAGTAAATCCTCAGATAACTCAAGCTTTAGCTCCTTAAGCTTGGAAGCAATATTAAACATTTCCATAATGTACTCTCTAATGTTTCCTTTGTC
The DNA here is from genome assembly GCA_030762895.1 of Sophora flavescens. Classification (NCBI taxonomy): domain Eukaryota; kingdom Viridiplantae; phylum Streptophyta; class Magnoliopsida; order Fabales; family Fabaceae; genus Sophora; species Sophora flavescens. Next base: position 264,676,058 of record CM061063.1, on the reverse strand, counting down.
GTTATACTTCATAGAAATCAAGCTTTGAAGGAGTGTGCTTGTTTCTGCTTTATCGCTTTTGGTAAAGCATTTCTCAATTTCGGTAAGGAATTCTTTGTCACTTGTTATCCCATTAGATATAGCACCCGTAAGTGCCTCTGGAATGCCGCGCTTAATGATCATTAGACTCATGCGATTGGAGCGGTCCCACTTCTCATAAATTTTCCTCTCTTCAGAGGTACCTAAGTCTGTAGGAGAAGCGAGTTGCTCCATCTTTAGTGCAAGGTCAAGATCCATGCAGCCAAGACTAATCAAAATGTTCTCTTTCCAATCCTTAAAGTTTGTACAATTTAGATTAGCAGATATAGTAGCAATAGTAGCTGAAGAGAGAACAAATAAATAACATAAATATACTAACATCATAACCAAAATTCAATCATCAATAAATTCAAATAATGGCATACCCCATCTCAAGATACCTAGTGCAACATTAATATCAAGTCTTTGGACAGTAATATTAATTGCTAGTGGTACTCTTGTTGTAATGATCAAACGATAATAATGTATGTCAAATAATAAACCCTTCTTTGGACTGATTTATCATTCACATATACAACCTTATAATCATCACATGTTTACCATCACAGGTGTGTATGTAATCCGGCCAAATATTAACCTTCCTTTGGGCCGATTAATACTCGCAAGGATACACATACACACTAACATTCAACATTTCTCATGAGCAATCTACACAAGAGAGGTCACTTTGGCGACTTCTTGCTTCAATTGATTCACTTAAAATGTCAAACAATTTCATAATCCAAAATATAACCAATTGTTTGAATTTTGATTGAAAACTTAATCCAAAATTTAATTTCATCTATTTTTGCCAAGGCTGTGTTTGTAACTCTACGCATTGCTGTGATGCTGACAAAAATTGTTCTCCCCTGATTATAATTCTAATAAAACCTTTTGGAGAACAAACACAACTCTGGTGGTAATACTGCTTTCTTCTCACCGTACAGTTTCAGGTTCGAATCCCACCAGAGCCCTGCTTTTGCTACATTTTCGTATTTTCCAGAAAAAGATAACATAATTGAATATAACCCTAATTGCAAGAGTGGGATTCGAACTGTTAACAGTTTGGAAGGACGCACCCGGTCATACCGCTGTGCCACAAAACAATTTGTGGTAACATGCGAACTTTAAACTATATTAAACATACAGGGTTCATAATTATTTCACCTTCAAAATGTGAAATGAAACCGGTTCCCATACGATGCCAAATTAACAGTCATACGACCCTCACACCAGAATTCAGTACAAAGCATGACCGACATTCATAATATTTTAAAATAAACGCAAAAAATTCAGAATGCATTCTACCAAGAACCCGAAACTAAATGGGATTGAATTTACACGAGATGTAAATTTCAACGCAAGTATAACCATTATGCAATAAATTGGAGAGCGAGCACATTATCTTCAACCCAATGCAACTTGACCAAATAGCATTTCAAAAAAAGCACTGTGAATGTATGTTTGAGATTAATTTGTTTGACCAATACGAACTTAATTTGTTTGAAATTTCTAATTCCTTGAAAATCTTTAAAGAATAAGATTTCACTTTAACATGAAAATTTCTTGGAAAACAATTTACACCACATTCTCCAAATAAATACACTAGAATTAATGGAAAACTTATTTCTTAATGATTCAAAGTAAACGTGTGGCTTTGATACCACTTGTTGGAAAATTTTATGAGAGAAACTTAAAGATGAAAACCATCATCCAAACAAGACAAGTCATGTTCAATCATCAAGAATAGAGAATGAAAGATAATAGCGGAAGCATACCCGAATTCATGAAAAATATGATGGAGAAACTTTTGGTTCTTGGTCTTCCAAGTCAACATACACAATTCTTTTTGAATTCATGCTCTTTCATGAAGTGACCTCGGTTGAGCATCCACAAACAAATGGCCAAGCGGAGGCAGCCAATAAAGTTATTCTAAACGAGCTCAAAAGAAGGTTAGGACAATCAAAAGGGGCTTGGGTTGAACAATTACCAAGCATCATGTGGGCTTACCTTTGCTCACCACAATCTTCAACGGGAGAAACACCGTTCAAACTAACCTATGGAACCGATGCAATGATTCCAGTTGAGCTCGGTGAACTCTCTTTCCGAAGGCAGTATCACGATCAAAGTAAAAACGAAGAAGAACTCCGAGTTGAGCTTGACATGGTCGAGGAATTCCGAGATACGGCAAAAATCAGAGACGAGCTGTGCAAGCAAAAAGCAACTCGGAAGTACAACTCGAGGCTGCAACCAAGGGCATTTGTGCAAGGAGACTTAGTGCTGAGACTGCAAAATGACGTGATAAAAGACCCCAGAGAGGGTAAGCTCGCGGCAAACTGGTCGGGCCCATTCAGGATAGTTGAAAATCTAGGAAATGGTGCCTACAGGCTAGAAGAATTGTCAGGAAAGTCGATTCCAAGAACATGGAACACTTCCCACCTTAAGTTTTATTTTAGATAAGGTTATAGGTGATGCACTCCTTTTCCTATCCCGGTCTTTTTCCCATGAGGTTTTAGCCGAGAAGGTTTTAATGAGGCACACCGGAAAAAATAAATAAATAAAATCATTTTAAATTAAGCTATTAGGCAAAAATACGGCGTTAAAACTGCCAAAGACCTAAAGAGGTTGACCGAGCTAAAGTCGACCGAGTTGAGGTCGAAATGCCGATCCTATAAAGGTAAAAAATAGCTAAAGACCTAAAGAGGCTGACCGAGCTAAAGTCGACCGAGTTGAGGTTGAAATGCCGAGCCTATAAAGGTAAAAAGCAGCTAAAAACCTAAAGAGGTTGTCCGAGCTAAAATCGACCGATCTAGGGTCGAAGTGTCGAGCCTATAAAGGTATATAAAAAACCTAAAGAGCCTGACCGAGCTAAAATCGATCGATCCAGGGTCGAAGCGCCGAGCCTATAAAGGTATATAAAAAAACCTGGAGAGGCTGACCGAGCTAAAATCGACCGACCCGAGGTCGAAATGCCGAGCCTAAAAAGGTGTGCGCAGCCTGACAAGGCTGACCAAGATGAATGGCTAAAGTCAACCGATACCTAAAAAGGTAAGTAAAACACCTACAGGTATTAGAAAAGGCATTAGAAAATTTTCTAAGTGCAAATAGATTCACAAGCAAGCAAGCGATTTCATTAAATAAAAGGGGCAAAGCCCAGAATACATAAGAGTTCAAAAATAAAAGGGGCATCGCCCCAAGAACATGTTTTCCTAGCAACAATTTCATAAGTTAAGGTCATCCTCGGCACTCGGAGGAAGAGCAGCAGATTGGTCAGGTAGGGCCATTTCACCTTCACCATCGGGTCCCTCCTCAGCCACTCGCCCCTCACCCTCCTCTTCTCGAGACGCGTCCTCCTCATCCTCCAGCTCGGACAATGGAACGAGGACTCCATCTCGGTTAAAATCCTTGTCCACATCAGCATAGGAGAAGTCAGCATTCGGGTTGAAGTGCTGCAGCTGCCTCACGGCTCGGGAGAAGCCGTTGACGTGCTCCTTCATGATGGAAGCCTCGGCTTCAGCTAAGTCAGACTGAAGCCTGAGATTGGCCTTTTTCTCGGACTCTAACAACTTCTGCAGCTCCAGACTTTCCTCCTTTTCAGCCTGAAGCCTTTCCACGACCTTCTGAAGATTGAGCCGGTCGGTTCTTTCCATTTCCAGCTCGGCCGCAAGGGTGGAATTGCCTTGTTCCAACTCTATCTTTTGGGACTTCAGCTGACCGATGACCTGGCTTTGCTCCTCACACTTGGCCATGGCCTGAGAGAGTTCGTCTCTCACTCTCAAGGCTCGAGCCGCATCTACTCTAATCACCTCCATCTTCTTGACATTATCAATAAGTTGTTGGCTCCAGAAGCGGGTGATTGAGGCAATGCGGAGAGCATAGGCAGCGACCGCCTCCATACTTTCCTCAGGACCTTGCTCCAACAAGAGCCACGCATCGGACGGTTTCAGTACTTGGCCATCAATTAGGCCTGCACGGTCGAACTCATTCCCCCAGAGCGAGTTGATCCCCGGGTTGTAATTCCCATTATACCATTTGGTATCCGAAGTGAGATCGGTCACCATGAGAGCATTGCTCGACCTCCTAGCAGCAGCGGGAGTCTCTTCAATCATCAGCAAGGGAGAAGGGCTTCTAATCGGAACCTCTGAGGTCAGATCTTCCCGAGTCCTCTTCGGAGGACGAATATTCTGGTCAGAAGCCTCAGCAAACTTCTTTTTCTTCCCCTTGACATTTGAGGCTATAGCTGATCCTGGTTTGCTTGATGAGTGACTTCTTCATCAGGGCCTTGTAGTTGAACTTCCCCATTATCCCTACAAGAAGGAAATCGGTCAAGTAAAATAAGTACGCTACAGGATAAATTACCACTTGTCAACAAAAAGTTACTTACATTCAAAATCAGCTTGCCGAGTGGAGGAAGCACTAAGCTTTAAAAGCCTTCCACAAGGCAATGGTCGAGGACACAATTTTAGGACCTCGACATCAGCTCGCTCTTGAGAGGTCATGCAGTCGAGGTCATAGCCAGAAAATTTGGAAGGGTGTGGTTGCCAATAGAAAGGAAATTTAGGGTTCCCAGCCGAGTCAAAGAAGACAGACTCATTACCCTCTAGAGGTCGGATTTTGAAAAAATCCGACTTGAAAAATTTGTACGAGCTCTTATAGAGCCCAATGATCCCCCTCTGCTCAATCCCACTCAGAGATATCCAACCAACTCGATCCCTGAAGCGAACTCGGTAAAAGTACAGGAACTTAGGAGCAGTAGACTCTATTCCTAGCTGGCCACATAGAATTTGAAAGGCTCTCAGAAATGCCCAGCTATTAGGATGAAGCTGGGTAGGAGCAATGTTCATAGCTTGAAAAACTTCGCATTCGAATGGGCTGAAGGGAATGGAAAGTCCAATTTGTTCAAAAAAGGTCTTATATACATACGTAAAGGGTGGCTCAGATGAAGGGGGCAAAGGAAAACATGCTGATCCTCGCCACAAGGAAGGCACTCTACGATGCCTCGTTTAGATGTAACCTTATTTTTCATAGCTTCAAGAGAATTCAAATCCCTAAAATTAGAATGAAATGCAGCAACATCGGGTTTTACCCAAAAATACCCAGGAATGGTAATTTCTGGGTAGGGAACCCTGGGCATCCTAGACACACGTTTGCGAGGCTTGGGAACAACAATAGCGTATGGAGCAACAGAGCTCCTCCCAGAAGAAGAAGAAGAAGAAGAAGAAGAAGAAGAAGAACTCCTGTCACCTCCACCACCGCGAGAGGAAGAGGGAGAAGAATGGGGAGAACCCCCAATCAGATTGAGTTCAGGCTCCACGATCTGAACCCCAGAAGAGGCATTATGGGATACCTCGAATGAAGTCTCCATGGATGAACAATCAGAAAGCAAACCTAAGGGAGTTTGAAAGCGCGGGACGTACCTTGAATAAGAAGGGAGTATGAACGCTTGAACCAGAAAGAACTCGAGAAGAAGGAAAGTCTAGGGCTTAAAGAAGATGAAATCCCGCGCCAGAGGTTCTCCCAAATTTATAGGAAAAGGTGCAACGTCCTCTCGACGAATTAATGAGGGTTTGTTAGCAGACGAGAGTAGGGAAACGTCCCTTCAAGTTTGACCGAATTCGCCAACTAATGGAAAGCAACCACGTGGCAGAAATGTCATAATGTACACTGCCATCGCGGGAAAATAGGGGCACGCCACACTGCACAAATCTCGGAAATGATGTCACAAAGGTCACGCGTCACATAGAGTAACGTTTCCTTTCCACCACGGGAACCGAGAAATTGTGTCCCCAACACGAAGCTCAGGCAATCACCTCCACCTCGGCTAGCCTCGGCTCCTTCGAAACAAGCTTCCACGCGATCAGCTCAAAGCTTGGGGGGCTTGTGTGTGAGCCAAGATATAGAGCTCGGTACCTTGAAGCGTCATGCTCGGTCGCCCGAGCTTCTCACTGAGTTGGAGGATATGTATATATGTATACGAAGTATGAAGCTCAGTCAATCACCTCGCCGAGCCAAAAGACCAAAGGATAAAACCAAGTTCCTAAGCTCGGCTAATGTCATGAAAGCTTTTACGCTTTGTTAGATCAAAGCTTGGGGGGCTTGTGTACTGGCCGAAGAGTGAAACCCAGCCACCGAACTTGAAACCCGGCCCAATCCGGAAATTAAGGATAATAAGTTGAAATCATCTTTAATTATACTGATATTATCTGAAATAACCATATCCGGTTAAAAGAGATAATATCCCCTAAATTAAGGGATAGGATATTGATATTATCCTTAATTAAATCCTGGTATTTAAGAGATAAAAGGAGATAAATCCAGATCTCTAAAAGATATGGGAATCCTATTATAAAAGGAGGAGAACCCATGAGAGAAACTCACTTTTCACTGAACCCCGGTGACTCTCTCTTAAGCGTATTAGAGAAACTAGCTCGACCAAGAGGGTATTGAAGAGTCCTTGCTCGCTGGTATTCATCAGATACAAAATTAAGGGATCGAGATCACTACAGCCAAGGGTTGAACCTAAAACTACGTCTGGCTTTGATTCCCATTGGGATACGTAGGACCGGAATATTACATTCTGTCAAGCCAAAATCTAAAACAACCCCCACTGTTCACTCTTGGTTTGACGTTCCAGAACGAGATTTCAGCAAGTCGGATCTCGGCACCGGTTCCCATACGATACCAAATTAACAGTCATGCGACCCTCACACCAGACTTCAGTACAAAGCATGACCGACATTCATAATATTTTAAAATAAACGCAAAAAATTCACGATGCATTCTACCAAGAACCCGAAACCAAATGGGATTGAATTTACACGAGATACAAATTTCAACGCAAGTATAACCATTATGCAATAAATTGGAGAGTGAGCACATTATCTTCAACCCAATGCAACTTGACCAAATAGCATTTTAAAAAATGCACTGTGAATGTATGTTTGAAATTAATTTGTTTGACCAATACGAACTTAATTTGTTTGAAATTTCTAATTCATCGAAAACCTTTAAAGAATAAGATTTCACTTTAACATGAAAATTTCTTGGAAAACAATTTACACCACATTCTCCAAATAAATACACTAGAATTAATGGAAAACTTATTTCTTAATGATTCAAAGTAAACTTGTGGCTTTGATATCACTTATTGGAAAATTTTATGAGAGAAACTTAAAGATGAAAACCATCATCCAAACAAGACAAGTCATGTTCAATCATCAAGAATAGAGAATGAAAGATAATAGCGGAAGCGTACCCGAATTCATGAAAAATATGATGGAGAAACTTTTGGTTCTTGGTCTTCCAAGTCAACATACACAATTCTTCTTAAACCATAAAGAGCCTCTCCTTTCTAACGATGGGATGTTAGAAAAGAAAATTGGTTGCATATGACTTGGGACCATAACCTTTTTATAATAAGCTCATGCCCTTTCATGAAGAGTAATGCTTTTTGAATTCATGCTCTTTCATGAAGAGTCAAAGCTCCAAACTTTTCCTATTTCTATTTTAACCCATCATAAAAATAGAAATAAGACTTTAGGTATCTACACAATATTTTTCATGACAATTATGTCCTTAGTCATAAACCTTATCTGAATTAGATCACTTTATTTTGACTAATTAAAATAATGACCCTAACACATTTAAATATTACACATGTAACCCAAAATTTCTAACACAGTCCCCCTTATAACCATGGCGTCTATGTTGAAACTGATTCCGCTGTTGCAGGCTTGGATGAGTATGGTTTGGTCTCTCCCTCACCCTGGATCGCTCAGTGACTCCCAAAACCATTAATCAGAGATTTTTGGTGGGAGAGAATGAACTCATATTAAACACCTATGACATGGAATGCATCTGCCTATTAATTTGTGTGAGAATGGTTTTCAATGAACAAAATTGGAAAATAAAATGACACATTTAGTGTTGCTAGATAGTAACTTGTTGTCTTATGTTCTAGTTATTATCTTATTGACAAGATGCTTCCAAAGTTGAAACTTTCAGCGATTTACATGAATAGATCTTGGAGGGTACTCCCTGATGGGATCGATCCATTTCTATTCGTAGACAACCCTGATGTGGGCTCTGAGTTCTTGGGGTGATGCATTGAATTTACCCAAAGAAAAAGGAAGAGCACTTGTGGAGTTAAATCCTAGATGAGAAAATAGAGAAAATGAGGGAGCAAATAAGCATCCAACTTAGAAGGAGCCAAAAAGGAGAGGAAGGCAGGAGAGGGATCCTCAAGTTACCCTCTACATAGTTGAATTTGTTTCTCTTCTTTTAATTCATGTTATGTGTTTAATTTGAATAAAGTTTAGGTGGTGAAATTTGTTGGGCGTTTGTGTTTTCATTTTAGTTTATGGAAAATGCTAACAAGTGCCTTAGGGTATTGTTTAAGGAACTAAAAAAGGAAAATTTTTATGGAAAATTATGTATTTAGCATCTCGAAGAGTGTAACACTTAGTTTTTCAATATAAATTTTTCTTTTATGGATTGCTTAACCAATGCCCTTAAGACACTCGTTAGCAAGAGCCTTAGTTTATGATGTTTAGAATTGGATGTTTTCATTCCACCATATGTTTGTGTTTGCTTAAATAAAAAATACAAAAAGAAATAATTGCTTTCTTTAGTTTATTTGCTTGTTTTTATTTTCGATCTATCTTCTTTTAAAAAGTATTCCTAAATAGTATTTTTTTTTTAATTTGAGAATTGGTTTTTGGATAGCATTCCTTACAAAGCGATAATTTGTCTCACTGTTTCATATTACTTATACGATCTGATACACTTGTCGAAGACGTGCCAACTAGCAGTAAGCATTGGTTTAAGATCTAGACTAGCATAAACTCTATTTTGTGACTCCATTGACACCTTTATTTAAGCCTTCAAATTACTCAATACAATCTTTCTACCCTAATTTGGCAAAACCTAAAAGAGAGAGAAGATAATATTCCTCATCTTTCCTCAACAACCAAAGTCACTCTACCTATCTCTTTTCTTCTTAATTTAGGGTCTATGGTTTTAACATGAGTAGCTAAACCCCCTTAAGTTTTGGTGTAAGATGAACATGTTGGAGCCTCTTAATATTGGGTTGTTAATCCAAGGACCTCTTATTTATTTTTGAGTTGTTAATCTCATTTCTTAATGCTTTCATAAACTTGATCAATCTTTGAAATGATTTGTTGGTCATGCATGTAAATCAAAATTTAATTTATGATTGTGATTCTTGAAGTTAATAGCCTTGTGAGTCTTTAATCTAGGACATATCTGACTTCCATCTCACTTTTAACCCGTAACGTTCGTTCCAGCTCTTGAACTCCTCATGAAAGTTGTAGATATTTCTTTTAGATTTCCAACGATATAAAGTTCATTATTTCTGGATGTCTATAGCTCAAGACTAGGTCAGTAGTGTAGGAGAACGAGTGTGCGTAATGGGCACGACTGTGCTTATGACCAAGTGTGTGACTTTGTGTTTTTACACATTTTAGGCCTTTGGGTCTTCTATATAAAAAGGTTTCTAATAACCTTAGGACGTCATTTTGCACCGTAACATGACCCGGAAGCTTAGAAAAAGGCTAGAAATGGAAAAACTCTAGAATTTGGAAGAAGAGACCAATGGAGAGGAAGCAGGGACCCTACGCTTGAAAGGGAAGCAAAGGGGGTTGTCCATAAAGCTTTTAAAGCACGCTTTAGAGGTTTTAATAGGTAAGTAAACAATGTTTCCTTAAACTTCCACTATATAGATTTTAAAGGATTTCTGTATGAAATTAAAAGGATATTTTTGGGACTCTTAATGGGAAATTTGGGGATTTTCTTATTAGGGTTCAAGAATGTATGAACAACAATTGAAATTTTAGTTTTTCCTTGAATTGAAATTAAGTTATAATTATGGTTAAGAAATATGAATTGATCATTAATAAGTTTTGTTGGCATGATTTTGAGGTACTTGTAAATACTATGGGTACTTGTAAATATTTATTTTATTTTTGTGCAAAAATTTTCGAAATAGGTCATATCACTAAAATAGTGATAAAATCTAAGATTTTTCAGTTTCGGGTCAAATTAGGGTTTTCTGATCGATACAAAATTGTATTATCAGCAAAAACGCAAACTATGATTTTAACTATATTATATTATCAGCAAAAACGCAAACATTCCGTCTGAATTTTGAACCCAATTTAACCATAACTTCCTACAATATAGTAGGTTCTAACTATCATTTTGCTTTCTCCAAAATCATTGTTCTTGATCATGGTTATCTAATCTGATGATTCATATATCTTGTAAATATAGCAATTGAGTCTGAGGATGCAGTTTTTCAAGAAAACAGATTTAACTCAATTCCAAGTCGCAATGATGATATTCATTCTAATGTATATAATCATAAAACAATGTATCTAATAAATATACTTTTGAGGGTTCAGAACTTAGAAGAAATCATAGAGCTAGAAAAGAGAAAACATACATACCAGGATCTTTCATGTTCCTTGTTGAAGGATTAATAAGAAAGTCCATAGACAGTTATGAACCAATATGTTATAATAAGTGATCGAGAAACATTTGATGGGGTAATAAAGTCTCAAGATATCACTTTCTGGAAGGAGGCTATGCAAGAGAAAATGGACTCAATAATGGGGAATAAAACGTGGAAATTAGTAGAAGCCTGCCAGGAGCCGCTCCTTGTTTGTGCCTTCTTGCAACGGCGACCACTCCCCGCCCTCGTCAGCCCCAGGTGTCACATGCCCACCAGCTTCCGCTTGGTTCGTCCCCGAACAACGTCGTACTGGGAGAGGTGCCGCTCTAATACCATTTGTAACATCCCTGACACACACTTTCTGGGAAAACTTCTCAGGAGGTCTCCCATCTCAGAATTGCTTCAAGTCAAGAACGCTTAACTGTAAAATTCTTAAGTGATGGGCTACAGAAAAGAAGATGCATCTTGTTGGTATGGGTAGTACCAACGAATTCATATAAGCCATCCTCAACTGTATAGTCCCATACCTACACAGTCTCAGGATCTCTCTCATTCAGGTGTGTAATCGGTTCATTCATGTGTCCCTCCGCCTAGAAGCCCGTCAGGAGCTGCTCCTTGTCCGTGCCTTCTTGCACCGGTGATCATCCCCCGCCCTCATCAGCCCCGGGTGTCACATTAGATCCACAACAGCACTCTCACTGTACACAACATCATACTGCAAACAATGAATCAAATAAGTATGCAATCAATAATCCATTCCTATAGTTACTCAAAAACTCAATCTATCTCATGCATTCTTTTTCATTCAATTCACATGAGGCACAAGATACCAAAATGGACGTTTTTGATACGCAACAAAAGCCATAAACCAGCACAAGACAAAATTGTAGTTCTACTGTGAATCCAAATGAAAATTTTTCATCTGACTGTGGAGTTAAAAGTTCTAGTGACGTTATCCGATGATATATAATAATCTCATAGAAAAGGTCAAATTGCGAAGATGAGAAAGACAAATAATATTTTATTAAAATATGAATGGTAGTATTTTTAAAAATGGTAGTGAAGTATGGTATGAGAAAATTCAAATAATGATCAAGAGAGGTGATGTGACCCAATGAAAAGTACGTATTATTAACAATGACGTCGAATCTGAAGACAAACTAAATTATGCAAGTGGCTTTCGATGAGAAGGCAAATGACTTGGCAAAAGAAGAAAACATATGCAGCAACTACCATAGTTAGAGTGACTTAGAGTAGAGTTAGAGTTCGATTAGTAGCATTATTACAAATTTTCGGTCTCATCCTGGCATTTCACATCATATCGGCACCACTTGTCATATTAATTAAAAATTTCATATAATATTAAAAGGTGAAATATATAGCAAAATAGTATAGGTAGAGATAAGCTTCATCCAGTTAACACAATTCTAACTGATATGGAATTAATTGGAATAAATGTTCTAACTAAGTCTTGTATTGCCTCAAAAAAAAAAAGTCTTGTATTGTCTAGGTTACAAAATTGTCTGTGTTTATTCCTCTTATTTTCTCTCGTCTATCATGCTTAATTTCCTGTTATTTTCACTTAAAAAAATAAATAAATAAAAGAATGAAAGAAAGAAAACGGTGCAAGTATCTCTTTTTTTTTGGTGAAGAAAGATTATTTGAGAACATCAAAGAGACCGAGCAACCTCTTTCTGACGGTGTTAGGAATGGGGTTATGGATGGGGTGATGAAAGTGGTAAGTGAAGGATAGGGAATGATAACTCTACTTCAAGGATAGAAGGTCTCCTAGGAAAATGATGAGAGAGGGAAAGAGACTAAATTATTCATTTATCCCTCTAATCATGAGGTCATATAATGATAGGGTTGGTGTATACCGACACTAAGACAACTACACCATAACACATACTAATTATCCCAACTATAACAAACTAACAAAAACATAATAAAACATTCTAGAATTAGTTGAGTCATGATATTCTAGAACTAGATTAGTCATCATCCTTTGGACCTCTATGATCATAACATTACCTACCCCATCAAAATCAACCTTGTTCTCAAGGTTGTAAAAATTTAGCCCTAAAATAAATTTTCATGGGTCTCACTGCTTGAATTGAGACGACCTAGCTGCAGAAGGCATGTCCAAGTGTCCACCAGGATCCCATGGTTGTCCTCTTCCAATTTTTGCCCAAAAAAACATATGTTGCTGTGACTCTTTTTGTAATAATTCTACCTTAATGTCACCAATAATTTTCTCAACACTCCTCAAGATTTTCTGTTGTGACCCAATTAAGAAGGATTTTTTATTAAGGGGCCTAATAATGAGTGAACTCTCACCAATTAATGAATGTCCAAATATCATGTTAATCCACTGCCACCATCCAAATAAATGGGCCTGGTCCATTAGGTCAAGAAATTTTTCTATACTCTGTAATACCACTTGTGCCCCTTCTCTATGTTGTCCCTCTTTAACGTATCTGATCTCAGCCACAAACAGCCATGGCAGTTCGGCCACCAACTCAACTGCCACCGTTGAGCCACTCTCCTCCATGCACAAACCAAGCTTTGGTGGTTCCGGCTGTGGCTTGACAGGAAGAGCCCCATCGTCTGTCGCTGCGATGTCCTTGTGGAGAACGATCGTATGAAGAGCTGCATCGTCTCTCCTTAGCGTCACCGCTTCCCCTTCGACGACTGTTTGAGGAGCACAGTCTGGCAGTTCCAGCGGTGGTCTAACCGGCCGTATCTCCTCCAAAGTCTGGGCGAAGCCACCTTCCTCCATGGCCACCCCGAGCTGGTCCAGGGGATGCGGTTGGTGTCCAGTGACTCGAGGGGACCTGGGTTGTAGGGACTGGTGCCTAGCAGTGGCCCATCCTCGGTGGTGCTGGTATGATCATTTCCCAGAAAGTTGAAACCCAATCGTGGATGCCGCATTAGCATGTAAACGGAGGGTTTCAGTCGAGGCAGCGCGAACGGTGGCGACGGAACCAGAACTCTGTCAGATGGTTCAGGTGGGGGAATTTCCACCGGGGTTCTCTCGGCAGGGAGGGCTAAAACCCGTTGTGATGTCACTGACAAAAGGCATCTCGACTAGTGACGGGAAGGGGCTCGATATAGAAGTTGGCGTAGCCTCGAAGCTGGAAAGAACCCATTTGTAGCAAGCTGGTATTAGAGGCAATGGCTCTGGGTCCCTGAAGACCTAATTGACTATTGAAATATGTTTGATAGCTACAGGTGAAACTGAATCCGATGCAAACTCAGGTTCCTCTTCCTCCTCTAATACCACCACTGCTTCAGATATCTCCGCCACTGGTTTAGAACCCATCACTGATCCTGGTTTGGCTCCTCTTCTTCATCTCATATTGGTAGGAGATGCCGCCATTCAGGCTTGAAACGCCACAAAATTATAGTGGTGAAGGTGTCCCAACTGGGAAATGGATGACAATGAGACCACCAGAGCCACCAATGGAGTGCTCGACCTCTCAAGGCCGACACAGCTTCCGATAGCTTCGCCGCCTCTGGTGTTAGATGCTCACAGAAATATTTTTTGATGCAAAGAATCCACCAATAAGCATCTTCATTGTTACCATCAAAAATGGAAATCGTCATCGATGGAATGCGAAGGGGAGTAGGCTCGATGAAAGCACCGATGTTAGGAATGAGGTTATGGAGGGGGGTGATGAAAGTGGTAAGTGAGGGATTGAAAATGATAACTCCACTTCGAGGGTAGAGAGCCTCCTAAGAAAATGATATGAGAGGGAAAGAGACTAAATTGTTCATTCATCCCTCTAATCATGAGGTCATACAATGTTTATATAGGATTGATGTACACCCACATTAAGACAACTACACCATAACACACTAATTATCCCAACTATAACAAATTAACAAAAACATAATAACACACGGAGTGTGGTCCTAGCTAGGATGTGACCCTCATTTTGTATCTTATAGTTGTACTGCATCGAAAGCATTTGTAACACCGTGTCCCTCATCTCTTTCTTTAAAATGGCTGGTTTTTTCTTCTTTGCATTAATTAAATGGCTGGACCACACACATTCTAGCTAGTAATACTAGTATGTTAACCTCGTTCTGTATCTCATCTCATAGTTACAAATTGCAAGGAACTAATAGCTAGCAGCTATATATACTCAAAATTGGAAAACTTGTGTCCACTCGGAGTCATTCGCTTGTCATGGTGAACTTCTCAAACGTTCTCCACTCTGCAGATCGTTGTTCAAGATCTATCAATTTGTGGATTGATATGGAGCAAGGTGTGGCTCTCAACGACAAGGATGAAGTAATTTTTCGTCTGGAAAAGCACTTCTCTCATCGCCGCCGTCGTATCCTACTAGATGCCTCTGGTAGTAAAACCATTTGCACTCTGCACAAGAAGGTTTGGCAATTGTGACACCACCCATTTCAAACTCTCGCTCATTAATATATACCTATCTATCGATCTTATGAATAGTTATTTGAATAATCATTTTTCAAACTTTTGAGTATAGTTATTTAAATAACCTTTTCTCTTAATCTTTTAGCTAGTTTAATTAGCAAAATCAGCAGATTCATAGTTCTAGGCATATTCCCGTGTAATTTTCTTTTTTGAGCTCAGTCCCCCGTTTATTACCAAAAAAATCATCAGATTCATATGCAAATTTGCTTCCAAGATTTTAAATTGTGTTTGTAATTATGGTCGTGGTTATGTTTTTTTCATTATTATAAAAGATCATAGAAAAATATGATCGATATACTCGTAATTATGGTCGTGATGTGATTTCAGATATTATCAAAATCGTAATGTCATGAACTCTACAAGGATTACGAATCCAAATTTAAAACCTTATATATATGGTTCTTTATGTTTGTGCAGAAGATTTCAGGACATGGTCGGTGGGAAGTTTTCAAGGGTGATGATAAATCTCAATTATGCTTTATAGTCAAGCAACTGGCAATGTTCAAGAAAGAGAAGAATATTGTTTTCGATGTTTTTTCTCGCTACTGACAATACAGAAAAAAGTGTGTGTAAGGTCAACGCTTGTCGCGAGAAAAATTCTTGTGAAATTTATGCTGGTCAATCAACTCTTGCCAGAGCCAACCGAATTGTAAGTACTAACTACACATACAAATGTAAAATGTTTGACAACGTGATGAAGTAATCCGGTTAGAGTCTATATTAAAATTTAAGAAAATATAATTGTTTTAATTTAGATGAAGTTAGCAACTATTTTTAATATACTATTATTGAATCATGAGAATTGGACTCTTGATTGAAATTGAAAGAGTTGATTGTTTCCAATATCACAGGAGATGTTATGTATACGAACAGGTTTGGACAACTAAGAGATCATAATTAACTCAACACAATATACAAGATATACTTGTAATGCTCCAACTCAAGCTGGTAGGTAACTATCAAACATTCCCAACTTGGACATTGTCACATTAACGCTCCCTTTGGATGATGAAAGAGTTTGAGAAAAAAGAAGTAGGGTAGAAAGAAGATGGAGAGAAGAGGGAATAAGTAGAGAATGAGGAGATTTTTATGTTACTTAGATTGAGAAAAATAGGAGAGAATAGAAGAGATAAAATTTGAGTTCTTTTGAAAAGACATATATATTTATCCCTAATAACATATTTACATAATACAAAATAAAAGGATATATATATATCATTTCTACTTTTTTAATGGGTCCCACCTAATTTTGTAACTTTTCCAAACCAAAATCTCTTCACCTTAGAAGAGACTTTTTTTTAGTGTGAGTCTCACTAAACTTTTCTCTCTTCTCCCACTTCTCTTCCTTCCCAAACAAGGTAAAAGTTGATTCCCTCTCACACTTCTCTCATATAGTTCTTTCTCTCCAAAACACCCTAAACAAACAATGTGTAAGGTATGAAAAAGGGTTTTCAGAATGGCTCCCGTGAGGGTCGGCTAATTTTTATTTTCATTTTGGATTCAATTGTGATATATATTTTTTGTTTCAAATGTTGTCCTAAAGTAACCTTTTATACATTTAAAAATAAAAAATACTCACAGGATTTGGTTGGAGTGGAAACGTACTCTAACCCTAAGAAATAGAACCTGGCTTCGATTCTTAGGTGACGCATCGGTTGGGATGTCGCAAAAGCCAATAGGTTAATTTTTGTGAAACAATAACAACACCACCACCACAACAATGATAATAGTCAATGAAATCATTTTTTTAAAAGCAACATGACATGCAAAGCCTTATAATAAATGAGATCATTACTTGCTTAAAGAACCTCAACAAATTTTACTAATATATTGATTGATCTAACATAGTACCCCGCATAGTAAATTTAAAAAACAATAAACATCATTTTTTTTTTATCTCGCTTAAACACACTGTTGCCAAAAAAAAATTATCCAAACACTTATAACATTCATTATTTTACATCTGAGCACATTCTATTTTAATTATGGAGAATGTTAATGAGGACTAGTTAAGGATCTAAAAAAGAAAATTTATCATTAGGACTTGGTGTATTTTATAATTTATATTTTGAAGAATGATTAACTTACTTTTTCAATTAGTTTTTATTTTTGGAGAATACTAACGAGTGCCCTTAGGACACCGGTTAAGGAAACAAAAAAAAAAAGTTATTGGAAAGTGTTGTATTTTATATTTTGAGAAGATAAACACTTCATTTTTCAATAAAATCTTAATATTTTTGAGTTCCTTAACCAGTGCCCTAAGGACACTCGTTATTAAGACTCTTTACTTTTTTGGATTTTCTTAACCAATATCTTTAGGGCACTGATTATCATGACCCTTTAATTATTACTAGTTCTATCCAGGGATGATAATTTAGATCCTACCCAATGGGTAGCCGCCAAAAATACCCATAATTGGTAGGGTAAATACCCGCTTTATTGGTTGAGTCTGGGTATGGATATATAATTACCTGCAAATAAGAGAGAGTTTGGGTGCTGGTACGGGTACTCTAGTACCCACCCCCTCAGCTCACAAGACACATATCATATATATATATATATATATATATATATATATATATATATATATATATATATATATATATATATTTGCTTCAAAAAAAAACTATAATTATATATCAATGTTTAAGAATAAAATTATTTAGTCATTATTTTTAGTAGTTTACTACAATTGATTGTTGAGGTGTGTGGCGCCAACATAGTTGGGATGACTCTCCTCTTTGTGATGCTTTTGCATGTTACTTCTTGTAAATGTGTTAGAGTACACCTCGTACTCTCTTTTTAATAATATTTTTTGCTTATACAAAAAAGGAATAAAATTATGTAAAAATTCTAAACCTGGGACTCATTAGTGTTTTGCCTTTTTCTAGACTTACAAGTTGATGAATTTATTGTTTTAAATGTTTATTGTGATAGTTATTTGTTTTGGATATTTTAGATGTTTTTCTATTTAGTTTAAAACTTTGGTTTGTAATGTTTTATGAGTAGATTTGAAAGATTTTTGGATGATTTTTAAATTGAGTTATAATGTTCTTTATGTTATTTATTGCTTTCTCTTGATTAAAGTGCGGACAATGGGTGTGAATGTGGATACTTAGGTATCTAGATAGTACGGGTAAGGACACTAAAATAAACTCATCAAACACGGATATGAGAACATGAACTATATATAATATCCTACTCATTGTCATCTCCGGTTCTATCGTGTTTTTTAATTCCTAATTAAGTCGTAACTCTATCACATCCCCAAAAAGTGATAGTATTTTTTGCACATATCACATATCCTCTAATGTAAAGCAGTGTAGTGTTTATTGCATATAATTCCGTTATATACTTGAATACTTAAATTTGACACCCAGTTGACACATGCAGTTGTTTTAAATATAAAACATTCAACTCTGTTCATATAAAAATATAGGCATCTCACTGGTTATGTGTTAAATCTCAAAATTAATATAGAAAATATTATTCCATTGCATATTTGCAAAATGCAAACAATAATATTGCATGGATGCATGTAGATGGAGAATAAAGGCACGATGAAGGTTGAGATCAAAGCTAACATCGACCGTGCATTAATTCCTAGTGGCCCTACTTATGATTGTGGATGAGAAAAAAATCAGCAATTTCAAGAAACTTGTCAAACACGCAAAACCGGTCATGGAGGTTGTGAGCATGGTCGTAGACAACCTTGATGATGTGGGCTTTGACAATGCTGAATGTGTTGGGTGATACATTGAATTTATCCATAGAAAGGAGGAGCACTTATGGAGCAAAATATAACTCCCTAGATGAGAACATAAGAGAAAGTGAAGGGAAAATAAGCATCTAACATAGAAGGAGCCAAAAAGGAAAAGAAAGTAAAAGAAGGCAGGAGTCAGGAGAGGATTTTCAAGGTATTATATATATCCTCTACATTGATGGATTTCTTTCCCCTCTTTAATTCATGTTATGTGTTTAATTTGAATAAAGTTTAGGGGGTGGAACTTGTTGGGTGTTTGTGTTTTCATTTTAGTTTATGATGTTTAGAATTGAATGTTTTTTATACATGTTTGTGTGTTTGCTTAAATATAAAATACAAAATGTTTTTACCAAAAAAAAAATACAAAAAGAATTAATTGCTTTCTTTAATTTATTTTTGCATTTTTTTATTATCGTCTATCGAGTTGTATTTTTTTAAATATGCCCAAATCTATTTAGAATTGTAACAGTTTTATATTTGAGAATTGGTTTAACAATGGCTTAAAATCTGACAATATAAATTCTATATTTTGTGATTCTACTTACATCTTTTAAGCCTCCAAAGTACACAATACAATTTTTCTACCCTAATTTGGCAAAACCCAAAAGAGCATAAAAGTGAAGATTCCTCATCTTTCCTCGACAACAAAGGA
Organism: Sophora flavescens; assembly: GCA_030762895.1. Taxonomy (NCBI): domain Eukaryota; kingdom Viridiplantae; phylum Streptophyta; class Magnoliopsida; order Fabales; family Fabaceae; genus Sophora; species Sophora flavescens. The sequence continues at coordinate 264,656,662 of CM061063.1, read as the reverse complement.
GTCACTACCTATCTCTTTTCTTCTTTAGGGTTTAGGGATTTAGCATTTGAGTTGCTAAATCCCCTTAATTTTTGGGGTAAGATGAACTTATTGGATTATGATCTTGTAATTGATATTGGGTTCTTAATACAGTAACCTCTTCTTTATTTATGAGTTGTTGATCTCGCTGCTTAATGCTTTAATAAACTTGATCAATCTTTGAAATGATTTATTAGTCATGCATGTAAAACATTTGATATGTATGTTTGTGTTTCTTGAAATTGATGGCCTTGTGAGTCTTTACTGTAGAAATAGATATTAATTTACATGTAAACAGGTGAACTGTTGCCCTTGATGCATTTTCTTTTGTTAAATTATATAAGAAATTAATGTCATAATTTTAGGAATTTAGGCCCAGTCTTTTAAGGAATTGGGGATCGAGTATCTAAGTGAGCTGATTGTCAAATAGGAAATTAGACTTGTATTAATTCCAATCCAAATGCAACTAACTGGTGAAATCTAAATCCAATGCCTTTATTTCATACATTTTAATCTTTAATTGTCATCTTAGAGGGATGTATTGGATTGGGATTTTAAAAAATTGTTTTAGCCTACAAAAGTTTGGTGGATTTTTTTTTTTTGATAACCAACTAGATTATTGAAGAAGAGCATAAGGAGTGCTCAACCTAGATACAGTAATGAAACCAAAGGAAAGAGACCCCGGTAAAAACCAATACTTCTGGACACAACTATACGATCCAGTATTACACATTACCGGCCCCTGATCACAACAACTAAACCCACCAGAACAAGAAACAAAATAGAAACACCCAAATCCAGCAACTATACCAATTAATGTACCACCAGTTAACCATAACTTTGTATTTAACAAGAAATACCCCACCAAAAAGTTGTAAGTGAGCCTTCAGTATAATGACAGTAATCCCCCAACCACAACATCAAACTCCAAAAATCGCGGGTGCAGAGCATAGTCACAGCCTTTCCTCTCAAAACTTATTGTGACGAGTAAATGCAGTGTTTTGGGTTTAAATTCCAATCCAAAAAAGAAAAACAACCATTTCCTAACAAGCCTTTGCACCACGTCCAAACTCTGATGAAAATCAACTCCGATACCTTGTTGAGATCTAATGCAGCCTGGTTGAAAATAATTGCAGTCCTGTGAAGCCAAATACTCCAAATAGTGGCAAACCAGAAAAATCTCCAACACTTTTTCCTCTCCAATCCATTCAATTGACCAATGTGTTGCTGTAAAAGCTTCATCAAGTCACCTGCTAGAACATTTTGTATCCCAAAGCAGTCATAGATGTGTAACCAGATAGCATATGAAACTCTGCAATACAAGAACAGATGTGTGGAAGTCTCATTTTCAGATTTGCATAGTTTGCACAATGTCAATCCATTTTTGGAAAGGCACTCCCCTAATGAGAAGGTTGGTTGCAGTTGGAATCCTGCCCAATAATGATCTCCAACAAAAAGCACCAATCTTAAGTGGGATAGATCTCTCCCACAACAGCTTGTAAGGGCCAGATTCCTGCTGGATTGCTGCCCTATTCAGTTTTTTATAGGCCAAATTTACAGTATAACAATTATCTGCATTGTGTGACCATGACCAAGAATCATCTAAATTCCCTACCGGTGCCTTGATTCCAATGATCTCCAAAAGGCTTTGATATTGACTTTCTTCCCAAGAGAAGAAATTCCTTCTCCAAGGAATAATCCATTGGTGATGATCGAGTCTTGGGTGCTTTTAGGCCCAAGCAAAGGAAGTGGTTGCCTTATTTGTTGTTGTGCCATTTGCATAGAGTAGTGGAGTTGATGTTGAGGGGGATGTTTAACATAGGGGAGGTCGTCCTGTTATGATGATCTGGCCCAAATCTCGGGTGGTTCACCCATGATTTGGTGAACCGTGCGCCTCCGAGGTGCATATCCGGTTATTATACACGGCTATCCATGGGGTTCACCGGTTGGTGAACTGTCGGTGTTGGTGCTGATATGGCCAATATGGATATGTAACTCCGAAGTTGACATCCTGAGTTAGTTGGATCCGCATGCATTGATGGAGTAGCGGAGTAGTGTTGCATTGCACCGCATAACATATGTTGGTTGATGAATATGTTGATATAATTACATGATGATGATATCTGTATATTGTATGTTGTTATAATGCTATGCCATGATGTATGACCATCTTGCTTCCTATTCTCATGCCGTTGTGATTATATGTTTTCTTACTCCCCTCTTCTGTTTGTCTTGTTTGGCCTGATTGGCATTTTGCAGAGGACGATGAGCAGCCTGTTGAGAAGTGACTCCGAGGAGCTTCGACTTAGTTGGATGTTTAGCTTTATCAGTTTTAGTTGTTTAGTTTAGTGGGTTGTATTCCGTTGATTTATTCTGGAACCTTTTTATACTAGCTCTGAATGTCACATCGAGGTTGGGTGGTATGTTATTGCTTTACGTCTTTATATTTTTATTTTACCCAAAACTTATGTTTTATTTCTGCGTTGTTGTTGATGTTCATATGGGACCTTTCTACTTATGGACCTTCCATTTCAATTAAATGATGATGCATGATATTATATCATTATCCTGTTATATTTAAAGCTTTATAATACATTCAGGGTAGAGGGTGTCATACATTGTTGGTGTAAAGTTTTCTTTTCAATGTCATCCAATTGTAAATATTATCACATCATTAAAATAATTGACTCTTATAATATTTTAATGTCAAAGTTTTTGATGGATCCCTTAAGAGCATCCTCAATGATACAACTCATTAGAGTTGCTTAACTCATCTTTTTATGAGTCCTACCTTGATACCTCACCACTTTGTACTTTATATTACTTTAAGGAAATATACACTCTAGTTATGTAACTCTTAAAAGTTCACTAAATGAGTCCTATAAGTTATAATCGCACATCTTTATTTATATTTATTTTTCTTTCATATTAAAATATTAACTTATTTATATTTCAGTTCCCCATTATTTTATCTCTCTTCTTTTCATTGATTGTACTTATATAAGGACCGTTGCTTATAAAAGCAATCATTTTTACATGTGCCATTCATATAACTCAACTCTAATAATGCAACTCATAATGAACCAATGCAGCATGTTAAGATTTAATAAATTAATTGGACAATTAAAAATCATACGGAAGTTTTTGTCCCGTGTGACATACAAGCTCATCTTTTCGCTTTGGAATGTACTCCCTCCGTTCTTTTTGTGATATTTAAGGTTTTTACATACAGATTAAGAAATTATTAATTTGATTACAATTGTATTAAAATATCCTTATTTATAATATTATTAATTATTTATAAATTCTATTCACATTTACTCCACACTCCACTAGTCATTTATGTACCTTGAAAAGAAGCATCTATATTAAATAAAAAGAGACATTTATAATTAGAGAAAATAATGTGCATTGATATGTGTCATTTTTCTTTTGGAACATGCAACATTTATGGTTGAATTTAAGTAGAGAATGTTTGGTGTATTTTCAAGGCATTTCAATTAAATTATATGATAAGGGTATATATGGAAAAAAAATGTTAAATATATCTTGAGTTTATAAAAGATCCATTGTTTTGGAATAAAAACAAATAGCTAAAATTACCACATAAAAGAACGAAGGGAGTAATAAATTAATAATAAATTGATTTTCTAACTAAGGAAATATTCTACTCTATGATTTGTTGGCACCTAATCATCATCTTCTTCTTTATTTACTTGGTGATAAGTTTCATTGAAGTTTAGTATTGCTAATTTGCTATGATTTAGGATCTTTTCGGATTAGCTTATAAAGAATTTATTTGAGCTTATTTACTGACATAAGCACTTATCAGAGTGTTTTGAGAGTTTATCGAAACAGCTTATGACATGTTCATAAGCTGTTTTCAGCTTATTTTGATAAGCACTGTAGGATAGCTTATAAAAACAACTTATAGTTTATATGAAAATAATTTGACTATATTTTCTCTTTGATTGTAGAAATAACTTATACATAAGCACTTATATGTTAAGCGCTTATCCTATAAGCGCTTATATGTTAAGCGCTTATCCAATAAGTACTTAATTAAGCCATTTACCCAAACAGACCCTTAATCATTGTATCACACACAACAAGTGTTCTTCAATTGCTAAATCTTTTTAATAGAAGAAAAATTTGTAATTGTTATCATTATGAATTTAATTGATATCTACTATTGTCAGTGAAAAGATTTTTTACACCGTCAACAAATTATTAATTAACACATTATTTAAAAATATGGGAGCACCCAATCCCATGATTAAGCAAATACAAAACACCCCAATATACTCTCCTGGATACGTTGGTATGGGTATTGACTTGAACGTCGACTTCTTCGTAGTTTTAGACTCTAGCTCAGCAAGTGAAGAGCCAATTCAATTTGAGCCCAATGTCAGAAGAAATCCACGTCGTGAGGCTCGGGGTAAACAACGACAGTGCATCTTGTCTCCCTTTCAGCATGATGGTGATCACACTCAGTAGTCACCTTACAGTTGCATTGTAATTATGTAGAATATTATCTAATTGATATTTTGTACCTAACGGACATTTATACCAATTTTGCATTTAGTGGAGTAACTTGATATTTTGCTTCATTATGTTTTTGTTTCGTCTTGAAATTACAGTAATTTTATTATGACAAAACATACTAATTATATGCCGTAACATTTGACTATGGTAAAACAAAGCATTGGAAAGCATACATAATAGGGTGTAATCTAAATATTTTCTTCCATACCAACTCCTCCATTTCCCGATCCTCCAGCTCATTGAGGGTAGTGGTGCCAGTTATGGCCCTGAGACCTACACAATCCACATTGTTGGTGTAACATCCTAAAATTTAAATATAGTTTTTTTTATAAGAGATTAAGCTATTAGGAAGTTTAATGTATAAAAGGATTAATTTATTAGAATTGTTTAAAAAAATGTAAAGTTGAAAATTAAAAATTACACTAAAATAATATATATATATATATATATAAAAGTGGAGGTGCCCAAAAAATTAAGCAACTCACGTTGCTGGGTACTAGTAACTTAAAAGAATTCAAAGTGAATTCTTTAGGAATGTGGGTCATGGGGTGGAATGGTAATGAGATGTGATTTTACTCTATATATAAAAAAGTTACAAAGCCTAATTGACAGCCACATAGGTGCAACAATCAAATAAGAAGGAGCCGCCGCAGTAAGGAAAATAAAGGAAAAATAGCGTAAAAAGAATTGGTTCTGAACAAGGAGACACACAGTTCAAAAAGTATTGGCAAAAAGAAACAGTGAAGCATCGGTTTTGTTATGAATAATTTTAGAGTTATTTGGAGCTTTACCAGAAGTAAGTAAACACCTCTTTTCTGAAATTTTCATGGTATATAATTTTAAAGGGTTTGATTATGAAATTAAGAGTAATCATTTGGAATTTTGTCTTCAAAATAAAATTGATTAAATTGACTATTTGATATGAAACACATTCTTGGTATTTGTATTGGTTGATGGATATGATTGTTGATGTATATTATTCCTTGTGTTTATGATTGCTATATTATACTCGTAAATTTACGTGATAACATGATATTTGTTCAATTGATATTTATGAGTTAGTTATATGGTGATATGGAATTGTAGTGGTTATATGCTTTGAAAAGTTTGTCAATTCTGATTGATGGTTTTATGCTTTGGAATATGGATGAATGAGCATATGCATCATGTGTGGAATTTGTTGATATGCCACCTAAGAATGGGGCATTGGCTTATAACATCGCCATTTAATGGGATGCAAAAAAATAAGATATGGGGCAAGGAATCCATTTTATGAACGAGGCTCTCGGGTCACCGTTAATGGGAGGCAAGGAACCAATTTAATTATGAGGTTCTCGGGTCACCATAGGGGCAAGGAGCCAATTCTAAAATGGGATTCCCGAGTCACCATGGGGACAAGGAATCAATTCTAGGACGAGGTTCTTGGGTCACCATAAAGAGGGTGGCAAGGAATCAATTCTAGAACGAGGTTCCCGAGTCACCGCAGACAAGGGGCAAGGAACCAATTTAATGAGGTTCTCGAGTCACCGAATTGGGCAAGAAACCAACATAGAGTAGGGTTTCCGAGCCACTTGAGGATTGTGTTATTGTGTGATGTGTGATTACTTTGTTTAATTAATATATGATATTTGATTATGTTGTCGTTATATGATTATTTTAATTAAATGTATTTTTTTAATGAACATTATTTTTGGAAAATTAGCGGGTACCATGGTTGTTTTTCCGGTTACCGTGCCGGCTGAGAGAAACATCTTTTCGAAAACCTTTTGGAACTATGTTTACTTACTGGGATTATAAATCTCATTAGTGGTGTTGTCTTTTAGAGTTTACAGGTGATGAGATGCATGATGTAGCGTTTTGAGAGAGAGTCTTGAAGATATTAGTTATGATTTATTTATTTATTTTGGGTTTATTAGATGCCCGTGTTTTGAGGCAAAAACAGTTGTAAAAGGATTCTGTGGATTTTATTAATTAATTTTTATGAGGCTTTATTTTGAAAATACGAGATACTTCAAAAAATTTGAAATTTTTTATAATTCGATTATTTAATTTAAATATTTCAAAGGTTTTTATTGAAAATTAATTTGGGCAACTAATGTAACAAAAGGCGTTACAGTTAGGTTGGTTGTGACTCCACCCAGTCCATCTCATTACGAATGCGGGTTGACTTGGATCTCCCATTCAGGCGTAGCAGCGACACATCTGGAACTAAGGTCCAAGGCTGTTGTATCTTGAGCATTTCTTCCTCATTTCCGATTGGAAACCACTAGGCAGCGTAAACATTAATGATATTGTGCCATTTCTAAACATCGTTGACATACTGATCATGGTCGAGCATCATGGCCGCACAAGCAGCAATGACATGTGAACATGGCAAATGATATGCTTGAAAGTTTCCACACTGACAATATTTAGTTTGTAAGTTAACCCTCCAACAGCGACCCCCTCTCTGGGTAACAGGATTGAAAGCCTTCGACCTCGAATCCTAGATTCTGGGTGTCATATCGGCGGACCTGATGCGTAGAAGCATCTTCTTGATGTTTCAAGAGCTTCTTCATTGCCTTGTCAGAATATCGGTGACCAGAACTAAGCTTGCCTCTTGCTTCCGCACCTAGCTGAACAAAATACTCGACGATCCTACCATATGAACACTTAACCAAAGCGGCGATTGGCAGATTCCTAGCACCCTTTAAAATTTTTTTCACGCATTCGGACAAATTGGTTGACATGTGTCCAAATCGACGACCACCATCATCATAAGCCAGTGACCATTTCTCCTTCCTAATTCCATCAATCCATCTTTGTATTTCAGGACTGGTTTCACGGAATTTCTCAAGCTTCCGATCGAAGTTTATCTTGCATGCGGTGTACCCTATACAAAAACGTTAACTTATTTAGGTCACCATATTATTAAAGAAAACATAAATACAAAAATTATGTAATTTGAAAAAGACATACCTAGAGTCATCAGTTCCTCCTTCAACTTTTTATTCTTGAATCTCTGGTTGAAATTACTGGCGATATGTCGAATACAGTATACATGATAAGCATTTGGAGGCTGCCAACCTAGGTGAGGATTCGAAACGGCTGATTTAATGCTTTGGTGCCGATCGGAGATCAGACATATACCGGTCTTATTGGTAACATGTTCCTGGATCAATCCCAAAAACTAAGACCACGCATCTAAAGTTTCTCCTTCCACAACAACAAAAGCAAGCGGGAGTAAATGACTGTTTCCATCCTGTGATGTGGCAATCAACAGTGTGCCATGATACTTACCATACAGAAATGTGCCATCAACCTGTATTATTGGTTTGCAGAGATTAAATGCATCACAACATTGTCTAAACGTCCAGAAAACACGATGAAACGTGCGATATTGGTTGTTCACACGGTTGCCCACCACATATAGGTTGGTCTCGATCTTGTAAAATGAATCTGGTGAAAACAACTGCATAAGTGCATATGTTGTAACCATCTAGGTAGCATGGCATATGATTCATCCCAATCTCCAAATACATTCACTATGACCTTTTGTTTGGCTTTCCATGCTTTTCTGTAAGATATCTTGTACCCGTAAGTACTTAGAATTCTTTCGCGTATCAAAGCAATAGTCACCGATGGCGCTTCTCGGACCATACCTAGGAAGTCGATTTAAATATAAAGTTAGATTACACTTGGAATTAACATTAAAAACAATTATCATACTAGTAATCATCGTACCTAGTATGCACGAGCATACGAAGTTAGAATCCAGCTTTGTGTGGTCTTGCGACAACATTCGATTCACACAATTATGTTGACCACCCCACTTTGTAACCTCCCACTTTAGTAACTTTTTCGACAAGATAGTCCTCAGCCTCCATGGGCATCCTGTCAAATGATTTGAACACTGGACATAATACTTGGTTGATTTAGATTCAACAACTTTGAAATCCTGATGAACGTTCATGGAATAATGTTTAACAGCCATTTGAACCGCCTGTTTAGTATCAAATCTCAAGCCAACATACAATTCCTGACCCACTTTCCACGATACCGGAACATCTACGCCTTCAAATTCTATCTCCTGATCAGGATGGTCCCAGTTTATATAATTATAATGGGGGGATGAGTTGAAAAATGCACCATGTGATTGACCTATAAGTGAGTAAAAATGAATAAATTGCCAATTAGAGTAAAAATAATAATATTTATACAAATAAAAATTAATAATAATGATGTCAGAATAAAATTATTAATTGTTGGAGGAAACCAACTAGCTTGATGTGGAATAAAACCACTAGGAGCCATCGATGAAACCGGAGCTGCAACAATTCCAGGTGATGCCAATGCGGACAAAACTATGTTGGAACCATGTTCAACCTCTTCCTCGGTGTCCGATGAACCTGATGTTGGTATATCATCTTCATCATCATCTTCATCTAACTCATCCTCCATCTCGCTTGCCCAATCTTCATCTTCGTCATCTTCGTCATCTGCATTTGACCCAAGGTTTACCGGCACATTTCGCTGCTCGAAATTACTACCCAATGACGACACAGGGAATGTGGAAGTGCCCGCAACATTAACATCAACATACAACTCAAGTGTCGACATCCAGGGATTTTGGATTAAACCATTTAGCATGCACTCCACATCTCGATCATCAGCAATTTCAACAAGAATATATTTCGCCGGGTTGCCACATATCATACATCTTGTCACAATTTTTGAAACTGATTGATTTGGTTGCAGCCTCAACTTCGAGTGAATCTTTGCCCTCAAACGCTCGTACCGGATGCAATGTTTTATTTGCACAATTTCTTAGTCCCCTTCAAATGTAATTTCTTCTGGTCCATCGAAGACTCTCCCGTTCGAGTATACAAATACTGCAACTTGGCTCATGACGTCTGTCCTACAATAATATCAAATATACAAAAATAACCCATAAATTTACAATTTCTAATAATAACAATATTAAAAATACACAACAACAAATACAAATAATGGTATTAATAATATTAACATCATATTTAATATTAAATATGTAAACTTAAAAATAACATTAATATAACACAATAATATCACACTAGTGCAATAAGTGTTTTTTACGTCAGTTAAAATTGATTTTTTACGTCAGAATACTGTGTGACGTAAATACAACTGACGTTAATAGTTAATATTTTAACGTCAGTTCTCAACTGACGTTAAATATAAAACTATTAACGTCAGTTCTTTAACACAACTGACGTTAATTTTGTTAGTTGTTTAAACAACTGACGTTACAAATAAAACTATTAACGTCAGTTGTTGTAAAGAACTGACGTTAAATGTTTTAATTTTAACGTCAGTTGTTTATTGCAACTGACGTTAATAGTCTACCGTATATTTTATAAAATACTATTAACGTCAGTTGTTTGATACAACTGATGTTAATAGATTTTTTTAAAAATTCAGTTTTAATATATCACTCCCCTCAGCTATCCCTGCATTCAGTAAATATCCCAGTAACACAGAATATCACACACATTACAGAATTGCAAAGGAAAAATGGAACAACGGGGGGACTTAAAACCAAAACACATTTATAGGAAAAACATAACTATCTACAAGTATATATATATAAATTTTAGTCTCCAAGGTCTAAAAACAAAACTACCAATCTAAGGATATATATATATATATATATATATATATATATATATATATATATATATATATATATATACATGTTATTAATTAGTTTAAAGTCTAACAAAAAAACTATTCAGCTAAGTAGTGCGGAGGTATCTTGTCAATTCCTTTTTTAGCCGCATACTTGGAGAGGAATTCAGCCAAGCGCATCCTCAAGTCTCTTAACTCATCTTTTTGAATAGGCGATTGGTTGTTAAATGCCTTCACACGTTCAAATAATAACAATTAACATCAACGCAAGTCATCTTCAAAACTATAATATATAATCTAACAAGTTGTTTAAATATTACCTTATTCCATCCATCCGTAAACTTACATTAAAAAGAAGGACTAAAGATAATATATAACATGTAAACGTACACTAGAATCAGACGTATGCACGATCGGGTCTTGCGTAGCCCCCACAGTGTCCTCCCGTGCATGTGGGCTATCCGACTGTATGTATGCCTGGTCAGAAACAATATATATTTATTAACATAGGTTATAACTCAAAATAAATACAGAATTATAAATAAAAATAAATGTATACTAAGTTTAAACTACCTATATCATTATCCCTTCGTGATGATCATCACGAGTGGCATGTACCTCGTCCACCTGTGTCTCCTCGATTATAGTAGGCATGTTTTTTGAAAAAGAAGGAGTCTCGGGAATATCAAGATTTGAATCTTGATTTTCATCACTACCATTATACATGCTTTTTCCTTGGAGAACCACAGACAACCTTTTGTTAGAAGGATCAGTGATGTAGAGAACTTGTTTTGGTTGGGAAGCCATTATGAAAGGCTCATTTATATGACCTAACTTGTTGAGGTCTACCAATGTGAACCCCAATTCGTCGGTTTGTACACCACCGTTACTATCAACCCACTTACATTTAAAAATCGGCACCGTAAGCTTAGTGTAATCGAGCACCCAAATATCTTCAATATATCCAAAGTAAGGTGTCGGTGCTTTAACGGGTTTTGTGTCCTTTGCACTAGAGAAGTGCATTGCTTCGGCCACGATCATAACCCCACTATTTTGCATGGTACTCTTGTTATCTTGTTCCTTTGTATAAAAGGAAAAGTTATTTATGTCGTATCCGCTCCAACATATGACGTTGAAGCTAGGCCCACGTGCTAGCCATCTTACGTCATCAGAAGCAGTACTACCATCCTTAAGCATTTCTTCCTTGAACCATGGTAAGAAAGTCTTGTTATGCTTGTTCAACAACCACCTTTCGCTCATTCAAGGGTTTTCTTGATTGACTTTTCTTTTATGTTCAAATAAGAAAGGCTGAACACAATCGATGTTGTTCAATACATACAAATGTGCTTGAAGCACTTCCTCCCGACCCTTGCTATTAATTCTTAAGCCATGTGTATCCTTACCTTGACATCTGATCTCATCATGCCGAGGCTTAGGAACCCCTATAGGATCCGTGTTATGAAGGTAGTCCGAACAAAACTCAATAGCTTCTTCTGCAACATATCTTTGAACAATAGATGCTTCCGGACGATGAGGATTCTTCACGTACCCTTTCAAGATCTTCATGTAGCTCTCAACTGGGTACATCCATATCAGAAAAACCGGCCCACATAATCTAATCTCCCTCACCAAATGAACAATTAAGTGAACCATTATGTCGAAAAAGGAAGGAGGAAAATACATCTCCAATTGGCACACGATTGTAGCAGCCTCAACTTCCAAGTCATCCAACATACGGGGGTCAACGACTTTGCTACATATAGAATTGAAGAATGAGCACAACCTTGTAATGGCATGTCTCACATTTTTTGGAGCAATACCATGAATAGCAACGGGCAGAAGTTGTTGCATCAAGATGTGACAATCATGAGACTTTAAGCCAACCAATTTAAGATCACTAGAGACAAGCCTCTTCATATTTGAAGAGTAACCATGTGGAACTTTGATGCCCTGAAGACACCCGCATAAACTTTGTCTCTCTTTTTTTGACAAAGTATGACATGCTGGCGGCAAATAAGTTCGCTTACCATCCTCAACAACTGGAGCTAACTGCTCTCGTATACCCATAGCAACGAGGTCGAGACGAGCATTCACACCATCCTTTGTCTTGCCCTGAATGTTGAGAAGCGTCCCGATCACACTATCACACACATTTTTCTCCACATGCATCACATCAATGCAAGTTATCGACATCAAGCTTGCGCCAGTATGGAAGATCAAAGAATATCGACCTCTTCTTCCATATGTTTTTCTCAGCAGCTTTACCTTTCTTTTTGGACTTGTCGAATATAACATCGATGCCCTTTACCCTCTGATAAACCTGCTCTCCAATTAAGGCCGTCGGAGCTTCTTGTCTCTTGGCATCCATTAAAAGCTTTCTTCATCTTACGATATGGGTGATCACGTTTAAGAAATCTCTGATGCCCAAGGTAAACCGTCTTCTTTCCACGATTCAACTGAGTGTAGCATGTGCCTTCTTCACATATAGGGCATGCTTTATGCCCCTTGACACTGTACCCGGACAAGTTACCGTATGCTGGAAAGTCGTTGATGGTGCAAAATAACATGGCACGAAGCTTGAAAGTCTCATGAGAATACCCATCAACTACATCAACACCTTCCACCCACAGCATTTTCAAGTCTTCAATCAAGGGACTTAGATAAACATCTAAGTCATTTCCCGGTTGCTTTGGGCCCGAAATCATCATAGACAACATCGTGTATTTGCGCTTCATGCACAACCAAGGGGGCAGGTTGTAAATTATCAACAGAACAGGCCATGAACTATGAATAGTACTTATGTTACCATAAGGATTCATTCCATCTGTAGCAAGTCCAAGCCTTAGGTTTCTTGGCTCATTGGCGAAATCCGGAAACATAGTATCAATATTCTTCCATTGCATAGAATCAGCAGGATGACGAACCTTTCCATCACGTTTCCTCTCATTATTATGCTATATAAGATTCTTCGCATCTTTCTCATTGGCAAACAATCACTTGAACCTTGGAATTATTGGAAGATACCACAACACCTTCGCAGGAGGACCCTTTTTTCTCACATCATCAAGATCATCATCATCATCACCACCCTTCACTTTGTATCGTGATAACCCACATTTGGGGCAATCGTGATTGTCTTCATGAACACCGGTGTACAATATGCAATCATTGGGGCATGCGTGTATCTTCTTATACTCCATACCAATCGGACACAATACCTTCTTGACCTCATAGTTACGGTCAGGTAATGCGTTGTCCTCCGGAAGCAAGTCTTTCAACACTTCAAGCAATTCGTGAAGCTTTTATCGGTCCAACCATTTCTCAGCCTTCACACAAACCAATTTTAGCACCGCCGACAACCGTGTATGGGTAGTACACCCTGGATATAAAGGCTTATCCACATCACAGCACAACCTATCATACAAATGAGCTCGACGAAAAGATTCTTGTCCAATATCACGGATCATGTCCTCTACTCGATCATCCTCCATATCTACGTCAACGTCCTCACTTTGGGAGACACTTGCCGTACTACTCAACAACACATCACCATGCCATATCCATCTTGTATAACTCAAACAAATCCCTTCACAAATCAAATGAGTATGTATATCCTTCACCATACATTTCCTCGTATTCAAACACTTGACACAAGGACAACAGAACATTCCATTACTATTAGGAACATTCCTTTGAGCAAATTCTATAAATTCTCCCACCCCCTTCAAATACTCAGCACTAGTGCACTTACAAACCATCCAACTACGATCCATAACTAGATAGGTGCTGTAGATATACAAAACATATATCCAATATAAGGACAATACGGGAGATTGAAAACTAGTTTTTGAAGATTGCCAATAACTGGTCACGGCCTGGCAGTGTTGTCCATCACGGCCGTAACGTGCCAACTGAAATAGACCCTCACAGGCAGAACTGTTCACGGCCTAGCCGTGATGAGCATCACGGCCGTGGCAGACCAACCAGCAGAGCAACATACACTCAAAACGAAAAATACAGACATTCCAAACAACTCAAACTCACAGTTTCAAGTTTCAACTACCGAGACTACAGTTTCAACATACACTCAAAACCAAAAATAAAAAAATGTGCCCTAAAGACTCACCAGAAATAGGTGCTCGCGTGGTGGTGGTGAGGGGAGCTCGAGTGGTGACCAACGTACGATGTGGTTACTGAGAGCAGAGGGACAAGGAGAGTTAGTGCGCAGGAAGGGGTAAAAGAGAGATGTCAAGTTATTGCAAAGAATGAGCGGGAAAGACATAGTTAGGGGTTAAGAGTGTACCTCACGGTGGTGGCGAAGAAGCCCTCGTGGTGGTTGCGGTGGAGATGAGCTCGCGATTAGGGCAGAGTGAGAGTGAGAGTGAGAGTGAGAGTGAGAGTGAGAGTGAGAGTGAGAGTTGAGAGTGAGAGTGAGCGTGATGAAAAGAGAAGAACAGAGACTTACAGAGCGAAGTGCAGAAGGCGCGCGGGTGTAAACATTATAATCAAAAACCAAAAATAAAACAACATTTTACGTCTGCTGTTTGTAACAACTGACGTTAAAGATCATTTATTTAACGTCAGTTGTCTTAAACAACTGACGTTAAAAGTCAGTTCCTAACGTTAAAAATAAATATTTAAGGGAGACAAAAAGGCATTTCAGATAGGGACATAGGATTATTTACGTCAGCTGTTTATTAAACTGAAGTAAAAATAAAACTTTTAACGTCAGTTTTATAAACAACTGACGTTAAAATAAATATTTTTTATTTTAAAACACTTTTAACGTCAGTTGTATTAAACAACTGACGTTAAAAGTGTATAAGATTCTACAAAAACATTCATTCTTTTTACTACTGTGCTACTTACCCATGCACCTTGTAACTTAATCCTCTTAATGAGCATTAAGTTTATAGATTAGTTTTCAAGAAAATCAGAATATGGCTCCTATAAATATGTTACTTAATTACCACGCTTAGTAACTTCATCCCCTGCTCCTATAAACAGCTTCCTTCCATCCTTTTAATTTTCTGCTTCACAACATGGCTCTGCCATGGAGATTAACTTCATCACTCTTTCCTCCTATTACTAGACTTAAAGGTCTCTGTCTTAATGGTCAAACAACTTCTGAGGTTGTGTAAATCACATAACATGGGTGATAAGTTTGTGTAAATCACAAAATGTGAGTTGCTCACCTTATCATCCTTCCGGAGAATCGGCAGCTACAGTTCCAGAACCTCAGCTTTGGAAGCAAGTGACTATTCCAAGACCACTGTTGAAACAGATCGAGTGCACCCTTGCTCAGCCGCTCTGGAAAACTCAGTCGCTCAACTCTCCTCTCTTGCTCACCCGTGAAGGGAACGAAGCCTCAACAAATGTTTAGCATTTTAAACCCTTTCAATGTAACTTTTTATAGGATTTTAAACCCTTTCAATGTAACTTTTTATAGGATTTTAAACCCTTTCAATCTTCTGTATCAGTCTGTATTACACTTCATGAATGAGATCCGGTTTGGGTTATTGATTCAACTTATACTTCGCACATATATTTTAGTTTTCAAAACAGAAACACAAAACATCAAAGCAAGTGAAACTGAAACTTTAAGGAAGGCAATGCGGAAGGGAACATATACTAGCTAAAAAAAATTATTAAAATAACCTTTAACGCCAGTTGTTGTAAGGACTGACGTTAAAAGTGAGTCACTTAACTTTTAACGTCAGTCCTTGCAGCAACTGGCGTTAAAATTGAATTAATGAAGTCTGATATTTACAAAACTGCCACCGCCTCCTTTTTAACGTCTAGCTCTTGGTTAACTGACGTAAACCTTTCCCGTCTAATGTATATTTTCCACTAGTGTCACTATTAATAATAATATTACAAAATAAAATTAATTACCAATTACTAATATTAAATACCGATACTAATAAAAGTAATATTACTGTTATATTATAATACAAAAATAAACTTAATAATAAAAGAAAGTATCAAATAATATTACAAGAGGCAATAAAAAAAATATCAGTAATAACGAGTAGCAAATAATATCACAGGAGGCATTAAAAAAAATAGCAATAACAATTTACACCAATAAATATTCATCAATTATTACAATAGTAAAAAAAACTTACCTTATAAGAATTAAAATAAAGTCACATGCAATTTTAAAGGAACACCGCTACAAAAAAAAATTATAATATAAGTATAGGGAGTGACGATGATATTAATGATAAAGTATCTATTTAAAACAACAAGAGGCAATAAAAAAATACCTTAATAACAAGTAGCAAATAATATCACAAGTAGTAAATAAAATTTCCTACTAAGGACTATTTATAGAGGAGCCAGGGGGAGGGAGTTCGCTTTAGAGGAGGAGCTGCTCTTCGTTTGGGGGGGCAGCGCCACGTGGCGAAGGCGCCCCCCTGCAGTGCGCCACGTGGCACTGTAGGACAAGTTTTTTCTTTTTAAAAAAAAAAGTGGTAGGCACCAGTCTGACTGGCGCCTTTGACCCGTCAGAGTGAAAAAAAATAAAATATGCCACGTGTCCAAAAGGACCCCCATTGGTAAATAGATTCAGAATAACCCTAAACTGATAAATAGTTCTAAAAGGAACCCAATTTGGTCAAAAAGCCTAAATAGTTGTCCTTTTTTAACTTTAAGAAATTGATAAAGAACCCCGATTTAAGTTGTTATTTATCATAATGAACCAATGCAACATGTTAAGATTTAATAAATTAATTGGACAATTAAAAATCATACGGAAGTTTTTGTCCCGTGTGACACACAAGCTCATCTTTTCGCTTTGGAACGTATTCCCTCCGTTCTTTTTGTGAAATTTAAGATTTTTACACATAGATTAAAAAATTATTAATTTTATTATATTTGTATCAAAATATTGTTATTTATAATATCATTAATAATTTACAAATTCTAATCACATTTACTCCACACTCCACTAGTCATTTATGTACCTTGAAAAGAATCATCTATATTAAATAAAAAGAGACATTTATAATTAGAGAAAATAATGTGTATTGATATGTGCACTTTTATTTTGGAACATGCAATATTTATGATTGAATTTAAGTAGAGAATATTTGGTGTGTTTTCAAGGCATTTCAGTTTAATTCAATGATAAGGGTATATATGGAGAAAAAATTGTTAAATATATCTTGGGTTTATAAAAGATCCATTGTTTTGGAACAAAAACAAATAACTAAAACTACCATAAAAAAAGAACGGAGGGAGTAATAAATTAATAATAATCAAAATTGATTTTCTAACTAAGGAAATATTCTACTTTATGATTTGTTGGCACCTAATCATTATCTTCTTCTTTTTTTTCCTTTGTGATAAGTTTCATTGAAGTTTAGCATTGCTAATTTGCTATGATTTAGGATCTTTTTGGATTAGCTTATAAAGAATTTATTTGAGCTTATTTACTGACATAAACACTTATCAGAGTGTTTTGAGAGCTTATGGAAACAGCTTATGACATGTTCATAAGTTGTTTTCAATAAGTGCTTATCCTAATGTTAATCGCTTATCCAATAAATGCTTAATTATTCCATTTACCCAATCGGACCCTTAATCATTGTATCACACACAACAAGTGTTCTTCAATCGCTAAATCTTTTTAATAGAAGAAAAATTTGTAATTGTTATCATTATGAATTTAATTGATATCTATTATTGTCAGTGAAAAGATTTTTTTACACCGTCAACAAATTATTAATTAACATATTATTAAAAATATCCGACTCTTTTTTTTTTATATTTATCTGACTCTTATTTTAATTACCCACATTAAAAAACAGTCATATGTTTTGTGATTGGTTGATAATATGAAAAACTTTACACTGGAGATGTATAATAATCAAAGTCTAATATTTTGATTTTTTTTTGTAAACTATTTTATTTATATTGTTATTACAATTATTATGTTTATTTGTTTGTGCATTGCTCTAAATGTATTTACAATATTAACTAGTTTGACCATCAATACGTTAGCTGGATTGAACGACAAAATAAATCACACCTCATGTTTTATTCTCCGACTTAATAATTTTTCATTCGCTTAGTCAGTTTTTACTTTTCTAAAACATTAAGCCAATCTTTAAGGATTTTCTTATTATACATAATCAATATAAGGTTTTCTTTACATTATCAATGAATTATAAATCGTTACATTATTAAAAATATTTTATTCACTCATTTAATAACTACATTGAAAGTCACACTTAGAATGATCCATTGTTTGGTTAACAAAAATATATCTAAATTAAACTAAATCTTTTATCCCCATACGTAAAATTGTAATCTATGCGTAAAATAAAATATGTCATGAAATACGACTCTCCTGGGTGGCATACGAAAATATACACCTTGGAATCTCTATTCTCTCCCCACATGTTCCGTTGTTTGTTTATTTTTTTGGGGCAGTTTTTTATTGACTCAATCCTTAAAGACCGAAGGTTACAACTTTCATTTGAAAAAAAAATCATTTTTAACAATGACGTGGAATTTTAGACAAACTAAATTAAGCAAGTGGCTTTCTTTCTTTCTTTTTTCTTTTTTTGAACAATAAACAAGTGGCATGAGACTTGGTAAAAGAAGACAACATATGCAACAACCACATCTATAAATTTTTATCCTCATTGTGTGTCTATGTGTATATGTTTGTGTTAGAGAGAGAGAGAGATGATAGAAGTGGAACCAACGAGGCCTCAATTTGTGCTGTTTGGTTCTTCCATTGTTCAATATAGTTATTATGAAGGTTGGGGAGCTACCCTTTCTCACTTGTATGCCCGCAAGGTACTTTCTTCTAATTTCTCAACCTTGGTGTGTGACATTATACTGATTATGGTTTCTTTGCGTGAAAGAGGATGATTGAATATTTAGTTGATTAATGCTATTCCTACATCATGATCTCCTGCATTCCTCTTACACTTTCCGTTTTAGAGGAAGAAAAAAAAAGTGAAAAGACCACAAATAGTAGCTCAAGGGATAAAGGATATTTGGTGTTATACAGAGAGTACTAAGGGAAAAACTTTTCTGAGAGATTTTTTATTGAAAAAATATTGGACATCATGCAGTTGGATGACATCGAGGTTTTGTGTATTTTAAGGTAGAATAGACCAACTTACGTATGTCGCGACCGTCCCGTCCGGGAGCCACGAAAAGGGATAAAAAAGGAGGAGTCGCCACTAAAATTTTTATTGGGAAAATCTTAAAAAACCCAATTATTTAAAGGTAAACTGGTATAAAAAAAAGATAGATGAGTCCGGGAGCCGGTTACGAGTAGGGAAGGTATTAGCACCCCACATCGCTCGTTTAAAAAACGGTACCCCAAGTTAATTGTGCAAAAACATTTTAATAACTTTTTAAATATTTATTTTACCCCGAAAATTATTTACAAGAAATAATTATTTTTAATTTTTAACATTTTAAAATTTTTATTAATTTTTATATTTTTGAATTTATTGTTAAAAAAGGGAAAAGTTTAATTATTTTGATTAATTATTTTAACATAAAAAGAGACACGAAAAAGGAAAATTTAGTTTTGGCTTGACAAGACGATTTATCTTGCTCCTATGTATTCCCGGGTGCGATGGGAAACTTAAAGCCACGTAGTTCTTTTGGAAAAGATTTGATTGGTTGATTGATTTTTATTTTTTTGATAAAGATTTGACTTATTTATTTTATTTAAAAAGATTTTATTTCAAAATAAATTCATTTTTACACAGGGTCCATGATATCAGCGCCATACGATAAACCCTTACAGTACATACGCCACTTGAGGATGAAAAATCATACATCAACGTTGTAGATTGTTACGTGAAAATAAATTTTTATTTTAACATCATAAATTATTGCGTGAATTCAAATAAATTTTTATTTTATAAAATTGGATAAAATTTGTTAAAAAGATTAAATTGAAAATATTTATTAGTTCTTATAAAAGATAATTCACTTTTGCACAGGGTTAAAGATAGTCAAGCTATACGGTGAACCCTTACAATTCATATGACACTTGAGGATGAAAATTCATACATCAACGTCATAGATTGTTGCGTGAATTAATAAAGGTTTTTATTTATTAAAATTTATTAGAGATACTTAAAAGTATTCATTCATTTAATTATTTATTTTTTAAAAAGGAAAACTTTGTCAAAAATAGGACCTAAAAAATCATTTTTATTTCTAAAATGAGAGAACTCACTCTTGTACGGGGTTAAGGATAGTGAAACTATACGATAAACCCTTACAATTTATACAACACTCGAGGACGAAAAAACGTACATCAACGTTGTAAATTGTTGCGTGAATTCAAACAAGCCAATTTAGTTTCAAAATATTTTTAGGAGATTTTTATTTGGAACAAGGAACCAACAACAAAAAAACAAAAATCTTAAGCCCTAAGCACAAATCATATAAAATAAAATTTAGATTCAAGCCTGACTGAAAAGGAGCCCAACATATTTATTCTTTTTGACACAGACCACTCATTTTAAAATTTGGCCCAAAAACTCATCTACTAACCCAGGTATACTAAGCCCACCAGTCAACACAAATCAATAATTAAAGCAAAAATGAAATGAGACTCAAACCCAAATTATATTAACAAAATAAGGCAAAAAATAGCACCAAAGAAGCCTCTGCTTCTTTCTACGTTACCATTACAATCCAAGAGAGGAACAAGGATGGTAGAGCAAGGGAGTTGGACAGTAAGGGCTGGCGGCGCGACGGTGGCGAGGTGGGAGGCGCTAAGGTCGGCGACAGCCTAGACGCGGGTGGGCCGCGTGGAGCTGCATCAGGATGCTGTCACGGCTGTCCCGGTGGTGCGCGGCAGAGGAAGGAAGCAGATCCGAAGGTGTAGCGACGGCGGAGGACGGCACTGGGCAGAGGCGTGGCGGCTCTGCGACTATCTTGCCCGACGGTGGAGCGGAAGCAGAGGATCTGGGTGGAGACGGTAGAGAAGGACCAGAGCAGGGACCTTCTTCTTCTTCATTTAGTGTCTGCTTGCTGTGTTGTTTTTATTTTGATCTGGAAGGGGATGAAGGATTATGAACTAAGATGGAAGATGATGGGTTTTGTTCTGAGTTGCTGAAGGAGAAGATGATGGCTAGAAGGATGGATCCAGTATCAAAAAATGCGCCCCCCCCCTCCTGATTTCGTTTGCCCCCTTATATTCACCAATAGGGCATATAAAACCAAAAATCAAATCCCCAAAGCCAGTCTTAGTGGCATAGCCAAGTCCTTTTCCACTTTCATTGTTTTTCCTCTGATGCTTGTTATACTCTTCTCAAGATTGCAGATTTTCATTCTTTGTGTTAAGTCCCTATTGAGCTTTCTGCATTTGCTCAGACTATGAGTTGATACTGCATTAGAGCTGGGGCAATGTTTTCCTTTTTCATGTTTTGATTTTCAAACTTTCTCCCTCTTGCAATTTTTCAAAGCTTGACCTTCCTCTTTGTTTCTGAGACAAATTAAATTTTTGTCTTACTCTTTTGGCCTCACACCATCACACATATCTTCTTGTTTTTTTTTTTTGGCAATATTGTATTTTTTATTTTTCTCAATATGGATTAAAAAGAGAGAAAAAGAGGACAAAATTAGGTGTTCACAACGTAAATATAAGTGTGGTGGTTTAAAAAATGTCAATTTTATATTATATAGATAATGGAGTTAGAGAATAAGTGGGTGGATTATAGTTTTCAAAATTAATTTGATGAATCTGGTCTACAAAACATGATTTTAATTTAAATTGAGTTTGCAATAATTGATTTATATTTGAATACTTTTTTTTGAACAAAATAATTTAATACTTAATAAGTAGTTTTGGTATAATTAATATGTTTGGATAATATTAATAAAAAAAATATATGATTTTTAGATGTGTAATTGTCAAGTTGGCTTAATTCCATTATTTGGGGGAATTGAAGAAATATTTTATTTTTATAAGAAATATTTTATTTGATTAATTGAGAAGTAAATTTTTTTTGAACCGGAATTTTAGGGGTCAAGGACTTGTATTCAAGGTATTTCTCATAGAGGGCATTAGGGAGAATTTCAGCAGATAATCCTACCTCCCAAAACCATTCCATAAACCATGATGGGTAAATGGATTGATTGCTGACAATAATGAAATACCAAGAATGTTTAGGGTTGGGAATACAAAGAAAATAATCCCAAGCCTTTTTGTAGTCCAAGTAATTGTATATGGGTGGGTCGTAGACCCTTGAAAATCTTTTGGGCTTTAGAGGGCTTTGACCCCAATCAGTGAGAGTCAAAACCTTCAAAAATTTACACTGGGAATATGCCACTATTCTAGGTGCATTTTCATTTTCATTTTGATTTATTTCAACAGACCCAGGGTCTATTAGTGCATATTGGTAAAAAGCCAAAGGCTTATCAACTCCATGAGTAGGAATCCAGCCAAATCCTTTTCGGAAATATTGTGCTAATAAATCCCAAGGATAATTTTTTAGGGGATCACCCATCTCTGGCTCCAAGAGTATGTTTTTGACACAAAATGATTTTATTTTACTCGAAAGAGGTTCTCTTTCAAGAGTTTGGACATTTTGTGGGCTTTTTGGTGGTATGTTTTGGGGTTTTCCCAGAGGGGAAAAAACAAATCTTTGAATAACCATTATTTTGATCTCGATAGAATTTTTTAGCATATTATATATGTATAGAAAGATCTTTTCGAGACCCTCGTCATGAACATTAGTTTTTTAGCATCAGGGCCCAGGCCCCTCCTAATATACACATAAATCCATCCCTGCCAACGTTGTTGGTGTGGTGGTTCGGTGCCTCGTCCACCAAGTGATTATGTGTTTGATTCTTGGGAATGGAATGGCAAGGCGAGGTAGGACTTTGCTCTTAATTGACCAATCCAGTGCGGAGTTGTTGTACACTTGCTACCATTTAATTTTAATATATAAAAAAAAAGGTGCGTCTGAATCATATCACCGGTATATTTCACAACCATCCTTCAAAATAAAACTATCTTTAGCATTACTCTTGTTTCAAAGAGACTAATATAAGAACTCTAATCATATAATATGATGCTCAATGAGTTTAAATTATGACATTCACACATTGACATGGCATATAAAGGCGGATATAGTTTTGCGAGGATACGCAGGTTGGAATTCAAGGCGTGCTTTGCAGGTCCTGGATAAAAAATTTCCCAAGGTATTATCTCGGTGTAAAATGCCTCTGTTCATTCGGATTATTATTATTTTTTATCATCTCTTAGTAAATGAAAAATAAAGTTTTTATTTCCCACTTTTCATTTTGTTATTGTTGATATGGCATGACAAAAATTCAAAGGGTGTACAGTTTTGTTTGTAAGGTAATCCTTGAGTCTACACCCATACACCATAAACGTTTTTTTAACACAAAATTGCAACATTGTATGCCGGACACGGTGGTCTGAATGGTTTTAAAGATATCAGACCCGATAAATATGAGCGGGGTCCAGTTAAAATTCATATGTTTATACGGTGTCAGACATCTATGTTATGTTCAAATAACAACACTGCTCATATACAAAAGGTTTTGACCAAAGTATGTGCATTTAGAAGTAAATTACGTTTACCAAAAAAAAAGTAAATTACTAAACTAAGGTGGTTTTCAAGCAATTTTTTTATAAATACAATTATTTTATTGAAAGTTACTAGTTTTAGCATTAACGTGTTCATTCTTCCCACCTCCGAGTTGAAGAAATCTATCCTCTCATATACTTGAAGCTAGTACTAAACAAAGTACATACAAATTGTTTCAATAATACAAAGAATTTCCCTTCCATCCCTGCCTATCATGCTTACATCCTAACTGCATATATGTTTGTTTTAAAGCTTTGCACAATGTGATTACTCTGATACGTATAAGGAATCATCAATTTTGTTCTGTCATTTTATTTAACTTAGGATGCAACTGAGCAACCATCACTAATAATTGTATATTTTGGTGGTAATGATTCTATTCGTCCGCATCCAAGTGGCCTTGGTCCTCATGTACCTCTCGAAGAATACATTGAAAATATGAGAAAAATTGTTGTCCATCTTAAGGTAAACTTTCACACTTGATTAACACTTTTTTTTTTTTGTCTGTCATTATCATATGAAATAAATCATTCATCTACCCTTACTAGCTAGGTGTTTTATACCTATCTTAAATTATATTTATCACACTGCAAAGTTTGACACAAATCTAAATGATTGCCAGAGCCTTTCAAAGAAGACTCGCATTATATTTCTCAGTACTCCTCCAATCAATGAGGCACAAATACATGAAAATAGGTACTTAATGCAATTGGGTTTGCTATTTGGTTATTATAATTTCACAGAAAGAAAGGGTAAAGAGATGCATAATATTACTGATGCCTACACTTATATCTAGACTATTGTTAAATGATAACACATTTTTACTTAGGATATATTGAAACCAACCTCTTTTCCATCAAATTTACAAATAAGACATGAACTAAGTTTGTTATACACATTAAAAAAAGTGCACCCAAATGCCTATGTGATAATTTTTCTTCAGACTTGAGTTTAAGCTTGAGTAATGGCATAACTGATATGTAACAAGTGACATCTTCATCTTAAAACCTACAATATTGGGATCTATTGTGATGGCATATGATAAGCTTAGAGGATATATTGTTGCTTACTAGATAGAACCTTTGACATTTTTATTTCTTATTTTTTGGAATTAACACATTTCAATCTAAAACTCTGGTGATGTTGAAATGAAACCAGTGATCCTCAGGGGCAGCCATTAAGGACAAATGAATTGTGTAGAAAATATTCAGAAGCATGTTTGGAGCTATGCCGTGAGATGAATATCAAAGCTATTGATCTATGGTCTGCAATTCAGAAAAGGGATGACTGGAGAAATGTTTGATTCATGTATGTATGCTAGCTTATATATATGTACCAAAATGGATAAGGTTTATCACATCAACAATTCCTTCATTTTTTTTATTATAGGAAATGTTAATATGTTAGATGTTTTGTTAGCCTCTAACTCCTTCCAGTTCCTTATACCCTTAGCTCAAACCAGTTGAGCTATCCCGTAACAATTCCTTCATTTGATTATGTGTTTTGTTTATTTCTTAGTGATGGAATTCATCTGTCAAATGAGGGAAGCAAGATAGTGGTGAAAGAGATATTGAAGGTACTCAAAGAAGCAGAATGGGAACCTAGTCTACATTGGAAGTCAATGCCTGTTGAATTTGGAGAAGATTCACCATATGATCCTATTGGCCCTGATGGAAAGCCTTTTAATGTGTCCAACACGCCCTTCCCAGCAAGTAGGGAATGGGAATGGGACTAAACTTTTGTACATTTGAAAACTATAGGTGTGCCCCCATTTCATTTGAATCTTTGTAAATTGTCACAAAATAATAGGCTTTTAGTATTGTGCCTATAAAAAAAATATGATATTCTTGGTTTGAACATCTTTAATAATTTCTCCCTGGTTACTCACCATGTGAGTAGTGTGATTGTGTCACTATATTTGTGCTTTAATTTTTCCAATTGCTATATAGGTTTCACCATCATGTGTGCTTAGTTGCAAGACACCAGGCAAGCACTGTCTGTCTGAGTGTCAAACATTGTCTAAATCTTTATTCATGGACAATAATGTTTATAACACATTCTTTTTAGGTTAAAGTAATCTTTTGGTCCCTATACGTGACACTGATTTTCAATTTGGTCCCTATACGTAAAAAGTTATCAATTCGGTCCCAATACATGATACTGGTTTTCAATTTGGTCCTCACCGCTAATTGGTCCCTATAGAAGAAGACCAAATTGCAAATTATGGTCACATATAGGGACCAAATTGAAAATAATTGTCACATGTAGGGACCGATTTCAATTTTTTTGTTAAATTAGTCCCTACATGTGACAATACCAAACGGGGTGTTACACCCTGACCTCAGATCTATCTTTGAAAAGTCGCAGCACCTATCAACTGGTGCATAAGATCATCAATCCTAGGGAGGGGATACCGATTCCGTATGGTCACCTTGTTGAGTTGTCGGTAGTCGACACACAGCCTTATACTACCATCCTTCTTCTTTACCAACAACACAGGTGTTCCCCACGGAGACACACTAGGCCTAATGAACTACTTCTTCATCAGGTCCTCCAACTGCTCTTTCAACTTAGCTAGCTCTAGAGGAGACATTCTATAGGGTGCTATGAAGATTGGCCCGGTGCGAGGCACTAAGTCTATGGTAAAATCTACCTCTAGGGGTAAGTTATAAACATCCCCCGGGAACACTTCAGGAAAATCTCACACAACAGGCATGCTGGCGACATCAGGAGGGCTGCTCTCTACCTCTAGGGAAGCTAACATCATGTATACCCGGGCTTCGTCTTTCATCGAAGCTTGAACTTGGGCGGCAGAGAGAAGGTCCGGATTCTTAGACTCCGTTGGAGTTCCAAAAACTAAGGTCTTATCAAAACAGATAAAGGGAACATGGTTGGAAGATAACCAATTCATCCCTAGAATAACATCGAGTGGTTTTAAAAAAAATAAGTGCACAAGATCAGCTGCAGAGTTCATATTATCAAGAGATAATAGAACAACCTTCCTAAACACAAAAAGCACCTGAAGGCTCCTTGGATCATTCAAGATAAACCACCAAATGCAGTAAGTCAAGCCAAAGCAAAGCTATAGGTACTTAGTACCATGTAACATTGCCTATATAAATATAGACAATTCAAACAAGAGTCACACAACAGACTCACGACAGACTCATGCCACGTCTGGACAGGGCCGAACTGCTCTGATACCACTAAATGTGACACCCAACTACCCCACATGTCATAAAGCATAAAAGATGAAGATAAAACATAAAACATACGTCCATTAACAAAAGGTTCACAGGTAGAAAGGTCCCACATGAACTAGTTTACAATGCGAAAATTAAAACGTGTTTAAAACAATTAAAACATAACAAAGATAATCAACATAACCCAACCCGATGTCACATACAGAGTTGGTATAACCGTTCCGGAATAAAATCCTCGAAATACAACTGAAACTAACAAACTAACTCAGGGGAAAAACCCTAACTATGAGTGGTGGCTCCTCAGGGTCACTCCTCTAATGACTGCTCGTCATTCTCTGCAAGGTGCCGATCAGTCCAAACAAAAAAACAAACAAACAATGGGGAGTAAGAATCATGTAAACATATACGACATGGAGATAGGAAGTAAGGTAAAACATACAAGCATGGCACCAACATAAGCATAGATCATCAACGTGTATAAACATACATCAACATCGAGCATGCTATGTAGTGCAATGCAGTCCTACTCCACTAAACCAACCATGCATGTGGATCCACTTAACTCGGGATGGACGACTTCGGAGTTACATATGGACATTGAGAATCTACTCAACATCAGAGAATCTACTCCTTGGATAGCCAATACATCAAACCAACGGATACCTCGTCACAGGGGCGCAAGGAGAATATACTCTAATCGTGGATGGCCAGATCGCCGTACTCTAGGACGACCTCCCCTATGTCGAACATCCCTAAATAACGACAACTCTGATGCAATGCGTATGCAACACAACAGACAACGGCAAACGCCACCTCCATAGCTCTAATGGAATCAACCGAAGACAACAACAGAATCGACCGCAGCGGAATCTACCGCAACAACTTGCCTCTCGGAATCTACCTGAGGACTTTAGCGGAATCGACCGCAACACAGAATATCACACACATTACAGAATTGCAAACACTACCCTTAAATTTCAATATTAACTAAAAGAAAAGAAATATACAAAGGAACAATAGGGGGACTTAAAACCAAAACCCATGTATAGGAAAAACATAACTATCTACAACTATATATATATATATATATATATATATATATATATATATATATATAAATGTTATTAATTAGTTTCTAAAGTCTAACAAAAAAACTATTCATCCAAGTATTGCGGAGGTATCTTGTCAGTTCCTTTTTCAGCCGCATACTTGAAGAAGAATTCTGCCAAGCGCATCCTCAAGTCTCTAAAGTCATCTTTTTGAAGAGGCAATTGGTCGTTAAATGCCTACACACGTTCAAATAATAACAATAACATTAACACAAGTCATCACCAAAACTATAATATATAATTTAACTAGTTGTTTAAATATTACCTTCTTCCATCCATCCGTAATAGACGCGGAGACTATGTTCAGCATATGAAGCATCACATAATAGCCGCACGACCACCCGTCAGGTTGGTATCGAGACTACAAACAAAATTAATTTCAATGTCAGTTAAATATACATATAAATTAGTAATTATAATATTAATTATTTGATAAATAAACTACCAAACCTTGAGGATGATCCAATCAGGATTTCCTTTAGCCTTAGAAGTCCTACTTCTCCCGTTGCCTCAGCTTATGCTACTCGCCTTCAGCGTGCTATCATAAACAAATAATCATGTCAATTAACAAATTCATATATCATGTGTCAGGGGCATGGGCGCGCTTTCAAATTTTCATCTGTCACGGCCGTGATACTCATCACGGCTAGGCCGTGACCAGTTCTGCCTGTTGAGGGTCTGGTTCAGCTGGCGTGTCACGGCCATGATGGGCATCACGGCTAGGCCGTGACAACTTCTGACTTTTGCCTTCTGCTCTGCTTGATCATGGCCGTGATGGTCATCACGGCCGGGCCGTGATGGGCTCTGTTTGGCTCATTTTCTTCACTTTCCAAGCTCTATCTTCATCCAAGCTCCATCATGGTCAATTTTGAGTATTTTTCCTTAATTTCTGCAAAACAACACCATGAAACCACCTTACCCGTTCCAAGGTAAAAACTATCTAAAAATCAAATTAAGTATGCCTAAACTATATGAAAATGCATGCAAAATGATATACAAATATGAGGTGTAATCACACTCATCACCATCCCTTCTCACAAGGAAGATGAAGAATCTCCGGAAGAAAAGAAACTTCAAGAGAGACAAGGAATGTTGGTAACATATATATGGGAAGACTTGCACTACTAGAAAAATTGAATTTTCGGACGGAATTTTCGGACGGAAATGTTTCCGTCTGAAATTTTCAGAAAATTTCAGATGGATTTCGGACGGATTGTGTTATTTTTTATATTTTCCATGATCCGTCCGAAATCCGTCCGAAATTTTGGACGGATTTCGGATGGAATGTGTTATTTTTTATATTTTCCTTGATCCGTCTGAAATCCGTCCGAAAATTTCGGACGGATTTCAGACGGATTTTGTTATATTCTATATTTTCCTTGATTTATCTTACATCCGTCTGAAATCCGTCCGAAAATTTCGGACGGATTTTAGAGGGATTTTGTTATTTTCTATATTTTCCTTGATTTATCTTACATCCGTCTAAAATCCGTCCAAAAATTTCGAACGGATTGTATTATTTTTTATATTTTCCTTGATCCGTTTCGGACGGATTTCAGACGGATTGTGTTATTTTTTATATTTTTCTTGATTTATCTTACATCCATCCGAAATCCGTCCGAAAATTTCCGACGGATTTCAGACGGATTGTGTTATTTTTTGTATTTCCCTTGATCCGTCTGAAATCCATCCGAAAATTTCGGACGGATTGTATGATTTTTTATATTTCCCTTGATCCGATGGAAACTGTATGTAAATTTTGACCATTTTCCTTGATGTTATTTTTTATATTTCCTTGATCAAATCAAATCCGTATGAAATTTTCAGACGGATTTCGGACGGATTGTGTTATTTTTTATATTTTCCTTGATCCGTCTGAAATCCGTCCGAAATTTTCGGACGGATTTCAGACGGATTGTGTTATTTTTTATATTTTCCTTGATTTATCTTATATTATCCTTGAAAAAATATTAAATAATTTATCTTATAAATATGATTAAAATATTTGATCTTAATAAATTTAAAAGTAAACAAGATTTATGAAGTGAATTAAACAAGATTTATGAAGTGAATTAAACAAGAAGTACAATTGTTTGATCCTAATAGAACCCAAATGGACTGTTTAGGTCATATACGACCTAACTAGGCCAATTTGTACTTTTTCAGGCATAAAGGAGCCCCAATGGACTTGTTCGATCCTAATAGAGCCCAAATCGACTTGGTAGGACCTAATTGGGCCAATTGCCCCGTACGGCCCAATTGTACTTCTTTGGTCCTAATGGATCCCAAATGGACTTGTTTGATCCTAATAGTGCCCAAATGGACTTTTTAGGTCATATACGACCTAACTGGGCCAATTTGTACTTCTTTGATCCCAATGGAGTCAAAATGGACTTGTTTGATCCTAGGATAGAGGCCAAATGGACTGTTTAGGTCATATAGGACTTAACTAGGCCAATTTTTACTTTTTCGGGCATAATGGACCCCAAACGGACTTGTTTGATCCCAATGGAGCCCAAATCGACTTGGTAGGACCTAATTGGACCAATTGCCCCGTACAGGCCAATTGTACTTCTTTGGTCATAATGGATCCCAAATGGACTTGTTTGATCCTAATAGTGCCCAAATGGACTTTTTAGGTCATATACGACCTAACTGGGCCAATTTGTACTTCTTTCGTCCCAATGGAGCCCAAATGGACTTGTTTGATCCTAATAGAGGCCAAATGGACTGTTTAGGTCATATAGGACTTAACTAGGCCAATTTTTACTTTTTCGGGCATAATGGACCCCAAACGGACTTGTTTGATCCCAATGGAGCCCAAACTAACTTGTTTGATCCTAATAGAGCCCAAATGGAGTTTTTAGATCATTTAGTACCTAACTAGGCCAATTTGTACTTCTTTGATCCTAATGGAGCCCAAATGGACTGGTTTGATCCTAATAGAGCCCAAATTGACTTGTTAGGACCTAATTGGGCCAATTGCCCCGATCAGCCCAATTGAACTTCTATGGTCCTAATGAAGCCAAAATGGACTTGTTTGATCCTAATAGAGCCCAAATCGACTTTTTAGGTCATATACGACCTAACTGGGCCAATTTGTACTTCTTTGATCCTAATGGAGCCCAAATGAACTGGTTTGATCCAAATAGAACCCAAATTGACTTGTTAGGACCTAACAGGGCCAATTTCCCCGATCGGCCCAATTGAACTTCTATGGTCCTAATGAAGCCTAAATGGACTTGTTTGATCCTAATAGAGCCCAAATCGACTTTTTAGGTCATATACGACCTAAATGGGCCAATTTGTACTTCTTTGATCCTAATGGAGCCCAAATGGATTGGTTTGATCCTAATAGAGCCCAAATTGACTTGTTAGGACCTAATTGGGCCAATTGCCCCGATCAGCCCAATTGAACTTCTATGGTCCTAATGAAGCCTAAATGGACTTGTTTGATCCTAATAGAGCCCAAATCGACTTTTTAGGTCATATACGACCTAACTGGGCCAATTTGTACTTCTTTGATCCTAATGGAGCCCAAATGGACTAGTTTGATCCTAATAGAGCCCAATTTGACTTGTTAGGACCTAATTGGGCCTATTGCCCCTATCGGCCCAATTGAACTTCTATGGTCCTAATGAAACCTAAATGGACTTGTTTGATCCTAATATAGCCCAAATTTACTTTTTAGGTCATATACGACCTAACTGGGCCAATTTGTACTTCTTTGATCCTAATGGAGCCCAAATGGACTGGTTTGATCCTAATAGAGCCCAATTTGACTTGTTAGGACCTAATTGGGCCAATTGCCCCGATCGGCCCAATTGAACTTCTATGGTCCTAATGAAACCTAAATGGACTTGTTTGATCCTAATAGAGCCCAAATCGACTTTTTAGGTCATATACGACCTAACTGGGCCAATTTGTACTTCTTTGATCCTAATGGAGCCCAAATGGACTGGTTTGATCCTAATAGAGCCCAAATTGATTTGTTAGGACCTAAGCGTAAGCTCCAAACATGATTTTCTTTGAAAATAACCTTGTTTGGTAATAAGATTAAGTGTTTAGATCAAATTAGAATGTGTGTTTGGTCATACGTAATTAAATTACTCTCTTCAAATTATTTTATTGGGTGCATTAGCACTGACTTATTTCAGTGAACGCGCGCTTACTAGACAATAATTTACGTTATTGTCACTATTATTACCAGTACAGACAAATGTTTTAAATAATATGATTAAGAGAAAATCATTTTCATATTTTTATCCTATTTGATTTTAGAGTTAAAAATATTTTGGTTTGACATTAATCGGAGATTAATTTTGGACAGACTATTTTCTTAGTTGATCAGTTCAATTATTAATCTTTGCTCTAATTTGAATTTCGAAATCATATATTTATCAATCTTTATTTGTATTGAATTCGTATGTTAGATCCAAATACTTTAACGACCCGTTTTTAGTTACGCGGTTTAACCGGTTAAAATATAATTACACATATGATTAATTATTTTATTTGGATGTTTATGTTAATTTTGTTATGTGGTTTAGTTTGAGTAATTAAATTACTCTCTTCAAATTATTTTATTGGGTGCGTTAGCACTGACTTATTTCAGTGAATGCACGCTTACTAGACAATAAGTTACATTATTGTCACTATTACTACCAGTACAGAAAAATATTTTAAATAATATGTTTAAGAGAAAAGCATTTTCATATTTTCATTCAATTTAATTTTAGAGTTGAAAATAAACTGGTTTGACCTTAATTTGAGATTAAATTTGGACCGAGTATTTTCTTAGTTGATCAGTTCAACTATTAATCTTTACTCTAAATTGAATTTTGAAATTATATAGTTATCAACCTTTATTTTTAGATTCCAAAAAGTAAAAACATATTTATTTTAGGCTTAATATTTTATCACTCATTTTATACCTATTACTAAATAATTAACTTAAAGACCTAAGTTTCTCTTTTCTCTCTCTCTTTCTCGACGCCCTCCCCCCTCACTTTCTTTTCTTCTCTGCTGTCTCCTTTTCTCTTTCTTTCTTTTTCTCCTTTTTCTCTTTCTTTGTTTTTCTTCTTCTTTCTTTTTCTTTTTCTTTCTTTCTTCTTCGGTCTCCTTTCTTCTTTCTTTCTTTTTCTTCTCCCTCCTGACTCCATCTTCTTCTTCCTTCTCCCCAACCTTATCTTCTCCCTTCTTCATTCAGTCCAGTCACCGCCGCCTGGAAGCTCCGACCGTCGCTAACCACTCGTCGACGCAGCAGAGAAGCCCACGACCACCGCGTTGCCTGAAGCAGCTCGGAGCCGCGCGATCTGACCGAGCTCCGCCGCGAAGCCGCCGGTTTTTGGGGTGGTTTCCACCCTGTGAGTTCCTTCCAACCTCCTCCTTCTTATTTCCTTTGGTCTTACTCTATCTCTCTCTTTTTGGTGTTCACAGAAAGCGAACCGCCGCCACGGCCACCGTCCGCCGCCGCGTCAACCACCGTAGCACCACCATAAGCTTGCCTTCTTCCTTGGGTATGTGGTTTTCTCACTTCCTTTGCTCAGATTCAAAACTCCCAAATTGATTTTGAAACCCTAACCCTAGGTTTTGATTTTTAGTTCTCAAAATCTGAAATTAATTGGTGTTTTCTGAAATTGGGAGCATGATTAAGTGCCGCCCCAAATTGATTTTGAAACCCTAACCCTAGGTTTTGATGATGAGTGTAATGATTGTGCTTAGAGGATTGAGTAAATCATAAGTTATGTTGAGATACGAGGATGTATTTGACTATTTTTAAAGGGAACATTTCGAAAATGATTTGTGAAAATCTCTAACGCTAAACGCGCGCTTAAGGAACTAATTACTGAGGTTTTAAACTAAATGTCACAAAGGGGCAAAAGCGGGGTGTCTCAAATACCAGTCGAACATTGAGAATATATCCTCTTGAGAACATAACAAGATGTGAAGTAAGTTTGTTAGCTTCCTTATTGACATTTTGACTATTTCTTCAAAATTAATTTTTGTAACTAGTCTCAATATAATATGTTTCTAATTTAATTATGCAGAAATTTGATTCATCTACCTTTGCATTCTGGTCAAGGAGCTCGGTGGATGTGGAGCCAGGACGAATCAGATTGCAATCCAATAGTTACACTACTAACACACTTTTGGATCTTGTGATGCTTTGCTACTATACAGGTATTCTGAGAATTTCATCCTCCTTTTGTGGAAATAGTTTTTGCTGATGAATTAAATTATAAGAATGTAAATTTTATAAATATCTGCTGGGAGATGCTGGGTGTACTTTATGTTATTTGGGGGCATGATTTAGTTTTAGTTGCTTGCCTTGTATGAGTTGCAATGTGTAGTGTACATTCAAGGCCATGTTTTTACTCACGATATGTTTTGTACTATTTGAAGATTCATTATCATTGGATAATGTTTGTTATATTCAGTGCAACTTACCTGTTTCAACCTTTTCTCTCTTATTCATCGAATCTTCTGTTCTTCAATCTTTATCAAATTTAAAGATTCCAATATTGATTGTTTGTGTGTCGTTCGTTTTGTGTGTGTGTAGTGGAAATAATGTTGGTTCTTTTGGCTATCCTAATACTCTTGTGCATTGCAGATTTTTTGTTTAGCCTCAACATTTGACTATCCTTTGAACTAAAGTGTAGTGTATGCTTAGGCCTAGGAATTATGAACGGACATGAGTTAGATAAAGATTCAAACAATTTGAGGGTTTGCTAGCAATAAAGATCCAAACAATTTGAGGGTTTGCTAGAAAAATCTCTTGATAATTTTTATTATTTGTACTTTCTGCTAGTCGCATCAATTTAAATGCCAATAATTAATAAATAGCCTTCTAATTATGCTTTTTGGCTGTTAACAATGCTGGCAGATAAAATATGTCCTAAGCATTTAGCACTTTTTAATTGATAAACAATTAGATTGCACTTTCCAACTATTGGAAGTACCATCGATCTTACTGATCTGTAGCATGTATATTTGCTCAGACGGCTATACTAAACAGTATAGATCACATGGGCTTCTTTCTCCGTGCAGTTCTTTTGGGGTTCTAGAGTACATTTGAACACATGTGTGCACTTATTTCTGTTGTTAATTAATTGACTTGCTTGGTTGATGGAAAGGTTCATTCTTTTACTGAATTGTTGGATATAAATCTTTCAGGTGTATCATGGGGGCATCTCCATTGATGCAGGTCATTCTACTTTTAAAGGAAAAATGTCAGCAAATTTGGAGAGGCTGGATTCTCAGATTCCTCAACTTGTTGGTTCATTACATGACCTTCACAGTTTACAGTGGCTTGATCTTCTGATAGTTTTTAAGTCATGACTTTTGGATTGCATTCAGCAATTGGTATTTGATTTTTAGAAGTTGTATGGTACCAAGACTGTATTTTGTAACAATAGTCAAATTCATGATTTTGTGATTGAATGTGAAACTACAAATGTTAGTGATCGGTGCAATATAATTCGCATAGATAGTGAAACTGTAATGTAAGTGAAGTGATCTGTCATGGCCGTGATGGGCATCACGGCCTGGCCGTGACAGACTTACGCCTTGAATGTTACTTCACTAAAGTTCATATCACGGCCAGTGATGGGTATCACGGCCTGGCCGTGACCGATTCTCGCTTAGAAGGGGTCGGCTCGAGTTGACATGTCACCGCCGTGATGAGATTCCGACTTTTCATTCTTCCGTGGGAAATCCATCCCAAATCCGTCCAAAAACAAAAATAAATCCGTCCGAAAAATAACCAACAAAATCACAGCATCCGTCCCAAATCCGTCCGAAAACAAAAATAAATCCGTCCGAAATTCGTCCGAAAAATAACCAACAAAATCACAGCATCCGTCCCAAATCCATCCGAAAACAAAAATAAATCTGTCCGAAAAACAACCACAATCCGGATTTCCACGTTGTCCATATTCCGTCCGAAATCCGTCCGTAAATATTTTCGGACGGAATTTGGGACGGATTTTATAATTTCCCACGAGGCTTTTTCGGACGGGTGCCATTCCATCCAAAATCCGTCCGAAATGAATTATCTGTCCGAAATCCGTCCGAAATTTGTCCAATTTCCGTCCGAAATCCGTCTGAAAATCCATCCGAAAAAGATGGATTTCTAGTAGTGTTGAACGATAGCTCCACTGAAAGTGAAGAGGAGGAATATGAAGTAAACATGTGTCTCATAGCTGATACAGATTTAGAATTTGACACCAAGGTATATTTTGAATTTGAGAATTTGAGTGATGCATATGATGAACTATTGGAAGAATCCAACTATTTGACTACAACTTTCAAATCCCTCAAGAGACAGTATGTTAACTCTCCAATGAGTATACATAGAAATCTCAAGAGTGTATGATGTTGGCTGAGGAAAACAGTAGGCTAAAGATTGAAAAGTCTGAAGATAAGATCTCAATTGAAACTCTGCAATCTGAAGAACTGATTAAACTTCAATAGAATGTAGAAGAGCTCACCTATGATCTTGCCAAATTTGTCAATGGCAGAGCTAATCTGGCTAAGTTGTTAGGAAGTCAGGGACACTTTCTTAACAAAGAAGTTTTGGGATATATCAATCAGACGCATTCAGAGATGGATAATTCAGATTTTAACATATTTTATTTTTTTCTTATGTCAAGTGTCATTTCTACTAATTTGAGAGTGGACAAAACATAATCTTCATCTAAGGGGCTAGTTTAGGGTGTCTAACACCTATTTTAACATCTCCTTATACTAGAATAGTAGGACATTAGTAGCAATTATTGTTCCTTATTAATCATTATTTGATTTGGTGACGAGTGATTTTTTTTAACACATTCTTTTATTAATTCTTTGTATTATTCTCATTTATCTTATTTATGTCTCTTGAATAAGCTACCAATAAATTGTATCTGATTATTTTTCAAATTTATTTAATTGATTTCCTATTTTTCATGTTTACTCAATCAAGTATATATGTGATATACATCAAAACTTTTAGCAAAATATATTTTCAAGACATTAACATTTATTATAAATAATATCATATTTGCCATTCCAACAAAAATATTAAATAGAATAACGGTATTCATTTATAAAAGTGTGAAAATAATGCTTAAGTATGAAAAATACTATAATTTCAAAAATAAAAATATATGCATATATATACTAATCGGTTTGAAAACTCAATCAAATCCAATGAAAAAAATAGGTTTTTCAATTTTCAGGTTTTTTGATTTTCGGTCTTCTGATTTTCGGTCTTTTTATAGTTCGATTTTTGTGGTTTGGATGGTTTGACGAAGACTCCTAACAACAATCACAAGTAGTGTCAATAATTTCTAGAAGTAATACAATCTTTTGTTGCGGTAATAATTTGGAAATTTGTGATTCAGAAATTATATCAATAACATAATATTTATATGTAAGATTGAGAATTGATAGCAATTATTACATCGAAGATAAATTTGTTTTAAACTGACATAGGAAATCCAAAACATAAAAAAACTACCATAATAAAACTTAACACTTAAATTAAAAATATAAACATTTTATTTTGGAAAATGGTTATAAGGCAGCCACAACCCTGGACATAGCTCACTACGGCCTCAATGGCCCTTCAATGGATTTCGAGGGTGAGGGTGGGAAGGGTCGGGTAGGGTAAAGGATTAAGATAAAGAATATATATATGAGATTTGAATTCCATTACTTTCATAATATGTCATCTACTCTTACTAATTTAGCAATGATGAACACTATTGTATTTGTGGAGGAACCGTGCAAATAATATTAAGAGTTGTATATTTGTTCCTCTATGATAAGCTCCTCCATGTTTTGTTATATCACTTTATCACTTGCACTTGTGATCTCTCCAACTATGTTTCAACAAGCTAAGTTACACTTGTACCTTATCATGTCTTCCTCCTAAAATTCCAACAAATTGATATAGTTTTAGCATATATGAATCCCGCAAGTTTACGTACGTGAAATGATGATTTGAGACCTGTATTTAATATCAAGTCTTGGGGACAGGTACGAACTCGCAGAAACGAGTGTTTGGAAGAAATAGATGCAGTAGGACTGATATTCTTATTCGGAGAGGGTCTAACCCTATTGAAGTTCTGTTAAAGTCTTTCTTAGGCCGCTTGTCTCTGCATTTGACCTTCGAATTTAACTAGGGTTTCTATCCTAGTCACTTTCTTGAACTTGTTTATGTGTCTCTTTTCGAAAATGAAAGTTATGTGCCTATTTTCGAAAATGAAAGGCAGCATTCAGAAACAACAATTGATGTGGAGTCACGTGATGTTAATGTAAAATTGAATCGTTGTGCTACTAAGCTGCCAGCCGCTGGAGTCACAATTATTAGAGTCAAAACTTCAGATACAGATAACAAGCAAGAAGATGTGGATGTTAAACTTATTCCTTTAACCGGTTTTAACTTTGACATAAGGTTCGACTTCAACAATGGGCAACTGAAAATTCCGCGGCTGCATATTTCAGAAAGAGCTGAAGCATGGTGGCAGAATTTCATTGCTTGGGAGCATTATCAAATGAAGGGGAATAGTCTTGCCAAACCTCGTTCTAATTATACCTGCAAATGCAAATGCACTATGACTGCGTTGCTTTTCAATGGTTTGATATGTTGTGCCAGTGATGTTCAACTGCTTAAAGACAAAAAGATCATAGTAGATCATTCAAAATCAAATATGAGCATTCAGGATCTGGTGGATTTATTCTGTTCAATCCCAAAGGGAGTTGATCCTACCATTATTCATTCCAATTATGTCACAATGGTTCATCACTTGAATACATATCCAAAAACATCTTATGCCGCACGTATCCCCATAAGTGATTTACAACATTCACAAGTTCTTGAGGAAGGGTTACAACTTTCCTGTTTCAATCATATCTCTTCTCGGTGTTGTCCAGACTCTTTATACTATCCTCAGCTATCATGATCCCAAGAAATAATAATGCTATTGTATTTTTACTTAATATCCAAGGCTGTGGTCTTATTTTTTTTAGTCGTTAATAACCACGTTTGATGTACCTTATGAGTTTCTTATATATATAGTATAGTAAGTGTTTTATGTTAGCAAAGTGCTAAAGAACTCTATTTAATTGAATAAAGTGTTGTTTGAGTTGTTCGCCAATGAACAAAATTTATGTGTTGTTTTAGTATAAGGTGTGCAGTCAAAGCACTTGTTTTGTATCATAAGCTGGAAGAGGGATTATTGAAACGAAGAAGAATTTTATAATTGGCAACAAAAAAAAAAAGACTTGGAATGAGAGAACCGGATGATTTGGTTAGGGAGGCGTCATTGGCAGGTTGGATCTCAAAGAGAACAATACTGCTTGTTATTATAATAATGCTTGTATTATTGATTGATTAAGAAGATACAAGATATGTTTAAATAAAAATACCTAGAGGTTAAAAGAAAAACTAATATACTAACTAACTAATTTTCTTGTTTCAAAAAAAAAACTAAATAATTTTCTAACCAATTATTATATCATGAATACTTGTGTTCCTGCTTACACCACCAACCAACAAACCCGATTTGAGACTTTAATTTAATTAAAATAGCAGATTTTTGTGTGGCAAACGTAAGCCCATTGAAGGTTGTTCCAGCCTGCAAGACAGGTGGGCCAAGCCACGGAAAAGCTACAAGAATCTGTATTGAGCCCAAGATGATACATGTCACATATGATGTGTCACCCCTGTATATTTTATTGATTACATGAAATCTTTTTCTTTTGAATTTTTTAGTTAAATACACTCTGAAATACAATGGATAAAATGTTTTTTTTTACTAAAAAAGATTCATTCATTTAAATTGGTAAAATACATCGAAAGCAAGACAAATTCAACATCGCTAAAAACCAAAAAGGATGAATCTGCGAACAAACTTACAGCACCCAGGTTAATAGCATAACACGGCAAAAAGCCTACAAATGAGAAAAATCAAGGTGACCGGAATACCCATGCCTCCGAATCTGTAACGTTGACGCCCAAGTCTTGATTGAATCTGTAATAGATCGAAGCTGATCTGTCAATCTAAACCAAACGAACACCGCAACAAGACGTGAAACCAACGCCACAACAAGACGACGAACAAAACACTGCCGCATGCAGACGACGAAAACACGAAAAAACTCGAAAGAAAAACCAGATCTATGTGGAAAAACCACTTATATATTTTGATAAAATGAGAGAAAAAACGATGTAGATTGGTGATTTCAGGTCAAAAAATGGTTCAAAATCACCACTTCCGATGGATGAGGAAGAAGGAAAAAGAGGAGTAGTGGGAAGGTTGAGAGAGAACAACTAGGTTTTTATCTTTTATATGAATTTTTCTTCACCACCAAGTACGTACCTATATATAATGTTAAAAACAGACATTTCGTTTTTTTAAAATGTTTTTTAAGATTTTTTTTTGGTTACTATTGGTTAGGACACCCCGTATATCTATTGATTCTTTAGAATGAGTATATTAACAAGCTACAACTTTGAGTGTATTTGATAATTTTTTTAGTTATAACTTACTAACATACATAGGTATTTGGTAGAGGAGAGATTTGCTGTAAAAAAAAGAAAATGGTACATGTAACATAATTTTATTGTTTTACCACCCAATTCCCTCCTAAAGAATTAATAGTTGAGATATCGTCAATTCCAACTGAATTTGAGGAAGAATATACTTTTTTGGTAGCATAATTTCCTGTTTCACACTAGGGGCATTTTAAAAGATAGAGAAGACACCGCAATATTTATTCTAAACTACAGCAATAGGCGTTTCTAGATACAATTTCTTTCCTTTTTATTTACTTAATCCCTTGTAAAGAAAAATTCAAATATGGTGGTCTAATTGGGTGGTTTTTGACTAAGATGGAGTTTTATTTTTGATCTGAGGACATCGAAATTGTGGTGAAGCAAATCAATTAAGTTTTCCTCATAGAGATGATAGCCTGCATGGAAGTCAATACCAACTGAATGTGGTGAAGATTCAAATTTCTTTATAAAGTATTCTGCACAGGAACATAACCCTCATTCCTCCAACATCACTGTCTATCCAGTACATTCTCTGTCCCTTATTTTTTAAAAATATAGAGAAAACCAATAATTGTGCAAATTTTTTTATGTTTACATATTTAATAAGCATGCTCACATATATATCTTAATATGTATGATCAGGTGATGCGTTGTGGGGTTGGAGGTTATAACTTATCATGGTGCTTTTGGATGTTATAATGTTTTTTTATATGCCTATTAATTTTTTTTATTTATAAGATGACTCTATGTCACCATAATTTATTGATAAAATAAATAAAAACAAAAAATATATATAACATTACGTTTTCTATTCCTCAGATTATATTTCTGAAATCTAAACATAACAACTGTGAAATCAGAATTAACTTCAATAACATTATCATTATTTAACTGCTCTGGTGAGAGAGAGATATTCTCAAGGTCATCATCATCCTTATTTCCAAAAAACTTGGTAAGTATTCTCATATCATGAGCAACATTAGGATGGATAGGGGCTGAACAAGTTTCAAGAATCTCAAGATTCTTACCACCAACTATTAAATCACAGTTAACCATATAATGCTCGGACACCGAAGTATCCTTGGCTGCATCATCAACATTAGTTGAAGTTGAGATCTTGTCTCAAGAGAGATCGACATCATTATATGCCTATTAATTATTTATGCTGGGACCATTATATTCACACAAATATTTTTACAACTTTACCTTAAGAAAATGACATAACTAAAATTCAAACATATAGGGCCTATTTGCTTTGTATTTCCATTTCCTGTTTTTATTTTTTAATTTCAAGGATAATTACAACTAAAATATCATAAATCTTTTACTTTGTTTTCATTATGTTTCTTATTTCCATATGTTTGTACAGGAACGGTGAAAACAAATAAAAGTTATTTTCGCTGTTTCCTATACAAATCTTTAGAAACAAGAAATTACATGAAAATATTATCACATTTTTATGGTTATTTTAGTTGTAATATATTTGAAATAAACAAATTGGCCATTAGAGTAACACTCAAACCTAGAGTCACCTCTTTCTCTCAACCTTTCCTCTACTCCTCTTTTCCTTCTTCCTCATCCATCGGAGGGAGTGGTTTTGGGGCATTTTTTGGCCTAGAATCACCCCTCTATATCATTTTTTTCCTCTCCTTTTATCTAAATAAGTGGTTTTTCCACATAGATCTGGATTTTCTTTCGTGTTTTTCCATGTTTTCGTTATCTGCGTGCGGCGGTGTTATGTTCATCGTCTTGATGCAGCATCATTTGGCTTCCCGTCTTGTTGCGGTGTTCGTTTGGTTCAGATTGACGGATCAATTTCGATAATCAAGACTTGGACGTCAACGTTACAGATCCGGAGGCATGCTTATTCCGGTCACTTTGGTTTTCTCACATTTGTAGGCATTTTGCCGTGTTATGCTACTAATCTGGATGTTGTGAGTTTGTTCGCAGATTCATCCTTTTTGATTTTTAGTGAATTTAAATTTATGTTACTCTCGATGTATTTTAACAATTTGAATGAATGAATATCTATAAATGAAAATATGAAATAGAAATGCAGAACAAACAGGCCCATAACCATACGCCTTCCTACATATAACAGCTTTTAGACTCGATTCAATCTTCCCTTTGCTTAACGAAAAATGTAAACCATCATCTATGCATGCAGAAAATATTTTCATCATATTTTTAGTTTCCATGTTGTCATGGAAGACAAAAAATAAAATAAAAAATAAGATAAAGATAGAAAAACCGCTATAAGCCTGGAATGTTCTTACCATGTCAGTCGAAAAGTCTTACTATTTTATATTACTTAAACAATGTTCTATGTATACTTATTAGCATTTACCTTATTATATAGAAAGACCAATAATCTTCTAAATAATTCATGATTCAATTTGAATTCATATATTGGCATGATAAGCATTGTTACATATCTTAATATAGAATCAGATGATCATGTAATAATGCATTAGCTGGTTGACAATTATGGCGGTATAAGATCATCATGGGACTTTTAATTATGGATTTAATGTACATGTACTGATAGTGTAAAAAAAT
Organism: Sophora flavescens; assembly: GCA_030762895.1. NCBI lineage: Eukaryota > Viridiplantae > Streptophyta > Magnoliopsida > Fabales > Fabaceae > Sophora > Sophora flavescens. The sequence goes on along the minus strand of CM061063.1, from coordinate 264,613,428 downwards.
TTTACACAATCATTCAATCATATCTTACCACATAGATATTTACGGAAATATTTTAGGAACTAATGTAACAAAGTAGCATAATAGTGAAATATGATTTGACGTCTGTGTAAAACTTTTTTAAACTGTCAGTATATATTTATTAAACTCTTTAATTATTAGACTAAACCCTCAATTTGGTCCCTGAGAAAAACACTCGGATCTGAAATAGTCCCTATCCAAAATAAATTATCCATTTAATCCTTAAGAATGTTATTACCGGGACACGTTAGTCCTTTCGTCAGTTGACCACCTTTGACCTCCGTTAAACTGTTGATGTGTCCCATTATGTTGCTTATGTGGCCATTACGGAACTCTAACGTGGCAATTTTTTCCCACACATTCCCTGTCAAAATGACGTCGTATCTCTGCCCACCTCCCCTATTAACCTTCTTCTTCCTCCACCTTCAAGTTTCACTGATAGAAACCCTAGGACCTCTACTCCCTCTCCATTATCGACCTTCTTCTTCTTATTCCCTTCTCAGATTTCTACCCTCGTCACTACGCCCCCTTTCTCTCATCAATTCGAACTAAAATCCTAATATTTATTTCGCCCCCTTTCCATTGTTGGACTAGCATCTAAATGAATTGGGATTCTAAGGATGTGTCTAGCCGTGACCATAGTTGGAGTGCTTCCTCAAGCATTGTAATCCCAAAGTTTCCTCCTCCAAATTACATTTGTCAGAGGCCCTGTGTCATCAGTACTTCAAGACCACATAAGAACCCAAACAGACCCTTCTATGTCTGCCCCTTATTTAAGGTAATGAGTCCCTTTAGTTCCATATTTGTTCATCTATTGTTCACCTGATTCTTCTCCCTTTAGCTGGTTGATTCACGCGAATCCGTCACTTCTTCTCCTTCGTATGGAACTTCTTTCTTTGTCAAGGGTTTGTGAGTGAATGAAATGAAATTGTAAGAAGGAGCTAAAGGGTTTGGCAGAGAAGACCCATCACCTTCAGCCCCCCACTAACGAAACGACGTCGTTTCGTTGCAGCAACCCCTCCCCTCAACGCATGCATTTTGTTCCTGAGTAATTTTGGATTTTATTTTAAAATTATTTTTGTTATTTTCCATGCTGGAATACAAGTAAGACATGCTAACTGACAACTCAGAAAAAACGGACGACACGTAAGCTTGAAACTGAAGGTCAAAGGTGGTCAACTAACGGAATGACTAATGTGTCCCAGTAATAACATTCTTAAGGATTAAATAGATAATTTATTTTGGATAGAGACTATTTCAGACCCGAGTATTTTTCTCAGGGACCAAATTGAGGGTTTAGTCTAATTATTATTATTTGCTTAGATGTTTAGCTATTCGGTTATATAACTAGTAAGGTAACCCGTGCGATGCACATGATACAACAATAATTGGTGGCAATATAAAAGATTTTTTTTTACAATTTAACAAATAAAAAATGGATATAATTTAGGTATATTAGATATTATTTTTCAATGACAATGAAATATGTGTAATAGTTATTATACATGTTTTATTTTCATTGATAACCTATTACACATGTCCTAGTGCAATTGAAAACTAGCATCTTATATACTTATATAATTGTACCTAAGTCTTGTACATAAAAAACTAAGACTCAATAGTGTAATTTTAAATATCATTTAGATACAATTCATACAAAATAAATTAAAATTTATATACATTTAATTTAAATTAATTACAATCATCCTTCATATAATATGACATTCTATATAACAATTAAACCAAATATGAATTATGAAAACAAACATGTAGATCCCAACCTACGAATAAATTCCCCAAAAAAATGTCAACTGAACATGACATGCAGAGCACAATAAAAAAGATTCACATCAACAAACAACCCATGTCAGTGTACAAAGAATATATTTTTATAATTTAAAAATTAAATTTCAAAAAAAAAAGTAAAAAAAATGAATGATTCAACATGTTCTTTTTTTTTTTCTTTTTTTATAAACAGGAGGGCGAAGGACCCCAAACAAACTATTAAGTGTATAAGTCCCATATTGATTGGATATATGAGCCAAAGAATCATTAATAATAATTCGGACATCTCTTTTTCTATGAGCTAGCTTTTAGTGTAACACCCTAGTTTTTACATCTAGGATTAACTATTTTATTTGGATGTTTAAGTTTATTTTGTTATGTGGTTTAGTTTGAGTAATTAAATTACTCTCTTCAAATTATTTTATTGGGTGTGTTAGCACTGATTTATTTCAGTGAATGCACGCTTACTAGACAATAATTTACGTTATTGTCACTATATACCGGTACAAAAAAATATTTTAAATAATATGATTAAGAGAAAAATATTTTCATATTCTCATTCTATTTAATTTTAGAGTTAAAAATATGTTGGTTTGACATTTATCAGAGATTAAATTTTGGACTGAGTATTTTCTTAGTTGATCAGTTCAACTATTAATCTTTACTCTAACTTGAAATTCGAAAACATATCTTTATCAAACTTTATTTTTAGATTCCAAAATGTAAAAACATGTTTATTTTAGGCTTAATATTTATCACTCATTTTGTACCCACTAGTACAAAAATCTGAAATTTCTCTCTCCTCTCCCCTTTATACTCGACGCAATCTCTCTTTTTCTTCTTTTCTTCTCTGTTTCTTCTTCTCTCCTTCTTCTTTCTTTTTCTCTTCTTCCTCCTCACACCATCTTCTTCCTCCCCCCAAACTCACCTTCCTTCCTTCCTTGAAGCAGTCGTGCGACCGCCGCCCCTGCACCGCCATCGACCGCGCCGCATGAGGAGGAGGAGACAGCCGCGACCCAGCTCGTCTCCAACACAGCTTGACCTCTGCTCCGTCGATCGACGCCGTCCGGCCACCGTTTGAAGGGGAGACACCGATCATATGTCTAGGCTCGTAGATCTGTATGTTTTGGGTTCCATGAGAGTTCGTGTGGCCACTGTACCACCGCCTGCCGCCGTCCCTCCACCACGGCCGCCGCCGTTCTGCCTCCATAACACCACCACAAGCCCATCTTCTTCACTTTGGGTAAGAGTTTTACCTCTAACCTCTTCTCTTTTGTAAAGCCCCAAATTGATTTTGAAACCCTAACCCTAACCCTCTGATTTCAGATTTTAATCTTGAAATTTAAAGTTGTTTTATGAGATTGGGACTGTGAGATTGTGTTTCCCTAAACCAATTTCATTATTCAGAGTTTTCCCTAAATTTTAATAAGGAGCCCTAAACCCCCAATTTGATTTTATTTGAATTTGGGTATGTTTTTGTGAAATTAATTATGATTCAGTGTAATTAGGACTCTTAATGGATGATTTCCAAAGTTCTTTTTCAAGATCTTTTAATCAAAACAAAGTTTCCTAAAAGGGTATTAGGAAGCGTGAGCTTCAAACATGATTTTCTTTAAAAATAACCTTATTTGGTAATTAGATTAAGTGTTTAGATAAAGTTAGAATGTGTGTTTGATCATGTGAAATTGATTTCTTGATTTTTGGTTGTTGCGCGTTGTTGGATTCCCTCTCTGAGACGTTTGACACGGCTATGCTTGCTTGATGGAGTAGATAGTTACACTCTTGGAGCTAATGTGAGTATTAAGACGAGGATCCTTTACTTGTCTTCAAAGGTAAGGGGAGTTTGCCTAGGGATATTCAATAACTGTATGCATGTGTGTAAGTGTTTAACTGGATAGTTATAGGTTGATTGAGCTTACTTGATTATCTTATGTACTTGAACTGTTGTGCTATTATCTGATGTTGAACTGTACTTGTTCTAAATGATAAAATGCATATATGTGATGAACTGCTTTCAACTGTGATATTAGCATGGCACTGATGATATATACTGTTGTTGATTGAAAGTTTGCTAAGCCAGACGTGCGTCTGTGCTCAACCTTTATAAGGATTAAAAACCTTAATAAGCTTTGAAGATGAAGGGATTGGTGTTCTTTTCCAAAAGCTCATTAACTTAAAGTACTTGTTTTAAATGTTGAAATGGTTTTGGTGAACTATTGCTATACAAGAGGAAAATCCTTTTCGAACTATGTGTTTTCAAGTGAAAACTTTCAAGATTATTTGGCAATATCCTATTGGGGGAAATATTTCAAAGATAAAAGAATTTCAAAGATGCTTTATAAAAGATTTTCAAAGAAAAGGTTTTTCCTAAATATTTTAGAAACTTTCCGATGACCTGGATAGGTTATCGAGGATTCGGTTTTGAATTTGTTTTTCACTGAACGAAAAATAAGTACTTAAGAAAGAGAATCTAGTACGCGAGACGTCGCCTCTAGTATTCAGTGATGTGCACGTGATCTTGGATCAGTGTTAATTCGGGACTACGAGTCCTGGCTATGATATTAGGGACTTGGGTCCTAATCACGTTGTGTTGGACTGTGTCTTCTAACCGCGTGTGATGATTATGATTAAAGGTGAAGGTTGTTTTCACGACCCCAACCCTTGACTCGCGCTGACCACGGTCTTGGGCATTGTGATTGAGCATTCGGACTATGAGTCCTATGCTTCTGAGTTCTCAAGTGATGGGGAAATGATGATTTAAGTCGTTAGCTTTGAGCAAAGCAGTGAGTGAAAAGAATGAACACAAAGAAATCCTTTAAATAAAATATTTTATCATGTGCATTTCCCCAAGCAGACGTGCTATTGATGATTAAATCAGATACAAGGTGGTATCTGGGAGTCTGTCCATGTAAACCGAGTTAAGAGGCACATGTGACGTTGCCCGTCCTGAGACCTTAATGCATGAGGGTAAGGGGGTAACTGCCCAGGTGGGCTAGAGCTTGACCAACTCTAATGATTCTCCAGTGAAAAGAGACGGTGTTGAGATCTCATGAGATTAAGTTAGAGCCTGATTTTGAAGTGCCATGCATCTTTTCGAAAGATTGGCTGTGCGGGTTTGATGCCCTTTGATATAACACTGATATATTGCGAATATGCATGATTTAACTGCTTATATGATTCTGTGATGCATGTATCATGTGTATGGTTGTTGTGGGATATATCTTATGATGGTATCTCACCCTTACAAACATATCAGGTTTCTTCTGGTTTGCTATCGTACCTTGGGTATTTTAGTACAGATGTGCAGAGGAGTCTTCCTAAGTCACTCAGAGACTTAGATCTAGTTGCTTGACGAAGCATTTGGTTGTGGAACGATCACGTGAGTTCTTCTCAGGAAATACTTTTAGAATGACCAGCTTAGGGTTTTGAGACTTAGATTATTTTGATAAGTATGTATGAGTATGGCTCAGAGAGCCTTTATTTTAAAATGAAATGTTTATGGCTCGGAGAGCGTTATTTTGAAAGAAAACTTAAACTTTTCCTTTTGGTCTTGTAAATCTAATTGATATAACTATCTTTAGCATGTTATTGCTTGATTGTATTTGGTGTAACTGGAATTCTGGAATAAAAATGTAATTATTTTAGCAGGTGTTCTTTTACCTGGGATGTCCGAATTACAGAGGAGACTCTGTCAAAATTTTCGTAAAATACTAGCTTTTATTCAAGAACATTCTTTAAATTAAATAGGCTTGCCATACTACGATAGCAAGTCTGTGTGCCAATCAAGGCTTAGGAGTCGCGAAAAAATTTTTATACCCAATTTCTGACACTTGTATACTTATATAAATTATTTTCCGAAAGCACCAGCAAATTATCTTTTAATTTAAATTCCGCATGTGTTACGAAAGTAATGCCCCAAGGGGGGGGGGGGGTTACATGGTGGTATCAGAGCTGGTCGAGTCTTTCGGGATCTTTGGGGAATAGGTCTGTTAAGTTTTTGTTGTGTGATCTCTAGTTTGCTCTTGTTTGAATTGTTTCTTGTTGAAGCAATGTGTGTTGACGCACAAGTATATGTTTTCTTGATGGTTTTCCAAGGGCTTTATGTCCTGGGATACCTTAGATCTTGAATGTTACTTGGGTTCGAATATGACATTCGATTATTCTTGCGAATCGTGTCAGACATTCGAAACAAGATGCTTGTGTAAAAGGATTTTTCCGGGAGTGTTCCCTGGAAATATTCTAGGTTTATGGTTAGCAAAGGACATTGATTTTTGATTGATCTAGTTTCTGGATTCGGTCAGATCTCTGTCGCTTTGTGTAGGATGTTGCCTACGAAGTTAAAACGAGTTAGATGACTCATTCAACTGAAAGATCGGTGGTCTGAACCGTTTGTTAGACCGAGTGTTTTCCTTGTGAAGCACCAATGTTGTGTGAAGGCTCGTGTCACCGTCTGGATTCCTGACAACTAAGTAAAGGACGAATTATGAACAAGTATTTTCTGACTTTAATTTGAAATCTGTCAGGACTCCTGAATTAGTTATGCTAATTCATTAATTTCCAGTTATTCATTTCTTTGTTTGTGAGAAGTCGTACTCACACTTCTAAACGATCCTCGATGTATTAGACATTTGAGTGAATTGGTTTAACGGAATCCATTGGTCTGGATACTTTCACATTTTGTTGAGAGAAGTGGTTATGACTATTTCTTGAGTTATAACACAAATAATTTCGTGATAGCAGAAGTTTCTTGGTGAAACTCAGTTTCGTCACTTCTATTTTTGATAGAGGTGAAAGTCATCATTTTGTAAATTCTTTGTATTAAGAATAAGAATTAATCCTCTTGGGATTAGACATTATTCACCCCTTGATTCTTTGAATCCGTTGGAAGATTCTTGTGGAAGAATGAACTTTATTAGATTCATGTTTGTAAATGTGTATTGATCATGCATTTTTACATCCACGAACCTGATGGAATGATCTTTTTCCATACTGGATGTTCCGATATCCTTCAAATTAATGAAGTTCTTTTCTATGCTTATGTGAAAGTGAAATCCCGAAAAAAAAAAATTTCTTTTCTTGAAAAATTCTTTTATGATCACCAAGGTCTTGTCTTATTGCGGTTCGACCGTACTTTTCGTCATTGATCATTTTAATTCTACGTATTTTCCAAATGTTGTCGATGTGTGACTTATCTCATCAGTCGTGAGTTGGATATCTCCACATCAAGATGTACAATTGAGACCTTCCTTGTTGAGATGTTGGCATTCCTTCAATCTTTGTTATGAGTTTTCTGAAGACCTACATGAGTCTTGTGTGAATTCAAGTGATCGTGGATCGACTGGTGAAGTTTACATCTTCTTACGAGTTAAGATCCACAAGCAGAGTTAGTGAACCGAATAATGTATCAGAGGATTGCTTATACTTCATGGAGTATCTTCAAGTGTTGTTTCAGATGAAAAACGGAAGTTTATCAACGTGTGTCGGTTAAGTTTACTTTAAGTGCTGAGGACTAAGTTGAGGCTAAGTCCAACTGATCGTCCTCAGTGGGATGGATGAGTAATGAGATTACCTATCCTTAGCAGGTTAGCTGGGAGATAGTGTGGTATCTAAGTTTTTGTCATCTCTATGGTAGTACGAACCAGAGTTGATAGGAGTTTTGTTAATGTATAAGATGTGAATGGTATTATGAGAACCCTTAAGTTCAACATCATTGAGTGGGATGATTACAATGGACCTTATCATGATCGAGGCAGATATATCATTAAAGGAAATTAGAGTAGTGATCAAAGTTTATGGTTAATGTTGACTTCGTGAGTCCGAGGATTTACGGAAAAAAAATATATATGGTAGTTTTCCTTAAGTTGAACGAAAATAGTAAAAAGGAGTTCTTGAGTGAAACTAAGTTGTTAGAAAAGTCTAAGAATTATGATTTTGGATAATTCAAGTTGAAGTGATTCCTTTTGATTGTAATTGCATGGAGAAATGTAATTGTATTCTTTAAGATTGAAATGAATGACTATGATATAATTTGGAGTGGTGGAATATATTCAAAGAAAACTAAGACTATAATTGTGTGCTTTGGGTGGAAAGTTGATATATGTGATAGAGTTAAAGTTGAATTTGATATTCGTAGTGAGGATAAGGTGTTGAAGAAGTTTTGCTAGTGGACTAATTTTGAGGCAAGAAGTGATTTAAGTTTTGGATTGTGTCTTTCGAGTGTAATAGACTATGGCGAAATGTTTATAATCTTTGAGGCCTTATTCTGGTAAATATGTGGTTGATGATCTATAGTGGAAACTGGACATTTTAAATCCAAGATTGCCATTGGGGAGTGTCCACCTAGATTTCTTGGCTTTGTTTTGGTGCAACTCTTAGGGGGTAATGGCCTTAGAGAAACTCTGTTTTATAATCTCTTTTCTCGGCTGCAAATAAATAAGATAAGGATATATACGATACAAGCATTTCCTTGCATAAGTGATGGAGCCCTGCCTTTAGATGAAGGAATTGTTAGGAGTTGTGTATTTTCTTTGGGCAATAGGGTAGATGCATGGGAAATTTCTTAAACCAGGGATACTAACGGGGCTTGAGAACTAAATCGAAAATGAGAGTCAAATGAAGGATATGAAATCGACGTAGGCAAAAGATCCGAGAGGAATTAAGAAGAGAACGGACTATGTTGGATGTGGTAAGATTCAATTTTAATAAGATTGAATTTCTTAGGTTCTTGGAGCAAAGTTTATCGTGTGCAACTCAGGAATGTTATGACGTTTTGATTGGAGACTTGAAAAGTGTTAATTTGATATGATTAGAAGAGTAGACTAAGCCCAAATGGACTAAGACTATGATTGCATCTCTTGAGTAGAAGGTTAATTGATGTTATGGTAAAGTTAGTGTTGGTTTTGATGTTAGCTGTGAAAGTTAGATATTGGAGAAAGTTTTCTAATGGATCTATAATGAGAAGTGAAGAGATTAAGCAATGACTTTGTTCTTGAAAGTGTAATAGACTAAGATGAAATATCGAAGGTAGTGGGGATAATGCGGTAGTGAAAAATCTCGAGAATGAATGAAATGGTATAAGAATCGATCTTGTTATAAAGTATAGATAAAAGGAATGAAGCGATGAGAATACCAAGTAAGATTTTAGGGTTAAGGTGTGATTACAAAACCCTATGTAGTTTTGAGCTACGAAATTTCGAGGACGAAATTTTTTTAAGAGGGGTAGTAATGTAACACCCTAGTTTTTACATCTAGGATTAACTATTTTATTTGGATGTTTAAGTTTATTTTGTTATGTGGTTTAGTTTGAGTAATTAAATTACTCTCTTCAAATTATTTTATTGGGTGCGTTAGCACTGATTTATTTCAGTGAATGCACGCTTACTAGACAATAATTTACGTTATTGTCACTATATACCGGTACAGAAAAATATTTTAAATAATATGATTAAGAGAAAAATATTTTCATATTCTCATTCTATTTAATTTTAGAGTTAAAAATATGTTGGTTTGACATTTATCGGAGATTAAATTTTGGACTGAGTATTTTCTTAGTTGATCAGTTCAACTATTAATCTTTACTCTAACTTGAAATTCGAAAACATATCTTTATCAATCTTTATTTTTAGATTCCAAAAAGTAAAAACATGTTTATTTTAGGCTTAATATTTATCACTCATTTTGTACCCACTAGTACAAAAATCTGAAATTTCTCTCTCCTCTCCCCTTTATACTCGACGCAATCTCTCTTTTTCTTCTTTTCTTCTCTGTTTCTTCTTCTCTCCTTCTTCTTTCTTTTTCTCTTCTTCCTCCTCACACCATCTTCTTCCTCCCCCCAAACTCACCTTCCTTCCTTCCTTGAAGCAGCCGTGCGACCGCCGCCCCTGCACCGCCATCGACCGCGCCGCATGAGGAGGAGGAGACAGCCGCGACCCAGCTCGTCTCCAACACGGCTTGACCTCTGCTCCGCCGATCGACGCCGTCCGGCCACCGTTTGAAGGGGAGACACCGATCATACGTCTAGGCTCGTAGATCTGTATGTTTTGGGTTCCATGAGAGTTCGTGTGGCCACTGTACCACCGCCTGCCGCCGTCCCTCCACCACGGCCGCCGCCGTTCTGCCTCCATAACACCACCACAAGCCCATCTTCTTCACTTTGGGTAAGAGTTTTACCTCTAACCTCTTCTCTTTTGTAAAGCCCCAAATTGATTTTGAAACCCTAACCCTAACCCTAACCCTCTGATTTCAGATTTTAATCTTGAAATTTAAAGTTGTTTTATGAGATTGGGACTGTGAGATTGTGTTTCCCTAAACCAATTTCATTATTCAGAGTTTTCCCTAAATTTTAATAAGGAGCCCTAAACCCCCAATTTGATTTTATTTGAATTTGGGTATGTTTTTGTGAAATTAATTATGATTCAGTGTAATTAGGACTCTTAATGGATGCTTTCCAAAGTTCTTTTTCAAGATCTTTTAATCAAAACAAAGTTTCCTAAAAGGGTATTAGGAAGCGTGAGCTTCAAACATGATTTTCTTTAAAAATAACCTTATTTGGTAATTAGATTAAGTGTTTAGATAAAGTTAGAATGTGTGTTTGATCATGTGAAATTGCTTTCTTGATTTTTGGTTGTTGCGCGTTGTTGGATTCCCTCTCTGAGACGTTTGACACGGCTATGCTTGCTTGATGGAGTAGATAGTTACACTCTTGGAGCTAATGTGAGTATTAAGACGAGGATCCTTTACTTGTCTTCAAAGGTAAGGGGAGTTTGCCTAGGGATATTCAATAACTGTATGCATGTGTGTAAGTGTTTAACTGGATAGTTATAGGTTGATTGAGCTTACTTGATTATCTTATGTACTTGAACTGTTGTGCTATTATCTGATGTTGAACTGTACTTGTTCTAAATGATAAAATGCATATATGTGATGAACTGCTTTCAACTGTGATATTAGCATGGCACTGATGATATATACTGTTGTTGATTGAAAGTTTGCTAAGCCAGACGTGCGTCTGTGCTCAACCTTTATAAGTATTAAAAACCTTAATAAGCTTTGAAGATGAAGGGATTGGTGTTCTTTTCCAAAAGCTCATTAACTTAAAGTACTTGTTTTAAATGTTGAAATGGTTTTGGTGAACTATTGCTATACAAGAGGAAAATCCTTTTCGAACTATGTGTTTTCAAGTGAAAACTTTCAAGATTATTTGGCAATATCCTATTGGGGGAAATATTTCAAAGATAAAAGAATTTCAAAGATGCTTTATAAAAGATTTTCAAAGAAAAGGTTTTTCCTAAATATTTTAGAAACTTTCCGATGACCTGGATAGGTTATCGAGGATTCGGTTTTGAATTTGTTTTTCACTGAACGAAAAATAAGTACTTAAGAAAGAGAATCTAGTACGCGAGACGTCGCCTCTAGTATTCAGTGATGTGCACGTGATCTTGGATCAGTGTTAATTCGGGACTACGAGTCCTGGCTATGATATTAGGGACTTGGGTCCTAATCACGTTGTGTTGGACTGTGTCTTCTAACCGCGTGTGATGATTATGATTAAAGGTGAAGGTTGTTTTCTACGACCACAACCCTTGACTGCGGCCACGGTCTTGGGCATTGTGATTGAGCATTCGGACTATGAGTCCTATGCTTCTGAGTTCTCAAGTGATGGGGAAATGATGATTAAGTCGTTAGCTTTGAGCAGCGACAGTGAAAATGATGAACACAAAGAAATCCTTTTAAATAAAATATTTTATCATGTGCATTTCCCCAAGCAGACGTGCTATTGATGATTAAATCAGATACAAGGTGGTATCTGGGAGTCTGTCCATGTAAACCGAGTTAAGAGGCACATGTGACGTTGCCCGTCCTGAGACCTTAATGCATGAGGGTAAGGGGGTAACTGCCCAGGTGGGCTAGAGCTTGACCAACTCTAATGATTCTCCAGTGAAAAGAGACGGTGTTGAGATCTCATGAGATTAAGTTAGAGCCTGATTTTGAAGTGCCATGCATCTTTTCGAAAGATTGGCTGTGCGGGTTTGATGCCCTTTGATATAACACTGATATATTGCGAATATGCATGATTTAACTGCTTATATGATTCTGTGATGCATGTATCATGTGTATGGTTGTTGTGGGATATATCTTATGATGGTATCTCACCCTTACAAACATATCAGGTTTCTTCTGGTTTGCTATCGTACCTTGGGTATTTTAGTACAGATGTGCAGAGGAGTCTTCCTAAGTCACTCAGAGACTTAGATCTAGTTGCTTGACGAAGCATTTGGTTGTGGAACGATCACGTGAGTTCTTCTCAGGAAATACTTTTAGAATGACCAGCTTAGGATTTTGAGACTTAGATTATTTTGATAAGTATGTATGAGTATGGCTCAGAGAGCCTTTATTTTAAAATGAAATGTTTATGGCTCGGAGAGCGTTATTTTGAAAGAAAACTTAAACTTTTCCTTTTGGTCTTGTAAAGCTAATTGATATAACTATCTTTAGCATGTTATTGCTTGATTGTATTTGGTGTAACTGGAATTCTGGAATAAAAATGTAATTATTTTAGCAGGTGTTCTTTTACCTGGGATGTCCGAATTACAGAGGAGACTCTGTCGAAATTTTCGTAAAATACTAGCTTTTATTCAAGAACATTCTTTAAATTAAATAGGCTTGCCATACTACGATAGCAAGTCTGTGTGCCAATCAAGGCTTAGGAGTCGTGAAAAAATTTTTATACCCAATTTCTGACACTTGTATACTTATATAAATTATTTTCCGAAAGCACCAGCGAATTATCTTTTAATTTAAATTCCGCATGTGTTATGAAAGTAATGCCCCAAGGGAGGGGGGGGGGGGGGGGGGTTACATTTAGAGTGGAGTTATGCCCAATTATTCTAACATGGTATTAGAGTCGCTCACGATGTTGGGCCACCCGTGAATGTCCAGTCCTGCAAACTTCACGCTCCAGATGTCCAGTTCTGGACGTGAGGGGATGTATTAAGTGTCTAAGTCTCATGTTGATTGAGTATATGAGCCAAAGAACTATTTATAATAACTTGGACATCTCTCCCTCTATGAGAGCTAACTTTTAGAGTAGAGTTAGGCCCAATTATTCTAACAGAAACCAAGTAAACAACAATCATCCTAGGAAAGGAGATTACCACAAGATCCTGAAAAATAAAATCCCCACAGCCCGGGGGAGGTGCCTGAAGGAGGTGAAGTTCCAGAGGTAACGAATGCCCGTAATTAGCAATAAAATCCGCCACCCTATTACCTTCGAGAAGGACATGAGTCACACGAACAGTCCAATCTCTTGCCATTAACTCATGGATAGCCATGATCATAGGAGCATACGGATGGGAAGGGATGCAACCCTTCACCACCAGTTTCACGGCAACCCGAGTCACTCTCAAACTAAAACTTAGATATTTTTCGATCCCAAGCAAGTTGGAGAGCGGTGAAAACTCCCCATAGCTCAGCCATTAGGAATGATTCAACATGTTCTCGTCATTATGTGTTTCGGCCATTCTAAATTATCTAGAATTATCTATGCGGGTTTGAGATAGTCTCAACTCTGCAACGATTGCCTCCATAATGTGATTATGAGCACTAGTCCTTGGCAGAGGAAAACTCATGTGAAGGCTCTATATTTTCACCTGCATTTCAACATCAATAGCATACCAGCTTTGGTATCTTAGTAGCAGACTTCAAGAAGTCTTTTCTCAAGTTCCAAAATTTTCGTGTGGTATTGATGGGGCAATTCTGCAAGAGAACGACTTCGTCGTCAAGTAATAAAAAGACACAAAGATCGTGATCTTAAATAACAATAAATTATTAAATTAAATAAACTAGACAGGAAAAAGATTTGGAAAAGATTTGGTTTTTAAAATAAGAATTAACTAACAAATCTAGTAATTAAAACACAATCAAATAAAATTGCAATCAAATCAAATATAGAGATTTTCAAATTAAAAGAGATTTTCAGGAATTGGGTTACCAACAAGACTGCTCATGTTATTAAATTGACTACCCTCTTGTCAATTATCAAAATTGCTTTGAAGGTGAATTTATCCTAAATAAGTTAATGTTCCCTCTCGGGATACAAGAACCGTGCCCAATTAAACCAACCCCTACTCTCGTGGTAATTGAATTTAAATTGAACCCTTTAAGCTTTGTGACAATTCAGTGAACCCTCAAAGGACGGCTTCTAACTCTCGTGATTTAAGTCCTAAGTTTGATTCCTATAGATCTGATACCTAAGTTCACCGCTAGGTTCCTTCTTAGAGTATCTATGACATGCAAATAAGTGCGCATCAAATTCACAAGTAATTCATGCAGTAGGAATTAAATCGAAAGCGAATTGAAATTAACAAGAAGTAAAACGTCAATTCATAACATAAAATAAATCTTTGGCATAGCCCCAATTCCTAGAAATAAAAACAACTACTCAAGCATTCTCATGTTCATAGTAAACTTGATTAACAAAAGCATAAAAGAACCTAAGAGAAAAGAAGAAATTAAGAAGAAGAGAAATCCTAATTTTTTCCTAAGGTAGCAGCCCTCGAGATCCTTATTTTTTATCCTTAGAGTCCTATTTATAATGTAGGGTAACTTGGGATTAAGGTACCAGGCTCTGACAGGTTCTAACTTGGAGATGGCTTCACTGCTTGGTTTGTCACGGCCGTGACCACCATCATGGCCTAGCCGTGATCAGTTCTGCCTGTGAGGGTCTGGTTCAGTTTGCATGTCACGGCCGTGATGGCCATCACGGCCTGACCGTGACCAGTTCTGAGTTTAACCTTCTTTCATTCCAGCCCTACTCGATCATGGCCGTGATGGGCTCTGTTTGGCTCGTTTTTCTTGCTTTTCAAGCTCCGTCTTCATGCAAGCTCCAACATAACTGATCCTGAGCATTTTAATCTTCAATTCCTGTACACAAACACCACAAAACCACCTTACCCGTTCCAAGGTAAAAGCTCACAAAAATCAAATTAAAAATGCCTAAATTACATGAAAATGCATACAATATGATAAATAAATATGAGGTGAAATCACACTCATCAAACTACCCCAAGCTTAAGATTTTGCTTGTCCTCAAGCAATAACCAAGGCCAGACAAGATAAACGATCAGAGAATGGACAGTGAACCAAGAACCCGAGTAACAAATCCAAGTAACAGGCACATCCAAATAAGTAACCAAGAGACAATCAATTTCAAGTCCAATTAGAAGCTTAGGTTCTCTAGATTCATGCCTCTCACTAATCCGGACACTCTTCTCACCTCACTAAAGTGTTTAAGGACATATGACTATTCACTCAATTTCCTTAAGGAAGGTATTCTACCATAAGCTTGACTATTAACCAAATCTCTACTTTATTAATGAAAACACATAAGAATCAAGAGGTCTTTTAATTTGGTTGTAATGGGGCCATGGCATTAATCGTTAGGTGGGGAAATCAAGAAAAGGAAAATTCAAGAAGGCTAAACAAAATATCAAACAATGCAAAGCATGACAACCTTCTAAAATACCTTTTTGGGCTTTGGTTCACTTTTCCACCTTTCTTTCTTTTTTAATTTATTTCTCACTTTATTTTTCTTATCCCCTTCTCCAATTTTTTATTTTTTATTTATTTATTTGGAGAAGGGGAGATTTTCAGCTTAAGAGAAATATTTTTATAACTTTTTCCTCCCACAATTTATTTTTCAAACCACCTTTTTGCCCTTCATGCAATACTTTAAAAGGTATCATACCAAGCATCATTCATCAAAATAAATCAAGGTACCAAGTAAAGCATTTTATTCGATTAGGCTCAAAATTGAGCAACTAAGGGGTAGCATTTAATCAGTCAAAGCTCAGAAAGCCAAAAAAATACCTAGTGCCTCAATCATTTTCAAATATGTTTTCAAAATTTTTTAAGTTTCAAAACGGTTTCAAGTCAAGTTCTAGAGAATACAATCCAAGAGGAATAAAACACTCAACCACAAAGAATGGGGTAGATTTTGTGAGTACCCCTTTTAGGATCAAAAATCTCACATTTAATAGTTTAAAATCAATGAGAAACACAAATCTAAGGAACCATATGCTAATTATCAACTATCAGAAGATCATCTCGAGCATTTTTATTTTTAGCCTATCACAAGAATACAAAAATTAGGTTAAAAAATTCACTGTTTCAATTCATTTGGCACAAAGTTCTCACAATTGGATGCATACTCTAAGCAAGGGGCAATCTAATCATGTGATTATGCAGAACTACGCCTATATGAATACAACATGAAAAATGGAAAATTGCAAAAAAAAATTTGCAAAAATACTCCTACCCCAATCTTAAAAACTTACATTGTCCCCAATGTAAATAATCAAGTCGGAGAGAGGAGAAAAATGGAACAACTCACCGAGGTGGTGGAGGGTGTTGGCTCAGATGCCAGTCATAGAGCTGCTGGAGGACGCGTCATGACCGTGACGTTCATCACAGCTAGGCCGTGATTAATTATGACTTCCTTCTTTTTCACATCACGCCCGTGATGGCTAGCACGGCCTGGGCGTGATCGCTTCTGGTTTTCAGCTTCTGACGCATCACGGCCATGACCCTCATCACGACTAGGCCGTGATCAATTCTGGTCTCCTCTTCCTTTTTAAATTGCTCCATCACGGCCATGATGCCCATCAGGGCCAGGCCATGATCTCCCCTGACTTTATTTTTCCACGCCTTTTTGCTCTTCATGCCTTCATAGCCTGAAAATACTTACCAAACCATCAATTTGTGATCTTTCTTCTTCTTAATCTTATCAAATTATTCAAAAACAAAATTCAAATACAAATTAAAATGGGAAAGAAAGCTTGGGTTGCCTCCCAAGAAGCGCTTATTTACGGTCTTAAGCTTGACCATACTCCCTTCAATCAACCTGGATTAGTTGGGCTTGGAAGTTCAAGAACACCTCTCTTCCAAGGAAGTCCTTCAAAGAGCCTATTTTGTTCATATGGCCACATGCGCTTTTGCTTTGCCCTTTTCACTCTGAGTTTCACGACCTTACTTCCTCCCGGCGGTAGTTTTAACTCCACATGTTGGGCAACTCCAATCTCATCATCATTCAGTGCATCATTTGTCATGCAAAGTTTGGGAGTTGCTTCCATGTTAAGCTCTTCCTTCACCTTTGGAGGTATTATTTCAATCCTGCACACATGACTCTCAAAAGGAGGGTTGTTATATGAGTTAGTCAAATCAAAATCCACCCTTTCTTTCTCTACATTCAAGGAGAGCTTACCATTTTTTACGTCAATTATTGCTCTAGCTATGGCCAAGAATGGCCTTCCAAGAATGATAAAGAATTTAGAATTCCTGTTCATGTCCAACACCATCAAATCGGTAGAAATGAAAAATTTCCCTACTTTTATGGGAACATTCTCTAGTATGCCTAGATGAGTTTTAGTTGAGCCATCTGCAAATTGTAAAGAGAACTTGGATGGAATCAATTACTTGGTTCCTAACCTCTCAAATATGGTATGTGGCATCAAACTCGCACTAGCCCCTAAGTCACATAAGGCTTGGTCTATTTTCATTTCTCCAATTGAGCAAGCAATAGAGAAACTTCCTGGATCTTTTAGTTTATGAGGCATATTAGTTTTTATCATGGCATCATGATCCTCAATTAAGCTCTTAGTTTCTTTTTCTACTTGCTTTTTCTTGACCAACCTTTGCGGGAAAGGTATTGGAGGTTGGTAAGGTGGTGGAGGGACATACTTTCGCTCTATCTTTTCATGTTCACTCATGTACTCCTCACATTCCACATCCTTTTCAACTACCCCCAGCTTATCAGCCCTCAAGTATATAACATTACAATTCTCATTGGAATTAACTTCGGGTTGTCCTGGAAACGTACCCTTAGTTCTAGAATATGTACTAGCTTGTTGGGAAATCTGAGTTTCTAACATCTTATTATGGATGGCTAAGTTATCTACCTTAAATGTTAACTCTTTTATTACCTCATTGACTGCCCTACCTTGTTGCCTAAACTCTTCATTTCTCTTTGTTTGAGTTTCAACAAAATTTTCCAAAAGAGACTCAAGTTTAGACTTTTATACCTGAGGATACCCCGATGCGGGTTTCCTATTACCTTGGCATTCCTGGAATTTGTGGTTCAACGTGTTGCTATAGTTCCCGTAGGAGAGATAAGGATTATTCTTCCTCACTTGGTTGTAAGGATTTGGGGGAACGTAATTTGGAAATTTCGGGTTCGTGTCATAGAAATTGTGACAAAAGTTCACTTGTTCCCCCGAAGCACCGGATCCAGGAGTACTACCATGTGGGCACTCGATTATGTCATGTCCCTGCATTCCACAAATCTCACAAAAAACATTAGTAGCATCAATTGAACTCACATTAGCCTTTTCAAGTTTATCAAAGCGTTTATTCAATGAGTCAAATTTGGACATAATTAAGTCATTACTATTCATTTCAAACTTACCCCCCGAAAGCTTTTTCGGGTTATTACCTCTTTCTGAACCCCATTGGTGATAGTTGGTGGCTATGTTTTTAATGATATTGAATGCTTCAGTCAGTGGTCTATTCATAAAGGCTCCACCAGCTGTGGAGTCAAGTGACACCTTCGAAGAGTAATCCAATCCGTTGTAGAAGGTATGCACTAATAACCACCTCTCGAGCCCATGATGTGGGCAAGACTCTAGCAATTCTTTGTAACGATCCCAAGCTTCGAATAAGCATTCTCCGTCCTTTTGGAAGAAGCCAGTGATCTGAGTTCGTAGGTAAGCAGTCTTGGATGAAGGGAAGAATTTCTCCAAGAATGCCGGCTCCAGTTGGTCCCAAGTTGACAAAGTATTAGCGGGCACTTGCTTCAACCAAGCTCTTGTCTTTCCAGTCAGAGAAGAGGGGAATAACCTCAAGTGAATTGCATCAACCGAGGCACCTTGAATTCTTATTGCATCAGTGAACTCCAAGAATGTCTCCACATGATCAGTCGGGTCCTCCGAGGGTAATCCTCCGAATTGATGTTGCCTAATCATGCCAATTAACCGAGCGGTATAGTGTAGTTCTCCGCCTCAATTTCCAGCCTAGCAATCCCAGTTCGTAAACCCCTAGCATTTGGGGCTACGTAGTCTTTCAGTGGTTTGGTATCCGATAGGTTCGCCAAGAGTGGAATGGGAATCAACCTTTCTCTCACTCTTTGTCTTTGTAGTCTCCCACGTCTATGAAAGGTCCTTTCGATCTCGGGGTCAACTTCAATATGATTTCCAAGTGTTTGGGATATTCGCATAAGAGAGAATAATACCTGCAAAGAGAGAGATAGATACTAGAAAAAAGTCTAGAAAAATCAATTTAAAATTGGATTGAAATTCAAGAAAGCACAGTCCCCGGCAACGGTGCCAAAAACTTGATGGGGTGATTCCGCAAGTGAACGACTTCGTCGTCAAGTAATAAAAATATCTAACCACAGAGACTGTGATCTTAAATAACAATTAATTATTAAATTAATTAAACTGGACAGGAAAAAGATTTGGAAAAGATTTGGTTTTTAAAATAAGAATTAACTAACAAATCTAGTAATTAAAACACAATCAAATAAAATTGCAATCAAATAAAATCTGGAGATTTTCAAATTAAAAGAGATTTCCAGGAATTGGGTTACCAACAAGACTGCTCATGTTACTAAATTGACTACCCCTCTTGTTAATTATCAAAATTGCTTTGAAGGTGAATTTATCCTAAGTAAGTTAATGTTCCCTCTCGGGATACAAGAACCTTGCCCAATTAAACCAACCCCTACTCTCGTGGTAATTGAATTTAAATCAAACCCTTTAAGCTTTGTGACAATTCAGTTAACCCTCGAAGGACCGCTTCTAACTCTCGCGATTTAAGTCCTAAGTTTGATTCCTATAGATTCGATACCTAAGTTCACCGCTGTTGTGACGCCGGCAAGTGTACTGGGTCGTCGCAAGTAATAAAATAAACACGGTAAGAATTTACCGAGGTCGAACTCAGGGATTGGGCTACCAATTCAACTAATCCGCGGGAAATCCGATACGTTTGGTCAAGTTACAGAGGGTGGTTGAGAGAGAGAAGATGAGAGAATAGGATCGATATTCAATTAACAAATCTAATAAACTAATTAACTAAAATCTGAAATTAAAATATCCAAGGTCTCAATTCCACCTACCCAATCATGTATAGTACCCAAGTGATGATGAATTCCTCCCTAGGTTCAATTATAATGTCAACCGGGACCCCCAAATTCTCCTATATCCACTGTCGTGCTCAATAGGACGTATTCAACGATTGGATTAATTACTTACTAGGTCTCATAATCCTAATCTCGAATTTGATTAATTCTTGTTCCCTATAAGGTTGCACTAATCTCCTAAATCCACTGTCGTGCTCATTATTCAATTAGTGATTCCAATCCAAGTTCTAAAACGCGAATCGTCGTTCGGCCTCAAACACGTTTAACTAGTTAATCACGCAAAACATATGATCAACGCATTCAAATCAGAATTGGAAAACATTCATTGAGAGAAGTGGATAAAAACATACATCACATCGAAGACTATACCGCCATGGGCGGCTTCATTGATCCCTCGGACTAGGGGATTAGTTCCTCATGCTCATAGACAAACAATCGGACTTAACCACCATCGTAAAATAAAAAGAAAAGAGGAGACGCAGCTCCAAAGAGAAACACGGATTCGTAACTACTACTGATCTACAACAAGTGGAAAAACAACCTCCTCAAATCTCATCTGCAACAGCCTTTAAATAAGGATTCTGTTTCTCACCCTCTCGAGGGGCGAGCTTATCCTCGCGACGCGAATTTTAGTTTGGCGCACATTCAAATCTTGGATCTCGCGGGGCGAGCGTCTATTCGCGAGGCGAATTGTAGTTTTGGCTCCATCCTGAGTTTGAATGATCGCGTGGCGAATTGTGATTGGCGAGGCGAGTCTCCAAACCCTAATCTGTCACAGCCGTGATATTCATCACGGCTAGGCCGTGATGGTCTCTGTCTTCCAGGGTCTTCAGGATCTCGCGAGGCGAGACACCTCTCGCGGGGCGAGACTTCAATTCTAGGCTGTGACCTTCATCACGGCTAGGCCGTGATTGTCTCTGACTTCCAGGTCTTCATGTTTCGCGTGGCGAGAATATTTTAGCGGGGCGAGCCAGAAGTGATGACTTTTGCTGCTTTGTTGACCTTCAGGCTCGCGCGGCGAGCATCCACTCGCGAGGCGAGTGTCTCCAGACTTGCAATTTCCACTGCTTTTTGACTTTCCTTGACTCCCGGAGCTTCACTTATTGACCTGAAAACACCAAAAGCAACCAAAAGCATAATTCTATCCAAAATAAGCTAAAAACTACACAAAAGACGCAAAACGAGTCAAAGTCCAACTTAGGAACAAAACAAGGCAAATTTGGGCGAAAACGAGAGTGAACTCGACTGATTGGCCCATAAACCCTAGTTCATCTAGTCATAAAACTAGATAAGCCAGAGGCTTATCAACCGCTGGGTTCCTCCTTAGAGTATCTATGACATGCAAATAAGTGCGTACCAAATTCACAAGTAACTCATGCAATAGGAATTAAATCGAAAGCGAATTGAAATTAACAAGAAGTAAAACGTCAATTCATAACATAAAACAAATCTTGGGCATAGCCCCAATTCCTAGAAGAAGAGAAATCCTAATTTTTGCCTAAGGTAGCAACCCCTGAGATCCCTATTTTCGAGCCTTAGAGTCCTATTTATAATGTAGGGTAACTTGGGATTAAAGCTGTTATAAAATTAGATCAAATCAGCAATTAAATTTTTAGATTTTGCACGTCACAACCGTGATGCCTATCACGGCTAGGCCGTGATAGGTTCTGACTTGGAGCTGGCTTCACTGCTTGGTCTGTCACGATCGTGACCACCATCACGGCCTAGCCATGATTAGTTCTGCCTGTGAGCGTCTGGTTCAGTTTGCATGTCACGGTCGTGATGGCCATCACGGCTTGGCCGTGACCAGTTCTGAGTTTAACCTTCTTTCTTTCCAGCCCTACTCAATCATGGCCGTGATGGGCTCTGTTTGGCGCTTTTTTCTTGTTTTTCAAGCTCCGTCTTCATGCAAGCTCCAACATAGCTGATCCTGAGCATTTTAATCTTCAATTCCAGCACACAAACACCACAAAACCACCTTACACGTTCCAAGGTAAAAGCTCACAAAAATCAAATTAAAAATACCTAAATTACATGAAAATGCATGCAATATGATAAATAAATATGAGGTAAAATCACACTCATCAGATATCTCTCCCCTGGTGGATTTCTCTCTTATGTGAGATGTTTTGGTATTTTTCTCCTGTGTGAAATGTTTTGGTATTTCTCTTCTCTGTGAGATGATCTGGTACCTCTCCATTGTGAGATTGTGTGTTACTTTTGCTTTCGTGCGGCTTGGTTTTGGTGGAAGGCCTTAGTTTTTGGGTGACGGTGCTGGTGATAGATGGATGAGGGATGAGAGGGAATTCAAATCAAACCATAAAGCCCATTAAGCTGTTAATCCCAAAAATTAGGCTAAATTGATGTTGGAGATATTGGTGCTGGGATTCCTATTTGAAACACCTATGATCAGCAAATAAATGCAGACATAAATGCTGATTTAATTGGTAGGAGAAATCAAATTGTTAATATTATAATCAGCTATTATGATGATCTTTAAAGATTTAAAAATTGTCTCGTGGAACATTAGAGGTGCGGGTAACAAGAAGAGTGAGTGCCATTTGAAGAATTTGGTCAGGCAACACAAACCTTCTGTTTTCTTCAGTATGGAGACTCATATCCCCTTTGAAAAAGTAAAGTCCTTTTGGTTTAATTTGGGTTATATTCCTCTTGCTGTTATTGAAGTTCAAGGTCAAGCAGGTGGATTGTGGGCTTTGGTTCAGATTAATGCAGAGTTTGACTTTATAGTGGAGTCTGTATATCAGTATTCCATCTCAGTGAAAATCCAGAAGAATGGTTATGGGTGGCTTTGTACAGCTGTGTATACAAGCCCTATTCCTTGCCATAAGGAGGTTCTTTGGAGGCATTTACAGGATCTCACTCATTCTAATAATGTCCCTTGGTTTGTGATTGAGGATTTTAATGAGATTCTGTCTCCTAATGAACAAAAAGGCTGCAGTTTCATGAATTCAAGGGCTTCAGGTTTTGCTTTAGTCCTGTAAAGTTGTGATCTCTCCGAGGTTCAAACAATAGGGGGTCACTTTACTCTTGGCACGAGATATATGGCAAAAAAATTAGATAGCGGTGTGGCTAATTCGTTGTGGCAGATGAGGTTCCAGGAAGATACATTGAGAATTTATGTCGTCTTCACTCTGATGATAACGCCGTTATGTTGAGATGTGGCGTTGTTCCCATTCAGCATGGTCTGAGGCCTTTCCGGTTTGAAACAGCATTGATAACTCATCAAGATTATCTTGAGGTTGTTAAACAGGCATGATGTTCTAGTGATTTTGGGATGATGTGTAAGCTTGACGCAGTTAAGGAGGCTTCTCTTAGCTTTAATAAAAATATTTTTGGGAATATTTTCAAAAATAAGAGATCTTTGGAGGCTCGGATTAGAGGTGTTCAAATGACCCTTGAGAAAGTTGATGCAGTCTCTTTGCTCATCTTGGAAAATAAATTGCAGCGAGAATATGATGGAGTTCTTTTCCAAGAGGAAGCCTTTTGGTACCAAAAATCTAGAGAGAATTGGGTGAGATTGAGGGAAAGAAATACTTCATTTTTTCATGCTTAAACTGTTACAAGAAGGAAAACGAATAGAATCCATAGACTGCATTTACCATCGGGTGCATGGTGTTCTGATAGGCTACAATGGGCAGAGGAAGCTCAGTTATATTACAAGAGTTTGTTTTGTTCCTCAACTGAAGGTCCTGTTGATCATTCTTTTAACTTATATAGTGGGCACACTATTGGGGAGAATGATGTTTTATCACTTAACAACCTTGTAACCAAGGAAGAAGTTTCAAAAGCTCTTCACTCTATGAAGCCCTATAAAGCTCCCGGGCCAGATGGGTTTCAAACTATCTTCTATAAGCAGTATTGGCATATTATTGGGGATGAGGTGTGGCGGTTGGTAGCTAAAGCTTTCTCAACTGGGTATTTTGATCCTACTATTTCTCAAGTTCTCATTGCTCTTATTCCTAAGGTGGATAACCCAGGTAACTTTAAGGATTTCAGACCTATTAGTCTATGTAATGTTTTGTATAAAACTATTACAAAGGTTTTGGTTAACGGGTTGAGACCTGTTTTGAATAATTTGATTGGCCCTCTTCAAAATTGTTTCCTTCCAGGGAGAGGGACTCAAGATAATGCTTTGGTTCTTCAAGAGATCATTCATTCTATGAATAGGTCTAAAAGTAAGAAAGGGAGCCTTATTTTTAAACTTGATCTGGATAAGGCCTATGATAATGTGGATTGGACTTTTCTTAAAAGGTTCCTTGAGGATTTTCGGTTCCTTTTAAATGTCATTAATCCGATTATGTTTTGTGTTACATCCTCCTCTATGGCTTTGTTGTGGAATGGTGAAAAACTACAACCTTTCTCCCCTACAAGAGGTCTCGGACAGGGTGATCCTATTTCTCCCTATTTGTTCCTTCTTTGTATGGAGAAACCGTCTATTCACATTGCTGAATGGGTTTCAGCATATACTTGGCAGCCACTACAGGTCACCAGAAATGGCCCATCTATATCTCACTTATTATTGGAAGACGATGTGCTCCTTTATGTGAAAGCTAAAAGTAAGCAAGTTCGGCTTATTAGAGACATGCTTGAGCAGTTCAGTAGGGCTGCGGGTCTTAAAGTTAACATTGAGAAGTCTAAGTGATTTGTTTTTGCTAGTATTCCTCTTGTTAAGCAACAGAAATTCAGAGAAATCTCTGGAATTCCTTTCACTCGTGACTTGGGTAAATATCTTGGCTTTCCTATGGTTAAGGGAAAGGCTAAGAAAGAAGATTTCAGTTTTATCAGTATTAAACTCAATTCTAGGTTGGCCGGATGGAAATCCTAGCTGTTAAACAGAGCTGGGAGATTGACATTGACCTCTTTAGTTTTATCCTCCATTCTTATCTACTGCATACAGATAAATTGGCTCCCCCAAAGTATTTATGATTCAATTGATAAGAAGGTTATATATTTCATTTGGAAAGGCTCCTTAGATAAAGGCATTCATTTGGTGGGATGGGAGAAAGTTACTAAATGCAAGAAGTATGGCGTTTTGGGTGTTAGGGAAGCTAGAATGGCTAACATTTCTTTACTTCTGAAACTGGTTTGGGATCTACAACATTGTCCCCTAAAGTTGTGGGTCCAGATCATCAGGAATAGGTACATAGGCCTGGAAGGAGTTCTAAACTGAAACACCACTCAGGGTTCTACTACTTGGCACGCTATTGCAAAGGCTAAACAATATTTTAAGGCAGGATACTATTTCAGAGTTGGAAAGGGGGATGTTTCTTTCCGGTACAGTGCTTGGAGTAGCCATGGGATACTTACAAATTTTGTTCCTTTTGTCGATATCCAGGATTTTAATCTCCAATTGAGGGATATTTGGGGCGGGAATGGATGGATTATGTGAATTCTTAGAAGCCCTCTGACTGAGTCAGTTTATCAGGAAATTGCTGAGTTGAAGAATAATTTTTCTGGTCATGTTGATGACACCTGGGCTTGGTCAGGGAATTTGGATGGCACCTACATTGCTAGAGACGGGTATTGTTGGCTTTTATCTTCTTCTATGTCCACTGAGGCTCAATACAGTTGGACTTGGATCTGGAAGATCCCTGCTCTAGAGAAGATCAAGTTTCTTCTCTGGACTGTTTCTCATAAGGCTATACTTACAAATTCTCCGCGGGTAGCCAGAGGGATGTCTATGTTGGAACAAAAGTGGTTTTGGATTTAATAATCTCTAAGTTTTGATGCTAACAAAAGGATTAAATTTGCTTGGCAAAGTGTTAGTTGAGATCTAACATGTGATTTCAGTTATACAGGAATATTTACATATAAGTAAAAGAAACATGGGATAAGTTCTCATTGAAAAATACGAGTCCACCCTTGTAGACGGGCTGCTCAAATATTTTGGTAAAGTTACTTATTTATTTGAGTAGACTAGTTTACTTAAGTAGACGAGGCTCTAAGTGTTTTCTAGACGAATACCAAAATAACGTGTTAGATACAGCAAGTCCAAAGACTTGATAATAAGCGTGTCCATCTTGCCACGTAAGCAGACAGAAGTAATTAGTAGAAGTAAATGAACTGAAAAATAAAGTAATATAATAGACGAGCTCTAACTGACACGTCACTAGACGGAGATCTTTGAGAAGTAGCAAGTCCAAAGACTTGATAGACAAGAGGATATGCCACGTCATCAGACAAGCAAAATAACAATATTGAACGGACTTAGTCTCTCATATAACTAAGTAGACGGAGTCTTTTGGACGAGCTCCATCTTAGAATGAATTAAATGCAATTCGAATCTCTTGAATTTATTTCAAATGATTGATATTTATTTCAATAGAATATTTGTTCTTCACTATTGTCCTATCTGCTTTAATATATTACCTTGTTGTAAAAGAAACATAG
Organism: Sophora flavescens; assembly: GCA_030762895.1. Classification (NCBI taxonomy): domain Eukaryota; kingdom Viridiplantae; phylum Streptophyta; class Magnoliopsida; order Fabales; family Fabaceae; genus Sophora; species Sophora flavescens. The sequence continues at coordinate 264,587,024 of CM061063.1, read as the reverse complement.
TACCATAAAGAAATGCAAAAAGCAGAATCATACAATAAGATACTGCAAAACGATCTGTACAATGACAACTTTATGACTGAAAAAGCTGGATTGTTCACAAAGGAGGAACAACAAGTTCTCAAGCTGCAATACTCAGAGCAGTAAGCCTCCAATTTCATGCTACCTCGATAACCAAGAGTACTGTTTAGAGTACCACAATCAAGTTATCAGTCACAACGGATATCATGCATTAAATGCTATCTCTAAACGGGATTATTCAAAGTAACCGTTGAAGAAATACAAGTGAAGAATAAGGTCACTATAAATAGAAGACCTGAGATACTGAAATACATGACTCTTGATTGCACAACCTTACAAGGTCAACTTTTGTAAAACTACAATCAGTCATACTCATAATTCTTTAGAGAGCAAGAGTCAGTATTTCTTCGTCTGAATATTGTGAAAATATTCATCCGATCTTAACTGTCATATCCTCACACATAGTGAGTTAAGAAGATCAAACATTAAATCTCTTTGTTAGATTTAGAGCCTGAAGATGCTTGGTAAGAAAGAAATACTTGTAGCCTGGAGAGGTGTTGAATACTTGGTTGTAATCTATTTGGGAAATAGTGGAGAAAATCCTTCAAGTAGAAGGGACCGGACGTAGCTCTTGGATGGAAAAGAGTGAACCAGGATAAAAACATCTTGTGTGATTCTTCTATCTCTTAACTCTTACAGCTTTATTTGTTTCTTACTAACCGAGGGGTTTTGATATTGCTTTTGTTAAAGTCTTTTAAAAAGGATCTTTTTCTTTGTGCTTGTTTCTATTTCTAATCTCCTTGTGTGCAAAAATTATTTTAAAGGTTGTTTTTTGAAAATTATTTAACAAACACAATTCAACCCCCCTTCTTGTGTTTGCCTGTGTCAACTTCAGTTGGTATCAGAGCTCAACATCGAAAGGGTTGAGCATCTAACAAGTGCTGAGGAAGTACGATCCATCAACCATGCATACAGAAGGACAAGCTATCAACAGACCTCCTCTCTTTGATGGAACAGATTATGACTACTGGAAGAAGGGAATTATGGCCTTCTTAGATGCACATAATGTACACTAAACCAAGAGATGAAGCTGTAGCTGTTGTTCCTAGATGCCAATGGACTTAAGAGCAGAAAAACCAACATCAGCTGAATCTGAAGGCTAAGCACTATCTCATGTGTGCTATAACCAGATCTGAACATGACAAAGTTCACAGCTGCAATACTGCTAAAGAAATCTGGGATACTCTTGCCCTAGCTTATGAGGGTTCCTCACAAGTTAAAGAATCAAAGATCAGCAAGCTGGTTCGTCAGTATGAGCTATTCAAGATATGTGAACGTGAAACAATAGACCAAATGTTTGGAAGATTCCAAACCATCACCAACAGTCTCAGATCTCTTGGAAAAGTTTATGAAAATAGAGATCATGTCAGAAAAATCCTGAGAAGTCTATCCAAGCAATGGAGACCCAAAGTAACTGCTATTCAGGAAGCCAAAAACCTGAATACACTTTGTCTGGAAGAGCTTCTTGGATCTCTCAAGGTTCATGAACTTGAACTTAATGAAGAAGAAAATTCCAGAAAAGGAAAATCTATTGCCCTAAAAGCAAAGAAAGCAAGTTCATCAAAAGTTCTCAAAGCTACTGAGTCATCAGATGAGTCTGAATCTTCTAATAATGATGAAGGATCGGATGAGGATGAATTGTCCTTTATCTCCAGGAAGATTCAACATATGTGGAGAAAGAAAGGTGGTTTCAGAAGGAAGTAACTCAATAAAAATTTTTCCAAGGAGAAGTCAGACTCCAAGGAAAAAGGTCTACCCTTGTGATTTGAATGCAAGAAACCTGGTCATTTCAAAGCTGACTGCCCTGAGCTAAAGGATAAAAAGAAATTCTTCAAAAAGAAGAAAGGATTAATGGCTACATTGGAGGATCTTGATCTGTCTTCATCAGATGAAGAAAATGAAACTGAGGAAGAGGCAAATATTTGTCTTATTGCAGACACTGTATCAGAAAGCGAATACATGGATGCTGAGGTAATGGACTCTGACCCGTCCACTCTTCAAAATGCCTTTGATGAGCTACTGCATGAGTCGTCTATACTATCACGAGAATATAAGTGTCTCAAAAAGAAGTTTTCTAAACTGACTAGAGAATATGATAGGGTTTGCACTGAGAAACAAAACCTCAAAAATGAAAACAACATACTAAAATCAGTGAATGTCAGTCTAGCTGACAAAATGGTGTGTGAACCTAATGTTTCTTCTGAAGTTGCAAAACTGAAACAAGATGTAACATATCTAACTGATTCTCCGTCAAAGCTTGTAGGTGGCAAAACAATCTCTATAAGATTAACTTGGAGGACCTCTCAAATCAAAGTGTCTCATGTCTAGTGTCTATTAAAGATGAGCGATGGATTTTGCACAAAAGGCTAGGTCATGCAAGCTTGAAATTAATTTCAAAGCTAAACAAGCATAACCTCGTGAGAGGACTACCAAACCTTAAGTTCAAATATGATGCTCTCTGTGATGCAAGTCAAAATGGAAAACAAGTCAAAGGTTCTTTTTAATCTAAGAATATTGTCAGTACCAATAGACCACTAGAGTTGCTACATCTTGATCTTTTTGGTCCAACAAGGATTGCCTCTGTCAGTGGTAAGAAATATGGTCTTGTCGTAGTAGACAATTGCAATAGATGGACATGGGTTATGTTCCTAACTCACATGGATGAGTCCTTTAAGGTCTTTTCTGTATTCTGCAAACGTGTACGTAATGAAAAAGGCATGTGTATCACTTCAATCAGAAGTGACCATGTGGGAGAGTTTGAAAATGAGCTATTTCATAAGTTCTATGAAGAAAGTGGTATCCTTCACAACTTTTAAATACCTAGAACACCACAGTAAAACGGTGTGGTAGAGAGAAAGAACAGATCTCTTCAAGAGATGGATAGAACAATGCTCAATGACAACTCTGTCCCTAGACACTTCTAGACTGAAGCTGTTAATACTGCCTGCTACATTCAGAACAGAATATACATTAGACAAATCCTGAATAAGACTCCTTATGAACTGTGGAAAGGATGAAAACCCAACATATCTTATTTTCACCCTTTTGGTTGTAAATGCTACATACTGAATACTAAAGATTAACTTGGTAAGTTTGATGCTAAAACAGATAGTGGAATACTATTAGGATATTCTGAAACATCTAAAGGCTTTAGAGTTTATAATTCTAGGACTCTGATAGTAGAGGAAAGTATTCATGTCAAGTTTGATGACAAACAGTCTGATAAGAAATTATCAGAGCTAGATGAAGCTTTTGTAGATCTTGATCTAAGCATTCTAGGAGACTCGCCTGAAATAAAAGTTGATGATCAAGAAGATGACCCCACTCAACAACCAGAAACTTCCACTTCTCAACATGGTACAGTTCAAAAATCTTGGTTTTTCAAGAATTATCATCCACAAGATTAGATCATTGGAAACCCTAATGACAAGCTAAGAACCAGATCAACCTTCAGAGAACAAGACAATTCTGCTCTAGTCTCTGAGTTGGAACCAAAGACAGTAGACGAGGCTCTGCTAGATGATGGTTGGATTCTAGCCATGCAAGAAGAACTCAATCAGTTTGAAAGAAGTGATGTCTGGACTCTGGTTCCCCTGCCTAAAAACAAATTAGTGATTGGAACAAAGTGGGTTTACAGAAACAAACTTGATGAAAATGGTAAGGTAATAAGAAACAAAGCAAGACTTGTTGCTCAAGGGTTCTCTCAAGAAGAAGGTATAGATTATACTGAAACTTTTTCACCTGTTGCTAGATTAGAAGCTATTAGAATTCTACTTTCATTTGTTTCACATCATAGTATTATGCTTTTTCATATGGATGTTAAAAGTGCTTTTCAAAATGGCTTTATTAATGAAGAAGTCTATGTTATGCAACCTCCAGGTTTTGAGTGTGAAACCCATCCTGAACATGTATATAAGCTTAAGAAAGCTTTGTACGGTCTTAAGCAAGCTCCTGGAGCTTGGTATGACAGACTAAATTCCTTTCTTATGTAAAATGGATTCAATAGAGGAAAGATTGACACAACCTTATTTAGAAAATCCATTAAGTCTAATTTCATAGTTGTACATATATATGTTGATGATATTATTTTTGGTGGTACTAATGAGTCACAACAACAACAACAACAACCAAGCCTTATCCCACTAGGTGGGGTCGGCTACATGGATCATACGGCGCCATAATGTTCTATCATGAATCATGTTAACAGTTAAATCATTGGCCTCCAAATCTTTCTTAATAGCTTCTCCTATAGTTTTTCTTGGCCTACCTCTACCTCTAGCTATTGGATTGCCCTCCACTTGATCCACTCTCCTTACTACAGAATCTAAAGGTCTCCTCCATACATGCCCAAACCACCTAAGTCGAGATTCAACCATCTTTTCTACAATAGGTGCTACCCCAACTCTCTCTCTAATGCTATCATTCCTAATCCTATCACGTCTAGTTTTTCCGCTCATCCAGCGCAACATTCTCATCTCTGCTACATTGATTTTACTCTCGTGTTGATTTTTTACCGCCCAACACTCCGTCCCATACAACATCGCCGATCTAATAGCTGTACGGTAAAATTTTCCCTTTAGCTTAAGAGGTACCTTTTTATCACACAAAAAACCCGAAGCCTTCCTCCATTTCGACCACCCTGATTGAATCCGATGGTTTACATCTCCCTCAATTTCTCCATCATTTTGTATAATAGACCCAAGATATTTAAACCGTGTGACTTGTGGTATGTTGTGGTCTCCAACTTTCACCTCTAAGCTAGAGGTGTTTCACCTTTTGCTAAACTTACATTCCATATACTCCGTCTTGCTTCTACTCAAGCGGAAGCCATGTGCTTCTAAAGCTTGTCTCCAAGTCTCCAACCTTCCATTTATATCATCTCTCGACTCTCCAACTAGGACTATATCGTCTGCGAAAAGCATGCATCGCGGTGCTGGCTCTTGAATGAGCATGATGGGAGAACTCAAATTCTTCCTTGGACTTCAAGTAAAACAAACCATGGACGAGGTGCTCATTCACCAAACCAAGTATACAAAAGAGCTTCTGAAGTAGTTTAAGATGGATGATTGTGAACCAATGAATACTCCTATGCACCCCACTTCCATACTGAACAAAGATGATAAAGAGAAAATGTGGACCAAAAGGTATACAGAGGTATGATACGATCTTTATTATATCTTACTGCGTCTAGGCCTGATATTATGTTCAGTGTATGTTTATGTGCTCGATTTCAATATGATCCTAGAGAATCTCACTTATTAGCAGTTAAGAGAATTTTTAGATATTTAAAAGGTACTACTAATCTTGGTTTGTGCTTTAAGAAAAACGAAGACTACATATTAGTTGGTTTCTGTGATGCTGACAATTCTGGAGATAGAATTGAAAGAAAAAGCACTAGTGGAGGATGTCACTTCATTGGAGCTAATCTTGTCTTATGGTCAAGCAAAAGACAAAGTACCATTGCCTTATCAACTGCTGAAGCTGAGTATATATCAGCTGCAAGTTGCTGCTCACAAGTTCTCTGGATCAAACATCAATTGGAGGACTACAATGTATTTGTAAGTAGTATTCCACTTATGTGTGATAATACTGCTGCAATAAATCTATCTAAGAATCCAATTTTGTATTCCAGAGCTAAGCATATAGATATTAAACATCATTTTATTAGGGATTATGTGCAAAAATGTGTATTTGATATACAATTTGTTGATACCGACCATCAATGGACAGATATCTTTACTAAACCTCTAGCAGAGAACATATTTATCTTTATTAGGAAGCATCTTAATATGATATGTGTGGATTGATTTAGGCGTCCAGTCTTGAAAAATTTTGTTTTGGTAATCTTGCGTCTATTACCTCTGCTCGTCTAATACCTATTAAAAGTTGTGCGTCTATTGCATATTGTATCACACGTCTATATGATGCGTCCACTGATACTGGTTACTGCATCCATTGTATAGTTTCAGACGAGTCCACATATGTCTATGTTTAAGCATTTTTTTAATGTGTTTATTTTGTCTCAAGAAAAAGTTATCCTTTATTCTCTTTACCGAGTCAGTACTTCCATCAATCCCATCAAGACCTTTTTATAGTTCCAAGTTACCAACGCCGTTTTATCATAATGGCATGTCATGTCAAAAGTTTTTTTTAAACCTTAGAGATTCAAAATTCCTTTATAAGTAATATTTTTCCCTCTAAGAAAAACTTTACACTTCTCTAACCTCTCGAGCTATCTCTCTCTCTCTCTTTGTTTTCAAACCCTAAGCTCTTTGATCACCTAAAATGGCTTCCTTTTCAACCTTTAATGTGGACAAGCTCAACTTGGCAATTAGGCATCATTTCAACCTTGGAGTGCTGCAAGACTACAACTTAGACATAAGCAAATCTGTTAATGTAGCCGGGTGGGGAGGACTCTTCACAGAAAAAGTATGTCTTTCCCAACCTGATTAGGGATTTCTGGAGAAATATTCAAGTAACTGATACTGACTTCATCTCTACGTGTTGAGAAAGAAGATTGTAGTCTCGGAGAAGACTATTGCTGATGCAATTTTCTATGCTCGGGAGGGTTTAGTTTTTACTGAGTCATGGGAAGAGGACTTGGGTGGCTCTGAGACCATTGAAGTCTATCTCATGAAAGAAGATACAGTCTGAACTCACACCTGGAAAGCTGTTGAAATGAAGGACATTGGTCGCATCCTTCATCAGCTCCTTAATAAGGTGGTTCTTAATTAGATTGGCTCCAAAGACAACCTCTCCTCCCTACAAAAATTCTGCCTCTGCAATCTTCTCACTGAAACGAAGATCAATCTTCTAAGAATTATGTACGGAAGATTTAGAGATGCTATGATGAACAAGAAAACACTCTCGGCATTTCCTTATTGTCATCATCTTTCCAAGATTTTCAAGGCTCAAGGAATTCATGAGATTCTTGCTGCAAGGACTCCTGAGGGCAAGCTAGGATCTTAACTGAAAAACTAATGTCGGTTGCAGACTTCGGTAAAATGAATATAGCTAACATGAACCTCAGTACCTATGATGCTGCTGCAATGACCAAGACAGAGGAGTTGATGAAAACTAAAGAAGAAATGGTGGAACAAAACAATGTTGAAGTCCTAGGAGTAAAAAGAGTAACTAGGCAAAAGACCACTGCAACAAGGAAGCCTACCCCCAAGAGACCAGCAGGTGGCATTGTTATCAGGGAACCTTCTGATGCCCTTGCTGTAAAGAAGCAAAGAAGAGTTATCTTCTCTCACAATGAAGATGAGGAAGCCGATGAGGACAGCATTCCTACCAGTACAATCCCGAAGAAGCAAAAGACTTTTGTTGCTGCTGCTGAGGCCGTTGTGCCTGTTTCAACAAAACCTAGAAGGCAACCAGCAAGAAAATCCAGAACAACTAAGACTTCTAAGGTAACCATCTATGCTAGTGATCCTGTTCAAATAGCAGTAGATGCATTAGTGTCTAGTTTAGAAACTAGAATTGATGATGTGCCTGTAGATAAAAACATTGCTGTCTCCACTCCAGATGATATGTACATCCCCACACCCCTTTCACCCCAACCAACACAAATAGCCACTCCACAATTTCAACCTATTATCCCTGTCGATGATCCCTGGTTCAATCAACCAGATGATGGTATTTCCCCTGGTGCTCTTTTCCCCAAACCCTTGAGAACCTTATTTCCCTTCACCCCAACTTCTGTTCTTTATGTTGGCAAATCTGAGGATTGGGTCAAGGTAAAAAGAGAATGGAAAGTTTTATTTCACTCTCACCTACCTGAACCCGAACACATTTCCAATAGATGGTATCCTCCACCTGAGTATGAGGAAGAAGTCAGCCCACCTGTTGAACCCCTTTACCTACCTAATCCTGACTATAAATTAACCAAAAATGTTCCTTCACAAATGCACAACAACTTAGGACCGCTAGTCACTCACCTACCCCTAAACAAATCCCCCCCCCCCCCCCTCCCCCAGAAAAATTTGCCTTAACCTTGTCAAAACTCCTCCTTTCATACCCCCCACTGATGGAGTTGAGGGACATATCATACCTATTTTGGAGACTGACCCCAATATAAAAATCTTCCTACCATCCCTGAGCGAAGAGCAAGGTCCTCAAAGCATGTTCCCATGATCATGCCAAGGGGCACAAAATGGGTGTCTTTTGAGCATCTCAGAGTCTATGGGAGGGCCTCTGATTTCTTCCTGGATCAGCTCATTTATGAAATGCTGAAGTGGGAATTCAGTCATTTCAGAGTTGATAGAGCCCACATTTTGTCCCTCCATCCTGGCTAAGACATAATGAAGCAACCAGAGTTGGAATCATGCCTTACAGGATCTGTCCAAGACTGCCAGTGGTAGATCTGAATAAGGACAAAGACAAGAAAACATAAGATTCAAAGGAGTCATGTCTGAAGCTAAATCAACAATACTTGATCTGAACAAAGAAACTTTTGACTACTCAATGTTGGATTTCTTTCTGCATATTGAATCCATTGAGTTGATCAATGAAAATCGAGCTGCTGATTTTCGGAAATCTCATATTATTCACTGCACAAGAGAGGCATCTTCCTCTGGACTGACTGATGAAGAGAAAAAGGAAATTCCTAAGGTCAGAGGGAAGTGTGGTCTTTAAAAATTTAGATATATGATCTATAGGGACCTTTGGGGACTTCCTATTAATAGTAAAAATGTGGAATTCATCTACCCCATCAGATGGGCAAAAGAAGTCTTAGTGATCCCTCCACCAACTTTAGAGCCTAATGCAATTGAACCTGTTATTGAAGAACCTGATCAAAATGCCACTGTTGTTGGCTTAGGAGAAACAGCTGAATCCATTCACAATCAGAGCTCATCAGAAAAACAATCTTCTCAACCATTAGCTCTAGTTGTGATGCACCCTTCAGATCATTCAAGAACACTAAGCATATTTCAAGAGTCTGCTAAAAGCTCAAGGCAACAGGCTCTGCCACCTAATCTTGAAGAGGTTCTTGGAAAAATAGTTGATGACAGAGTTGGCAAAATAGTTAATGAGAAGGTTGAGAAGATGACTGAGAAAATAAAGGAGGATGTCCAACAGCAAGTTCAAACTTCTATGGCTCCAACCTTTGAAGTTGTCTATAAAATGCTGGAATTCCTCATGGACTTCAAGAAAAGTCAGACTCAGAATCCTCCACCTCCAACACCTCCTCCCGCTTAACCTTTACCTTTCATTTTTTTCCTCTCTTATATTGACAATGATGGTCCTCTCCTTTTCACCTTTTTTTGGCTGATGACAAAAAAGAGGAGAAAGGAAAGGAAAGAGATTTGCTTTTATATAAATAAAAAAAGTCAGTTTTGAAAAGCTCATAGTTGTCTGCATATGCATATTCTTTTCTACTTGCTAAATGCTCTGATACTTATGTTTGCTTATTTGCTTTGATATCTGCTAACTATGCTTATTTATTCCCTGATATATACTCTAAGTATGATAAGCTGTTGCACTTATCTGTTAGCTTATATGTAGTTGTTTTTCATATGCTTTTTCTGCTTAATTATTTGAATGCTTTGTCTTAGGGGGAGCCCTGCAAGCTCTCTTAGACTTTGTTTTTCAAATTTAATTAGTTTTGTCATCATCAAAAAGGGGGAGATTGTTGGAACCAAAGTGGTTTTGGATTTAATAATCTCTAAGTTTTGATGCTAACAAAAGGATTAAATTTGCTTGGCAAATTGTTAGTTGAGATCTAACATGTGCTTTCAGTTATGCATGAATGTTTACATACAAGTGAAAGAAACATGGGATAAGTTATCATTGAAAAATACACGTCCACCCTTGTAGACTTGCTGCTCAAATATTTTGGTAAAGTTACTTATTTATTTTAGTAGACTAGTTTACTTAAGTAGACGAGGCTTTAAGTGTTTGCTAGACGAATACCAAAATAACGTGTTAGATACAGTAAGTCCAAAGACTTGATAATAAGTGCGTCCATCTTGCCACGTAAGCAGACTGAAGTAATTAGAAGAAGTAAATGAACTAAAAAATAAAGTAATATAATAGACGAGCTCTAACTGACACATCACTAAACAGAGATCTTTGAGAAGTAGCAAGTCCTAAGACTTGATAGACAAGAGGATATGCCACGTCATCAGACGAGCAAAATAACAATATTGAACAGACTTAGTCTCTCATATTACTAAGTAGACAAAGTCTTTTAGACGAGATCCATCTTCAAATGAATTAAATTCAATCCGACTCTCTAGAATTTATTTCAAATGATTGATATTTATTTCAATAGAATATTTGTTCTTCACTATTGTCCTATCTGCTTTAATATTTTACCTTGTTGTAAAAGAAATATAGTACCATCAAGAAATGCAAAAAGCAGAATCGTACAATAAGATATTGCAAAACGATCTGTATGATGACAACTTTATGACTGAAAAAGTTGGACCTGTTCACAAAGGAGGAACAACAAGTTCTCAAGCTGCAATACACAGAGCAGTAAGGCTCTAATTTCATGCTACCTCGATAACCAAGAGTATTGTCTAACGTACCACAATCAAGCTATCAGTCACAACGGATATCATGCATTAAATGTTATCTCTAAACAGTATTATTCAAAGTAACCATTGAAGAAATACAAGTGAAGAATAAGGTCATTATAAATAGAAGGCCCGAGATACTGAAATACACGACTCTTGATTACACAAACTTACGAGCTCAACTTTTGTAAAACTACAATCACTCATACTCATAATTCTTTAGAGAGCAAGAGTCGGTATTTCTTGGTCTGAATATTGTGAAATATTCATCTGATCTTAACTGTCATATCCTCACACATAGTGAGTTAAGAAGATCAAACATTAAATCTCTTTGTTAGAGTTAGAGCCCGAAAAGGCTTGGTAAGAAAGAAATACTTGTAGCCTGGGGAGGTGTTGAATATTTGGTTGTAATCTATTCGGGAAATAGTGGAGAAAATCCTTCAAGTAGAAGGGACCGGTCGTAGCTCTTGGTTGGAAAAGAGTGAACCAGGATAAAACATCTTGTGTGATTCTTCTATCTCTTAACTCTTACAGCTTTATTTGTTTCTTACTAACCGAGGGATTTTGATATTGCTTTTATTAAAGTCTTATAAAAAGGATGTTTTTCTTTGTGCTTGTTTCTGTTTCTAATCTCCCTCTGTGCAAAAATTGTTTTAAAGGTTTTTTTCTGAAAATTATTAACAAACACAATTCAACCCTGATAAGCCTCTGGCTTATCTAGTTTTATAACTAGATAGACTGTGGTTTCCGTGCTAATTATTCGAGTTCAACCTCGTTTTCGCCCAAATTTAGCCTTGTTTCGTTCCTAAGTAGACTTTGACTAGCTTTAGGCGTCTTTTGTGTAGTTTTTAGCTTATTTTGGATAGAATTATGCTTTTGGTTGCTTTCGGTGTTTTCAGGTCAATAAGTGAAGCTCCGGGAGTCAAGGAAAGTCAAGAAGCAGTGGAAAAAGCACTTCTGGAGATACTCGCCTCGCGAGTAGATGCTCGCCTCGCGAGACTGAACATCAGATAAAGCACCAACAGTCATCACTCTGGCTCGCCCCGCGAATGATATGCTCGCCTCGCGAATCATGAAGACCTGGAAGTCAGAGACCATCACGGCCTAGCCGTGATGAAGGTCACAGCCTAGAATTGAAGTCTCGCCCCGCTAAAAGAATCTCGCCCCGCGAGAGTTTGGAAACCCTGGAAGACAGAGACCATCACGGCCTAGCCGTGATTAAGGCCACGGCTTTGACGGATTGAAGTTGGAAGACTCGCCCCGCGAATACACTCTCGCCTCGCGAGAATCCAAAATTCAAAGCGCGCCAAAACTAATATTCGCGTCGAGAGGATAAGCTCGCCCCGCGAGCGGGCGAGAAACAGAATCCTTATTTAAAGGCTGTTGCAGATCAGATTGGGAGGAAGGTTTTTCCACTAGTTTAGATCAGCAGTCACGAATCCTTTTCTCTTTGGAGCTGCGTAACCCTTTTTCTTTTTATTTTACGATGGTGATTATGTCCGATTGTTTGTCTATGAGCATGAGGAACTAATCCCATCGTCTGAGGGAACAATGAAGCCACCCATGGCAGTGTAGATTCGATGTGATGTATGTCTTTCTTCCTTTTTCTCAATAAATGTTTTCCAATTCTGATTTGATTGTGTTGATCATATGTGTTGCGTGATTGACTTGTTAACGTTGATGAGGCTTAGTCAGCGATTCGCGTTTAGAACTTGAATTGGGATCACTAATCGAATATTACACGAGAGTGAGTAGGAGATTAATGCAACCTTATAGGGAACAAGAATTAATCAAATTTGAGATTAGGATTATGAGACCTAGTAAGTAATTAATCCAATCGTCGAATACGTCCTAATGAGCACGAGAGTGGATTTAGGAGAATTTGGGGGTCCCAGTTGATATTGTAATTGAACTTAGGGGGGAATTCATCATCACTTGGGTATGCATATTGGGTAGGTGGATTTGTGACCTTGGACATTTTAATTTCAGATTTTAATAGTTTAGTTTTATTAGATTTGTTAATTGAATATCGATCCTCTTATTCTCTTCTCTCCCTCAACCACCTTCTGTAACTTGACCAAACGCATCGGATTTCCCGCGGATTAGTCGAATTGGTAGCCCAATCCCTGAGTTCGACCTCGGTAATTACTTAACGTGTTTATTTTATTACTTGCGACGACCCGGTACACTTGTCGGCGTCACAACAAGTTTTTGGCGCCGTTGCCGGGGATTGGCACAACCAATTTTCCTTATTTTAGGGTAGTTTGATTATTTGGTTAAGTTATTTTTATTTTTATTTTTATTTTTAATTTCTATTATTATTCTCTATTTCTTGATCCCACTTGGTCTTGGCCCTGTTTTGTATGCGATGTACCCTTTCAAGGTGGATTGCAAATCATGGAGACTATTTATTTTCCAGCCTTGGACGGTGTTACAAAATATGACTTTGGGCCTAATATAACCCTGGGAGATCACTGGCACTGGGGACGTAATTGCCCTCATGAACAAGCTTATAGTGTAATCATGAAGCATGAGGAGGAATGGGAATGGAACGGGCAAACACCTTTGAAAGTTGCTCTAGAACAGTATTCCCAAGAACTATCCACCTCTGAGGCCAAGGCAAGAGCCAATTATGACAGTATCGAAACTGTGAAGCAGAACTTCAAAACGCAAGTGGAGGAGATTTGCAAACAGTTAGTACAAGAGTCAGATGAGGCACAATTCGAGCAAAATCTGGTTTGGGGGATAGTTCAAAATGAAGAAAAAGTGGTAGTGGACTCCACGATGCCTGCTGAGCAACCTGATGTTGATGCGTTAAATAAATATGTTGGCTTGCATGCTTGTGTAGGCACTGGTAAGTTAGACCCTCCCACTCGTCTGGCACACTTCCTCGAGAAAACACCATTTGACCCGAGAGGAAGTGAGTTCATAATTACAGAGGTCAATGGAGTCTCCACACACGGGCCAGATGGAATCAAGGATAGAGTCGTATTGCTTCTGCAAGGGCCACTTCACAAACCATGGGATCCGGGTGGAGGATTTGATATGATGAGCATCTCTTGGCCCTTGTACCACAGACCATGGGATCCAGGTGGATGCTTCTTAATAAGTCAAGCTCGGGACATTAAACAAGCGCTACTTGGGAGGCAACCCAAGCTAGGTATCCCTCTCTTCTCCTAACTTTTGTTTTGTTTTGTTTATGTTTTTGTTTTTGTTTGTCACTCTTGAATAATTTGAGAAGATCAAGAGTTGTTGTAAGAATGATGTGTCGGCAAGCTTGTTGGATTTTGATTAAATTGAGCATAGATTGATTGCATGAATTATATTGACCATCGATGATTTCCCCCTAGGTTCTGAAATTAGAAAATTGATCCCCACTTAAAAATTGAAAATTGAACTTTGAGAATTTTATTGTGATTACTTGATTTATGATAAGTTTGGGGTGAGGGGGTGCACACACTAGGAATCGTATCTCGGTCAAACAATTTGCAAAATGTCCAGGTGAGGATTTGAGCCTCCAACTCTGTTTTTGAATGCGTGAATCACTGTTAAGTTGCACTTTCCCGAATTTGCTTGAATCTCTATATGGTTTGCATGTTTATGTGTTGCATCAAATGATTTAGGTAATTTTCTTTGAATAACTACTTGGCTTAAAAAGGACCATCCCTAATGCATGTTCCCTAGTTAGCCACATTGAGCCTAATTGACCTATTGTTTCTTGATGACCCTATATTACAAGCTAAAATCTGAAAAACCATGTTAACCCAATCTTAGGATTAGGAGAGCATGGAAGCGTAGCAAGAGAATGGTTGTGAGGAACTAAGTTTGGGGTGGCTACAAGGTGATGTGTCATATTGGGGGTGAGAAAAAGAAAAATAAAGGTTGATAAAAAAAAATTGCCAAAAAAAAAGGGGCAAAACAAAAAAAAATAGCAAGGAAAAGGTTGTAGTCACCCGAGACAAAAAAAGAAAAATGGAAAAAGGAATTTGAGTGGAAAATGTGTTTAATGCTCATGCTCTCTTAGTTCCTAGGGACTTAAGCCTAATATCCTTGAATATCCTACCTTGAGCCAGGCCCCATTACAACCTTTAAAAGACCTTCTGATGTTGCATGCATGTTTTCATGGGGACTATTTTTGAGATGAAAATCAAATTCATGGGAAGTGCTCTTAAAAGGTGAAATTGAGTGAAAAAGTTGATAGCCTAGACGAATTTGAGCGAATGAGTGAAATGTTACATACCCTTGTGTGAAGGCAATTGTTTGAAATTGGTGATCTTCCTTTTGTGTGTGACCCTGATCCTCAATTTAGATTAATGATTGCATGAATGATGAAGTTCTCAATTGTTTAAAGTAAATGAATGTGGGGATTACATTGATGTAAGGGGGGAGATCAATTGAGAAAAATTGTTTTGATTGCATGAAATTTGTGCGAAATCTGTTGATTCCTTTAGGCTTGCCAAGTCTTGAGTCCTTTTTGAGTTTTAGCTTGCTTGGGGACAAGCAAGGTTTAAGTTTGGGGTGTTTTGATAAGCCTCTGGCTTATCTAGTTTTATAACTAGATAGACTGTGGTTTCCGTGCTAATTATTCGAGTTCAACCTCGTTTTCGCCCAAATTTAGCCTTGTTTCGTTCCTAAGTAGACTTTGACTCGCTTTAGGCATCTTTTGTGTAGTTTTTAGCTTATTTTGGATAGAATTATGCTTTTGGTTGCTTTTGGTGTTTTCAGGTCAATAAGTGAAGCTCCGGGAGTCAAGGAAAGTCAAGAAGCAGTGGAAAAAGCACTTCTGGAGATACTCGTCTCGCGAGTAAATGCTCGCCTCGCAAGACTGAACATCAGATAAAGCACCAACAGTCATCACTCTGGCTCGCCCCGCGAATGATATGCTAGCCTCGCGAATCATGAAGACCTGGAAGTCAGAGACCATCACGGCCTAGCCGTGATGAAGGTCACAGCCTAGAATTGAAGTCTCACCCCGCTAAAAGAATCTCGCCCCGCGAGAGTTTGGAAACCTTGGAAGACAGAGACCATCACGGCCTAGCCGTGATTAAGGCCACGGCCGTGACAGATTGAAGTTGGAAGACTCGCCCCGCGAATACACTCTCACCTCGCGAGAATCCAAAATTCAAAGCGTGCCAAAACTAATATTCGCGTCGCGAGGATAAGCTCGCCCCGCGAGCGGGCGAGAAACAAAATCCTTATTTAAAGGCTGTTGCAGATCAGATTGGGAGGAAGGTTTTTCCACTAGTTTAGATCAGCAGTCACGAATCCTTTTCTCTTTGGAGCTGCGTCTCCCTTTTTATTTTTATTTTACGATGGTGATTATGTCCGATTGTTTGTCTATGAGCATGAGGGACTAATCCCATCGTCTGAGGGAAAAATGAAGCCACCCATGGCAGTGTAGATTCGATGTGATGTATGTCTTTCTCCCTTTTCTCAATAAATGTTTTCCAATTCTGATTTGATTGTGTTGATCATATGTGTTGCGTGATTGACTTGTTAACGTTGATGAGGCTTAGTCAGCGATTCGCATTTAGAACTTGAATTGGGATCACTAATCGAATATTACACGAGAGTGAGTAGGAGATTAGTGCAACCTTATAGGGAACAAGAATTAATCAAATTCGAGATTAGGATTATGAGACCTAGTAAGTAATTAATCCAATCGTCGAATACGTCCTAATGAGCACGAGAGTGGATTTAGGAGAATTTGGGGGTCCCGGTTGACATTGTAATTGAACTTAGGGGGGAATTCATCATCACTTGGGTATGCATATTGGGTAGGTGGATTTGTGACCTTGGACATTTTAATTTCAGATTTTAATAGTTTAGTTTTATTAGATTTGTTAATTGAATATCGATCCTCTTATTCTCTTCTCTCCCTCAACCACCTTCTGTAATTTGACCAAACGCATCGGATTTCCCGCGGATTAGTCGAATTGGTAGCCCAATCCCTGAGTTCGACCTCGGTAATTACTTACCGTGTTTATTTTATTACTTGCGACGACCCGGTACACTTGCCGGCGTCACAACAAACCCCCCCTTCTTGTTTTTGCCTTTGTCAACTTCAGTCTACCTCAGAAATTTGCCAGAGATGTAATCGGTCTAATTAAGTCCCTATTCAATGCCTCAGAGATTGCTTTTTTGCCAAACATATTTAGGACAGGATGGGAATTTTCAATTTACAGTTCTATCAGGAAGGAGATGTTGTTACCTGGATTAGAGAGCAGCGTCAGAAGTCAGGTGCTATTTTTCTTGCTACTCTGTGGTGGATCTAGCGAGACCTCAACAATCATTGTTTCTCCAATGAGACCGGGGAACCTTGGAAGCTGTCAATGGCAGCCTCTAACCTTGCGATCATTATTAGCCTGTATTTGGTAAATCACAATCAGAACAGAGTTTCCACAAGAGTTGTTAATTGGGAGCCTCCAACAGGTTTTGAGTTTATTCTTATTACAGATGGGAGCACGATTGGGAGCCCGGGGAAGGCAGGTTACGGAGCTATTCTCAGACACAAAAGTGGTACCTGGATTAAAGGGGTGGCATGATCCATTGGTGTTTCGACTTCCCTGGAAGCTGAACTTCATGCCATTCTTCATGGTCTTCGAAAGGCTTGGGAAGAAGGGGTGAGGAAGATCTTCATGTTCTCCAATTCAACAGAAGCTCTCAGGTTGATTTCCATGGCTGCTCCTCCCATCTTTCACCATTTTACGTCGCTTGTTTGGGAAAATGGAGTGGTCATCAACAGGGAGTAGGTCGTGAAGTTAGATTGAGACACCCCGCTGTGCCCCTTTGTGACATTTAGTTTAAAACCACAATTATTAGTTCCTTAAGCGCGCGTTTAGCGTTAGAAATTTTCACAAATCATTTTCGAAATGTCCCCTTTAAAAATCGGAGATTTGTATGACGTCAGAAAAAAAAACACCTGATAGACAGTTTTATAACTTCAAAATTTAATCCAACCATAAATGGTCTCTGGTCTTACATCAACTAACAAGAGCGGAAGAATAAATACACAAACTCCAGTCGTGATAAAGACTTAGGAGATAAATAGATACAGTAATCCCAAATTGGTTTTCATGCACATAAACAGTTTTCATTAATAACATAAAATATTCGCAAGATTATAATATATAAATACCCCAAGTTTATCTATTACATTACCAAAAAACTGTTGAGGGTATCCTCTCAGAAGGAGCCCTCACAGGCATAGACTTAGACAAAAATACTAAACCACTGAAAACATCTAAAACGTCTCACAAAACGCAATGGCCAAATACTACCTGGACCCTAATCACCATGTGTCAAGACTCGAGCTCCGACATCCGACTCATAGGGAATCCCGTCCAATCCCTCATCATTAAGTTTGTCCACCAAGTTTTCTGGTACGATTTCATAATAAAACAAATACAACATGCAGAGAGATGCAGGGGATAAGAAACAGTTCTATCATCAAAAACGGAAAAGATTCATAGCATATAATATAATAACAGTCACAGACATGCATCACTCACAATTTGCAATCATCCATTCTTTATAACATCATCCTCTACCCTTCAACTCATGCAACTAGACCTTTATGCTGACGTGGCCACTACTACTCCTGTCACACATCCCTCGTTAGGGATGCCAGTCAGTCGTCCAAGTGACACGTTCCCCACGCTGGTGCATAGTCACATCCATGGTGTACATCCATGGTGAGAATGCTCATGCAAAGCAATAACACTATAGCTGCACAGTACCGTCGGTGCACACCCTGGTTCTCTCTCTCAACTCTATCAAGGGTGCTCATGCAAAGCAATGACACTATAGCTGCACAAATTAAATTCTAATTTGGAACGGTCTACAAGAACTTCGGACCTCGTATCTCAAATACACGGTTATGAACAACAATGCAACACATGATTCTCACTGACATTTATCAATAACAACCTAGTACCTCAAGCGTTTCCTCATAACCTCCACTTACACTTTATATCACATCATGTCTATAAAATCATAGCGAGGCACTTCTAATTCATATTCAAAACTCTCACCCAAACAAAATACCTCCGAGCAATATATAACTTTCCTTAAAATTATCTAAGCATAGAATTAAACCCAGGCAGATCATGCATAACACATTAATCAACAGAATATTCAAACATCTCAATATCATATAAGTCAATTTATCGCAACCAAATCATAATAGTTCAATCCAAATAAATAACAAAGTCAGATTCTGTCACGGCCTGGCAATGACAACCATCACGGCCGTGATAGACAACAAACATCCTTAATATCATAATATTCAAACACCGAAACAATACGTCACATGCAGATGAAATACCTCAACCAGCGTATCACAAACAGTCAAAAGTAAATAATTCAAACATCCTCAAATATGAATAATCAACCTAAGGAGATAAACCTACAATTCCCAAATCGTCATTGGTTTTACGGAAAAGTTTCCAATACGATTTTGGTATTGTCGATTACTCGACCACTAGTAGGGTTTAGGTCGCCCTACACCATTATTATAAATTATATACTACTTATCGGTTCCGACGATGGAATGGTTCTTTCCCCCACCTTTTAATACGTTCGGAGGTTTTTCTGGAACTTCACAGCCATGCAATCAGCTCCAATTAGTTCCCAAAAAGGGAATTCATACTTCTCCAAAGCAAGCAAGAGCATGAAAAACATCCCAGAGAGACGATCCAAGCATTGAAACAACCAGACAAAATACTAAATTAATTTCTCAACAATCAAAATATAAATATAATTCAATAATATATTTAATTTCACAAAAACATCATTGATTTAAATGAAAACAGATTTGGGGTTTTATGGTTCATAACATAATTTGGGGGAAGCTCAATATAATCCAAGAACCAAGAAATTAATTTAGGGAAACACTAAATCAGAGTCCCAATTTCATAAAACAAAGTTTAATTTCAAAATTATAATATGAAATTAAAGAGATAGGGTTAGGGTTTCAAAATCAATTTGGGGGTTTTGAATATGAGACACAAAAGAGGGTTTTGACTCACCCAAGGAAAAAAAAGAACTTGAAGGTGGTGCTGTGGTGGCGGCGGACGGCTGACGGTGTTGACAGCGGCGGCTGATGGCGGCGTAGTGTTCCTAAGGTATCCACGAACAAAATGAAACTAAAACTCATGGAAGAAGAGAAATGAGGTTCAAACAACACAACTTTGGTGGAAGACCACCATATATGGCGGTTGGACTGCTCACCTGCGACGCGAGACGGCGACTTGCGGCGGAGCTCGAACCAGACGCAGCAGGCTCGATCGGAACAGTAACGCGAACCAGGTGTGGTGTCGCGCCTTCGGAGCTCCGACGGGAGGCGGTCGCGCGGCTGCTTCAAGGAAGGAAAGTGAAGAACTTTGAGGCTAAGGGAGAGAAAGCAGCAACAACAGAGAAAGAAGGAGGAAGAAGAAGAAGAAAGAAAGAAAGAAAGAAAGAAGAAAGAAAGAAGAAGCAGAGAAGAAAAGAGAAAAAGAGAGAGAGGGCGTCGAGAAAGAGAGAGAGAAAAGTGAGAAAATTGAGTTTTCAAACCAGTTACTTAGTGATATGTACAAAATGAGTGATAAATATTAGTCCTAAAATAAACATGTTTTTACTTTTTGGAATCTAAAAATAAAGATTGATAAAAATATGTTTTCAAAATTCAAGTTAAAGTAAAGATTAATAGTTGAACTGATCAACTAAAAAAATACTCAGTCCAAAATTTAATCTCCGATAAATGTCAAATCAAAATATTTTTAACTCTAAAATTAAATAGAATGAGAATATGAATTTTTTTTTTCCTTAATCATATTATTTAAAATATTTTTCTGTACTGGTAATAATAGTGACAATAACATAAATTATTGTCTAGTAAGCGTGCATTCACTGAAATAAGTTAGTGCTAACGCACCCAATAAAATAATTTGAAGAGAGTAATTTAATTACTCAAACTAAACCACATAACATAATAAACATAAACATCCAAATAAAATAATTAATCATAGGTGTAAAAACTAGGGTGTTACATTACTACCCCTCTTAAAAAAAATTTCGTCCTCGAAATTTCCTAGCTCAAAACTAAACAGGATTTCGTAATCACACCTAGACCCTAAAATCTTACTTTGTATTCTCGTCGCTTCATTCCTTTCATCTATAACACTATAACATGATCAATTCTTATGCCATTCTACTTATCCTCAAAACTTTTCACTACCGCATTATCCCCATTACCTTTGATATTTCACCTTAGTCTATTACACTTCAAAGAACAAAATCAACGCTTAATCTCTTCACTTCTTAATATAGATCCATTAGAAAAACTTTATCCAATATCCAACTTTCATAACTAACATTAAAACCAACACTATCTTTACCATAACATCAATTAACCTTCTACTAAAGAGATGCAATCATAGTCTTAGTTCATTTGGGCTTAGTCTACTCTTCCAGTTCTATCAAATTCACACTTTTCAAGTCTCCAATCAAAACGTCATAACATTCCTGAGTTGCACATGATAAACTTTGCTCCAAGAACCTAAGAAATTCAATCTGATTGAAATTGAATCTTACCATATCCAACATAGTCCGTTCTCTTCTTAATTCCTCTCGAATCTTTTGCCTACTTCGATTTCATATCCTTCATTTGCCTCTCATTTTAAATTTGGCTCTCAAGCCCCATTTGTATCCCTGGCTTAAGAAATTTCTTGTACATATCTACCCTATTGTCCAAGGAAAATACACAACTCCTAACAATTTCTCCATCTAAAGACATAGCTCTATCACTTATGCAAGGAAGTGCTTGTATCCTATCCGCCCTTATATATTTGCAGCCGAGAAAATAGATTATAAAACAGAGTTTCTCTAAGGCCATTACCCCTAAGAGTTGCACCAAAACAAAGCCAAGAAATCCAGGTGGATGCTCCCCAATGGCAATCTTGAATTTAAAAATGTCCAGTTTCCACTATGGATCATCAACCACATATTTACCAGAATAAGACCTCAAAGATTATAAACATTTCATCATAGCTTATTACAATCGAAAGACACAATCAAAACTTAATCACTTCTTGCCTCAAAATTTGTTTGCTAACAAAACTTCTTCAACACCTTATCCTCACGACGAACATCAATTTTCAACACTAACTTTACTACATATATCAACTTTCAACCCAAAGTATACAATTTTTGTCTTAGTTTCCTTTTAATATATTCCACCACTCCAAATTATAGCATAGTCATTCATTTCAATATTAAAGAATACAATTACATTCCTCCATGCAACTACAACCAAAAGGAATCACTTCAGTTTGAATTATCTAAAATCATAATTCTTAAAGTTTTCTAACAACTTAGTTTCACTCAAGAACTCCTCTTTACTATTTCTGTTCAGCTTAAGGAAAACTACCATATATATTTTTCCGTTAATCCTCAGACTTACTAAGTCAACATTAACCATAAACGTTGATCACTACTCTAAATTCCTTTAATGATATATCTGCCTCGATCAAAATTTGATCCTTCGATCTATAGTAATTTGTCATACTTGCTGATATTACTCTTAATCTTACCATTCATAACTACACCTCAACAAAATTCCTACCACTGCATGTCCCATAGTTTTCAATGTCTCTAATTCACCATAAGTCTTAACAAAAGCAATTTAGAATTATCGCACTCAAGGGAAATCTGAATTTATCCTACGTATTGCCTGATCAAGTCTTTATTCCAATCCTCAAGGCATGATCAACAATGACAAAGTCAACATAAGTAAGTCCCTTAGTTTAAGAATCTACCTTTCTGTCCAAACACTAACTTAGTGACCAAAAGTTAACATAAAAAAATATATCTCCTTAATCCACATCTTAACTTCAATATCTCAAAATATAAGCAACAAAACTATCATTATAATTCAACTATTGATCATCAAATCTTATAACTACAATTCTCTATTCAATTATCGCACACCAAAACTTTACAAAAAGAAATGTGAAGGCTTACATCTTATTTGAAATATAAAACATGACTCTAAGCCGTTAACTACATTAACTGCTATATTAAACCAAACAAAATATATTCCATAACAATTAAGATTTTACTAGAAGCTCAAACTCATTATTTTAACAAGAATACCATGCCTAGGTACAACATCCCTTCTCAAATCCGAGATCACCATAATATTACTCATCTAAAGTATCGTCATTCCGCTCTTAGTCCTCCTTTAATAATAACAAGTCCCCACTCACAAATTAAATCCTTAGATATGAACTTGATACGTACTAGCACTTACCTACATATCCTTCCCTTAGAATCACCTTCATCATTAATAACAATCTTCTTCAAATATCATATCCTAGTAATGTACCTAAATACTAGCACACTATTTCCATATCTACCGTGCTTCTTTATATCAAAATCTTAACTTAACATCCTCTTAGTTTGAACTACTACTAATTGTCATGTGTCCACACAGCATTTCCAAATAACTTCGATTTAACCATATATATCATTTCTATATACTCAAACTTCTTAATTATGTTTCCAAATCATTTCAAATCCCCCTAAATTTACCTTATAACCTTGTGTCTCAAACCAAGTTCGAGTTAATACTATTTTCATAGATCAAATCTCACTTTAAAGAAAAAAAAATCTCATCATAAGTTAAGGTTTACACTTTATCTTAATAAATTCCAATAACATCAAAGTGATTAGAAACTAATTCTATTCTCAACAAAAGGACTTAAATACTAATCATGTACAAGCCACACCCAAATCAACACCTCTTATAAACACCATATGCTTAAACGTCCTTTTCTTTAAACCAACCTATCATCATTAGAAAACATCATTAGAAAATAAGTTCATCTTCACATCCAAGTATTAATTTTATAAACTTGAGTCTAATTCCTTTCTCATCGTTAAACACTAGATTCGAGACTAAGTACCCAACTTATAAGCCTAGATTTACAATCAAATCCACAACTATAACCATCATCTCAACCATAAAAGGCTACAAGACTTCAACTAATTCAATCCTATACTATTTAAGACCCAAACTAATTTTGTTGTCTCTTTATCATCTTCAACAACTACCCATATTATCCAAATATATCTAGTACTTAAAAGAAATTCCCGTAATAACAATTCCCGCAAGCAAGAGCATGAAAAACATCCCAGAGAGACGATCCAAGCATTGAAACAACCAGACAAAATTATAAATTAATTTCTCAACAATCAAAATATAAATATAATTCAATAATATATTTAATTTCTCAAAAACATCATTGATTTAAATGAAAACAGATTTGGGGTTTTATGGTTCATAACATAATTTGGGGAAAGCTCAACATAATCCAAGAACCATGAAATTAATTTAGGGAAACACTAATTCAGAGTCCCAATTTCATAAAACAAAGTTTAATTTCAAAATTATAATATGAAATTAAAGAGATAGGGTTAGGGTTTCAAAATCAATTTGGGGGTTTTGAATCTGAGACACAAAAGAGGGTTTTGACTCACCCAAGGAAAAAGAAGAACTTGAAGGTGGTGCTGTGGTGGCGGCAGACGGCTGACGGTGTTGACAGCGGTGGCTGATGGCGGCGTAGTGTTCCTAAGGTATCCATGAACAAAATGAAACTAAAACTCATGGAAGAAGAGAAATGAGGTTCAAACAACACAACTTTGGTGGAAGACCACCATATATGGCGGTTGGACTGCTCACCTGCGACGCGAGACGATGACTTGCGGCGGAGCTCGAACCAGACGCGGCAGGCTCGATCGGAACAGTAACGCGAACCAGGCGTGGTGTCGTGCCTTCGGAGCTCCGACGGGAGGCGGTCGCATGGCTGCTTCAAGGAAGGAAAGTGAAGAACTTTGAGGCTAAGGGAGAGAAAGCAGCAACAACAGAGAAAGAAGGAGGAAGAAGAAGAAGAAAGAAAGAAAGAAAGAAAGAAGAAAGAAAGAAGAAGTAGAGAAGAAAAGAGAAAAAGAGAGAGAGAGGGCGTCGAGAAAGAGAGGGAGAAAAGTGAGAAAATTGAGTTTTTAAACCAGTTACTTAGTGATAGGTACAAAATGAGTGATAAATATTAGTCCTAAAATAAACATGTTTTTACTTTTTGGAATCTAAAAATAAAGATTGATAAAAATATGTTTTCGAAATTCAAGTTAAAGTAAAGATTAATAGTTGAACTGATCAACTAAGAAAATACTCAATCCAAAATTTAATCTCCGATAAATGTCAAATCAAAATATTTTTAACTCTAAAATTAAATAGAATGAGAATATGAAAATGTTTTTTTCCTTAATCATATTATTTAAAATATTTTTCAGATCTTGGTAATAATAGTGACAATAACATAAATTATTGTCTAGTAAGCGTGCATTCACTGAAATAAGTCAGTGCTAACGCACCCAATAAAATAATTTGAAGAGAGTAATTTAATTACTCAAACTAAACCACATAACATAATAAACATAAACATCCAAATAAAATAATTAATCATAGGTGTAAAAACTAGGGTGTTACATAGATCATGTGCTTCATGAAGGAAATTCCCCTACTGACTTTCTAGCGAAGATTGGGACGAGAGGAGACAGTGGGATGAAGCTCTTCATTTCTCCTCCGGTGGAGATGGAGCCTTTGTTGATGGCAGATACAAGTGGAACCTCCTTGATGAGGCTCTAATTCTTTCTTTTGTTTTGTCTTTTCCTTCCTTTTTTTACCCTATCATATTGCACCAAAAAAAACATGTTCTCATCATTGATTTTTGACCTATTTTCACCATTTTTGGGCCAGTTTGACACTACAAAAAAAGGTCAGTTAGTGACCGAAAATAGTGATCGAATTTGTTGGTTGCTGTTTACGATCAAAATGGCGACCGATTGTAGGATCTACATGAAACTCTGGTTATAGTTGATACTGCGACCAAAATAGAGACCGAAATAGAGCGTAGCAGAGTTATAGGTCGCTATTTCGGTCGCTAAATAAAGAAAAGTAAAAGTCAAAACTTGCTGACTTTTCAGCGACCGAAATGACGACCGAGTTTAATGCAACGGTTAAATTTTATTTATATTTGCGATGGATATTAATTTGGTCGCTAAACGGCACGTAAAAAAAATTAAAGTAGAGCGTGTTGGCATCCGATTTTAAATTGATCGCTAAATTTATGAATTCAAATTTCAAATTAACCCATTTAGCAACCGATTCGGTAACTAATAATAAAACCCCTAAATCCAACAGTCCCCCTTTCTTCCTCACTTTTTTCCAAATATCTCCTTCTCTCTCACCGTTTCTCTCTTCGTCTAGCGATCTCTGGCCACCACAGGACGCCTCGAGCCACCACCTTCATCCCCTCTCCTCCGGTAAGCTCTCATCTTCTTCGTCTTTCTCCATCCCTCTCTCTCTCTGTATCACTCTGTCTCTCTCTCCATTTCTCAGGTTCTCTCTCATCCTCCTCCGGCCACCACGACCACCATCCTCCTCTTCCATAGGTAAGCCCTCTTCTTTTATCCCCTTTCTCTGTCTCGTGCTCTTTCTCTTGCTCGGTTCTTTCTCTCTGTCTAAGTTTCTCTTTCTATGTCTCTCTTAGGTGCTGCCACCTCCTCCTCCAACCACCACCACCATCTCAAGGGGCTCTGTTCACGCGACCACCACCCCCACAGTCTCCTCTGATTAGTTTTTTCCAGGTTAGGGTTTAAGGAATGATTAATCATTATGTCTCAAGTAATCAACAATCACACTCTTTGCCAATATTAAACAAGCAGGCCATTAATGAAAAGACTTGGTCCATTGATAGTATGAAACATGATTATCATGATAGACACTTAGACAGCAAGATGGACCTCCAAGAACTTATATGACACTTCATAGCTTTTCTAGACTATATTGATTGATTTACCTATTCAAGGCACTAGTGATTGGTAAATGCGCTTAAATTGGGGGTATCTTACTGCTATTGTAAATCCTCTTTGAGTGTATTTTTTATTTCATTTTGACTGAAACTTGGTACTATGAATATAGCTGCTTGAAAATGTACTTGACTGAAACTAAAGAGATGATGATGATACTATGATGTAGCTAGTGTGCATTTTTTTATTTTCATTATTTTTATTTTATACAACATAACTGTATTCGCTATTGACTAAAAATTGCTCAATTTTCAAGTATTATTATACTGGTCTTGATACTAAAAAATAAGAGAACTTGTGAAAACTTGTTATGCTTGTTTGTTTAAAAATGCTGAATTTTCAAGTATTATTATACTGGTCCTGATACTAACAAATTAGATAACTTGTTAAAACTTGTTATGCTTGTGTTTGTGTTGTTTCTTTGTTACAAACTTCTCTTTAGCACAAAGCATGTTGAAACTGATATTTATATATGAGAGCTGGGGGGAGGGATAGTAATCACATGGAATCTTGGATATAACCAATAGAAAACCAAACTTAATCCTTTGTGTGTGGTGACTCGAAAAATAGATTTGCCAGCTTTCTAGATTCTCATAGGCAATGTGAAGCTCATGCTTTTGAACCATCCCTTGTGTTTGATCTTTATTATGTTTTCCATTTTGTACATGTATTTTATTGGTTAAGGTTTTAATTCAACATCTAGCAATTAATGAAACAACGCCAAATATCTGACAAATGGACTTGTACATTATGAATACTACATGAAGTTACTCATGTGCCTTCATTTATATAGTTTAAGTTTTGAGAGAGTTGATTCATGATTTTGAAAAACATCGCAAACAAAGCCGATAATGAAGAGAGTGAGTTGAGTGGTTCAAGATTCATGAGTAGATCGAATTAGTTGCAAAGTGACAATATATGAGAGCCTTAAATGTTATTTTCTTAAATGTTAGTATTTTACATGATTAATTTTATTTATGCATTATAGGTCATTGCTCTATTTCTTGTGAGTTGAAACAGAGTCCCTTCGTCCCCTCTTCATCTCCACAGGTAATCAATTGGTCGTAATTTCAATTTGTTGAACTTTTATATTACTAACTTGAATACAATTAAGTTGGCTCTAAGGATATTAATTTTCTTTCATATTGTCTTACTATATTTATCAGTTCCTGATCTTCTTGTCTGCGGCTCCTCCCCTTATCCTTACTTGTTTTCACATTTTTGTCGCATAATTAAGTTCTCTCAATACTCTCTTTTAAGGTTCTGCTTTGTCTAAAAGGTTCTGATTGTGTGGTACTTGTAATGTGTTATGTGAATTATATATCTTGTTGTTTGTTAGTAGAGAGCTGAGCTCAATAGGAAGGTATCCTGCCTAAAAGGCAAGATACTGATTGTATGCTGATAATTTAATATTTATGCATGTAGTTGCAATTATGTGTTGTTTGTTAGTGGAAAGTAGAGCTCAATAGGATGTGATCCTGTCCAAAAGGCGGGATGCTTGTTGTGTGCTGCTAATTTAGATGTTATGCATGTGTTTGACAATTATGTATTACTTGTTAGTGGAGAGCGGAGATCAATAGGATGTTTGCTACTATATTTTATCTAAGTTTGTATTGAATTATGCTTCAATATATATTTGCTGAAGTATGTTGCAATCCTTATAAGTCAATGCTTTTATTTTCTGCTAGAGTTAATTATTAAGTTACGAAAGCCTTAGTTTCCTGTTTGAGATTCATTATTAATGAGCATGCGTACCTTCTTAGGGTACGTATGCTCATTGTATTGAATCTTGAATTGTCCAAGTGGGACAGTTTGGGAAAAACCTTTTTCATACTCGTACAATAGTCATTTCCATGTTCAAATGCCTTATATACTTGTTGAAATATCGGTCTGATGCATTTCCTTTTGTTCTCTGGGTGCATACTTGATCGCGGTGATTCTCACCGTGCTCGAGTTGTGTACTTGGAGACCGATGGGAAATGCTGTCGAAATTTTGATAAGTATAAGATATTTGAATAAGGGAATAACTATTATTAGCCGAGTGTGGTAAAGGTTTCTTCTCGAATGGGATAGGTTCATACCTTGTCATAAGAATGAGATTTATGGAGTTATTGCAATGCACCGTAATATATAAGTGTTATTGTAGGGTTGGTCAGGCTATTTAATTGGCATCAATGGATATTCCGGAGAATCGGAAATGGATGTATCGTAGGTTGGATCGGAATAAACGTCTTAGGGAAGAGTATAGAGTTGGGGTGGGTGAGTTTATAGAGTTTGTTGTTAGCCATGAGAGATTTATACAACTGGACGGTGATCATTTGAGGTGTCCTTGCAAAAGATGCAAGTGTCAATCTTTCAAAAGCATGGATGGAGTTGTAGTCGATCTTTATGAGAAGGGCTTCATGCCTGATTATTATTGGTGGAGTAACCATGGTGAGACGTTACCTGATTTGAACCCGGTTGTGTTTGAAGGTTCGTACTATGGAAGTGGTGACCGGAGGGAAGAATTGAATCCATACGAGAAGATGATAATGGATCATGTTTGACCCTTGGTTGGTGTTGCACTAGAAGAAGATGGGGGAGAAGATGGTGGAATGGGTTCCCAATACATAGAGGAGAATCCGAATCTCGAAGCTCAAAGATTCTATGATATGTTGAGTGCTGCACGATCTCCATTGTGGGAAGGATGTCAGGAGTACATGGAGTTGTCGATATGAATGGAATGGTTGAGTATCAAATCTGACTACAATATGCAAGAAGGATGTTTTAATCACCTCGCCATGTCAGTGTCCAAGGCATTGCCGGAAGACAATCGGATGCCTACTAGTTTTTATCATGCTAAGAAGTTTGTAGAAAATTTGGGTCTGGGGTGTTTGAAAATTGATTGTTGCTTGAATCGATGTATGTTGTACTATAAGGATGATTCAGCGGAGAGCAAAACATGGTGTCGATTTTGTGGTGAGGATTGATATAAGACAACCACTAGGAGAGGCATGGAGAAGAAGACCGCTCTAAATAAAGAGTGGTACTTTCCGCTCGTGCCAAGACTTACAAGATTGTAATCTTCGATGGCCACTGCAACTCACATGAGGTGGCATAGTGAGCATGAGAGGGAGCAAGATGTCTTGTGTCATCCATCGGATGGAGAAGCTTGGAAGCATTTTGATAGGGTTCATATGGGATTTTCGCAGGACCTTCGGAACGTTCGATTGGGGTTATCTATGGATGGATTTAATCCTTTCGGGAAGTATGGAAAAGCATACTCTTGTTGACCGGTTATCCTGACTCCGTACAATCTTCCCCCGGGGATGTGCATGAAGCGGGAGTTTATGTTCCTAACAGTCATAATTCTGGGTCCGTCTAATCCAAAAGGTAAGATTATTGTGTACTTGCAGTCATTGATAGATGAGTTGACGATGCTGTGGAATGATGGTGTGTTGACATATAACATATCTTTGAGGCATAATTTCATGATGAAAGCAGCTTTGATGTGGACGATCAACGACTTTTCTGCCTATGGGATGATGTCGGGTTGGATGACCACGAGGAAGCTTGGTTGCCCAATATGTATGGAGCGATCGAAGGCATTCACGCTTAAAAACAGTTGAAAGATCTCATATTTTGATTGTCATCGTCAATTCCTTCCAGAAGATCATCCTTATATGCGGAACAAGAATGCATTCAAGAAGCGTTGTGCGGAGACAACACCGCCTCACCACGTTTGTTTGGTCCTAATATATGGCGGAGAGTACAATACTTATCGCTCGTCCATGAATCCCAAGGAGAACATGTTCCTGATTATGGCGTCAACCATAATTGGACAAAACAAAGTTTATTTTGGAGGTTGCCGTATTGGAGGACGCAGCTACTCCGTCACAACATTGATGTCATGCATACTGAGAGCAATGTGTTTGACACTATGATGGACATTAAGGGGATGACAAAGGATACAAATAAAGCCCGATTGGATCTGGCTGAAATTTGTAATCGTAAGGAGCTTGAGTTGCAAGACGGTGGTCGTGGCAGACTTATCAAACCGAAGGCAAGTTATACACTAAGCAAAAAACAAAACGGTCATTTGTAAGTGGGTTAAAGAACTAAAGTTACCAGATGGGTATGCTTCCAATATGGGTAGATGTGTTGACATTAAGGAAGCAAAGTTACATGGAATGAAGAGTCATGATTGCCACATGTTCATGCAACGGTTGCTTCCAATTGCGTTCGATGCATTACCGAAACCAATTTGGAACCCACTTGTTAAGCTTAGCCAATTTTTCAGGGAGCTTACGTCGACAACACTAAATGTGAAACAATTAAAGGATATGGAAGTCAAGATACCCGTTTTGTTATGTAAGCTGGAGCAAATCTTCCCACCGAGTTTCTTTGATTCAATGAAACACCTTCCAGTTCATCTACCTTAGGAAGCAAGAGTTGGTGGTCCAGTCTAATACCGCTGGATATATCCATTTGAGAGGTAAACAACATCAACTATTTTACTTAATACATATGAAATTCGTGAACACGAAATCGTAGTTTAGTTTTCCCTAAAACTAGTAATTATTTGTATGTATCCCTCTTTAATAGGTTCCTGCACTCCCTTACACACAAAGTCAAGAACAAGGCACGAGTGGAGGGTTCCATTTGTGAGCATACTTAGTAGAGGACACTTCCACTTTTGCCTCTTATTACTATCCAGACGAAGTTAACACGAGAAGGAAAAGGATGCCTAGAAACGTTGATTCGGGCGAAGGAAGTTCAACTAGTCCTCCTATATCAATATTCAACTATCCGGACATATTTATTGGTAAATCAAAAGGACATTTCTTGGAGCAGTGTGACATTAATGCTGCTCATCTGTATATCCTTCAAAATTGTGAAGAGGTGGCGCCATATTTAGAGTAAGTTTCTACAATGTCTTCTATAAGTTCAATTGACATTTATGATTATTGATTGTCCTGCTGTTAATCTCCCATATGTAGGATGTACGACAATTTTCTAAGGGATCTTCAACCTGACATTTCAAATGATCAGGTTGATTGAGATATTACTTCTCACTTTGCTATGTGGTTCAGTAAATATGTAGGTTAAGCATCTTCATTTGTTGCAATACATTTTATCTCCTTAAATATATAGCATGTATAAGATTAATATAATATTCGATTTTTTAGGTACTAGATCCAGTAAACAATGTTCAAAATCCATTGTTGACAAATTTGGCATGGGGACCTAACAGATGGGTTACATCATGGAATACTTACATTGTAAAAGGATATAAATTTAACACAAAAACATGGAATGAAGGAATGCAGTCGTGTAACTATGGTGTTTGTGTGCGAGCCACTGATGGCAATGCAAAGGATGATTTCTATGGGGTTCTAACTGACATCCTTGAACTCGATTATACTGGTTTCCCTGTGATGAAGTTAGTTCTCTTCAAGTGTGATTGGTTTGATCCTACTCTTGACGTAGGGACAAAAATTGATAAAAAAATATAGTGTTGTTCAAGTTAGACTGTCTCGTAGGTCTAATAAGGCGTATGACCCATTCATTTTTTCACAACAGGCAGATCAGGTTTATTACTAGCCATATCCCGAAGGACATCAAGGCTGGTTGGATGTTATTAAGATAAATGCTCGCAGTATAATTACTGATAATGTAATCAACCATCCTGAAAAAGATGCTCCGTACCAAGATGATGAGTTTTCAAGACCCCACGTACCGTTTCAAATTACGCCGGACATTATTGTTAATTCTCTGGCGGATGATGAGTGTGATTTCATCTCATATGTCATTGACATTTTGCATGCATTTTCATATAGTTTAGGCATTGATTTTGGTTAGTTTTTACCTTGGAACGGGTAAGGCAGTTTTGTGGTGTTGTTGTGCAGGAATTGAGGATTAAAATTCTCAAGACTAACCATGATGGAGATTGCATGAAGATGGAGCTTGAAAAGCAAGAAAATGAGCCAAACAAAGTCCATCACGGCCTAGCCGTGACAGCCATCATGGCCATGATCGAGTAGAGCTGAAAAGAAAGAATGGAAAAGTCAGAACTGGTCACGGCCAGCCCGTGATGACCATCACGGTCTTGACATGCCAACTGAACCAGACCCTCACAAGCAGAACTGATCACGGCCTAGCCGTGATGGTGGTCACGGCCGTGACAGACCCAGCAGCGAAGCCATTCCAAGTCAGAATTCGTCACGGCCTATCCGTGACAGGCATCACGGTCGTGACGCGCAATATATGGATCTTTAGAAATTGATTTGATTTGAATTTGTGATTGATTGGGATTCAAGTTACCATAATCTATAAATAGAGAAATTAGGCTCGAAAATAAGGGGACTTTTTGGGTTGCTACCTTAGGCAAAATTAGGATTTCTCTTCTTCTTCTTCTTCTCATCTCTTAGGTTTTCTTTCATGTTTTTGTTAATCAAGCTTGCTCTTAACATGGCAATGCTTGAGTAGTAGTTTTATTTCTAGGGATTGGGGCTATGCCCAAGATTTGTTTTATTGTCATGAATTGATGTTTTCCCTTTGTTAATTTCAATTTGCTTTCGATTTGGTTCCTATCGTATGAATTACTTGTGAATCTGGTGCGCACTTATTTGCATGTCATAAATACTCTAAGGAGGAACCTAGCGGTGAACTTAGGTATTGGATCTATAGGAATCAAACTTAGGACTTAAATCACGAGAGTTAGAAGCGGTCCTTCGAGGGTTCATGAATTGTCACAAAGCTTAAGGGGTTCAATTTAGATTCAATTACCACGAGAGTAGGGGTTGGTTTAATTGGGCACGATTTTTGTAACCCGAGAGGGAGCATCAACTTATTGAGGATAAATTCGCCTTCAAAGCAAATTTTATAATTAACAAGGGGTAGTCAATTTGGTAACATGAACAATCTTGTTGGTAACCCAATTCCTAGGAATCTCTTTAGATTTGAAAACCCCCTAATTGATTTACTTTCCTATTTTAATTGATTGCGTTCTTAAATATCTGATTTTCTAAGTTATTTCTTATTACAAAAATCAAATCTTTTCAAAATCCTTTTTTTTATATAGTCCAATTTAATTGGTTTAATAATTAGTTCTTATTTGAGATCACGGTCTTTGTGGGATCGATCTTTTTATTACTTGGTGACGAATCCGGTACACTTGCCGGAGTCCACACATCAAGTTTTTGGCGCCGTTGCCGGGGACTGTGTTTTCTTGAATTTCAATTTAATTTTTAAATTGACTTTTCTGGACATTTATTTTATTTTATTTTTATTTTCTCTTTTTCTAGTGTATCTACCTCTCTCTTTGCAGGAATTTTTCTCTCTTATGCGAAGATCCCAAAGTCTTGGAAATCTTGTTGAAGTTGACCCCGAGATCGAAATGACCTTTCATAGACGTGGGAGACTACAAAGACAAGGAGAGAGAGAGGTTGGTTCCCATTCCACTCATGGCGAATCTACCGGATACCAAACCACTGAAGGACTACGCAGCCCCAAATGCTAGGGGTTTGCGAACTAGGATTGCTAGGCCAGAAATCGAGGAGGAGAACTACACTATACCGCCTATGCTAATTAGCATGATTAGGCAACATCAATTCGGAGGATTACCCTCGGAGGACCCGACTGATCATGTGGAGACATTCTTGGAGTTCACCGATGCAATTAGAATTCATGGTGCCCCGATTAATGCTATACGCTTGAGGTTACTCCCCTCCTTTCTGACTGGAAAGGCAAAAGCTTGGTTGAAGCAAGTGTCCGCTAATACGTTGTCAACTTGGGACCAACTGGAGCAGGAATTCTTGGAGAAATTCATCCCACCATCCAAGACTGCTTACCTACGAACCCAGATCACCGGCTTCTTCCAAAAGGACGGAGAATGCTTATCCAAAGATTGGTATCGCTACAAGGGATTGCTAGAGTCTTGCCCACATCATGGACTCGAGAGGTGCTATTAGTGCATACCTTCTACAACGGATTGGATTACTCTTCGAAGGTGTCACTTGACTCCGCAGCTGGTGGAGCCTTTATGAATAGACCTCTGACTGAAGCATTCAATATCATTGAAAATGTGGCCACCAACTATCACCAATGGGGTTCGGAAAGAGGTAATAACCCGAAAAAGATTTCGTGGGGCAAGTTTGAAATGAATAGCACTAATCTAATTATGTCTAAAATTGACTCACTGAATAAACTCTTGGATAAGCTTGAAAAGACCAATGTGAGTTCAATAGGTGCTACTAATGTTGTTTGTGAGATTTGTGGAATGCAGGGACATGACACAATGGAGTGCCCACATGGTATTGCTCCTGGATCCGGTGCTTCGGGGGAACATGTGAACTCTTGCCACAATTTCTATGACACGAACCCGAAGTTGCCAAGCCATGTTCCCCCAAATTCTTACAACCAAGGAAGGAAAAATAGCCCTTATCTCTCCTATGGGAACTACAACAACACGTTGAACCACAAATTCCACGAAGGCCGAGGTAATAGGAAACCCACATCGAGGTATCCTCAGGTACAAAAGTCTAAACTTGAGTCACTTTTGGAAAATTTTGTGGAAACTCAAATAAAGAAAAATGAAGAGTTTAGGCAACAAGGTAGGCTAGTCAATGAGGCAATAAAAGAGTTAGCATCTAAGGTAGATAACTTAGCCATCCATAATAAGATGTTAGAAACTCAGATTGCCCAACAAGCTAGTACATATTCTAGAACTGAAGGTACGTTTCCAGGACAACCCGGAGTTAATCCCAATGAGCACTGTAAGCTATATACTTAAGGGATGATAAGCTTGGGGTAATTGAAAAGGATGTGTAATATGAGGAGGACATGAGTGAACATGAAGAGATAGAGCCAAAGTATGTCCCTCCACCACCTTACCAACCCCCAATACCTTTCCCACAAAGGTTGGTCAATAAAAAACAAGTAGAAATAGAAACTAAGAGCTTAATTGAGGAGCATAATGCCATGATAAAAACTAATATGCCTCCTAAACTAAAAAATCCAGGAAGTTTCTTTATTGCTTGCTCAATTGGAAAAGTGAAAATAGACCAAGCCTTATGTGACTTAGGGGCTAGTGCGAGTTTGATGCCGCTTACTATCTTTGAGAGGTTAGGAACCAAGAAATTGAGTCCATCCGAATCCTCTTTACAATTTGCGGATGGCTCAACTAAATCTCCTCTGGGCAAACTAGAGAATGTTCCCATAAAGGTAGGGAAATTTTTCATTCCTACTGATTTCATGGTATTGGATATGAACGGGAATTCTAAATTCCCTATCATTCTAGGAAGGCCATTCTTGGCCACAGCTGGAGCAATAATAGACGTAAAAAATGGCAAACTCTCTATGAATGTAGAGGAAGGTAGGGTGGATTTTGATTTGACTAACTCATATAACAACCCTCCTTTTGAGAGTCATGTGTGCAGGATCGAGATAATGCCGAGGTGACGGAAGAGCCTAATATGGAAGCAAATCCCAAACTTTGCATGATGAATGACGCACCTAATAATGATGAAATGGGAGTTTCTCATCATGTGGAGTTAAAACTTCCGCCGGGGGGAAGTAAGGCCATGAAACTCAGAGTGAAAAGAGCAAAGCGAAGTCGCAATTGATCATATGAACAAAATAGGCTTTTTGATGGACTTCCTTGGAATGGAGGTATACTTGAACTTCTAAGCCCAGCCGACCCTGGTTAATTGAAAGTAGTATGGTCAAGCTTAAGACCGTAAATAAGCGCTTCTTGGGAGGCAACCCGAGTTTCCTTTCCCTTTTCCATTTCTTTTTGAATTTTGTTTTTGAATAATTTGAGGAGATTAAAAGAAGAAAGATCACTAGTTGATGGTTTTGCCAAGTATTTTCATGTTATGAAAGCAGTAAGAGCAAAAAGGCAAGGAAAAATAAAGTCAGAAGTCATCACGCCCAGGTCGTGATGGTGGCCACGGCCGTGATTAGCTAACCAAAGAAGATCAGAAAGGATCACGACCCAGCCGTGATATCCATCATGGGCGTGATGAGAAGGACCCTGAATATCATAATGTTTCACGGCCTAAGCGTGATGAGCATCACGGCCGTGACACATTTTCCAGCATCTCTTTGACTGGCATATGAGCCAGCACCCTCTACCACCTCGGTGACTTGTTCCATTTTTCTCCTCTCTCCGACTTGATTATTTACATTGGGGACAATGTAAGTTTTTAAGCTTGGAGTAGGGGTATTTTGGCAATTTTTTTGCATTTTTGCATTTTTCATGTTGTATTCATATAGGCATAGTTTTGCATGATCACATGATTAGATTGCCCTTTGCTTAGAGTATGCATCCAATTGTGAGAACTTTGTGCCAAATGAATTGAGACAGTGAATTTTTGAACCCAAATTTTGTATTCTTGTGATAAGGCTAAAAATAAAAATGCTTGAGATGATCTTGTGATAGTTGATAACTAGCATGTGGTTCCTTAGATTTGTGTTTCTCATTGATTTTAAACTACTAAATGTGAGATTTTTGAGCCTAAAAGGGTTACTCACTAAATCTACCCCATTCTTTGTGATTGAGTGTTTTATTCCTCTAGGATTGTATTCTCTAGAACTTGACTTGAAACCGTTTTGAAACTTAAAAATTTTTGAAAACATATTTGAAAATGATTGAGGCACTAGGTATTTTTCTGGCCTTCTGAGCTTTGATTGATTAAATGATACCCCTTAGTTGCCCAGTTTTGAGCCTAAAAGAATAAAATACTTTTCTTGGTACCTTGAAATATTTTGATGAATGATGTTTGGTATGACACCTTTTAAAGTATTGCAAAAAGGGTAAAAAGGTAGTTTGAAAAATAAATTGTGGGATGATAAAGTTAGAAAAATATTTCTCTTAAGTTGAAAATCTCCCCTTCTCCAAAAAAATAAAATAAAATAAAATAAACAAAAAAATGGAGAAGGGGATGTGAAAAAGAAAGCGAGAAATAAAAAAAAGGGAAGAAAGAAAGAAAGGTGGAAAAGTGAATTAAAGCCCAAAAAGGTATTTTAGAAGGTTGTCATGCTTTGCATTGTTTGATAATTTGTTTAGCCTTCTTGAATTTTCCCTTTCTTGATTTCCCCACCTAACAATTAATCCCATGGCCCCATTACAACCAAAATAAAAGACCTCTTGATTCTTATGTGTTTTCATTAATAAAGTAGATATTTGGTTAATAGTCAAGCTTGTGGTAGAATACCTTCCTTGAGGAAATTGAGCGAATTGTCACATATCCTTAAATACTTGAGTGAGGTGATAAGATTGCCCGAATTAGTGAGAGATAAGAATTTAGGGAACCTAAGCTTCTAATTGGACTTGAAATTGATTGTCTCTTGGGTACTTATTTGAATATGCCTATCACTTGCATTAGTTACTCGAGTTCTTGGTTCATTATCCATGCTCTGATTGTTTATATTTTCTGGCTTTAGTGATTGCTTGAGGACAAGCAAAGTCTTAAGCTTGGGGAAGTTTGATGAGTGTGATTTCACCTCATATTTCATTGACATTCTGTATGCATTTTCATATAGTTTAGGCATTTCTAATTTGATTTTGGTTAGTCTTTACCTTGAAACGGGTAAGGCGGTTTTGTGGTGTTGTTGTGTAGGAATTGAGGATTAAAATGATCAAGACTAACCATGATGGAGCTTGCATGAAGATGGAACTTGAAAAGCAAGAAAATGAGCCAAATAGAGTCCATCACGGCCTAGCCGTGACAGCCATCATGGCCATGATCGAGTAGAGCTGAAAAGAAAGAATGAAAAAGTCAGAACTGATCACGGCCAGCCTGTGATGTCCATCACGACCGTGACATGCCAACTGAACCAGACCCTCACAGGCAGAACTGATCACGGCCTATCCGTGATGGTGGTCACTGCCGTGACAGACCCAGCAGCGCAGAATCCGTCACGGCCTAGCCGTGACAGGCATCACGGCCATGACGCGCAATATATGGATCTTTAGAAACTGATTTGATATGAAAATAGAGCAATTAGGCTCAAAAATAGGAGGGCTTTTGGGGTTGCTTCCTTAGGCAAAATTAGGATTTCTCTTCTTCTTCTTCTTCTTCTTCTCCTCTCTTAGGTTTTCTTTCATGTTTTTGTTAATCAAGCTTGCTCTTAACATGGCAATGCTTGAGTAGTAGTTTTATTTGTAGGGATTGGGGCTATGCCCAAGATTTGTTTTATTGTTATGAATTGATGTTTTCCCTTTGTTAATTTCAATTTGCTTTCGATTTGGTTCCTATCGCATGAATTACTTGTGAATCTGGTGCGCACTTATTTGCATGTCATAAATACTCTAAGGAGGAACCTAGCGGTGCACTTAGGTATTTGATCTATAGGAATCAAACTTAGGACTTAAATCACGAGAGTTAGAAGCGGTCCTTTGAGGGTTCACGAATTGTCACAAAGCTTAAGGGGTTCAATTTAGATTCAATTACCACGAGAGTAGGGGTTGGTTTAATTGGGCACGATTTTTGTAACCCGAGAGGGAGCATCAACTTATTGAGGATAAATTCGCCTTCAAAGTAATTTTGATAATTAACAAGCGGTAGTCAAGTTGGTAACATGAACAATCTTGTTGGTAACCCAATTCCTAGGAATCTCTTTAGATTTGAAAAACCCCTAATTGATTTACTTTCCTATTTTAATTGATTGCGTTCTTAAATATCTGATTTTCTAAGTTATTTCTTATTACAAAAATCAAATCTTTTTAAAATCCTTTTTTTATATAGTCCAGT
This sequence comes from Sophora flavescens, assembly GCA_030762895.1. Classification (NCBI taxonomy): domain Eukaryota; kingdom Viridiplantae; phylum Streptophyta; class Magnoliopsida; order Fabales; family Fabaceae; genus Sophora; species Sophora flavescens. The sequence continues at coordinate 264,547,777 of CM061063.1, read as the reverse complement.
TTAATTGGTTTAATAATTAGTTCTTATTTTAGATCACGGTCTCTGTGGGATCGATCTTTTTATTACTTGGCGACGAATCCAGTACACTTGCCGGAGTCCACACATCAGTGGACATTTCGGGAAATAGGGAAGAAGTTGAAAGAGGGTTAATTGATCAATCTGAGTTGGACGCATCTAGCGGAGGCACATTACGATCAAGTGAGACTGATGAGAGTGAGGGTGAATTTAGTGATGGAGATTCTACTTAGGTAATTTATTTATGTCATAATTCATTGTGTAAATGTCATTCTACTTAGGTACTTTATTTTTGTATTATTTACATTGTTGGGTAATCATCTTTTCATTTTTTACATAGATGGCAGATTCCTCTAGTGGTAGGGGGCAGCGTGGTGGTCGTCGTGGAGGTCGTGGCAGAGGTCATGCTGTGAGAGTCCCTCCGCCGGCCGACCCATAGCCTTCAGATCGAGACCATACTACCAGCACCTCTGTGGACGGGCCACATCAGGGTGATGGAGTTTCACCCCCTACCCAGCCTTATGTGGTCGGGACACAGGCTGCACCGTCATCATCCACACCTATGACTGGACCATCATCATCATCGGGACAGGAGAGTCGTGGTCCATCCGACAGGAGGATTCTTCTTATTCCCAGGGGGGATAACGAGTAAGCTAATTTATTTTTTTAATGTATATAAAGTATCTTAATTTCTATTTACTTGTTTTATTTATTTATTTATAACATTTATTAATTCTCTAATTTTGCTACAGCTTTCTGCCCGCGAAGGGCCCTTCTGATTCGATATCGAAGATTCTGCGACGCAAGTTTGTTGGTCCATGGCCTATGATGAGCCTCTGGTTGACTGGTTTTATAACTAATAAAAACTTTGGCTTTGTGCTAATTTTATATCATTTTCACCCAAATTAGACTTGATTGTCTTTAAGCAGTATTTTGAGTCTGTAAAGTATTTTTAGGTTAATTTAGTTGATTTAGAGTTAAATAAAACACTTATTCTATTTTCTGTTTTCAGGTTAATAAAAGGAAATAATTCTGGAGCTTTCGCCCCGCGAGAAGGATGTTCGCCTTGCGAACCAGAAGGTGATTGTGCCAGAGAAATTGCAACCATTCTGTCTCGCCCCGCGAAGACTTGACTCGCCTCGCGAGTAATCCAGCCCTGGAAGTCAGAAAGCATCACGGTTTACCCGTGTGAAAGGTCACGGGCGTTACAGTTTGGAATCTGAAGAGGCTCGCCTCGCGAAGGATATGCTCGCCTCGCGAGAAGATCAAAAGTTGCAGACTGTTCGCATTATTCGCCTCGCGAATGTGTGCTCGCCTCGCGAGTCCGCGTAGTCCAGAAGTTGTATATAAGTCAGTTTTAGACAGAACTGAAGGGAGTTAGTCAGAGTTAGCCAGTTTTGGCTAGTTCTTAGGCAGTAGTAGTAGTTTGTCTTCTTTTCTTAGATATGTTTTGTTTTCCTTTTGTAATGGAGAACTAGTCTCCTAGATTAATCTACTAAAATTGGTTTCCATAACCACACTTGAGATTCTGTATTTCCTGTTTTAATTGCTTTTCTCTTTTCAATGCGATGCTATATGTTTCTGTTTGTTATTTCAGGAATGTATAGTGTTGTATTGATTCATTCCAGTGATGCTATGTTCTTATACTTAATCGCGTTTGTTATTTCGCGTGTGTTCGTTCATGTTCGTTTGTTCATGAGAGCTTAACCCCGTTTGTTATTTCGGGAATAGGAACATACATCCGTAGTAGTGATTGCGTTGTTAATTGTTGCTACAACCGGGAGGGGATTAGAATCTGCTTAGGGCTTGGATTTATATGAACCAATGATAGTGGGAAACCGAGAGCAGTAGGTTGATCGTTTCTTAGCATATTTGGAAAGGTCATGACTTCTGGGCTTCACTCTCGCGAGGCGAGGATTGTATTCGCGAGGCGAACTCTTCAAATTCCAAACTGTAACGCCCGTGACCTTCAACATGCGCAGGCCGTGATGGCTTCTGGTCTCCCAAGGTTGGATTACTCGCGAGGCGAGTCAAGTGTTCGCGGGGCGAGACAGAATGGTTGGCAATTTCTGGAACAGTCACCTTCTGGTTCGCGAGGCGAATGCCTTTCTCGCGGGGCGAAAGCTCCAGAATTATTTCCTTTTATTAACCTGAAAACAGAAAATAGAATAAGTGTTTTATTTAACTCTAAATCAACTAAATTAACTTAAAAATACTTTACAGACTCAAAATACTACTTAAAGACAATCAAGTCTAATTTGGGTGAAAATGATATAAAATTAGCACAAAGCCATGGTCTTTATTAGTTATAAAACCAGTCAACCAGAGGCTCATCAAAATATCCCAAACTTAAACTTTGCTTGTCCCCAAGCAAACTAAAACTTAAAAACTTAAAAAGACTCAAGACTTGGCAAGCTCAAAAGATTCAATCAACTTCCGCACAGATTTCAAGCAATTTATCAAAATATTTTTTTCCTTCATGTTCCCCCCTTTCAAACAAATCAATCCCCACAATCATTCATTCTAAACAATTGAGAATTTCATCATTTAAACAATCATTAATCTAAGCAGGGGATCCAAGTTACACACAAGAGGGAGATCACTAAATTCAAACAACTGCCTTCCTCACAAGGGAAATTTAGTGTTCACTCATTCGCTCAGTTTGTGTCAGGTTATCAACAATTCACTCAATTTCACTTTTCAAAACACTTCCCATAAATTTGATTTTCATCTCCAAATGGTTCCCACAAAAAATATGCAAGCAACATCAAAAGGTCTTTTATGGGTTGTAATGGAGCCTGGCTAAGGGTAGGATATACAAAGGTACTAAGCTGAGGACCCTAGGAACTAAGAGAGCATGAAACAGTTCAAAACAATGAAATTCCACTCAAGTTCCTTTTCTCATTCATCTTTTTGCCTTGGGTGACTACAGCCTCTTTTTTTTCTAACACTTTTATTTTTAACATTTTTACAATTTTCTTTTTTTTTTCTCTTTTATTTCTGTTTTTATTTTTATTTTTTTTCTTTTGTATTTTTTTCTTTTTGCCAATCCCAAACAACACATTACACTTTTATAGCCACCCCAAACTTAATTTCTTGCACCCATTCTAAGATTTCATGCTCTCCTAATCCTAAGATCGGGTTAACATGGTTTTCCAGATTTTTGGGCTTATAACATTAGGTTATCAAGAATTAATAGGCTAATCAGGCTCAATGGGGCTAACTAATGAACATGCATTGGGGATGGTTATTTTTTGCTAAGTAGCTATTTATAAGGAAAATGCCTAAATCATTTGAAGCAAACATATAATCATGCAAACCAAAAAGAGATTCAAGAAAATTCGGGAAAGTGCAACTTAAAAAAGTGATTTTCACACAGTCAAAAACATGTTGGAGGCTCAAAACCTCACCTGGACATTTTTGCAAATTGTTTGACAGAGATTCTATCCCTAGTGTGTGCTTCCTATCACCCCAAACTTATCATAAATCATTCCATCATAACAAAATCTCAAAGTTTAGTTTTCAATCTCATGGGGATCATTTTTTCAAATTTCAGAATCTAGGGGGAAAACAGTCAACACTATCATGCAATCAATCTATGCAAAATCAATAAAATCCAATAAACTTGCCAACACTAGACTTAACACAACTCCTGAGCTTATCAAATTATTCAGGAGCTTTATTGAAAACAAAACAGAAATAAAGCAAGAATAACTAAAAAGAAAAGGGTTAAAGAAAGCTCATTCAGAGGCTTCCGCCTGGATCCCATTGCTTGTAGCATAAGGCCCACGTGGTAGCCAAAGGGTGGAAGCTCATTCCATGCTTCCATGTCTTGCAGCCTTGATATGGAAGTGAGCACTTGACAATTACAGTGACCTTGCCCAGTGCGGCGGACTTCTCACTCCCTCTTGGGTCACAGATGACCTCTTTCTCAACTTTGTCCATAAAGTCCTCCCAATAGAAGTGGGGTTCAACCTCTTGAAATGGCCACAGTGACAAATCCAAAGGCTGGAACTCCATCACCGGTGGTTCCACAGTGGGAGGTGGCAAACAGTTAGCTGGGGTTACTGGTGCTGCTTCAACTTCTGCATTTTCTTCATTCACTGCACTAACAAATTTATCACCTGCTATACATGCAGAAATTTCAGCACACACCACACAATGGTTAGTGTTAGTAGAGTCAGTACATATATCACAATAGACTGAATCAGTAAAGTTCTGAATGTCTGGAAATTCAGCAATTAATTCATCCACCCCATCACTCTAAACACATGCATTTGATTCAAGTGAATCATCTCTTCCAAAGGTTCTTCATCATCCTCAGGCACGGGGAAGCAGATGTCCTCTTGATCCTCCTGATCCTCCTTTTCTATGTTTCCTGAACAGAATAAAGCTGCATAACAGTCTATACACAAAGCAGTGCCATCACAATAACAATCAGCACATGAATTAGAATCAGGGGATTCAACACACAGTTCATCAACAGAAACATTATCAACATTATCATCAGAAATATTTTCAAGAATAACTTGTGACTCTGTATGTTCTTCAAGGGGCTGTGGAGTTAGCATTGCAGCCGAGTTGGCGACAACTTGATCAATTAGAGCGGACAACTTCTGAGATTCAGCTTGGCTTCTCTGGTATTCAGCCTCCATCCTCTGTTGGAATTCAAGATTGCTCGCCTCCATCATCTGTTGAATTTTGAGAAAGTTTGCTTCCATTTGTGCATTCATTTGCTTGAACAGGTCCTCTAGTGAAGGTTCGGAAGGTGCAACTCTGAAGGCAGGATAGTATCTAAACAGGAAGGCTTCCTTCAAATCAAACCAGCTTGAGATGGAATTCTCATCAAGACAATACAACCAATCCCTTGCAGCACCTTCAAGTGAGAACTGGAAAGCTTCCATCTTGATGTGGTCTTCTGTTATTCCTGCAGGTCTCAGCATTATAGAGCAAACATCCTGGAATTCCCTCAGATGCTCCTGCGGATTTTCACCTGCAAGACCACTAAACCTTGGCAACCAGTATGATAAACCATAAAAATCAGGAAAATATATGCATGGTGGTGGTTCATAGTAAACATTAGGCATGTAACCATATCTGTGATTATCCATGGGGGGTGCTAAAATTCACAACCAGACAAAACAGACCAAACTAATTCAGCAAAGAGAATTTTTTTTAAAATTATTTTCTGCTAATAACAACAAACAAGAGTCCCCGGCAACGGGGCCAATTTTTTGGTCGCGCTGTCGTCACGCGCCAAAAAGAACGAGCGTTTACAAAATAATGTAGATAGGGAAGCGACAACTCGGATGTCGTCTCTCAAGGACTCTTAGGCGTTGTTATTATTAACAGAAAATTAATTTTGGGGGGTTGTTTGGATTGAAATAAAATAAAGAAAACAAAAACAGAAACAGAGCAATAAAACAAGACAGTTAAAAGAGATTAACAAATAAACTAAAGACGATCAACCTACTGTTCTCGGTTTCCCACTATCATTGGTTCATATAAATCCAAGCCCTAAACAGATTCTAATCCCCTCCCGGTTGTAGCAACAATTAACAACGCAATCACTACTTCGGATGTATGTTCCTATTCCCGAAATAACAAACGGGGTTAAGCTCTCATGAACAAACGAACATGAACGAACACACGCGAAATAACAAACGCGATTAATTATAGAAACATAACATCACCGAAATGAATCAACACAACACTATACACTCCTGAAATAACAAACAGAAATGTATAGCATGGCATTGAAAAGAGAAAAACAGATGAAAACAGGAAATACAGAACCTCAAGTGTAATTGAAACCAATCCCAGTAGATTAATCTAGGAGACTAACTCTCCATTACAGACTTAAAAGAAAAGAAAAATAAACTATGAAACTACTGACTAAAAACTAGCTAGCCACTGGGCAAAAACTAGCCAACAGTCCAGCCCCCCATTCAGTTCTGTCTAAAATGCTTAAATACGATTATGCGGAATCAGCAAATCGCCGTACACACCGGCGAGTACACATTCGCGTGGTGAATCTTGCAGCGTTTGGTATTCTCGCGAGGCGAAGCATGGCTCGCATGGCGAGGAATGGAAAGGTCATAACTTCTGGGCTTCACTCTCGCGAGGCGAGGATTGTATTCGCGAGGCGAACTCTTCAAATTCCAAATTGTAACGCCCGTGACCTTCAACATGAGCAGACCGTGATGGCTTCTGGTCTCCCAAGGTTGGATTACTCGCGAGGCAAGTCAAGTGTTCGCGGGGCGAGACAGAATGGTTGGCAATTTCTGGAACAGTCACCTTCTGGTTCGCGAGGCGAATGCCTTTCTCGCGGGGCGAAAGCTCCAGAATTATTTCCTTTTATTAAACTGCAAACAGAAAATAGAATAAGTGTTTTATTTAACTCTAAATCAACTAAATTAACTTAAAAATACTTTACAGACTCAAAATACTACTTAAAGACAATCAAGTCTAATTTGGGTGAAAATGATATAAAATTAGCACAAAGCCATGGTCTTTATTAGTTATAAAACCAGTCAACCAGAGGCTCATCAGCCTACATGGAAGGTCATCCCAGGGGACCATAGGGATCAGTTGTTTAAGGAGTTTAAGGTAACAATTTATTAAGTTATTTTAATTAAATTGACATTACACACACACACACACACACACACACACACACACACAGATTTCCTAACAACTGTAAGTTGCAGAAAGAGTATAGGTGGGACACAGCTTTATAAGGTCTCGTCAGGGACATATTTGAGCATAAAGGCTCACTGGTCATGAAGAATCTGACGAACAAGCTGAGGAAGGGTAAGAAAAGGGGAAGCGGGTGGATCCTGAGATCCGGGGTCAGCTGGATCAGTACTGGGCTGCTGAGAAGTTCCAGGAGATCCGAGCCACAGCTCGGTGTAATCGAGCTTCTGGTGGTGGCGCATGTGCTTGGACCGGTGGGTCTAAATCAGCCGCCGCCCACTACGACGAGTTGGTAATACTTAAAACTTTATTGACTTAATATACTATTTAATGAGTTTTCATTTTTAAATATTCTTATGAACTTAAGATTATATTTTTCTGTGCAGAAAGCACAAACAGCGGGCCCCCACTGCTATGGAGTTGGTGGAGAGGACGAAGAAGTTAAAGTCGGGAGCATGGGTCAACGACAAGGCTCGTAACTATGCTGTAAGCAAAAAAACAATTTAGTCTTTACTTTTAATTTATTATAATTGATTTGTTAATATTGATTATAATTTTAACTAAATCTCTTCATCTATACTTTGCAGGTGGGCTTCAACAAGAAGGAGGACAATGCCATATCACATGCCTCACAGTCACAGGATGAGGCCTTGACTGGTGATAAGCCCAGTGTAACACACCCCGGTTTTTACTGTTATTGAATAATAGTAAATATATATATATATATATATATATATATGTTTATATTATTTAATTTGGATTGATTATTTATATATATAATTATTTTAACTTATTTTTATGTGATTTAGTTTGAGTAATTTTAATTACTCATTTAAAATGATTTTTTATTAAGTGCGTTAGCACTGCTTTATTTCAATGCATGCACGCTTCCTAGACAATAATATTATGTTATGGTCACTATTAGTATTTGTTTAGAAAAAAATATTTAAAATAATATGGTTGAAAGAAATTATTTTCATATCTTACTCTACGTAATTTTAGATTTGAAAATAATTTGGTTTGACATTAATCGGATATTAAATGTTGGACCGTGAATTTTCTTAGTTGATCAATTCAACTATCAATTCCTACTTTATTTCAAAATTTGAAAGTATATATTTTGTCACCCTTTATTTCTAGATTCAAAACTAAAAACATGTTTATTTTTAGGTTTAATATTTATCACTCATAGTGTACCCACTAATATAAAAAATCAATTTTCTCTCTCCTCCCTCTCTTATTAGCATCGAACTTTCCCCTTTTCACTATTTTCTTTCTTTCTTTTCCAGATACTTTCTTCTTCTTCTTCCTCCCTTCAACTTCACCATCTTCTTCTTCCAAACTTCACCCTCCTCCTTTCCTTCCCTCCAGTCGTGGGACCACCGCCCTGCACCACCGTCGGCTGCCGCTTGTCAGCGCAAAGGAGGAGACGAGCGCCGTTCGCATCCCTGCGTATTCTGGTCGTTGCTTCACCGCACGGAGCGCCGCCCTCCGCCACTGTAATGGTGGTTTTCCACCATTTGAATTCATTTTAGTTCCATTCTTCTCCCATTTATCTTATTCTCTCTCTTTTGGCTCTTGGTTGAGGTAGAACCGCCGCTTCGCCGTCGTTCCGCCGCCATTGACGCCACCATAAGCTCATCTTCTTCCTTGGGTGAGTGAGATATCATCTATTTTTGCTTAGATTCAAAATCCCCAAACTAATTTTGAAACCCTAACCCAAGCTCAACCATTTGAAATCCCCAAACTCATTTGAAATTAAAACTTGTTTTATTGCAATTGGGACTATGAATTAGAGTTATCTTAAACCAATTTCATTGTTCTTTAGTTAAAATGAGTTTTCCCCAAATTGATTTATGAACCGTAAAGTCCCAAATCTGATTTTATTGAAGTTAGCTCTATTTTGTGAAATTGAATATTTAAAATCAACTTAGAGTGAGCGTTTGAATGATGAGTAGCTGATTATGTGTTTTATCTGGTTGTGAAAATGCTTTGACTCCCTCTTTGGGATGTTGTCGGGGTTGCGTTTGGTTGGGGGAAAAATATTTTATATTGTTTGAGAGTTGATAGGAGATTTGTAGAGGAAACTGGAACGTCGAGTTGGGGTTGTGAAGGAAGCTAATTGTTGAATGCGTCAATGAGAGAATCTTTTATGGTCTACATAGGTAAAATGAGTTTACCTGAAGAGTTTTAATAGTTACATACTTAATTGTTGTGTTTTTGAATGGATGTTAATTTTTAAATCTTTGAAATGATGTATTGCTGAAATTGTTTAGAGTTTTATTGGAGTTTTAATTGTATTGTTTGTTGATTATATTACTGTTTTGCTTGACTGTGATTGGCTGATGGCATGACATTGGTCATTGCTTGTTAATAAAGATTAAGACATTAAAATACCTTAACTCAGAAAGATTGAAAAAGTGGTGTTGTGATTCTTTGGGAAAGTGAGAAGAAAACTATAAATAATGGAAGTGTGAAGATGAAACAATGCTTAGGAAAAGAAATGAAAATAGAAAACATCAAAACTTATGGAAATCTTTAAAATAATTTTTGAAAAGAAAAATCTTTTGGAAATAAGGATTTTCTTTTAGGTTTTACCAAAAGTTGTTCAAAAATGGAAACAGTTTTAGAAAATGGATTTCTAAAAGAAAACAGTTTTAGTGAAATAGTATTTCTAAGAACGAAAAGTATATGACACAAAAATTTAGAAACTCTTGAACTCTTGTTTTTCGAGTTATTTTTCATCGAACGAAAACCTCTGGAAAGAGAGTGAAAAATAAAGGACCTAATTCTCCAGAATGACGGGCTAGAGTTCTTGTTCTGAGTTTTGAGAAAGTAGAAGGACCTAGTGTTCCGGATTGACGGGCTAGAGTTCCTATTATAGTTTCGAGGAATGATAGAACCTAGAATTCCGAGACATCGGACTAGTGTTCGGTTGTGAAGGAGATTGTGAATCATGGATTTTATTGACAAAATCGTATGTGAGTATTAAAGTTTAATTTAATACTTGATTAAAAGTAGTCGAGAGCATAAGCCTTGACGAGGAAAGAACGGTGCGAAAAAGAAAATGAAAAACGAGAACACCTTGTTTTACCTGCATAGTCTGGCTTATATGTCGTTGTGGCAGACGTGCCGTTGTGTATCGAGCTACAGTTTGACAAAGGGAGAACCGACAAACTAAATAGTTACGGACCAAAGACATCTTCTTTAGTTTTTGGGTCTTCAGGGACATTTGGGTTCAAACTCCATGAAATGCTTGGGGCTTTGAAACCCCTTGTCGTGGAAATCGGCTACCCTGCTCGAAATGTACTCAATCAGGAACTATTCTGTATTATTTAGGTGAGATGTGATACCCCAGAACAATTCGGGATCAGACCTAAATTGAGAGGCCGAGCCAAAACGCGCGAGACAATTGTGTTATGGGCATTATCGCGATCCTGTCATCCTCGACGAAGGGAAGTTAGGATCTCCGGAGATAGTGAACTAGATAGTGAATATTGAAGTGACATGAAATTTTTTACAAAATGTATTTGGATTGTCAGGAATGAATCCCTGTGTTTATGGTTATGATATATTGTATGTCATTGTGTGAGAGTCGTGTATGTGACTGCTATGATAAAACTCATATGTCGGTATCTCACCTTTGCGTTATTTCTGTTTGGTTTCTTTTTTTGGTATTTTGGGTTAAGTGTATAGATGATGCTGAGGAGTTCTTTGCCCCACTCAGAGGGATTGGTCCCAATTTTTGAAGGAAGATGATTTGCTGGAATAACCATGGGGTCTTTTCCAGTAAGAGTCTCATAGTTCGACCAGCTTAGTCTATCGAGTCAAGTTTAGTTTTGGAGAAGTTCCATATTTATTTGCTTTATGGCTCTGAGAGCCTTTTATTGGATTTCCGTTATGTTTAAGAATGTTTATGGATCAAAGAGCCTTTCTTTTTTATGAAAATGTAAATATATTAGCAGGTATTTTGTTTGGGATATTGGAATTACAGAGGAGACTCTGTCGAATTGTTTATTAAAAAAAGTATCGATCTGTATTTAAGTACACATATAAATTATTTTCCGAAAGCAAACCAGAAATTATTATTTTATTTTAATATGTTATTACGAAATTAAGTTAGTCATGTAATGCCCAAGGGGGTGTTACATTAGCGGTATCAGAGCTGGTCGAGTCTTTCAGGAACCTTGGGAAAATAGGTCTATTATGTTTTTGTTGTGTGATCTCTGGTTGAATTGCTTCCTTGTCGAAGCGATGAGTGTTGGATTATAAGTAATGTGTTTTTATCTTGATGGGTTATACGAGTTTTGACTTGTAGGAACCCAGGGTTATTAAATTTTGTTTGACCTATGTGTGAAACATTCAGTAATCCTTTTTGGATTTTGTCAGACATTTGAATAGCATGCTTGTTAAGGTAGATTTTCTAGGAATGTTCATTAAGAATGTTCCAGGTTTATCGTGTGCAAAAGGATTTTCCGAGGGTGTTCCCTAGAATTGTCATAGGTTTCTGCTAGAGAAGAATATTGATTTTCGATCAATCTAGTTTCTAGATTTGGTCTGATTCTCTATCGCTTCGTGTTGGAGGTTGTCTATAAGTTAGTCGAGTTAGATGACTTGATTCAACTAAAAGATCAGATTGAGTGTTTTCCGTAGGAAGCACCAATTTTGCGTTGAGGTTCGAGACTTCGCGTGGATTTCTTGCAACTCAACAAAAATGACGATCGTGAACAAGTATTCTCTATTGTGCGTAGTTGATTTGATAGATAAATTGCGAGGATTCGTCGTCTATGCAAAGATTCAACTTGAGGACGAGTTATCACCAGAATTGAATGAGGATCTATCTTAGATTTTGGAGCTGTTGACTTAGCCTACGAGGAAAGATCAACTCTTCGCATGATGGAGAGACCGATTAAGTTGTCGGATATTGTTCGTGAGTCGGAGGAAAACAAAGGAGGCAACAACATACCGGACTAAGCGTGTCTGGAAAGACCTGTGTGCTTGTTGGAACCAAGGCAAGATGATTTGAATCTTTAACCTTGGGCGAGTGTCTCATGATTAAGAAAATTCTCATCTGTACTGTTCATTCCTTTATGAACTTGTAAATGGACAATTATTCCTCAAATTACTATGGTTCTATTAGACAATCCCTGTGGTCAATTTCTTACGTGTAAAACTGATTTTCTAAATCTTTATTTAAAGTCTATCATGATTTAGCAATTGGTCATGCTAGTCAGTAATTTTAATTTACCCTAATGGATTTATTGTATGTGAGAATTGGTACTCATATTTCTGAATAACTCTCAGTGTATTAGACATTCGAGTGGATTCATTTGGTAATATTCATCGGCTTGGATATTTTCAAATTTCGTTGAAAGAGTCTGTTATGACTACTTGAGTTGTAACACAGATGACCTCATGATAATAGAAGTTTCTTGATGAAACTTAGTCTTGTCACTTCTACTTTTGGCAGATGTGATCCAGTCTGATTTTTCAGCCAGACTGTTTGCTTTTAAATCGTCATTTTGTAAATTCCCTATGCTAAGGATGAATACTCTTGGGATTAGAAATTATTCATCTTTTGATTTCCTAATCCGCTGGAAGTTCTTGTGAAAGAAGGAACTTTCGTAGAGTCATGTTTGTAAGAATGTACCGGGCATTTTTACACTCACGATCCTATTGAGAATCTTTTTACATATTGAACACTCAAGTATCTTTCAAATTGATAAAATTCTTTTCTATTAGAAAATTCCTTTCTTGAGAACTCCTTTTTCAAAATCTTTAAGGCCAAGTCTTGTTCTAGTTCGATAGGATTTGTTCCTTTTGGATCAATTTTAACCTATATCTTTTCCAAGCGTCATTGACTTGTGACCCCTCTCATAAGTTATGAGGATGGTTACTTGATTCACCTCACGATAGTTGAGTACAGTAAGAAGGTAATGTGATAATTAATACCTCCCTTGTTAAGATGTTAAAGTCGCCATGAATTTTCGTCATAAGTTACTAAAGACCTATAAGAGTCTTGTTTAAGTTCGAGTGATCGTGGACCGACTGATGAAGTCGACACCCTTCTTACAGGTTAAGATCCACTATGCAATGGAGAAGTAAATGATGAGCGTGATTTCACCTCATAATTCTATGAAATTTTGCATGCATTCTCATATAGTTTAGGCTTATTTTATTTGATTATTTGTTAGTTTTTACCTTGGAACGAGTAAGGTGGTTTTGTGGTGCTTGTTGTACAGGAATCGAAGATTAAATTGCCCAGGATCAGTTGTGTTGAAGTTGGCATGAAGATGGAGCTTGGAAGGCAAGAAAATGAGGCTAACAGAGCTGATCACGGCCTAGTCGTGATGCCCATCACGGCCATGATCAAGTGAAGCTGAAAAGGAAGAATGGAAAAGTCAGAATCTGTCGTGGCCAGGCCGTGACATGTCAACTGAGCCAGACCCCTTCAAGGCAGAATCTGTCACGACCAAGCCGTGATGGTGGTCACGGCCATGACAGACCACTCAGTGAAGCAATGTTCAAGGCGGAAGCTGTCACGGCCAGGCCGTGATGGCCATCACGGCCGTGACGCGCAATCTATGGATCTTTAACAACTGATTTGATATGGTTTTTTTGTTGGCTTGGGATTCAAGTTACCCCAGATTATAAATAGCCCCCTCGGGCTCGAATCTGGGCACTTTTGGGGGGACAACTTACCTTAGAAAAATCAGGATTTCTCTTCTTCTTCTTCTTCTTCTTCTTCTTCTTCTTCTTCTTCTCTTCTCTTAGGTTTTTCTGTTTATGTTATTTTTAATCAAGCTTGCTACAATCATGGCAATGCTTGAGTAGTAGTCTTGTTTCTAGGAATTGGGGCTATGCCCAAGACTTGTTTATGGTGATGAATTGATTTTCGATTTCTTGTTAATTTCGATTTTGTTTTCGATTTGATCCCTATTGTTTTAATTACTCGTAAATTCGGTGACCACTTATTTGCGTGTCGTAGATACACTAAGGACGAACCTAGCGGTGAACTTAGGTATCGGATCTATAGGAATCAAACTTAGGACTTAAATCACGAGAGTTAGAAGCGGTCCTTCGAGGATTCACGAATTGTCACAAGACTTAAAGGGTCCGATCTAAACTCAATTGCCACGAGAATATGGATTGGTTTAATTGGGCACGGTTTTTGTAACCCGAGAGGGAGCATTAACTAAATTAGGATAAATTCACCTTCAAAGCAAATTTTGGTAATTAACAAGGAGATTAGTTGATTTAGTAACATAAACAGTTTTGTGGTATCCCAATTCCTGGGAATCCCTTTTGAATTTGAAATTCCCCAATTTGAATTGCTTTCCTGTTTTGTTTAATTGCGATATTAAATTTGATTGTTACTTGATTCCGATTTCAAAAACCAAATCTTATTCTAGTTCAGTGAAATCAATTTAACAACAAATTGTTATTTAAGATCACAATCTTTGTGGTTCGATCTCTTTTTATTACTTGACGACGAATTCGGTACACTTGCCGGGAATCCAACAAGTTTTTGGCGCCGCTGACGGGGACTGTGTTTTCTTGAATATCAATTTAATTTTTAAATTTATTTTTCTGGACATTTAATTAATTAATTTATTTTATTTTATTACTTATTTCTTTTTATTTTTCTAGAGTATCTATCTCTCTACCATAGGTATTTTTCTCTTTTATGCAAAGATCCCTAAGTCTTGGAAACCTTATTGAAGTCGATCACGAGATCGAAAGGACCTTTCATAGATGTAGGAGACTACAAAAAGAGAGAGAGGTTGATTCCCATTCCACTCATGGCGAATCTACCGGATACCAAACCATTGAAGGACTACGCAGCCCCAAATGCTAGGGGTCTGCGAACTAGGATTGCAAGGCCAGAAATTGAGGCGGAAAACTACACTATACCGCCTCAGTTAATTAGTATGATTAGGCAACATCTGTTTGGAGGATTACCCTCGGAGGACCTGACTGATCATGTGGAGACATTCTTGGAATTCACCGATGCGATAAGGATTCAAGATGCCCCGATCGATGCTATACGCTTGAGGTTATTCCGCTCCTCTCTGACTGGAAAGGAGAAAGCTTGGTTGAAGCAAGTGCCCGCTAATATGTTGTCAACTTGGGACCAACTAGAGCAAGCATTCTTGGAGAAATTCTTCCCACCATCCAAGACTGCTTACCTACGGACTCAGATCACCGGCTTCTTCCAAAAGGACGGAGAATGCTTATCCAAAGCTTGGGGTCGCTATAAGGTATTGCTAAAGTCTTGCCCACATCATGGACTCGAGAGGTGGTTGTTAGTGCATACCTTCTACAACGGATTGGATTATTCATCAAAGGTGTCACTCGACTCCGCAGCTGGTGGAGCCTTTATAAACAGACCCCTGACTGAAGCATTCAACATCATTGAAAACGTGGCCACCAACTATCACCAATGGGGTTCGGAAAGAGGTAATAACCCGAAAAAGCTTTCGAGGGGTAAGTTCGAAATGAATAGTACCGATCTGATTATGTCTAAATTCGACTCACTAAATAAGCGCTTTGATAAGCTTGAAAAGGCTCATGTGAGTTCAATCGGTGCTACTAATGTTGTTTGTGAGATTTTTGGAATGCAGGGACATGACATAATGGAGTGCCCACATGGTATCGCTCCTGAGTCCGGCGCTTCAGGGGAACAAGTGAACTCTTGTCACAATTTCTATGAAACGAACCCGAAGTTACCAAATTATGCCCCCCCAAATCCCTACAACCAGAGGAAGAATAATCCTTACCTTGCCTACGGGAACTACAACAACACGTTGAACCACGAATTCCAAGAAGGGCAAGGTAATAGGAAACCCGCATCGGGGTATCCTCAGGTACAAAAATCTAAACTCGAGTCTTTTATGAAAAACTTTGTTGCTACTCAAACTAAGCAGAATGAAGAATTTAGGCAACAAGGTAGGGAAGTTAATGAGGCAATAAAAGAATTAGCATCTAAGGTAGATAAATTAACCATTCATAACAAGATGTTAGAAACTCAAATTGCCCAACAAGCGGGAAATTCAATGAGGCAACCGGGTAAGTTTCCTAGACAACCTGAGGTGAACCCAAATAATGAACAATGTAAAGCCATGAGTCTAAGGAGCGGTAAGAAACTTGAAAATCCCGAGGCTAAAGGGGAGAATGATAACAAGAGTGTATATGAGGAGGAGGAACCTACTAAGACACAACCCTTAGGAGAGGAAGAGCCTAGTGAAAAAGTGTCTAAGTATGTCCCTCCACAACCTTACCAACCTCCTATACCTTTTCCTCAAAGGTTGGCTGAGGCCAAGTTAGATAAGCAATTTGGAAAATTTCTAGAGGTCCTTAAGAAATTGTACATTAATGTACCCTTCACTGAGGCATTACAACAAATGCCGACATATCTCAAATTTCTTAAGGATATCTTGTCAAATAAGAGAAAGCTAGAGGACTATGAAACAGTGGCTTTAACTTATGAGTGCAATGCTTTAATTCAAAATAAATTGCCTCATAAATTGAAAGATCCAGGTAGTTTCTCTATTCCTTGCTTAATTGGTAACACTAGTTTTGATAAAGCTCTTTGTGATTTGGGGGCTAGTGTTAGTCTTATGCCCCTTTCTGTTTGCAAGAAGTTGGAGATGCGTGAACTAAAACCCACAACAATCTCCCTTCAATTGGCGGATCGGTCCGTCAAATTCCCAGTAGGCATCTTGGAGGATGTTCCTATTAGAGTGGGTAAATTTTTTATTCCTGCGGATTTTGTGGTACTTGAAATGGAAGATGATTCCCAAATCCCCATTATTCTTGGTAGGCCTTTCTTGGTTACCGCAGGAGCAATTATTGATGTTAAAAATGGAAAATTGACTTTAACTGTGGGTGATGGTAAAGTTGAATTTGATTTAGCTAAATCTATTAAACACCCTTCTTTTGAAGATTCATGTTGCAGGGTTAACTTGATGCACCAAGTGGTGAAAGAAGAATCCCATCAGGCTTGTGTTGATGACCCATTAGAGATGTGTTTGATTGGTGGAGACTTAAACGCTCATGGAGGATAAGTAAGGAATTATGCCCGCTTTCTGGAGTCTAGTCCAGAAATTCCTCCCAACAAAACAAAGAAAGAGAAACTTGAGTTGACACCAAAGAGTAAGGATCTGAAAGATGAAGAAGCCCCTAAGGTAGAACTAAAACCTCTTCCTTCCACATTGAGGTATGAATTTCTTGGTCCTATGTCTTCCTATCCGGTAATTGTGAATGCTAGCTTGAATGAGTTGGAAACTGAGAAATTGCTTAGGGAGATTAGAATGCATAGAAAAGTGATAGGATACACAATTGATGATATTAAAGGCATAAATCCTTCTCTTTGCATGCATCACATTTTAATGGAAGAAGAGCATAAACCATCCATTGAGCATCAACGTAGGTTGAACCCTAATATGAAAGAGGTGCTTAAGAAAGAAGTGCTTAAGCTGTTAGATGCGGGGGTTATTTATCCAATCTCCGATAGTGAATGGGTTAGTCCGGTGCATGTGGTTCCTTAGAAAGGGGGGATGACTGTTATTCAAAATGAAAATAATGAACTAATCCCTACTAGGACAGTAACCGGTTGGAGAATGTGCATCGATTATAGGAGGCTAAATAAGGCAACAAGGAAAGATCACTTCCCTCTCCCATTTATTGATTAAATGCTTGAAAGGTTCGCTAGGCATTCATACTTTTGTTACATGGATGGATATTCCAGTTTTCATCAAATTCCCATACATCCTAATGATCAAGAAAAGATCACGTTTACTTGTCCCTATGGCACTTTTGCCTATAGAAGAATGCCTTTTGGTCTATGTAATGCACCGGCTACTTTTCAAAGATGTATGACTGTAATTTTTTCTGAATTTATTGAAAACATCATGGAGGTTTTTATGGATGATTTTTCTGTTTATGGAACTACCTTTGATGATTGTTTAATAAATTTGTCTGAGATTTTGCAGCGATGTGAAGAAACCAATTTGGTATTGAATTGGGAGAAATTCCATTTTATGGTAAAAGAAGGTATAGTGCTTGGGCACTTGATTTCTGGTAGAGGTATTGAGGTGGATAGGGCCAAAATAGATGTTATTGAAAATTTGCCCCCGCCGGTAAATGTGAAAGGAGTTAGAAGTTTCTTGGGACACGCCAGGTTTTACCGGCGTTTCATCATAGATTTTTCAAAAATTTCTAAACCCTTATCTAACCTATTAATGAAAGATGTTCCATTTGATTTTAATGAGGAATGTTTGAGTGCATTTTACAGGTTGAAGGAAGCTTTGACCACCACTCCCATTTTGCAAACACCAGATTGGAACGAGCCATTTGAAGTAATGTGTGATGCTAGTGACTACACCATGGGAGCAGTGTTGGGACAAAGGATAGACAAGAAGGTTCATGCAATATACTATGCAACCAAAACTCTAGATGGAGATCAAGCCAATTATGCCACAACTGAGAAAGAGTTGCTTGCGGTTGTCTTTGCGTTTGAGAAATTCAGATCATACCTTGTGGGGTCTAAAGTCATAGTATACATGGACCACTCCGCACTAAAGCACCACATGACTAAGAAGGAAGCCAAGCCAAGACTCATCCGATGGATTCTCCTTCTGCAAGAATTTGATTGGGGATTCGGGACTGGAAAGGGACGAAGAACTTAGTTGCGGACCACTTATCCAGACTTGAACCATTGGAACATGAGAAGGACAACTTGCCGATAGATGATTCTTTCCCCGATGAGCAACTGTTCGCCATCTTGGGAGAGAATACTCCATGGTATGCGGACTTTGTGAATTATTTTGTATGTGGGATTCTACCACCGGAGTTTAATTATCAACAAAAGAAGAAGTTCTTCTCCGATCTCAAGAACTACGTGTGGGATGAGCCTTACATTTTCCGCAAGTGTGTGGATAGAATTTACAGAAGGTGTATTTCGGAAGCCGAGGTTCCAAGTATCTTGAGTTGTTGTCATTCCTCATTTTACGGAGGACATGCTAGTGCCTCGAAGACAGCAGGAAAAGTGCTTCATGCTGGTTTCTATTGGCCTCATATTTTCAGAGATGCACGAATGTTTGTGCTTGCTTGTGATCCGTGTCAAAGAACGGGGAACATCTCTAAGAAGCATGAAATGCCACTCACCACTATGCTAGAAGTAGAGATATTTGATGTTTGGGGAGTTGACTACATGGGACCCTTTCCTTCCTCTTGCAACAGTAAGTTCATCCTTGTAGCCGTTGATTACGTCTCTAAATGGGTGGAAGCCATTCCTTCCCCAACAAGTGATGCAAGAATCGTAATCAAACTATTCAAGAAGGTGATTTTTCCAAGGTTTGGAATTCCAAGGGCAGTCATTAGTGATGGAGGATCGCACTTCATTGAATTTTTTTTTTGAGAAACTCCTACTCAAATATGGAGTCACTCATAGGGTTGATACACCTTACCACCCTCAGACAAGTGGGCAAGTCGAGGTTTTCAATCGAGAGATAAAAAGCATTCTGGAAAAGACTGTTTCAGGTTCGAGAAAGGATTGGTCCTTAAAGCTTGATGATGCTCTTTGGGCTTACCGTACAGCTTACAAGACTCCTCTCGGGATGACACCCTTTAGACTTATTTATGGTAAGCCATGTCACCTACCAGTCGAGCTTGAGCATAAGGCTTTGTGGGCTATTAAGATGATAAACTTTGATATAAAAGCCGTTGGGTAACAGAGAATCCTTCAACTTCAGGAACTTGATGAGCTAAGATTGGATGCTTATGAGTCCGCACGATCTTACAAGGAGAGAACAAAGAAGTGGCATGATAAGCATATCCTTCGTAGAGAATTCCATGAAGGAGAACTGGTGCTACTCTACAACTCGAGGTTGCGGCTATTCCCAGGAAAGCTCAAGTCTAGATGGTCCGGACCATTTAAAGTAATGAATGTATTTCCATATGGTGCCGTCGAGGTATGGAACCAGGAACGTGGATCATTCAAGGTCAATGGACAGAGACTAAAACACTACCTTGGAGAACAACCACTTGAACAGGAGGTTGCAATTTCCCTCCTCGATCCAACAACGAAGGACTGAAAGGACTATGGTTAAGACACCCTGTTGTGTCCCTTTATGTCATTTAGTTTGAAACCTCATTATTTAATTACTTAATCGCACGCTTAACGTAAAAATTACGTAAAAATTGAAACTTAATTTCTTAAGCAAATAGATTCATATAGAACAGAATATGAAAACATAAATATATTAAACATACTTAAAGCATCAGAGTTATCAAAACACTGTTTCAGGGCATCCCATCAATAGGATCCCGAACGGGTGCATAGTTATACAAAACATAAGCGGAAAGATAAAGCTTCACGACACAGACGCACTGGACATAACTAACTAGACCCTAATCACCATGGGTCACAGCTCGTCCTCCGGTATCTGGTTCGTAGGGAGTTCCATCCGACTCCTCCTGGTTACGTTCATCCACAGGGTCTTCTCGTATGGTTCCACAAGGAGACAAAATACAACATACAGAAATATACAGGGGATAAGAAACAGTTCTATCATCAAAAGCGGAAAAGAGTCATAGTAAACTATACAGTAATTATCACAGACACAACATCAGTCAAGTCATCCATCTTCCATAAAATTCTTATATCCATCCTACCCCCACTCCTACAACTAAAACTTGATACTGAAAATGGCTATGGTTTCCCTATCATAGTTATGGTTATCGGTCAGTCGTCCAAGCGACACGTGCCATTCCCGGTGCACATCCTTGGTCATGGTGAGAATGTTCATGCAAAGCAATGACACTATAGCTGCACGATTATCCCGATATACACCTTCACCATGGTAAGAACGTTCACGCAAAGCGTGACACTACATCTGCACGATGATTCGGGTGCACACCTCGTCCACTCCCATAGGTGCTCATGCAAAGCGATGACACTCGTAGCTGCACAAGTTAAGTTTACCCTTTGGACGGTCCCACAAGGACTTCGGGTTTTGTATGTGTCCCACATATGGTTATAGAAACAACACAACTTATGAACCTCACAGACTCCTATGGTCATAACCGAGTGCCTTAACCTCTCATCAAGACCTCAACACATGCTCTATGTCACAACACCTCTTTAACATATTTCATGTAGGTTAGGCACCTCTAAAAATCATCATGATCCTCACGCCCAAAACAACTCATCTCTTAGACCACATATATATCTTCGCTTAATCCACTAAGCATAAAGTAAATACCACACAGATCATGCATAACATCAAGTCAATCAAAGATATTTCAAAACATCAACATAGCACTAAATCAGTTCAATAAAGGTAATAAAACTCAAATCAACCATCAACAGTATAAACATCAACCTAATATCGATCAACCTACAATCCCCGAATCACCATGGATGTTTTATAAAAGCAATTTAAAGCGATTCTGGTCTTGTCGATTATTCGACTTCTAGTAAGGTTTAGGTCCCCCTACATAATTACTACATAATCTACTACTTATTGATTCCGACGATAGGTTGATTCTTTCCCCCACCTGAGTTATCATCGAAAGCTCGAATTCAAAGCTCCTCGTTATCCAACCACGAGGTGTTAACACCACCCTTGATACAAGGATCAACTTTTGTGAAGAACTTGAGTTGAACAGATGAATAAAAATGCAAGCTTTATGAGTATGAAGTTTGAAGAGAAAGGAAGAAGATGAAGAAATAGTGTTTCTGGAAAAGAAAAAGTGAGTTGAAGAAAATGAAAGTGTGATATATAGGGAGAGAGAGAGGGCCACGGTTTTGAGGGAGAGAAATGAGTGCTTGGAGGCCAAGTTTTGAGTTATATCATGTTTGGTTGGCAAAAGTTTAAAGGAATGACTTAATTGATTATTTTTTTATATAAGTAGCGTGCAAATGCATTACAATGGAACAGGTCATCCCAACTAGGTTGGCAACACCAATTCCAACAATCATATGCAGCACACTACGCTATTATTGAATTCAAAGAACGAAAAAGAACATAAAACATGGGGGGACATAAAGCCAAAACCCATGGAAAAATACAAAATCAAGAAAGTCTATAGCAAGGCAAACCCTGCCAGTTACAAATAAAACCTCTCTAACGAAGGAAGGAATTGTGTCCCACCAATGGAAACCCGGGTGATGAATACCATGATTAGCTAATTTACCCGCACAGGAGTTCCCTTCCCTATAAATGTGGGTGACCTGTAGGGAAAACCTGTAGCTGTCTCCAAGCAATTCTTCCATCTTATTTGCAGCCTCAAAGGAAAAGTATCCCAATGGTTAAAGGCCCTCACCACAAGTGCTGAGTCCATTTCAATCCAAAGCTTTAACCACCCTCTACTGGATGCAATTTCAATGGCGTGCATTGCAGCAGAGAGTTCAGCAACAAGGGAGGTGGAGACACCTAAATGGCAAGAGAAGCAGCCAAGGACAGCTGCATTGAAGCCTCTAAAAATTCCTCCATATGCCGAGGGGCCTGGACAGCCATTCGCTAGCCCATCTATATTACACTTCGTCCAATAGGTTGGAGGAGAGAGCCAGACCACTTCCTTGATTTTTGGGCCTTTGGTTGGATGCCCATTGATAGTGTGATTTTACATCATGTTTCTTGTACACTTTTGCATGCATTTTTCATATAGATTAGGCATTCTTTATTTGATTTTAGTTAGATTTTCCCTTGGAACGGGTGAAACGGTTTCTTGGTGTTGTTTTGCAGGAACTTAAGGAAAACTGTGCAGATTTGGCCATGATAAAGCTTGGATGAATTTATAGCTTGAAAAGAGAAGAAATTGAGCCAAGCAGAATTCTAAAGATTCACCCCGCGAGACTGGTTCTCGCCTCGCGATCCTGAAGGCTGACTGTGCCAGCAGAATGTCATCCTTTCTGTCTCGCCCCGCGAACCATGTTTCGCCTCGCGAGCCTGAGGAACAGAAGACATCACGCCCAGGCCCTGAAGCTCATCACGGGCGTATTTGAGAAGAACCTTTCGGTTTCGCCTCGCGAGAGATCCAATCTATGAAGAGCAGATTTTTAACATTCGCCTCGCGAGAGGCCATTAGCCTCGCGAGCGCGTGCAGAACTGATTGGTATAAGTTGCTGTTTTAGGGAAGAAAGAGGAAGTCTTTTTAGTTTTTAGTTTTAGTTTTAGGGTTTTGAGTAGAGAGACACTTGGAGGCTGCGGCTGAGGGAGGATTACAACCCTAGAAGGGAGTTACTGAGAGGGGCTGCTGTGACGACGCTGGAAAGCTCCCATGGAGCTTGTTCTCTCCTCTTCTCCTATTTCTCTGGTTTGGCTTTCTCTGTAATTATGAGTAGCTAATCCTAGTTTGTTGGGATTAGATGTCATCAAACTGATTATTATGTATTTGTCTTGACTGATTATTCTGTGTTCATGCCTTCGTATTAGTGATTAATTTTCCATGCTTAATGCTTGTTGTGGCTAGCACCCCCATGACTCGATTTGTGTTTTGATATGCAATTGGAAAATTCGTATTAGAACCGGAATTGAATTTAATCACCTAGTAACCCTTGCGTCTAGGAATGGAGTTTGGTTTACTAGTAATCGCGTAATCCCTAATCCTAATGCAAATTCATTAATCTAGGCCACCTAAGGAATTAGGGTCTATTAGTGGATTTAGGCTCTTGCCATCCGAGGAATCGGGGCTTGAGTAATCTAGTGGATTGATTTTAATATTTGAAGCATGAATGGGTGGTATCTAGTCCTGATATTGCATGAATTAGAGGTTTGGTGAAGTCTAGTCCCAACATATCCTTTCTGCACTCCAGGTGTTTGTTAAAAGTCCCCAAAAAGACCAAAAAAATTTTATTGCTTTTGTTGCTTTATTTTTCTGTTATGATTTCTCTTCATAGTCTAGATAGTTGCTGAGTTTGTGAATTGGTACTTGACATCCAATCCCCGTGGATACGACAACTAGTCTCACCACCGTATTACTTGCACAACTGGGTATACTTGCTCAGATCTGTCAACAAGTTTTTGGCACCATTGCCGGGGATTGGTTTTGCCAATATCATTAGTAACAGAGGAGGCAACTAATTTAGACATTTTTATTCTTTTTTATTTTTCTGTATATATTTGATCTTTTTGTTTTGAGTTCTGTTTTTGCAAGGTGGACGAAAGTCATGGAAAATTTTTATTATCCACCTGATGAGGAAGCTTCTAGTCATATTTTGGAGGATAACTTGTGTTGGGAAGACGATATAAATTTGGGAGAATTCTTATAGGATTTTTCTCTATCTCATAATATTCCATCACGAGTCGATCCTATGACTGGTGAGCTTATATATATATACTCCAAGGAGGATTGGGAAACCTTTTTGTCATATTTACCACCTCCACCACCGTGTATTGTGATTCCCATAGAGCCACATGAACCAGAAGTTGAGCAGAATCTGGTTGTGGGAATGGATCAAATTAAAGATGAAGTGGTGGTGGTAAGCGAATCACAAGAAGAGGAATTACCTTTCGCGCATCCTTGGGGAGGAACAAGTGAGAAGGCAGGGCATTTGGAAAGCATTCAATCCACCATGCTTGTTGAGCAATCTGATTTTGCTGCATTAAATAAATATGTTGGCTTGCATGCATGTGTGGACACTGGTAAGTTAGTCCCTTCCACTTGTCTATCAAACTTCCTGGTGAAAATGCCATTTGACCCGCTAGGAAGTGAGTGCATTATTGTAGTTAAAGAGGTCAATGGTGCTTTCACACCATGGCTAGGTGGAACCATGGATAGAGTCATACTAATGCTACAATCGCCACTCCACAAGCCATTTGATCCGGGAGGAGGATCCTAGGACGTCAAGCTAGTGACGTTAAAGAAGCGCTTATTGGGAGGCAACCCAACTTTTCTTAACCCTTCTCTTTAGTTAGATTTTGTTTTTGATTTTAACCTCTTGAATAATTTGAGAAGATCAAGAGGAAAAATAATAAATTGAGATTTGCCAAGTGATTTCAGGGAAAGAAGGGAAGGAAGAGCAAGAAGACATGAAAAAGCAACCCAACTTTCATGCAGTTTCTGGATGGAATGAGAGCCAACACCTGCTACCGCTTCGGTAAGTCGTTCCAATTTTTCTTTCCTCTCTCCAACTTGATTGTTTACATTAGGGACAATATAAATTCTTAAGCTTGGGGTAGGGGTATTTTGCATTTGCATTTTTCATGTTGCATTCATATAGTTTTGCATGATAGTTTTACATGATCGCATGATTAGATTGCCCTTGCTTAGATTTTGCATCCAATTGTGAAAACTGAGTGCCAAATAATTTGTGATAGTGAATTGTTGAACCCAATTTTTTCATTCTTGTGATATGGCTGCAAATGAAAATGCTTGAGATGATCTTTTGATAGTTGATAATTAGCATATGGTTTCGTAGATCTGTGTTTTTCATTGATTTTTGAACTATAAAATGTGAGATTTTGAGCCAAAAAGGGGTACTCACTAAATCTACCCCATTCTTTGTGTTAGAGTGTTATTCCTCTTGGATTGTTTTCTCTAGAACTTGACTTAAAACCATTTTGAAGCTTAAAAATTTTTGAAAACAATTTTGAAAATGATTGAGGCAATAGGTATTTTTCTGGCCTTCTGAGCTTTGAATGATTAAATGCTACCCCTTAGTTGCCCAATTTTGAGCCTGAATGAAAAAAAATGCTTTTCTTGGTACCTTGAAATATGTTGATGAATGATGTTTGATAAGGGACCTTCTAAAGTATTACAAAAAAAAAGGGGTAAAAAGGTAGTTGAAAAAAGTTTGGGATGAAAAGAATCAGAAAAATATTTCTCTTGAGTTGAAATATCTCCCTTTCTCCATGCAAAAAAAAAAACAAAAGAAAAAGAAAAATATATAGAGAAGGGGATGACAAAAAGAAATGAGAAATGAAATGAAAAGAAAGAAAGAAATATGGAAAAATAAATCAAAACCCAAAAAGGTATTTTAGAAGGTCATGCTTTGCAATGCTTGATTGTGTTTAGCCCTTTTGAAATGTCCTTTTCTTGATTTCCCCACCTAACAATTAATCCCGTGGCCACGTTACAACCAAAGAAAAGACCTCTTGATTCTTAATTGTTTTCATTAATAAAGTAGAGATTTGGTTGATAGTCAAGCCTATGGTAGAACTCATTCCTTGAGGAAAATGGAGCGAATTGTCATATATCCCTAAACACTTGAGTGAGGTGAGAAAGAGAACCAAGCAAATGAACAAGCTTAGGGTGAGCTTCAGGTGAGAAAGAGTGCCCAAATCAGTGAGAATATGAGTCTAAGGAACCTAAGCCTCTAATTGGACTTGAGCTAATTGTCTCTTGCTGAATTGTTTGAATTGCCTATTACTTGGATTAGTATTTACTCGGGTTCTTGGTTCACTATCCATGCTTTGTTTATTTATCTCTTCTGGCCTTAGTGATTGCTTGAGGACAAGCAATTGAATAAGCTTGGGGTGATTTGATAGTGTGATTTTACATCATGTTTCTTGTACACTTTTGCATGCATTTTTCATTTAGATTAGGCATTCTTTATTTGATTTTAGTTAGATTTTCCCTTGGAACGGGTGAAGCGGTTTCTTGGTGCTGTTTTGCAGGAACTTAAGGAAAACTGTCAGATTTGGCCATGATAAAGCTTGGATGAATTTAGAGCTTGAAAAGAGAAGAATTTGAGCCAAGCAGAATTCTGAAGATTCACCCCGCGAGACTGGTTCTCGCCTCGCGATCCTGAAGGATGACCGTGCCAGCAGAATGTCATCCTTTCTGTCTCGCCCCGTGAACCATGTTTGGCCTCGCGAGCCTGAGGAACTGAAGCCATCACGCCCAAGCCCTGAAGCTCATCACGGGCGTATTTGAGAAGAACCTTTCGGTTTCACCCGGCGGGAAACTCTCGCCTCGCGAGAGATCCAATCTATGAAGAGCAGATTTTTAACATTCGCCTCACGAGAGGCCATTAGCCTCGCGAGCGCGCGCAGAACTGATTGGTATAAGTTGCTGTTTTAGGGCAGAAAGAGGAAGTCTTTTTAGTTTTTAGTTTTTAGTTTTAGTTTTAGGGTTTTGAGTAGAGAGGCACTTGGAGGCTGCGGCTGAGGGAGGATTGCAACCCTAGAAGGGAGTTGCTGAGAAGGGCTACTGTGACGACGGTGGAAAGCTCCTATGGAGCTTGTTCTCTCATCTTCTCCTATATCTCTGGTTTGGCTTTCTCTATAATTATGAGTAGCTAATCCCAGTTTGTTGGGATTGGATGTAATCAAACTGATTATTATGTATTTATCTTGACTGATTATTCTGTGTTCATGCCTTCGTATTAGTGATTAATTTTCCATGCTTAATGCTTGTTGTGGCTAGCACCCCCATGACTCGATTTGTGTTTTGATATGCAATTGGGAAATTCGTATTAGAACCGGAATTGAATTTAATCACCTAGTAACCCTTGCGTCTAGGAATGGAGTTTGGTTTACTAGTAATCGCGTAATCCCTAATCCTAATGCAAATTCATTAATCTAGGCCACCTAAGGAATTAGGGTCTATTAGTGGATTAAGGCTCTTGCCATCCGAGGAATCTGGGCTTGAGTAATCTTGTGGATTGATTTTAATATTTGAAGGATGAATGGGAGGTATCTAGTCCTGATATTGCATGAATTAGAGGTTTGGTGAAGTCTAGTCCCAACATATCCTTTCTGCACTCCAAGTGTTTGTTAAAAGTCCCCAAAAAGACCAAAAACATTTTATTTCTTTTGTTGCTTTATTTTTCTGTTTTGATTTCTATTCATAGTCTAGATAGTTGCTGAGTTTATGAATTTGTACTTGACATCCAATCCCCGTGGATACGACAACTGGTCTCACCACCATATTACTTGCACGACTGGGTATACTTGCCCATATCCGTCAACACCCATCAATGTTAAATTCCTTAAGAATTGTGAACTCTTCCATTGTGTTGTACATTGTACCTCTGGAGTGCTTTCCCGAATAAGATACAGCAGAAGCTACCATAGCCTTAGCAGACTGAAGTCTTAGAGCTTTATTGTTAATCCTGCAGCTGTTTCTAGAAGTCCAAACCACCCAGATCATATTGGTAAGAGCAGCTAGAAGCACCTCCTTCAATTGAGAACTCAACCTTTTCTTGATGTCAAATAGAGATTCCATAGAAGAATGATCAATTGGGAGAGACGGCTTAGAACTTAACCAATTCCACATTGCTGAGTCATACTTACAGGACAGAAAGAGATGAGAGGAAGACTCCTCAGCTTGACTACAGAGGCTGCACATCGAAGCTATAATGCTCCCTCTCCTCTTGAGATTGTCATCAGTTGGCATCTTATGGTGAAAAATTCTCCAAACCAAGAAGGACCTTGAAGGAGGAATAGCCTTAGACCAAATATGTTTGTAACAAGGGGCTGAGTTGTTAATAGGCTGTAAAAACAGATATGCCTCTGATCGCGCTGTCGCACACGCGCCAAAAAGAACGAGCGGTTTTTAAAAATGTAGTATAGGAAGCGACAAATCGGATATCGTCTCACAAGGACTCTTGGGTTGTTGTTATTATCAGTAAAAGTCATATTTGGGGGGTTTTGAGATTGAAAACTAAATAAAGAAAACAGAACAGAAAAACAATCCAATAAAAAGTAATTACCAAATAAGCTAAAGAACGATTAACCTACTGTTCTCGATTTCCCAACTATCATCGGTTCATGTAAATTCCAAGCCCTAAGCAAATTCTAAACCCTTCCCGATTGTAGTATCAATTAACAAGCGAAATCAATACTACGAGACATATGTTCCTATTCCCGAATTAAGCAAACGGGGTGAAGCACTCATGAACTAAGCGAACATGAACGAACACACGCGAATTAAGCAAACGCGATTATGTATAGGAACACACAATCATCGAGATAAATCAACACCTATTCTATACGATTCTGAATTCAGCAAACAGAACATATAAAACAAGTATTGAAAGAGAATAGCATAAAAACAGGAATTACAAGAACCTCAAGTGTAATTGAAATCAATTACAGTAGATTAATCTAGGAGACTAGCTCTCCATTACAAGGGGAAAACAAAACATATCTAAGAAAAGAAGAAAAAACTACTACTGACTCACTCTCTCAGTTCTGCCTACAACAGACTTATATACAAGTTTCTGGAATCGGCTTGCTCGCGAGGCGAGAACACCTTCGCGAGGCGAATAATACGAACAGACTTCAGCTTTTGGTCTTCTCGCGAGGCGAGCTTATCATTCGCGAGGCGAAACTCTTCAAATTCCAAACTATCACAGCCGTGACCTTCAACACGAGTAATCCGTGATGGCTTCTGGTCTTCCAGGGCTGGATTACTCGCGAGGCGAGTCATGTTTCGCGGGGCGAGACAGAATGGTTGGCAATTTCTGGACCAGTCACCTTCTGGTTCGCGAGGCGAATGCCTTATCGCGGGGCGAAAGACTCCAGAATTATTTCTTTTTATTAACCTGAAAACAGAAAATAGCATAAGTGCTTTATTTAACTCTAAATCAGCTAAATTAACCTAAAAATACTTTACAGACTCAAAATGCTGCTTAAAGACAATCAAGTCTAATTTGGGTGAAAATGATATAAAATTAGCACAAAGCCAAGGTTTTTCTATTTATAAAACTAGACTAGCCAGCGGCTGATCAAAATACCCCAAACTTAAACTTTGCTTGTCCCCAAGCAAACTAAAACTCAAACTTAAAAAGACTCAAGACATGGCAAGCTCAAAGAATTCAATCAACTTTCGCACAAATTGTCAAGCAATTTATCAAAACAATTTTCTTCAATGTTCCCCCCCTTTCAAGCAAAGCAATCCCCACATTCATTTATTCTAAACAATTGAGAATTTCATCATTCAAACAATCATTAATCTAAGAAGGGGATTCAAGTCACACACAAGAGGGAGATCACCAAATTCAAACAACTGCCTTCCTCACAAGGGCATTTAGTGTTCACTCAATCGCTCAGTTTGTGTCAGGCTATCAACAATTTACTCAATTTCACTTTTAAGAGCACTTCCCATAAATTTGATTTTCATCTCAAAATGGTTCCCACAGAAAACATGCATGCAACATCAAAAGGTATTTTATGGGTTGTAATGGGGCCTGGCTAAGGGTAGGATATACAAATGTACTAGGCTGAAGTCCCTAGGAACTAAGAGAGCATGAAACACTTCACCACAATGAAATTCCACTCAAGTTCCTTTTCTCATTTTTCTTTTCAATTGCCTTGGGTGACTACAGCCATTTCTTATCATATGTTTTTGTTTTTGTTTTTCTTTTTTTTTTCTAATACTTTTATTTTTTTTAACATTTTTACACTTTTCCTTTTTTCATATTTTTTTTTCTTTTTCCCAACTCCAAACAACACATTGCACCGGGTAGCCACCCCAAACTTAATTTCTTGCAACCATTTTATTGCTAAGGATCCATGCTCTCCTAATCCTAAGATCGGGTTAACATGGTTTTTCCAGATTTTGGCTCATAACATAGGGTTATCAAGAATTAACAGGCTAATCAGGCTCAATGGGGCTAACTAAGGAACATGCCTTAGGACTGGTTATTTTTAGGCTAAGTAGTTATTTACAAAGAAAATGCCTAAATCATCTGAAGCAAACACATAATCATGCAAACCATAAAGAGATTCAAGCAAATTCAGGAAAGTGCAACCAAAAGTGATTCTCACACAGTTTAAAACATGTTGGAGGCTCAAAACCTCACCTGGACATTATTTGCAAATTGTTTGATAGAGATTCTATCCCTAGTGTGTGCTTCCTATCACCCCAAACTTATCATAAATCATGCCGTCACAACAAAATATCTCAAAGTTCAGTTTTCAATCACATGGGGATCACTTTTCAAAATTTTGTTCAACCTAGGGGGAAAACAGTCAACACATAACATGCAATCAATCTATGCAAAATTCAATCAAATCCATCAAACTTGCCAATACAAGACTCAACACAACTCCTGAGCTTCTCAAATTATTCAGGAGCTTTATTAAAAACAAAACAAAAATAAAGCAAGGAAAAGAAAATTAAAAAGAGCAAGGTTCAGAAAAACTCATTGGAGCGGTTCCACCAGGATCCCATTGCTTGTAACATAAGGCCCAAGTGATAGCCAAAGGGTGGGAGTTCATTCCATACTTCCATAACTTGCAGCCTTGATATGGGAGTGAGTGCTTGACAGTTACGATGACTCCTTCCAGTGCGGCGGACTTCTCACTCCCTTTTGGGTCAAAGATGACCGCTTTCTCAACAAAATCCTCCCAATAAAATTGGGGTTCAACCACTTGGACTGGCCATGGTGCAAAATCCAAAGGCTTAAACTCCATCACTGGTGGCTCCTCAGGGGGAGGTGGCAAACAGTTAGCTGGGGTTACTGGTGCTGCTTCAACTTCTGCACGTTCTTCATTCACTGTACTAACAAAGTTATCACCTGCTATACATGCAGAAATTTCAGCACACACCACACAAAGGTTTGTGTTAGTAGAGTCAATACATATATCACAATAAACTGAATCTGTAAAGTTCTGAATGTCTGGAAATTCAGCAATTAGTTCATCCATCCCATCACTCTCAACACATGCATATGAGTTAATTGAATCATATACTTCCAAAGGTTCTTCATCATCCTCAGGCACGGGAAAGCAGATGTCCTCCTGATCCACCTGATCCTCATTTTCTATGTTTCCTGAAAAGAATAAACCTGCATAACATTCTATACACAAAGCAGTGCCAGTACAATCAGCACATGCATTAGAATCAGGGGATTCAACACACAGTTCATCAACAGAAGTATCATTATCAAAATTATCCTCAGAAGTATTGTCAGGAATAACCATCTGTGAATCTGTATGTTGTTCAAGGGGATGTGGAGTTAGCAGTGCAGCCGAGTTGGCGACAATTTGATCAATTAGAATGGCCAACTTCTGAGATTCAGCTTCACCCCTCTGATGGGATTCAAGACTTTGTTCTGCCATCCGTTGATTTTCCTCTATCATTTGCTGAAGGCTTGCTTGGAATTCTGTCATTTGCTTGAACAGGTCCTCTAGTGAAGGTTCGGAAGGTGCAGAAGTGGTCACTTGTGGAGGATATGGTGCCAGTGGTGACATTAGTTGTTGGTCCTCATACCAAGGGTTTAGATGAGTTCCCCAGCTCAATAGGAAGATTCTCTTCTAATCAACCCAGCTGAAGTTGGAATCCACTTCAAGACTATACAACCAATCCCTTACAGCGCCTTCAAGTGAGAGATGGAAAACTCCCATATGGATGTGATCTTCTGTTATTTCTTCAGGTCTCAGCATCATAGAACAAACAGCCTGGAATTCCTTCAGATGCTCCTGGGGATTTTCACCTGCAAGACTACTAAACCTTGGCAACCAGCGCATTAAACCAGCAAAATCAGGATAATATATGCATGGTGGTGGCTCATAATAAACATTAGGCATATAACCATACATGTAATCATCCATGGCAGTACTAAAATTCATAACCAGACAAAACAACCAAAACTAATTCAGCAAAGCAAAAGTTTTTTTTTTTTAATAAAAATAATTTTTTTTTTAATTTTATTTTCTGCTAATAACAACAAGAGTCCCCGGCAACGGCGCCAATTTTTTATCGCGCTGTCGCACACGCGCCAAAAAGAACGAGCGGTTTTTAAAAATGTAGTATAGAAAGCGACAACTCGGATATCGTCTCACAAGGACTCTTGGGTTGTTGTTATTATCAGTAAAAGTCAGATTTGGGGGGTTTTGAGATTGATAACTAAATAAAGAAAACAGAACAGAAAAACAATGCAATAAAAAGTAATTACCAACTAAGCTAAAGAACGATTAACCTACTATTCTCGATTTCCCAACTATCATCGGTTCAAGTAAATTCCAAGCCCTAAGCAGATTCTAAACCCTTCCCGATTGTAGTATCAATTAACAAGCGAAATCAATACTACGAGACATATGTTCCTATTCCCGAATTAAGCAAACGAGGTGAAGCACTCATGAACTAAGCGAACATGAACGAACACACGCGAATTAAGCAAACGCGATTATGTATAGGAACACACAATCATCGAGATAAATCAACACCTATTCTATACGATTCTGAATTAAGCAAACAGAACATATAAAACAAGTATTGAAAGAGAATAGCATAAAAACAGGAATTACAAGAACCTCAAGTGTAATTGAAATCAATTACAGTAGATTAATCTAGGAGACTAGCTCTCCATTACAAGGGGAAAACAAAACATATCTAAGAAAAGAAGAAAAAACTACTACTGACTAACTCTCTCAGTTCTGCCTACAACGGACTTATATACAAGTTTCTGGAATCAGCTTGCTCGCGAGGCGAGAACACCTTCGCGAGGCGAATAATACGAACAGACTTCAGCTTTTGGTCTTCTCGCGAGGTGAGCTTATCATTCGCGAGGCGAAACTCTTCAAATTCCAAACTGTCACAGCCGTGACCTTCAACACGCGTAAGCCGTGATGGCTTCTGGTCTTCCAGGGATGGATTACTCGCGAGGCGAGTCATGTTTCGCGGGGAGAGACAGAATGGTTGGCAATTTCTGGAACAGTCACCTTCTGGTTCACGATGCGAATGCCTTATCGCGGGGCGAAAGACTCCAGAATTATTTTTTTTTATTAACCTGAAAACAGAAAATAGCATAAGTGCTTTATTTAACTCTAAATCAGCTAAATTAACCTAAAAAAACTTTACAGACTCAAAATGCTGCTTAAAGACAATCAAGTCTAATTTGGGTGAAAATGATATAAAATTAGCACAAAGCTAAGGTTTTTCTAGTTATAAAACTAGACTAGCCAGCGGCTGATCAGCCTCCTTGAAGGAGAGCACTCCAGAAATTGAGTTATCCCACACAAACTTGTCCTCACCAGGTCTCACTGTAATGTGCACTTGCTTAATTCTGTCAATTACGCTTGGGAAGTGGGTCTGCAAGCAAGCTGGAATGTTCCAGCACCTGTTAACCATAAAGTCTTTGACTGTTGCAGACAAAGAGTGCTGCCAATCCTCCGTAATATTCATAAGACTAACCATAGGCTCCTCCAACCACTTATCTGTTCAAAAATTTACAGATTGACCATCTCCAATTAACCAAGAGGAGTTGTCAAGGGCAACACTATACCACTTTCTTATAGCAGGCCAAAGAGAGGAGTTTACATGATGAGAAATAGGCTTAGCGTTCCTAAGGAACCAAGCTTTGAGAAACCTATCCCACTGCTCGGAAGAGGAGAGCGTGTCCCAACATAATTTTAGAATTGATGCATCATTAATATCCCTAATGGATCTGATTCCAAGACCACCATCCACTATGGGGGAGCAAACGGATTTCCAAGCTACTGTATTGTACTTCCTTTTATGGATATCCCCAGACCATATGAAATTACGGATCCAGTTGTCCATTTGGTTTAACAAGGAATCTGGCCACACATAAACATGGAAACTATATGCAAGCATGCTTTGAATCACAGAGTTGACTAGCTGCACTCTACCCATCACGGAGAGGAGAAAGCCTCTCCAAGCGGATAGTTTACACTTAATTCTGTCCACAATAGGCTGGAGAAAAACAGGTTTGGGTTTACCCTTGAATAAGGGAACACCAAGGTAACTGAAGGGAAGAGAACCAGCCGATAAACCAAGAAGGGAGCTCATGTCTGCCACTCTTCTATGAGCCATAGATCCCGCATAAAATTTGCACTTGTCGAGGTTGAGGACCTGACCAGAAGCTTGCCCATAATCTTCAAATAACTGCATAAGGTTTCTTAAATTTGATTTTGACCCTTTACAGAAAACCATGATGTGACCTCATCTCTTTTGTGTCCCCTTGTCTGCTCCATTTGGTACCCAGTTACAGTTCCAATCGTATATTCCCGACGTGTTCACCCAAATAAAATATTTTATTTTATTTTATTTTTGAATGAAAATTTTTAAAATAACCAAAGTTGAAGGAAACATGATAAAAACACCAACCGTCTCGTTCACAGGTCAAAATTAGGTTTTCTGCTCAGTAAACTTATACTGGCAGTGAAAACGCAGACCGACTTTCGTCTGAATTTTCAACCGAAAATTTTACTGTGACTTCATAAGATAAGGTGGATTAGGAATATGATTTTATTTTATTAAAACAAAATATTTTCTACTTTCATATTAAAATATAATTACTTATATTTTAATTGATTAAAAAGTATAATGAAAATCAGGCTATTACACCATTTGTAACATTCCTGACTGCTTTATGGATTGACGGCTGTCCTCACAAACCAACACGGGTCTTTTCAACGTGCTTTGTCCTCACTCACACGCTTCCCGAGAAAACTTCCCAGGAGTTCACCCATCTCAGAATTGCTCCAAGTCAAGCATGCTTAACTGTGGAGTTCTTAAGTGATGTGCTCCCGAAAAGAAGATGCATCTTATTTTCGGTAGCCCATCACTTAAGAACTCTACAGTTAAGCGTGCTTGACTTGCAGCAATTCTGGGATAGGTGACCTTCTGGGAAGTTTTCCCGGGAAGCGTGTGAGTGAGGACAAAGCACGCTGAAAAGACCCGTGTTGGTTTGTGGGGACAGTCCTCAATCCATAAAGCAGCCAAGGATGTTACAAATGGTATCAGAGCGGCACCTCTCCCAGTATGGTGTGGTTCGGGGACAAACCAAGCGGAAGCTGGTGGGCATGTAACACCCGGGTGCCGATGAGGGCGGGGAGTGGTCGCCGGTGCAAGAAGGCACGGACAAGGAGCGGCTCCTGGCAGGCTTCTACGAGGAGGGACACATGAATGAACCGATTACACACCCGAATGAGAGGGATCATGAGACTGTGTAGGTATGGGACTATACAGTTGAGGAAGGCTTATATGAATTGATTGGTACTACCTATACTAATAAGATGCATCTTCTTTTCGGTAGCCCATCACTTAAAAACTCTACAGTTAAGCATGCTTGACTTGCAGCAATTCTGGGATGGGTAACCTCCTGGGAAGTTTTCCCAGGAAGCGTGTGAGTGAGGACAAAGCACGTTGAAAAGACCCGTGTTGGTTTGTGGGGACAGTCGTCAATCCATAAAGCAGTCAGGGATGTTACAATGGAGTTTTCCCAGGAAGCGTGTGAGTGAGGACAAAGCACGCTGAAAAGACCCGTGTTGGTTTGTGGGGACAGTCGTCAATCCATAAAGCTGCCTGGGATGTTACAATGGTCAAGCTTAAGACCGTAAATAGAACTTCTTGGGAGGCAACCCAAGTTTTCTTTCCCTTCATAGTTTGTATTTGAATTTTTTTTTAATAATTGAGAAGAATTAGAAACGAAAGATCATCAATTAATGGATTTGTCAAGTGTTTTCAGGTCAGGAAGTGATGAAGAGTGAAGAGGGGATGGAAAATAAAAGTCGGCAACGATCATGCCGAGGCTGTGATGCCATTCACAGCCGTGATGAACTAACATCTAAAAGTCAGAACCCATCACGGCCCAGCCATGATGGACATCACGGGCGTGACAAGTAGGCCACAGAAGATCAGAGTCCATCACAGCCAGGCTGTGATATCCATCATGACCGTGGTGTGAAGACCAAGAAGGGTCAGAAAGGATCACGACCAGGACGTGATAGTGGTCACGGCCATGACAGGCCAGCTAACACAACACAGATTCCATCACGGGCAAGCCGTGATATGCATCACGCCCGTGAAAGATTAAAATGTGTGACACAGAACGCGTCACGACCTGCCCGTGATGTGGGTCACAGCCGTGACGCGTGTTAACTCAGCCTTGTTAAACGCATCACGGCCTCCCCTCTGCTACAAACCCTTAACTCCCTTCATCTTCTCCATTTTCTCTCCACCTCCATAGCCACCAAGCTCTCTCCCCTTCCTCCCAACTAATTCCTTCCCTCATCTCACAACAATCAACGCACTTTCCCCCTCAACCCAAACCCATCTTCTTCTTCTTCATCCACTCATCTCCTTCTTCTTCCTCTCACAAGCTCCACCATACCCATTCACCCAAAAAGGTTAAAATCTCACCTCCCCCGTTACACCCACACCCAACCAACCCTACTCCCTTGCTCCCTAGACCTCACCCAACAAAACCCAGTAGTCAAATCATTCAATTTTGGACAAAATCACAAAGTCCCAATTTTGAAACCCTAACCAAACCGAATTTCAAAAACAGTGAAGGGGATTGTGGATTTTGGTTTTCTGGGATCATGGCAAGCAAACGTCAAAGGGCAACCGAAGCCTCACGCGCTCGCACCAAAGGAAGCAGGAACCCGGGTAACTACTCTGACTCTGACTCCTCTAACTCTGAGACTGATGAACATGGGTATGGGATTGTTTTTAAGGATAATGCTCAACAAGATAGATTCAACGCTTTGAAAAATAGGAAGATAGTCCAAACGAAATATCTTGATGATGCATGTATAGACACCCTAGGCTTGACTGTTGACATCAATTGGATGTTAAAAAACATAGGATGGAGCGAGTTTGCTCGCACTAGATACCCTGTATATGCTGGCCCTACTCTAGAGTTCCTAAGCTCCCTGAAAGCAGAAATTCTCCATGGGCCGCATTGCCAAGAGGGACAAATCACATTCCGACTCTTCAACCAGGACTTCATACTAACCCTACCTGAATTTAATGAGATTTTTGGATTACCAGTAGGGGGTGACAGAAGATACCCCTTAGGGTTTAGTGCGTATAGTTTCTGGTCAATAATTGACCATGAAGGCAGGAGTTTTGACCCTCGTACATCCAAGTCCACAGCCTTTACTAACCCTAGTATCAGATATATGCATAGGGTCATAGCCAATACCCTGTTTGGCCGTGGAGAGAGTGATGGATCCGTCCGCCGGGACGAGGTCTTTATACTATGGGCCATGCTCCACCCTGAGAGCAACGTGGACATAGGGTCAGTTTTGGCTAGGCACCTCTTAAAGGTCGCCAAGAGTTCGAGTGGCACTATTGTCATTGGTGGCCTGATCACCACAATATGCCATCACTTCAACTTTGATCTAGATGGTTTTGAGGCCGCCCCTGGACGGACCCATATCTCCTTGCAGGCTAGTGAGGCCATGGGGATGATCATCCAGGAGGGTGATATGTACTGCCAAAAACACCCAAGGCGCAGGCACCCAATTCCTCTCCTTAACCCCACACTTTTAGATGTAACAAATCCGGCAAATTGGAAAGTGCCAGTGAGAGAGGAGCCTCATCCCATTAGGATACAAAGGCGGTTACGCCCACCACCGCAAGCTAGTCCGTCTGGGTACCCATCTTCTTTATCTGCAGGTACATCATCCGATGATCCCTATGCACGGTTCGCATCCACCTCTGACACCATCTTAGCGAACCAGGAGCGCATCATGGAGGAGCAGCGTGAGCAGAGAGCCATGATCCAGCAGCTTTACGACTGGCATCTAAGCCAGCACCCACCACCTCAGTGAGTTATTTTGTTCCTTTTATTTATTTATTTATTTATTTTATCCTCCCTACGACTTAATTATTTACATTGGGGACAAAGTAAGTTTTTAAGCTTGGGGTAGGGGTATCATTTTTGCATTCTTGCATGTTGCATTCATTTAGGGTTAGTTTTGCATATATCACATGATTAGATTGCCCCTGGCTCAGGATATGCCTCCAATGGTGAAAAGATGTGTGCCAATTGAAATTGAGACAGTGAATTTTGACCCCAATTTTTTTATTCTTGTGATAAGCTAAAAATGAAAAATGCTTGAGATGATCTTTTGATAGTTAATAATTAGCATGTGGTTCCTTAGATTTAGGTTTCTCATTGATTTTAAACCACTAAATGTGAGATTTGAGCCAAAAAGGGGTACTCACTAAATCTACCCCATTCCTTGTGATCGAGTGTTTTATTCCTCTTGGATTGTGTCCTCTAGAACTTGACTTGAAACAGTTATGAAACTTAAAATTTTTTCAAAACACATTTGAAAATGATTGAGGCACTGGGTATTTTTCTGGCCTTCTAAACTTTGACTGATTAATTGCTACCCCTTAGTTGCCCAATTTTGAGCCTAAAAGAATAAAATAATTTTCTTGGTA
Source organism: Sophora flavescens (assembly GCA_030762895.1). Lineage (NCBI taxonomy): Eukaryota > Viridiplantae > Streptophyta > Magnoliopsida > Fabales > Fabaceae > Sophora > Sophora flavescens. The sequence goes on along the minus strand of CM061063.1, from coordinate 264,508,963 downwards.
CCTTGATCTATTTTAATGAACAATGCTCGGTATGGCACCTCTTAAAGTATTGCAAAAGGGCAAAAAGGGTAGTTTGAAGAATAAATTCTGGGATAAAAAGTTAGAAAAATTTCTCTAAAGTTGAAAATCTCCCCTTCTTCAAATAAATAAATAAATAAAAAATGGAGAAGGGGATGAAAAAAAGAAAGTGAGAAATAAAAAGTAAAAAGTAAGTAAGAAAGAAAGGTGGAAAACTGAACTAAAGCCCAAAAAGAGGAATTTTAAAAGGTGTCATGCTTTGCACTGTTTGATTTTGTTTATCCTTCTTGAATTTTCCCTTTCTTGATTTCCCCACCTAACAATTAATCCCATGGCCCCGTTACAACCAAAATAAAAGACCTCTCGATTCTTATGTGTTTTCATTAATAAAGTAGAGATTTGGTTAATAGTCAAGTTTATGGTAAGGTTCCTTCCTTGAGGAAATTGAGCGAATTGTCATATACCCTTAAACATATGAGTGAGGTAAGAAGAGTGCCCGAATTAGTGAGAGATGTGAATCTGGGGAACCTACGCTCCTAATTGGACTTAAAATCGATTGTCTCTTGGTTTCTCATTGAATATGCCTGTTACTTGAATTCATTACTCGGGTTCTAGATTCACTGTCCATGCTTCGATTGATTATCTTTTCTGGCCTTAGTTATTGCTTGAGGACAAGCAAAATCTTAAGCTTGGGGTAGTTTGATGAGCGTGATTTCACCTCATAATTCTATGATATTTTGCATGCATTCTCATATAGTTTAGGCTTATTTTATTTGATTATTTGTTAGTTTTTACCTTGGAACGAGTAAGGTGGTTTTGTGGTGCTTGTTGTACAGGAATCGAAGATTAAATTGCCCAGGATCAGTTGTGTTGAAGCTGCCATGAAGATGGAGCTTGGAAGGCAAGAAAATGAGGGAAACGGAGATGATCACGGCCTAGCCGTGATTCCCATAATGGCCATGATCAAGTGAAGCTGAAAAGGAAGAATGGAAAAGTCAGAATCTGTCACGGCCAGGCCGTGATGCCCATCACGGTCGTGACATGTCAACTGAGCCAGACCCCTTCAAGGAAGAATCTGTCACGGCCAGGCCGTGATGGTGGTCACGGCCGTGACAGACCACTCAGTGAAGCAACGTTCAAGGCAGAAGCTGTCACGGCCAGGCCGTGATGGCCGTCACGGCCAGGCCGTGAAGGCCATCACGGCCGTGACATGCAATCTATGGATCTTCAACAACTGATTTGATCTGGTTTTTGTGTTGTCTTGGGATTCAAGTTACCCAAAATTATAAATAGCCATTTGGGGCTCGAAACTGGGCACTTTTTGGGGGACAACTTACCTTAGAAAAATCAGCATTTCTCTTCTTCTTCTTTTTCTCTTCTCTTAGGTTTTAATGTTTATGTTATTTTTAATCAAGCTTGCTACAATCATGGCAATGCTTGATTAGTAGTCTTGTTTCTAGGAATTGGGGCTATGCCCAAGACTTGTTTATGGTGATGAATTGATTTTAGATTTCTTGTTAATTCCGATTTTGTTTTCGATTTGATCCCTATTGTTTTAATTACTCGTAAATTTGGTGGCCACTTATTTGCGTGTCGTAGATACACTAAGGACGAACCTAGCGGTGAACTTAGGTATCAGATCTGTACGAATCAAACTTAGGACTTAAATCACGAGAGTTAGAAGCGGTCCTTCGAGGATTCACGAATTGTCACAAGACTTAAAGGGTCCGATCTAAATTCAATTGCCATGAGAGTAGGGATTGGTTTAATTGGGCATGGTTTTTATAACCCGAGAGGGAGCATTAACTAAATTAGGATAAATTCACCTTCAAAGCAAATTTTGGTAATTAACAAGGAGAGTAGTCGATTTATGAACATAAACAGTTTTGTGGTATCCCAATTCCTGGGAATCCCTTTTGAATTTGAAAATCCCCAATTTGAATTGCTTTCCTGTTTTGTTTAATTGCGATATTAAATTTGATTGTTACTTGATTCCGATTTCAAAAACCAAATCTTATTCTAGTTCAGTGAAATCAATTTAACAACTAATTGTTATTTAAGATCACAGTCTCTGTGGTTCGGTCTCTTTTTATTACTTGACGACGAATCCAGTACACTTGCCGGGAATCCATCAGTAAACTGAAGTATGTATCAGAGAACTGAACAAGCTTCATCACTACAAAAAAACAACTATTTAGCGATCGTCATATTCGGTCGCTAAACTTTCTAATTCGGTCGCTATTTATTTTAGAGACCGAATTAGCGACCGATTAATGGTGGTGGCTGATAACCTGGTCGCTAAGCTTTTAGAGACCGAAATAATAATTCGGTCTCTAAATTGCGACCGTAATTTCGGTTGCTAAATAATAAAAAATGGTCGCTACATGGTTGGTCGCATTGTTTGGGTAACCATTTTTAGCGACCGATAATCGGTTGCTAGTTCAGTCACCAATGGTGGTTACTGTTAACCTATATTAGCGACGGATTTTCGGTCGCTAGACCACAATCTGTTAATGTTAACTAAAGTTTAGCGACTGAATTATTGGTTTCTAATTCGGTCGCTAAACTGGTTTTTATTAATTTTTTTTTAAAATTTAGTTTTAAAATAATAAGTTTTTTCTGTATTTTTTTAAAGTTTAGTAAAATTACTAATAAAACACACCAAATTACTAATGAAATATACAATCATAAGAAATAATGAATATATATAAAAAAAATCCAAAGTGTCGTACAAGAATTGTTTAAAGTCAAAAATATGAAAAAAAAAATCAGTCATGATGAGGGGGAGGTGGAGGAATCCAATCATCCTCAGCGTCCGTACCACCGACGTCTGCTATCTGATCGTCCTCTGCAGTAGCAGCATCAGTAGCTGGCGGCAGAACTGGAGGAGCGGCAGCAGGCGGCACAACCGTCAGAGCATCACCCTGAGCAACTGGAGTCTGGATCCTCATCTGCTCCAACACCAGCCGCAGTGTCTAGCCCTGCTCGATGCTCGTCTACATCAGCTGCTGGTGTGCCTGAGTCAACTGTGCAATCTGGTTCGCCATCTGCTGCTCTCTCTCGCTCTTCTCCCGAAGCTCCGCATTCAGCTGCGTGATGGTGTCCTGCATTTGGTTGAACAGCTCCTGAGGGACGGTATCGGCGTAGGAAGGAACAGGCGTGCCGGATGATGAAGCGATAAACTCGCCTCCCAGGTGTCCGAGGCCATACACGTGCCCCTTCTTGTTCCTGCCCCCGACGACCTCCAAATAAATGGCATTATTATCGACGGATATAGGAGAGTTGGGCCCATCACCAGTCAAGGCCTCATCTTGTGACTGTGAGGCACGTGATATGACATCGTCCTTCTTCTCGTTGAAGCCCACCTACAAAGTATAGTTGAAGAGATTTAGGTAAAATTATAATCAATATTAACAAATCGTTTATAATAAATTACAAGTAAACACTAAATTGTTTTTTTTGCTTACAGCATAGTTACGGGCCTTGTCGTTGACCCATGTACCCAACTTCAACTTCTTCGTCCTCTCCACCAACTCCATAGCAGCGGGGGCCCGCTGTTTCTATGCTTTCTGCACAGAAAAATATAATATTAAATTTATAAGAATAATTAAAAATGAAAACTAATTAAATAGTGTAATAAGTCAAAAGTTTAATGTATTACCAGCTTGTCGTAGTGGGTGGTGGCTGATTTAGACCCACCGGTCCAAGCACATGATCCACCATCAGAAGCTCGATTACGCCGAGCTGTGGCCTGGATCTCCTGGAACTTCTCAGTAGCCCAGTACTGGTCCAGCTGCTTCCTGATCTCAGGATCCACCCACTTCCCCTTATTCTTACCCTTCCTAAGCTTGTTCATCAGATTCTTCATGACCAGTGAGCCTTTATGCTCAAATATGTCCCTGACGAGACCCTCTAAAGCTACGTCCCACCTATACTCTTTCTGCAACTTACAATTGTTTGGAAATTCGTGTGTGTGTATATATATATATAATGTAAATTTAATTTAAATAACTTAATAAATTGTTACCTTAAACTCTTGAAACAACTGATCCCTATGGCCCCTGGGATGGCCTTCCATGTAGGCCGTGGACCATCAAACTTGCGTCGCAGGATCTTCGATATCGAATCAGAAGGGCCCTTCGCTGGCAGAAAGCTGCAGCAAAATTAGAGCATTAATAAATGTTATAAATAAACAAAAAAAACAAGTAAATAGAAATTAATGATACTTTATATATATATTAAAAAATTAAATTAACTTGCTCGTTATCCCCCTAGGGATAAGAAGAATCCTCCTGTCGGATGGACCACGACTCTCCTGTCCCGATGATGATGATGGTCCTGTCATAGGTGTGGATGATGAGGGTGCAGCCTGTGTCCTGACCACATGAGGCTGGGTAGGGGGTGCAACTCCATCACCCTGAAGTGTCCCGTCCACAAAGGTGCTGGTAGGGTGGTCTCGATCTGAAGGCTATGGGTCGGCCGGCGAAGAGACTCTCGCAACACGACCTCTTCCACGACCTCCACGACGACCCCTACCTCTAGAGGAATCTGCCATCTGTGTAAAAAATGAAAAGATGATTACACAACAGTGTAAATAATACATAAATAAATTACCTAAGTAGAATGACAATTACACAATGAATTATGACATAAATAAATTACCTAAGTAGAATCTCCGCCACTAAATTCACCCTCACTCTCATCAGTCTCACTTGATCGGAATGTGCCTTCGCTAGATGCGTCCAACTCGGATTGATCCATTAACTCTCTTTCAACTTCTTCCCCATTTCCGGAAATGTCCGCCAGAGAATTAACAATAATGTCCGACGTAATTTGCAATGGTACGTGGGATCTTGAAAACTCATCATCTTTGTACGGAGCATCTTTTTCAGGCTGGTTGATTATATTATCAGTAATTATACTGCGAGCCTTTATCTTAATAAGCCTTGATGTCCTTCAGGATATGGCGAGTTATAAACCTGATCTGCCTGTTGTGAAAAAATGAATGGGTCATACGCCTTATTATACCTACGAGACAACCTAACTTGAACAATACCATACGTTTTATCGATTTTTGTCCCTACGTCAAGAGTGGGATCAAACCAATCACACTTGAAGATAACTAACTTCATCACGGGGAAACCAGTATAATCGAGTTCAAGGATGTCAGTTAGAACCCCATAGAAATCATACTCTACATTGCTATAAGTGGCTCGCACACAAACACCATAGTTACACGACCGCGTTCCTTCATTCCATGTTTTTGTGTTAAATTTATACCCATTTACAATGTAAGTATTCCATGATGTAACCCATCTGTTAGGCCCCCATGCCAAATTTGTCAACAATGGATTTTGAACATTGTTTACTGGATCTAGTACCTAAAAAATCGAATATTATATTATTCTTATACATGCTATATATTTAAGGAGATAAAATGTATTGCAAGAAATGAAGATGCTTAACCTACATATTTACTGAACCGCATAGCAAAGTGAGAAGTAATTTCTCGATCAACCTGATCGTTTGAAATGTTAGGTTGGAGATCCCTTAGAAAATTGCCGTACATCCTACATATGGGAGATTAACAGCAGGACAATTAATAATCATAAATGTCAATTGAACTTATAAAAGACATTGTAGAAACTTACTCTAAATATGGTGCCACCTCTTCACAATTTTGAAGGATATACAGATGAGCAGCATTAATGTCACGTTGCTCCAAGAAATATCCTTTTGATTTGCCAATAAATCTGCCCGGATAGTTGAATATTGATATAGGAGGACTAGTTGAACTTCCTTCGCCCGAATCAACGTTTCTAGGTATCCTTGTCCTTCTTGTGTTAAATTCGTCCAGATAGTAATAAGAGGCAAAAGTGGAAGTCTCCTCTACTAAGTATGATTCATAAATGGAACCCTCCACTCGTGCCTTGTTCTTGACTTTGTGTTTAAGGGAGTGCAGGAACCTATTAAAGAGGGATACATATAAATAATTACTAGTTTTAGGGAAAGCTAAACTACGATTTCGTGTTCGTGAATTTCATATGTATTAAGTAAAATAGTTGATGTTGTTTACCTCTTAAATGGATACATCCAGCGGTATTGGACTGGGCCACTAACTCTTGCTTCATAAGGTAGATGAACTGGCAGGTGTTCCATGGAATCAAAGAAACTCGGCGGGAAGATTTGCTCCAGCTTACATAACAAAATGGGTATCTTGACTTATATCCTTTAATTGATTCACATTTAGTGTTGTCGATGTAAGCTCCCTGAAAAAGTGGCTAAGCTCAACAAGTGGGTTCCAAATTTGCTTCGGTAATGCGTCGAACACAATTGGAAGCAACCGTTGCATGAACAAGTGGCAATCATGACTCTTCATTCCATGTAACTTTGCTTCCTTAATGTCAACACATCTACCCAAATTGGAAGCATACCCATCTGGTAACTTTTGTTCTTTAACCCACTTACAGATGACCACTTTCTGTGTTTTGCTTAGTGTATAACTTGACTTCAGTTTGATAAGTCTGCCACGACCATCATCCTGCAACTCAAGCTCCTTCCGATTACAAATTTCAGCTAGATCCAATCGGGCTTTATTTGTATCATTTGTCCTCCCCTTGATGTTCATCAGTGTCAAACACATTCAAAAACACATTCCTCTCAGTATGCATGACATCAATGTTGTGACGGAGTAGCTGCGTCCTCCAATATGGCAACCTCCAAAATATACTTTGTTTTGTCCAATGATGGTTGACGCCATAATCAGGAATATGTTCTCCTTGAGATTCACGGACGAGCGGTAAGTACTGTATTCTCCGCCATACATTAGGACCAGTCAAACGTGGTGGAGGCGGTGTTGTCTCCGCACAACGCTTCTTGAATGCATTCTTGTTCTGCCTATAAGGATGATCTTCTGGAAGGAATTGACGATGGCAATCAAAATATGAGATCTTTCGACTGTTTTTAAGCGTGAATGCCTTCAAACGCTCCATACATATTGGGCATCCAAGCTTCCCCACGGTCATCCAACCCGACATCATCCCATAGGAGGAAAAGTCGTTGATCGTCCACATCAAAGCTGCTTTCATCATGAAATTTTGCCTCAAAGATACGTTATATGTCAACACACCATCATTCCACAGCATCATCAACTCATCTATCAACGGCTGCAAGTACACATCAATCTTACCTTTTGGATTAGATGGACCCGGAATTATGACTGTTAAGAACATAAAATCCCGCTTCATGCACATGCCCAAGGGAAGATTATACGGAGTCAGGATAACAGGCCAACAAGAGTATGCTTTTCCAAACTGCCCAAAAGGATTAAATCCATCAGTAGATAACCCCAATCGGACGTTCCGAGGGTCCTGCGAAAATGCCATATGAACCCTATCAAAATGCTTCCAAGCTTCTCCATCAGATGGATGACACAAGACATCTTGCTCCCTCTCATGCTCACTATGCCACCGCATGTGAGCTGTAGTGGCGATCGAAGAGTACAATCTTGTAAGTCTTGGCACGAATGGAAAGTACCACATTTTTTTAGCGACCTCTTCTTCTCAATGCCCATCCTAGTGGTTGTCTTATACCGATCCGGACCACAAAATCGACAACATGTTATGCTTTCCGCTGAATCATCCTTATAGTACAACATACATCCATTCGGGCAACAATCAATTTTCAAACACCCCATACCCAAATTTTACATAGACTTCTTAGCATGATAAAAACTAGTAGGCATCCGATTGTCTTCTGGCAACGCCTTGGACACCGACCTGGTGAGGCGGTTAAAACAGTCTTCTTGCATATTGTAGTAAGATTTGATACTCAACCATTCCATGCACATCGACAACTCCGTGTACTCCCGACATCCTTCCCCCAATTGGGATCGTGCAGCACTTAGCATATCATAGAATCTTTGAGCTTCGGGATTCAGATTCTCCTCCATGTATTAGGAACCCATTCCACCATCTTCTCCCCCATCTTCTTCTAGTACAACACCAACCGATGGTCCAGCATGATCCATTATCATCTGCTCGTATGGATTCAATTCTTCCCTCCGGTCACCACTTCCATAGTACGAACCTTCAAACACAATCAGGTTTAAATCAGGCAACGTCTCACCATGGTTACTCCACCAATAGTAATCAGGCATGAAGCCCTTCTCATAAAGATCGGCTACAACTCCATCCACGCTTTTGAAAGATTGACATTTGCATCTTTTGCAAGGACACCTCAAATGATCACCGCCCAGTCATATAAATCTCTCTTGGCTAACAACAAACTCTATAAACTCACTCACTCCAACTCTATACTCTTCCCTAAGACGTTTATTCCGATCCAACCTACGATACATCCATTTCCGATTCTCCGGGATATCCATTGCTGGCAATTAAATAGCCTGACCAATCCTACAATAACACTTATATATTACGGTACATTCCAATAACTCCATCAATCTCGTTCTTATGACAAGGTATGAACCTATCCCATTCGAGAAGAAACCTTTACCACACTCGGTGAATAATAGTTATTCCCATATTCAAATACCGTATACTTGACAAACTTTTGGCAGCATTTCCCATCGGTCTCCAAGTACACGACTCGAGCACGGTGTGAATCACCGCGATCAAGTATGCACCAGGAGAACAAAAGGAAATGCATCGATCTGAGATTTCAACAAGTATATAAGGCATTTGAACATTGAAATGACTATTATGCGAGTGTGAAAAAGGTTTTTTCCCAAACTGTCCCACTTGGACAATACAAGATTCAATACAATGAGCATGCATGCCCTGAGAAGGTACGCATGCTCATTAATATTGAATCTCAAATAGGAAACTAAGGCTTTCGTAACTTAATAATTAACTCTACCAGAAAATTAAACCATTGACTTATAAGGATTTAGGAGCATACTTCAACAAATATATATTGAAGCATATTTCAATACAAACTTAGATAAAATATAGTAGCAAGCATCCTATTGAGCTCCTCTCTCCACTAACAAGTAACACATAATTGTCAAACACATGCATAACTTCTAAATTAGAAACACACAACAAGCATCCCGCCTTTTTGAAAGGATCACATCCTATTGAGATCTGCTCTCAACTAAGGCTATTCTAACTCATTAACCATAACAGAAGATACAAATTTAACTCTATATACAGAGCACAATTTTAGCGACAAAAACATTAATAAGGACATAAAAATGGCAATCAAGGCATATAATTGACACATCCATCCTATTGAGCTCTGCTCTCCACTAACAAACAACATATAAAGTTTACAAACACATGCATCAATTTTAATCTACCAGCACACAACCAGCATCCTATTGAGCTCAGCTCTCCACTAACAAACAACATATTCAATTGAAACCACATGCATCATTTCTAATCTACAAGCACACAACCATAATCCTATTGAGCTCAGCTCTTCACTAACAATCAACAAATCAATTCAAAGTCTTCAAGAATCATTAGCAACAAAGAAAAAGATACAGTATTTGACCTACCTCAACTCCAAGCAAATAGTGAAAACGGGTGACGACTAGAGCGGTTGTCAATAGACAAAGAAAACTATAAGAAAAAATAATAACATCAACAAAGGCTCTTGTGATAAAAGTATAAACTTGGAAATCATTAACCTACTTGCACACTTGCCACTCATGAAAGTATAAACAAAACATTTTCATTACATATCAGTACCATAGCTTGTTTAAGTCGGGCATTGTTTTAGTGGCAAAGCAATAAAAAAAAGGTATGTTATGTACTTCAACAACCTATATAAGTGTGCCCAAAGTGTGTTGTGTGCAGGTGGCGTGAATGGAAGGGATGAGAGTGTGGGGAAGTGATAGTACATGAACCCTAAACGGATAGGTAAAATAAAATAAGTAACAAAAAGAAAAGTGGTAAAATGGAGCAATGCACATGAGACAAACCAGCGTAGCATGTTCACCAAGATGACTTGCGAAATCAAAAATCCTTAGGCAATAACCATAGCATAAATATCATGAAAGGTCAATCAAATTAAAACAATGATCATTCAGTTAAGTTATTTCCATTTTTAACATCACAAAAATATTATTTACCGTTAGCTACACCAAAAGAGGGATTTAAAAAGTAGAAACAAAACCAGATTAGAACCAATTGGATATATGCGAAAAGGTGGCAGACGTATAATGATCCTATAAACACTAAAATACTAGAACTCAAGTAGTCATAAAGCAAGCAATTTTAAAGTACAATTAAAAACCAATCAGCACCTGCACCACCTAGCAAAAATATATACTTTACAAATCATGGTAATTCAGGCTTTTCATCAAACACCCTGCTATCATTACCCTCAACACCTATCATACTGTTTAAACAAGACAATAACACTACAAAAAAAAAGTTGTTTAGCGACCGAAAATAGTGACCGAATTTTTCGGTTGCTTTTTGCGACCGAAATGGCGACCGATTGTAGGATCTACATGAAGGACTGATTAGAGATAATACTGCGATCGAAATAGCGACCGCAATAGAGCGTAGCAGGGTTATCGGTCGCTATTTCCGTCGCTAAATAAAGGAACTTAAAAGTCAGTAATTGTATGCCTTCATAGCGACCAAAATAGCGACCGAATTAAATGCAATGGTTGAAAGTCAGAAATTTTATGTATTCTTAGCAACCGAAATAGCGACCAAATTAAATGCAACGGTTAAATTTTATTTACATTTGCGACCGATATTAATTCGGTCGCTAAACTGCGCGTAAAAAAATTAAGATCGCGCGTGTTAGCGACCGATTTAAAACTCCGTCGCTAAATTTATGAATTCAAATTTCAAATTAACTCATCCCGCGACCGAATTTAGCGACCATTTTTTATTTAAGTGATTGGTGACCGATTTAGAGACCGATTATTTCGGTCGCCAAATTATAAATCCCTAAAATCGTGAAATCTTTCCCTTCTTCCTCATTTCTGCATCTCTTCCTTCCTCACCCATCTTCTTCTCCCTCGCGTTCAGGCCGCCAGTACTGGTCACCGTCGCCACCACCGTGCAGTGCGCACCGCCACCACCGCCGTCTCCGGTAAGCCTCCGTCCTCCTCCTCCTCTTCTTCCATCTCTTCCCTCTTCCTCTCCTCTCTTCCTTTCCCCTCTGCTTCCTGCTCTGTTTTTAATCCCCCCCCCCCCCCTCCGTTTCAGGCCACCAACCAATACTCCGGCTACCAACACGCAGCTCTCCGGTCACCACGTACGCGCAGAGCTCCTCCTACCCTCTTCTCTACTCATTTTGTGCATTCCCTGCTCTGCCTTGAGGTAACCATGCATGGACTCTCTATGTATCATTTTTTATTTTGCTTCATTGTTTCATTTCAAAAATTTTATGATTGTATGTATTTCATTGCTTGCTTTATTGCTTACTACTGAGAAGAGCTACTTGTGTATTTCATGTGAGTTGTGAGTTGTGATGATCATTTGTTTTCATGTGTCATTATTTAATCACTCCTATTAGGATTAGGAAGCTCTCATTGAGAAAGCACGAGAAATCTATTTTTGTAACTTTTTTTTGAATGCATCGAAATATCAAAAGTCAAGACTGTGAGATTAGAATTGATGTTTACTTGAGCCACAGAATGCCATTGCTGCCTGTGAGACTGCGAAACATAAACAGGTTTTGGTTTTTTGTTGATTATTGACGTACCAATTTAACGGGAAAATTTAATCTGAGAACCCTTTTGGTTTGCTTCTTGTTGAATTAGCTGTGAAATTACCTTCCATTTCAGCATCTTAGTCTTTGATTTATATTCAGTTATGCTTTGTGAAATGCATCTAAATTGGTTAGTGAGGATGTGTGCTATGGATTTTCAATTTGTTTTGTGCTAGGTGTCTACAATTTCAAACATGGATAGTTCATGGCTATAGTTCAAACAAATGACCAATACCGAGGCAGTTGTTTGAAGACCAATCTAGTTTAACATGTCCAGTAACAAGATTGTCCCTGTATTAATGATGTGTTTTCTATTAAATATGGAACTTGTAATTTTTGGTCTGTTTATCTTTCCATATCTTGACTGAATTTATGTCTTTGAATATCTCACAATAGTATGATCTATAGCCTCTGTGATGCAGCTGTTTACTTGCTGTGAATAATTTCATATCGTATTGTACGTGTATGCATTCCGATTGTATTGTATTTTGATTCGGTTGGAATCCATGAATTTGTTGGTTCTTGTCTGAATCTGTTTCAAAAATTTCAAAAGAGGGTTTTAGGGATTTCAAGTTCTTGTTAACTTCTTTGTAAACAAAAAAATATTCTTTGTTGGAGTATGAAATGATATAAAAACATTATTGTAGCCTGTAAATCCAAGAGAGCTTTTCACTCATTTTGAATCGGATTCATTTGGTAATTCTACTTATCTCTTTTCTGTTTGATGATGTAAATTTATTGAAGGCTGGTACTTATATCTGAGCATGTTCATACATTTGGATTGCTATGAAGAATAGTTTATTCTCTTTAAAATAAAAATCTTTCAATAACAATGAATCAATGTAATTAGAATAATTTGATATGTATTTATTGATAACTTGTTTGGAAATGATTATGGAATCATATTTGTATATATTTACATTATAAGCATTAATTGATAAAGTGTTATTAGTTCGTAAATGGCATGACTTTGTTGTTGTTAATATTCATTTACTAATTTAAAGTCCATGAGCTTAATAAGAAAGTCTCTTATTGAAGCCAACAAAAGCGAGTCTCTTAGATAATGAAGGATTAAGTATAGGGTTAGATTAAATGAAGGGCTAGGCACAGTTTGCCAGGCACATGCATGACGTGCCGTCATCATTAAAACATTATTCACATTAGAAAACAGCTTTGTACACAATATTATGAAAACAACTCTGGTTTTTTACTCATTTGTTTCACTAGGAAATGGAGCTTTCCAGAAATAGTTGTTGATGACCATCATTACTAGGTTATCTAGGCACTTCCGGTAGGAAAAGTCCTCTCTATGACCATCCTTCAAAACGAAGTAAAAGCATCTGCTTTCCTGAAAACTACTATGTTTGCTAATCTGTAAAGTTGCATGTGAAGTTGCGTTTCTTTGTTCTATTTTAACATGCTAGTATGCTACATGGATCTTTCCATCTTTTCTTATTATCACTTGATGAAGTTTAGACATATGACTTGTTTTCCTTATCGTTTTATCAGAAAATGGACCCGACTAAATGTTTTGAGACAGCCATCCATATAGACCAGTGCATGTATCTCATCAACTTAAGAATAACGATCGGATTCACATAATGATGGTTAAGGCATAAACTAATCATTTACTAAATTGTTCTTGTGTATTTGCAGGATTTGATTTCAATCCCGCGATCATTCTACTGTCGTTGGGGACAACAAATACCGCGTGTTGTGACTATTGAAGACAAAAGCGGAAATCTGTTCAATGGGAATATAGTAATCCATGAGGATCGCCCATATTTTGTAACAGATACAAATGGTATCAGGGAGTTGTATTTGTTGTCCACTGGTGCATTGGCAAAGTTTAAGTACCTTGGGGGTTCTCGTTTCTACATGTTCATCCCTTTGGAAGATTGATGAGTTTTGATATTTTGATTAGTACTTATTGACTGTGGTGTATTTTTATGTTTTGATCGTTAATTAGTACTTATTAAACTTGACTGTGGTGTTTTGGATCGTTAGTACATCATATTTACGTTTTCTATTTATTTTAAAAAAATATTGGTGTATTTTGTTTATATCAGAAATTAAAAATCAATGGGGTAATAGTTGAAAAACTATATTTGGTCGGCAGGATTGTTACAGGAAAATTAAAAAAAATAAAAAATAAAAATTTGCGACCGAAATAGCGACCGAATATCGGTCACCAAATTAGGCGAGCTGGGTATGCGACCAACTATACGGCGACCGAAATATATACTTTTGAGACCGAAATATCGGTCGCGGATTTGAGACCGAAATATAAGTTCGGTCGCTAAACATTTAGCGACCAGGATTTCTGCTACCCCCTTAATTCGGTCGCTATTTCGGTCGCTATACAGTATAGCAACCAAATTATCATGTTTAGCGACCGAAATATTCGGTCGCTAAACAACCTTTTTTTTGTAGTGTAATCCCCAGAAACTTTACCCATTTGATCAATACCAAACAGTTTAACAAGTAACAAAGAACAGAAAATCTAATTTTCAATGCTTAACAGCTTCAATCATCAACAGGAAACATCACATAGATCAAAGGTTCAACCAATCAAATAGTATAACAACATGAAGATTAAACAAAATACAACTTGATACTCCACCTAATGAATGATGAGTGCAATCACGATCTTGGATTGAAAGAAGAAAGGGAGGCACTTGAATAACCTACCCTTCACAGTTGCAGAGACGGCGGTGCGACGGCCCAAGAGGGTGCTCTCTCAGCCGCGCAAAACCTACAAATAGAGCCTGTAAACCGCGCAAAACCTGCAAAGAGAGAGACAGAGGGAGAGAGAGACGCGAGTGAGAGAGCGAAGGAGAGAAGAAGAGGGAGAGAGAGATGCGAGTGAGAGAGAAGGAGAGAAGGAGAGGGAGAGCGAGGCGTATGCTTACCGTGTGGAGGAGGTGGTGACCGGAGAGGAGCTGGAGGAGGTGGTGGCCGGAGAGGAGCTGTTGCGCCGCCTGCGTGTGAGAGAGAATAGAAGAAAAGAGAGAAATAGGGGAAAATAGGAAGGAAATCGTGATTTATGGATTTTAGTTTTAGCGACCGAATTATTCGGTCGCTAAATCGGTCACTAAATGGGTTAATTTGAAATTTGAATTCATAAATTTAGCGACCAATTTAAAATTTGGTCGCTAACACGCTCTATTTTAATTTTTACGCGCCATTTAGCGACCGATTTAATATCGGTCGCAAAGATAAATAAAATTTAACCGTTACATTTAACTCAGTCGCAATTTCAGTCACTAAAAAGTCATAAATTTTTTACTTTTACTCTCCTTTATTTTGCGACCGAAATAGAGACCAATAACTCTGCTACGCTCTATTTCGGTTGCTATTTCGGTCGCAGTATCAACTCTAATCAGTGATTGATTTAGATCCTACAATCGGTCGCCATATCGGTCACAAACAACAACCAACAAATTCAATCACTATTTTTGGTCGCTAAATAACCTTTTTTTTGTAGTGCATGGAGTATCTTCCAGTATCGTTCCAAATGAAGACAAGAAGTTACTAACGTTTTTAGGCGAAGTCCGCTCTAAGTGTTGAGAGCCACATTAAGGCTAGGCTAAACCTGTCACCCTCAGTTCGATGGGCAAGTAAGAGACGATCTATCCTTAAAAGGTGGATAAGGAGTAAGTGTAGTACTTAGGTACGATCATCCCCACAGTGGGATAAACGAGAGGTGATATGAGTTTTTTTGAGGTGTAGATGAGACATCCCGTTGTGCCCCATTGTATTATTAAATTAGATCCTTATTATTTATTTACTTAATCGTGCGCTTATCATTGAAAATACGTAAAAATTAAAACTTAATTAATAATCATATACTTCTGCAAATATAAAACAACCCAAAACTATATTACATAAATACACACATATTTATCATTTATTTTACACAACACTGTTTAGGGTATCCTCTCAGTAGGATCCCACATAGGTACTTATTTATACAAACTGCTTATAACTAATGGAAAATAAAATGTCTTATATGACTCACTGGCCCTAAACTTACTACACTATATTATTAGGATCAATAGGTTGTTCTCTAGCATCAGCTTCATATGGAATGTCATTCAACTCCTCAACAACCTCCGTCTCGTACAGGGTTCCATCCATCTCCTCAGCAACATATGCGTCCATATGGTTTTCTAATGTAACAAAGTAGACATACACAAAAATACAGAAATAGGGAGATAAGAAACAATTCTATCATCATAAGCGGAAAAGATTCATAGCATATAATACAATAATAGTCACAATAATGCATCACTCACAATTTACAATCATCCATACTTTATAACATCATCCTCTACCCTCCAACTCATGCAACAAAACCTTTATGCTGATGTGGCCACTGCTAATCCTGTCACACATCCCTCGTTAGGAATGTCAGTCAGTCGTCCAAGTGAAACGTTCCCAACGCCGGTGCACATTCTCATCCATGGTGAGAATGCTCATGCAAAGCAATGACACTATAGCTGCACAGTACCATCGGTGCACACCCTAGTTCTATCTCTCATCTCTATCAAGGGTGCTCATGCATAGCAATGACACTATAGCTGCACAACTTAACTTCTAATTTGGAACGGTCCACGAGAATTTCGGACCTCGTGTATCTCAAATACACGGTTATGAACAACAATGCAACATATGATTCTCACTGACTTTTATCAATAACAACCTAGTACCTCAAGCTTTTCCTCACAACCTCCACTTACATTCTATATCACATCACTTCTATAAAATAATAGCGAGGTACCTCTAATTTATATTCAAAACTCTCACCCAAACAAAATACCTCCGAGCAATATATATCTTTCCTTAAAACCAACTAAGCAATTTATCAAATCAGGCAAATCATACATAACACAATATTAAAAAAATAATCAAACATCATAAAATATCACATAAAGCAAATTATCACAGCTAGCATATCACAATCAAATCAAATAAGAAATAAAGCCAAACATCCTCAACATCATAAAATCAACCTTAATGTCGATAAACCTACAAACCCCGAATCACCGTTGGTTTTACAGATAGGTTTTCAAATGTGATTTTGGTCTTGTCGATTACTCGACTACTAGTAGGGTTTAGGTCGCCCTAGACAATTATTATAGAATATACTACTTATCGTTTCCGACGGTAGATTGGTTCTTTCCCCCACCTGAGCCTATCTCCGGAAACACTAACTTTAAGATTCTCGTCACGATACTACAGTTATTAAATCAACCTCTTGAAGATTGAAGAAATGAAGAAAATGATCAACCTTCACTAAGTTGAAAACTGGGCATCTTGAGAGTGTGATGGTATTGTGTGTGTATCTCACAATATACTCATCCAAAAATCACGAACTTTGGCTTTTTAGAAAGATAAGAAGAAAAGGAACAACTTTTGTGTTGAAGGTTTCATTTGGTTCGGATCATAACAGGGTTGAAAAGGGCCTTCTTTCTGCTGTTTCCTGGGTTGCTGAGAATTCTGGGAAGTTTCGGTATTTGAGCCTATCTCCCAATCCACTTATCCGTTTTTGATGATCTTTAGTTTGCTGGAAATAAGAGAGAAAGAGGAAAAACATTTATGTTGAGAGTTTTCCGAGTTTCAGAAAGGAAGAGGGTCATATTTTCGGTGGGAATTCGGTGTTCTTATGAGTTTTGTAACTTAGTTGGTGAGGAAGATGAAGAGAATGAAGGTAATGAAGAAACGAAGAAATCAAGGAGAATTGTGGGGCGGAATGCCATGGGGGGAAAGAGGGGTATTTATAGGTAGGGAATTGTCTTAACCTAGATTAAGTTTAACTAACTATGGTTAAGTTAAGATATAAATATCTAGATATTTTCAAATAAATATCTAGATATTTTAACTAAATATCTAGATATTTCCAAATAAATATCTAGATATTTTAACCAAATATCTAGATATTTTCAAATAAATATCTAGATATTTTTACTAAATAACTAGATATTTCCATCCGTTCCAGGCCCCGTCGATTACCCACTTTAATGACGAAATGCCTGAACGTCGTCGAATATCTTATTTTTTTTTATGAAATTTTTTAAAATAGCTTATCTTGTTGGAACCATGATAAAAACATACTTTGTTTCGTTCATGAGTCAAAATTAGATTTTCTTCTCAGTAAAATTATACTGTCAGTGAAAACGCTGACCGGGTTCCGTCTGAATTTTCAACCCAAATTTTTATCGTAAGCTTCTACACTAAGATAGTGTATGAATATGATTTTTATTTCATAAAAATCAATCTCCATGAACTCAGATAAAAATATAAATAAATATATTTATATCGGTTAATACAAAGAAATTATTTTTACTGAAAAAATAAAAATCAGAAAATAAAAAGTAGGGTGTTCCATTACTACCCCACTTAGAAAAAAAAATTTCGTCCTCGGAATTTGCGTACCTCAAAAGATGGGGATATCGTTGTTGCATATCTGCTTCATGTTCCCAAGTAGCATCTACAGTAGTTTCATCCCATATGACCTTAACTAAAGGAATTTGTCTACCGCGGAGCTCCTTAATCTCTCTATCTGCTATCCTTACAAGTAGAGCCTCATACTCTAGATTCTCTCGTAGTTGTATAGACTCAGACTCAATAACATGTGAAGGATCAGGATAATATTTTCTCAACTGAGAAACGTGAAAGACATCATGAAGGTTAGCAAGGTTAGGTGGTAAAGCAATATGATAAGCTAC
Organism: Sophora flavescens; assembly: GCA_030762895.1. Classification (NCBI taxonomy): domain Eukaryota; kingdom Viridiplantae; phylum Streptophyta; class Magnoliopsida; order Fabales; family Fabaceae; genus Sophora; species Sophora flavescens. Next base: position 264,490,517 of record CM061063.1, on the reverse strand, counting down.
TGGACCAATCCTTCGAAGAATCTGGAAAAGTTCAATGAATCTAGGAGTAAGTTTTCTAGTTTTGATAGCCCTGCCAATTCCGGTCTTCGGAGTGACTCTCAAAAACACGTGATCACCCTCCTGGAATTCTAAAGGTATCCTTCTCTGGTTACTGTAGCTCCTTTGCCTATCCTGTGCTTCCTTCATTTTTTCCCTTATCTTCTTAACTTGTTCCGTAGTCTGTTGCACCACATCTGGACCCAAGACTTGATTTTCACCAATCTCATACCAACATAACGGGGTCCTACACTTTCTACCATACAAAGCCTCATATGGTGCCATCCCTATACTCTTGTGAAAACTATTGTTGTAAGTAAATTCAATCAATGGCAAGAATTCATCCCAACTTCCAGTGTGTTCCAAAACACAAGCTCTTAAAAGATCCTCCAATGATTGAATCATCCTTTCTGACTGTCCATCTGTTTGGGGACGATAAACAGAACTCATCCTCAATTTGGTCCCTAAAGCATTGTGCAACTGTTTCCAAAATCTAGATGTAAATCTAGGATCTCGGTCTAAGACAATGCTCGATGGCACACCATGCAACCTAACAACTTCTTTGATGTATATTTGGGTCAACTTCTCCAAACTATAACTTTCACCCATAGGTAAGAAGTGAGCACACTTCGTCAACCTATCAATGATAACCCAAACCGCATCATATCTCTTAGGAGTTCGTGGTAATCCAACCACAAAATCCATAGCTATGCTATCCCATTTCCATTCTGGGATATCTAATGATTGCAATAAACCCGCCGACTTTTGATGCTCTATCTTGGCCTTCTGGCACACCAGGCAAGATAAAACATAATCTGCTACCTCATTCTTCATCCTCATCCACCAAAACAATTTCTTTAAATCCTGATACATTTTAGTGGATCCAGGATGAATACTCAACTTACTCTTATGTGCTTATTCTAATATCACCTTCCTAAGTTCTAAATCCTCTGGAACACATATTCTATCCCTAAACCTCAATACACCATTTTTTCCTTTACTAAACTCAGAAATCTTACCCTCATCTATACCTCTACTTATCTCCTGTAGATATAGATCTTGAACCTGTTTATCCTTAAGATCTCTCATAAAATCACTACTAATAGTGATCATACCTAAGCAAATTTTATCCTCAACCAACTCCATTCATAAGTTCAAATCTCTGAACTGTTCCAGTAATTCCAACTCTTTAACCATCATTGCGGACACATGCAATGATTTCCTACTCAAGGCATCCGCTACCATATTCGCCTTCCTAGGATGGTATAGTAAATCAAACTCATAATCTTTGATAAACTCCATCCATCTTCGTTATCTCATATTCAACTCCTTTTGGTCGAACAAATACTTCAGACTTTTATGGTCACTGTAAACACTAAATTTTGCTCCATACAGAAAGTGTCGCCATATTTTTAATGCGAACACTATGGCTGCTAATTCCAAATCATGAGTAGGGTAGTTCCTCTCATGAATTCTCAATTGTCGGGAAGCATAAGCCACCACTCTTCCCCCTTGCATTAGAACACAACCTAAACCTTGGTATGACGCATCACAGTATACGTCAAACTGTCCTAATGGATCCGGTAAAGTCAACACAGGTGATGTAGTCAGCCTTTCCTTCAGCTTTTGGAAACTCTGTTCACGCTTGTTCTGTCCATACAAAAGCTGTATTTTTCCTCGTCAACTGCGTTATAGACAACGCAATCTTCGAGAAACCCTCTATAAACCTTCGATAATATCCAGCTAACCCTAGAAAACTTCGTACTTCACTTACTGACTTAGGCCGTTCCCATTTAAGAACTGCCTCAACCTTTGCTGGATCTACTGCTATACCTTCCTTGTTGATCACATGTCCAAGAAATTGGACTTCTTCTATCCAAAACTCACACTTGGAAAGTTTAGCATAAAGCTGCCTATCGTTCAGAACTTGCAGCACCGCCCTCAAATGTTCTCATGATCTTCCCATGTACGAGAATAGATAAGGATGTCGTCGATGAACACAACAACAAACTTATCAAGGAACGGTCTAAATATCCTGTTCATATAATCCATGAACACTGCTGGCGCGTTAGTCACACCGAACGACATAACTAAATACTCGTAATGTCCATACCTTGTCCTAAAAGTCGTTTTGAGTATATCTTACTACCTTACTCTAATCTGATGGTATCCAGATCTCAAATCAATCTTGGAAAATACTGTTGCTCCTTTCAATTGATCCATCAGATCATCTATCCTAGGCAACGGATACTTATTCTTAATTGTTACCTTGTTCAACTGTCTATAATCCGTGCACAACCTAGCACTTCCTTCTTTCTTCTTAACAAACAACACCGGAGCTCCCCATGGTGAAACACTCGGTCTTATGAACTCTTTTCCCAACATGTCATCCAACTGTTTCTTTAACTCCGCCAATTCTATAGGTGACATTCGATAAGGCGTCATAGACATAGGTCATGTCCTTGGTACAAGATCTATGGTGAATTCCACTTATCGTTCTGGTGGTAAACCTGGAACGTCGGGAGGGAAAACTTTAGGAAACTCTCTCACGATAGGCATAGAATCTATACTAGGAGTCTCAGTAGTTTCCACCGCGAACAGCATCACGTACTGCCGAGAATCGTCACTCCTCATGGATACTCCGTCATTGGCAGAGACTATACTAGAAGACTCAAGAAATGATAAGGTCTTACTAGAACAGTCTAGCATTACATGGTTAGCCTAAAGCCAATCCATGCCAAGAATAACATCTATCTGTTGCATAGGCAAACAAACAAGGTCTACAATAAATGTCATATTCTCAACAACTATAGGACACTGTAAACAGATAGACATAGTAGTCAAAGGATTACTAGTTGGAGTAGATACTGTAAGGGTATAAGATAATTGAGAAACAATTAATTTTAATTGATCCACACACTCATACGAAATAAATGAATGCGTAGCGCCTGAGTCAAATAACACAAACGAGAGTCTACCAGCTATCAAACACATACCTTGTATAAGATCAGCAGATTGAGAGGATTCAGTTCCCCTTACAGTAAACACTCTTCCAGTGGCCTGAGGTCTTGCTCCCTGTTGTCCTGCTGTTGTGACTCCTCTTCCAGCTCCACCCGTATTGCCTCTATTTCCTCCACCTGCAGCTATCGGCTGTTGCCTAGCCTGCTGTCTGCAATCTCGGGCCATATGACCTATTTTCCCACAGTGAAAACAACTAGGTCGCTCCATGCAGTCTCTAAGATAATGTGGTCCTCCGTATCTGAAACAAGATAAGCCTTGCTGCTGTTGACCAGCTCTAACCACTAGTGTTGGTGCCGGTGTCTGCACTGGTCGGGCATATGGTCTCTGTCTCCATTGAGAGTTACTACCTCCTCGCCTCTGAAAACCCGGTCGATTAGGACCTCCAATCCTCAGTGGTCTCTGCTCATTAGCCAGCCTCTGATCTATATTTTTGATCGCACTGCATCTTTCCACCAGCTCTGGAAAACTCTGGATATCAAGAGATACTATAGCCCTCTGGAGTTCATGTCGGAGTCCTTCCTCAAACCTTCTACATTGCCAATCATCATCTGGGAATCTCTTATAAAATTCGGAATACTTAATCAGAGCCTCAAATCGTGATGCATAATCACCAACAGTCATGTTGCCTTGTTTGAGACTCATGAATTCCCTTTCTTTCTCGCGTCGAACTAGACGCGGAAAATACTTCTCAAAGAAGCAGTCACTAAACAGCTGCTAGTTGATAAATCTGCCTTCGGCATCCAGCAATCTTCGCTTGCCTCTCCACCAAGACTCTGCTCCTCAGTTAGCATGAAGGCAGCATATGTCACTTTCCTATCCTCTCTGCAGCGCATGGTATCGAATATCTTCTCGATCTCTTGTACCCACCATTCTTCTTTCTCTGGATCATAATCTCCTCAGAATTGGGATGGCTTCCCTTTCAGGAAAGTAGTCATTCCGGCATCTTCAGATGCTGCGGCTTTCCTTTGATTCTGTTGTTCCTGCTGTTCTTTGTTCATCTGCAGCATCTCAGCATTCTGCTGTGTTTGTAATAACAGAGAAGTAGCTATGTTTTTCATGGTATCTTGAGTCTCAGATGACTCTCCTCCACTTCCGGTATGATTATTTTCCACATTCTTAGCTCCAACAATTATTTCAGGAGTTCTGTCATCACTATCGATCGGACGTCCTCTTCCACGAGCCATGATTCAGTAAAAGAAATCATTCGCTCTTATCAGTATGACATATAATACCCCATAGACAAGTATATAAATACCATATGCCACACTAATGTTAATTCTTGCATCGGATTCGGACACACTACCCATCTTCTAAGCATAGTTAAAATCCGATGTGGACTCAACTAGACACGGCCAGTAACAATATCCTATACCTCACAGGCCGATTAGAATCGAACTGCTCTGATACCACCAAATGAGACACCCCGTTGTGCCCCATTGTATTATTAAATTAGATCCTTATTATTTATTTACTTAATCGTGCACTTATCGTTGAAAATACGTAAAAATTAAAACTTAATTAATAATCATATACTTCTGCAAATATAAAACACGCCAAAACTATATTACATAAATACACACATATTTATCCTTTATTTTACACAACATTGTTTAGGGTATCATCTCAGTAGGATCCCACACAGGTACTTATTTATACAAACTGCTTATAACTAACGGAAAATAAAATGTCTTATATGACTCACTGGCCCTAAACTTACTACACTATATGATAAGCCTCTGGCTCATCTAGTTTTATGACTATTATGACGGTGGTTTTGTGCCAATTATATCTCGTTTTCACCCAAATTAGACTTGATTGTCCTCAAGCAAGGTTTTGAGTCTCTTAAGTAGTTTTAGGATAATTTAGCCAGTTTTGAGTCAAATAAAGTACTTATGGATATTTCATGTTTTCAGGTTAACTTAGAGTCAAGGGAATGAAGAAAACTGTGGAAATTGCAATCCTGGAAGTATTTGCCCCGCGAGAGGTTACTCGCCCCGCGAGACTGAAGACAGCCTGTGCCAGAAATGTCATATTCTCTGCCTTGCCTCGCGAACCATGTCTTGCCTCGCGAGCCTGGAAGTCAGAAAGCATCACGATCAGCCCGTGACACCCATCACGGGCGTGAAGAGAAACCTTGGAGGACAGAGACCATCACGACCTAGCCATGATGAAGGTCACGGCCATGACAGATAAGCACCCAAAGTCAGAAGTAATCACGGCCTGGCCGTGATAGGCATCACAGCTGTGACAAACTAGATTTTGAAGTCTCGCCTCGAGAGGAATCATCTCGTCTCGCGAGAGCCCAAATTTGAACTGGCGCAATTTTAATATTCGCCTAGCGAGAGGCTACTCGCCTCGCAAGCGTGCACATATTCTGAAGCTATAATTGCTGTTTAGGGCAGATTAGTGGATCATCTTTTTGCTAATCCTTGTTTTCGAATTTCTCGGATTGTATTGCGTTTTTGATGGAGAACTAATCTCCCTAGGTTAATCTGCTATAATCGGCTTCCGCCGACACTTGAGGTCTTGTAATTCCCGATTGAATTTTATTCTCTCTTTCAATGCTATTCGTTATTCTCTGTTTGCTTAATTCAGTTTGTATCGAATTAGTGTTGATTTATTTTCGATGATTTTATGTTCCTAAACTCAATCGCGTTTGCTTAATTCGCGTGTGTTCATTCGTGTTTGCTTAATTCACGAGCGCTTCACCCCGTTTGCTTAATTCGGGAATTAGGAATATATGTCCCGTAGCGTCGATTTCGCTTGTTAATCGATGCTACAATCGAAAAGGGATTAGAATCCGCTTAGGGCATGGAGTTACATGAACCGATGATAGTGGGAAACCGAACAGCATATTGATCATCTTTGTCTTATTTGATAATCACTTAAATTGCTCTGTTTTCCTGCTCTGTTTTTGTTCTGTTTTTCCTAATCAATTTCAAACCAACCCCCCCCCCCCCCCCAAGAAAACTGATTTTCTGTGATAATAACATTACGAGAGTCCTTGTGATACGATACCCGAGTTGTCGCATCCTGACTACACTTTTTAGAAACCACTCGCTTTTTGACGCGTGCGCGACATCATGTCAAATTGGCGCCGTTGCCGGGTACTCTTGTTTGTTGTTTTCGCTTTTTTTTTTTTCGTTTTTCTGTTTTTCTGCTGAATTAGTCTGGCTACTAGGTCTACTTGTTCCGACTTGTGTGATTTTGATCCTGAAATTGAAAGAACACTGCACACACGCCGTAGAGCAATTCGGGTTAGCACTAGTAGTAATTCTAATTCTGCACCTGTTTCTAATAACATGGCTGATCAAAGAACATTAAGACAGCTTGTTGCCCCTGATGTTAATTATAATGGGTCGTGTATTGAGTATGCTGGTGTGGTTGCTCCTTTTGAACTTAAATCTGGTTTAATACACTTGTTGCCAAGATTTAGTGGTCTTGCAGGTGAGGATCCACATAAGCATTTGAAGGAATTCCAGGTTGTCTGCTCTACACCCTTGAGACCGGAAGGTATAACTGAAGACCATATCAAATTACGAGCCTTCCCATTCTCACTTGAAGGCGCTGTAAAGGATTGGTTGTACTATTTGGAGCCAAATTCTGTTACAACTTGGAATGATCTGAAGAAGGTTTTCCTAGAAAGATACTTTCCTGCCTCCAGAGCTGCATCAATCAGGAAGGAGATATGTGGCATCGAGGCAGGCAATGAGTCATTGGTGAAATCTTGGGAGAGATTCAAGAAGTTGGTATCTAGCTGCCCTCAACACCAGATTTCTGAGAAGCTCCTTATTCAGTATTTTTATGAGGGATTGCTCCCAATGGACAGAAATATTTTGGATGCCGCTAGTGGGGGAGCACTCGTTGATAAAACTCCAGCTGCTGCGAAGCAATTGATTGAAAATATGTCATTAAACTCCCAGCAGTTCACAACTAGAAGCAACTCTGTCGAGACAAGGGGTGTAAATGAGATCCAAGGTTCTTCTTCCAACAAGGCCCTTGAAACCAAAATTGATGAGCTCAGTTCTTTGGTGAAGCAACTGGCAATGGATAAGGTTCAGCCGGCAAGGTTATGTGGCATGTGTAGTTCTCCTGAGCACCTAACCGACGCATGACCTATTCTGAAGGATGAGTTAGTCACTGATTTGCCTCAAGCTTAGGCAGCTAATCTCTACAATCAAGGCAACAATCAGAACTGGTACAACATTCCTGACCTCTCCACAAATAATTACCACCCCAACTGGAGGAATCATCCCAACCTTTGGTATGGGAATTCATCACAACAACAGTTGATGGCATTACCACAAAATCCTCCTCAAGCGACCACCTCTGCACCTTCTGGACCTTCACTTGAGGACCTGTTCAAGTAAATGACTGCACAAATGACTGCACAAAATCTCCAGTTTCAACAGCAATTTGGACAGTTCCAGGCCTCACATGCACAGTTTCAGCAGCGAACGGATGCTAGCATTCAAATTTGCAGACACAGATTGGACATCTTTCCACTTCGATGAATGCCATACAGCAAGCTCAGGGATCGAACCAACTACCTGCACAGACAGTGGTGAATCCCAACGCCCCCAATCCTAATGTGAGTGCCATTTCTTTGAGATCCGGGAAAGTTGTAGTGGCAGCCCCTGAAAAAAATGAAGAAACTGTTGAGGTAACTCCTGAGCCTTCTGTTGTTGAAGCTGAGAGAGTATATGTGCCACCAATCCCCTTCCCGCAAAGAGTGCAGAAAAATAAGAAGATTGATGGGGAAGACAAGGAGAGGGAGATTCTATAAATGTTCAGAAAGGTGGCGGTAAACATTCTGCTTCTGGATGTGATTAAGCAGGTTCCAAAGTATGCAAAGTTTCTGAAGGATTTGTGCACCCACAAGAGAAGGTTGAAGGGTAATGAGAGATTGAATTTGGGGCGAAATGTTTCAGACCTCATTCAACCTAAACTTGCTCCTGAGAAGGTTACAGTTTCAACCCTCACTCAGCACCTTGCCCACGTAAATGCAAGGATCCGGGCACTTTCGCTATTCCATGCACCATTGGGGACAGCAAATTCGACAATTGCATGTTGGATTTGGGAGCCTCCATAAATGTCATGCCCACCTCTGTTTTCAACAACCTTGATCTGGGTCCTTTGCAACATATAGGTCTCACTATCCAGTTGGCCAACAGGACCAATGCTTGCCCCATGGGAGTGGTAGAAGATGTGCTGGTATAAGTTGATGATTTGATTTTCCCTGCTGACTTTTACATCCTGGACATGGCAGGGGAAACAAATTCAAGCAGATCACCAATCATCCTGGGCAGATCGTTCATGAATACGGCAAAGACAAAGATTGATGTTGATGATGGAACCATGTCCATGGAGTTCGGTGACATTATTGCAAGGCTCAACATTTTCGATGCTATGAAGCATCCATTGGAAGAGAACTTTGTTTTCCAAATAGAGTTGCTCTCTGAAATTGTTGATGACACCTATGATGACTTGGTTGCTGATTTTCCTTCTATTTCTGGCTTTAATGATGTTTATTCATGTCTTGATTTGTACTAACACTAACCCTTGTGTTGTTTGTGCTGAGCTTGATTCTACTTTGTGGGGTGATAGTGTAAGTGAAGATGTCTGTTGGCTGAAGTTCTTGACATCCCGGCTGCCCCAAACATACCATCTGCGTTGAGCAGCCACCCTCCTTAGATCTTAAGCCACCTTCCGGAAATCAAGTATGCTTACTTGGAGAGGAATGAAAAACTTCAAGTGATAATCTCCTCCAACCTTGACTCGACCAGGAAGCTAAACTCTTGGAGGTTACGAAGAGGAACAAGAAGGCGATTGGTTGGACCTTGGCTGACATCCCAGGAATTAGCCCCTCTAGATGTATGCATAGGATTCTGTTGGAGGATGGGGCTAAACCAGTTAGGCAACCCCAAAGGCGGCTCAATCCCTTGATTTTGGATGTTGTGAAGAAGGAGGTGACAAAACTCCTGCATGCGGGTATCATATACCCCATCTCTGATAGTAGTTGGGTGAGTCCAGTGCAAGTTGTACCCAAGAAATTTGGCCTCACAGTGGTAAGAAATGAAAACAATGAGCTTGTCCCCACTAGAGTCCAGAATAGCTGGAGAGTCTGTATTGATTATAGGAGGTTGAACCAGGCCACTCGAAAGGATCACTTTCCTTTGTCGTTCATCGATCAGATGCTCGAACGGCTGGCTGGTAAATCCCACTACTGTTTTCTCGATGGCTTTTCCAGTTACTTCCATATCCACATTGCACCAGAGGATCAGGAAAAGACCACTTTCACGTGCCCCTTCGGCACGTTTGCCTACAGGAGGATGCCATTTGGCCTTTGCAATGCTCCTGGCACTTTCCAGAGATGCATGATTAGCATTTTTACTGAATTTATTGAAAATTGCATGGAAGTGTTCATGGATGATTTCACTGTATATGGTTCCTCATTTGATGCATGCTTGCATAGTCTGAATTTGGTTTTAGAAAGATGCATTGAAACTGACCTTGTTTTGAACTATGAAAAGTGTCACTTTATGGTTGAACAGGGGATTGTTTTGGGGCATGTTATTTCTAAAGAGGGTATCTCAAAGAGATCCTGCTAAAATTGATGTGATTTCTACATTGCCTTACCCATCTTGCGTTCGCGAGATTCGCTTCTTTTCTTGGTCATGCAGGTTTCTACAGCGCTTCATAAAGGACTTCAAAGAAGATAGCTCTTCCTCTGTCAAACTTGCTGAAGAATGATGCCATATTCAGCTTTGATGATAACTGCAAGAAGACGTTCGACTTCTTGAAAAAGGCATTGACCTCTACCCCCATCATCCAGCCCCCTGACTGGACCCTCCCTTTTGAGCTCATGTGTGACGATTCTAACTATGCTGTGGGGGCGGTCCTGGCACAAAGGGTGGGCAAGGCTGCAGATGTCATTTATTATGCTTCTAGGACTTTAGATGCTGCACACTCTAATTACACCACCACTGAAAAGGAACTTCTAGCTGTCGTTTTTGCTATTGATAAGTTTAGATCATATTTGCTAGGTTCCAAGGTTATTGTTTTCACTAACCATGCAACTCTGAAATACTTGTTGAAGAAGCCGGAAGCAAAGCCGAGGTTGATTCGGTGGATGTTGTTGCTCCAAGAGTTTAATGTGGAGATAAAGGACAAGAGTGGAGCTGAAAATTTAGTGGCTGATCACTTGAGTAGGATAGAGAGGGATGAGGATCCTTCCCCCATTCAGGATGACTTTCCTGATAAGCAGCTTTTACAGTTGCATGGCGTTACTCCTTGGTTTGCTGACATTGTTAATTACCTAGTTGATGGTGTCTTTCCGACAGGAGCAACTAGGTCACAAATCCACAAACTAAAGAGTGATGCCAAGTACTATGTTTGGGATGATCCATTTCTTTGGAAATTTTGTAGTGATCAGGTGATTAGGAGATGTGTCCCCGACTATGAGATTGAGTCTATTTTGCACTTTTCTCATGCCTCTCAAGTAGGGGGACACTTTGGGGCCTGAGAGGACTGCAAGAAAAGTCCTAGATTCTGGTTTTTACTGGCCCACCATTTTTAGAGATGCTTATGAGGTTTACCGGACTTGTAAGGAGTGTCAGACAGCAGGTACAACCATCACTCGCAAGAGTGAAATGCCTCAGCAACCTATGCTCTTCTGTGAGGTGTTTGATGTGTGGGGAATCGACTTTATGGGTCCCTTCCCTGCATCTTTTGGCTTTCTCTACATTCTTTTGGCTGTTGACTATGTTTCAAAGTGGGTGGAAGCTATCCCCATTAGGACTAACGATTCTAAAGTTGTAGCAAATTTTGTTAGGTCCAATATTTTTTTGCAGGTTCGGCATACCTCGTGCCATCATAAGTGACCAAGGCACTCACTTCTGCAACCGCACCATGGAAGCTCTACTCCGGAAGTATGGAGTTGTGCACAGAGTCTCCACTGCTTACCATCCCCAGACCAATGGCCATGCTGAGATCTCCAACAGAGAGATCAAACAAATCTTAGAGAAAGTGGTGCAGCCGAATAGGAAGGACTGAAGCCGCCGTCTAGAAGACGCACTTTGGGCTCAGAGGACCGCTTTCAAGACGCCAATAGGGATGTCCCCCTTTAGGCTTGTATGCGGTAAGGCATGTCATCTCCCTATGGAAGTTGAGCACCGTGCTTATTGGGCAGTCAAGTGCTGTAATTTGGAAATGCAAAAATCTGGTATTGAAAGGAAACTCCAATTACAACAGCTTGAAGACCTTAGGCTAGAAGCCTATGAAAGCTCTCGGATTTATAAGGATAAAACCAAGCATTTCCATGATAGAATGATTGCTAGGAAGGAATCCTCTGTGGGTCACCGGGTCTTACTGTTTAACTCCCGCCTGGAATTGAAGGCTGGGAAACTTCGGTCCAAGTGGATTGGCACATTTGTTGTTACTAATGTTTTTCCTCATGGTGCAGTAGAGATTAAAAGTGCAGGTAGCAACAAGGCATTCAAGGTTAACGGGCAGCGGCTGAAGCTATTCCATGAGAGCTCGGTGCCTGAGGATGCTACTGTTGAGGAGCTCTCCTTGGGAGAGCCCACCTACACTGCAACTTGATCAAGGAGCACCCTTTCCTTTCCCTCACTCTGTTTTTATATTTATGTTGTTTCATTGAGGACAATATATGTTTTAAGTGTGGGGGAAGGAACCATTTGTTGTGTTTTGTTTTGTGTTTTTTTTTTTTTTTTTGTGTTTTCTTTTCGCTCTTGAATAATTTGAGAAGCTCAAGAGCATGTGTGTGGGTCTTGTGTCGGCAAGCTTGGTGGGTTTTGTTGATTTAGCACAGATTGATTGCATGATTTATGTTGATGATCCCCCCTAGGTTGTAAAATTTGAAAACTGATCCCCATGTGAAAAAAAAATTGAAAATTGAACTTTGAGATATTTTGTTATGATTGCATGATTTATGATAAGTTTTGGGTGAAGGGGTGCACACACTAGGGATCGAATCTCGGTCAAACAGTTTACGAAAAATGTCCAGGTGAGGGTTTGAGCCTCCAACATGTTTTTAACTGTGTGAATCACTTTCAAGTTGCACTTTCCCGATTTTGCTTGAGTCTCTTATTGGTTTGCATGTTTATGTGATTGCATCAGATGATTTAGGCAATTTTCTTTGAATTATCTACTTGGACTAAATTGAACCATCCCTAATGCATGTTCCCTAGTTAGCCCCATTGAGCTTGATTAGCCTATTGTTCTTGATAACCTCATGTTATAAGCCAAAATCTAGAAAAACCATGTTAACCCGATCTTAGGATTAGGAGAGCATGGAAGCCCAGCAAGAGAAGGGTTGCAAGAAAGTAAGTTTGGGGTGGCTAAAGTGATATGTCATTCTGGGTGAGAAAAAGAAAAAAATATATAAAGGTTGAAGCCAAGGGCAAAGAAAAAAAGAGAGAAAAGAAAAAAAATTTGCCAAAAAGAAAAGGGGCAAAACAAAAATGGTGTCAAAGGAAAAAGGTGTAGCCACCCATAGCGCCAAAAAGAAAAAAAATGGAAAAAGGAATTAGAGTGAAAAAAATAATAGTGTACAAGCTCCATGCTCTCTTAGTTCCTAGGGACTTAAGCCTAGTTCCTTTGTATATCCTACCCTTAGTCAGGCCCCATTACAACCTTAAAAGACCTTTTGATGTTGCATGCATGTTTTCGTGGGAACCTTGTCTGAGATGAAAATCAAATTCATGGGAAGTGCTCTTAAAAGTGAAATTGAGTGAAATGTTGATAGCCTAGACAAATTGAGCGAATGAGTGAAATATTACATGCCCTTGTGAGGAAGGCGATTGTTTGAATTTGGTGATCTCCCTTTTGTGTGTAACTTGGATCCCCTGCTTAGATTAATGATTGTTTGAATGATGAAATTCTCAAATGTTCAGAATAAATTATTGTGGGGATTACATTGTTGAAAATGGGGGAACATTGAAGGAAAATTGTTTTGATGAATTGCTTGAAATGTGTGCGAAATTGACTGAATCCTTTGAGCTTGCCAAGTCTTGAGTCGTTTTGAGTTTTTGTTTGCTTGGGGACAAGCAAAGTTCAAGTTTGGGGTATTTTGATAAGCTTCCGGCTCATCTAGTTTTATGACTAGTATGACCGTGGTTTTGTGCCAATTATATCTCGTTTTCGCCTAAATTAGACTTGATTGTCCTCAAGCAAGGTTTTGAGTCTCTTAAGTAGTCTGAGGATAATTTAGCCAGCTTTGAGTCAAATAAAGTACTTATGGCTATTTCATGTTTTTAGGTTAACTTAGAGTCAAGGGAATGAAGAAAACTGTGGAAATTGCAATCCTGGAAGTATTCGCCCCGCGAGACTGAAGACTAGTCTGTGCCAGAAATGTCATCTTCTCTGCCTCGCCTCGCGAACCATGTCTCGCCTCGCGAGCCTGGAAGTCAGAAAGCATCACGGTCAGTCCGTGACACCCATCACGGGCGTGAAGAGAAGACCCTGGAGGACAGAGACCATCACGGCCTAGCCGTGATGAAGGTCACGGCCATGACAAATAAGCACCCAAAGTCAGAAGTAATCACGGCCTGGCCGTGATAGGCATCACGATTGTGACAAACTAGATTTTGAAGTCTCGCCTTGCGAGGAATCATCTCGCCTCGCGAGAGCCCACATTTGAACTGGCGCCATTTTAATATTCGCCTCGCGAGAGGCTACTCGCGAGCCTGCGCAGATTCTGAAGCTATAATTGCTGTTTAGGGCAGATTAGTGGATCATCTTTTTGCTAATCCTTGTTTTCGAATTTCTCGGATTGTATTGCGTCTTTGATGGAGAACTAATCTCCCTAGGTTAATCTGCTGTAATCGGCTTCCGCCGACACTTGAGGTCTTGTAATTCCCGATTGAATTTTCTTCTCTCTTTCAATGCTATTCGTTATTCTCTGTTTGCTTAATTCAGTTTGTATCGAATTAGTGTTTATTTATTTTCGATGATTTTATGTTCCTAAACTCAATCGCGTTTGCTTAATTCGCGTGTGTTCATTCGTGTTTGCTTAATTCACGAGTGCTTCACCCCATTTACTTAATTCGGGAATTAGGAATATATGTCCCGTAGCGTCGAATTCGCTTGTTAATCGATGCTACAATCGAAAAGGGATTAGAATCCGCTTAGGGCATGGACTTACATGAACCGATGATAGTGGGAAACCGAAGAGCAGATTGATCGTCTTTGTCTTATTTGATAATCACTTAAATTGCTCTGTTTTCCTGCTCTGTTTTTGTTCTGTTTTTCCTAATCAATTTCAAACCAAACCCCCCCCAAGAAAACTGATTTTCTGTGATAATAACATTACGAGAGTCCTTGTGATACGATACCCGAGTTGTCGCATCCTGACTACACTTTTTACAAACCACTCGTTTTTTGACGCGTGCACGACAGCGTGTCACTATATTATTAGGATTAGTAGGTTGTTCTCCAGCGTTAGCTTCATACGGAATGTCATTCAACTCCTCAACAACCTCCGTCTCATACAGGGTTCCATCCATCTCCTCAGCAACATATTCGTCCATATGGTTTTCTAACGTAACAAAGTAGACATACACAAAAATACAGAAATAGGGAGATAAGAAACAGTTCTATCATCATAAGCGGAAAAGATTCATAGCATATAATACAATAATAGTCACAAACATGCATCCCTCACAATTTACAATCATCCATACTTTATAACATCATCCTCTACCCTCCAACTAATGCAACTAAACCTTTATGCTGATGTGGTCACTGCTAATCCTGTCACACATCCCTCGTTAGGAATGTCAGTCAGTCGTCCAAGTGACACGTTCCCAACGCCGGTGCACATTCTCATCCATGGTGAGAATGCTCATGCAAAGCAATGACACTATAGCTGCACAGTACCATCAGTGCACACCCTAGTTCTCTCTCTCATCTCTATCAAGAGTGCTCATGCATAGCAATGACACTATAGTTGCACAACTTAACTTCTAATTTGGAACGGTCCACGAGAACTTCGGACCTCGTGTATCTCAAATACATGGTTGTCAACAACAATGCAACATATGATTCTCATTGACTTTTATCAATAACAACCTAGTACCTCAAGCTTTTCCTGACAACCTCCACTTACATTCTAAATCACATCACTTCTATAAAATAATAGCGAGGTACCTCTAATTTATATTTAAAACTCTCACCCAAACAAAATACCTCCGAGAAATATATATCTTTCCTTAAAATCAACTAAGCAATTTATCAAATTAGGCAGATCATACATAACACAATATCAACAAAATAATCAAACATCATAAAATATCACATGATGCAAATTATCACAACCAGCATATCACAATCAAATCAAATAAGAAATAAAGCCAAACATCCTTAACATCATAAAATCAACCTTAATGTCGATAAACCTACAATCCCCGAATCACCATTGGTTTTACAGAAAGGGTTTCCAATGTGATTTTGGTCTTGTCGATTACTCGACTACTAGTAGGGTTTAGGTCACCCTACACAATTATTATAGAATATACTACTTATCGTTTCCGACGGTAGATTGGTTCTTTCCCCCACCTGAGCTTATCTCCGGAAACACGAACTTTCAGATCCTGGTCACGACACTACGGTTATTAAATCAACCTCTTGAAGATTGAAGAAATGAAGAAAATGATCAACCTTCACTAAGTTGAAAACTGGGCATCTTGAGGGTGTGATGGTATTGTGAGTGTATCTCACAATATACTCATCCAAAAATCACAAACTTTGGCTTGTTTGAAAGATAAGAAGCAAAGGAACGACTTTGGTGTTGAATGTTTCATTTGGTTCGGATCATAACAGGGGTGAAAAGGGCATTCTTTCTGCTGTTTCGTGGGTTGCTGGGAATTCTGGGCAGTTTCGGTATTTTGAGCCTATCTCCCAATCCACTTATCAATTTTTGATGATCTTTAGTTTGTTGGAAAGAAGAGAGAAATAGGAACAACTTTTATGTTGAGAGTTTTCCGAGTTTCAGAAAGGAATAGGGTCATATTTTCGGTGGGAATTCGGTGTTCTTATGAGTTTTGTAACTTAGTTGGTGAGGAAGATGAAGAGAATGAAGGTGATGAAGAAATGAAGAAATCAAGGAGAATTGTGGGGAGGAATTCCATGGGGGGAAAGAGGGGTATTTATAGGTAGGGAATTGTCTTAACCTAGATTAAGTTTAACTAACAATGGTTAAGTTAAGATATAAATATCTAGATATTTTCAAATAAATATCTAGATATTTTAACTAAATATCTAGATATTTCCAATTTTTACTAAATATCTAGATATTTCCATCCGTTTCAGGTCCCGTCGATTACCCGCTTTAATGACGAAATGCCTGAACGCCGTCGAATATCTTATTTTTTTTACAAAATTTTTGAAAATAGCCTATCTTGTTGGAAACATGATAAAAACATACTTTGTTTCGTTCATGAGTCAAAATTAGGTTTTCTGCTCAGTAAAATTATAATGTCGGTGAAAATGCTGATCGGGTTCCGTCTGAATTTTCAACCCAAATCTTTATCGTAAGCTTTTACCCTATGATAGAGTATGAATATGATTTTTATTTCATAAAAATCAATCTCCATGAACTCGGATAAAAATATAAATAAATACATTTATACTGGTTAATACAGCGAAAATATTTTTACTGAAAAAATAAAAATCGAAAAATAAAAAGTAGGGTGTTACAGTAGATTTGATTGGTAAAATGAGAATCCCTAAGATTAACCCCAATAGACAATGACGATTTCTATAGATCAAATGATCAACGGTTGATCGAGACAGAAGGAAAATCTAAAGTAATGACCAAATACTTGTAGTTAAAATTGATTGTATAAAGTTGGAAGATTTGAAGGAAAGTATCTACCATGATTTCATACAAGTATATTTAAGTGAAAGAGGTAAGTCCTTGTATAAATTAAGGTTGCTAGAGAAACGTAAAGTTGAGAAGTTAGATGATCCTACTCGACATAGTTTTTTTCAGTGTAAATTACATTAAAGGATTTAATAATGTTTTCAAGGTTGAGAGGCGTGTGATTTTGATGTATTATGGAATGGTTTATTTCGTTCAAAAGAACAAAGACTACGATTGGATATCTTGGATAGGAAACGGTGTGGGTGCTGTGAAAGAAGTGGAAATTTTAGTTTAAATCTTGGAGTGAAACTGTAAGAGTTAAGGATGTAGAGGAAAAATTTTCTAATGGATTAGTATTGAATGAAGAAGAGATTAAATTCTAATCATATCTTTATTTGTGGAAGATTAAGATAACATGGTTAAGGACAGGGAGAATATAAATTGAGGATAAGCAATTTGATGTTGAGGATAAATAGAACGAAGACTAAGTATGAATTTCGTTATTA
Organism: Sophora flavescens; assembly: GCA_030762895.1. Classification (NCBI taxonomy): domain Eukaryota; kingdom Viridiplantae; phylum Streptophyta; class Magnoliopsida; order Fabales; family Fabaceae; genus Sophora; species Sophora flavescens. The sequence continues at coordinate 264,473,069 of CM061063.1, read as the reverse complement.
AGTTATAAAAGTCATCTAAGGGAAAGTGGGTACTGGAAGTATAAAGTAGGATCTTGGGATTAAGATGTAATTACAAGATCCTGTCTAGTTTCGAGTTAAGAAATTTCGAGGACGAAATTTTTTTAAGTGGGGTAGTAATGTAACACCCCGATTTTTACTATTCTTCAATAACAGTAAATATATATATATGTGTGTGTGTGTGTGTGTGTGTGTGTGTGTGTGTGTGTGTGTGTGTGTGTGTGTTTATTATTTAATTTGAATTGATTAATTATATGTATAATTATTTTAACTTATTTTTATGTGATTTAGTTTGAGTAATTTTAATTACTCATTTAAAATGATTTTTTATTAAGTGCGTTAGCACTGCTTTATTTCAAAGCATGCACGCTTCCTAGAAAATAATATTATGTTATGGTCACTATTAGTATTTGTTTAGAAAAAAATATTTAAAATAATATGGTTGAAAGAAATTATTTTCATATCTTACTCTACGTAATTTTAGATTTGAAAATATTTCGGTTTGACATTAATCGGAGATTAAATGTTGGACCGTGAATTTTCTTAGTTGATCAATTCAACTATCAATTCCTACTTTATTTCAAAGTTTGAAAGTATATATTTTGTCACCATTTATTTCTAGATTCAAAAACTAAAAACATGTTTATTTTTAGGCTTAATATTTATCACTCATAGTGTACCCACTAATACAAAAAATCAATTTTCTCTCTCCTCACCCTCTTATTAGCATCAAACTTCCCCCCTTTTCACTTATTTCTTTCTTTCTTTTCCTGACTTCTTCTTCCTCCCTTCAACTTCACCATCTTCTTCTTCCAAACTTCACCCTCATCCTTTCCTTCCGTTCAGTTGTGGGACCACCGCCCCTGCACCACCGTCGGTCGCCGCTCGCCAGCGCAAAGGAGGAGACGCGCGCCGTTCGCGTCCCTACGTATTCCGGTGGATGCTTCACCGTGCGGAGCGCCGCCCTCCGCCACTTTCAGACCGGTAAGCCGCCACTTTAATGGTGGTTTTCCACCATTTGAATTCATTTTAGTTCCTTTCTTCTCCCATTTATCTTATTCTCTCTCTTTTGGCTCTTGGTTGAGGTAGAACCACCACAAACCGTCGCTGGCCACCGCTTCGCCATCGTTCCACCACCATTGACGCCACCACAAACTCATCTTCTTCCTTGGGTGAGTGAGATATCATCTATTTTTGCTTAGATTCAAAGATCCTCAAACTGATTTTGAAACCCTAACCCTACCTCCTTGATTTCATACTGAAACTTGAAATTAAAACTTTTATTTATGAACCCTAAAGTCCCAAATATGATTTTATTGAAGTTAGCTCTATTTTGTGAAATTGAATATTTAAAATCAACTTAGAGTGAGCGTTTGAATGATGAGTAGTTGATTATGTGTTTTATTTGGTTGTGAAAATGCTTTGACTCCCTCTTTGGGATGTTGTCGGGGTTGCGTTTACTTGGGGGAAACATATTTTGTATTGTTTGAGAGTTGACATGAGCTGTTTAGAGGAAACTGGAACGTCGAGCTGGGGTTGTGGGGGAAGCTAATTGTTGAATGTGTCAATGAGAGAATCTTTTATGGTCTACATAGGTAAAGGGAGTTTACCTGAATAGTTTTAATAGTTACATACTTAATTGTTGTGTTTTTGAATGTATGTTAATTTTTAAATCTTTGTAATGATGTCTTGCTTGAATTGTTTAGAGTTTGATTGGAGTTTTAATGTTATTGTTTGTTGATTATATTACTGTTTTGCTTGACTGTGATTGGCCGATGGCATGACATTGGTCATTGCTTGTTAATAAAGATTAAGGCATTAAAATACCTTAACTCAGAAAGATTGAAAAAGTGGTGTTGTGATTCTTTGGGAAAGTGAGAAGAAAACTATAAATAATGGAAGTGTGAAGATGAAACAAAGTTTAGGAAAATAAATGAAAATAGAAAACATCAAAACTTATGGAAATGTTTAAAAGAATTTTTGAAAAGAAAAATCTTTTGGAAATAAGGATTTTCTTTTAGGTTTTACCAAAAGTTGTTCAAAAATGGAAACATTTAGAGAAAATGCTCTCTTTGATAAATCTATTTACAAGAGTTTTGTATTTGATTCTAAGTTAAGAAAAAGATTTCAGTGGTTTCCTAAGTTTTCAGAAAATGGATTTCTAAAAGAAAACAGTTTTAGTGAAATAGTATTTCTAAGAACGAAAAGTATTTATGACACAAAAATTTAGAAACTTTTGAACTCTTATTTTTCGAGTTATTTTTCACTGAACGAAAACCTCTGGAAAGAGAGTGAAAAATAAAGGACCTAGTGCTCCGAAATGACGGGCTAGAGTTCTTGTTTTGAGTTTTGAGAAAGTAGAAAGGACCTAGTTTTCCGGATTGACGGGCTAGAGTTCCTATTCTAGTTTTGAGGAAAGATAGAACCTAGAATTCCGAGACGTCGGACTCGTGCTCGGTTGTGAAGGAGATTGTGAATCATGGATTTTATTGATAAAATCCTATGTGAGTATTAATGTTTAATTTAATACTTGATTAAAAGTAGACGAGAGCATAAGCCTTGACGAGGAAAGAACGATGCGAAAAAGAAAATGAAAAACGAGAACACCTTGTTTTACCTACATAGTCTGGCTTATATGCCGTTGCGGCAGACGTGCCATTGTGTATCGAGCTACAGTTTCACAAAGGATGAATTGACAAACTGAACAGTTACGGACCAAAGACGGATTCTTTAGTTTTTGGGTCTTTAGGGACATTCGGGTTCGAACTCCACGAAATGCTTGGGGCTTTGAAACCCCTTGTCGTGGAAATCGGCTACCCTGCTCGAAATGTACTCAATCAGGAACTATTCTGTATTATTTAGGTGAGATGTGATACCCCATAAAAATTCGAGATCAGACCTAAATTGAGAGGCCGACCCAAAACGTGCGAGACAATTGTGTTATGGGCATTATCGCGATCCTGTCATGCTCGACGAAGGGAAGTTAGGATCTCCAGAGATAGTGAACTAGATAGTGAATATTGAAGTGACATGAAATGTTTAACAAAATGCATTTGGATTGTCAGGAATGGATCCCTGTGTTTATGGTTATGATATATTGTATGTCATTGTGTGAGAGTCGTGTATGTGACTGCTATGATAAAACTCATATGTCGGTATCTCACCTTTGCGTTATTTCTATTTGGTTTCTATTTGTGGTATTTTGGGTTAAGTGTACAGATGATGCTGAGGAGTTCTTTGCCCCACTCGGAGGGATTGGACCTAATTTTTGAAGGAAGATTATTTACTTAAATAACATGGGGTCTTTTCCAGTAAGAGTCTCGTAGTTCGACCAGCTTAGTCTATCGAGTCAAGTTTAGTTTTGGAAAGGTTTCATATTTATTTGCTTTATGGCTCTGAGAGCCTTTTATTGGATTTCTGTTATGTTTAAGAATGTTTATGGCTCGGAGAGCCTTTCTTTTTGATGAAAATGTAAATATATTAGCAGGTATTTTGTTTGGGATGTTGGAATTACAAAGGAGACTCCGTCGAATTTTTTATAAAAAAAATGTACTGATCTGTATTTAAGTACTCATAAATTATTATTCGAAAGCATACCAGAGGACGATCAGATGGCAGACGTCGGCGGTACAGACGTTGAGGATGATTGGGTTCCTCCACCTCCCCCTCATCATGACTGATTTTGTTTTTTCATTTTTTAGATTTTAAACAATTCTTGTACCCAAACAATACGACCAATCGAGTAGCAACCGAAAGTACGGTCGTCATTTAGCGACCGAATTTGTCGGTCACTAAACAGTTGATTTTTTGTAGTGTGATCCGCTATTACTAGTTCTGAAGTCACTATCCAGATAGATCAAGAAAACTACGATCATAATTCATAACCATACCATCATACCTTCTTGTCAAGGCTAAAAGCTTAGCAGTTTTTGTAGCTCCATCACTTGATGTCCGAAAAAATTACCAAAATATAGAAAACCAAGAGCCAAATACTTCCACAAAAACACACAACTATCCTTTGAGGTTTCAAATTCTAAATATACTAGCGATATACCCGTGCATTTGAACGGGTCGCGTTGCGTTGGTTACTATAAATTTCTAAATGTAAAATTTAGTATTAATCATCTTTTTATCTAGGAAATAATTGAATAAATTAAATTATATATTAATATTGACACAATTATAAAGCACAAAAACTAAAATAAATAATATGAAAGATGTTAAAATATGAAAATGAGAATGTTCTTAAATTGAAGTAATTAAAAAAAAAAACATTTCGCCGGATTGGGCTGTAAGACTTGTCAACAAAATGTTAGTTGAAAAATTATTTAACTAATTTTTCAGCATTTTACGTTACTAATTTTAAAGATAGATTGATCCATATAAAAGTTCATATGATATCCACTTTTCTCTAACTACGTTCAATGGATCAATTTTACCATAAATTTCATTCAAATACTGACATAAATAGATGCATTTTATTAATTCTCTAATGTATCATGATAAGGCATGTCAAATTATATAATTGAACAATATTAAGGCCATTTTAAATTATATGTGTCTAGTAGTCAATTCGCACTGAGTAGATCCAATAACAACAAAACTTTTAAAAATTAGTCAATTGAATACTGAATTTGGTAAAGCCAATAATAGTTAAGTTAAATAATTTAAATTATCAGAAATCTTAGTCAGAGATAATAAAGCCAATGATAGAAAAAAAAGCTTACTACAATTAGTGTAAAACCGTAAATGTGTATACGATTTTCAAATTACAAAATGCTTCTACTTGTTAATTTAATATTCACATAAATCGGTTAAAAAAAAACATGTGCAGAGTCATGATAGAAATAAAAATTGGCAAGTAGCTAAAAACAATAATCCTATACATAATGTTGGTGAGTTGCACTGTGATGCACGTGTTTGTAATGTATAAGGGATATGATATGTATTATTTGGAAATTTAATAATTTTTAAAATTAAAAATAATAGTATAAGAAAAACTACTGATAATTTAATATTTTGTTATAATATAAAGAGTTAGGAAAATTAACCATTTAAGTGACAAACAAACATTTCCAAAGCTTGAACAACACCATCGAAGATAAATTAATGATTAATGATTATCAACATTTACAATCACTAATATGTTGTATTTTTACTAAGTACACATACATCAAGCAAGACAAAGCAGGAAAAATTGCAATATATATATATATATATATATATATATATATATATATATATATATATATATATATATATATATATATATATATATATATATATATATATATATATATATATCTTAAATTAAAATGATACCAATTTAGGAATAATGAATCACTCTCGTGTCAACATTCAAAAGGAAGCATCACAATACATGTAATAGCTTGTTTTACATTTCCATTAAGTTTGAATAATTTTCCATCTAGAAAATCATAAGAATTGTAATAAAAAACGAAAAAGATAACCCTTTTCAACAGAAGTTACTCCTCCGAGGAGTCTGAGATCCAGTGTTGATGATGCCTAGAGGTTGCCATCAAGTAACATCAATTTTGACTTCAAATTATATGGTTCCTGTAATGTCCCGAGATAACTCAAACCTGATATAAATTAATAGTGGTATATACATAAAACCTTGTAGCATCAAGAAATATTTACCAAAAATGATATATCACCTTGAAGTGAACTAAGAAGACTAATAAATAAAAAACAGTTCACTATCTCGTGCAGTTTAATCAAATGGAATAATGAGAGGAGAGGCTAGATGTACAATTACAACCAAGACTGAAAAGTTGGGTGCATCTGTTGAAAATACTATTACACTAAACATCCAGCTAAGTGAACCAAGTTTCCATCCCACCCATGTGTAATTATATGCAGATAAGAAAGATGAATGAACATATATATATATATATATACACCAAACCAAAGTAGCCACTAAGATCATGCTGACAAATTACCTATTTAATTTGTTTGTAACAAAGCAACGGTGAATTATATAACAGCTGAATATGGTTCTCTTCAATTTCTCTTCAATATACACTAGTGCAATAAGTGCTTTTTACGTCAGTTAAAATTGATTTTTTACGTCAGAATACTGACTGACGTAAATACAGATGACGTTAATAGTTAATATTTTAACGTTAGTTAAGAACTGACGTTAAATATAAAACTATTAACGTCAGTTCTTTAACACAACTGACGTTAATTTTGTAAAAATTAACGTCAGTTGTTTAAACAACTGACGTTAAACATAAAACTATTAACGTTAGTTCTTTAAGACAACGGACGTTAATTTTGTTAAAACTAACGTCAGTTGTTATAAAGAACAGACGTTAAAGGTTTTAATTTTGACGTTAGTTGTTTATTACAACTGACGTTAATAGTGTACTGTATATTTTATAAAATACTATTAACATCAGTTGTTTGATACAATTGCCATTACTAGATTTTTTTTTAAATTCAGTTTTAAAATATCATTCCCCTCAACTATCCTGCATTCAGTAAATATCCCAGTAACACAGAATATCACACACATTACAGAATTGCAAAGGAAAAATGGAACAATGGGGGGACTTAAAACCAAAACCCATGTATATATATAAATAAATTTTAGTCTCCAATGTCTAAAAACAAAACTACCAATCTAAGGATATATATATATATATATATATATATATATATATACATGTTATTAATTAGTTTCTAAAGTCTAACAAAAAAATTATTCATCTAAGTAGTGCGGAGGTATCTTGTCAATTCCTTTTTCAGCCGCATACTTGAAGAAGAATTTAGCGAAGCGCATCCTCAAGTCTCTTAACTCATCTTATTGAATAGGCGATTGGTCGTTATATGCCTACACACGTTCAAATAATAACAATAATATCAATGCAAGTCATCTTCAAAACTATAATATATAATTTAACAAGTTGTTTAAATATTACCTTATTCCATCCATCCGTAATAGATGTGGAGACTATGTTCAGCATATGAAGCATCACATAATAGCCGCACGACCACCCGTCATTTTGAAATCGAGACTACCAACAAAATTAATTTCAATGTCAGTTGAATATACATATAAATTCATAATTATAATATTAATTATTTGATAAATAAACTACCAAACCTTGAGGATGTTCCATACAGGATTTTCTTTAGCCTTAGAAGTCCTACTTCTCCCGTTGGCGCAACTTATGCTACTCGCCTTCAGCGCGCTATCATAAACAAATAATCATGTCGATCAATTAACAAATTCATATATCATGTGTGTAATAAACTAAAAACAACTGATATTAAAACTTAAATTAAATTTAAGATTAGTTACTTACTTATTTACTGACTTCCAACACCACCTGTGGCGGTACATTTGGTGGAGAGAGCATAAGAATATGACAGTATGCCTAGACGGGTGAAGTACGAACAACTGCCAATGGCTTTTCATACAGTAGGGAGCCAGATATAATTCTTTCTGATTGTCTCCCAACAAGTTCCCTAAGTATTTACTCAATGCATCGCCAGCAAAGAATTCGGGCAGAAGGATTGACAAATCTAAGAAGCCGTAAACTGATGCAATGCCCTTATCAAGCTGAAGACGATGGAGATACCTAAGATATGAAAAGGTGTGGATGTTAATTACATAATATATATATATATATATATATATATATATATATATATATTGAAATTAAAATAAATTATTAAATGGAAAATTACCAAAAATAAATAAGTTATAAAATTAAAATTAACTTACGTGCTCCAAAGACTCAAAACTGTGCTGGCCATCCAGACGTTATTTCTACAAGCGTTCCCGAGATCGTCACCACGGAAGGAAAATATCCTCCGTTGATCTAGGCGTGCCACCCATCCATCGTGCTCCAATGGACATTCAAAAATCTCAAACGCATAATCCTCACCAAGTGAGAACAAACGAGTGATAGGTGACAGCGGCACCGACGTCGACTTGACCTTTAATTTAGGAAAAATAAAATAGATAAGTTGTTGATAATTAAAAAAAACACAAGTAATTATTTGACTAATTTGGACATTAATAATGAATACATACCTTTGTTAACATTTCGAGCTCACGTCGTTTGAAGTCCAACTCAAGCTCACGCCTTTTCATTTCCAACTCATGCTCATGGCGTTGGACTTCGAACTCCCGCTCCCTAGCTGCCAACTCATCGTCCTCCAAATGTGCCCTACTAAAACTCTCTTTTGTGCTCACATGTGAAGTGTTGGCATGCCCTGCGGTGTCCTAGGATGTACCGACGGAGGAAAGCTCTCTAGCAAGCGCCTGCTTGAATTCTGGGTTGGATATTAAGCTTTGCATCAGATGTGTTGTAATAGCTGGGTTGGACATGAGGTGCTGAGTAATGTCAGCCAAAATTGATGCTTCATCGACCACCCGCTTTCGTGAAGCAGACTTGCCATAATATTCTTTGATGGTCACGTTCCCGGGAACACCGAGAACCCGACCAGGATGGTCTTTCTTGCCTAGAGCAGTCATCAAGACGTCCCGCCGTCCAGAAGGGACGAATGATCCCTGGGAGGATTGTGCTTTAAGATCCATCTACAATGAAAAAAATGAAAAAAATGTGCAAGTGAAAAGTGTTGCAAATATCTATACAAATATCAATTGAAATCAAGTTAATTATTTACTTACAATCTTATCTGCCACTTCGCGAGTGGCATCAACTTTAAAAGATCCCGTCTTTGTCATGCGGCCGGCTAACCAGACATCCTCGCGGTCGATGTCCGATGGAGGACTTAATGGTGTGCCCTTAGGCACCTCTCCTCTTTCAATCCTAGCAGACTGTTCTTCCTGCTTCGCCCTCAACCTATCCGCCATCATCTGCTCGATCTGAGTCTGGTACCCACCCTGAGACATGGTGTGGCGGTGGACGTTCTTCGCCTGATTCTGCCGACCCTTATTTGCCTTAGCCTATTCAAACAAAAACCCATAATTAAATATAGTTAAATGATTTATAAGAAGCATACAAAATTAACTTAATCAACCAACCTGAAATTCTCCATCCTGTCGACTCCTGGCAAACATATCCCAAGTATCCTGATCAATCCAGGGATAATCCGAGAACATTTTATCAAGCCGCTTCTTCCCAGATACATAGTACCTGGTAAGATCATGCTTGAACCCATTCCAACGCTTTGATGCCATTTTCATACATTTATGACGATGATCCTCGTCATTTGGCACAGTCCAAGCTACCTACACATTAAATACATAACAACTGGATGGATTATAACTCGGATAATTATCTAATAGTGTAAATCAAACGAATGTAAAGGTAAAATACCGTGATAGCCTCCCAAATCTGATCCTTAACGTTCTGTGGAACGCCATTCCAGTGGTTATAGTTGATGCTTACGTGCTGCTTCGCTTGTAGAAACACCCACTTATTTAATTCTTTAGCACGGGGTCCCTGGGCATTTAGATTAGCATCGAAGGACACCTCAAGCTTCTGTCCGCTTTGCCTGTCCTTCTCTAGTTTCTTCAACGAGGTAGCTCCTCTACCCCGTTTCCTATGAGCCTGTGATGTCTGTATGGACAAAAAATGATAAAATAGAGGGTTGTAACATTATAAACTTACATTAAAAAGAAGGACTAAAGATAGTATATAACATGTAAACTTACACTAGAATCAGGCGTAGGCGTGATCGGGTCCTGCGTAGCCCCCACAGTGTCCTCCCGTGCATGTGGGCTATCCGACTGATCCATATGTATGCCTGTTCAGAAACAATATATATTTATTAACATAGGTTATATAACTCAAAATAAATACAGAAGTATAAATAAAAATAACTAGATAGGTCCTGTAGATATACAAAACATATATCCAATATAAGGACAATACGGGAGATTGAAAACTATAGTTTTTGAAGATTGCCAAGCACTGGTCACGACATGGCAGTGATGTCTATCACGGTCGTAACGTGCCAACTGAACCAGACCCTCACAGGCAGAACTTATCACGGCCTAGCCGTGATGAGCATCACGACCTAGCCATGATGAGCATCACGGCCGTGACAGATCAACCAGCAGAGCAACATGCACTCAAAACCAAAAATAGAGACATTCCAAACAACTCAAACTCACGGTTTCAAGTTTCAACTACTGAGAATATAGTTTCAACATACACTCAAAACCAAAAATAGAGACATTCCAAACAACTCAAACTCACAGTTTCAAGTTTCAACTACTGAGACTACAGTTTCAACATACACTCAAAACCAAATATAAAAAAATGTGCCCTAAAGACTCACCAGAAATAGGTGCTCGCGTGGTGGTGGGGAGGGGAGCTCGAGTGGTGGCCAACGTTCGATGTGGTTACTGAGAGCAGAGGGACAAGGAGAGTTAGTGCGCGGGAAGGGGAAAGGGAGATGTCAAGTTATTGCAAAGAATGAGCGGGAAAGACAGAGTTAGGGGTTAAGAGTGTACCTCAAGGTGGTGGCGAAGAAGCCCTCGTGGTGGTTGCGGTGAAGTTGAGCTTGCGATTAGGGCAGAGTGAGAGTGAGAGTGAGGGTTGAGCGTGATGAAAAGAGAAAAGAGACGCTGCAAGCAAAGTGCAGAAGGTGCGCGGGTGTAAACGTTATAATCAAAATAAAACAACATTTTACGTCAGTTGTTTGTAAAAACTGACGTTAAAGGACATTTAATTAACGTCAGTTGTATTAAGAAACTGACGTTAAAAATAAATAAAAAAACTTTTAACGTCCGCTATTGAAGACAACTGACATTAAAAGTGTTTTGCAAAAACATTAATTCCTTTGACTACTGTGCTACCTACCCCTGAGCATTAAGTTTATAGATCAGTTTTCAAGAAAATCAGTCTCTCTTCTCTATATAAAGTACCATTCTTCTGTATCAGTCTCTATTCAGAAGAATATGTTTACTAATTCAAGCTAATTAATGAAGATTAAAAATAAACTTGTTTAAAAAAAAGTTTAGAAATAAACTGCACTATATATATGGAGTGACCTGCGTTAAGGGTGACAACAGGGCATTTTAGATAGGGATATAGGATTATTTACGTCAGCTGGTTATTTAACTGAAAATCACACTTTTAACGTCGGTTGTTTAAAAAACTGATGATAAAAATAAATATTTTTTTAAAAAAAACTTTTAACGTCAGTTGTATTAAACAACTGACGTTAAAAGTTTATTAGTTTCTGCAAAAACATTCATTCCTTTGACTACTGTGCTACTTACCCATTCACCTTGTAACCTAATCCTCTTAATGAGCATTAAGTTTTTAGATCTGTTTTCAAGAAATTCAGGTAGTCTCTCTTCTCTATATAAAGAACCATATTCTTCTGTATCAGTCGATCTGTATTACACCCCCCTCTTTTCCTCTATATTTTGTGTTTTTTCCTTCACAATATGCCTCTATCATATTTGAGGTGTTGTTATTTCTTCCTATTCCTAGACTTAAAGGTCTCTGTCTTAATGGTAAAAAAACTTCTGAGGTTGAGTAAATCACATAACATGGATGGTAAGGTTGGGTGAATCACGTAATGTGATTCCCTCACTTTATTTCATCCCCGGCATCCCTTTCACTTTACTTTGGAAGCAAGGGACTGTGGATTTAAGACGATGCATCAAGGAATTCCAGTGAAGGAGAAGATGCAAAGATCCATTTCAATGTGGATTCACTTTTGCATCATGGAATTCAAGTGAGGGAGGAGATGCATCGATTGGAGTTTCTAAGGACTGGACTGAGAAGAAAATGATGTTGAAGCAAAAAAAATTTATATTTTAAGGCTATGTTGCAGAAATTTTTTATCTTTCAATCATTTAATTGTAAGTTATGAATCGCTTCAATGAGATACGATTTGATTACACATATAACTTGTTTTATGTTAAGTGTTTATTTATTTTAATTTGCACAAGAATTTGTTTACTAATTCAAGCTAATTAATGAATATTAAAAATAAACTTGTTTAAAAAAAATTTAGAAATAAACTGCACTATATATATGGAGTGACCTGTATTAAGAGTGACAACAGGGCATTTCAGATAGGGATATAGGATTATTTACATTAGCTATTTATTTAACTGAAGTAAAAAATCACACTTTTAACGTCAGTTGTATAAAAAACTGACGTTAAAAATAAATATTTTTTATTTTAAAAACACTTTTAACGTCAATTGTATTAAACAACTGACGTTAAAGGTATATAAGTTTCTGCAAAAACATTCATTCCTTTGACTACTGTGCTACTTACCCATTCACCTTGGAACCTAATCCTCTTAATGATCAACTTAATTTTTTAGTAACTTACCACGCCTAGTAACTTCATCCTCTGCTCCAATAAATAGCTTCCTTCCTTCCTTTTATTTTTCTGCTTCACAATATGGCTCTGCCATAGAGATTAACTTCATCACTCTTTATTCCTATTCCTAAACTCAAAGATCTTTGTCTTAATGGTCAAACAACTTCTGAGGTTGTGTAAATCACATAACATGGGTGATAAGGTTCTGTAAATCATATAATGTGAGTTGCTCACCTTATCATCCTTCCGGGGAATCGGCTACTACAGTTCCAAAGCCTCAGCTTATGAATGACCACATTATCAGCATGTACCTCGATTCCAACATGAGTAACACCATCACTGCTAGACATGGTCACATTCGGAGTATTGTTTTCCTTTTGGCATATTTCATAAAACTCTCTGATGGGATGTAGCTTTAATGTTTCGGGTGTGATAAGGGGTTCCAAAAGTGGCCTTATGCTTTGCCACACAACCTCCTCATTGAATTCTGGAAAACTCAGTCGCTCGACTCTCCTCTCTTGCTCACCCGTGAAGCGAACGAAGCCTCAACAAATGTTTAGGATTTTAAACCCTTTCAATGTAACTTTTTATAGGATTTTAAAATTTTGAATGTATCTTGTAATTGTATTTTTGATACACTTCATGAATGAGATCCGGTTTGGGTAATTGATTCAACTTATACTTCGCACATATATTTTAGTTTTCAAAACAGAAACACAAAACATAAAAGCAAGTGAAACTGAAACTTTGAGTAAGGCAATGCGGAAAGGTACGTTTACTAGGTAAAAAAATTATTAAAATAACCTTTAACGTCTGTTGATGTAAGGACTGACGTTAAAAGTGAAGTGACTCACTTTTAACGTCAGTTCAATAAAGAATTGACGTTAAAAGGTTCACTGTTAACGTCAGTTGTTTATTGAACTGACGTTAAAAGTGAGTCACTTAACTTTTAACGTCAATCCTTACAACAACTGGCGTTAAAATTGAGTTAATGAATTCTGATATTTACAAAACTGCCACCGCCTCCTTTTTAACGTCTAGCTTTTGGTTAACTGACGTAAACCTTTCCCGTCTAATGTATATTTTCCACTAGTGATAAACCTGCATACTTTTCACCTTCTCTTCAAATTCTGTTTGTCATTTTGTTAATCCCAACTTGTGCATACTCCATAGATCATGATGGATGTTTAGGTTATCACAACTCTTCTCTTTGCATTATCTCTAGCCATCCCATTGTTGACATATCAGCATGGCAAATTGCAAATGCAAAACAAAAGAGCAAACATTGAGGAACCGTGCGTATTCAACAAGCAAACATCAGAAAAATAGTAACATCAAAACATTAACTGAACTTAATCAAGAAAAAATATAAATATCCTCATCATCAAATGGTTCGACACAACAGAAAGGGTATAAATGAAAGGGATGTTAACATAATATACTTTATTCTCAAATCACATTGCAAGAACATGAAAGAAACACCTTTTAATTACTCAGTCAACTAAATTTATATACTCATTGCAATCTCTCAACTAAAAAGTTGGATTATATAACACTCAACTTAAAATATAATCCACATCAGAAAAAATAAAAAAGCGAGAAGAAAAAAAATTTCCCCCGCTTTATAACCTTACACTTCTTCCATAACCCTACTCCATAACCTGCAAAAATGAGTTGTGTAACACTCCCTTGGGCATTACCTTGTGAACACGTGCAGAAATAACATTAAAAGGAATTTGTTGGTTTCTTTCGGAAAATAAGGTTTATAATTTTGCATAAGTCCGAAAATGGGGGTAAATTTTTTTCTTCGACCGAACACATTCAAAGTTTGCCACACATATTACAATGGTAACATTATATAATATGTTAAGTCTCCAAAATGTCTGATGTGCATTTCCCTAAGTTTTGATGAGAACTAAATGTTGGTTAACAATTTAATTAACCTTCATATTGGTTGTTAACCTGTCTATCTAGTGTGCAGATTAAAATTGTAAGAATCATCTATCTGCTCATAAGTGACTACCTGTCTAGATAAGCGAAAGTCAACCTGTCTCTTGACTATGATTATCAACTTCTTTCAAGATACGTCTTCAACCTGTCTCCCCATGAGTTCCTACACTTGTCTGAGGATACTCGTTGAAGAATCAATGACCAAACAAGCTTTTGTTGGCTGTCCCATCAGAAAGAGACTTGAAGCCTTCTCTATTACTCAGTCTCACGCCTATCTAGAAAAGTCAGAAGTTACTCTCTCAAGCAACCTCGGTTATCAGAACCAAAGACCAGTTAAAGAATGCTTTCAACATGCTTTATTCCCTAGTACCTCTGGTCCTTACACAAGAAGGGAATTGTACTTAGCAAAGTACAAAAAGCTCTCTACATAACTCTGATATGGCTGTATCACGATGCATAAAGCCATGATCCTTCATGTTAGAGTACAACCAATGTTCCTATTGCACTAATGGCTGCCCAGAACGACTCTATTTCATTTAATGATGTTCTGCTTGAAGCCAACATCTGAGGGAATGTCTCTAACGGGTCCTAAATGCTTGAAGACTATCAATACAGAAGTCATTGAAGATGGCATAGAGAATACACATAGCATTAAAGAACCATTACTCTGCGCATTAATATCTTCATTCTTTCATTCTGTATTCTTCAATCATTTAAAGTTATTACGCAGTCTTTCCTAAGCTTTACATTTAAACCACTCTGAGTGTTAGTGAAAGATCTGTCTGTCTGAAGTTCTATTTATTACAAACCAAATCTCTCAAACAAAACTGAGTGAGCCTGAAGAGGCTAGGTGTGAAAAGAATACTTGTCTTGGAGCCTGAAGAATACTTGGAGTCTGTAACCTGATCAGTTAGAGTGGATAAAACTTGGCGCTTCAAGGACTGGACGTAGCTCTTTGCTTTGAAGAGTGAACCAGGATAAATAGTTGTGTCAATCTCTCTTTCCTTATAAACTCTTTAGTTGCCTTAGCTTTCTTATCCGTTTTTCAAGTGGTGTGTTTGTCTAAGTCACTATTAAAATTTCATCAGACAGGTCACATGTCTGTCTTGTATATTTCCACTCGTCTGAACCAAGTCACGTATGCGAAAAGATTTCAACTTTGTTTAAATTCTGATAAACACAATTCAACCCCCCCTTCTCGTGTTTATAGTTGTCTATTTCAGTTGGTATCAGAGCTCAGCCTCTGGTTTGAGCATCTAACAGTGTAGAGGTAAAAGGTCCTGAAGAATAGACATGACTGCTGGAGCTAGTTCAAGTGGAAGTCACCAGACTGAAGGAGCTTCCCTATCCAGATCTCCTTACTTCAATGGAGAAAACTACAACTATTGGAAATATAGATTTTAATGGTTCATTCTATCTACAGACTCTGATCTTTGGGATGTCATTACAGATGGTTCATTCATTCCCAATAATGATGATGACACTGACAAACCAAAAGCTCAATGGACTACTGCAGAAAAGACAAAATGGGAGTTGAACCACAAAGCTAAATATAACATCATCTGTGCTTTCAGTCATGAGGAGTTTGAGAAGGCATGTGCTTGTGACTCTGCCAAAGAAATATGGGACACTTTAGCTGTCACACATGAAGGAACAACCAAATTCAAAGAGTCAAAGTTGCCATACTTGTCAGAAAGTATGAACTGTTTGTCATGGAAGAAGGAGAATCTGTTGCTCAAATGATAGGAAGATTTCAAACTATAGTCAACAGTTTAAAATCTCTTGGAAAAGTCTACACCAATGCTGAGAAGGTTGGAAAGATTCTGAGAAGTCTACCTAAACAGTGGAGACCTTTGCTCACTGTTATCTCTCAAGCCAAGGATCTCACTACCTTGACTATGGATGAACTTCTTGGAACACTCACTGTTCATGAGCAAGAACTTGCCAAATTTGTTAATGGTAGAGACAATCTGGCTAAGCTACTTGGCAGTCAGAGGCACTCTCTTAACAAAGAAGGTATTGGATATGTCCATCAGACACATCATAAAGTATCAACTAAAGCTTCTACAGTATATGTTAAGTCAACTGTAACCTAGTCCACACCTGTCTGTAACTTCTGTGGAAAAACCGGACATGTTATGTCTAAGTGTATCCATAAGAAGAGAAGGAAGTCTTCACAGACTCCTAGAGCTAACAAAAGATGACCCATAAAAATATGGGTACCTAAAGATCAAATAATTTTTGTTGCAGATGTCCTTAATAGGACAAAGAAAACACCACAGCTGGTACCTGGATAGTGGTTGCTCGCGTCATATGACAGGAGAAAGGTCTATGTTCCTAGACCTCCAACTTTAGAAAAGAGGACACGTTGCCTTCGGAGGGAATCAGAAAGGGAAAGTTATAGGAATTGGTACTATTGGTGGTAAACCCCCTCTTCCCTCTATATCTAATGTTCTTATGGTTAAAGGATTAAGACACAATTTGCTTAGCATAAGTCAATTATGTGATAGTGGTTTTGATGTTTCCTTTACCAATGATGTATGCATAGTTAAAGATTGTTGTGGCAAAACCCTATTTTCAGCTAAAAGGCAACAAATTCTTTATAAGATAGAAATGTCTGATCTCTCAGATCAAAGTGTAACCTGTCTGATGTCTAAAGAGGATGAGAGATGGTTATGGCATAAGAAACTAGGACATGCTAGTATGAAACTAATTTATGAATTAAAAAGGAATAATCTTGTGAGAGGATTTCTTGATATTAGCTTTAAGAAATATGTCTTGTGTGATGCATTTCAGAGAGGTAAACAGATAAAATCAAGTTTCAAATCTAAAAACCAAGTATCAACCTCTAGACCTCTTCAGTTGTTACACATGGATCTGTTTGGACCCGATTAGTGTTGCCGGCTGGCTGAGAAGAAAATATGGATTTGTCATAGTTGATGACTATTCTAGATACACATGGGTACTCTTCCTAACACACAAGGATGAGTCTTTTAAGACTTTCTCAGTATTCTTCAAAAGAATACAAAATGATCAGGGTTTATGTATTTCTACCCTTAGAAGTGATCATGGGGGAGAATTTGAAAATGAGCAGTTTAGACAGTTCTATGAGGAGAATGGAATCTCTCACAATTTCTCTGCACCTAGAACTCCACAACAAAATGGAGTGGTTGAGAGAAAGAACATATCTCTGCAAGAGATGGGTAGATCTATGCTCAATGAAAATAATCTCCCTAAGTACTTCTGGGTAGAAGCTGTAAACACTGCTTGTTATGTACAAAACAGAATACTTATTAAGCCTTTTATAAAAAGGACTCCTTATGAATTGTGGAAAGGAAAAAGCCCCAACATATCTTATTTTCATGCTTTTGGATGTGAATGTTTTATTCTGAACACCAGAGATAATCTTGGAAAGTTTGATTCTAAGGTAGATAAAGGTATTTTCGTAGGATATTCTGAAATGTCTAAGGCTTTTAGAGTTTACAATTCAAGAACTTGTATTATTGAAGAATCTGTTCATGTTAAATTCAGTGATGAATTAAAGACTGATAAAAAACTATCAGATCTAGAAGATGATTTATGAGTGTGATTTCACCTCATATTTCATTGACATTTTGCATGCATTTTCATATAGTTTAGGCATTTCTAATTTGATTTTGGTTAGTTTTTACCTTGGAATGGGTAAGGAGGTTCTGTGGTGTTGTTGTGCAGGAATTAAGGATTAAAATGCTCAAGATCAACCATGATGGAGCTTGCATGTAGATGGAGCTTGAAAAGCAAGAAAATGATCCAAACAGATCCCATCACGGCCTAGTCGTGATGTCCATCACGGCCATGATCGAGTAGAGCTGAAAATAAAGAATGGAAAAGTCAGAACTGGTCACGGCCAGGCCGTGATGTCCATCACGGTCGTGACATGCCAACTGAACCAGACCCTCACAGGCAGAACTGATCACGGCCAGGTCGTGATGGTGGTCCCGGCCGTGACATGCAATATATGGATCTTTAGAAACTGATTGTATCTGAATTTGTGATTGCTTAGGATTCAAGTTACCCTAATCTATAAATAGAGCACTTAGGCTCGAAAATGAGAAGACTTTGAGGGACTTTTTGGGCTGCTACCTTAGGCAAAATCAGGATTTCTCTTCTTCTTCTTCTCTTCTCTTAAGTTTTCATTCATGTTTTTGTTAATCAAGCTTGCCATGACCATGGCCATGATTGAGTAGTAGTTTTATTTCTAGGGATTGGGGCTATTCCCAAGATCTGTTTTATGTTATGAATTGATGTTTTCCCTTTGTTAATTTCGATTTCGCTTTCGATTTGGTTTCTATCGCATGAATTACTTGTGAATCTGGTGCGCACTCATTTGCATGTCATAGATACTCTAAGGAGGAACCTAGCGGTTAACTTAGGTATTGGATCTATAGGAATCAAACTTAGGACTTAAATCACGAGAGTTAGAAGCGGTCCATTGAGGGTTCAAGAATTCTCACAGAACTTAAAGGGTCCAATTGAAATTTAATTACCATAAGAGTAGGGGTTGGTTTAATTGGGCACGGTTTTTGTAACCCGAGATTTGAAAAACCCCAAATTGATTTACTTTCCTATTTTAATTGATTGCATTCTCAAATATATGATTTTCTAGTTAATTCTTATTACAAAAATCAAATCTTTTCAAAATCCTTTTTTATAGTCCAGTTTAATCGGTTTAATAATTAATTGTTATTTAATATCACAGTCTCTGTGGGATCGATCTTTTCATTACTTGGCGACGAATCCGGTACACTTGCCGGAATCCACACATCAATGATCTTGCGGGTTTTGATATAAACAATCCAGAAATTCAACAACCCGATCTAATCAAGACAGAACCTGTGCCGGAGGCTGACAGATAAGTGGAACAGACAAGTCAGCAGACTAGTCAACAAACGAGTCAGCAGACAAGTCAATATCTTCATGATGATCTCAAAAGGGATTGGAAGTTCAACACTCATCACCCTAAGGATCTTATTATTGGAAATCCTTCTGAAGGAGTAAGAACCATATCCACATTAAGAGAATCAAGCAATATGGCCTTTATTTCAGAATTGGAGCTTAAACGCATTGAAGAAGCTCTTGAGGATGAAAGCTGGATTCTTGCTATGCAAGAAGAACTTAACTAGTTCACCAGAAATGATGTCTGGACTCTTGTCTCTAAGCCTAAAAACAAGTCGATTATTGGAACAAGATGGGTCTTCAGAAACATATTGGATGAAGATGGTAAAGTTGTCATAAATAAGGCAAGGTTAGTAGCTCGAGGCTATAACCAACAAGAAGGTATTGATTATACTGAAACCTTTGCAGCTGTAGCTAGAATAGAAGTCATACGCTTTTTAATGTCATATGTTGCACAACACCAAATTACCATATTTCAAATGAATGTAAAAAGTGCTTTTCTAAATGGTATAATTGAAGAAGAAGTGTATGTTAAACAACCCCCTGGTTTTGAGGATACTGATAAACCAGATCACATTTTCAAACTTAAAAAAGTATTATATGGTTTGAAACAAGCACCTAGAGCATAGTATGATAGACTCAGTTCTTTTCTCATGCATAATGGTTTTACTAGAGGACAAGTAGACACTACTCTGTTCAAGAAATGCTCTAAAAAGAACTTTATTATAGTTCAAATATATGTTGATGATATTATTTTTGGAGCAACTAATGAAAAGTTGTGCAAGGAATTTTCAAATCTAATGCAAGCTGAATTTGAGATGAGCATGATGGGAGAATTGAAGTTCTTTCTTGGATTACAAATCAAGTAGACAAGTGATGGAATTTACATTCATTAACAAAAATATACCAAGGAGATACTCAAGAAATACAAAATGGAAAATGCAAAGCTCATGAAAACCCCTATGCAACCCAAAGCAAAACTAAGAAAACATTATGAAGGTAAAAAGGTAGATCAAACTGTCTACTGAGGTATGAATGGCTCTCTACTGTACTTAACTTCAAGCAGACCTGACATTCAATTTAGTGTCTGTATGTGTGCCAGATTCCAATCTGATCCTAGCGAATCTCATCTTAAGGCTGCTAAAAGAATATTTAGATATTTGCTTGGAACTACTAATCTTGGTTTGTTGTATTTAAGATAAAAAAAATACAGATTAGTGGGATATTGTGATGCTGATTTTGCTGGAGACAGAATAGAAAGAAAAAGCACCAGTGGAGGATGTCACTTCATTGGTGCAAGTTTAGTCTCATGGTCAAGCAAGAGGCAGACAACCATTGCCCTGTCTACTGCTGAAGCAGAATACATCTCTGTTACTAGTTGCTGCTCTTAACTCTTATGGGTAAAACATCAACTTGAGGATTACTCTATTTATGAACATAACATATCTGTATGGTGTGATAATTCAAGTGCTATATGCTTAACTAAAAATCCAATTCAGCATTCTAAGGCTAAGCATATTGAAATCAAACATCATTTTATTAGGGATTATGTTCAGAAAGGCATCTTTGATATTAAGTTTGTTAAAACTGAAAATCAATGGGCTGATATTTTCACTAAACCCCTCGCAGAAGAAAGGTTTTTATTTATTAGATATAATCTAAACATGCATTGCATTGTTGAATGACATGTCTGAATGTTAACCGGTCTGTGCTATATCACCTGTCTATGCTTACCTGTCTGACTCTGCTGAGTTACTATGCTAGAACTCATAAGTTTTGTTGAAATGGTTATTATTTAATTAATGTCATTCCCTTATCTGAAGCTAATCGTGTGCACGGTGGTTTACATATCTCGAAAACATGTTTTCATTATGTCTTAAGTGGGCGTTGCAGTTCCCCATACAAATCGTACCATTTTTTAATTAAAAATGCCTTTTTTCTCTCTCCTACCTTTATGACTATAAAAGACAATAGATCAAAAAGGTTGAACCTTTACATTTAAATATTCCAAAATCTTTTTGTCTTCTCATCTTTCAAACCCTCTTCTCTCTCGAAACCCTAGAATCGTTTTCTCTATAAAAAAAAGCATCATCCAAGCGTCTCTCTACAAAAGAAATAACTGAGAAATACAATTTCAAGGTTATTGAGATAGAAAAGATCATTCTAGGAAAGATTTTTGATCTTCAATAGATGAAGAAACTAGGAATGGATGTCACTAAAGAGTTGGAGTACTCCAAGTGGACTCCTTTCTTCAACATCAAGGAGCTTGTTCACCCTAAGCTCATTCAAACGTTCTAGAGAAATGTTGTGGTTGTCACCAATCAACTCAACGGAATCAAAAGCTTTAAGGCTGCAATGGGGGATAAAACCCTTCTCTTCCCCATTAGCTCTCTGGAGCTTGTCACAAAATGTCTGAGAATCGGAGCTGGCTTCACACCAAATTGGGAAGATGAAGTGGGAGTTGACAATGTCAACATCGCCATCTATGGTGTTCCCAAACCAGTGAACCCTACGCCTGTCGACATGGTGGTCAAGTGCATATTCCTGCACAAATTACTGTTGGAGTGTGTGATGCCAAGGAAAGGCTCACGAGACAGTTTGACCAAGATGGACAGATTTGCTCTGTACCACTTGATCCACAAAATCAAGGTTGACATCAATGACCTTATCTACATGTACCTTGAGATTCTGATCAAGAGAACCAACATGCAGACCTATCCTTATAGGATGTTGTTGACAAGGGTATTCAGGAACAAGTTGTTTGTTCCTAGTGATGTTCACTTTGTGGACATGTCACTGCCTATAGACAGGAAGATACTGTCTATGATGGACATCAAGGGAATCCCTCTTGCTGATGAGGAGGAAAACAAGAAGAAGAAGAAGAAGAAGTAGAAGAAGAAGCCTGCTGTTGAGCAGAAGGAGGAAGAACCAATGGTTTCCACTGACGAATCAGAAGTCCCCATTTCTGAAAGATTGTTCAAATCGTTTGTAAAGGTGGCCAGATAAGACCAAATTCCATAGCTGCAACCCTCAGTATCTGAAGATTCTGCTGAAACAGTTGAGCCCTTGAAGTTCAGGCTGAGGAGACCCCCTCTAAAGAGGAAGACTAGTGAAGCTGGGGAATTAGTGGATGTTCCTGCTCATCCCAGCAAGAAAAGGAAGCTGGTGAAGACCTTTGCCATGGTCAGACAAGTTGAGTTTGAGCCTAGCAAAGAGGAAGCATCTGCTCAGGGGGAGCAGACACAGCAAGTCCTGGAAGAACCAAAGAAGACTTTCATTTTGGGAATTATTCCCAAAAAGAGAAAATCTGGTTACCCAAGACTGCAAAAAAATAACATCGCATAAGACACATGCGGAGGAGCTCAGACAGATGTACCCAAGGATGACCAAGTGTCTCTTTCTCACAAGAATTTGAAGATATCCGAAGAGCAGACATCTCCTTCATTCCATTCCCCTTCTCATCAAGGTATCATCAACCCATCTGCCTTTTCTCCATCAGCCCTTTTTGTTCAACCTCTTTCTGTTGCATCTCTTATTTCTTCACCTATCTCCTCCTTTCAAACTCAAAAATCTTCTTCAAGGTCACCTGGCTATATCTCCTGAAGAACAAGTCAGAAGCTGCCTTTGCCATTATGAAATTCTTTACCATGGTCAAAACACAGTTTGGGTTAACCATTAAGTGCTTCAGATCTGATATTGCATAAGAGTTAGCTCTCACAGAATTTTTGCAATCACAGGGAACACAGCATCAATTCTCTTGTGTAGAAAGTCCTGAGCAAAATTATGTGGTTGAAAGAAAGCACCAACACTTGTTGAATGTTGCAAGGGCACTGTTTTTTTAGTCCAAACTCCCCATTCCCTTTTGGGGTGAGTGTGTGGCCACAACTTCCTTCTTGATAAACAGGATGCCATCACCTGTACTAAAATAAAAGTCTCCACATCAAGTCCTATATGGCAATGATCCAGACTACAAGTCCCTAAGAGCTTTTTGTTGCTTTTGTTGGCTATCCACAAGGGTACAAAGGTTATAGGCTATTTGACTTGGAAACCAAGAAATTCTTCATC
The DNA here is from genome assembly GCA_030762895.1 of Sophora flavescens. Classification (NCBI taxonomy): domain Eukaryota; kingdom Viridiplantae; phylum Streptophyta; class Magnoliopsida; order Fabales; family Fabaceae; genus Sophora; species Sophora flavescens. The sequence goes on along the minus strand of CM061063.1, from coordinate 264,449,804 downwards.
TCAAGAGATGTAATTTTCCATGAAACAATATTTCCTTTCCATTCTAGTCCTGAAACTCAATCTGTACCCTTCAACAACACTATCATTCATCTCCCAATACCAGAAACTTCACAATCAGAATTCAACCAACCACCAAACAATTCCCCACCACCTGTTTCACTCCCTAACCAATCACACCCCAACCCTGAGCAACAACCAATTCCTGCTCCACCTAGAAGATCTCAAAGAACTATCAGACCTCCTTCTTACCTGCAAGAGTATGCTTGCAACATCACTCCTTACCCTATGGTTAACTTCTGTTCTTATGCCAAACTCAGTACCTCTTATAGAAATTTTTTCAACCAAATCTCTTCAATATATGAGCCTCAGTTTTTTCATCAAGCAGTTAAATTTGATGAGTGGCGCCAAGCCATGAATGAAGAGATTCGGGATCTAGAAGCCAACCAAACCTGGACTCTTGTACCACTGCCTCCAGACAAGCATTGCATAGGATGCAGATGGATCTATAAGGTCAAGTATAAGCCTGACGGATCAGTTGATAGGTACAAAGCCAGATTGGTAGCCAAGGGCTACACTCAACAAGCTGGGATTGACTTTTCTGATACTTTCTCACCAGTTGCAAAACTTACTTCTGTTAGAGTTTTGCTTACTGTTGCAGTAGCAAAATGGTGGCATTTGTTGCAACTGGATGTCAACAATTCCTTCCTTAATGGAGACCTATTCAAAGAAGTATATATGAACTTGCCATTAGGGTACAAAACTGATGATAAGAGACTGGTTTGTAGGCTCAACAAGTCCCTGTATGGTCTTAGACAAGCATCTAGACAATGGCTTTGCAAGTTCTCCTCGTCACTGCTTAACCATGGCTTTGTGCAATCAAAGAATGATTATTCCTTGTTCACTTCAGGATCTGGACCTTCCCGAGTCATGCTACTGGTTTATGTAGACGACACCATTCTTGCAGGCCCTGATATTGAGCAAGTCAATAAGGTTCAAGCTTTGCTGCAATCCTTGTTCAAATTGAAGATTCTTGGAAATCTCAAATATTTCCTTGGACTTGAAATTGCCAAATCCTCTCAAGGCATTTCAATGTCTCAAAGGAAATACACCCTATCCCTCTTGGAGGATACTGGTTTCTTGTAGTGCAAGCCAGCAACTATACCAATGGAGCCAAATATAAAACTGAATAATTCAGATGGTGCCTTGTTGGATGATCCTTCACAGTACAGGAGAATGATTGGAAGGCTAATGTACTTAACCATCTCAAGGCCTGACATAAGTTTTTCCGTCCACAAATTGAGTCAATTTATGCAGGCTCCACGCACTCCCCACCTACATGCTGTCCACCACCTACTTCAATACCTCAAAAATGCTCCAGGTCAAGGACTGTTATTCCCTGCAGCAGATTCGTTGAACCTCACAGCATATGCTGATGCTGATTGGGGTAGTTGTGTTGACACAAGAAGATCTACAACTGGTTTCTCAATCTTCTTTGGGAATGCTCTACTCTCTTGGAAATCAAAGAAACAGTCTACGGTTTCAAAGTCCTCTGCTGAAGCAGAATATCGAGCTCTATCTTCAGTGGCAAGTGAGATTGTCTGGCTCACAAGGCTACTAAAACACTTTGAAGTTGAAATCAGCTCCACTATGATTTTCTGTGACAATTTGTCCGCAATTCATCTTGCTTCAAATCCAACTCATTATGAAAGGTCGAAGCATATAGACATTGATCACCACTTCATCCGAGAGTTAGTACAAGCAAATGTGATCAAGCTTATCCATGTCAAAAGCCAGCATCAGTTGGCTGATCTGTTCACAAAATCTCTCCCATTTCCTCAGTTTTTGACACTCATGCACAAGTTGGGAATAGTCAATATCTATTCTCCACCTTGAGGGGGGGGGGGGGGGGGTATTAGGACAGTTATGTCAGTTAAATTAGTTAACATATAGTTAGCCTATGAAGTTAGTTAGTTTCTAAATTAGTTATGTGATGGTTAAGTTGTTAACTTAGTTGAGTAGATGAATGTATATATAGATGAGAACTCATATCTTGTAATTCATTTTTTGTATCATTTCTTCATTGAATGAAAGCATAATGAGCACATTGCTCCTTTCATCAACTCTCACTTTCATAGATTCAATATAGCACACTACAATATTTCATCTAGCACAGGGCATCGGCCTTATTAAATTTATGAAGTCAACTACCTATAGTGTGGGATGAGTTGCTAACCTATATGTGTAAGAAAGACTTAAGCTTCAAAGGTCATCAGTGTCATTAAATTTATAAGTTAAGCACTTGACTTGAAGCTCATATTTAACAGGCCTGGTTTCTTTATGTGCAAAATCCAACCAATTATATTTAACCCACATTTTGATTAGATGATGTTCCTAACTTTAATTGGAAAAAATCTATTTGTCAAACCAAAGAAATAAATATTGCCTTTTCAAGTGAGATTTGATAATCTAATTGCACAAATCCTCCTATAAGCTACCTTCTAAAGTGCTCATACCCAAATGAATGATAAGAAGACAAAATAATATGGTGGACTCACAGCCTGAATTGGTTTAACATTTCAATAAAAAAATTAAAAGCATGAATTGGATTAAGATTATTCTTCTCTAATAGAACCCTCAAATTAATGTCCAACTCGCTTATTTCCAAACTATGTGTGCACCAACTCAGGACCCACACTTTATTCATCAACCACAAGTGGTAGATGAAAGTAAGAGTGAGAGCGTCAGAGAAAGTAAGGAAGAAAGCAAGAAAACACTATAATGAGAAGTAGTAAAGGAAACATGAGAGGGATGAGTAGTTTGGTGTGAGTAGAGATCAGCGAAACTAAGGAAGAATGGAGAGAAAGATCTAGAAGCTTCTTTATTTTGAGCAGAGAAAATTCATGCAGAAGCAGAGAAAGAGAATATACATAGATAAATATAGAATAGAATTGATAATATAGATTGTTAAACAAGAAAGACGAAAATTGTTTCACTGTATAACCTCTCAGAATTTTATTGAATGCAAGTTCTTTTACAAACTCTCCAATCTCTCAATGAATCACAGTGAAAATAGCTCTAGCCCTCGAACCGCTGTTATCTCAGCTTTTATACACCTTAGCAACACATTAGTTACAACTAACTCACTAATAGCCATTCAACTAGCTGTTGTAACAGCTATGCTAACCAATTACATTAACTAATAACTAACAAGCCTAACAGAAAATAGGGCTAGCACTTGGTGTGCCACGTGTATAATCAACAATCTCCACCTTGGCACACCGATTACAGAACAATCAGCCCTCTCCAACTCGATCAGCTTGCATCTCAGGTTCAAATTACATAACTGAAGAGCATCAAGGCATACCTTGAACTTAGCCATAGGGACTGGTTTAGTAATCATGTCAGCTGGATTCTCACTCGTGTGATTCTCACAGAGATGAAGTGCACTTTGGTTATCACAAAATACCTCAATTATGTCCTACTGTATCCCAAGCTCATTAATCAGTCCTTTTATCCACAAAGCTTCCTTAATAGCTTCTGTGACAGCTATGTATTCAGCCTCAGTGGTTGAAAGTGCAACTATGTGCTGCAAAGTTGCCTTCCAACTCACTGTATTGCCAAATAATGTGAACACATACCCTGTCAGTGACCTTCTTTTATCCAAGTCTCCAGCAAAATCTGAATCAACATAGCCTTTAGCTGGTTGATCTTCTACGACTGACTTCCTATACCTCAGTCCCAAGCTTTGTGTGCCTGCTAAGTATCTCATCACCCATTTGACTGCTTTCCAATGTTCTTCACCAGGATTTCCCTTGAATCTGCTTATTAAGCTCACTGCATAAGCCAGATCAGGCCTGGAACAAATCATAGCATACATCATGCTACCAATGGCATTGGCATATGGAATTCTCGACATTTTTGCCTTCTCTGTATCAGACTGAGGAGATTGGGATGAAGAAAGTTTAAAATGTGTTCCAATTGGAGTTGCAACTGGTTTTGCATCCTTCATGAAGAATCTAGACAAAACCTTCTTTAGGTAACAGTATCGAGAGATGGTGAGCTCTGACTTTTCTCTCTTCCTGCTGATATCCATCCCCAAAATCCTTTTGGCTGCTCCTAGGTCCTTCATTTCGAATTCAGACCTCAACTGATGCTTGAGCTTGCTGATTTCCACCTTATTCCTTGATGTGAGAAGCATGTCATCCATATAGAGGAGTAAGTAGATGTGATCACCTGTTTCTGACTTCCTCAGATACACACAACTATCATATTTACTCCTTTGATAACCATTGTTAAGCATGAAACAGTCAAACCTCATGTACCATTGTCTAGGGGACTGTTTAAGTCCATAAAGGAACTTCTTGAGGAGACAAACCCAATCCTCTTTGCCAGGAACTTCATACCCCATAGGCTGCTTCATAAGAATCCTCTCCTCCAATTCACCATGCAAAAAAGCAGTCTTCACATCCATTTGCTCCAATTCCATGTCATAGTGTGTAACCATTGACAGTAGAATTCTAATGGATGAATACTTTACAACTGGTGAGAAAATTTCATGGAAATCAACACCTTCCCTTTGAGTAAATCCCTTAGCCACAAGTCTTGCTTTGTATCTAGCTGGTTCAACATTAGGTATCCCCTCCTTTCTTTTGTAAATCCACTTGCAACCTACTAATTTAGCATCTGTAGGTTTAGGAATCAGTTCCCATGTACAGTTTTTCTCCAATGATTCCAGCTCCTCATTTATTGCACAGATCCATTTCCTTGCATGTGCAGACTTCATAGCTTCTTGGAAGGATCTTGGTTCATCTTCCACTAACTCTTTTGCTACATTCAATGCATATGCAATAAGATCAGCATATCCATACCTCGGTGGAGGTCTGATTTCTCTTCTTTCTGTCTCTAGCCAACCAGTAATCAGAGCCACTGTCTTGTTCACCTATGGCTGGTTCAGTACCTCCACTGCTTTCTGGATTAGGATCATCATTGTTGTCATTTGTATGATTCCCTTTAGAAGACTCCACCTCAAGCTCAAGTCTATTACTGTCTCCACCTTGAGCTTGTGCCTGGTCACCCTTGTTTTGCAAACTTTGCTCATTGAAAGTTACATCTCTGCTGATGATGCACTTTCTGGATTCTGGACACCATATTCTGTATCCTTTCACTCCATCTGGATATCCCATGAACAACCCCTTCTTTGCCCTTGGAACAAGTTTCCCTTCATTCACATGATAGTAGGCCACACATCCAAACACCTTCAGGTTGCTGTAGTCTGCTAGTTTACTAGTCCAGACATCGTGTGGTGTTTTGAATTCGATTGTTGTGGAGGGAGTTCTGTTTATCAAGTAGCAGGCTGTGTGAACTGCCTCACCCCAGAACTGAGAGGACAACTTGGCATCGGATAGTAAACACCTCACCCTTTCCATGAGGGTCTTGTTCATTCTCTCAGCTAAGCCATTTTGTTGTGGTGTCCCCCTCACTGTCTTGTGTCTCCTAATCCCATGGTTCTTGAAAAAATCAGTAAATGCCTAAGAAAGATGCTCAAGACCATTATCAGTTCTCAGGTTCTTAATCTTCCTATTACACTGATTTTCAACCATAGCTTTCCATTGTTTGAAAACTTTAAAGGCTTCATCTTTAGTTTTCAACAAGTAAATCCATACTTTCCTTCTATAGTCATCTATGAGAGTAATAAAGTATCTATTACCTCCATGTGATGGCACTGTGGCAGCCCCCCAAAGATCTGAGTGTATGTACTCAAGGACTTCCTTTGTTGTATGCAAGCCTCTCCCAAACTTCACCCTTTGTTTCTTGCCAAAGACACAGTGTTCACAGAAGTCTAGACCACTAAGCTTGTCACCACACAACAGACCCCTTTTGTCAAGTTCTCTAAGTCCTTTTTCACCTACATGCCCTAGTCTTTGATGCCAAAGCATTGATTTATCTGCACAAGCAGCATTGGCAGTAGCATCCTGATCAAGAGTTGTGGATCCTTGCAGAACATAGATCCCATTGCTCCTCTTTCCTTTCATGATCACCATTGACCCCAACATAACCTTCAATTCACCATTGGCTGCTTTGTATGAACAACCAGATTGTTCCAACATTCCAAGAGAAATCAAATTTCTCTTTAATTCTGGTACATACCTCACTTCACTGAGAATTCTTTCACTGCCATCATGAGTCCTCATTTTTATGCTTCCAATTCCAGTCACCAAACAGGTTGTGTTGTTTCCCATGATCACTTTACCACCATTAATACCCTGATAGGAGTGAAACCATTCCCTATTAGGGCACATGTGGAAAGAGCATCCTGAATCTAGCACCCATTCCGTATCTGTCATACTATCGGCCACCATCAACACCTCAGCAGACTCATAGCCATCTGAAGCTATAGAAACATCGCCAGAATCCGATTCTTGTTCTCTGCCTTTATCTTTCTTCTTGACTTTTCTCTTCTCTGGACAGTTATTTTTGAAGTGGACTTCCTTCTTACACACAAAGTATCTCTTGGATTTGGACTTCGATATTGATCTGTTTGAATTCTTGAAATCCCTCTGATGAGTCCTTCCCCTCACCATGAGTCCTTCACCACTGCTATTAGTCTTTCCCTCGGTTTTCTTCTTCAATTCCTTTGACATTAGAGCAGATTGAACCTCTTCTAATGTTAAGGAATATCTTCCGTACACCATGGTGTCATGAAGATTTTCATACTCATGTGGCAGTGATCGTAGCAGAAGCAATGCTCTATCTTCATCATCTATCTTGATATCTACATTTTCAAGATCAAGGATGATTTTGTTGAACTCGTCCAGATGATCCTCCATATTGACTCCTTCTTGCATTTTGAACGTGTAGAGCTTCTCCTTAAGATGAAGTTGATTGGCCAGGGATTTTATCATGTATAAGCTCTCTAGTTTCAACCAGATACCTGCAGTTGTCTTCTCCTTCGACGCTTCTCTCAGCACCTTATCACCTAGACTCAAGATCAAGGCACTGTGAGCCTTGTCTAGGAGATCTTTCCTTTCTTGTGCCGAAAGAGAGGTTGGCATGGCTCTTCCCCCAGTCAGCGCATCCTCCAAACCTTGATGTACCAAGAACACCCTCATCTTCATCCTCCAGAGCCCAAAATCATTCTTGCCTGTGAATTTTTCAATATCGTATTTCGTCACCATCTTCAACCGTGGCTCTAGATACCACTTGTTAAACAAGAAAGACGAAAATTGTTTCACTGTATAACCTCTCTGAATTTTGTTGAATGCAAGTTCTTTTACAAACTCTCCAATCTTTCAAAGAATCACAGTGAAAATAGCTCTAGCCCTCGAACTGCTGTTATCTCAGCTTTTATACACCTTAGCAACACATTAGTTACACAACTAACTCACTGATAGCCATTCAACTAGCTGTTGTAACAACTATGCTAACCAATTACAGTAACTAATAACTAACAAGCCTAACAGACAATAGGGCTAGCACTTGGTGTGCCACGTGTATAATCAACATAGATTTTAGTTAGTTAGATAAGAAAAAACAGAGAAAGTGTTGAGCGGGAACACCATACACGCATATATTCAGGAATTATGTAGGTGAAGAACAACGATACAGTAAGTGTATCGAGAAGCTTCTGCTATTTTATCTCAGAAATGGTAATAGTGATGCGTGAACATAGAAGATAAATAGAATATAGTAGATAAAAAATAAAAAAAACAAAAAAAAAACAGAAAAGAGATGGATAGGAACACTGTGGGGGATATCATTCATAAATTTTATAGTAATGGATTACTCACCAATAGCTTTAGTATATTTACCAATTCTTCCTCTGGAATATCCATTTTTCATGCTTTGCAATGTGAATAAGGTTTAAAAGAAGGATACTATAGGAATGGGGAGGCCTGCCAAACTTATTTCTGGATAGCCTTTATATTGATGTTGATGCAAATTCTAGAAGTCTATATATAGAAGCTAAAGTCATTAAAACATGTTCTGGAATATACTAGCACTTTAACCAATAAACTTTTAATAATCATAGATTGTAAAAGAAATGTGAGGAATGATCTAGAAAACTCAAACCACCTCTTAATGGTGGTGAAGCATAGCCTATTGTTCATGCCAAAATACGACTTACCGGATTCTAGATGGAATGCATATAATCGAGAGTGAATACCAAGGTTGTCTTAGATTATAGATTGACATAATGTTGGATTCTGGTCCTACGTATCCCAAAGGAAATCAAAGCTGACATAGTTCTCTGTTCAACCCTCAGTCATGTGGTGATCTCGATCTCTTAATTTTGTATATGGTAAACACCGATGAACAATGACTCTTTAGTAGTCTCTTGGTTCGGCTGGTACCACAAGTACGCTTAAGGGAGATTCACCTAGGTTAGTCAAAAGTGTCTTCCACTTAGGGTTCTTACTCCTTTTATAGTTGAGTGATCCGATCCGCCTTTTTTAGGATCATATATTATCTCTTTGTATCACCTATCTCCTAAATCTTCTTCGATATATATGATCTCCTTAATTGGTGGGATTTATCTCTTGTAACCAGATAAGGTTGTTTGAGATAGTATCATGATCTTATCTTTCCTGCTCTTATCGGATCGGGTATCCAGGCTCGATGGCTGAGTTTTACTCCTCGGTCAGTACACAAGTCCCCCAAGCTTTGAACTCAAAAGAGCATAAAATTTTTCATGACAAAGCCGAGATTGGCCTTAGAATCATTTTTGGAGACTTCAAGATTTACCAAATAAAACTTCTTCCCCTTTTTTCCACGATTCGATGGCCGATCTTTATACCTCGACCAACGTTTGAGTCGGTGGTCTTTGATAGGTGAGCTTAATAATCAAGAATGAATACTCAGGCTCTTTTAGATTATAGCTTGACAGAATGTTATATTATGGTCCTACGTATCCCGAAGGGAATCAAAGCTAACGTAGTTCTCTATTCAATCTTAGCCAAAGTGAGTCTTTCTTTTGGGGTCTTACCCTATTTATAATAGGGTCCCCTGATTTGTTCTCTTAGAGATTAGGTTCTTATCTCTCATCCCTTAAAACGGCTTCGAGATATACCATCTCCTTATTCGATAAAACTTATCTCTTATAACCAAATAAGGTTGTTTGAGATAAGTCTCAACTTAATCTTATCTTTTCCATCCTTGGCGGATCGGATGCTCAAGTTCGGTGGCCGAGTTTTACTCCTCGGCCAGTACACAAGCCCCCATGCTTTGAGCTCAAAATAGCGTAAAAGTTTATCGAAGTTTCTATATTTCCGAGCTTAGTTATACTTTGGCACTGAACCTTTTACCTTGTCCATCTGGGCTTCTAAAACCAAGTTTTTCTTTCTTGGACTTGGTTAAATGTAACAGAAATTGATCTTAACTATAACCTCATGGGTAGTAATAGACGTAATAAGAACATATTCTGAATAGAAGATATTTCAATCTTGCCTTTGTTAATACTAATTGCTGGTAGCTGAGATTCATCTTATTGATAGTTCAGGCTCAAACCGACCTTTTGGAAAGTCAAGCTCACAACTCGGTCATTAGAAATTTCCCTCAGGCTTGTATTTCAGCTGAAATCTTTGATGCACTCAAGATGCTTATCTTGGGAGTTTCAACTCGACTCCCTTTTTTTCGAGTGTAGCTTGGTCTTTGAAGCTTTTTATAACGAGACCTCTTTAACCTTTCATCCGAGTAGTTTTTACCCTTTCATCCGGTGGGTTTTGAAATACCCACTAACTTAAAGCTTGACCTTGAATATCATTATTTATATGATCTTGAAGGTGTGCCTCAGAATAAGCTTTCCTAATAGCTCTTCTAACTTGTATGAGAAAATAGTTGTCATACAAGTCCTTTATAATAACAATGGAGCTGTAGGCTAAGAGATATCCTTCCTCTGTAATTTCCGAGCTTGGTGTAGGATAAGAGAATATCCTTCCTTTATCCCCATAAGTCCCCCCCAAGCTCTGAGCTTAAAATAAGAGAAAGAGATTAAATTTCAACCCGTATATCTTAACACACTTTTTTGTGCCGAGGACTTTGGATTGTGATTCGCAAGAGCATTACTCGGGAATTTGTTTTTTACAGAACCGAGTCTTTCTTGGGTTCCGACTTCTTGATCGAGCACTGCTCGGATTTTTGTGCGGAGCAAAGTCTTACTTGGGATTCCGGCTTATTTAGCCAAACACTACCAGGGTTTCCTTCAAATCTTGGGTCTCTGGCATGCATGATCTGCTGCGGATATTATCTTGGTGCGAATGTGTTGTGCTCGGTCTCGGCTTTTCAGTGCGAGGGAGCAGTGCTTGACCTCGGCTTTTTAGTGCAAGGGAGGGATGCTCGACCTCGACTTTCTGGTGTGAGGGCGCAATGCTCGACCTCGAGTTTTCAATGCGAGGGAGCACTGCTCGAACTCGGCTTTTTAGTGCGAGGGAGCACTGCTCGACCTCGACTTTCTAGTGTGAGGGAGGGAGCATTGCTCGACCTCGACTTGGCTTTTCAGTGCGAGGGAGCAATGCTTCACCTCGGCTTTTTAGTGTGAGGGAGGGATGCTCGATCTCGGCTTTCTGGTGTGAGGAGCAATGCTCGACCTCGGGTTTTCAGTGCGAGGGAGCACTTCTCGAACTCGGATTTTTAGTGCGATGGACCACCGCTCGACCTCGGCTTTCTAGTGCGAGGGAGCACTGCTCGACCTTGGCTTTCCAAGCTTATGCCTTTTCTACTGAGATGACTTGTTCTCTTTTTCTTTCTTCAATCGGAGTTCAGATTTATTGAGTTCAGGCTAGCCTCGAGGATCGACTTTAGACCTGGAACCCTTTTATTCTTAGATGAATTTGCAACTTTTCGTATCAATGCTAATAAAAGTTTAAACAATACACTGATTGTTTTTATAGCTCATACCCTTTCTTCTTGGTGAGACGATTTTAACCCGGACCCTTTAGTAGATTCTCATGTTCTTAAGCCAGCAGATGCTCGGCTTTTACTGGAACAGGACTCTGACGCGAGCTGAGACACCCTGTTGTGCCTCTTTGTGTCATTAAATTAAAACCTCATTATTTAATTACTTAATCGCACGCTTAACATGAAAATACGTAAAAAAATAAAACTTAACTTATAAAGTATACAACTTCATATAGAATGGCATATCACAATATAAGTATATTATGCATATTAAAAAACACTGTTGAGGATATCCTATCAGTAGGATCCCTCACAGGCATATATTTAGACAAAAAGTTAAACAACGGAAAACATAATAAAAATACGCCTCACGAGACGCATTAGCCATAACTAACTATACCCTAATCACCATAGGTCACAGCTCGTACTCCAGCCTCCAGTTCGTAGGGAGTTCCATCCAATTCCTCCTGGTTACGCTCATCTACAGGGTCTTCTCGTACGATTCCACAAGGAGATAAAAAACAACACACAGAAATATACAGGGGATATATAGTAATTGTCACAGACAATCAACACATGTAACTAACGAATCATCTTCAGGTTAATATATATCATCCTCTACCCTTAATCTCAGGCAATCTAACACTTTATTTTAATGTAACCTCACTAATCCTGTCACCATGTCTTTACGTTATCGTGGCCACTACCACTCCTGTCACCATCCCTCATTTGCATCGGGGCACACCCTCATTCCCGTTAGGATGTTCCACCTAGTGCACACCTCCATTCCCGTAAAGGTTTTCCACCCCCATTCCCTAAGGTGGAAGTGGTCTCGCGAGAACTCTTGATTTTTACGTGTATTATATTACCAATACACATAAGTGTTTTACGTGTATTATATTACCGATACACGGTGTATTATATTACCAATACACAGAAGTGTTTTACGTGTATTATATTACCAATACACAGATGTCCTTGCGTATTATATTACCAATACACTTTTGTCTTTGTATATTACATTACCAATACACTTTTGTCCTTTTGTATTATATTACCAATACACGGTTGTGGACAACAACACCTATACTTGAATCTCACCAACCCGTTTTAACAACATCCTAGTGCCTTAACCTTCCATTAGAACTTGACACATATTCTATGCCATAACACCTCTTTAACATACATCATCTAGGTTAGGCACTTCTAAATCATTATTATCCTTACGCCAAAAACAATCATCTTTTAGACAACATATATATCTTTACTTAAAAACCACTAAGCATAATAATACAAGCCAGGCAGATCATGCATAACACAATATCAATCAAAATATTCACATATTACCAACATAGCACAAAATCAATTCAATAAAGGTAATAAAATCAAATCAACCATCAACAATATAAAATCAACCTAATATCGATAAACATACAATCCCGGAATCACCATTGGTTTTTTAGAAAAGGTTTCCAATGTGATTTTGGTCTTGTCGATTACTGGACTACTAGTAGGGTTTAGGTCGCCCTACACAATTATTATATAATCTACTACTTATCGATTCCGACGATAGGTTGATTCTTTCCCCCACCTGGGTTATCGCCGAACTCCCGAACTCGAAACTCCCCGTTGTCACACCACAAAGTATTAACTCCACCTTCAACCTATCAACATAATAACCAATAAATCAAACAAACTCATCTATGTTCTCTTTAGGCTAGGTTTGGCCATTTAATTCAAATTAAAGTTATGATTCTTTTTTCAACATAAGCCTTTGGATACTTATCACTTAGGTTCTAGGTAACTTAGCTAAATTGCTATAACTTGAAGATATGAAATAAAAATCATCCAACCACTTAAGGTAGGTTTCGGCCTTGTATTACAACATAGGCTAGAAATCTTTAAACTTTCCAATCTCTTAGACTTAGAATCCAAATGTATTAAGGAGCTTAAGCCCATGATCATATTGGAAAATAAAAACAAAACATCCTAGGTCCACAACCATCATAGGTTCGGCCATTATAGGATAAATAGGCTAGAAATCTTTAAACTTTCCAATCTCTTAGACTTATCATCCAAATGTATTAAGTAGCTCAAGTCCATGATCATTTTGGAAAATTAAAAACAAAGTATCCTAGGTCCATAACCTTCTAGGTTCGGCCTTCATAGGATTTATAGGCTAGAAATATCTAAACTCTCCAATCTTTTAGACTTAGCATCCAAATATCTTATGGAGCTCAAGTACATGATCATTTTGGAAAACAATGGAAACCTAGACATTCCAATCTCTTAGACTTAGCATCCAAATATCTTATGGAGCTCAAGTCCATGATCATTTTTGAAAATAAGAAATAACTCATCCTAGGTTCAATAACATAGAATAAACAAGTTAGAAATCCTTAAACTTTCCAATCTCTTAGACCTAGCATCCTTCTATATCAAGGAGCCTTGGTCCATGATCATTTTGGAAAACGAAACTCAAACATCCTTGCTCTAAAATATTTAAGTTTCAGCCTACATTGGATAATGAGGAAAAAAAATATTCTTTGTTTGATAACAACTCTTAGGTTTAGAATTACAAGGTATTAAGAGTTCTAAATCCATGATCATACTTGGAAAGTTGAAACATAGTATCCTAGGCTTACTTATACATATTTTCAGCCATCACAGGAAAACAAGCTATCAAACCTTCCAAGATTTATAGATTTAAGATCAAGGAATAGTTAGAAACTCAAACACATGATCATATTCCAAAAGTTGAAGCAAAAACCTCCTAGGCCACATATGCATAGCTTCAGCCCTCATAGGAAGAGATTTTTGTTTTACACGACCTCATAGTATGTGAAAATATAAGTTAATACAAGACTATAGAAAGTGGTTTCAACTCAAAAGGAGTTTTCTACCATTTTAGAGAGATTTTAGAAGTTCAAAGCATATAAAGAACACATAAAGTAAACTAAGAAATAAAAGATGAAACTTGCAAAAAGATTCATATGAGAGCATTACCCTTAGTATAAGGAATAACTTTAATGAAGAACTCAAGTAGAAAAAATGAATAAAAACTAAAGCTTTAAGAGCTTGAAATTTTAAAAGAAATGGAAGTAGATGAAGTTTTAATGGAGTTTTGGAGAAGGAAAGTGATGAAGTGAAAATGAGAGGTGTATATATAGAGAAGGGAGAGAGTGGCACGAAATTGAGGATAGAGGAATGAGCTTGGAGAGCAAGTTTTGACCTTGTGCCTTGTTTGGTTTGAGAAGAGAGAGAAAAATAGGTTTTTAGAATATAATATGATATAATTTGAAAAGTGTGGTGATTACACTTTTGGAGTGTGTCATAGCCCATTTCGATCAAGTCCCGTCAAGTCATTTCACTTCTTTTGTGCTCCCTAATCTGCTCCATTTCGTACCCGGTTGTATTTTCCGATCGTAATTCTTCCGACGTTTTCGCCCGAATAAATATTTTATTTTATTTCTGAACTCGAATTTTCGAAAATTTCCAATATCATATAAAACATCACAAAAACACTAATCGTTTTGTTCACGGTTCAAAATTAGGTTTTCTGCTCAGTAAACTTGTACTGGCCGTGAAAACGCAGACCGACTTTCGTCTGAATTTTCAACCAAAAATTTTACTGTAACCCTCTACCATAAATTAGACTATGAATATGATTTTATTTTAATCAAAAACACTTTCTAACTCTCAAATTAAAATATAATTAATTATATTTTAACCGGTTGAACATCATAATTAAAATCAGGCTGTTACACGAGCATGGGAGTCGCAGCTGCTTATGCTCTCCAAATCTCCTTCATTACCCATTTTTTAGGCACGACCTTTCTAATAATATGAAGAAGACGAAAAGTATGAGGGTTGAAGCTGCCCGAGTTTTGTGCACTAAGGATGAGCTTGAGAAGACTCTATACAAGTGCGGAGAGCAAGCTCGATTGATTGGGCAACTGAAAGGCATGGGAATATCAACAAAGTATGATCGAGCTCATGCTGCATTGCCCCTTATTGCATCAATTTCGAAGCCTACTCTACGACTATAGAATTAGGGCTAATCAAGGCCCTAGCTGGTATGGCGCGTATTCTGACGCCTCGGCAATCAAGGCCCTATATAATTAGGAAATATATTTTGTACTTTGGGCAATGCCCTTCAGCACTTTTGTTTATGAATGCAAAAGACTTTATGCTTCGAGAATACTATCCCAGGCTCTGCTTTTTTTTTAACATATGATATTTAACCCAGCATTTGGATTTACTCGGTTAACTTTCCTAAGTTTTTACTCACCTTTTATGCTTGGCGTTTAAATTTGGCTTGGTGAGCTTTTTGAGCTCGGCCCTTTAAACCTATCGTAGTTAACCCTTTTAGGTTTTTGTTTTCCTCTTTAGGTCTGGCTTTTCGACATTAGCTCGACCGGTCATTTCGGCCTGGCATTTCGATTTCAGCTCGATCAACCTTTTTAGGTTATTTGTTTACCTTTTTTAGGTTTGGCATCTCAACTTTCGCTCAGTCGGCCATTTTGGCCCGGCATTTCGATTTTAGCTCGATCAACCTTTTTAGGCTTTACTTTTGCTTGTTTAGGTCCGGCATCTCGACTTTAGCTCGGTCGGCCATTTCGGCCCGGCATTTCGATTTCAGCTCGGTCAACCTTTTTTGGCTTTAGTTTTGCCTGTTTAGGTCTGGCATCTCGACTTTAGCTAGGTCGGCCATTTCGACTCGTCTTTTCGAATTTAGCTTGCTCAACCTTTTTAGGCTTTAGTTTTGCCGGTTTAGGTCCGGCATCTCAACTTTAGCTCGGTCGGCCATTTCGGCTCGGTATTACGATTTTAGCTCGATCAACCTTTTTACGCTTTAGTTTTGCATGTTTAGGTCCGACATCTCGATTTTAGCTCGGTCAGCCATTTCAGTACGGCATTTTGATTTTAGCTCGGTCAACCTTTTTAGGCTATTTTGCCTTTTTAGGTTCTTTGTCCTTTTTCTCTTTTTAGAGCGTGGCTGTGCCATCATCCTGGAATTGAACTGTAATATTGGTGGCATGATTTGGATGCGGTAGGGGTGCTGGAAGATGTACAAACAACATTTGGTGGTATCATCTCAACGTCATTCGCAGTGTGATAGGAAACACTCCTCCCTTGAAATGCATTGCTTTCCTTCTCAAAAATTGATATTTTTTGCCTCTCGGTAAGGCTTTATAGAAAAAATATGATACTATCAAGCAATAGAGTTGATCTTGTCATGGTGGTAGATTCTGGAAAGTCACCTCACAGCAGAGTCCGAGCTTGTCGGCGTGACGAAGGAAAAGCTGCTCGTGGAAGTTGAAGATCGGGTGAAGGGCGTTGCGTCTGTAATGGCGAACCTTCAATGAGGCGGATCCGTCATGGCCGAGTTCACCCAGGTCGAGCTGCACATAGTGACGTCGACAAGTAGACACTGAAAATGTTAGTGTGAATGTAACATCCCTGGCTACTTTATGTATTGACGACTGTCCCCACAAACCAACACGGGTCTTTTCAGTGTGCTTTGTCCTCACTCACACGCTTCCTGGGAAAACTTCCCAGGAGGTCACCCATCCTAGAATTGCTCCAAGTCAAGTACGCTTAATTGTGGAGTTCTTAAGTGATGGGCTACCGAAAAGAAGATGCATCTTGTTGATATGGGTAGTACCAATCAATTCTTATAAGCCATCCTCAACTGTATAGTCCCATACCTACACAGTCTCAGGATCCTTCTCATTCGGGTGTGTAATCGGTTCATTCATGTGCCCCTTCGCCTAGAAGCCTGCCAGGAGCCGCTCCTTGTCCGTGCCTTCTTGCATCGGCGACCACTCCCCGTCCTCGTGGCACCCGGGTGTTACATGCCCACCAGCTTCCGCTTGGTTCGTCCCCGAACCACACCGTACTGGGAGAGCTGCCGCTCTGATACCATTTGTAACATCCCTGGCTACTTTATGGATTGACGACTGTCCCCACAAACCAACACGGGTCTTTTCAGCATGCTTTGTCCTCACTTACACGCTTCCTGGGAAAACTTCCCAGGAGGTCACCCATCCTAGAATTGCTCCAAGTCAAGCACGCTTAACTATGGAGTTCTTAAGTGATGGACTACCGAAAAGAAGATGCATCTTGTTGATATGGATAGTACCAATCAATTATTATAAGCCATCCTCAACTGTATAGTCCCATACCTACACAGTCTCAGGACCCCTCTCATTCGAGTGTGTAATCGGTTCATTCATGTGCCCCTCCGCCTAGAAGCCTGCCAGGAGCCGCTCCTTGTCCGTGCCTTCTTGCACCGGCGACCACTCCCCACCCTCGTCGGAACCCAGGTGTTACAATGAACCTTGGGTCTATATGTAACTACCTCATGCACAACTTGGCATGTTATCGTCAAGGCCGAACCACATTAATTCGTCACACTCATTCTCAGGGGAGTGACGGATGCTTCTCAATGCATCAAAGCGGGACTCGTTGACTCGAGGGAGACTAAGATGACTCAATTGAGAATATTATCCCATGCTCTGCCTCTTTTTTTTTCTATTTCTTTTTTTTAAAAGGAAAAATTAAATATATTTTTTCAAATCATGTTCTACGGATCCAAGATGAACCATATATATTCAGCAGTATTTGATTTTTAAATCAGTAAGTCTACTGGGGTACGTGCAATATTCACGCTAACATTTAAGCTCTTTAATTATACTTTCATTCTAGTAGCTTAGTATTTTGCTAAACATGGCCTATTGTTTACTGGTTGTCACACATAGGCTCTGTCATCTAATTATGCATTAAGCAAGATAGGAAGATAAAGAACAATATCACCTGGACCTTGAGATGCCACCTTTGGACACCAATGTAAGGGGGACTTTACTTTTATTTCCCTATGATCATCGAGTCTCGGCTTCCACTTGCCTTTCCTCAAAGAATTCAGTTTTGTTGGCCATGTCAGTTGGCCCTTCATGGAAATCTCTTGGTGAGATTTGCTTCTAAAAAACGTTTGCTGCCAAGGTTTGGAATCTGCCAAACACTCCTATAATTCCGGCTACACCATCCTGGAAAGTCTCTAGACTTTCAATAATGTAGGTAGTAATGGTAGAGATTATATCATAATCTCAACCAATCCAAAAAGAATCGTGATGGAGTTGACAAGCATTTTTGGCTTTTTTTCAAAATAAAATAATGATATGCATAAAAATAAGAATAGATAGAGATAAAGTCTTATCTCTTTTAATCGTAAGTTCCACGTATTCAGTCTTTCTGAAAGTTGCATGCAACAATTTGATCCTTTGGTCCCATTCCTCCACCATTTTGTGGTCATGGACCCTGATTTTGCATTTTTCAGGCCCTTCCTCCAACTTTTTGACTCCACACGATCCTCCTGGTCTAATTTGATGACCTTTAGCGCCTCCTAGTTGCAGGATTTTGCCATTCATATATGCTGGGTAAAAATGACGTGAATTCACCTATGAGTAAACGACAATATGAAATAATCAATTCATATGCTCATTAGCATTTTCAAATGAGATATTCACTAGCATATGATAATAATTTAGTGCATAATATGCCAAATAATTAATTAAATAATGAATAAGGAGTAAGATGGAGAAATTATTTCTTCCTTGAATTTCTTCGAACGAGAACACTATTGTTGATGGGCATTCATCCTTATATTGTTTATTTAATAACATCTATCGAATTGAACTCGCTCCATGTACCGTAGTAACCTCTTCCATGTTTAGGACCTTTTCAAGTGTGGTCCTACCTCTTAACCATGTAGCAAGGTGGAGATCAGTTGTTAAAAATTCTGAGGTTGAGAAATTTCATGATATCACCGGTTGGTGGAAAATCTTCTTCCACTGCATGATCGGCAATTTTATTTTTAGTTAATCAACACCTAGGCTTGTCATCCTCCTCCTTGGATTGTTTTAAGAATTGTTGAGAATATTCCCTTGAAGATGGCAATCATTGCCATATATTCTTCTAGGTGACAACGATACCAAATTGGTGGAGGCCATCATCGCCATATTTTTTGATTGGCTTATTAGTGGCTTCATCATATGATGTTGTATGTGCAGCGATCAAGCTTAGAAGATGAATGTCTCAGGGTTCCTTGCCACCTTTTTATAATAAGCTCATGCCCTTTCATGAAGAGTAATGCCTTTTGAGTTCATGCTCTTTCATGAAGAGTCAAGGCTCCAACTTTTCCTATTTCTATTTTAACCCATCATAAAAATAGAAATAAGACTTTAGGTATCCACACATTATTTTTAATGACAATTATGTCCTTAGTCATAAACCTTATCTGAATTAGATCACTTTATTTTGGCTAATTAAAATAATGGCCCTAACACATTTATATATTACATGTGTGACCCAAAATTTCTAACAATCTCCCACTAGTCACATATGTATCCTTATAAATGTGCTAGACTTTATGAGCTCAAAATTTGCCATTATAAACCTTGGATATATCACTATCTCGTCCATTAGTTATATCAATATATAGGACCAAAGAGGCTTTCGTTATATCTATCATAACTAAACCCATCAATGATCACTAATATTAACACAACCAAATGACATAGATTAGTCATTAAATGTGAAGCATGAAAATCACATGAAGGTGATTTGTACATGTTGATTTTCAACTGGTCCTACTTTATTCTTTAATGAAATCAAAACAACCTCAGTGAAAACCAAACCGAAACTGTATTCTGCAGAAAATAATCATAAAATATATCTTCCATAAAAGCATCCAAATACAAACTCCCACTGGACAAATGTATCATTTAGTGATACAATACCGATTGGAGCACTATGCTCTTGAAAGGCCTTTGGTGATAAACTTTAGTGAATGGATCCGCAACCATTGAGTTTGTCCCAATATGCTTTATAGATATCTGTCACTCTGAACTCTCTCCACATCAATAAGGAACTTAATGTAACTTCTAACTTATGGTCACAAAATAACTGTAGTGGTCTTTCAATAAATCTAAAATTCAAAACCCAGTGACAAAATTCTGCAGCCATATTCCATAATTTGGATGCCTTATAACCATAAATAAACATAACCTGATGTGGATTTTCAACTGTATTGGCATCCAACAAAATCAGAATCAGAATACCCAATGATTTCTAATTGATCTAATTTTCCTTATGTGAGCATATAGTTCTTTGTTCTCTAATGAATAAACCATAACCCGTTTGGCCGCTTTCTAACGGTTTATTCCTGGATTGCTTAAGTATCTGTCTAATACTTAACAATGTACGCTATGTCCGGATGCATACATACTTGAGCATACATTATATTTCCTACAGCTGACGCATAGGAATCTCCTGCATCCCTTTAATCTTAAGATTTCTTTTGGGCACTGATTGAGATTAATTTGTCTCCCTTAGCGACCGAGGCATCACTTGATTGACAGTCTTGCATGCCAAACCATTTGAGCAATTTATTGATATAGCTCTTTTGTGACAATCCTAGAGTACTCCATGATTGAGCTCAGTGTATCTGGATCCCTAATACAAAGGAGACGTCACCAAGATATTTCATCTCGAAATTATCAATAGAAATCTATTGGTTTCGTGCAACATGCCTATATCATTAGTCCCAAGTAGTATTTCATCAACATACAATAACAGGAAAATATTCTTACTCCCACTGAATTGTGTTGCACACAAATACTAACAACATTCATCTCAAAACTGAACGATAGAATTACCTGATAGAACTTGTGGCATCACTAACGAAACGGTTATTTTAGCCCACAGATGGATTATGTCAATTTTCAAACCGTGTTGTTTGTGTCTCCCAACACAAAGTTTTACGGCTACACCATATAGATTGTTTCGTCAATGTTGTCATTGAGAAACATCATCTTGACATCCATTTGATGAAGCTCCAAATCATAATGTGCAACAAGGGTCCCGATTGTCCTAAAAGAGTCCTTCAATGAAACCAGAGAGAAAGTCTCTTTATAGTCAATCCCTTTATTTTGAGTATAGTCCTTGGCTACAAGACGAGCCTTATACCTCTCCACATTACCTTTGGAATCCTTTTGGTCTTACATATACATTTGCAACCAATGAGTTTCACACCTTCTGTAATAGGAGAAGTTCCCAAATCTTATTGTCTTGTATGAACTCATACTCCTCATTTATTGCTTCAATCCACTTTTCTAAGTTGGAATCTTACATGACTTGACGAAAATTGATTGGATCATTTTCCATCATACCATCATTTTCCTCATGTTCCTGAAGAAATACTATGTAGTCAACTAGAATAGCATTTCTTCTTTCTCTAGTGGATCGTTGCAAAGACACTTACTCTTGAAGCGCTAGTTCTTGAGGATCTTGAGTTTGTTCTTCTGGAACAACTAACTCATCTTGAATGGGAGTTTCAACAACAGTGTCATTTAGAGGTTCCGGACTTGTTTCATCAAAAGCAACTTTATGAATCTATTCTGGAATTGAAACCAATTCTTCCTCCAAGACAAAGTCTCTAACCTTATTTCTCCCCCCAAACTCAATATCCTCAAAGAACGTGGTAGTTTGTCTCAAAATTGTCTTTAATTTGGGATCGTAAAACTTATAGCCCCTAGATCGTTCAGAATAGCCAATAAAGTAGTTGCTCCCTGTTCGAAATTCCAATTACCTTTCATTTGGCCTATAAGGCCATGCCTCAGCTGGAAATCCCATACATGAGTTAGACTAGGAACCTAATTTCTTTGTTTGGTCTGTCTGTCCTTAAGGCATTCAACAGAGACATCTAAGTCTTTAAAGTTAGTGGAATCTAGGATTCCATCTGACACATGCTACTCCACTCTATTTCTAGAGATGTAACCAAGGCACTTGATGTTCTTGAATTTGCACTCTTAACTTTACGCTTAGTAACATGTGATTCCACATTCAACGGTTCTTATAATATCACAAAAATATAGATTGTCATACATTGTAATAGTACTAGTTCCAACAACATTTGAATTAATAGATAAACTGAAGTGATTGTTTCCAGACGAACAATGATAACCAAATTTGTCCAATCCAAGAAACATAAACCAAATTTCGTCTAAATGATGGTACATCAAAAATATCCATTAAATCCAAATAATAACCAGTACTTAACAACAACCTAAAATGCCATATTTGCCTCTATTGACATGCCATCTCATTCATAAATGCATCTTTCAACATCATTTGGCCCTCGATAACTTGGGCAACTCTGTATTGAAACACTGATGTTAGTAGTAGAACCAAAATCTAACCATCAAGTGTTTCTAGGTACTGAAGCTAAATTTACCTTATAGCAGACCAAACACTACAAAAAAATGTCATTTAGAGACCGAAAATAGCGACCGAAAATTTTAGTAGCAGTTCACGACCAAAATAGCGACCGATTTTAGGATCTAGGATAACAATTGATATAATTCATTTGGTGACTGAAATAGCGACCGAAAATATTGGTGACAAGGAAATTCGGTCTCTATTTTCGGTTGCTAAATGGTAGAAATCAAAAGTCAAAATTTGTTGGAATTTCCGGTCGCTAAATCCGTCGCCACTGGTTAAAATTTACACCGGTCGCTAACTGTAAGAATTTTAATTTCAACAAACTCATTCAGAGACCGAAATAGCGACCGAATGTTTCGGTCGCTAATAATAAAATCCCTAAATCCACCAGAACCCCCCTTTCTTCCCCATTTCACGGAACTTCTCTCTTTCTCACTCATTCTCTCTTCCTCGCGAGCTCCGACCACCAGCCTCCAGTCACCGCCGTCAGGTAAGCTCTCTCCCTCTCCCTCTCTGTTTCTCTCTCTCTCCATCTCTATCTCTGCCTCTCTCTCTCTCTCTCTCCGTCTCTAACCATTTCTCTCTCTCTTAGGTCCGTCTTCCTCCGCACGTCCAGAGCAGCGCCACCACCGGCACCACCAGAGGAGCGCCATCGTTACCACCGCAGCACAATAAGTCTTCTTCCCTTTGGCAAAATCAAATTATAATTCTCTGCTTACCTCACAGTCTCACATAATCTTGATCACAATTTTCATACTATGTTGGTAGATTTGGATTCTTCTTTGGTTTTTGGCATTTTTATATGCTAAATCTAATTGTTGTTTTATAAATACATGCCATAAATTGAGGTTAAAAGTATTTTCATGTTCTAATTGTCTTATCTCTAAAATATTGTAACAAAACATACAAAGTACCATCGGTCCTTTTCTTCACCATTTTAGAACACTTGTTGCATCCTTGATAAAACCAATTATAGTCCTCAATAACCTCGTGAATTGCTGCAAGTGTTGTTACCCTTCTAGGCTATTGAAATCCAAGTAAGTGATCAACGGATGTAGATGAGAAAATTTGTTTAACAAAACTGAAAAACAGGTATAATTTGTAACCTGCTTTGATTCTCTGATTTCAATTAGAGTTTTTGAGATTAGGATCACAAAGGATATTCTTAGATGAGTTCCTACTTCGAAATGTAAGATGACTTGTGGATTGTGTTGCACCGAAACATTGATTGGAATGGCTACAAATATATAAAGTAAAAGTAATATTTTTTTAATAAGAAATGTATAGAAGGAATAAAACTGATATGTACAAAAATTAAACTTGAGGCATACATATTCATCAATGCAGTTGCCTCTGGTATAGCTGGATTCATCAGGACTTTTATTGTGTTCCATGAAGTAATGAGTGAGTTATGTCCTATAAATTTTTTGATGAGTTGAATTTGTTATAACAAATAAAATATAAATTAAAGGAATGATATATGTTTAAAGCAGTATAAAAGATTAGAATAAGTATACATTAGAAATAAATGTTAATAATGGTGAAGGAATTATTTTTATAATAAATACCTCTATAATGAGTGATTCGGGCAAGTTGCAAAACTACCACTTTAAGTTGGTTATTTTCAGTCATAAAGTTGAACATTTCAATTGCTCGTTCCCCAAACAATGTCACACGAACAAAATTATTGCTAAAGTTTGAGAAAAAAAATGAAGTTTGAGTATAAATTCTATGTGAAATAAAATGTTTAGTTAAGAGTATAATAATGTAATTGAGAAGACCTTTCATCAAGAAGATTGAACTCAATTCTCTTTCCTGTTATACCTTCATGTTGATAATCCTCTAAATTTCCATGTTCGGAGACAACACCAATAGCATCTGTAGTAATAGCATATATATGAATGTTAAAAGCATAAATGAATGTATTAACATTAACATTATTAAACATGTAAAAGTCAATTAGAAGTGTCTAACAATTAAATATTCATTGATCTTTGTCTCCGATAAGATAGTCTCAAAAGGGATCAAATCAAATGCATGATATGGAATGAGTGCATCACAAGGTTTAATTGTTGTCCCATAGTGAATGGTAATACGGAATTGATGCTTTGTAGTTTTGAATGCACTGTTATTCTCTCCAATGTTGAACTTGGAGATTGCATAACATTTTCCTTCGTGAAGATGGGTGATATGTATAGTATCTTTACTATAGATGCTAGCTTGAATCTTGCTTTTCTGAGAAATATAGGGTTGATGTGAGATTATAACAAATTCTATGAAGGAAATTATAAATTGTTAACAAAAATATAATTATTTATATGACAAAAAAGTGTAAAAAGGGATCTTACTTCTTCATCAATGAGTACCATATGAAGAGATGATGATTGAACATAGTGTCTAGTAACTTGCCAAAGCCTGATGATCCTTGCCATGAATGTTCTATTTTCTTTTCCATGTCTTAGGTCTTTTATAAGACAGGTCTCCATACTGTAGGGTTGTGAAATGAAAGTGAATATCATAAAATAAAAAAAAAAGGAAAACAACTTCAAGTTAGTGTGTGAAGTGAACATATGGAGTAGTGAACGAACTATGTCTTGAAGACTTGAACAACTATGTCTAGTCTATCCTCTACATTCAAACCATGTGAGTTTACATATCGAGTGATCTCTGGCCATTTAGGAATATTGCAAGTGAAAGTGATGAAAATATCTGGGTATCCTGCCCATTTACAAATTGCCATTGCATCTTGGTAATTTTGTATCAGCTATCTGGCACCCCCAGTGAAGCTAGAAGGCAAAACAATCCTTCTTCCTATGGCATAACCTTCATTTTTTCCTTGGAATACAGCATCGGTTAACCCTCTATATAGATCTTGTCAAACATTCTTTTGATTCTTCCATATATAGGATAACCTCCATGCTTCAACCATAGTATATGCGTCGACAACAAATTGTTGAAATAATATTCTTCTATGTAAAAGAATATCATATTATGATTCTCTTTGTTGGAATCTGAATGCAAAGAACTCCCTCAAAGTCAATTTGTTATTCAAGTGACTATAAGGGTTAGACATTTCACTATGTTTAGTGGGATCACAGAATCCATCTTCCCCATATGGGAAGAGGAGTGGATATTGTATTGGTAGATACAAAGGATGGAGTTCATGGATCCTTTGTAACTGACCACTTTGAGTTTCAACTATGATATCTCTATCACCATTGTCGACATCAACATCACCTACAACCAAAGCAGCAATTTCATCCACATTTAGTAAATTATATACTCTAGAATCATTGTTCCTCTTTCTAATCAACCTCAATTTCAAGTTAGGAACTTGTTGGCCAGCAAGCCTATCTCTTGTCATTCTGAAGAATTTGGCTATATGATTATAGGAATCAAACCATATCCCATCTTTCTAAAATCAAGATGTTCAATGGCAGAGGGTTCCATGAGTTGTGGAAGAGAGGAGGAGTTTCAGTTTCCTGAATGGGAAAGATTTTGTTGGTGTTGCTTTGTCTTTATACATAAATAAGATAAAGGATGATATGATATGTTATTTTACTGCAATAAAAAAAGAAAAAGAAAAGTCTAAGCTATAAAATTTGATAAATGGATAGAATAATATATCCACTTTGGAGGAGAGAGAATGGGATAAGGTTGTGAGTGGGAATGATGGCACGGCAGATAGGGAGAGATGGCTTGAGAAGAAGAGAAAGGGATATGGGCATCTGTGTCATCAACGAATGAGATCAACCAAACCATTTTTGTGTTTCACTATTTTTTTTAATAAGCAGTTGCAGTACCATGATAACTTCCCAACTCTGCATGGATGCAAAAGTAAATTATAACTCTTTTAAGTGAAAATCTCAATATGAAATTTGGTTTTTAAAAATATATATCAAATTAGTATAAGGTTAAAGTAATATTATCAAATGTTGTCATTTCAGCTCTGACACGATTATTTTTATTTATGCATTATAGGTCCTTGTCTGATCTTCGTTGTATGCGGCTCCTCCCTTATCCTTACTTGGTTTTGCTTTGTCGAATAGGTAAGTTCTCTCAATACTCTCTTTTAAGTTTTTGCTTTGTCTAATAGGTACTGATATGTGTGGTGCTTCTAATGTATTATGTGAATTATCATGTTGTTTGGTAGTGGAGAGCTGAGCTCAATAGGATGTGATCTTGTCTGATTGTATGCTGATAATTTATTGTTTATGCATGTGTTTGTCAATATGTGTTGTTTGTTAGTGGAGAGCGGAGCTCAATAGGATGTGATCCTATCCGAAAGGCGGGATGCTGGTTGTGTGCTGATAATTTAGAAATTATGCATGTGTTTGACAATTAACTGCTACTTGTTAGTGGAGAGCGGAGCTCAATAGGATGTTTGCTACAATATTTTATCTGAGTTTGTATTGATTTACGCTGCAATTTATATAAGCTCAACAATGTTGCAATATTCATAGGTTAATGGTTTTAATTTCTGTTAGAGTTAATAATTAACATACGAAAGCCTTAGTTTCCTATTTGAAATTCAATATTAATGAGCATGCGTAACTTATCAAGGTATGCATGCTCATTGTATTGAATCTTGAATTGTCCAAGTGGGACAGTTTGGGAAAAAACTTTTTCACACTTGTACAATAGTCATTTCCATGTTCAAATGCCTTATATATATACTTGTTGAAATCTCGGTCTGATGCATTTCCTTTTGTTCTCCTGGTGCATACTTGATCGCGGTGATGCTCATCGTGCTCGAGTCGTGTACTTGGAGACCGATGGGAAATGTTGTCGAAATTTTGTTAAGGATAAGGTATTTGAATAGGGAATAACTATTATTAGCCGAGTGTGGTAAAGGTTTCTTCTCGAATGGGATAGGTTCATACCTTGTCATAAGAACGAGATTGATGGAGTTATTGGAATGCACCGTAATATATAAGTTTTAATTTTTTTATGCCGTCACATGAAGGCTGATAAGCCTCTGGCTCATCTTGTTTTATAGCTAGTATGACCATGGTTTTGTGCTATTTTTATCCCGTTTTCACCCAAATTAGACTCGATTGTCCTCAAGCAATGTTTTGAGTCCTTTAAGTAGTTTTACGTTAATTTAGCCAGTTTGGAGTCAAATAATGCGCTTATGGCTATTTCTTTGTTTTCAGGTTAACTTATGAGTTAAGGGAATAAAGAAACAGGGAAATTGCAATCCTGGAGGTGTTCGCCCCGCGAGTGTCCATTTGCCACGCGAACCTGAAAGCCAGCTGAACAGCAAAATGTCATCCTCTCTGGTTCGCCCCGCGAACAACACCTCGCCTCGCGACCCTGATGGCTGACTGTTCCAGAAAAATGCAAGATTTCTGTGTCGCCTCGCGGATCCATGTCTCGCTTCGTGAGACTAAAGACCAGAAGCCATGACTCTTCCATTCCTCGCCACGCGAGCCGTACTTCGCCCCGCGAGAAGACAAAACGTTGCAGACTCTTCATAATATTCGCCTCGCGAGTAGGCGCAGTTCTTGAATACTATAAATGGCTGTTCTGGGAAGATTAGAGAACAACTTTCATTTCTCCATTGTTTTTACATATTTACTGGTTGTATTTCGTTTTTATGGAGAACTAATTTTCTTAGATTAGTCTACTGTAATCGATTTCCAGTACACTTGAGGTTTTGTAATTCCTGTTTTGTATGCTTTTCCCTTTTCAATACTATGCTATACATTTCTGTTTGTTTAATTCAGGAGTGTAGTGTTGTGTTGATTTATTTCGGTGATTTTATGTTCCTATATTGAATCGCGTTTGTTTAATTCGCGTGTGTTCGTTCATGTTCGTTTAGTTCATGAGGGCTTAACCCCATTTGTTTAATTCGGGAATAGGAACATATATCTCGTAGTAGCGATTTCGTTTGTTAATTGTTGCTACAACCAAAAGGGGATTAGAACCCAAAAACTGATTTTTGTGGTAAATCGAAACAAGTCAAGAGTCCTTGATGATACGCTTGTTTTCATTGCTCTGTTTATGCTTTGTTTCCAATTTGAATTTCAATCCACCCCCAAAAAACATTTTGTGGTAAATAACATTTTATCCAAACTCGCCCAAAACTACATTTTTACAAACCGCTCGCTTTTTGGCGCGTGCGCGACAACGCGTTCAAAATAATGGCGCCGTTGCCGGGGACTCTTGGTTGTTATTTTCGCATTTTTTTCTTTTTTTCTTTCACTTTCGTTTTTGTTTTGAATTGGTCTGGCTACTAGGTCCACTTGCCCTGAACTGTGTGATTTTGATCCTGAAATTGAAAGAACACTGCACACACGCCGTAGAGCAATTCGGGCTAGTACTAGTGGTGATTGTAATTCTGAAACTGTTTTTGATAACATGGGTGACCAAAGGACATTAAGACAGCTTGCTGCCCCTGATGTTAATTATAATGGCTTGTGTATTGAATATTCTGGTGCTGTTACTCCCTTTGAATTAAAATCTGTTCTAATCCATTTGTTGCCAAGGTTTAGTGGTCTTGCAGGTGAGGATCCACACAAGCATTTGAAGGAATTCCAGGTTGTCTGCTCCACAATCTTGAGACCAGAGGGAGTAACTGAGGATCACATCAAGCTGAGAGCTTTCTCGTTTTCACTACAGGGCGCTGCAAATGATTGGTTGTTATATCTTGAGCCAAACTCTATTACTACCTGGAACGATTTGAAGAAGCACTTCTTAGAGAAATATTTTCCTACCTCCAGAGCTGCATCAATCAGGAAGGAAATATGTGGCATCAGACAAGGAAATGAGTCATTGGCTGAATATTGGGAGAGATTCAAGCAGTTGATATCCAGTTGCCCTCAGCATCAGATTTCCGAGCAGCTTCTTATCCAGTATTTTTATGAGGGGTTACTACCGATGGATAGAAATATTTTGGATGCTGCTAGTGGGGGAGCACTTGTTGATAAGACTCCAGCTGCTGCCAAGCAATTAATTGAAAATATGTCACTGAACTTCCAGCTGTTTACTACCAGGAGAAATTCTGTTGAGACAAGAGGTGTGAATGAGGTCCATAGCTCTTCTTCCAACCAGGCCCGTGATGATAGAATTGATAGGCTCACTTCTTTGTTGGAGAAAATGGCAATGGATAAGGTTCAGTCGGCAATGTTGTGTGGCATGTGCAACTCTCCTGAGCACCCGTTTGATGCATGCCCCATTCTGAAGGAAGGGTCAGTTACTGATTTGTCTCAGGCTTATGCAGTCCATCCTTACAATCAAGGCAACAGTCAGAACCGGTACAACACTCCTGACCTCTCCACAAATAGGTACCATCCCAACTGGAGGAATCATCCTAACCTTCGGTATGGGAACTCATCCCAACAACAACCGATGGCAGCACCACAGAATCCTCCTCAAGTGACCACTTCTGCACCTTCTGGACCTTCACTAGAGGACATGTTCAAGCAAATGACTGAACAAAATCTCCAGTTGCAGCAGCAAATTGGACAGTTCCAGGCACAGTTCCAGGCCTCACAGGCACAGTTTCAGCAGCGAACAGATGCTAGCATTCACAATTTGCAGACACAGTTTGGTCAATCTCAGCAGCGAACGGATGCTAGCATTCAAAATTTAGAGACACAGGTTGGACAGCTTGCCACATCCATAAATAACATACAGCAAGCTCAAAGATCAAGTCAACTGCCTGCACAAACAGTGATAAATCCCAATGTCTCCAATCCTAATGTGAGTGCCATTTCTCTGAGATCTGGAAAAGTTGTTGAGGCAGCCTCTGGAAAAGATGAAGAAACTGTTGAGGTAACTCCTGAGCCTTCTGTTATTGTTGAAGCTGAGAAAGTGTACATACCACCGATCCCCTTCCCACACAGAGTGCAGAAAAATAAGAAGATTGGTGGGGAAGACAAGGAGAGGGAAATTTTAGATGTGTTCAGAAAGGTGGCGGTGAATATTCCCCTTCTAGATGTGATCAAGCAGGTTCCTAAGTATGCTAAATTTCTGAAGGATTTATGCACCAACAAGAGGAAGTTGAAGGGTAATGAGAGAGTTAATTTGGGAAGAAATGTTTCAGCTCTTATCCAGTCTAAGCCTGCACCAGAAAGAGTTACTGTTTCAGCCCCCACTCAGGCACTACCACAGAAGTGCAAGGATCCAGGCACTTTTACTATTCCATGCACTATTGGGGACAGAAAATTTGAAAATTGCATGTTGGATTTGGGAGCCTCCATAAATGTCATGCCCACCTCTATTTTCAATAACCTTGATCTTGGTCCCTTGCAGTATACAGGTCTCACTATCCAGTTGGCCAACAGGACCAGTGCCCGCCCCATGGGAATGGAAGAAGATGTGCTGGTACAAGTTAATGAGTTGATTTTCCCTGTTGACTTCTACATCCTAGACATGGTAGGGGAAACAAATTCCAGTAGATCACCAATAATCCTGGGCAGACCGTTCATGAAGACAGCTAAGACTAAGATTGATGTTGATGATGGGACCATGTCTATGGAGTTTGGTGATATTGTGGCAAAGTTTAACATCTTTGATGCTATGAAGCATCCCCTGGAGGAGCACTCTGTTTTCCAATTAGAGTTGCTTTCTGAGATTATTGATGACACCCATGAGGACCTTGTTTCTGATTTTCCATTTATTTCTGGCTTTGATGATATATATTCATGTATCTTGTTATCGACACTAACCCGTGTGTTGTTTGTGCTGAGTTTCTTGATTCAACTTTGCAGGGTGATAGTGTGAGTGAAGCTGTCTGTTCAGCCAAAGTTCTTGACATCATGGCTACTCCAAATGTACCATCCATTGAGCAGCCACCCTCCCTAGAGCTCAAGCCACTTCCTGGGAACCTGAAGTATGCTTACTTGGAGACGAATGAAAAACTTCCAGTCATTATCTCTTCCAAAGTTGACTCTGACCAGGAAGCAAAACTATTGGAGGTTCTGAAGAAGCACAAGAAGGCGATTGGGTGGACCTTGGCTGACATTCCAGGAATTAGCCCCTCCAAATGTATGCATAGAATTCTGTTGGAGGATGGGGCTAAACCAGTTAGGCAGGCCCAAAGGCGGCTCAATCCATTGATTCTGGATGTGGTGAAGAAAGAGGTGACTAAACTTCTGCAGGCGGGTATCATATACCAAATCTCTAATAGTACTTGGGTAAGTCCAGTGCAAGTTGTACCCAAGAAGTCCGGCCTCACAGTGGTAAGAAATGATAATAATGAGCTTGTACCCACTAGAGTCTAGAATAGCTGGCGAGTCTGTATAGATTATAGGAAGTTGAACCAGGCCACCAGAAAGGATCACTTTCCTTTGCCGTTCATAGATCAGATGCTGGAACGGCTGGCTGGTAAATCTCATTACTGTTTTCTTGATGGCTTTTCCGGGTACTTCCAGATCCATATTGCCCCAGAGGATCAGGAAAAGACCACTTTCACGTGCCCCTTCGGCATGTTTGCCTATAGGAGGATGCAATTTGGCCTTTGTAATGCTCCTGGCACTTTCCAAAGATGCATGCTTAGCATTTTTACTGAATTTATTGAAAATTGCATGGAGGTGTTCATGGATGACTTCACTGTATATGGCTCCTCATTTGATGCATGTTTGCATAGTCTGAGTTTAGTTCTAGAAAGATGCATTGAGACTGATCTGATTTTGAACTATGAAAAATGTCACTTTATGGTAGAACAAGGGATTGTTTTGGGTCATGTTATTTCTAAAGAGGGTATTTCAGTAGATCCTGCAAAAATTGATGTGATTTAAACATTGCCTTACCCATCTTGCGTTCGCGAGATCCGTTCTTTTCTTGGCCATGCAGGTTTCTATAGGCGCTTCATTAAGGACTTCAGCAAGATAGCTCTGCCATTGTCAAACTTGCTGAAGAATGATGCCATGTTCCATTTTGATGACAACTGCAAGAAGGCATTTGACTACCTGAAAAGAGCATTGACCTCTACCCTCATTATCCAGCCCCGATTTGGACCACTCCTTTGAGCTCATGTGTGATGCTTCTAATTATCTTTGTGGGAGCGGTTCTGGCACAAAGGGTGGGCAAGGCTGCCCATGTCATTCATTATGCTTCCAGGACTTTAGATGCTGCCCAATCAAATTACACCACCACTGAAAAGGAACTGCTAGCTGTTGTTTTTGCACTTGATAAATTTAGGTCATATTTGCTAGGTTCCAAGGTTATTGTTTTCACTGACCATGCAGCTCTGAAATACCTGTTAAAGAAACCAGAAGCGAAGCCAAGATTGATTCGGTGGATGCTTTTGCTCCAAGAGTTCAATGTAGAGATAAAAGACAAGAGTGGAGCTGAAAATTTGGTAGCCGATCACTTGAGCCGAATAGCAAGGGATGAGGATCCTTCTCCCAACCAGGATGATTTTCCAGATGAATAGCTTCTACATCTGCATGGGGTAATGCCCTGGTTTGCTGATATTGTTAACTTTCTTGTTGCTGGTGTTGTTCCTGCAGGTACAAGTAGATCCAAGATCCACAAGCTCAAGAGTGATTCAAAGTACTATGTGTGGGATGATCCGTACCTTTGGAAGTTTTGCAGTGATCAGGTGATTCGGAGGTGTCCCCGATTATGAGACAGAGTCCATCTTGCACTTTTCTCATGCCTCCCAAGTAGGGGGACACTTTGGACCACAGAGGACGGCAAGAAAAGTCCTAGATTCTGGGTTCTACTGGCCCACAATTTTTAGAGATGCCTATGAGGTCTACCGGAATTGTAAGGAGTGTCAAACAACAGGCCCTGCCATCACTCGTAGGAGTGAAATGCCTCAGCAGCCCATGCTTTTTTGTGAGGTTTTTGATGTGTGGGGGATTGATTTTATGGGTCCTTTCCCTCCATCTTTTGGTTTTGTATACATTCTTTTGGCTGTTGACTATGTTTCAAAGTGGGTGGAAGCTATCCCCACTAGGACTAACGATGCTAAAGTTGTTTCAAAATTTGTTAGGTCCAATATTTTTTGCAGGTTTGGCATACCTCGGGCTATTATCAGTGACCAGGGCACTCACTTCTGCAACTGCACCATGGAAGCTCTACTCCGGAAATATGGAGTTGTGCATAGAGTCTCCACTGCTTACCATCCCCAGACCAATGGCCAGGCTGAGATATCAAATAGGGAGATCAAGCAGATCTTAGAGAAAATGGTGCAGCCGAATAGAAAGGAATGGAGCCGCCATCTGGAAGGCGCACTGTGGGCTCAGAGGACCGCTTTCAAGACGCCAATAGGGATGTCCCCCTTTAGGCTGGTATTTGGTAAGGCATGTCATCTCCCTGTGGAAGTTGAGCACCGTGCGTATTGGGCAGTCAAGTGCTGTAACTTGGAAATGAAGAAAGCTGGTATTGAAAGGAAACTCCAGTTGCAGCAGCTTGAGGAGCTTAGGCTAGAAGCCTATGAAAGCTCCCGGATTTATAAAGAGAAAACAAAATATTTTCATGATAGGATGATTGCTAGAAAAAAATTTTCTATGGGCCAACAGGTCTTACTGTTTAACTCCCGCCTGAAAATGATGGCTGGGAAACTTAGGTCCAAGTGGATTGCCCCATTTGTTGTTACTAATGTTTTTCCTTATGGTGCAGTAGAGATTAAAGATGCAGGTAGCAACAAGTCCTTCAAGGTTAACGGGCAGAGGCTGAAGCCATTCCATGGTGTGGCTGTTGGTGTTCCTGACGATGCTACTGTTGAGGATCTCTCCTTGGAAGCTCCCACCTACACTGCCACTTGATCAGGGAGCACCCTTTTCTTTCCCTCACTCTGATTTTATAGTCATGTTGTTTCATTGGGGACAATGTATGTTTTAAGTGTGGGGGAGGGAACTAATTGTAGTTTTGTTTTATGTTTTGTCTTGTTTTTCTTTTAGCTCTTGAATAAATTGTGTGAGTCTAGTGTCGGTGAGCTTGATTGGATTTGATTGATTTGGCACAGATTGATTGCATGATATGTGATTTATGTGATGATTCCCCCTAGGTTGAAAAAATTTTTGTTTTTGAAAAGTGATCCCCATGAAAAAAAATTGGTTCCTAAACTTTGAGATATTTTGTTATGATGGCATGATTTATGATAAGTTTGGGGTGATAGGAAGCACACACTAGGGATAGAATCTCTGTCAAACAACTTGCAAAAATGTCCAGGTGAGGATTTGAGCCTCCAACATGTTTTTGACTGTGAGAATCACTTTCAAGTTGCACTTTCCTGAATTTGCTTGAATCTCTTTATGGTTTGCATGTTTATGTGTTTGCTTCAAATGATTTAGGCATTTTCTTTGTAAATAACTACTTAGCCTAAAATATAACCATCCCTAATGCATGTTTCCTAGTTAGCCCCATTGAGCCTGATTAGCCTGTTAATTCTTGATAACCCTATGTTACAAGCTAAAATCTGGAAAAAAAAACCATGTTAACCCGATCTTAGGATTAGGAGAGCATGGAATCCTTAGTAAGAGATTGGTTGCAAGAAACTAAGTTTGGGGTGGCTACAAGGATATGACATGTCATTCTGGATTGAAAAAAAAAATTTATATATATATATATATATATATATATATATATATATATATATAATAAAAAGGTTGGAGCCAAAGGCAAGAAAAAAGAAAAAAAAAAGAATGAAAAAAAGAAAAAAAAACAAAAAAAGAATAAAAAGTACAAAAATTTCAAAAAGGATATTGAAAGAAAAGAGGTTGTAGTCACCCAAGGCAAATGAAAAATGAGAAAAGGAACTTGAGTGGAATTTCAATGTTTTGAAGTATTTCATGCTCTTTTAGTTCCTAGGGACTGAAGCCTAGTACCCTTGTATATCCTACCCTTAGCCAGGCCCCATTAAAACCTTAAAATACCTTTTGATGTTGCATGCATGTTTTCTGTGGGAATCATTTGGAGATGAAAATCAAATTTATGGGAAGTTCTCTTAAAAGTGAAATTGAGTGAATTGTTGATTGCCTAGACAAACTGAGCGATTGAGTGAAACACTAAACTCCCTTGTGAGGAAGGCGATTGTTTGAATTTGGTGATCTCCCTCTTGTGTGTAACTTGGGTCCCTTGCTTAAATTAATGATTGCTTGAATGGTGAAATTCTCAAATGTTTAGAATGAATGCATGTGGGGATTACTTTGTTTGAAAGGGTGGAACATTGAAGAAAACTGTTTTGATGAAATTGCTTGAATTTGTGCAAAGTTGATCGAATCCCTTAAGCTTGCCATGTCTTAAGTCTTTTTAAGTTTTTAAGTTTTAGTTTGCTTGGGGACAAGCAAAGTATAAGTTTTGGGTATTTTGATAAGCCTCTAGCTCATCTAGTTTTATGGCTAGTATGACCATGGTTTTGTGCTATTTTTATCCCGTTTTCACCCAAATTAGACTCGATTGTCCTCAAGCAATGTTTTGAGTCCTTTAAGTAGTTTTAGGTTAATTTAGCCAGTTTGGAGTCAAATAATGCACTTATGGCTATTTCTTTGTTTTCAGGTTAACTTATGAGTTAAGGGAATAAAGAAACAGGGAAATTGCAATCCTGGAGGTGTTTGCCCCGCGAGTGTCCATTCGCCACGTGAACCTGAAAGCCAGCTGAACAGCAAAATGTCATCCTCTCTGGTTCGCCCCGCGAACAACACCTCGCCTCGCGACCCTGATGGCTGACTGTTCCAGAAAAATGCAAGATTTCTGTGTCGCCTCGCGGATCCATGTCTCGCCTCGCGAGACTGAAGACCAAAAGCCATGACTCTTCCATTCCTCGCCACGCGAGCCGTACTTCGCCCCGCGAGAAGACAAAACGTTGCAGACTCTTCATAATATTCGCCTCGCGAGTGAGGGTTCACCTCGCGAGTAGGCGCAGTTCTTGAATACTATAAATGGCTGTTCTGGGCAGATTAGAGAACAACTTTCATTTCTCCATTGTTTTTACATATTTTCTGGGTGTATTTCGTTTTTATGGAGAACTAATTTTCTTAGATTAGTCTACTGCAATCGATTTCCACTACACTTGAGGTTTTGTAATTCCTGTTTTGTATGCTTTTCCCTTTTCATTACTATGCTATATATTTCTGTTTGTTTAATTCAGGAGTGTATAGTGTTGTGTTGATTTATTTCGGTGATGTTATGTTCCTATATTGAATCGCGTTTGTTTAATTCGTGTGTGTTCGTTCATGTTCGTTTAGTTCATGAGGGCTTAACCCCGTTTGTTTAATTCGGGAATAGGAACATATTTCTCGTAGTAACGATTTCGTTTGTTAATTGTTGCTACAACCGAAAGGGGATTAGAACCTGCTTAGGGCTTGGAATTTACATGAACCGATGATAGTTGGGAAATCGAGAACAGTAGATTAATCGTCTTTAGTTATTTGATAATTTTTTTTAACTGCTTGTTTTCATTGCTCTGTTTATGCTTTGTTTCCAATTTGAATTTCAATCCAACCCCCCCCCCCCCCCCCAAAAAAAAACTGATTTTTGTGGTAAATAACAAGTCAAGAGTCCTTGTGAGACGATATCCGAGTTGTCGCCCTAAACTACATTTTTACAAACCGCTCGCTTTTTGGCGCGTGCGCGACAGCGCGTTCAAAGGCCTAACAGCCATGAGCCATGATCTTTTATTTATTTATTTATATGAATGCTCTGGTTTACTCAATTTCTTGTTTTACTTTGTATGTATATGTGTGTGTACTGTTTGGCTTATCTGTCATACAGTATTTATTACATTCTGTTATTATTTACCCATCTAGCATACAAGCTACAACTTACAAGTGAGCACAAGAGAAGCTCATTTTAGTTACTTTGTGCAATGAGTTTGTGCTGTAAACTTTTAATAGGATTAGTGGGTTTATATGTTGTTTCTCGATAAGATTTGTGTGCTGATAATTTAATGTTTATGCATGTGTTTGCCAATATGTGTTATTTGTTAGTGGAGAGCAGAGCTCAATAGGATGTGATCCAGTCCGAAAGGCTGGATGCTGGTTGTGTGCTGATAATTTAGAAGTTATGCATGTGTTTGACAATTATGTGTTACTTGTTAGTGGAGAGCAGAGCTCAATAGGATGTTTGCTACAATATTTTATCTAAGTTTGTATTGATTTACATTGCAATATATAAGCTCAACTATATTTATAGGTTAATAGTTTTATTTTCTTCTAGAGTTAATTATTAATTTACGAAAGCCTTAGTTTCCTGTTTGAGATTCAATATTAATGAGCATGCGTACCTTCTCAGGGTACGCATGCTCATTGTATTGAATCTTGAATTGTCCAAGTGGGACAGTTTGGGAAAAAACCTTTTTCACACTCGTACAATAGTCATTTCAATGTTCAAATGCCTTAAATACTTGTTGAAATCTCGGTCTGATGCATTTTCTTTTGTTCTCCTGGTGCATACTTGATCGCGATAATTCTCACCGTGCTCGAATCGTGTACTTGGAGACAGATGGGAAATGCTGCCAAAATTTTGTCAAGTATAAGGTATTTAAATATGGGAATAACTATTATTAGCCGAGTGTGGTAAAGGTTTCTTCTCGAATGGGATAGGTTCATACCTTGTCATAAGAACAAGATTGATGGAGTTATTGGAATGCACCGTAATATATAAGTGTTATTGTAGGATTGGTCAGGCTATTTAATTGTCAGTAATGGATATTCCGGAGAATCGGAAATGGATGTATCGTAGGTTGGATCGGAATAAATGTCTTAGGGAAGAGTATAGAGTTGGAGTGGGTGAGTTTATAGAGTTTGTTGTTAGCCAGGAGAGATTTATACGGCTGGGCGGTGTTCATTTGAGGTGTCCTTGTAAAAGATGCAAGTGTCAATCTTTCAAAAGTGTGGATGGAGTTGTAGCCGATCTTTATGAGAAGGGCTTCATGCCTGATTAATATTGGTGGAGTAACCATGGTGAGACGTTGCCTGATTTAAACCCGATTGTGTTTGAAGGTTCGTACTATGGAAGTGGTGACCGGAGGGAAGAATTGAGTCCATACGAGCAGATGATAATGGATCATGCTGGACCATCGGTTGGTGTTGTACTAGAAGAAGATGGGGGAGAAGATGGTGGAATGGGTTCCCAATACATAGAGGAGAATCCGAATCCCAAAGCTCAAAGATTCTATGATATGCTGAGTGCTGCACGATCTCCATTGTGGGAAGGATGTCGGGAGTACACATAGTTGTCGATGTGCATGGAATGGTTGAGTATCAAATCTGACTACAATATGCAAGAAGGTTGTTTTAATCACCTCACCAGGTCAGTGCCCAAGGTGTTGCCAGAAGACAATTGGATGCCTACTAGTTTTTATCAAGCTAAGAAGTCTGAAAAATTTGGGTCTGGGGTGTTTGAAAATTGACTTTAGCCCGAATGGATGTATGTTGTACTATAAGGATGATTCAGCGGAAAGCATAACATGTTGTCGATTTTGTGGTGTGGATCGGTATAAGACAACTACTATGATTGCCATCGAGAAGAAGATGTCGCTGAAAAAGATGTGGTACTTTCCGCTCGTGCCAAGACTTACAAGATTGTACTCTTCGATGGCCACTGCAGCTCACATGAGGTGGCATAGTGAGCATGATAGGGAGCAAGATGTCTTGTGTCATCCATCTGATGGAGAATCTTGGAAGCATTTTGATAGGGTTCATATGGCATTTTCGCAGGACCCTCAGAATGTCCGATTGGGGTTATCTACTGATGGATTTAATCCTTTTGGGCAGTCTAGAAAAGCATACTCTTGTTGGCCGGTTATCCTGACTCCGTACAATCTTCCCCCGGGGATGTGCATGAAGCGGGAGTTTATGTTCCTAAGTGATCATAATTCGGGTCCGTCTAATCCAAAAGGTAAGATTGATGTGTACTTGCGATCGTTGATAGATGAGTTGGCGATCTTTGTGGAATGATCTTTGTGTTGACATATGACGTATCTTTGAGGCAGAATTTCATCATGAAAGCAGCTTTGATGTGGACGATCAACGACTTTCCCGCCTATGGGATGATGTCGGGTTGGATGACCGCGGGGAAGCTTGGATGCCCAATATGTATGGAGCGATCGAAGGCATTCATGCTTAAAAACAGTCGAAAGATCTCATATTTTGATTGTCATCGTCAATTCCCTCCAGAAGATCATCCTTATAGACGGAACAAGAATGCATTCAAGAAGCGTTGTGTGGAGACAACACCGCCTCCACCATGTTTGACTGGTCCTAATGTATGGCGCAGAGTACAGTACTTACCGCTCGTCCATGAATCCCAAGGAGAACATATTCCTGATTATGGCGTCAACCATAATTGGACAAAACAAAGTATATTTTGGAGGTTGCCGTATTGGAGGACGCAGCTACTCCGTCACAACATTGATGTCATGCATACTGAGAGGAATGTGTTTTTAAATGTGTTTGACACTATGATGGACATCAAGGGGAGGACAAAGTATACAAATAAAACCCGATTGGATCTGGATGAAATTTGTAATCGGAAGGAGCTTGAGTTGTAGGACGGTGGTCGTGGCAGACTTATCAAACCGAAGGCAAGTTATACACTAAGAAAAACACAGAAAGTGGCCGTCTGTAAGTGGGTTAAAGAACTAAAGTTACCAGATGGGTATGCTTCCAATCTGGGTAGATGTGTTGACATTAAGGAAGCAAAGTTACATGGAATGAAGAGTCATGATTGCCACGTGTTCATGCAACGGTTGCTTCCAATTGCGTTCGACGCATTACCGAAGCAAATTTGGAACCCACTTTTTGAGCTTAGCCAATTTTTCAGGGAGCTTACATCGACAACACTAAATGTGAATCAATTAAAGGAAATGGAAGTCAAGATACCCGTTTTGTTATGTAAGCTGGAGCAAATCTTCCCGCCGAGTTTCTTTGATTCCATGGAAAACCTGTCAATTCATTTACCTTACGAAGCAAGAGTTCGTGGCCTAGTCCAATACCGCTGGATGTATCCATTTGAGAGGTAAACAACATTAACTATTTTACTTAATACATATGAAATTCACGAACACGAAATCGTAGTTTAGCTTTCCCTAAAACTAGTAATTATTTGTATGTATCCCTCTTTAATAGGTTCCTGCACTCCCTTAAACACAAAGTCAAGAACAAGGCACGAGTGGAGGGTTCCATTTGTGAAGCATACTTAGTAGAGGAGACTTCCACTTTTGCCTCCTATTACTATCCGGACGAAGTTAACACGAGAAGGACAAGGATGCCTAGAAACGTTGATTAGGAAGAAGGAAGTTCAACTAGTCCTCCTATATCAATATTCAACTATTCGGGCAGATTTAGTGGCAAATCAAAAGGATATTTCTTGGAGCAGCGTGACATTAATGCTGCTCATCTGTATATCCTTCAAAATTGTGAAGAGGTTGTGCCATATTTAGAGTAAGTTTCTACAATGTCTTTTATAAGTTCAATTGATATTTATGATTATTAATCGTCTTGTTGTTAATCTCCCATATGTAGGATGTACGGCAATTTTCTAAGGGATATCCAACCTGACATTTCAAACGATCAGGTTGATCGAGAAATTACTTCTCACTTTGCTATGTGGTTCAGTAAATATGTAGGTTAAGCATCTTCATTTGTTGCAATGCATTTTATCTCCTTAAATATATAGCATGTATAAGAATAATATAATATTTGATTTTTTAGGTACTAGATCCAGAAAACAATGTTTAAAATCCATTGTTGACAAATTTGGCATGGGGACCTAACAGATGGGTTACATCATGGAATACTTATATTGTAAATGGATATAAATTTAACACAAAAACATGGAATGAAGGAATGCAGTCATGCAACTATGGTGTTTGTGTGCGAGCCACTGATGGCAATGTAGAGGATGATTTCTATGGGGTTCTAACTGACATCCTTGAACTCGATTATACCGGTTTCTCCGTGATGAAGTTAGTTATCTTCAAGTATGATTGGTTTGATCCTACTCTTGACGTAGGGACAAAAATCGATAAAAAATATGGTATTGTTCAAGTTAGGCTGTCTCAAAGGTAGAATAAGGCGTACGACCCATTCATTTTTTCACAACAGGCAGATCAGGTTTATTACTCGCCATATCCCGAAGGACATCAAAGCTGGTTGGGTGTTATTAAGATAAAGGCTCGCAGTATAATTACTGATAACGTAATCAACCAGCCTGAAAAAGATGCTCTGTACCAAGATGATGAGTTTTGAAGACCCCACGTACTGTTGCAAATTACGCCGGACATTATTGTTAATTCTCTGGCTGACATTTCCGGAAATGGGGAAGAAGTTGAAAGAGAGTTAATGGATCAATCCGAGTTGGATGCATCTAGCGAAGGCACATTCCGATCAAGCGAGACTGATGAGAGTGAGGGTGAATTTAGTGACGGAGATTCTACTTAGCTAATTTATTTATGTCATAATTCATTGTGTAAATGTCATTCTACTTAGGTAATTTATTTTT
The DNA here is from genome assembly GCA_030762895.1 of Sophora flavescens. Classification (NCBI taxonomy): domain Eukaryota; kingdom Viridiplantae; phylum Streptophyta; class Magnoliopsida; order Fabales; family Fabaceae; genus Sophora; species Sophora flavescens. Next base: position 264,408,227 of record CM061063.1, on the reverse strand, counting down.
GTATTATTTACATTGTTGTGTAATCATCTTTTCATTTTTTACACAGATGGCAGATTCCTCTAGAGGTAGGGGTCGTCGTGGAGGTCGTGGCAGAGATTGTGCTGCGAGAGTCCCTTCGCCGGCCGACCCACAGCCTTCAGACCGAGACCACCCTACCAGCACCTATGTGGACGGGACACCTCAGGGTGATGGAGTTGCACCCCCTACCCAGCCTCATGTGGTCGGGACACAGGCTGCACCCTCATCATCCACACCTATGACAGGACCATCATCTTCATCGGGATAGGAGAGACGTGGTCCATCCGACAGGAGGATTCTTCTTATCCCCAATGGGGATAACGAGTAAGCTAATTTAATTTTTAATAGATATAAAGTATCGTTAATTTCTATTTACTTGTTTTTTTAATTTATTTATAACATTTATTAATGCTCTAATTTTGCTGCAGCTTTCTGCCCACGAAGGGCCCTTCTGATTCAATATCGAAGATCCTGCGACGCAAGTTTGATGGTCCATGGCCTACATAGAAGGCCATCTCAGGGGGCCATAGGAATCAGTTGTTTCTAGAATTTAAGGTAACAATTTATTAAGTTATTTAAATTAAATTTACATTATATATATATATATATATACACACACACGAATTTCCTAACAACTGTACGTTGCAGAAAGAGTATAGGTGGGACGTAGCTTTAGAGGGTCTCGTCAGGGACATATTTGAGCATAAAGGCTCACTGGTCATGAAGAATCTGACGAACAAGCTAAGGAAGGGTAAGAATAAGGGGAAGTGGGTGGATCCTGAGATCAGGAGGCAGCTGGACCGATCTTGGGCTGCGAGAAGTTCCAGGAGATCCAGGCCACAGCTCGGCGTAATCGAGCTTCTGATGGTGGCGCATGTGCTTGGACCGGCGGGTCTAAATCAGCCGCCGCCCATTACGACGAGCTGGTAATACATTAAACTTTTGACTTATTATACTATTTAATTAATTAGTTTTCATTTTTAATTATTCTTATGAATTTAAGATTATATTTTTCTGTGTAGAAAGCACAGAAACAGTGGCCCCCCACTGCTATGGAGTTGGTGGAGAGGACGAAGAAGTTGAAGTCGGGGACATGGGTCAACAACAAGGCCCGTAACTATGCTGTAAGCAAAAAAACAATTTAGTGTTTACTTGTAATTTATTATAAATGATTTGTTAATATTGATTATAATTTTAACTAAATCTCTTCAACTGTACTTTGTAGGTGGGCTTCAACTAGAAGAAGGACGATGCCATATCACGTGCCTCACAGTCACAAGATGAGGCCTTGATTGGTGATGGGACCAGCTCTCCTATCTCTTCTACGATAATGCCATTTATTTGGAGGTCGTCGGGGGCAGGAACAAGAAGGGGCACGCGTATGGCCTCGAACACCTGGGAGGCGAGTTTATCGCTTCATCATCCGGCACGCATGCTCCTTCCTACGCCGATACATTCCCTCAGGAGCAGTTCAACCAAATGCAGGGCACCATCACGCAGCTGAACGCGAAGCTTCGGGAGAAGAGCGAGAGAGAGCAGCAGATGGCGAACCAGATTGAACAGTTGACTCAGGCACACCAGCAGCTGATACAGATGACCATTGAGTAGGGCCAGACACTGCGGCTGGTGTTGGAGCAGATGAGGATCCAGACTCCAGTTGCTCAGGGTGATGCTCTGATGGTTGTACCGCCTGCTGTCGCTCCTCCAGTTCCACCGCCGGCCATCGATGTCTTGCTCTTGAGAGGACGATCAGATAGCAGACGTTGGTGGTACGGACGCTGAGGATGATTGGATTCCTCCATCTCCCCCTCATCATGACTGTTTTTTTTTTGTCATATTTTTGACTTTAAACGATTCTTGTACGACACTTTGGATTATTATTTTTTTATATATATTCATTATTTATTATGATTGTATATTTCATTAGTTATTTGGTGTGTTTTATTAGTATTTTTGCTAAACTTTAAAGAAAAACGGAAAAAATTATTATTTTAAAAATTAAATTTTAAAAAATTAATAAAAACCAGTTTAGCGACCGAATTAGAAACCAATAATTCGGTCGCTAAACTTTAGTTACAATTAACAGATTGTGGTCTAGCGACCGAAAATCCGTCGCTAATATAGGTTAATAGTAACCAACATTGGCGACCGAACTAGCTACCGATAATCGGTCACTAAAAATGGTTACCCAAACAATGCGACCAACCGTGTAGCGACCGTTTTTTTTTTATTTAGCGATCGAAATTATGGTCGCCATTTAGCGACCGAATTATTATTTTGGTCTCTAAAAGCTTAGCAACCAAGTTATCAGCCACCACCATGAATCGGTCGCTAATTCAGTGGCTAACTTAAATAGCGACCGAATTGGAAAGTTTAGCGACCGAATATGCCGGTCGCTAAACAGTTCTTTTTTTGTAGTGAAATTAAGGAATATACCTTTCTTTGCATGCCAGGCGTGATACGTGGTACATCCCTTCTTGTCATGTCCACTCATGCCATATAAGAAGCAACTTTCTTCACCTTTATTTTGCTTCTTTTGTGTTGGACCCTTAGCAACTTCAATATCAACAGCTTTAATTTTGCCCTTGTAATTAGAGGTACTTGCCAAGTGAGTAATTTCTATTCTTTCTTGCTTCATCCTCTCTTCCCCTTGCACACAATATGAAATGAGCTTGTTAAGAGACAATTTCTCCTTCTGACAGTTGTAACTGATCTTAAATTGACCGAATTGTGTAGGAAGAGAAACCAAAACCAAATGCATGAGTAAATCCTCAGATAACTCGAGCTTTAGCTCCTTAAGCTTGGAAGCAATATTAAACATTTCCATAATGTACTCTCTAATGTTTCCTTTGTCGTTATACTTCATAGAAATCAAGCTTTGAAGGAGTGTGCTTGTTTCTGCTTTATCGCTTTTGGTAAAGCATTTCTCAATTTCGGTAAGGAATTCTTTGTCACTTGTTATCCCATTGGATATAGCACCCCTAAATGCCTCTGGAATGCCGCGCTTAATGATCATTAGACTCATGCGATTGGAGCGGTCCCACTTCTCATAAATTTTCCTCTCTTCAGAGGTACCGAAGTCTGTAGGAGAAGGGAGTTGCTCCATCTTTAGTGCAAGGTCAAGATCCATACAGCCAAGACTAATCAAAATGTTCTCTTTCCAATCCTTAAAGTTTGTACCATTAAGATCAGGAACCGAATTTAGATTAGCAGATATAGTAGCAATAGTAGCTGAAGAGAGAACAAATAAATAACATAAATATACTCACATCATAACCAAAATTCAATCATCAATAAATTCAAATAATGGCATACCCCATCTCAAAATACCTAGTGCAACATTAATATCAAGTCTTTGGACAGTAATATTAACTGCCAGTGGTACTCTTGTTGTAATGATCAAACGATAATAATGTATGTCAAATAATAAACCCTTCTTTGGACTGATTTATCATTCACATATACAACCTTATAATCATCACATGTTTACCATCACAGGTGTGGATGTAATCCGGCCAAATATTAACCTTCCTTTGGGCCGATTAATACTCGCAAGGATACACATACACACTAACATTCAACATTTCTCATGAGCAATCTACACAAGAGAGGTCACTTTGGCGACTTCTTGCTTCAATTGATTCACTTAAAATGTCAAACAATTTCATAATCCAAAATATAACCAATTGTTTGAATTTTGATTGAAAACTTAATCCAAAATTTAATTTCATCTATTTTTGCCAAGGCTGTGTTTGTAACTCTACGCATCGCTGTGATGCTAACAAAAATTGTTCTCCCCTGATTATAATTCTAATAAAACCTTTTGGAGAACAAACACAACTCTGGTGGTAATCCTGCTTTCTTCTCACCGCACAGTTTCAGGTTCGAATCCCACCAGAGCCCTGCTTTTGCTACATTTTCGGATTTTCCAGAAAAAGATAACATAATTGAATATAACCCTGATTGCAAGAGTGGGATTCGAACTGTTAACAGTTTGGAAGGACGCACCCGGTCATACCGCTGTGCCACAAAACAATTTGTGGTAACATGCGAACTTTAAACTATATTAAACATACAGGGTTCATAATTATTTCACCTTCAAAATGCGAAATGAAACCGGTTCCCATACGATGCCAAATTAACAGTCATACGACCCTCACACCAGAATTCAGTACAAAGCATGACCGACATTCATAATATTTTAAAATAAACGCAAAAAATTCACAATGCATTCTACCAAGAACCCGAAACCAAATGTGATTGAATTTACACGAGATGTAAATTTCAACGCAAGTATAACCATTATCCAATAAATTGGAGAGCGAGCACATTATCTTCAACCCAATGCAACTTGACCAAATAGCATTTTAAAAAATGCACTGTGAATGTATGTTTGAGATTAATTTGTTTGACCAATACAAACTTAATTTGTTTGAAATTTCTAATTCATTGAAAATCTTTAAAGAATAAGATTTCACTTTAACATGAAAATTTCTTGGAAAACAATTTACACCACATTCTCCAAATAAATACACTAGAATTAATGGAAAACTTATTTCTTAATGATTCAAAGTAAACATGTGGCTTTGATACCACTTGTTGGAAAATTTTATGAGAGAAACATAAAGATGAAAACCATCATCCAAACAAGACAGGTCATGTTCAATCATCAAGAATAGATAATGAAAGATAATAGCGGAAGCATACCCGAATTCATGAAAAATATGATGGAGAAACTTTTGGTTCTTGGTCTTCCAAGTCAACATACACAATTCTTCTTAAACCATAAAGAGCCTCTCCTTTCTAACGATGCGATGTTAGAAAAGAAAATTGGTTGCATATGACTTGGGACCATAACCTTTTTATAATAAGCTCATGCCCTTTCATGAAGAGTAATACTTTTTGAATTCATGCTCTTTCATGAAGTGACCTCGGTTGAGCATCCACAAACAAATGGCCAAGCGGAGGCAGCCAATAAAGTTATTCTAAACGAGCTCAAAAGAAGGTTAGGACAATCAAAAGGGGCTTGGGTTGAACAATTACCAAGCATCATGTGGGCTTACCTTTGCTCACCACAATCTTCAACGGGAGAAACACCGTTCAAACTAACCTATGGAACCGATGCAATGATTCCAGTTGAGCTTGGTGAACTCTCTTTCCGAAGGCAGTATCACGATCAAAGTAAAAACGAAGAAGAACTCCGAGTTGAGCTTGACATGGTCGAGGAATTCTGAGATACGGCAAAAATCAGAGACGAGCTGTGCAAGCAAAAAGCAACTCAGAAGTACAACTCGAGGCTGCAACCAAGGGAGTTTGTGCAAGGAGACTTAGTGCTGAGACTGCAAAATGATGCAAGAAAAAACCCCAGAGAGGGTAAGCTCGCGGCAAACTGGTCGGGCCCATTCAGGATAGTTGAAAATCTAGGAAATGGTGCCTACAGGCTAGAAGAATTGTCAGGAAAGTCGGTTCCAAGAACATAGAACACTTCCCACCTTAAGTTTTATTTTAGCTAAGGTTATAGGTGATGCACTATTTTTCCTATCCCGGTCTTTTTCCCATGAGGTTTTGGCCGAGAAGGTTTTAATGAGGCACACCGGAAAAAATAAATAAATAAAATCATTTTCAATTAAGCTATTAGGCAAAAATACGGCGTTAAAACTGCCAAAGACCTAAAGAGGTTGACCGAGCTAAATTCGACCGAGTTGAGGTCGAAATGCCGAGCTTATAAAGGTAAAAAACAGTTAAAAACCTAAAGAGGCTGACCAAGCTAAAGTCGACCGAGTTGAGGTTGAAATGCCGAGCCTATAAAGGTAAAAAGCAGCTAAAAACCTAAAGAGGCTGTCCGAGCTAAAATCGACCGATCCAGGGTCGAAGTGCTGAGCCTATAAAGGTATATAAAAAACCTAAAGAGCCTGACCGAGCTAAAATCGACCGATCCAGGGTCGAAGCGCCGAACCTATAAAGGTATATAAAAAACCTGGAGAAGCTGACCGAGCTAAAATCGACCGACCCGAGGTCGAAATGCCGAGCCTAAAAAGGTGTGCGCAGCCTGACAAGGCTGACCAAGATGAATGGCTAAAGTCAACCGATACCTAAAAAGGTTGGTAAAACACCTACAGGTATCTCGAGTTCCGAAAACACGAGTCAACCGAGTAACAAACTCAAGTTCCAAAAAGTAGAAAAGGCATTAGAAAATTTTCTAAGTGCAAATAGATTCACAAGCAAGCAAGCGATTTCATTAAATAAAAGGAGCAAAGCCCAGAATACATAAGAGTTCAAAAATAAAAGGGCCATCACCTTCACCATTGGGTCCCTCCTCGGCCACTCGCCCCTCACCCTCCTCTTCTCGAGACGCTTCCTCCTCATCCTCCAGCTCGGACAATGAAACAAGGACTCCATCTCGATTAAAATCCTTGTCCACGTCAGCACAGGAGAAGTCAGCATTCGGGTTGAAGTGCTGCAGCTGCCTCACGGCTCGGGAGAAGCCGTTGACGTGCTCCTTCATGATGGAAGCCTCGGCTTCAGCTAAGTCAGACTGAAGCCTGAGATTGGCCTCTTTCTCGGACTCTAACAACTTCTGCAGCTCCAGACTTTCCTCCTTTTCAGCCTGAAGCCTTTCCACGACCTTCTGAAGATTGAGCCGGTCGGTTCTTTCCATTTCCAGTTCGGCCGCAAGGGTGGAATTGCCTGGTTCCAACTCTATCTTTTGGGCCTTCAGCTGACCGATGACCTGGCTTTGCTCCTCACACTTGGCCATGGCCTGAGAGAGCTCGTCTCTCACTCTCAAGGCTCGAGCCGCATCTGCTCTCATCACCTCCATCTTCTTGTCATTATCAATAAGTTGTTGGCTCCAGAAGCGGGTGATTGAGGCAATGCGGAGAGCATAGGCAGCGGCCGCCTCCATACTTTCCTCAGGACCTTGCTCCAACAAGAGCCACGCATCGGACGGTTTCAGTACTTGGCCATCAATCATGCCTGCAGGGTCGAACTCATTCCCCCAGAGCGAGCTGATCCCCGGGTTGTAATTCCCATTATACCATTTGGTATCCGAAGTGAGATCGGTCACCATGAGAGCATTGCTCGACCTCCTAGCAGCAGCGGGAGTCTCTTCAATCATCAGCAAGGGAGAAGGGCTTCTAATCGGAACCTCTGAGGTCAGATCTTCCCGAGTCCTCTTCGGAGGACGAATATTCCGGTCAGAAGCCTCAGCAAACTTCTTTTTCTTCCCCTTGACATTTGAGGCTATAGCTGATCCGCCAGCTGCTTGATGAGCTGACTTCTTCATCAGGGCCTTGTAGTTGAACTTCCCCATTATCCCTACAAGAAGGAAATCGGTCAAGTAAAATAAGTACGCTACAGGATAAATTACCACTTGTCAACAAAAAGTTACTTACATTCAAAATCAGCTTGCCGAGTGGAGGAAGCACTAAGCTTTAAAAGCCTTCCACAAGGCAATGGTCGAGGACACAATTTCAGGACCTCGACATCAGCTCGCTCTTGAGAGGTCATGCAGTCGAGGTCATAGCCAGAAAATTTGGAAGGGTATGGTTGCCAATAGAAAGGAAATTTAGGGTTCCCAGCCGAGTCAAAGAAGACAGACTCATTACCCTCTAGAGGTCGGATTTTGAAAAAATCCGACTTGAAAAATTTGTACGAGCTCTTATAGAGCCCAATGATCCCCCTCTGCTCAATCCCACTCAGAGAGATCCAACCAACTCGATCCCCGAAGCGAACTCGATAAAAGTACAGGAACTTAGGAGCAGTAGCCTCTATTCCTAGCTGGCCACATAGAATTTGAAAGGCTCTCAGAAATGCCCAGCTATTCGGATGAAGCTGGGTTGGAGCAATGTTCATAGCTCGCAAAACTTCGCATTCGAATGGGCTGAAGGGAATGGAAAGTCCAATTTGTTCAAAAAAGGTCTTATATACATACGTAAAGGGTGGCTCAGATGAAGGGGGCAAAGGAAAACATGCTCTTCCTCGCCACAAGGAAGGCACTCTACGATGCCTCGTTTAGCTGTAACCTTATTTTTCATAGCTTCAAGAGAATTAAAATCCCTAAAATTAGAATGAAATGCAGCAACATCGGGTTTTACCCAAAAATACCCAGGAATGGTAATTGCTGGGTAGGGAACCCTGGGCATCCTAGATGTAATGTCCCCCTTGGGGCATTACTTACGTAACACGTGCGTAATTTAAATTAAAGGATAATTTGCTGGTGCTTTCGGAAAATAATTTATATAAGTATACAAGTGTCTAAAATTGGGTATAAAAATTTTGTCACGACTCCTAAGCCTTGATTGGCACACAGACTTACTATCATAGTATGGCAAGCCTATTTAATTTAAAGAATATACTTGAATAAAAGCTAGTATTTTACGAAAATTTCGACAGAGTCTCCTCTGTAATTCGGACATCCCAGGTAAAAGAACACCTGCTTAGATAATTACATTTTCATTCCAGAATTCTAGTTACACCAAATTCAGCCAGGCAGCAATATATAAAAATAATAGCTATAACCATAAGCTTTACAAGACCAAAGAAAACAGCTTAGATTTTCATTCAAAAGATATGCTCTCCGAGCCATAAACATTCCATTTTTAAAATAAAGACTCTCTGAGCCATACTCATACATACTTAAGCTGGTCATTCTAAAAGTTATTCCGGAGGAAAACTCACGTGATCACTCCAAAATTAAGTACTTCATCAAACAACTAGATCTAAGTCTCTGAGTGACTTAGGAAGACTCCTCTGCACCATCTGTACTAAAATACCCAGGGTACAATAGCAAACCAGAAGAAACCTGATATGTTTGTAAGGGTGACATACCGACAAATGGATATATCACACAACAACCATATACATGATACATACATCACATAATCATATAAGCAGTTACATCATGCATATACATAACATAACAGTGTTATATCAAAGGGTCTCAAACCCGCACAGTCAATCTTTTGAAAATATGCATGGTACTTCAATATCAGGCTCTAACTTAATCTCATGAGATATCAACACCGTTTTTCACTGGAGAAGAATTAGAGTTGGTCAATCTCTAGCCCACCGGGCAGTTGCCTCCTTACCCTCATGCATTAAGGTCTCAGGACGAGCAACGTCACATGTGCCTCTTCACTCGGTTTACATGGACAGACTCCCAGATACCATCTTTGTATCTGATATAAACATCAATAGCACGTCTGCTTGGGGAAATGCACATGAGAAAATATTTTATTTAAAAGGATTTCTTTGTGTTCATTCTTTTCACTGTCGCTGCTCAAAGCTAACGACTTAAATCATCATTTCCCCATCACTTGAAAACTCAGAAGCATAGGACTCATAGTCCGAACGCTCAATCACAATGCCCAAGACCGTGGCCGCAGTCAAGGGTTGTGGTCGTAGAAAACAACCTTCACCTTTAATCATGTTCATCACACGCGATTAGAATACACAGTCCAACACAACGTGATTAGGACCTAAGTCCATCACAACGAAATCAGAACGAACTGTCCTCAATTTCGAGAATTGGACTTTCAGTCCATAACATCATAACCAGGACTCGTAGTCCCGAATCAACACTGATCCAACATCACGTGCGCATCACTGAATACTAGAGGCGACGTCTCGCGTACTAGATTCTCTTTCTCAAGTATTTATTTTTCGTTCAGTGAAAAACAAATTCAAAACCCAATCCTCGATAACCTATCCAGGCTTATCGGAAAGTTTCTAAAACATTTAGGAAAAACCTTTTCTTTGAAAATCATTTATAAAGCATCCTTGAAATACTTTTATCTTTGAAATCTTTCCTCCAAAAGGATATTGCCAAATAATCTTGAAAGTTTTCACTTGAAGACACAATGTTCGAAAAGGATTTTTCTCTTGTATAACAATAGTTCACCAAAACCATTTCAACATTTAAAACAAGTACTTTAAGTTTAAAGAGCTTTTGGAAAAGAACACCAATCCCTTCATCTTCAAAGCTTATTAAGGTTTTTAATCCTTATAAAGGTTGAGCACAGACGCACGTCTGGCTTAGCAAACTTTCAATCAACAACAGTATAAATCATCAGTTCAATGCTAATATCACAGTTGAAAGCAGTTCATCACAGATATGCATTATAACATTTAGAACAAGTACAGTTCAACATCAGAAAATAGCATAACAGTTCAGGTACATCAGATATCCAAGTAAGCTCACTTAACATATAAATATCCAATTAAACACATACACACATGCATACAGTTATTGAATATCCCTAGGCAAACTCCCCTTACCTTTGAAGACAAGTAAAGAATCCTCGTCTTAACGCTCACATTAGCTCATATCTACTCCATCAAATAAGCATAGCCGTGTCAAACGTCTCAGAGAGGGAATCCAACAACGCGCAACAACCAAAAATCAAGAAATCAATTACACATGACCAAACACACATTCTAATTTGATCTAAACACTTAATCTTATTACTAAACAAGGTTATTTTCAAAGAAAATCACGTTTGGAGCTTACGCTTCACAATACACTTTGAGGAAACTTTGTTTTGATTAAAAGATCATGAAAAAGAACTTTGGAAATCAACCATTAAGAGTCCTAATTACACTAAATCATAATTAATTTCACAAAAACATACCCAAATTCAAATAAAATCAATTTGGGGTTTTTGGGCTCCTAAATACGATTTGGGGAAAACTCAAAATAATGAAATTAGTTTAGGGAAACACAAATTCGCAGTCCCAATTTCATAAAAGAACCTTAAATTTCAGGATTAAAATCTGAAATCAAAGGGTTAGGGTTAGGGTTTTAAAAATCAGATTTGGGGTTTTAAATCTGAGACACAAGAGAGGGTTTTGACTCACCCAAGGAAGGAGATAACTTGAAGGTGGTATTAGGGTGCTCCTCGCGGCGGCGGACGCGATTCCGGCGAGGTGGCAGTGGCGGTTGCAATGTTCCTGTAACACCCAAGTACTCAAAACTTGAAGATAAGGCTAAGAGATGAAGGAAGGAACTTAAACTAACAAAGAGAGGTGAGAAACCACCATGGAGGCGGCGGCGCGCGGTGCTTACCGCGGTGGAGATGCTTCTTCGCGCGGCTGCAAAGGCGAACGCGTGCAGGTGGCGCGTCTTCGTCCTTCCATCTCGAGCGGCGGCCGGCGGCGAGCCTGGTGGGGTGAGCGGCGCTGCTGTTTGGTGGAGAAAGAGGAGGAAGAAGGAGATGGAGTTGAGGTGGGAGGAAGAAGAAAAGAGAAGGAAGAAAGAAATAAAGAAGAAAAAGTTGCAGAGAAGAGAAGAGAGAGTGAGGGCGTCGAGTGAGTGAGAGAGAAAAGAGAGAAAATTTAGTTTTTAAACTAATTATTTAGTGATAGGTACAAAATGAGTGATAAATATTAAGCCTAAAATAAACATGCTTTTACTTTTTGGAATCTAAAAATAAAGATTGATAAAGATATGATTTCGAAATTCAAATTAGAGTAAAGATTAATAATTGAATTGATCAACTAAGAAAATATTCGGTCCAAAATTTAATCTCCGATTAAGGTCAAACCAAAATATTTTTAACTCTAAAATTAAATAGAATGAGAATATGAAAATGCTTTTCTCTTATTTACATTATTTAAAATATTTTTCTGTACTGGTATAATAGTGACAATAACGTAAATTATTGTCTAGTAAACGTGCATTCACTGAAATAAATCAGTGCTAACGCACCTAATAAAATAATTTGAAGAGAGTAATTTAATTACTCAAACTAAACCACATAACAAAATAAACTTAAACATCTAAATAAAATAATTAATCATAGGTGTAAAAACTAGTGTGTTACATTACTACCCCTCTTAAAAAAATTTCGTCCTCGAAATTTCGTAGCTCAAAACTACACAGGATTTTGTAATCATACCTTAACCCTAAAATCTTACCTTGTATTCTCGTCACTTCATTCCTTTCATCTATAACTCTATAACAGGATCGATTCTTATGTCATTCTTTTTATCCTCGAGACTTTTCACTACCGCATTATCCCCACTACCTTCGATATTTCACCTTAGTCTATTACACTTTAAAGAACAAAATCAACGCTTAATCTCTTCACTTCTCATTATAGATCCATTAGAAAACTTTCTCCAATATCTATCTTTCACAGCTAACATCAAAACCAACACTAACCTTACCATAACATCATTTAACCTTCTACTCAAGAGATGCAATCATAGTCTTAGTCCATTTGGGCTTAGTCTACTCTTTTAGTCATATCAAATTCACACTTTTCAAATCTCCAATCAAAACGTCATAACATTCCTGAAGGTAAACTGCTAGGATTATCTAACTCATCAACTTTGAACTTATTCAGAAACTGAATTTTCACAAACGCTTATCTTATATATCTGCAGCAGAGAAAAGAGATTATAAAACAGAGTTTCTCTGAGGCCATTACCCCTAAGAGCTGCACCAAAGCAAAGCCAAGAAATCCAGGTGGACACTCCCCAATGGCAATCTTGGATTTAAAATGTCCAGTTTCCACTATGGATCATCAACCACATATTTACCAGAATAAGACCTCAAAGATTATAAACATTTCGCCATAGTTTATCACACTCGAAAAACACAATCAAAACTTAATCACTTATTGCCTCAAAATTAGTCTGCTAGCAAAACCCTTTTTTTTTAACACCTTATCCTCACAACGAATATCAAGTTCAACCTTAACTCTACCCCATCATACATCAACCTTCAACTCAAAGTATACAATTGTTGTCTTAGTTTCCTTTGAACATATTCCACCACTCCAAATTATATCATAGTCATTCACTTCAATCTTAAAGAATACGATTACGCTCCTTCATGCAACTACAACCAAAAGGAATCACTTCAGTCTGAATTATCCAAAATCATAATTCTTAAATTTTTCTAACAACTTAGTTTCACTCAATAACTCCTCTTTACTATTTCCGTTCAGCTTAAGGAAAACTACCATATATTTTTCCGTTAATCCTCAGACTCACGAAGTCAACATTAACCATAAACGTTGATCACTACTCTAAATTCCCTTAATGATATATCTGCCTCGATCATGATAAAATCCATCGTAATCATCTCACTCAATGACGTTGAACTTAAGGGTCCTCATAGTACCATTCACATCTATACACTAACGAAACTCCTATCAACTCTGGTTCGTCCTACCATAGAGATGACAAAAATTTAGGTACCACACTATCTCCCAGCTAACCTGCTAAGGATAGGTAATCTCATTACTTATCCATCCCACTGAGGACGATCTGTTGGACTTAGCCTCAACTTAGTCCTCAGCACTTAAAGTAAACATAACTGACACACATTGATAAACTTCCGTTTTTCATCTGAAACAACACTTGAAGATACTCCATGAAGTATAAACAATCATCTGATACATTATTCGGTTCACTAACACTGCATAGTGGATCTTAACTAGTAAGAAGGGTGTAGACTTCACCAGTCGATCAACGATCACTTGAATTCAAACAAAACTCGTGGAAGTCTTCAGCAAACTCATAACAAGAATCGAAGGAATGTCAACATCTCAACAAGGAAGGTTTCAATTGTACATCTTGATGCGGAGATATCCAACTTATGACTGATGAGATAGGTCACACATCGACGACATTTGGAGAATACATAGAACTAAGATGATCAACGACGATAAGTACTTTCGAACCACAATAAGACAAGACCTTGATGATCATAAAAGAATTTCTCAAGAAAAGAATTTTTTCTGGATTTCGCTTTCACCTGAGCATGGAAAAGAATTTCATTAATTTGAAGGATATCGGAACATCCAGTATGGAAAAAGATCATTCCATCAGGTTCGTGGGTGTAAAAATGCATGATCAATACACATTTACAAACATGAATCTAATAAAGTTCATTCTTCCACAAGAATCTTCCAGCGGATATAAGGAATCAAAGGGTGAATAATGTCTAATCCCAAGAGGATTAATTCTTATTCTTAATACAAAGAATTTACAAAATGATGACTTTCACCTCTATCAAAAATAGAAGTGACGAAACTAAGTTTCACCAAGAAACTTCTGCTATCACGAAATTATCTGTGTTATAACTCAAGAAATAGTCATAACCACTTCTCTCCACAAAATGTGAAAGTATCCAGACCAATGAATTCCGATAAATCAATTCACTCAAATGTCTAATACATCGAGGATTATTTAGAAGTGTGAATACGACTTCTCACAAACAAAGAAATGAATAACTGGAAATTAATGAATTAGCATAACTAATTCAGGAGTCCTGACAGATTTCAAATTAAAATCAGAAAATACTTGTTCATAATTCGTCCTTTACTTAGTTGTCAGGAATCCAGACGGTGACACTAGCCTTCTCACAACATTGGTGCTTCACAAGGAAAACACTCGGTCTAACAAACGGTTCAGACCACCGATCTTTCAGTTGAATGAGTCATCTAACTCGTTTTAACTTCGTAGGAAACATCCTACACAAAGCGACAGAGATCTGACCGAATCCAAAAACTAGATCAATCAAAAATCAATGTCCTTTGCTAACCATAAACCTAGAATATTTCCAGGGAACACTCCCGGAAAAACCCTTTACACAAGCACCTTGTTTCGAATATCAGACACGATTCGCAAGGATAATCGAATGTCATATTCGAACCCAAGTAACATTCAAGATCTAAGGTCTCCCAGGACATAAAGCCCTTGGAAAACCATCAAGAAACATACACTTGTGGGTCAACACACATTGCTTCAACAAGAAACAATTTAAACAAGAGCCAACCAGAGATCACACAACAAAACTTAACAGACCTATTCCCCAAAGATCCCGAAAGACTCGACCAGCTATGTGTTGGGAATTTGCGTATAAAACAAAAGAAACGCAGTGGAAAAATTCCCATCGAAGGATCCTTGCGAATGGTCATGATTCATGATTCGAAAGTTTACCTCTTGAAGCGATGGCTGTTTGTTGAAATTCGTCTATCACGAACACTGCACGAACGGTGTCTCTAGAGGTATCCACACGAGCGGATTCCGTGAGCGTCCAACGTCACGAACCGAAGCGTCTCTGTCTCACAGTGCTAGCTTCAAAACCGAGACTTTGTTGTTCACACTTACTCTCTTTTGTGCGGCTAGGTTATCCCGCCACCCACTTTTTTTCACACTTACTCTCTTTTGTGCGGCTAGGTTATCAACCGTGTGGGCACAACAACTTAAGTGGTCTACTTATAGTATCACCTCCTTAAGTGAGTTAGTGAGCAACATTTGACCTAAGCCCATCTACTATGCGCTAGGCCCAATAGGAAAGTCCAACTTTCTTTTAATGCTTCTTTTAATCCGCTCTTTTGTGTGTGACCCTATAGGTTCCCAATATGTTAGCAGTAATATTAAATCCCATTTAATATTACAAACAGTGAGCGGTATCTAGCAATACATCACTGCTACCTAAGTAGTGAGAAAGTCAGTGATTTGACGAAACCTTTCTGTGACAAATATTCATGTACATTGTTATCCCTTTGTCCATATATCTATATTGAACACAAGGCATAGAATGTGTCACCCTTGTATGGTTCAATATCATGTTCCCTGATACCCGAGTAGACTTAACAACAAATGACTTTAATATCTCATATTGACTCATTTCAGCATGGCCATGCATTTTACAGTCTCACTCTATCAGGGGGCCCACAGATATTACTCCTGTTATGTAGGAGGGACAAATTCCATCTAGGTCACTCACATCCCTCTGCATGGCTCGTGGTATGCCCAATGATCGTCTTTATAATCATCCTATTACAGATGACGTTTGACGATATTAAAGCACACGACTCCTCATGTAGGGATCGTAGTGATTTCAGGTCGAAGGATTACATACACCATTGTCACTATGAGAACTACTTATGACACTCACATAACGCTCCATGTAGTGTTCTCATGGTGGGTCAATCCAGTACATCATTACCTTAATGCGTACCTATGTGGCAACTCGATATCTCATATCTATGACCCGTGAGATGTGGTCATCAGTCTGCACACATAATAGTCTCAATTGTATTATTATTGTCCTTATTAATAAAATACTTGACTACGGATATTTAAGAATAGGATTTCATTGTTCAATAATGTCTCACGATCAAGTCATATACTTGATATTCTATTGAACAGAAATTTCTATTCTAAGGACTTTATTATGTTTAAACAAGTAACACAATAAACTGGAATGCCTCATATCATATATATATATATATATATATATATATATATATATATATATGAAATAGCAAGATACAAATGTAAGTCTAAAGAAATACATTGGCCTCTAGGGCTTACACCAACAATCTCCCACTAGCACTAGAGCCAATCAGGCATCAATCTAATGCCCATCGATCTAGTGTGACCTTCATGCTTCTGTTGAGCAAGAGGTTTCGTAAGTGGGTCAGCAACGTTATCAAGTGTTGGTACTCTGCATATCTTCACATCTCCTCTATCGATAATCTCTCGAATGAGATGGAAGCGCCTAAGTATATGTTTGGATCGCTGATGAGATCTAGGTTCCTTAGCTTGTGCAATGGCCCCATTGTTATCACAATAGAGATCAATGGGGTCCACAATACCAGGAACCGTACCAAGCTCAGTAATGAACTTCCTGATCCAAACAGCCTCCTTTGCTGCATTGGAGGCAGCAATATACTCAACCTCTGTAGTAGAATCGACAACTGTCTCCTGATTCGAACTTTTCCAGCTCACAGCCCCGCCATTCAGGCAGAACACATAACCAGATTGCGATCTGGAATCATCCTTATCGGTCTGGAAGCTAGCATCGGTGTAACCTATTACATCAAGCTCTTCCTCACCTCCATATACCAAGAACGAATCCTTAGTTCTTCTCAAGTACTTAAGGATGCTCTTGACAGCAGACCAGTGACTTTCACTGGGATCGATCGGTACCGCTCGTTATGCTTAAAGCATACGATACATCTGGTCGAGTACATAACATGGCATACATGATAGATCCAATTGTGGATGCATATGGAATCTTACTCATGCGATCCCTTTCTTCTTGAGTGGATGGGGATTGTGCCTTTGATAGGCATATACCATGTGACATAGGCAAGAGTCCTTTCTTGGATTCATGCATATTAAAGCGTCTCAACACTTTGTCTATGTATGTACTCTGACTTAGGCCAAGCAATTTCAGTGATCTATCCCTATAGATCCTGATTCCCAATACATAGGTAGCCTCACCCAAATCTTTCATAGAGAAGCAATTCCCTAACCATGTCTTTACATTTTGTAGTGTAGGGATGTCATTTCTAATGAGTAATATGTCATCTACATATAACACCAGAAAAACAACAATGCTCCCACTAACCTTCTTGTAGACACAAGGTTCATCTTCATTTTTGATGAATCCGTACTGTCTTACAACATCATCAAAACGAAGGTTCCAACTTCTGGAAGCTTGCTTCAATCTATAGATTGACCGCTGCAATTTACATACCTTTCGGGCATCCTCTGAAATGTCAAAGCCTTCAGGTTGTGTCATGTACACATCCTCAAGAAGCTTTCCATTAAGGAAGGCAGTTTTGACATCCATCTGCCATATCTCATAATCATGGTATGCAGCGATAGCAAGTAAGATCCGGACGGATTTAAGCATCGCAACAGGTGAAAAGGTCTCATCATAGTCGACACCATGAATTTGCTTGAAACCCTTAGCGACCAATCACGCCTTAAAGGTGTGTACCTTACCATCCATGTCAGTTTTCTTTTTGAAAACCCACTTGCACCCTATAGGTTTTACCCCTTCAGGTGGCTCTACCAAGGTCCATACCTGGTTGGTGTACATGGAATCCATCTCAGATTTCATGGCCTCAAGCCACTTCTCAGATTCTGGGTCAGTAATGGCCTCCTGGTAGGTCACAGGCTCATCTTGATCCATGAGCAATACATCACCTTGTGGAGTCATGAGAAATCCATATCTCTCAGGCTGGTGACGTATCCTGTTAGACCTACGCTGGTCTTGTGCTACTGGAGCGGGTTGTTCCTCCACAACATTCTGTGAAGGTTGCTCATGTTCCACCAATGGTAGGTCACTACTCTGTGATTCTTGAATTTCTTCAAGTTCTATCTTCCTCCCACTGGTTCCTATGGAGATAAACTCCTTTTCTAGGAATACACCAGTCCGTGCGACAAACACTTTGCCTTCGGAAGGATTATAGAAATAGTATCCCTTGGTTTCTTTGGGATACCCCACAAAGAAGCATTTATCAGATTTGGGATCAAGCTTATTAGAAACTCGACGTTTTACATATGCTTCACAACCCCAAATCTTCATAAAAGACATATCTTTGGGTCGTCTACCAGTCCATATCTCATATGGTGTCTTTTCTACCGTTTTGGATGGAACTCGGTTAAGTGTAAAAGCTGCTGTCAATAGAGCATATCCCCAAAAGGAGTTTGGAAGGTTTGCATGACTCATCATAGACCGAACCATGTCCAACAAGGTTCGATTTCTCCTCTCAGAAACACCATTCCATTGTGGTGTTCCAGGTGGAGTGAGTTGAGATAAAATCCCACACTCTCTCAGATGATCATCAAACTCTAGGCTCAAATATTCACCACCTCGATCTGATCGAAGAGCTTTAATATTTTTACCAAGTTGGTTTTGTACCTCATTTTTGAATTCCTTGAACTTTTCAAAGGATTCCGATTTATGTTTCATAAGATACACAAATCCATATCTACTGAAATCATCAGTAAATGTGATGAAGTACTGAAAACCACCTCTAGCTAATGTGTTTAGGGGTCCGCATACATCGCTATATATAAGACCCAAAAGATCATTGGCTCTTTCACCTTTGCCTGTGAATGGAGCTTTAGTCATCTTTCCTAATAAACAAGACTCACATATCTCATATGATTCATAATCAAATGAGTCCAAGAGTCCATCTTTATGGAGCTTCGAAATGCGCTTCTCATTTATATGGCCTAAACGACAATGCCAAAGATAAGACGGGTTCAACTCATTTGGTTTGATCCTCTTAGTATTTACGTTATAGATGGGCATTTCAAGATCAAGGACATAAAGTCCATTACTCATGTGTACACTAGCATAGAAAATATCATCCAAATAAATAGAACAACTTTTGTTCTTTATTATAAAAGAAAAACCAATCTTGTCCAAACAAGAAATGGAAATGATATTCCTGCTAATTGCAGGCACAAAATAACAGTTCTCTAACTGAATAGTAAGCCCAGTGGGCAAAGTCAATACATAAGTCCCTACGGCTAAAGCAGCAACCTTTGCTCCATTTCCAACTCGTAGGTCGACTTCGCCCTTTGCCAATGGTCTACTCCTGTTTAGATCCTGCACATTTGTACAAATGTGAGAACCACATCCGGTATCTAATACCCATGATGCAGAAGTAGATAAATTGACTTCTATAACAAACATACCTGAAGTGGAAGTCTCACTTCCCTTCTTCTTCTTGCTTTCTTCCGGTATTTTGGGCAGTTCCTCTTGCTTGCTTGCTCTTGGTAGAGCAGCTTGAGGTGCCCGATCATATCGTACGCCTCCATGGTCTCATGTTGCTTTTGCAGCTCGAGAGGTCATGGCAGCAAGCATAAGACAGCCCACGTCTAAGGCGTCATCCTGATGCTTCTTATAAGCATCCCTGTCAACCCTAGGAGCACTTGAAGCCGGTGGCTTCTCAGGGATAGGCTCCTCAAGAACATACAACTTTTTCTCATGTTTGAGGACAATCCTCAAGTTTCTGTACCAGTCCAGAAAATTCGTTCCGGATAGTTTGTCCTTCTCAAGGACGGATCGCAATGACAGGTTACTTGATGTGTTTGATGCCATGGTAATCTACAGAGATAAATATGCAAAGTATAAGTATCATGCCATGAAGTTATTTAATAAGGTCTTTAATTAAATACGCCTCCCACTATTTTACTCAAAACAATGACCCTCATCATTGATTCGGAAAATCCCGTTGGAAGATTTTCTAGTGGGCCAAGATCCATATTTCACCTAGCTTTAAGTCAGCTTTGGCTGATCACCCAAAATTCGGTTATTTAGGTAGGAAACACTTTCCGATTGCATCTCATGCAACTCTTGGATAGTTGGGTGAATAACTCTTATTCTAATCCATCACATGGACTAAAGCCCAACTTATGAGCCTCTAAGCCTTTCAATCCTATTGAAGTTGGCTTAGTTAAGTCAGACCCAATGGATAGCAGTTGAACATTACATTTGTCCCATCGCGCCTTACTATTATAGATAAAGGTACCCCGCTTTGGCGGACCCACACTTAATCGATAGTAGTCTTGACGAGTGCCATGCATCGGAAGGCCTTTAAATGTGACTTAATATTTCCTTTTGAGGGATTTGATTAAAACTTGATCTCATCATTTGTTAAACTCTTTAACTTACTATTTTCATACATGCATCTCATACATATATTAGTTAAACATCTTTTAACATACTATATACATACATGCATCTCATACATATATAAGGTAAATAAATGTGATATGGTTATGGCCCCTAACGCATTGATTCTCCCAAGCCAATGAGAGAATCTAAACTAAAACCTAGGAGCGTCCAAGCTTCTCCAAGCAAGATCTCCCACGTGACAGCGTCTTCTTGTCTCCATCATTACATTACATAAACAGAAACCTCATTTTACATATGAGGGGAGTGAGATGAGAAAAG
This sequence comes from Sophora flavescens, assembly GCA_030762895.1. Lineage (NCBI taxonomy): Eukaryota > Viridiplantae > Streptophyta > Magnoliopsida > Fabales > Fabaceae > Sophora > Sophora flavescens. The sequence continues at coordinate 264,387,484 of CM061063.1, read as the reverse complement.
AAGATACATATGGAATATAAGAGAAAGGCACGGCACGCAGGCCGTATTTCAAAATATAAACCAAAAGGTAAAAGGACTAAGGCCATAACCATTCACCATACATCACCAAATAAATAGTAACAACCAATAATAACACATAATCATTATTATTATTAATTTCATAAATTAGAGATTTCAAAATCTGAATTTTGAAAACATAACATATATATATAATAAATCACATTTATTATAATAGATGTTACTATAAATCATATTTATTGCAATTGTTGTTACCACAAATCACATTTATTATAAATCATATTTATTGTAAATGACATAAATCACATTTACCACAAATCACATTTATTGTAATTGACATAAATCACATTTATTCAATTAACATAAATCACATTTATTGTAACAAATCACATTTATTGTAATTGATATAAATCACATTTCAAAATCTGAATTTTGAAAACGTAACATATATATAATAAATCACATTTATTATAATTGATGTTACTATAAATCACATTTATTGTGATTGATATAAATCACATTTCAAAATCTGAATTTTGAAACCGTAACATATATATAATAAATCACATTTATTATAATTGATGTTACTATAAATCACATTTATTGTGATTGATATAATTATTAAATGGTGACATAAAATTTCAAAATTTGAATTTCAAAATTACACACTACGCAGAGGTAGCACGGGGGTCCCGCTGGAAATTCCGAAATTCCGAAGTGTGCCTCGCTTCCTTGGTGGCTAGGGTGTCAACCTTTTCAACCCTAAAACCGCAAGGCCCGTGAACACTTCACGTTGCAAGGAACGACGGCTACGGTTTCAACACTTGGAACCTCAGCCGCAACAACATGAACTTTTCATGTTTGAAACCCCTTAACGCCGCCAACACAACTGAAAACAATCATGTTTAACATCAACATTTGATGCCATCGCAGAACATAATAAGGATTTAGAACCAATGTACATATCGCATATATACACAAACATGCAATAGACATATATATATATCATATACATACGAAAATCACAGAAACAAGGTTTCGCAAACCAGATGCAAACGATTTTCAAAAACAATTTTCAGAAAACGATTCACATTACAAACATGTTATCATACATAACAGATAAACCACGTAATAGAATCATGGTTTCGCAAGCTGCTCCGATACCCCTTTGTTGGGAATTTGCGTATAAAACAAAAGAAACGCAGCGGAAAAATTCCCATCGTAGGATCCTTGCGAATGATCATGATTCATGATTCGAAAGTTTACCTCTTGAAGCGATGGCTGTTTGTTGAAATTCGTCTATCACGAACACCACACGAACGGTGTCTCTAGAGGTATCCACACGAGCGGATTCCGTGAGCGTCCAACGTCACGAACCGAAGCGTCTCTCTGTCTCACGAGTGCTAGCTTCAAAACCGAGACTTTGTTGTTCACACTTACTCTCTTTTGTGCGGCTAGGTTATCAACCGTGTGGGCACAACAACTTAAGTGGTCTACTTATAGTATCACCTCCTTAAGTGAGTTAGTGAGCAACATTTGACCTAAGCCCATCTACTATGCGCTAGGCCCAATAGGAAAGTCCAACTTTCTTTTAATGCTTCTTTTAATCCGCTCTTTTGTGTGTGACCCTATAGGTTCCCAATATGTTAGCAGTAATATTAAATCCCATTTAATATTACAAACGATGAGTGGTATCTAGCAATACATCACTTGCTACCTAAGTAGTGAGAAAGTCGATGATTTGACGAAACCTTTTCGTGACAAATATTCATCTACATTGTTATCCCTTTGTCCATATATCTATATTGAACACAAGGCATAGAATGTGTCACCCTTGTATGGTTCAATATCATGTTCCACGATACCCGAGTAGACTTAACAACAAATGAGGTCAATATCTCATATTGACTCATTTCAAAGACGACCATGCATTTTACGGTCTCACTCTATCGGGGGCCCACAGATATTACTCCTGTTATGTAGGAGGGACAAATTCCATCTAGGTCACTCACATCCCTCTGCATGGCTCGTGGTATGCCCAATGATCGTCTTTATAATCATCCTATTACAGATGACGTTTGACGATATTAAAGCACCACGACTCCTCATGTAGGGATCGTAGTGATTTCGGTCGAAGGATTACATACACCATTGTCACTATGAGAACTACTTATGACACTCACATAACACTCCATGTAGTGTTCTCATGGTGGGTCAATCCAGTACATCATTACCTTAATGCGTACCTATGTGGCAACTCGATATCTCATATCTATGACCCGTGAGATGTGGTCATCAGTCTGCACACATAATAGTCTCAATTGTATTATTATTGTCCTTATTAATAAAATACTTGACTACGGATATTTAAGAATAGGATTTCATTGTTCAATAGTGTCTCACGATCAAGTCATATACTTGATATTCTATTGAACAGAAATTTCTATTCTAAGGACTTTATTATGTTTAAACAAGTAACACAATAAACTGGAATGCCTCATATCATATCATATATATATATATATGAAATAGCAAGATACAAATGTAAGTCTAAAGAAATACATTGGCCTCTAGGGCTTACACCAACACTATGATACCACCTTGTAACGCCCCCCTTGGGGCATTACTTACGTAACACGTGCGGAATTTAAATTAAAGGATAATTTGTTGGTGCTTTCGGAAAATAATTTATATAAGTATACAAGTGTCTGAAATTGGGTATAAAAATTTTGTCACGACTCCTAAGCCTTGATTGGCACACAGACTTACTATCATAGTATGGCAAGCCTATTTAATTTAAAGAATATACATGAATAAAAGCTAGTTTTTTACGAAAATTTCGACAGAGTCTCCTCTGTAATTCGGACATCCCAGGTAAAAGATCACCTGCTTAGATAATTACATTTTCATTCCAGAATTCTAGTTACACCAAATTCAGCCAGGCAGCAATATATTAAAATAATAGCTATAACCATAAGCTTTACAAGACCAAAGAAAACAGCTTAGATTTTCATTCAAAAGATATTCTCTACGAGCCATAAACATTCCATTTTTAAAATAAAGACTCTCTGAGCCATACTCATACATACTTATCAAAAATAATCTAAGTCTCAAAGCCCTAAGCTGGTCATTCTAAAAGTTATTCCGGAGGAAAACTCACGTGATCACTCCAAAATTAAGTACTTCATCAAACAACTAGATCTAAGTCTCTGAGTGACTTAGGAAGACTCCTCTGCACCATCTGTACTAAAATACCCAGGGTACAATAGCAAACCAGAAGAAACCTGATATGTTTGTAAGGGTGAGATACCGACAAATGGATATATCACACAACAACCATATACATGATACATACATCACATAATCATATAAGCAGTTAAATCATGCATATACATAACATAACAGTGTTATATCAAAGGGTCTCAAACCCGCACAGTCAATCTTTTGAAAATATGCATGACACTTCAATATCAGGCTCTAACTTAATCTCATGAGATATCAACACCGTTTTTTTCGGAGAAGAATTAGAGTTGGTCAATCTCTAGCCCACCGTGCGATTGCCTCCTTACCCTCATGCATTAAGGTCTCGGGACGAGCAACGTCACATGTGCCTCTTCACTCGGTTTACATGGGACGAGACTCCCGGATACCATCTTTGTATCTCGATATAAACATCAATAGCACGTCATTGGGAAATGCACATGAGAAAATATTTTATTTTAAAGGATTTCTTTGTGTTCATTCTTTTCACTGTCGCTGCTCAAAGCTAACGACTTAAATCATCATTTCCCCATCACTTGAAAACTCAGAAGCATAGGACTCATAGTCCGAACGCTCAATCACAATGCCCAAGACCGTGGCCGCAGTCAAGGGTTGTGGTCGTAGAAAACAACCTTCACCTTTAATCATGTTCATCACACGCGGTTAGAATACACAGTCCAACACAACGTGATTAGGACCTAAGTCCATCACAACGAAATCAGAACGAACTGTCCTCAATTTCGAGAATTGGACTCTCAGTCCATAACATCATAACCAGGACTCGTAGTCCCGAATCAACACTGATCCAAGATCACGTGCGCATCACTGAATACTAGAGGCGACGTCTCGCGTACTAGATTCTCTTTCTCAAGTATTTATTTTTCGTTCAGTGAAAAACAAATTCAAAACCGAATCCCCGATAACCTATCCAGGCTTATCGGAAAGTTTCTAAAACATTTAGGAAAAACCTTTTCTTTGAAAATCATTTATAAAGCATCCTTGAAATACTTTTATCTTTGAAATCTTTCCCCCAAAAGGATATTGCCAAATAATCTTGAAAGTTTTCACTTGAAGACACATAGTTCGAAAAGGATTTTTCTCTTGTATAACAATAGTTCACCAAAACCATTTCAACATTTAAAACAAGTACTTTAAGTTTAAAGAGCTTTTGGAAAAGAACACCAATCCCTTCATCTTCAAAGCTTATTAAGGTTTTTAATCCTTATAACGGTTGAGCACAGACGCACGTCTGGCTTAGCAAACTTTCAATCAACAACAGTATATATCATCAGTTCAATGCTAATATCACAGTTGAAAGCAGTTCATCACAGATATGCATTATAACATTTAGAACAAGTACAGTTCAACATCAGATAATAGCATAACAGTTCAAGTACATCAGATATCCAAGTAAGCTCACTTAACATATAAATATCCAATTAAACACATACACACATGCATACAGTTATTGAATATCCCTAGGCAAACTCCCCTTACCTTTGAAGACAAGTAAAGAATCCTCGTCTTAACGCTCACATTAGCTCATATCTACTCCATCAAATAAGCATAGCCGTGTCAAACGTCTTAGAGAGGGAATCCAACAACGCGCAACAACCAAAAATAAAGAAATCAATTACACATGACCAAACACACATTCTAATTTGATCTAAACACTTAATCTTATTACTAAACAAGGTTATTTTCAAAGAAAATCACGTTTGGAGCTTACGCTTCACAATACTCTTTGAGGAAACTTTGTTTTGATTAAAAGATCATGAAAAAGAACTTTGGAAATCATCCATTAAGAGTCCTAATTACACTAAATCATAATTAATTTCACAAAAACATACCCAAATTCAAATAAAATCAAATTGGGGTTTTAGGGCTCCTAAATACGATTTGGGGAAAACTCAGAATAATGAAATTAGTTTAGGGAAACACAAATTCGCAGTCCCAATTTCATAAAACAACCTTAAATTTCAGGATTAAAATCTGAAATCAAAGGGTTAGGGTTAGGGTTTTAAAAATCAGATTTGGGGTTTTAAATCTGAGACACAAGAGAGGGTTTTGACTCACCCAAGGAAGAAGATAACTTGAAGATGGTGCTGGGGTGCTCCTCGCGGCGGCAGACGCGATTCCGGCGAGGTGGCTGTGGCGGTTGCAGTGTTCCTGTAACACCCAAGTACTCAAAACTTGAAGATAAGGCTAAGAGATGAAGGAAGGAACTTAAACTAACAAAGAGAGGTGAGAAACCACCATGGAGGCGGCGGCGTGCGGTGCTTACCGCGTTGGAGATGGTTCTTCGCGTGGCTGCAGAGGCGAACGCGTGCAGGTGGCGCGTCTTCGTCCTTCCATCTCGAGCGGCGGCCGGCGGCGATCCTGGTGGGGTGAGCGGCGCTGCTGTTTGGTGGAGAAGGAGGAGGAAGAAGGAGATGGAGTTGAGGTGGGAGGAAGAAGAAAAGAGAAGGAAGAAAGAAAGAAAGAAAGAAGAAAAAGTTGCAGAGAAGAAAAGAGAGAGTGAGGGCGTCGAGTGAGTGAGAGAGAAAAGAGAGAAAATTTAGTTTTTAAACTAATTATTTAGTGATAGGTACAAAATGAGTGATAAATATTAAGCCTAAAATAAACATGCTTTTACTTTTTGGAATCTAAAAATAAAGATTGATAAAGATATGATTTCGAAATTCAAATTAGAGTAAAGATTAATAATTGAATTGATCAACTAAGAAAATACTCGGTCCAAAATTTAATCTCCGATTAAGGTCAAACCAAAATATTTTTAACTCTAAAATTAAATAGAATGAGAATATGAAAATGCTTTTCTCTTATTTACATTATTTAAAATATTTTTCTGTACTGGTATAATAGTGACAATAACGTAAATTATTGTCTAGTAAACGTGCATTCACTGAAATAAATCAGTGCTAACGCACCTAATAAAATAATTTGAAGAGAGTAATTTAATTACTCAAACTAAACCACATAACAAAATAAACTTAAACATCTAAATAAAATAATTAATCATAGGTGTAAAAACTAGGGTGTTACACTAGACACACGTTTGCGACGCTTGGGAACAACAATAGCGTCTGGAGCAACAGAGCTCCTCCCAGAAGAAGAAGAAGAAGAAGAAGAAGAAGAAGAAGAAGAAGAAGAAGAAGAAGAAGAAGAAGAAGAAGAAGAAGAAGAACTCCTGTCACCTCCACCACCGCGAGAGGAAGAGGGAGAAGAATGGGGAGAGCCCCCAAGCAGATTGAGTTCAGGCTCCACGATCTGAACCCAAGAAGAGGCATTCTGGGATACCTCGAATGAAGTCTCCATGGATGAACAATCAGAAAGCAAACCTAAGGGAGTTTGAAAGAGCAAGACGTACCTTGAATAAGAAGGGTGTATGAACGCTTGAACCCGAAAGAACTCGAGAAGAAGGAAAGTCTAGGGCTTAAAGAAGATGAAATCCCGCGCCAGAGGCTCTCCCAAATTTATAGGAAAAGGTGCAACGTCCCCTCGACGAATTAATGAGGGTTTGTTGGCAGACGAGAGCAGGGAAGCGTCCCTTCAAGTCTGACCGAATTCGCCAACTAATGGAAAGCAACCACGTGGCAGAAATGTCATAATGTACACTGCCATCGCGGGAAAATAGGGGCACGCCACACTGCACAAATCTCGGAAATGATGTCACAAAGGCCACGCGTCACACAGAGTAACGTTTCCTTTCCACCACGGGAACCGAGAAAGTGTGTCCCTAACACGAAGCTCAGGCAATCACCTCCACCTCGGCTAGCCTCGGCTCCTTCAAAACAAGCTTCCACGCTATCAGCTCAAAGCTTGGGGGGCTTGTGTGTGAGCCAAGATATAGAGCTCGGTACCTTGAAGCGTCATGCTCGGTCGCCCGAGCTGCTCACCGAGTTGGAGGATATGTATATATGTATACGAAGTATGAAGCTCAGCCAATCACCTCGCCGAGCCAAAAGACCAAAGGATAAAACCAAGTTCCTAAGCTCGGCTAATGTCATGAAAGCTTTTACGCTTTATTAGCTCAAAGCTTGGGGGGCTTGTGTACTGGCCGAAGAGTGAAACCCGTCCACCGAACTTGAAACCCGGCCCAATCCGGAAATTAAGGATAATAAGTTGAAATCACCTTTAATTATCCTGATATTATCTGAAATAACCATATCCGGTTAAAAGAGATAATATCCCCTAAATTAAGGGATAGGATATTGATATTATCCTTAATTAAATCCTGATATTATCTAAAATAACCTTATCTGGTTAAAATAGATCATATCCCTTAAATTAAGGAAATCACATCTCAAGAGAGATTTAAGAGATAAAAGGAGATAAATACAGATCTCTAAAAGATATGGGAATCCTATTATAAAAGGAGGAGAACCCATGAGAGAAACTCACTTTTCACTGAACATCGGTGACTCTTTCTTAAGAGTATTAGAGAAACTAGCTCGACCAAGAGACTATTGAAGAGTCCTTGCTCGCTGGTATTCATCAGATACAAAATTAAAGGATCGAGATCACTACAGCCAAGGGTTGAACCTAAAACTACGTCTGGCTTTGATTCCCATTGGAATATGTAGGACCGGAATATTACATTCTGTCAAGCCAAAATCTAAAACAACCTCCACTGTTCACTCTTGGTTTGACGTTCCAGGACGAGATTTCAGCAAGTCGGGTCTCGGCACCGGTTCCCATACGATGCCAAATTAACAGTCATGCGACCCTCACACCAGACTTCAGTACCAAGCATGACCGACATTCATAATATTTTAAAATAAACGCAAAAAATTCACGATGCATTCTACCAAGAACCCGAAACCAAATGGCATTGAATTTACACGAGATGCAAATTTCAACGCAAGTATAACCATTATGCAATAAATTGGAGAGTGAGCACATTATCTTCAACCCAATGCAACTTGGCCAAATAGCATTTTAAAAAATGCACTGTGAATGTATGTTTGAAATTAATTTGTTTGACCAATACGAACTTAATTTGTTTGAAATTTCTAATTCATTGAAAACCTTTAAAGAATAAGATTTTACTTTAACATGAAAATTTCTTGGAAAACAATTTACACCACATTCTCCAAATAAATACACTAGAATTAATGGAAAACTTATTTCTTAATGATTCAAAGTAAACTTGTGGCTTTGATATCACTTGTTGGAAAATTTTATGAGAGAAACTTAAAGATGAAAACCATCATCCAAACAAGACAAGTCATGTTCAATCATCAAGAATAGAGAATGAAAGATAATAGCGGAAGCGTACCCGAATTCATGAAAAATATGATGGAGCAACTTTTGGTTCTTGGTCTTCCAAGTCAACATACACAATTCTTCTTAAACCATGAAGAGCCTCTCCTTTCTAACGATGGGATGTTAGAAAAGAAAATTGGTTGCATATGACTTGGGACCATAACCTTTTTATAATAAGCTCATGCCCTTTCATGAAGAGTAATGCTTTTTGAATTCATGCTCTTTCATGAAGAGTCAAAGCTCCAAACTTTTCCTATTTCTATTTTAACCCATCATAAAAATAGAAATAAGACTTTAGGTATCTACACAATATTTTTCATGACAATTATGTCCTTAGTCATAAACCTTATCTGAATTAGATCACTTTATTTTGACTAATTAAAATAATGACCCTAACACATTTAAATATTACATGTGTAACCCAAAATTTCTAACACAGTCCCCCTTATAACCATGGCGTCTATCTTGAAACTGATTCCGCTGTTGCAGGCTTGGATGAGTATGGTTTGGTCTCTCCCTCACCCTGGATCGCTCAGTGACTCCCAAAACCATTAATCAGACATTTTTGGTGGGAGAGAATGAACTCATATTAAACACCTATGACATGGAATGCATCTGCCTATTAATTTGTGTGAGAATGGTTTTCAGTGAACAAAATTGGAAAATAAAATGACACATTCAGTGTTGCTAGATAGTAACTTGTTGTCTTATGTTCTAGTTATTATCTTATTGACAAGATGCTTCCAAAGTTGAAACTTTCAGCGATTTACATGAATAGATCTTGGAGGGTACTCCGGCTGTATATCGTGGGATCGATCCATTTCTATTCGTAGACAACCCTGATGTGGGCTCTGAGTTCTTGGGGTGATGCATTGAATTTACCCAAAGAAAAAGGAATAGCACTTGTAGAGTTAAATCCTAGATGAGAAAATAGAGAAAATGAGGGAGCAAATAAGCATCCAACTTAGAAGGAGCCAAAAAGGAGAGGAAGGCAGGAGAGGGATCCTCAAGTTACCCTCTACATAGTTGAATTTGTTTCCCTTCTTTTAATTCATGTTATGTGTTTAATTTTAATAAAGTTTAGGTGGTGAAACTTGTTGGGCGTTTGTGTTTTCATTTTAGTTTATAGAAAATGCTAACAAGTGCCTTAGGGTATTGTTTAAGGAACCAAAAAAAGGAAAATTTGTATGGAAAATTATGTATTTAGCATTTCGAAGAGTGTAACACTTAGTTTTTCAAAATAAATTTTTCTTTTATGGATTGCTTAACCAATGCCCTTAAGACACTCGTTAGCAAGAGCCTTAGTTTATGATGTTTAGAATTGAATGTTTTCATTCCACCATATGTTTGTGTTTGCTTAAATAAAAAATACAAAAAGAATTAATTGCTTTCTTTAGTTTATTTGCTTGTTTTTATTTTCGATCTATCTTCTTTTAAAAAGTATTCCTAAATAGTATTATTTTAATTTGAGAATTGGTTTTTGGATAGCATTCCTTACAAAGCGATAATTTGTCTCACTGTTTCATATTACTTATACAATATGATACACTTATCGAAGATGTGCCAACTAGCACTAAGCATTGGTTTAAGATCTAGACTAGCATAAACTCTATTTTGTGACTCCATTGACACCTTTATCTAAGCCTTCAAATTACTCAACACAATCTTTCTACCCTAATTTGGCAAAACCTAAAAGAGAGAGAAGATAATATTCCTCATCTTTCCTCAACAACCATAGTCACTCTACCTATCTCTTTTCTTCTTAATTTAGGGTCTATGGTTTTAACATGAGTAGCTAAACCCCTTTAAGTTTTGGTGTAAGATGAACATGTTGGAGCCTCTTAATATTGGGTTGTTAATCCAAGGACCTCTTATTTATTTTCGAGTTGTTAATCTCATTTCTTAATGCTTTCATAAACTTGATCAATCTTTGAAATGATTTGTTGGTCATGCATGTAAATCAAAATTTAATTTATGATTGTGATTCTTGAAGTTAATAGCCTTGTGAGTCTTTAATCTAGGACATATCTGACTTCCTTCTCACTTTTGACCCGTAACGTTCGTTCCAGCTCTTGAACTCCTCATGAAAGTTTTATATATTTCTTTTAGATTTCCAACGATATAAAGTTCATTATTTCTGGATGTCTATAGCTCAAGACTAGGTCAGTAGTGTAGGAGAACGAGTGTGCGTAATTAATGGGCACGACTGTGCTTAAGACCAAGTGTGTGACTTCGTGTTTTTACACATTTTAGGCCTTTGGGTCTTCTATATAAAAAGGTTTCTAATAACCCTAGGACGTCATTTTGCACCGTAACATGACCCGGAAGCTTAGAAAAAGGATAGAAATGGAAAAACTCTAGAATTTGGAAGAAGAGACCAATGGAGAGGAAGCAGGGACCCTACGCTTGAAAGGGAAGCAAAGGGGGTTGTCCATAAAGCTTTTAAAGCACGCCTTAGAGGTTTTAATAGGTAAGTAAACAATGTTTCCTTAAACTTCCACGATATAGATTTTAAAGGATTTCTGTATGAAATTAAAAGGATATTTTTGGGACTCTTAATGGGAAATTTGGGGATTTTCTTATTAGGGTTCAAGAATGTATGAACAACAATTGAAATTTTAGTTTTTCCTTGAATTGAAATTAAGTTATAATTATGGTTAAGAAATATGAATTGATCATTAATAAGTTTTGTTGGCATGATTTTGAGGTACTTGTAAATACTATGGGTACTTGTAAATATTTATTTTATTTTTGTGCAAAATTTTCGAAATAGGTCATATCACTAAAATAGTGATAAAATCTAAGATTTTTCAGTTTCGGGTCAAATTAGGGTTTTCTGATCGATACAAAATTGTATTATCAACAAAAACGTAAACATTATGTCTGAATTTTGAACCCAATTTAACCATAACTTCCTACAATATAGTAGGTTCTAACTATGATTTTGCTTTCTCCAAAATCATTGTTCTTGATCATGGTTATCAAATCTGATGATTCATATATCTTGTAAATATAGCAATTGAGTCTGAGGATGCAGTTTTTCAAGAAAACAGATTTAACTCAATTCCAAGTCGCAATGATGATATTCATTCTAATGTATATAATCATAAAACAATGTATCTAATAAATATACTTTTGAGGGTTCAGAACTTAGAAGAAATCATAGAGCTAGAAAAGAGAAAACATACAGACCAGGATCTTTCATGTTCCTTGTTGAAGGATTAATAAGAAAGTCCATAGACAGTTATGAACCAATATGTTATAATAAGTGATCCAGAAACATTTGATGGGGTAATAAAGTCTCAAGATATCACTTTCTGGAAGGAGGCTATGCAAGAGAAAATGGACTCAATAATGGGGAATAAAACGTGGAAATTAGTAGAAGCCTGCCAGGAGCCGCTCCTTGTCTGTGCCTTCTTGCAACAGCGACCACTCCCCGCCCTCGTCAGCCCCAGGTGTCACATGCCCACTAGCTTCCGCTTGGTTCGTCCCCGAACAACGCCGTACTGGGAGAGGTGCCGCTCTGATACCATTTGTAACATCCCTGGCACACACTTTCTGGGAAAACTTCTCAGGAGGTCTCCCATATCAGAATTGCTCCAAGTCAAGAACGCTTAACTGTAAAATTCTTAAGTGATGGGCTACAGAAAAGAAGATGCATCTTGTTGGTATGGGTAGTACCAACGAATTCATATAAGCCATCCTCAACTGTATAGTCTCATACCTACACAGTCTCAAGATCTCTCTCATTCAGGTGTGTAATCGGTTCATTCATGTGTCCCTCCGCCTAGAAGCCTGTCAGGAGCTGCTCCTTGTCCGTGCCTTCTTGCACCGGTGATCATCCCCCGCCCTCATCAGCCCCGGGTGTCACATTAGATCCACAACAGCACTCTCACTGTACACAACATCAGACTACAAACAATGAATCAAATAAGTATGGAATCAATAATCCATTCCTATAGTTACTCAAAAAATCAATCTATCTCATGCATTCTTTTTCATTCAATTCACATGAGGCACAAGATACCAAAATGGACGTTTTTGATATGCAACAAAAGCCATAAACCAGCACAAGACAAAATTGTAGTTCTACTGTGAATCCGAATGAAAAATTTTCATCTGACTGTGGAGTTAAAAGTTCTAGTGACGTTATCCGATGATATATAATAATCTCATAGAAAAGGTCAAATTGCGAAGATGAGAAAGACAAATAATATTTTATTAAAATATGAATGGTAGTATTTTTAAAAATGGTAGTGAAGTTTGGTATGAGAAAATTCAAATAATGATCAAGAGAGGTGATGTGACCCAATGAAAAGTACGTATTATTAACAATGACGTCGAATCTGAAGACAAACTAAATTATGCAAGTGGCTTTCGATGAGAAGGCATATGACTTGGCAAAAGAAGACAACATATGCAGCAACTACCATAGTTAGAGTGACTTAGAGTGGAGTTAGAGTTCGATTAGTAGCATTATTACAAATTTTCGGTCTCATCCGTTCACATCATATCGGCACCACTTGTCATATTAATTAAAAATTTCATATAATATTAAAAGGTGAAATATATGGCAAAATAGTATAGGTAGAGATAAGCTTCATCCAGTTAACACAATTCTAACTGATATGGAATTAATTGGAATAAATGTTCTAACTAAGTCTTGTATTGCCTCAAAAAAAAAAAGTCTTGTATTGTCTAGGTTACAAAATTGTCTGTGTCTAATCCTCTTATTTTCTCTCGTCTATCATGCTTAATTTCCTATTATTTTCACTTAAAAAAATAAATAAATAAATGAATGAAAGAAAGAAAACGGTGCAAGTATCTCTTTTTTTTTTGGCGAAGAGAGATTATTTGAGAACATCAAAGAGACCGAGCAACCTCTTTCTGACGGTGTTAGGAATGGGGTTATGGATAGGGTGATGAAAGTGGTAAGTGAAGGATAGGGAATGATAACTCTACTCCAAGGATAGAGGGTCTCCTAAGAAAATGATAAGAGATGGAAAGAGACTAAATTATTCATTTATCCCTCTAATCATGAGGTCATATAATGATAGGGTTGGTGTATACCGACAATAAGACAACTACACCATAACACATACTAATTATCCCAACTATAACAAACTAACAAAAAAATAATAAAACATTCTAGAATTAGTTGAGTCATCATATTCTAGAACTAGATTAGTCATCATCCTTTGGACCTCTATGGTCATAACATTACCTACCCCATCAAAATCAACCTTGTTCTCAAGGTTGTAAAAATTTAGCCCTAAAATAAATTTTCATGGGTCTCACTGCTTGAATTGAGACGACCTAGCTGCAGAAGGCATGTCCAAGTGTCCACCAGGATCCCATGGTTGTCCTCTTCCAATTTTTGCCCAAAAAAACATATGTTGCTGTGACTCTTTTTGTAATAATTCTACCTTAATGTCACCAATAATTTTCTCAACATTCCTCAAGATTTTCTGTTGTGACCCAATTAAGAAGGATTTTTTTATTAAGGGGCCCAATAATGAGTGAACTCTCACCAACTAATGAATGTCCAAATATCATGTTAATCCACTGCCACCATCCAAATAAATGGGCCTGGTCCATTAGGTCAAGAAATTTTTCTATACTCTGTAATACCACTTGTGCCCATTCTCTATGTTGTCCCTCTTTAACGTATCTGATCTCAGCCACAAACAGCCATGGCAGTTCGGCCACCAACTCAAAATTGGAAAACTTGTGTCCACTCGGAGTCATTCGCTTGTCATGGTGAACTTCTCAAACGTTCTCCACTCTACAGATCGTTGTTCTAGATCTATCAATTTGTGGATTGATATGGATCAAGGTGTGGCTCTCAACGACAAGGATGAAGTAATTTTTCGTCTGGAAAAGCACTTCTCTCATCGCCGCCGTCGTATCCTACTAGATGCCTCTGGTAGTAAAACCATTTGCACTCTGCACAAGAAGGTTTGGCAATTGTGACACCACCCATTTCAAACTCTCGCTCGTTAATATATACCTATCTATCGATCTTATGAATAGTTATTTGAATAATCATTTTTCAAACTTTTGAGTATAGTTATTCAAATAACCTTTTCTCTTAATCTTTTAGCTAGTTTAATTAGCAAAATCAGCAGATTCATAGTTCTAGGCATATTCCCGTGTAATTTTCTTTTTTGAGCTCAGTCCCCCATTTATTAACAAAAAAATCATCAGATTCATATGCAAATTTGCTTCCAAGATTTTAAATTGTGTTTGTAATTATGGTCGTGGTCATGTTTTTTTCATTATTATAAAAGATCATAGAAAAATATGATCGATATACTCGTAATTATGGTCGTTATGTGATTTCAGATATTAGCTGTCATGAACTCTACAAGGATTACGAATCCAAATTTAAAACCTTATATATATGGTTCTTTATGTTTGTGCAGAAGATTTCGGGACATGGTCGGTGGGAAGTTTTCAAGGGTGATGATAAATCTCAATTATGCTTTATAGTCAAGCGACTGGCAATGTTCAAGAAAGAGAAGAATATTGTTTTCGATGTTTTTCTCGCTACTGACAATACAGAAAAAAGTGTGTGTAAGGTCAACGCTTGTCGCAAGAAAAATTCTTGTCAAATTTATGCTGGTCAATCAACTCTTGCCAGAGCCAACCCAATTGTAAGTACCAACTACACATACAAATGTAAAATGTTTGACAACGTGATGAAGTAATCCGGTTAGAGTCTATATTAAAATTTAAGAAAATATAATTGTTTTAATTTAGATGAAGTTAGCAAGTATTTTTAATATACTATTATTGAATCATGAGAATTGGACTCTTGATTGAAATTGAAAGAGTTGATTGTTTCCAATATCACAGGAGATGTTATGTATACGAACAGGTTTGGACAACTAAGAGATCATAATTAACTCAACACAATATACAAGATATACTTGTAATGCTCCAACTCAAGCTGGTAGGTAACTATCAAACATTCCCAACTTGGACATTGTCACATTAACGCTCCCTTTG
The DNA here is from genome assembly GCA_030762895.1 of Sophora flavescens. Lineage (NCBI taxonomy): Eukaryota > Viridiplantae > Streptophyta > Magnoliopsida > Fabales > Fabaceae > Sophora > Sophora flavescens. The sequence goes on along the minus strand of CM061063.1, from coordinate 264,371,926 downwards.
GATGATGAAAGAGTTTGAGAAAAAAGAAGTAGGGTAGAAAGAAGATGGAGAGAAGAGGGAATAAGTAGAGAATGAGGAGATTTTTATGTTACTTAGATTGAGAAAAATAGGAGAGAATAGAAGAGATAAAATTTGAGTTCTTTTGAAAAGACATATATATTTATCCCTAATAACATATTTACATAATACAAAATAAAAGGATATATATCATTTCTACTTTTTTAATGGGTCCCACCTAATTTTGTAACTTTTCCAAACCAAAATCTCTTCACCTTAGAAGAGACTTTTTTTTAGTGTGAGTCCCACAAAACTTTTCTCTCTTCTCCCACTTCTCTTCCTTCCCAAACAAGGTAAAAGTTGACTCCCTCTCACACTTCTCTCATAGTTCTTTCTCTCCAAAACACCCTAAACAAACAATGTGTAAGGTATGAAAAAGGGTTTTCAGAATGGCTCCCGTGAGGGTCGGCTAATTTTTATTTTCATTTTGGATTCAATTGTGATATATATTTTTTGGTTCAAATTTGTGATATATGTTACTATAGGTTTTTTTACACTATCAATCAGTCATATATTACAAAATCAGTAAAAATATTTTACTTTTGTAATAGTTATGTTAAAATTTGTAATGATTATGATTAATTATACCCAAATATTGCGCCAAAATTAATTTTTTTTCTACAACAATGACACGTAATTGTTTTCTCCTTATTCCTCAAAGTAACCTTTTATACATTTAAAAATAAAAATTACTCACAGGATTTGGTTGGAGTCGAAACGTACTCTAACCCTAAGAAATAGAACCTGGCTTCGATTCTTAGGTGACGCATCGGTTGGGATGTCACAAAAGCCAATAGGTTAATTTTTGTGAAACAATAACAACACCACAACAACAACAATGATAATAGTCAATGAAATCATTTTTTTAAAAGCAACATGACATGCAAAGCCTTATAATAAATGAGATCAATACTTGCTTAAAGAACCTCAACAAATTTTACTATATATATTTGCTTAAAAAAACTATAATTATATATCAATTTTTAAGAATAAAATTATTTATTCATTATTTTTAGTAGTTTACTGCAATTGATTGTTGAGGTGTGTGGCGCCAACATAGTTGGGATGACTCTCCTCTTTGTGATGCTTTTGCATGTTACTTCTTGTAAATGTGTTAGAGTACACCTCGTACTCTCTTTTTAATAATATTTTTTGCTTATAAAAAAAAGGAATAAAATTATGTAAAAATTCTAAACCTGGGACTCATTAGTGTTTTGCCTTTTTCCAGACTTACAAGTTGAGGAATTTATTGTTTTAAATGTTTATTGTGATAGTTATTTGTTTTGGATGTTTTAGATGTTTTTCTATTTAGTTTAAAACTTTGGGTTGCAATGTTTTATGAGTAGATTTTGAAAGATTTTTGGATGATTTTTAAATTGAGTTATAATGTTCTTTATGTTATTTATTGCTTTCTCTTGATTAAAGTGCGGACAATGGGTGTGAATGTGGATACTTAGGTTTCTAGATAGTACGGGTAAGGATACTAAAATAAACTCATCAAACACGGATATGAGAACATGAACTATATATAATATCCTACTCATTGTCATCTCCGGTTCTATCGTGTTTTTTAATTCCTAATTAAGTCGTAACTCTATCACATCCCCAAAAAGTGATAGTATTTTTTGCACATATCACATATCCTCTAATGTAAAGCAGTGTAGTGTTTATTGCATATAATTCCGTTATATACTTGAATACTTAAATTTGACACCCAGTTGACACATGCAGTTGTTTTAAATATAAAACATTCAACTCTGTTCATATAAAAATATAGGCATCTCACTGGTTATGTGTTAAATCTCAAAATTAATATAGAAAATATTATTCCATTGCATATTTGCAAAATGCAAACAATAATATTGCATGGATGCATGTAGATGGAGAATAAAGGCGCGATGAAGGTTGAGATCAAAGCTAACATCAACCGTGCATTCATAGTGGCCCTACTTATGATTGTGGATGAGAAAAAAATCAGCAATTTCAAGAAAGTTGTCAAACACGCAAAACCGGTCATGGAGGTTGTGAGCATGGTCGTAGACAACCTTGATGATGTGGGCTTTGACAATGCTGAATGTGTTGGGTGATACATTGAATTTATCCATAGAAAGGAGGAGCACTTATGGAGCAAAATATAACTCCCTAGATGATAACATAAGAGAAAGTGATGGGAAAATAAGCATCTAACATAGAAGGAGCCAAAAAGGAAAAGAAAGTAAAAGAAGGCAGGAGTCGGGAGAGGATTTTCAAAGCATTGGAAAGCATACATAATAGGGTGGAATCTAAATATTTTCTTCCATACCAGCTCCTCCACTTCCCGATCCTCCAGCTCGTTGAGGGCAGTGGCGCCAGTTATGGCCCTGAGACCTACACAATCCACATTGTTGGTGTAACATCCTAAAATTTAAATATAGTTTTTTTTATAAGAGATTAAGCTATTAGGAAGTTTAATGTATAAAAGGATTAATTTATTAGAATTGTTTAAAAAAATGTAAAGTTGAAAATTAAAAATTAAACTAAAATAATATATATATATATATATATATATATATATATATATATATATATATATATATTATAAAAAAAGAAAAAGAAAAAGTGGAGGTGCCCAAAAATTAAGCAACTCACGTTCTTGGGTACTAGTAACTTAAAAGAATTCAAAGTGAATTCTTTAGGAATGTGGGCCATGGGGTGGAATGGTAATGAGATGTGATTTTACTCTATATATAAAAAAGTTACAAAACCTAATTGACATCCACATAGGTGCAACAGTCAAATAAGAAGGAGCCGTAAAGAAGGAAAATAAAGGGAAAATAGCGTAAAAAGAATTGGTTCTGAATAAGGAGACACACAGTTCAAAAAGTATTGGCAAAAAGAAACAGTGAAGCATCGATTTTGTTATGAATAATTTTAGAGTTATTTGGAGCTTTACCAGAAGTAAGTAAACACCTCTTTTCTGAAATTTTCATGGTATATAATTTTAAAGGGTTTGATTATGAAATTAAGAGTAATTATTTGGAATTTTGTCTTCAAAATAAAATTGATTAAATTGACTATTTGATATGAAACACGTTCTTGGTATTTGTATTGGTTGATGGATATGATTGTTGATGTATATTATTCCTTGTGTTTATGATTGCTATATTATACTCGTAAATTTACGTGATAACATGATATTTGTTCAATTGATATTTATGAGTTAGTTATATGGTGATATGGAATTGTAGTGGTTATATGCTTTGAAAAGTTTGTCAATTCTGATTGATTGTTTTATGCTTCGGAATATGGATGAATGAGCATATGCATGATGTGTGGAATTTGTTGATATGCCACCTAAGAATGGGGCATTGGCTTATAACATCGCCATTTAATGGGATGCAAAAAAATAGGATATGGGGCAAGGAATCCATTTTATGAATGAGGCTCTCGGGTCACCGTTAATGGGAGGCAAGAAGTCAATTCTAAAATGGGATTCCCGAGTCACCATGGGGACAAGGAATCAATTCTAGGACGAGGTTCTCGGGTCACCATAAAGAGGGTGGCAAGGAATCAATTCTAGAACGAGGTTCCCGAGTCACCGCAGACAAGGGGCGAGGAACCAATTTAATGAGGTTCTCGAGTCACCGAATTGGGCAAGAAACCAACATAGAATTGGGTTTCCGAGCCACTTGAGGATTGTGTTATTGTGTGATGTGTGATTACTTTGTTTAATTAATATATGATATTTGATTATGTTGTCGTTATATGATTATTGTAATTGAATGTATTTTTTTTAATGAACATTATTTTTGGAAAATTAGAGGGTACCATGGTTGTTTTTCCGGTTCTGTGTTTACTGAGAGAAACATCTTTTCGTAAACCTTTTGGAACTATGTTTACTTACTGGGATTATAAATCTCATTAATGGTGTTGTCTTTTAGAGTTTACAGGTGATGAGATGCATGATGTAGCGTTTTGAGAGAGAGTCTTGAAGATATTAGTTATAATTTATTTATTTATTTTGGGTTTATTAGATGCCCGTGTTTTGAGGCAAAAAAATTGTAAAAGGATTCTGTGGATTTTATTAATTAATTTTTATGAGGCTTTATTTTGAAAATACGAGATACTTAAAATATTTTGAAATTTTTTATAATTCGATTATTTAATTTAAATATTTCAAAGGTTTTTATTGAAAATTAATTTGGGCAACTAATGTAACGAAGGGCGTTACAGTTGGGTTGGTTGTGACTCCACCCAGTCCATCTCATTACGAATGCGGGTTGACTTGGGTCTCGCTTTCAGGCGTAGCAGCGACACATCTGGAACTAAGGTCCAAGGCTGTTGTATCTCGAGCATTTCTTCCTCATTTCCGATTGGAAACCACTAGGCAGCGTAAACATTAATGATATTGTGCCATTTGTAAACATCGTTGACATACTGATCATGGTCGAGCATCATGGCCGCGACAAGCAAGCAATGACATGTGAACATGGCAAATGATATGCTTGAAAGTTTCCACACTGACAATATTTAGTTTGTAAGTTAACCCTCCAACAGCGACCCCCTCTCTGGGTGACCGGATTGAAAGCTTTCGACCTCGAATCGTAGATTCTGGGTGTCATATCGGCGGACCTGATGTGTAGAAGCATCTTCTTGATGTTTCAAGAGCTTCTTCATTACCTTGTCAGAATATCGGTGACCAGAACTAAGCTTGCCTCTTGCTTCCGCACCCAGCTGAAGAAAATACTCGACGATCCTACCATATGAACACTTAACCAAAGCGGTGATTGGCAGATTCCTAGCACCCTTTAAAATTTTATTCACGCATTCAGACAAATTGGTTGTCATGTGTCCAAATCGACGACCACCATCATCATAAGCCAGTGACCATTTCTCCTTCCTAATGCCATCAATCCACCTTTGTATTTCAGGACTGGTTTCATGAATTTCTCAAGCTTCCGATCGAAGTTTATCTTGCATACGGTGTACCCTATACAAAAACGTTAACTTATTTAGGTCACCATATTATTAAAGAAAACATAAATACAAAAATTATGTAATTTGAAAAAGACATACCTAGAGTCATCAGTTCCTCCTTCAACTTTTTATTATTGAATCTCTAGTTGAAATTACTGGCAATATGTCGAATACAGTATACATGATAAGCATTTGGAGGCTGCCAACCTAGGTGAGGTTTCGAAACTGCTGATTTAATGCTTTGGTGCCGATCGGAGATCAGACATATACCGTTCTTATTGGTAACATGTTCCCGGATCAATCCCAAAAACTAAGACCACGCATCTAAAGTTTCTCCTTCCACAACAGCAAAAGCAAGCGGGAGTAAATGATTGTTTCCATCCTGTGATGTGGCAATCAACAGTGTGCCACGATACTTACCATACAGAAATGTGCCATCAACCTGTATTATTGGTTTGCAGAGATTAAATGCATCACAACATTGTCTAAACGTCCAGAAAACACGATGAAATGTGCGATATTGGTTGTTCACACGGTTGCCCACCACATATAGGTTGGTCTCGATCTTGTAAAATGAATCTAGTGAAAACAACTGCATATGTTGTAACCATCTAGGTAGCATGGCATATGATTCATCCCAATCTCCAAATACATTCACTATGGCCTTTTGTTTGGCTTTCCATGCTTTTTCTCAGAAGATATCTTGTACCCGTAAGTACTTAGAATTCTTTCGCGTATCAAAGCGATAGTCACCGATGGCGCTTCTCGGACCATACCTAGGAAGTTGATTTAAATATAAAGTTAGATTACACTTGGAATTAACAATAAAAATAATTATCATACTAGTAATCATCGTAACTAGTATGCACGAGCATACGAAGTTAAAATCCAGCTTTGTATGGTCTTGCGACAACATTCGATTCACACAATTATGTTGACCACCCCACTTTGTAACCTCCCACTTTAGTGACTTTTTCGACAAGATAGTCCTCAGCCTCCATGGGCATCCTGTCAAATGATTTGAGCGCTGGACATAATACTTGGTTGATTTAGATTCAACAACTTTGAAATCCTGATGAACGTTCATGGAATAATGTTTAACAGCCATTTGAACCGCCTGTTTAGTATCAAATCTCAAGCCAACATACAATTCCTAACCCACTTTCCACGATCCCGGAACATCTACGCCTTCAAATTCTATCTCCTGATCAGGATGGTCCCAGTTTATATAATTATAATGGGGGGATGAGTTGAAAAATGCACCATGTGATAAGTGAGTAAAAATGAATAAATTGCCAATTAGAGTAAAAATAATAATATTTATACAAATAAAAATTAATAATAATGATGTCGGAATAAAATTATTAATTGTTGGAGGAAACCAACCAGCTTGATGTGGAATAAAACCACCAGGAGCCATCGATGAAACCGGAGCTGCAACAATTCCAGGTGACGCCAATGCGGACAAAACTATGTTGGAATCATGTTCAACCTCTTCCTCGGTGTCCGATGAACCTGATGTTGGTATATCATCTTCATCATCATCTTCATCTAACTCATCCTCCATCTCGCTTGCCCAATCTTCATCTTCGTCATCTTCGTCATCTGCATTTGACCCAAGGTTTACCGGCACATTTCGCTGCTCGAAATTACTACCCAATGACTACACAGGGAATGTGGAAGTGCCCGCAACATTAACATCAACGTACAACTCAAGTGTCAACATCCAGGGATTTTGGATTAAACCATTTGGCATGCACTCCACATCTCGATCATCAGCAATTTCAACAAGAATATATTTCGCCGGGTTGCCACATATCATACATCTTGTCACAATTTTTGAAACTGGTTGATTTGGTTGCAGCATCAACTTGGAGTGAATCTTAGCCCTCAAACGCTCGTACCGGATGCAATGTTTTATTTGCACAATTTCTTGGTCCCCTTCAAATGTAATTCCTTCTGGTCCAACGAAGACTCTCCCGTTCGAGTATACAAATACTGCAACTTGGCTCATGACGTCTGTCCTACAATAATATCAAATATACAAAAATAACCCATAAATTTACAATTTCTAATAATAACAATATTAAAAATACACAACAACAAATACAAATAATGGTATTAATAATATTAACATCATATTTAATATTAAATATGTAAACTTAAAAATAACATTAATATAACACAATAATATCACACTAGTGCAATAAGTGCTTTTTACGTCAGTTAAAATTGATTTTTATGTCGTAATATCACTCGACGAATACAGTGACGTTAATAGTTAATATTTTAACGCCGCTTCAATCGACGTTAAATATAAAACTATTAATGTCAGTTCTTTAACACAACTGACGTTAATTTTGTTAAAATTAACGTCAGTTGTTTAAACAATTGACGTTACAAATAAAACTATTAACGTCAGTTGTTGTAAAGAACTGACGTTAAAGGTTTTAATTTTAACGCCGCTTGTTTATTACAACCGACGTTAATAGTTCATCAGTATATTTTATAAAATACTATTAACGCCGCTTGTTTGATACAACCGACGTTAATAGATTTTTTTTAAATTCAGTTTTAAAATATCACTCCCTCAGCCTATCCCCGCATTCAAGAAATATCTCGTAAGAAGAGAATATCACACACATTACAGAATTGCAAAGGAAAAATGGAACAATGGGGGGACTTAAAACCAAAGCCCATGTATAGGAAAAACATAACTATCTACAAGTGTGTATATATATATATATATATATATATATATATATATATATATATATATATATATATATATATATATATAAATTTTAGTCTCCAATGTCTAAAAACAAAACTACCAATCTAAGGATATATATATGCATGTTATTAATTAGTTTAAAGTCTAACAAAAAAACTATTCATCTAAGTAGTGCGGAGGTATCTTGTCAATTCCTTTTTTAGCCGCATACTTGGAGAGGAATTCAGCCAAGCGCATCCTCAAGTCTCTTAACTCATCTTTTTGAATAGGCGATTGGTCGTTAAATGCCTACACACGTTCAAATAATAACAATAACATCAACGCAAGTCATCTTCAAAACTATAATATATAATCTAACAAGTTGTTTAAATATTACCTTATTCCATCCATCCGTAAACTTACATTAAAAAGAAGGACTAAAGATAATATATAACATGTAAACGTACACTAGAATCAGACGTATGCGCGATCGGGTCTTGCGTAGGCCCCACAGTGTCCTCCCGTGCATGTGGGCTATCCGACTGTATGTATGCCTGGTCATAAACAATATATATTTATTAACATAGGTTATAACTCAAAATAAATACAGAATTATAAATAAAAATAAATGTATACTAAGTTTAAACTACATATATCAATATCCCTTCGTGATGATCATCACGAGTGGCATGTACCTCGTCCACCTGTGTCTCCTCGATTATAGTAGGCATGTTTGTTGAAAAAGAAGGAGTCTCAGGATTATCAAGATTTGAATCTTGATTTTCATCACTACCATTATACATGCTTTTTCCTTGGAGAACCACGGACAACCTTTTGTTAGAAGGATCAGTGATGTAGAGCACTTGTTTTTCTTGGGAAGCCATTATGAAAGGCTCATTTATATGACCTAACTTGTTGAGGTCTACCAATGTGAACCCCAATTCGTCGGTTTTTACACCACCGTTACTATCAACCCACTTACATTTAAAAATTGGCATCGTAAGCTTAGTGTAATCGAGCACCCAAATATCTTCAATATATCCAAAGTAAGGTGTCGGTGCTTTAACGGGTTTTGTGTCCTTTGCACTAGAGAAGTGCATTGCTTCGGCCACGATCATAACCCCACTATTTTGCATAGTACTCTTGTTATCTTGTTCCTTTGTATAAAAGGAAAAGTTATTTATGTCGTATCCGCTCCAACACATGACGTTGAAGCTAGGCCCACATGCTAGCCATCTTACGTCATCAGAAGCAGTACTACCATCCTTAAGCATATCTTCCTTGAACCATGGTAAGAAGTCTTGTTATGCTTGTTCAACAACCACCTTTCGCTCATTCGAGGGTTTTCTTGATTGACTTTTCTTTTATGTTCAAATAAGAAAGGCTGAACACAATCGATGTTGATCAATACATACAAATATGCTTGAAGCACTTCCTCCCGACCCTTGCTATTAATTCTTAAGCCATCTGTACCCTTACCTTGACATCTGATCTCGTCATGCCGAGGCTTAGGAACCCCTATAGGATCCGTGTTATGAAGGTAGTCCGAACAAAACTCAATAGCTTCTTCTGCAAGATATCTTTGAACAATAGATGCTTCCGGACGATGAGGATTCTTCACGTACCCTTTCAAGATCTTCATGTAGCGCTCAACTGGGTACATCCATCTCAGAAAAACCGGCCCACATAATCTAATCTCCTTCACAAAATGAACAATTAAGTGAACCATTATGTCGAAAAAGGAAGGAGGAAAATACATCTCCAATTGGCACACGATTGTAGCAGCCTCAACTTCCAAGTCATCCAACATACGGGGGTCAACGACTTTGCTACATATAGAATTGAAGAATGAGCACAACCTTGTAATGGCATGTCTCACATTTTTTGGAGCAATACCATGAATAGCAACGGGCAGAAGTTGTTGCATCAAGATGTGACAATCATGAGACTTTAAACCAACCAATTTAAGATCACTAGAGACAAGCCTCTTCATATTTGAAGAGTAACCATGTGGAACTTTGATGCCCTGAAGACACCCGCAGAAACTTTGTCTCTTTTTTTTTGACAAAGTATGACATGCTGGCGGCAAATAAGTCTGCTTACCATCCTCAACAACTGGAGCTAACTGCTCTCGTATACCCATAGCAACGAGGTCGAGATGAGCATTCACGCCATCCTTTGTCTTGCCCTGAATGTTGAGAAGCGTCCCGATCACACTATCACACACATTTTTCTCCACATGCATCACATCAATGCAGTGCCTGACATCAAGCTTGCGCCAGTATGGAAGATCAAAGAATATCGACCTCTTCTTCCATATGTTTTTTTCAGCAGCTTTACCTTTCTTTTTGGACTTGTTGAATATAACATCGATGCCCTTTACCCTCTGATAAACCTGCTCTCCAATTAAGGTCGTCGGAGCTTCTTCTGTCTCTTGGCATCCATTAAAAGCTTTTTTCATCTTACGATATGGGTGATCACGTCTAAGAAATCTCCGATGCCCAAGGTAAACCGTCTTCTTTCCATGATGCAACTGAGTGTAGCATGTTCCTTCTTCACATATAGGTCATGCTTTATGCCCCTTGACACCGTGCCGGATTGTTACCGTATGCTGGAAAGTCGTTGATGGTGCAAAATAACATGGCACGAAGCTTGAAAGTCTCATGAGAATACCCATCAACTACATCAACACCTTCCACCCACAGCGTTTTCAAGTCTTCAATCAAGGGACTTAGATAAACATCTAAGTCATTTCCCGGTTGCTTTGGGCCCGAAATCATCATAGACAACATCATGTATTTGCGCTTCATGCACAACCAAGGGGGCAGGTTGTAAATTATCAACAGAACAGGCCATGAACTATGAATACTACTCATGTTACCATAAGGATTCATTCCATCCGTAGCAAGTCCAAGCCTTAGGTTTCTTGGCTCATCGGCGAAATCCGGAAACATAGTATCAATATTCTTCCATTACATAGAATCAGCAGGATGACGAACCTTTCCATCACGTTTCCTCTCATCATTATGCTATCTAAGATTCTTCGCATCTTTCGCATTGGCAAACAATCGCTTGAACCTTGGAATTATTGGAAGATACCACAACACCTTCGTAGGAGGACCCTTTTTTCTCACATCATCAAGATCATCATCATCATCACCACCCTTCACTTTGTATCGTGATAACCCACATTTGGGGCAATCGTGATTGTCTTCATGAACACCGGTGTACAATATGCAATCATTGGGGCATGCGTGTATCTTCTTATACTCCATACCAATCGGACACAATACCTTCTTGGCCTCATAGTTACGGTCGGGCACGCGCGTTGTCCTCCGGAAGGAAGTCTTTCAACACTTCAAGCAATTCCGTGAAGCTTTTATCGGTCCAACCATTTATCGCCTTCACACAAACCAATTTTAGCACCGCCAACAACCGTGTATGAGTAGTACACCCTGGATATAAAGGCTTATCCACATCACAGCACAACCTATCATACAAATGAGCTCGATGAAAAGATTCTTGTCCAATATCACGGATCATGTCCTCTACTCGATCATCCTCCATATCTACGTCAACGTCCTCACTTTGGGAGACACTTGCCGTACTACTCAACAGCACATCACCATGCCATATCCATCTTGTATAACTCAAGCAAATCCCTTCACAAATCAAATGAGTACGTATATCCTTCACCATACATTTCCTCGTATTCAAACACTTGACACAAGGACAACAGAACATTCCATTACTATTAGGAACATTCCTTTGAGCAAATTCTATAAATTCTCCCACCCCCTTTAAATACTCAGCACTAGTGCGCTTACAAACCATCCAACTACGATCCTTAACTAGATAGGTGCTGTAGATATACAAAACATATATCCAATATAAGGACAATACGGGAGATTGAAAACTAGTTTTTGAAGATTGCCAAGAACTGGTCACGGCCTGGCAGTGATGTCCATCACGGCCGTAACGTGCCAACTGAAATAGACCCTCACAGGCAGAACTGTTCACGGCCTAGCCGTGATGAGCATCACGGCCGTGGCAAACCAACCAGCAGAGCAACATACACTCAAAACGAAAAATACAGACATTCCAAACAACTCAAACTCACAGTTTCAAGTTTCAACTACTGAGACTACAGTTTCAACATACACTCAAAACCAAAAATAAAAAAAAGTGCCCTAAAGACTCACCAGAAATAGGTGCTCGCGTGGTGGTGGTGAGGGGAGCTCGAGTGGTGACCAACGTTCAATGTGGTTACTGAGAGCAGAGGGACAAGGAGAGTTGGTGCGCAGGAAGGGGTAAAAGAGAGATGTCAAGTTATTGCAAAGAATGAGCGGGAAAGACAGAGTTAGGGGTTAAGAGTGTACCTCACGGTGGTGGCGAAGAAGCCATCGTGGTGGTTGCGGTGGAGATGAGCTCGCGATTAGGGCAGAGTGAGAGTGAGAGTGAGAGTGAGAGTGAGAGTGAGAGTTGAGAGTGAGAGTGAGCGTGATGAAAAGAGAAGAACAGAGACTTACAGAGCAAAGTACAGAAGGCGCGCGGGTGTAAACATTATAATCAAAAACCAAAAATAAAACAACATTTTACGTCTGTTGTTTGTAACAACTGACATTAAAGATCATTTATTTAACGTCAGTTGTCTTAAACAACTGACGTTAAAGTCAGTTCCTAACGTTAAAAATAAATATTTAAGGGAGACAAAAGGGCATTTCAGATAGGGACATAGGATTATTTACGTCAGCTATTTATTTAACTGAAGTAAAAAAGAAAACTTTTAACGTCAGTTTTATAAACAACTGACGTTAAAATAAATATTTTTTATTTTAAAAACACTTTTAACGTCAGTTGTATTAAACAACTGACGTTAAAAGTGTATAAGATTCTGCAAAAACATTCATTCTTTTGACTACTGTGCTACTTAAAGGTAATAGGATCATCATCATCATTGAGGTCAAACTCATGTTCCTGAAGATATACAACATAATCATCTGGTATGGAAGGTCTGCGCACTCTTTGAGATCGTCTCAGTGGAATTTCATCAACAATAAGATCATGTTCTTGTTCATCTACAAGCTGCTTTGCCACACCATCTTCATGTTGAAGATTCTCGATCAACATCATTAGCTGGAATCATAACTTCGTGAGGAAAAGGAACAGCTGGTATAGGGACAATGGTGCGATCTTCTCTAAGAGTAACTCGGTCGTGGTATATCACTCCCACTATCCAAGTCATCCTCAAAGAAAATCGCTCGATCAGATTCGACGATTCGCATAGAATGAGATGGACAATAGAATCTGCTACCTCTGGAACCCACACAATAGCCAATAAAGAAACCACTAACAGTCTTAAGATCAAGCTTCTTAGACTGAGGATTATAAGGTCTAACTTCTGCCTTACAACCCCATACATGAAAGTGTTTCAAACTCGGCTTCTTTCCACTCATGAGCTCATATGGAGTTTTTGGTACAGACTTACTTGGTACTTGATTTAGAATGTAGACAGCAGTTTTTAAGGCATCTCCCCAAAGAAAGTCTGGCAATGATGAATGGCTTAACATACATCTTACCATATCCATAAGTGTGCGGTTACGCCTCTCGCAACTCCATTTTGCTCGAGAGTACCAGGCATAGTGTATTGAGCTTCAATACCGCATTCCTCAAGAAATCTGGCAAAAGGTCCTGGGTTTCTACCCATCTCATTATATCTACCATAGAATTCTCCACCTCTGTCAGATCTTACACATTTTATCTTCCTACCTGTTTTCAACTCAACAAAGTGACCTTAAAGGATTTGAAAGCATCTAGGGAACTAGACTTTTCTTGAAGAAGATCTATCCATCCATATCTCGAGAAATCATCTATAAAGGTAATGAAATACCCATATCCACCCATGGCAGTGGGTGTAATAGGTCCACACAGTGCCGGTGTGAATCAATCGTAGCACATCATCACACCTATTTGCCGCTTTATTCCTAACCTTAGCAAAGAATTTGCCCTTGATGCAATCAACACATGTATCAAAATCGGAGAAGTCTAGATCATGGAGAATACCTTCCTTGACTAGCCTCTCAATACGGGGCCTAGAAATATGCCCCAAACATCGATGCCACAACATAGAAGAATGTTCATTAATCCTACTGCGTTTGTTTCCAACAGCAGAATTAACAGACATGTCATGTAGATTTAACATATAAAGGCCATCACGTAAAACTCCTGAACCAACGGAAATAGAATCTGAATAAACAATCAATTTTCCACTACCAAACTTCAAAGTGTAACCACATTTATCCAAAGCAGAAACAGAAATCAAGTTCCTTCTCATAGAAGGTGCATACACAGCATCTCTTAAAAGCAAATTATGTCCAGAAGGCAAAAGTAAAGAAACAATTCCAATGTCAATAACAGAAACTCCATCTCCATCTCCCATAATAATTTTAGACTCAGCATCACTTGGTTTCCTCAGGCTTGTGAACCCCTGCAAGGAATTCACAACATGAATGGTTGCACCTGAATCTAACCACCAAGTATTTGGAGGAACATCAATGACATTGGATTCAAAGCATGTTAGAGCCAGGAATATACCTTGCTTCTCTTGTTTCTTTTTCAAGAAATAGCAATCATCTACCTTGTGGCCATATTTCTTACAATACTTGCAGTTACCCTTGAAGAAACTTTTCTTAGCCTGCAGATGCTGCTTTGCATTTCTCTTCTTTCCCTTTTGATCTTTCTTCACAAATCTTGAACCTGACTTAGAAGTTTGATTTGGACTGATGCAGCAAAATGAGCACCGTGAGATTTACCCTTTTTAATGGACTCTTCTTCTTGTGTAACAATGGCAATCATCTCGCCCACTCGCCCATTCAGCCTTCTGTATTGTAAGAGGTCTTCATTACATCGAATTGTGAAGGAAGAGATTCAAGAACCCGGTAGATTAAAGTACTTTCGCCAATTTCCACTTTAAGAGATCTCAGTTTGTTGTAATAGTGCATCAGCTTCATGATATGCTCACGCACACCACTGACCCCATCATATTAGGTCTTGTCAAACAAGGAAAGATAATCGACTTTTTCGAGCCTTCTCAAAAGTCATAAATTTCTCCCCAACAGACTTTCTCGATATTCTTTAGCAATATTGGTCTCTCGTGATACTCGCCCGATGGATTTTTCCATAGTATACTTCATCACTTTCAGGCACACTCTATTAGAGTGTTCCCATTTCTCATAAGCAATCTTCTCGTGGCTGCAAAGAGATTCATCGTGAGAGTCGCTGGCTTGTCTTCCCTTAAGGGCCGATCCAAGTCAAGCAATAGTTAAGTAGAGATCTAGAGACTCTTTCCAGTCCTCATAGTTTGTCCCATTTAGAGTTTTGACAGAATTTGGGAAGGAGGCTGACATAAAACAAAGAATAAGGAATCATTAAGGATTGAAGGTAATATGATTCCATATATGTGTTCGGCCAATCTTACCCATAATACAAATTTCTTGTTCATTATAATTCCGCCTAAGGGTCCCGAATCATAATAAACAAGAAATATAATAAGAAGAATAATACAATGTACAAAACTTACATCACCAAAATTTCTAATACCGATAGGGTACTTTGAAACCATAATTGACATAAGCTTTAGACAATAGTACGATGTATAATAACGAATTACATTAATAATATTACACCGATAGGGTATAATTATTATTAATATAATACAAATATAACACATTAGAATAATTAATTATTTAACAACACAAATTTTATATAATTATACCCACGATAGGTGAGTTCATAACTATACAAAATATCAATAGTCATGCTACAATTATACATTAGAAAAATTATATTGTATAACAAATGCAGCATAGAACACACAACTTAATTCACATAAAATATTCGCGAGGCGAGAGGTATCTCGCGAGGCGAATCTTGTGAAAAGTCAGCAACGTTTGGTCTTCTCGCGGGTACTCGCGAGGCGAGTAAAGTGTTCGCGAGGCGACCCAGAAACCTTTCATTTTCCTAGAACAGTCAGCCTTCGGGGTCGCGGGCGAGAAAGAGAATCGCGGGCGACCCGGAGACCTTTCATTTTCCTAGAACAGTCAGCCTTCGGGGTCGCGAGGCGAGAAGCGTAGTCGCGGGGCGACCCAGAGAGGATGACAATTTCACTGTTCTTCTGGCTTTCAGGTTCGCGAGGCGAATCTGGAATTCCACAGATGCTGATGCCCAGAATCGCGTGGCGAGCATACACTCGCGGGGCGATCGAACGAGTTGGGGTTTTTTTTCACGAAAACAGGAAACGAAAAACAATCGATTTCTCACGTTTTATTCGATGAAATCCAACGATTTTCGAGTATGTTACTCGAATAACATGTGGGAAGAAAAGTCCTCAAACAATTTTCGAAATCATTGGCCAGAATCATAGTTTCGAATTTTGAAGAACAAGGCATGAAAAACGAAAGTTGCTGAAGGAAAAATTAATTCTGGGCAAACAAAATTTTTACAATATTGATATAACATGATATGAAAATCCCTAAAAAGATTTTGCATCTTGATTGAAAAACATAAATTAGGGTTCATATAATTTTCAGAATAGCTATAACATGTATCTAACATGGCTCTGATACCAATTGAAGGAAAACCTATAATTCTAAACATCATACAGATACAAATCATAGCATATGATTCATGTTATTCAAAGGAAAGGAGAAGAATTTCACACCTTGGAGAGTCGCAGAATCCATCACAGTAGATCAGAGGGTGAGAGGGAGATGAACAGTGGATCAGAATGTGAGAGTTACTTCTCTCTTTCTGGTTGGTTCAGTCTGTGTCTGTCTGTGTGTCAGAATGCCTAATGGGGAGGCTATTCTTATAACCTACCAGCAGAGAGTAGGGACATCTCAACGGGTTAACATTATAATGACCCAGCCCATCATAGGGTCACTCTTTAGTAAATACCCAACAACAATTTCACCAATTGGTTACGTAATTAAGAATTAATTTTATAACTGATATATTAATAATTTAATTATAATTTAATAACCAATTAATGCTAATCCACATATTATACACATTAAAATTTAACAATCTACTCTTACTAATTTAGCAATGATGAACACTATTGTATTTGTGGAGGAACCGTGCAAATAATATTAAGAGTTGTATATTTGTTCCTCTATGATAAGCTCCTCCATGTTTTGTTATATCACTTTATCACTTGCACTTGTGATCTCTCCAACTATGTTTCAACAAGCTAAGTTACACTTGTACCTTATCATGTCTTCCTCCTAAAATTCCAACAGATTGATATATTTTTAGCATATATGAATCCCGCGAGTTTACGTACGTGAAATGATGATTTGAGACCTGTATTTAATATCAAGTCTTGGGGACAGGTACGAACTTCATGGAAATTTTGTTAAATGACGGTGCTTTCCTGCTACAGCTTCTCTGCAACGAGTGTTTGGAAAATCAGATACCTTTTGTCATTCTCAAAGCGTTGGCTCATATTCTTACTCAAAGAGGGTCTAACCCTATTGAAGTTCTGGTAAAGTCTTTCTTAGGCCGCTTGTCTCTGCATTTGGCCTTCGAATTTAACTACGGTTTCTATCCTAGTCACTTTCTTGAACTTGTTTATGTGTCTCTTTTGGAAAATGAAAGTTATGTGCCTCTTTTCGAAAATGAAAGGCAGCATTCAGAAACAACAATTGATGTGGAGTCACGTGATGTTAATGTAAAACTGAATCGTTGTGCTACTAATCGCTTACTGGAGTCACAATTATTAGAGTCAAAACTTCAGATACAGATAACAAGCAAGAAGATGTGGATGTTAAACTTATTCCTTTAACCGGTTTTAACTTTGACATAAGGTTCGACTTCAACAATGGGCAACTGAAAATTCCGCGTCTGCATATTTCAGAAAGAGCTGAAGCAAGGTGGCTGAATTTCATTGCTTGGGAGCATTATCAAATGAAGGGGAATAGTCTTGCCAAACCTTGTTCTAATTATACCTGCAAATGCAAATGCACTATGGCTGCGTTGCTTTTCAATGGTTTGATATGTTGTGCCAGTGATGTTCAACTGCTTAAAGACAAAGAGATCATAGTAGTTCATTCAAAATCAAATATGAGCAACCAGGATCTGGTGGATTTATTCAGTTCAATCCCAAAGGGGGTCGATCCTACCATTATTCATTCCAATTATGTCAAAATGTTTCGTCACTTGACTACATATTCAAAAACATCTTATGCCACACATATCCCCATAATATTGTGGCATTTTATTCCAGAAGTGATTTACAGCATTCGCAAATTCTTGAGGAAGGGTTATAACTTTACTGTTTCAATCATAACTCTTCTAACTGTTGTCCAGACTGTTTATACTATCCTCAACTATCATGATCCCAAGAATTAATAATGCTATTGTATTTTTACTTAATATCCAAGGCTGCGGTCTTATTTTGTTTAGTCGTTAATAACCACGTTTGATGTACTGCAATAAATAATTGAAGCCAACCACTTGCATCAAAGAAGATCAGAGTGTAGAAGAAAAGCTGGCAAAGGATAGCTTACAAGCATGAGTTTCTTATATAGTATAGTAAGTGTTTTATGTTAGCAAAGTGCTAAAGAACTCTATTTAATTGAATAAAGTGTTGTTTGAGTTGTTCGCCAATGAACAAAATTTATGTGTTGTTTTAGTATAAGGTGTGCAGTCAAAGCACTTGTTTTGTATCATAAGTTGGAGGAGGAATTATTGAAACGAAAGAATTTTATAATTGGCAAAAAAAAAAAAACTTGGAATGAGAGAACCGGATGATTTGGTCAAGGAGGCGTCATTGGCAGGTTGGATCTCAAAGAGAACAATACTGCTTGTCATTATAATAATGCTTGTATTATTGATTGATTAAGAACATACAAGATATGTTTATATAAAAATACCTAGAGGTTAAAAGAAAAACTAATATACTAACTAAGTAATTTTCTTGTTTCAAAATTAAAAAAAAAAACTAACTAATTTTCTAACCAATTATTATATCACTAATACTTGTGTTCCTGCTTACACCACCAACCAACAAACCCGATTTGAGACTTTAATTAAAATAGCATATTTTTGTGGGGCAAACCTAGATAGGACACTGCAAAGTAAGCCCATTGAAGGTTGTTCCAGCCTGCAAGACAGGTGGGCCAAGCCACGGCAAAGCCACAAGAATCTGTATTGAGCCCAAGATGATTTATGTCACATATGCTGTGCCACCCCTATATATTTTATTGATTACATGAAATCTTTTTCTTTCGAATTTTTTAGTTAAATACACTCTGAAATACAATGGATAAAATGTTTTTTTAAACTAAAACAGATATTCATTCATTCAAGTTTGTAAAATACATCGAAAACAATATAAATTCAACATCGCCAAAAACCGAAAAGGATGAATCTGCGAACAAACTCACAGTACCCAAGTTAATAGCATAACACAGCAAAATGCCTACAAATGTGACAAAATCAAGGTGACCGGAATACCCATGCCTCCGGATCTGTAACGTTGACAACCAAGTCTTGATTGAATCGGTAATGGATCAAAGTTGATATGTCAATCTGAACCAAACGAACACCGCAACAAGACGGGAAACCAAACGACGCCGCAACAAGACGACGAACAAAACACTGCCGCATGCAGACGACGAAAACACGAAAAAACTCGAAAGAAAAACCAGATCTATGTGGAAAAACCACTTATATATTTAGATAAAAGGAGAGAAAAAACGATGTAGATTTGTGATTTCAGGCAAAAAATGGTTCAAAACCACCCCTTCCGATGGATGAGGAAGAAGGAAAAAAAGGAGTAGTGGGGAGGTTGAGAGAGAAGAGCTAGGTTTTTATCTTTTATATGAATTTTTCCTCACCACCAAGTACGTACCTATATATAATGTTAAAAACAAACATTTCATTTTTTGAAATGTTTTTTAAGATTTTTTTTTTGGTTACTATTGGTTGGGACACCCCGTATATCTATTGATTCTTTAGAAGGAGTGTAACACCCCGATTTTCGCTGTTTCGTAATATCGGTAAGAAATATATAAATATATATTTTTATCCGAGACTTAGAAAATGATTTTGGATAAACCAAGGTCATTTCCTTGTTATACTTATTTTTATAAGGTTACAAGGAAGTTTTTAGTTGAAAACTCAGACGGAAGCCGGTCTGTTGTTTTCTGTGTTTTCACTGACAGTAAAAGTTTACTGCTCAGAAGATTTAAATTTTGAATCGATAACGAGATGAAAAATATTTTTATCATATTTACTATGATACTAGGAGTTTTGAAAATTTTGGAAAAAAAAATTAACATATTATGTTGTTGTGGGCTTATACGACAAGATGTCTCTAGGCAGAGTCTGTGTCAGATGGATCGGGAAGTCGGAAAAGTAGCAGAGACATTGGATTGACCAACTTGATTAGCATTCTTGACAAGTCTAACCTATCATAAATGGCAATTAATAGCACATTTATGGCAACATTGAATTTAATTATGAAATGACCAAAATACCCTTGTCTTTTTATGACAATTCCTACAAAATGACATTTGACAAATTGACCCAAAATCCTTGCCAACTCCACACGGTTCCAACCTTGTCTTCTTCTCCAAGTATTTGAAATCTTCTCCATTAAGCATTCAACATCTTCTTCATTAAGTTTTGACTACTTCCTTAAGAAGTTTTGAATGCTTCTTAAACAAGTTTTGCTTCCTTCTTCTCCAAGTTTTGACTCCTTCATCATTAAGCATTTGTGTCTTCTTCAATAAGCTGATTTCTTCTTCATTTAAATAGGATATTTCCTTCCTTAAGTCATTTTTTTTCCAAAGTCTTGATTCTTGCTCTAAAGAGTTCATAACTCGTCCGATTTTGCAGAGCCATTCTGATCAGTTTCCATTTCGAATCTTGAAAAACTTTCAACATGAAAGTTGTTCATATTTCTCTCTTCTTTCCAACGACATAAAGATCATTCAAAACGGATGAGTATGTTGAGAAATATACCCAAAATACCGAAACTGTTCTGAAACCCTAACTTGGTTCATCTTCTTCCTTAAGTGCTCAAGAACACCATGAGACATTCTTGAAGAACATCATCCAAATCATCATTGTATTTGATCATCAAGAGGTAGTCTCTCTTAATCTTGTTATTCTAAGCTTTTCTCTTCATAAGATTCATGAGTTTATGCCTTTGATCAACATGTTCTTCATTTGTTCAAAGTTCTTGAAGCTAGATTGAAAAATTCATAACTAATTCTAGAAAAATCCTTTTGACATGAAACCAATTGCTATGATCTTATAATCATCTCTACTTTCATTATCTAGAAGCTCAAGATCATGAGAAATTTCTTTCTCTAATTTCTGGACTGGGCCGAACCTAGGTTAACTTTGAGTTCTTAGGTTTTGTTTCCATTTCATGTCTTGATTCATGATTATATCTTGATAGTTCTTGTATTCAAGTATATAGAAGATCAAAAATCTAACTTTAGCCTATTTGATTCTTCAAAAACCGAAACCCTAGGTATGAGCACTTGTTAGTTTTATGATTCAAAAGTTGTTTGAAACACTTGAATCTAACTCTAGGTTGTGTATGTTGATTAAATCCAAGAGTTTAGAAATTTTAGAGATTTCTAACTCCAAACTCAGTTCTTGGCCGAAACCCTAGTTCTTGGAACTAGATGAATTTTAGTTCATGTTCTTGGTTCATAATCATGGTTAAAGTGATTAATCATGCTTAAGTAACTTATGGATCATTAATCCCTAAGGTAATCAAATTTTAAGTTTCCTAATCTAGAAAATGGGGTAAAGCCGAACCCTAACCCCCATTGATTTAAGTGTGTTGTTGTTTGATTTATTTATTTTGGTTGCAATTCGTTTGAAGGAAACTACGGAGTTAGCTGATTTACACTGACGAAGAGGAATCGAGTCGAGTTCGGGAGATTATTTAGTTCGAGTCTTCAAGAGGTAAGGGGAGCTTGCCTGATGGATTTTTCTCAATAACCATTTGTTTGTGACCATTTACTTGTTGTGTATTCTGTGTAATTGATGTGGTTGTAGTTATCTGATTATGTGGTATGTGTTGTGTTGTATATCTGAGTATCATTGTTTGATCTGTTTAAAATTATTTATTTGAATATGATATTGCCATGGTACATTATCTGTCTAGTGGTTTGTTGTTGAATGTTGCTTGTGAGTGTTGTTTGAGAAGCCTGACTGTGGTCAGTGCACAACCGACTAATCAGATAAAAGCTTTAATAAGCTGTGTAAATTATATTCAATGTTTTATGGGAAACGTTGGAATATAATAGTAGTGAAAAGTATTATTTTGGAAAAGTAAGGAGTTTTGATGATGATAATTTATGAGTGTAATAGTAACTCGAGTCATAATGAGAGCGAAATTGTGAAAATGTTTAAGTACTGCTAATTTTTATGTAATAAAGTTTGTAATACGATACAAAGTTATTTTATGAAATTAATTGTTAACAAGAAGTTAAGATGATTTTAGAAAGTGTTTTCACTGGAAGAAGTTAAGTATTGGTTGAGAAGTTTTAAAAGTGATAATTGATGATTGATTTGGAAAAGTATAGAAGGAAAGTATTTTGAAACGGCAGTACATATTTTAAGGAAGTGAAAACCTCACGTGACTCAGATTTGTGAAAACCAAGTTTTATTATTTAAGGATTTTATTGATGAATTTCCAATTTTGGAAAAAGAATTTATGAAAACAAAACTGATTTCGTGTTAATAGTGGTGTGGAACTTAGTAACCGAGACGTCGGGGTACTAAGGTTCTGTGTTGTGATGAACTCAGTCATTTGGACTTTGAGATTGTATACATGAGGTATACTGTGATGAATTGTATACATGAGGTATACTGTGATGAATTGTATACATGAGGTATACTGTGTTGAAACATTGAAGATGTTTCTAGTGCCACGAACCTACGATTGGTGCACCGGTCGAGAGGTGTCGTGATTGAGCACTTGGACTGTGAGGTCCGATGTTTTGATAAATGTTTTATGGACAGTGAGGTCCTATGTTTTGATAAATGTTTTATGGACAATAAGGTCCTATGTTTTGATAAATGTTTTATGGACAGTGAGGTCCTGTGTTGTAATGAAAGTTTTAAAAAGTGTTTTAAAACTATGTGAGTCGTAAGCCATTTTGAGCTTCGGCAAGAGAAAGATTGAGCACAAAGAAAAGAACAAAACAAAAGTGTTTTGCATGCATGTGGCAGACGTGCCTGCGATTTGTGGTTGTGACACAAATGCATCAACTACCATCGGCGAATGGTAGTTACGACGTGCATTATCTCATTGGTGCCTAGGAAGGACTTTGAGATCCCCATCTTACTTGCTAATGGCGGAGCCACTGATTGTGGGCATTAGCAATGTTTGGCCGTGTTAGTGCCTTGGCTGTGTATGCCTACGTTGTTTTCAAGATGGGAAGAGGTCAGGGACCTGTTGGCAGTTGGCCAAGTTAGCCAGTGTGGCTTTAGAGTCTGATCAACTCACCACGAGGTTGGAGATATCTCATGAGATTAGGACAAAAATTAGATGATGAATAGAAGTGTCATGCATAATTTTATGGATGGTGTTTGGGGTGTTAAACCCACTGATAAACTATTAGCTTATAAATGCTTGTGTGGTAAATGCATATGTGTTATGTGCGACACCCTACTTTAGGATTATCCCATTAATACCCAATTATAAATTATAAGTATATTACGCTGGTTACTTTCGGAAAATATAATTTAAGGTAACTAACCTTATATAAAAATAGTGCTTATTTTTTTTTTCTTTTCATACAACATATAACTATTATAAACATAAGCCACATATATGTACATCCATATATATATACATATGCTTCATCGTTTACATATACAACTCCTATACTAGGAGATATCAAAAACCTTTAGAAACATAGACTATTCTCCTTCAAACTAAACAAAGAAGATAAAGACATATACATATCAACAACAACTGGTTTACAACCATTTCAAAACTAAGGCTCTAAGAAGCCAAAATAAAACTATCAAGACTCACTACCCCGGAAACTATACCTAAGCTGGTCAAGCTAATGAAACCCATTGGGAAGACCATAAGGATCAATCCCACCTACAACTGACGAGTCTGATGATGCCTCCGCTTCCATTGCTTCCTCTGAAGAATCACCATCATCTACTGCAGGAGGTTGAAACTCCGGATCGTCCTCTAGGTATTCCTCTGGATCTTCTTCACCTGCTACTAGCTCTTCTTCAACTGGAATTTCTCCATTTCCTAATATCTGAAGAGGTTGAGGTTGAGGTAAAGGATCCATCATTCCATGCTCCTCCAGATATTGAAGATACAGCCAGACCGGTGGTAACGATATCTCGATTGTTTCTACTACATGCGTCCTCTGATTGGGTCCTTCTTCTATCGTGCCAATAACTTCAGTACTAGGGCCATGGTAGGTGGCGCTCAGTGCCCCGTTATTTATATCCCAGGCACCACCATACTGTGCCCGATCAAAAGTGAGTGTACGAACCCTCGACTGCACCAGTGGTACGTCTGTATTCATCTGGATATGTTGTAAGAGTGAGAAACCAATACTTGGATCTTACTCAATAACTACGCTCTAGCCATCAAACACCACATCAACATTTATCACATACAATTAATTATAAACTAACAGTTTATAAATGGGTTCAACACCCCAAACATCATCCATAAAATTATGCATGACACTTCTATTCATCATCTAATTTTCGTCCTAATCTCATGAGATATCTCCAACCTCGTGGTGAGTTGATCAGACTCTAAAGCCACACTGGCTAACTTGGCTAATCGCCAACAGGTCCCTGACCTCTTCCCATCTTGAAAACAACGTAGGCATACACAGCCAAGGCACTAACACGGCCAAACATTGCTAATGCCCACAATCAGTGGCTCCGCCATTAGCAAGTAAGATGGGGATCTCAAAGTCCTTCCTAGGCACCAATGAGATAATGCACGTCGTAACTACCATTCGCCGATGGTAGTTGATGCATTTGTGTCACAACCACAAATCGCAGGCACGTCTGCCACATGCATGCAAAACACTTTTGTTTTGTTCTTTTCTTTGTGCTCAATATTTCTCTTGCCGAAGCTCAAAATGGCTTACGACTCACATAGTTTTAAAACACTTTTTAAAACTTTCATTACAACACAGGACTTTACTGTCCGAGTGCTCAATCACGACACCTCTCGACCTGGTGCACCAGTACTAGGTTCGTGCTTCTAGAAAACATCTTCAATGTTTTATCACAGTATACCTCATGTATACCTCATAGGCACTCCAAGTCCAAATGACTGAGTCCATCACAATCACAGAACATTAGTACCCCGACGTCTCGGTTACTAAGTCCAACTGTATTTTCAACGTTGTTAAATCAACTTTTGATTTTTAGAAATTCTTTTCTAATGGTAGAAATTCATTATAAAAATTCTTAAAAAATAAAACTTAGTTTTCACAAACCAATGAGTCACTTGAGATTTAACTTTCTCAAAATAGGCACTACCGTTTTAAAAATACTTGCCGTCTAGATTTTCTTGATTTGCCGTCAATTTTTGTTTTTAAGACTTTTAAGTCAAAAACTTAACTTTTTCCACTTAATTAATCTTCTAAAATCACCCTTAACTTGTTTTCATCAATTAATTTAATAAAAGAATATTCCGTAATATTCTGGTTTTCTTACGTAAAATTTAACAATACTAAAATATTTTCACCGTTTGAACTCATTGTGACTCATAATTCACTTTTCCAAAAACAACTTATTAAAATAATAATATTTTTCAACTCTCTTTATTTTTCTCAAAAGAAATTCTATTTGGTATCACATAGCAATAACTTGCCACTAAAACCTTGAATATAATTCAATACAGTTTCTTAAAGCTTTTATCCAACTTTCTTAATTGTGCACTGACCACTGTCAGGCTTCTCACACATCAAACAACAATTATATCACAGATATTTCCCAGGCAGATCATGCATCACAGTTCATAATATAATTGCCAATAAACAATTAACGCAAAATAAACCACACAGATATCAATAAAGCAACAATAAACAACATAAATAAACACTAACAAACAATTAATTACAAACAACAATTGGATAGCATATAGCCATTGAATAGAATCCTTCTCGGTACTCCCCCCTTACCTCTTGAAGACTCCTTGTTCAACTTACAAACTCCTTCCGAATTTCCCGTTACCTTGTAAACTTGTACTCAACTAACCTTCAATTATAACCAAAGTGTTACAATTCAAGAAACTAGAACATTCTAAACCCTAATACATAGTCACGGCTTCTAGGGTTTTTGAATAACTAAACTTCTAATCATGATTAAGTTATGGATTAATGATCCTTTATTAACCTAAACCATAAATTATCAACTAAACAACTAAGTTTTAAACTCAAAACTTCCTAACTCTTTTATACATAGGTTCGGCCTTACTAGGTTCATGAAGCTAGGGTTCTTAGATTAACAAATCATCTTGGATTTATAAAGCATACTTACTAAACACTTGATTTCTAAGATCATTTATGAAAATCATGAACAAAACTCAACAAAACTTACCCACTTAGGGTTCGGCCAACATGAACATTTTTGAGTAAAATAGTCATTTTAAGAAACTAACATGGATTGAGTGTGTAGTCATACATGCCATATAGAATACATGATCATACATGAAAACGCATGAACAAAACTCTACCAACCCTAAAGTGATAGATTCGGCCAAGGCTAGTTTTTCAAGAAAGAAATTTTTGATTACTTCATGCTCTTGGATTTAGATAGTAGACATGATATCTAGAAGATAGAAAGTAGTTTCATCATCATTAGATTTTCCTAGGATTTATTATGATTTTTCAAAGATCTAGGGTTTGAAACTTGAAAATGATGAACTTCCATGATATAAGGCTTGAATCAAGAAACTATCTAAAGAACATAGACATGATTTAAGACAAAGATTAGGATTTACCTCTTGATAATCAATGATGAAGACACTCCAAGAACTTGCTTTGAGAAACTTAGAACTAAGAACTTAGAACTTTAGAGTTTTAGAAAACAAGTAGCCAAAGAACTAAATGAAAAATGAGAGAAAGGTATTTATAGTGTAAGTGGCGACATTTCAAGAAGGATCTAGATAAGATGAGTTGTCATGTTAAAAGGATTAAAGTGCAATTAAGTTCCAAGGACCAAATTGCAAAGATTCCAATAGTTGAAGGACTAGTTTGCAAATAGACAATAGAATGTCATGATGATGGGTTTAATCACATTAAATGCCATCTTATCCTTGACTTACTTGGCTGAATTTATGAGTGCAAAACAAGTTAAGAAAGTAGATAATTCAATGTATTAGAAGAATCAAGAAACTTGTAGACAAATCTAGGTTAAGTAGAAACCTTTAGAAAATTCTAGAATCATCTTGACAATTCCAACTAAAATAGGCAGCCATAATTTACATGGGCTTTCGAATGGGCTTGAAACATTTGGGCTTGATTTCATTTTCTTATGGGTTGTGGGACCCACTTTGAAGATTTTGGCCTTTTAACATAAGATAAGAAAACTTGAATAGCTTTATGGACTCAACTATGGACTAACAATATTTGGGCTTATAGGCCACGACCATTTAGGATTAGAAAAAGGGATTCTAGCCCAATCCATTTGAAAAAAACGAAAAAACTAATTTAGGGACAAAATGGTAATTTACAGAAAGTTCAGGGACTTAACCGTAAATTTCGAAATTCTCTATTTAATCCTGAAAAACCTTCTAAACTTAAAAATATGATTCATCCCCTTGAATCATCTCAATATCCTAAACTAAATCCTCTTACTACTCTTAGAAACTCTCATTTCCTTTCTGTCGTCTACCCGATTACACTCTCCGCCCGTAATACTCAAATTATTTTATTTTTTTCTGAAAAAAATTCTAAACATACAAAGTTGTAGAAAATAAAATACTAAGCTTAAGTCTCTCATTCACGAATTAAAATTAGGTCTTTTGAACAGCATTATTATACTGTCAATGAAATTCGCAGACCAGGTTTCGCCTGAATTTCCAACCTAAATTTTAATCTAGTTTCCTACGGTCAAGTAGGATTAAATACTATCCTCCGTTCACTTAGAATAACTTTATAAAACTCTAATAAACTTATAAATATATTTATATGTATTTACTGTTATTTAAAACAGTAAAATACAGGGTGTTACATTACTACCCCACTAAAAAAAAATTTCGTCCTCGAAATTACGTACCTGTAAATAATTCAGGATACTGTAACTTCATTTTGTCTTCTACTTCCCATGTTGCTTCTTCAGTTACATCGTCCCAAATAACTTTAACCAATGAGATTTGTTTACCTCTGAGCTGCTTAATCTTCTTATCCGCAATTCTCACAGGTAAAGTCTCATAAGACATGTTTTCTTTTAGTTGTACTAGATCAGGTTCAATTACGTGAGATGGATCAGAAATATACTTTCTTAATTGTGAGACATGAAAGACATCATGAAGATTGGATAGAAACGGTGGTAAAGAAATTTTATAAGCTACAGGACCTATCCGATGAAGAATTTGATATGGTCCAATGAATTTAGGAGTGAGTTTTCTGGATTTAATTACCCTACCAACCCCAGTCGTTGGCGTGACTCTCAAAAACACATGCTCACCTTCCTCAAACTCAAGAGGTCGTCGTCTCTTGTCAGCATAACTTTTCTGTCGACTCTGAGTTGTCCGCATTTTCTCTTGAATCATTTTCACCTTTTCTGTCGTTTGTTGCACTATGTCTGGTCCAACCATAAAATTCGCACCATCTTGGTACCAACATAAAGGCGTCCTGCACCGTCGACCATACAACGCTTCATTGGGTGCCATACCTATGCTAGAATGAAAACTATTATTATAAGTGAATTCTATCAACGATAGATATTCATCCCAGCTTCCAGTATTTTCCAATACACAAGCTCTCAATAAATCTTCAAGAGATTGAATAGTCCTTTCTGATTGTCCATCCGTTTGAGGATGATACGCAAAACTTAACCTAAGTTTCGTTCCCAACAACTCTTGTAGACTTTTCCAAAATCTTGATGTAAATCTTGGATCACGATCTGAAACAATATTCAAAGGCACACCATGTAACCTAACAATTTCATCAATATACAACTGAGTTAATCTTTCCAATGAGTATTTCACATTAACTGGTAAAAAGTGAGCTACCTTCGTCAACCTATCAACTATTACCCATATAGAGTCATACCCTTTCCGAGTCCTCGGTAAACCTGACACAAAATCCATTGCAATACTATCCCATTTCCATTCTGGAATATCCAAAGATTGTAGCATTCCCGCTGGTCTTTGATGTTCTACTTTAACCTTCTAACAAGTTAAACACGCAGCTACAAATTCCATTACATCTTTCTTCATACCATGCCACCAATACAATTTCTTTAGATCCTGATACATCTTAGTAGCTCCGGGATGCAAACTCAACTTACTCTTATGAGCTTCTTCCAGAATTAATTTCCTCATTTCAACATTATTTGGTACACAAATCCTTTCACCAAATCTTAGAATTCCATCATTTCCTTCTTTAAATTCTGACACAGCTCCTTGCCGCACTAATTCTCTTTCTCCTTGTAGGTACTGATCACTTTCTTGTTTCTCTTTAATTTGTTTCATCAATTCATTTGAAACAGTAATCATACCCAAACATAATTTCTCCGGAAACATCTCAATTGTCAATCGCATATCTCGGAATTGTTCCAACAACTGTTGTTCTTTAACCATCATTGCCGATATATGCATTGATTTCCTACTCAAAGCATCTGCCACAACATTCGCTTTTCCAGGGTGATATTGCAGTTGAAAATCATAATCCTTTAAAAATTCCAACCAACGCCTCTGCCTCATATTTAACTCTTTCTGATCAAACAGGTATTTCAAACTTTTATGATCACTGAAAACATTAAAAGTTGCTCCATACAAATAATGTCTCCAGATTTTTAAAGCAAATACCATCGCCTGCTAACTCCAAATCATGAGTAGGATAATTCCTTTCATGAATCTTCAATTGTCTTGAAGCATATGCCACAACTTTCCGATTTTGCATCAATACACATCCTAACCCTTGATATGAAGCATCACAATACACCTCAAAAAGTTCATAAGGATCAGGTAGTATCAATACCTGGTGAAGTAGTCAACCTTCGCTTTAACTCTTGAAAACTTTCTTCACATGCTTCAGTCCATACAAACGCTTGATCCTTTCGAGTCAATTGGGTAAGAGGACCTACTATTTTAGAAAATCCCTCAATGAATCTTCTATAGTATCCCGCTAAACCCACAAAACTACGAATTTCTGTTACCGTCTTAGGCCTTTCCCATTGCAAAACAGTCTCAACTTTTGACGGATCTACAAAGAATTCCCTCACTCGAAACTATATGTCCTAAGAATTGAACTTGGTCTAACCAAAATTCACACTTCTCAGGTTTCGCGTAAAGTTGTTTCTCCTTTAAAATTTGGAGAACCACACTGAGATGTTCAGCATGTTTTTCTTTACTTGGAGAATAGATTAGAATATCGTCGATAAAAACAACGACAAACTGATCTAAATAAGGACGAAAAATCCTATTCATGTAATCCATGAATATCGCTGGAGCATTCGTAACTCCGAATGGCATCACAAGATACTCGTAATGACCGTAACGTGTCCTAAATGCAGTTTTACAAACGTCCTCCTCCTTCACACGAATTTGATGATAACCCGAACGTAAATCTATCTTTGAGAAAACAGCTGCTCCGCATAACTGATCCATTAAATCATCTATCCTTGGAAGTGGATACTTATTCTTAATCGTCACCTTATTCAGCTGTCGAAAATCTACGCATAAACGAGAAGTTCCATCCTTCTTCTTCACTAATAACACTGGAGCTCCCCAAGGCGATACACTAGGTCTAATAAATTCCTTCCGCATCAGTTCCACCAATTGTTCTTTTAATTCCTCTAGCTTTGATGTCGACATTCGATATGGTGCTATATATATTGGTCCAGTGCCCGGAACCAGATCAATTGCAAACTCAATCTCCCGAACAGGTGGTAATCCAGGTACATCTTCAGGAAAAACTTCCAGAAAATAATTGACAACTGGTATACACTGCAAGTCTAACTCACTCTTAATGTCTAAGGAATATAATAGCATGTATCCTTGTGCTCCCTCCTTTAAAGAAGCTTTTACTTGATTAGCAGTTAACAATCCAGAAATCTCATCCGTAGGAAAAACTAAGGTTTTACAAGCACAGTCTATCAAGATATGATTAGAAGACAACCAATCCATGCCTAGAATTACATCTAACTGTATTAAAGGCAAACAGATCATGTTAACAAGATAAATTTTATCATGAATAATGATAGGACAATTTAAACAAACAGAAGTAACCACAACTGGCTTAGAAGTAGGAGTTGAAACAACAAGATCACACAACAAAGAAGAAACAAGTAATTTCAACAGTTTCACACAATCCATCGAGATAAAAGAATGCGTTGCACCTGAATCAAATAGTACAGTTAAAAGATTACCGTTTATATCACACTTACCTTGTATGAGATCGTCAGATTGAAGCCTCGGCTCCACTCATCGTATAAACTCTTCCCTTAGCCGTCGGTTTATTTGTTCCAAAGATAATTGCGATCGACTCCCGCTTTGGCATCGTACAATGCTTTGCTATATGTCCCATTCGATCACAATTGAAACATTTCACTTCACCTCTAGGACAAACATTTGACATGTGACTGGAATCTCCACATTTATAACATCTCCTAATTTGACCTTGATTCAGATTTCCTTGTCCTCCACCTCCTGATACAGCAAAATTCGAACGGTTCTGTTGTCGATTCTGATTATTCACTTGCGAACGAAAATAAGGCTTCCTCTGATTTTGTTTCCCTCTCCAACTCTGATTCTGATTCTTGGATTTTGAAGATCCACCAGCACTTCCTCTAGTATCCTTTCCTTTCTTCATCTGCTCGATCTTTCGACTTATTTCCACTAGTGCTTGGAAATTACGAAGTTGCAAAGGTAAAACGGACTCCTTAATCTCAAATCGCAATCCCGCTTCGAATCGTTCACACTTCCAGCTTTCACTCGGTTGAGCTTGAAAGAAACGAAAGTATTTGGCCAATGACTCAAACTTCGCCGCATACTCCTCCACCGATAAATCTCTCTGATATAACCCCAGAAATTGTCGTTCCCTCTCGATCCTTATACTCTCCGGAAAATATTTATCCATAAACGCAATTCGAAAAACCTCCCAAGTAATGTCTTGATGTTCAGCTTCCAACAATAGCCTAGCACCTTTCCACCAATATTCTGCATCTCCCACCAGTAGGAAAACAACATAAGTGACCCGAACATCTGCCGGCGTAGCAACTAACTCGAAGATCTTCTCCAACTCCTGAATCCAAAGATCAGCCTTCTCAGGATTTGCATCCAGACCAAACTGTGAAGGATTTTGACTTCGAAACGCAATCAAAGCCTTGCCTTCCGCAGCTTGCAGATTCTGAACATTCATCGCCGTAGTCCGATTTGCAATTGCCGCCGCCATGTTCTCCATTGCCCGAGCCGCATAGTCTACTACTTCTTCATACTCCTCATTCATATTACCACGACCTCCTACACGACCCCCTCTACGGCCTCGCACACCGACCACGTCCATGCCAGATTCTGGTTCTACCACTGGTTCCATAACTCGACCTACAAATCACAATCGGTTAGACCAAAACCAAAAGTAAACGCAAACTCACTCGTCATCACACATTACTTCTAATAAGTAATTCAAACAAACCTAAGTCAGAGATCACACAACATAGACATAACAGACCTACTTCCCGACATTCCCGAAAGACTCGACCAGCTCTGATACCACAAAATGCGACACCCTACTCTAGGGTTATCCCATTAATACCCAATTATAAATTATAAGTATATTACGCTGGTTACTTTCGGAAAATATAATTTAAGGTAACTAACCTTATATAAAAATAGTGCTTAATTTTTTTTTTCTTTTCATACAACATATAACTATTATAAACATAAGCCACATATATGTACATCCATATATATATACATATGCTTCATCGTTTACATATACAACTCCTATACTAGGAGATATCAAAAACCTTTAGAAACATAGACTATTCTCCTTCAAACTAAACAAAGAAGATAAAGACATATACATATCAACAACAACTGGTTTACAACCATTTCAAAACTAAGGCTCTAAGAAGCCAAAATAAAACTATCAAGACTCACTACCCCGGAAACTATACCTAAGCTGGTCAAGCTAATGAAACCCATTGGGAAGACCATAAGGATCAATCCCACCTACAGCTGACGAGTCTGATGATGCCTCCGCTTCCATTGCTTCCTCTCGAAGAATCACCATCATCTACCGCAGGAGGTTGAAACTCCGGATCGCCCTCTAGGTATTCCTCTGGATCTTCTTCACCTGCTACTAGCTCTTCTTCAACTGGAATTTCTCCATTTCCTAATATCCCAAGAGGTTGAGGTTGAGGTAAAGGATCCATCATTCCATGCTCCTCCGGATATTGAAGATACGGCCAGACGGTGGTAACGATATCTCGATCGTTTCTACTACATGCGTCCTCTGATTGGGTCCTTCTTCTATCGTGCCAATAACTTCAGTACTAGGGCCATGGTAGGTGGCGCTCAGTGCCCCGTTATTTATATCCCAGGCACCACCATACTGTGCCCGATCAAAAGTGAGTGTACGAACCCTCGACTGCACCAGTGGTACGTCTAGATTCATCTGGATATGTTGTAAGAGTGAGAAACCAATACTTGGATCTTACTCAATAACTACGCTCTAGCCATCAAACACCACATCAACATTTA
This sequence comes from Sophora flavescens, assembly GCA_030762895.1. NCBI lineage: Eukaryota > Viridiplantae > Streptophyta > Magnoliopsida > Fabales > Fabaceae > Sophora > Sophora flavescens. The sequence goes on along the minus strand of CM061063.1, from coordinate 264,338,237 downwards.
TCACATACAATTAATTATAAACTAACAGTTTATAAATGGGTTCAACACCCCAAACATCATCCATAAAATTGTGCATGACACTTCTATTCATCATCTAATTTTCGTCCTAATCTCATGAGATATCTCCAACCTCGTGGTGAGTTGATCAGACTCTAAAGCCACACTGGCTAACTTGGCCAACTGCCAACAGGTCCCTGACCTCTTCCCATCTTGAAAACAACGTAGGCATACACAGCCAAGGCACTAACACGGCCAAACATTGCTAATGCCCACAATCAGTGGCTCCGCCATTAGCAAGTAAGATGGGGATCTCAAAGTCCTTCCTAGGCACCAATGAGATAATGCACGTCGTAACTACCATTCGCCGATGGTAGTTGATGCATTTGTGTCACAACCACAAATCGCAGGCACGTCTGCCACATGCATGCAAAACACTTTTGTTTTGTTCTTTTCTTTGTGCTCAATCTTTCTCTTGCCGAAGCTCAAAATGGCTTACGACTCACATAGTTTTAAAACACTTTTTAAAACTTTCATTACAACACAGGACCTTACTGTCCGAGTGCTCAATCACGACACCTCTCGACCTGGTACACCAGTACTAGGTTCGTGCTTCTAGAAAACATCTTCAATGTTTTATCACAGTATACCTCATGTATACCTCATGTATACCTCATAGGCACTCCAAGTCCAAATGACTGAGTCCATCACAATCACAGAACATTAGTACCCCGACGTCTCGGTTACTAAGTCCAACTGTATTTTCAACATTGTTAAATCAACTTTTGATTTTTAGAAATTCTTTTCTAATGGTAGAAATTCATTATAAAAATTCTTAACAAATAAAACTTAGTTTTCACAAACCAATGAGTCACTTGAGATTTAACTTTCTCAAAATAGGCACTACCGTTTTAAAAATACTTGCCGTCTAGATTTTCTTGATTTGCCGTCAATTTTTGTTTTTAAGACTTTTAAGTCAAAAACTTAACTTTTTCCACTTAATTAATCTTCTAAAATCACCCTTAACTTGTTTTCATCAATTAATTTAATAAAAGAATATTCCGTAATATTCTGGTTTTCTTACGTAAAATTTAACAATACTAAAATATTTTCACCGTTTGAACTCATTGTGACTCATAATTCACTTTTCCAAAAACAACTTATTAAAATAATAATATTTTTCAACTCTCTTTATTTTTCTCAAAAGAAATTCTATTTGGTATCACATAGCAATAACTTGCCACTAAAACCTTGAATATAATTCAATACAGTTTCTTAAAGCTTTTATCCAACTTTCTTAATTGTGCACTGACCACTGTCAGGCTTCTCACACATCAAACAACAATTATATCACAGATATTTCCCGGCAGATCATGCATCACAGTTCATAATATAATTGCCAATAAACAATTAACGCAAAATAAACCACACAGATATCAATAAAGCAACAATAAACAACATAAATAAACACTAACAAACAATTAATTACAAACAACAATTGGATAGCATATAGCCATTGAATAGAATCCTTCTCGGTACTCCCCCCCTTACCTCTTGAAGACTCCTTGTTCAACTTACAAACTCCTTCCGAATTTCCCGTTACCTTGTAAACTTGTACTCAACTAACCTTCAATTATAACCAAAGTGTTACAATTCAAGAAACTAGAACATTCTAAACCCTAATACATAGTCACGGCTTCTAGGGTTTTTGAATAACTAAACTTCTAATCATGATTAAGTTATGGATTAATGATCCTTTATTAACCTAAACCATAAATTATCAACTAAACAACTAAGTTTTAAACTCAAAACTTCCTAACTCTTTTATACATAGGTTCGGCCTTACTAGGTTCATGAAGCTAGGGTTCTTAGATTAACAAATCATCTTGGATTTATAAAGCATACTTACTAAACACTTGATTTCTAAGATCATTTATGAAAATCATGAACAAAACTCAACAAAACTTACCCACTTAGGGTTCGGCCAACATGAACATTTTTGAGTAAAATAGTCATTTTAAGAAACTAACATGGATTGAGTGTGTAGTCATACATGCCATATAGAATACATGATCATACATGAAAACACATGAACAAAACTCTACCAACCCTAAAGTGATAGATTCGGCCAAGGCTAGTTTTTCAAGAAAGAAATTTTTGATTACTTCATGCTCTTGGATTTAGATAGTAGACATGATATCTAGAAGATAGAAAGTAGTTTCATCATCATTAGATTTTCCTAGGATTTATTATGATTTTTCAAAGATCTAGGGTTTGAAACTTGAAAATGATGAACTTCCATGATATAAGGCTTGAATCAAGAAACTATCTAAAGAACATAGACATGATTTAAGACAAAGATTAGGATTTACCTCTTGATAATCAATGATGAAGACACTCCAAGAACTTGCTTTGAGAAACTTAGAACTAAGAACTTAGAACTTTAGAGTTTTAGAAAACAAGTAGCCAAAGAACTAAATGAAAAATGAGAGAAAGGTATTTATAGTGTAAGTGGCGACATTTCAAGAAGGATCTAGATAAGATGAGTTGTCATGTTAAAAGGATTAAAGTGCAATTAAGTTCCAAGGACCAAATTGCAAAGATTCCAATAGTTGAAGGACTAGTTTGCAAATAGACAATAGAATGTCATGATGATGGGTTTAATCACATTAAATGCCATCTTATCCTTGACTTACTTGGCTGAATTTATGAGTGAAAAACAAGTTAAGAAAGTAGATAATTCAATGTATTAGAAGAATCAAGAAACTTGTAGACAAATCTAGGTTAAGTAGAAACCTTTAGAAAATTCTAGAATCATCTTGACAATTCCAACTAAAATAGGCAGCCATAATTTACATGGGCTTTCGAATGGGCTTGAAACATTTGGGCTTGATTTCATTTTCTTATGGGTTGTGGGACCCACTTTGAAGATTTTGGCCTTTTAACATAAGATAAGAAAACTTGAATAGCTTTATGGACTCAACTATGGACTAACAATATTTGGGCTTATAGGCCACGACCATTTAGGATTATAAAAAGGGATTCTAGCCCAATCCATTTGAAAAAAACGAAAAAACTAATTTAGGGACAAAATGGTAATTTACAGAAAGTTCAGGGACTTAACCGTAAATTTCGAAATTCTCTATTTAATCCTGAAAAACCTTCTAAACTTAAAAATATGATTCATCCCCTTGAATCATCTCAAAATCCTAAACTAAATCCTCTTACTACTCTTAGAAACTCTAATTTCCTTTCCGTCGTCTACCCGATTACACTCTCCGCCCGTAATACCCAAATTATTTTATTTTTTTCTGAAAAAATTCTAAACATACAAAGTTGTAGAAAATAAAATACTAAGCTTAAGTCTCTCGTTCACGAATTAAAATTAGGTCTTTTGAACAAAGATTATTATACTCACAATGAAATTCGCAGACTAGGGTTTCGCCCGAATTTCCAACCTAAATTTTAATCGTAGTTTCCTACGGTCAAGTAGGATTAAATACTATCCTCCGTTCACTTAGAATAACTTTATAAAACTCTAATAAACTTATAAATATATTTATATGTATTTACTGTTATTTAAAACAGTAAAATACAGGGTGTTACATTATGTGGTGTCGAGCATTTAGTTATTGGGTTAAAACCATATATTGGCGTCTCACCTTTACACACACACATTTCAGGATTCTTCTAAGTTCGATATTGTACCTTGAGTACTCTATCCCAGATGGTGCAGAGGAGTCTGTCTAAGTCATCCCGAGACTTAGATATAGTTGCTTGATGAGGTATTACTTGCGGAATAACTTTTAGAACGACCAGCTTAGGGTTAAGACTTAGATTATTTTGATAGTATGTATGAGTTTGGCTTAGAGAGCCTTTATTTTATAATGGAATGTTTGTGGCTCGGAGAGCCTATTTGTTGAAGGAAAATCTAAATTAGTTCTTTTGGTTTTGTAAAGATTATGGCTATAACTATTATTTTTATGTATCGAGATCTGGTGGAATTTAGTGTAGCTAGAATTCTGGAGTGACACGGTAATCATTGTAACAGGTGTTATTTTATTTGGGATGTCCGAATTACAGAGGAGACTCTGTCAAAATTTTTGTAAAACTAATATCTTGTATTTAAGTATATTCTTTAAATGAAATAGGATTGCCAAGTTATAATAGTAAGTTGTGTGTTGATTATGGCTTAGGAGCGGAGTCATGACAAAGAAAAAATTTTATACCCAATTTCAGACCCTTATGTACTTATATATATATTATTTTCCGAAAGCACCAGCAAATTATCTTTTAATTTTATTTTTAAACGAGTTTAGACGGTAATGCCCAAGGGAGGGTGTTACATTGTGGTATCAGAGCTGGTCGAGTCTTTCGGGATCTTTGGGGAATAGGTCTGTTAAGTTTTTGTTGTGTGATCTCTGGTTGAGTTTTGTTTGAATTGTTTCTTGTTGAAGCAATGTGTGTTGACGCACAAGTATATGTTTTGTTGATGGTTTTTTTCCAAGGGTTTTATGTCCTGGGAGACCATAGATCTTGAATGTTACTTGGGTTCGGATATGACATTCGATTATTTTGTGAATCGTGTCAGACATTCGAAACGAGGTGTTGGTGTATAGGATTTTTCCGGGAGTGTTCCTTGGAAATATTCTAGGTTTAGGGTTAGCAAAGGACATTGATTTTGATTGATCTAGTTTCTGGATTCGGTCAGATCTATGTTGCTTTTGTGTAGGATGTTGCCTACAAAGATTGAAACGAGTTCAATCGGTGGTCTGAATCGTTTGTTAGACCGAGTGTTTTCTTTTTGAATCACCAACGTTGTGTGGAGGTTCGTGTTACTGTCTAGATTTCTGACGACTAGGTAAAAGGACGAATTAGGAATAAGTATTCTCTAACTTGCGTAGTTGATTTGATGAAATAATTGCAAGAAGTTGTTATCTACTCAAAGATTGACTTGAAGACGATTTGGTACCAGAATGGAGTTATCAAGGTCTTGCATCGTCAACTCAGTTATGAAGAAAGATCAACTTTTTGCATGTTTGATCGATTAATTAAGTTGTCCAGAATCGTATCCAAATTCAAGGTGGTTATACTAAGCTTGACTAGAAAGACGTGTATGTTAGTTAGAACCAAGACGAATCGAGTGGATTTTCGATCTTAGGTGAGTGTCTCGTGATTAAGGAACTCTTTAGTGTACCCTTTGATTCTCTTGTGTTTGTCAGTTGACAATTATTTCTCGAATTCTGTGATTGTATTAGATAATCACAACGGTGAAGTTGGTATGTGTCAGACATATTTTCTGATTTTAATTTTGCAATCTGTTAGTACCGGACTTATGAATTAGTTATGCTGATTCATAAATTTCCAGTTATTCATTTCTTTGGTGGTGAGAAGTCGTACACACACTTCTAAATGATCCTCGATGTATTAGACATTTGAGTGAATTGGTTTAACGGAATCCATTGGTCGGAATCCCTTAAAGTGTTGTTGAGAAAAGTGGTTATGACTATTTTTCTTGAGTTATAACCCAGATAATTTCGTGATAGCAGAAGTTTCTTGCTAAAACTTAGTTCCGTCACTTCTATTTTTGATAGAGGTGAAAGTCATCATTTTGTAAATTCTTTGTATTAAGAATAAGAATTAATCCTCTTGGGATTAGACATTATTCACTCCTTGATTATTTGAATCAGTTGGAAGATTCTTGTGGAAGAATGAACTTTATTAGATTCATGTTTGTAAATGTGTATTGATCATGCATTTTTACATCCACGAACCTGCTGGAATGATCTTTTTCCATACTGGATGTTCTGATATTCTTCAAATTAATGAAATTCTTTTCTATACTTATGTGAAAATGGAATCCAGAAAAAAAAAAAAAAACTTATTTCCTTGAGAAATTCTTTTATGATCACCAAGGTCATGTCTTATTGCGGTTCAAAAGAGTTTGTTGTCATTGATCATCTTAATTCTATGTACTTTCCAAATGTTGCCGATGTGTGACTTATTTCATCCGTCGCTAGTTGGATATCTCTACATCAAGACGTACAATTGAGACCTTCTTTGTTGAGATGTTGGCATTTCTTCAATCTTTGTTATGAGTTTTCTGAAGACTTGCACGAGTTTTGTTTGAATCCAAGTGATCGTTGATCAACTGGTGAAGTTTACATTTTCTTACGAGTTAAGATCCACAAGTAGAGTTAGTGAATCAAATAGTATATCAGAGAATTGTTCAAACTTCATAGCGTATATTCAAGTATTGTTTCAGATAAAAAACGGAAGTTTATTAAAGTGTGTCGGTTAAGTTTACTTTAAGTGTTGAGGACTAAGTTGAGACTAAGTCCAGCTGATCATCCTTAGTAGGATGGATAAGGAATGAGGTGACCTATTTTAGCAGGATAGTTGGGAGATAGTATGGTACCTAATTTTTGTCATCTCTATGGTAGGATGAAACAGAGTTGATAGGAGTTTCGTTGGTGTATAGATGTGAATGGAATTATGAGAATCCTTAAGTTCAACATTATTGAGTGAGATGATTACAATGGATCTTATCGTGATCAAGGTAGATAAATCATTAAAGGAATTTAGAGTAGTGATCAATATTTATAGTTAATATTGACTTAGTGAGTCCGAGAATTAATGGAAAAACATACGGTAGTTTTCCTTAAGTTGAATGGAATTAGTAAACAGAAGTTCTTGAGTGAAACTAAGTTGTTAAAAAAGTTTAAGAATTATGATTTTGGATAATTCAAGTTGAAGTGATTCCTTTTGGTTGTAGTTGCAAGGAGAAATGTAATTGTATTCTTTAAGATTGAAATGAATGACTATGATATAATTTGGAGTGGTGGAATATGTTCAAAGGAAACTAAGACTACAATTGTGTGCCTTGGGATGAAAGTTAATATATGTAGTAAAGTAAAATTAGTGTTGAACTGGATATTCGTTGTAAGGATAAGGTGTGGAAAAAGTTTTGTTAGCAGACTAATTTGGAGACAAGAAGTGATTAAGTTTTGATTATGTCTTTCGCGTGTGATAAGCTATGATGAAATGTTTATAATCTTTGAGGTCTTATTCTGGTAATATGTGATTGATGATCCATAGTAGGAATTGGACATTTTTAAATTCGAGATTGCCAATAGGGAATGTTCATCTGGATTTCTTGGCTTTGTTTTGGTGCAACTCTTAGGGGTAATGGCCTTAGAAAAGCTCTATTTTATAATGTTTTTCTCGGTTGCAAATATATAAGATAAGGGCACGTAGGATACAAGCACTTCCTTGTATAAGTGATCGAATGGAGGAATTGTTAAAAGTTGTGTATTTCCTTGGACAATAGAGTAGATGTGCATGGGAAATTTCTTAAACCAGGAATACTAACGGGGCTTGAGAATCAAATTGAAAATGAGAGGCAAATGGAGGATATGAAATTGAAGTAGGCAAAAGATTCAAGTGAAATTAATAAGAGAACGAATTATGATGGAGGTGGTAAGAGTTAGTTTTAATAAGATTGAATTTCTTAGGTTCTTGGAGCAAAGTTTATCATGTGCAACTTAGGAATGTTATGACGTTTTGGTTGGAGACTTGAAAAGTGTAAATTTGATATGACTAGAAGAGTAGACTAAGCTCAATTGGATTAAGACTATGATTGCATCTCTTGAGTAGAAGGTTAATTGATGTTATGGTAAAGCTAGTGTGGATTTTGATGTTAGCTGTGAAAGTTAGATATTAGAGAAAGTTTGAATTCAAATGAATTAGTATTGAGAAAGTTAAATGAAGAGATTAAGCGTTGATTTTGTTCTTTAAAGTGTAATATACTAAGATGAAATATCAAAGGTAGTGGAGAGAATGCGGTAGTGAAAAGTTTCGAGGATGAATAGGATGGCATAAGAATTGATTCTGTTAGAGATAAAAGGAATGAAGCGATGAAAATACAAAGCTAGATTTTAGAGTTAAGGTATGATTACAACATCCAGTTTAGTTTTGAACTACGAAATTTCGAGGACGAAATTTTTTTAAGAGGGGTAGTGATGTAACACCCCGATTTTCGCTGTTTCGTAATATAGGTAAGAAATATATAAATATATATTTTTATCCGAGACTTAGAAAATGATTTTGGATAAACCAAGGTCATTTCCTTGTTATACTTATTTTTATAAGGTTACAAGGAAGTTTTTAGTTGAAAACTCAGACGGAAGTCATGTCTCGTTGTTTTTCAGTGTTTTCACCGACAAGAAAAGTTTCTTCGCTCGTAAGATTTAAATTTTGAATCGATAACGAGATGAAAAATATTTTTATCATATTTACTATGATACTAGGAGTTTTGAAAATTTTGGAAAAAAAAATTAACATATTATGTTGTTGTGGGCTTATACGACAAGATGTCTCTAGGCAGAGTCTGTGTCAGATGGATCGGGAAGTCGGCAAAGTAGCAGAGACATTGGATTGACCAACTTGATTAGCATTCTTGACAAGTCTAACCTATCATAAATGGCAATTAATAGCACATTTATGGCAACATTGAATTTAATTATGAAATGACCAAAATACCCTTGTCTTTTTATGACAATTCCTAGAAAATGATATTTGACAAATTGACCCAAAATCCTTGCCAACTCCACACGGCTCCAACCTTGTCTTCTTCTCCAAGTATTTGAAATCTTCTCCATTAAGCATTCAACATCTTCTTCATTAAGTTTTGACTACTTCCTTAAGAAGTTTTGAATGCTTCTTAAACAAGTTTTGCTTCCTTCTTCTCCAAGTTTTGACTCCTTCATCATTAAGCATTTGTGTCTTCTTCAATAAGCTGATTTCTTCTTCATTTAAATAGGATATTTCCTTCCTTAAGTCATTTTTTTTCCAAAGTCTTGATTCTTGCTCTAAAGAGTTCATAACTCGTCCGATTTTGCAGAGCCATTCTGATCAGTTTCCATTTCGAATATTGAAAAACTTTCAACATGAAAGTTGTTCATATTTCTCTCTTCTTTCCAACGACATAAAGATCATTCAAAACGGATGAGTATGTTGAGAGATATACTCAAAATACCGAAACTGTTCTGAAACCCTAACTTGGTTCATCTTCTTCCTTAAGTGCTCAAGAACACCATGAGACATTCTTGAAGAACATCATCCAAATCATCATTATCTTTGATCATCAAGAGGTAGTCTCTCTTAATCTTGTTATTCTAAGCTTTTCTCTTCATAAGATTCATGAGTTTATGCCTTTGATCAACATGTTCTTCATTTGTTCAAAGTTCTTGAAGCTAGATTGAAAAATTCATAACTAATTCTAGAAACATCCTTTTGACATGAAACCAATTGCTATGATCTTATAATCATCTCTACTTTCATTATCTAGAAGCTCAAGATCATGAGAAATTTCTTTCTCTAATTTCTGGACTGGGCCGAACCTAGGTTAACTTTGAGTTCTTAGGTTTTGTTTCCATTTCATGTCTTGATTCATGATTATATCTTGATAGTTCTTGTATTCAAGTATATAGAAGATCAAAAATCTAACTTTAGCCTATTTGATTCTTCAAAAACCGAAACCCTAGGTATGAGCACTTGTTAGTTTTATGATTCAAAAGTTGTTTGAAACACTTGAATCTAACTCTAGGTTGTGTATGTTGATTAAATCCAAGAGTTTAGAAATTTTAGAGATTTCTAACTCCAAACTCAGTTCTTGGCCGAAACCCTAGTTCTTGGAACTAGATGAATTTTAGTTCATGTTCTTGGTTCATAATCATGGTTAAAGTGATTAATCATGCTTAAGTAACTTATGGATCATTAATCCCTAAGTTAATCAAATTTTAAGTTTCCTAATCTAGAAAATGGGGTAAAGCCGAACCCTAACCCCCATTGATTTAAGTGTGTTGTTGTTTGATTTATTTATTTTGGTTGCAATTCGTTTGAAGGAAACTACGGAGTTAGCTGATTTACACTGACGAAGAGGAATCGAGTCGAGTTCGGGAGATTATTTAGTTCGAGTCTTAAAGAGGTAAGGGGAGCTTTCCTGGTGGATTTTTCTCAATAACCATTTGTTTGTGACCATTTACTTGTTGTGTATTCTGTGTAATTGATGTGGTTGTAGTTATCTGATTATGTGGTATGTGTTGTGTTGTATATCTGAGTATCATTGTTTGATCTGTTTAAAATTATTTATTTGAATATGATATTGCCATGGTACATTATCTGTCTAGTGGTTTGTTGTTGAATGTTGCTTGTGAGTGTTGTTTGAGAAGCCTGACTGTGGTCAGTGCACAACCGACTAATCAGATAAAAGCTTTAATAAGCTGTGTAAATTATATTCAATGTTTTATGGGAAACGTTGGAATATAATAGTAGTGAAAAGTATTATTTTGGAAAAGTAAGGAGTTTTGATGATGATAATTTATGAGTGTAATAGTAACTCGAGTCACAATGAGAGCGAAATTGTGAAAATGTTTAAGTACTGCTAATTTTTATGTAATAAAGTTTGTAATACGATACAAAGTTATTTTATGAAATTAATTGTTAACAAGAAGTTAAGATGATTTTAGAAAGTGTTTTCACTGGAAGAAGTTAAGTATTGGTTGAGAAGTTTTAAAAGTGATAATTGATGATTGATTTGGAAAAGTATAGAAGGAAAGTATTTTGAAACGGCAGTACATAGTTTAAGGAAGTGAAAACCTCACGTGACTCAGATTTGTGAAAACCAAGTTTTATTATTTAAGGATTTTATTGATGAATTTCCAATTTTGGAAAAAGAATTTATGAAAACAAAACTGATTTCGTGTTAATAGTGGTGTGGAACTTAGTAACCGAGACGTCGGGGTACTAAGGTTCTGTGTTGTGATGAACTCAGTCATTTGGACTTTGAGATTGTATACATGAGGTATACTGTGATGAATTGTATACATGAGGTATACTGTGATGAATTGTATACATGAGGTATACTGTGTTGAAACATTGAAGATGTTTCTAGTGCCACGAACCTACGATTGGTGCACCGGTCGAGAGGTGTCGTGATTAAGCACTTGGACTGTGAGGTCCGATGTTTTGATAAATGTTTTATGGACAGTGAGGTCCTATGTTTTGATAAATGTTTTATGGACAGTGAGGTCCTGTGTTGTAATGAAAGTTTTAAAAAGTGTTTTAAAACTATGTGAGTCGTAAGCCATTTTGAGCTTCGGCAAGAGAAAGATTGAGCACAAAGAAAAGAACAAAACAAAAGTGTTTTGCATGCATGTGGCAGACGTGCCTGCGATTTGTGGTTGTGACACAAATGCATCAACTACCATCGGCGAATGGTAGTTACGACGTGCATTATCTCATTGGTGCCTAGGAAGGACTTTGAGATCCCCATCTTACTTGCTAATGGCGGAGCCACTGATTGTGGGCATTAGCAATGTTTGGCCGTGTTAGTGCCTTGGCTGTGTATGCCTACGTTGTTTTCAAGATGGGAAGAGGTCAGGGACCTGTTGGCAGTTGGCCAAGTTAGCCAGTGTGGCTTTAGAGTCTGATCAACTCACCACGAGGTTGGAGATATCTCATGAGATTAGGACAAAAATTAGATGATGAATAGAAGTGTCATGCATAATTTTATGGATGGTGTTTGGGGTGTTAAACCCATTGATAAACTATTAGCTTATAAATGCTTGTGTGGTAAATGCATATGTGTTATGTGGTGTCGAGCATTTAGTTATTGGGTTAAAACCATATATTGGCGTCTCACCTTTACACACACACATTTCAGGATTCTTCTAAGTTCGATATTGTACCTTGAGTACTCTATCCCAGATGGTGCAGAGGAGTCTGTCTAAGTCATCCCGAGACTTAGATATAGTTGCTTGATGAGGTATTACTTGCGGAATAACTTTTAGAACGACCAGCTTAGGGTTAAGACTTAGATTATTTTGATAGTATGTATGAGTTTGGCTTAGAGAGCCTTTATTTTATAATGGAATGTTTGTGGCTCGGAGAGCCTATTTGTTGAAGGAAAATCTAAATTAGTTCTTTTGGTTTTGTAAAGATTATGGCTATAACTATTATTTTTATGTATCGAGATCTGGTGGAATTTAGTGTAGCTAGAATTCTGGAGTGAAACGGTAATCATTGTAACAGGTGTTATTTTATTTGGGATGTCCGAATTACAGAGGAGACTCTGTCAAAATTTTTGTAAAACTAATATCTTGTATTTAAGTATATTCTTTAAATGAAATAGGATTGCCAAGTTATAATAGTAAGTTGTTGATTATGGCTTAGGAGCGGAGTCATGACAAAGAAAAAATTTTATACCCAATTTCAGACCCTTATGTACTTATATATATATTATTTTCCGAAAGCACCAGCAAATTATCTTTTAATTTTATTTTTAAACGAGTTTAGACGGTAATGCCCCAGGGAGGGTGTTACAAGGAGTATATTAGCAAGCTACAATTTTGAGTGTATTTGATAATTTTTTTAGTTATAACTTAACATAGATAGGTATTTGGTAGAGGAGAGATTTGCTGTAAAAAAAAAAAAGTAAATGGTACATGTAACATAATTTTATTGTTTTACCACCCAATTCCCTCCTAAAGAATTAATAGTTGAGATATCGTCAATTCCAACTGAATTTGAGGAAGAATATACATTTTTGGTAGCATAATTTCCTGTTTCACACTAGGGGCATTTTAAAAGATAGAGAAGACACCGCAAAAAACCAAAACACATATATAGAATAGACCAATACTAGTGGAAATGACACCGTTTTAAGGGATAGGTGATTAACATGTTTACATGAGTGAATGGGTAAAGGATAGTCTTTATGGGGTTAGATACTATGAGTGAATGGGATGGGATGGGATTTTTTTGGATTTTATTCTAAACTACAGCAATAGGCGTTTCTAGATACAATTTCTTTCCTTTTTATTTACTTAATCCCTTGTAAAGAAAAATTCAAATATGGTGGTCTAATTGGGTGGTTTTTGACTAAGATGGAGTTTTAATTTTGATCTGAGGACAACGAAATTGTGGTGAAGCAAATCAATTAAGTTTTCCTCATAGAGATGATAGCCTGCATGGAAGTCAATACCAACTGAATGTGGTGAAGATTCAAATTTCTTTATAAAGTATTCTGCACAGGAACATAACCCTCATTCCTCCAACATCACTATCTATCCAGTACATTCTCTGTCCCTTATTTTTTAAAAATATAGAGAAAATCAATAATTGTGCAAACAATATACAACCTTTTTCTATGTTTACATATTTAATAAGCATGCTCACATATATATCTTAATATGTATGATCAGGTGATGCGTTGTGGGGTTGGAGGTTATAACTTATCATGGTGCTTTTGGATGTTATAATGTTTTTTTTATATGCCTATTAATTATTTATGCTAGGACTAGTAGATTCACACAAATATTTTTACAGCTTTACCTTAAGAAAATGACATAACTAAAATTCAAACATACAGGGCCTATTTGCTTTGTATTTTAAATTCCTGTTTTTATTTTCTAAACTTAAGGATAATTACAACTAAAATATCACAAATCTTTTACTTTGTTTACATTATGTTTCTTATTTCCATATGTTTGTACAAGAACGGTGAAAACAAATAAAAGTTACTTTCACTATTTCCTATATAAATCTTTGGAAACAAGAAATAACAAGAAAATATTATCACATTTTTATGGTTATTTTAGTTGTAATATACTTGAAATAAACAAATTGGCCATTAGAGTAACACTCAAACCTAGAGTCATCTCTTCCTCTCAACCTTCCCCCTATTCCTCTTTTCCTTCTTTCTCATCCACCGGAGGGAGTGGTTTTGGGTCATTTTTTGACATAGAATCGCCCCTCTATATCATTTTTTCCCCTCTCCTTTTATCTAAAAAAGTGATTTTTCCACATAGATCTGGTTTTTCTTTCGCGTTTTTCCGTATTTTCGTCATCTGCGTGCGGTGGTGTTATGTTCATCGTCTTGATGCAGCGTCGTTTGGTTTCCCGTTTTGTTGTAGTGTTCGTTTGGTTCAGATTGGCAGATCAATTTCGATCCATTACAGATTCAATCAAGACTTGGGCGTCAACATTACAGATCCGGAGACATGTTTATTCCGGTCACTTTGGTTTTGTCATATTTATAGGCATTTTGTCGTGTTATGCTATTAATCTGGATGTTGTGAGTTTGTTCACAGATTCATCATTTTCGATTTTTAGTGAAGTTAAATTTGTGTCGTTCTAAATATATTTTATCAATTTGAATAAATGAATATTTATAAATGAAAATAGGAAATAGAAATGCAGAACAAACAGGCCCATAACCATACGCCTTCCTACATATAACAGCTTTTAGACTCGATTCAATCTTCCCTTTGCTTAACGAAAACGTTAAACCATCATCTACGCGTGCAGAAAATATTTTCATCATATTTTTAGTTTCCATGTTGTCATGGAAGACAAAAAAAATAAAAAAATAAGATAAAGATAGAAAAACCGCTGTAAGCCTGGAATGTTCTTACCATGTCAGTCGAAAAGTCTTACTATTTTATATTCCTTGAATAATGTTCTATGTATTCTTATTAGCATTTACCTTATTATATAGAAAGACCCATAATCTTCTAAATAATTCATGATTCAATCTGAATTCATATATTGGCATGATAAGCATTGTTACATATCTTAATATAGAATCAGAAGATCATGTAATAATGCATTAGCTGGTTGACAATTATGGCGGTATAAGATCATCATGGGACTTTTAATTATGGATTTAATGTGTATGTACTGATAGTATAAAAAGGTTTTACACAATCATTCAATCATATCTCACCACATAAATATTTACGAAAATATTTTAGGAACTAATATAACAAAGTAACATAATAGTAAAATATGATTTGACGCTCGTGTAAAACTTTTTTAAACTGTCAGTATATATTTATTAAACTCTTTAATTATTAGACTAAACCCCCAATTTGGTCCCTGAGAAAAACACTCGGGGTCTGAAATAGTCCCTATCCAAAATAAATTAACCATTTAATCCTTAAGAATGTTATTACCGGGACACGTTAGTCCTTTCGTCAGTTGACCACCTTTGACCTCCGTTAAACTGTTGATGTGTCCCATTATGTTGCTTATGTGGCCGTTACGGAACTCCAACGTGGCAATGTTTTTCCACATATTCCCTATCAAAACGACGTCGTATCTTTGCCCACCTCCCCTATTAACCTTCTTCTTCCTCCACCTTCAAGTTTCACTGATAGAAACCCTAGGACCTCTACTCCCTCTCCATTATCGACCTTCTTCTTCTTCTTCTTCCCTTCTCAAATTGCTACCCTTGTCACTGCGCCCCCTTTCTCTCATCAATTCGAACTGAAACCATAATCTGTATTTTGCCCCCTTTTCATTGTTGGACCAGCATCGAAATGAATTGGGATTCTAAGGACGTGTCTAGCCGTGACCATAGTTGGAGTGCTTCCTCAAGCATTGTAATCCCAAAGTTTCCTCCTCCAAATTGCATTTGTCAGAGGCCCCGTGTCATCAGTACTTCAAGAACACATAAAAACCCAAACAGACCCTTCTATGTCTGCCCCTTATTTAAGGTAATGAGTCCCTTTAGTTCCATATTTGTTCATCTATTGTTCACCCGATTCTTCTCCCTTTAGCTGGTTGATTCACGCGAACCCATCACTTCTTCTCCTTCGTCTGGAACTTCTTTCATTGTCAAGGGTTTGTGAGTGAATGAAATGAAATTGTGAGAGGGAGCTAAATGGTTTGGCAGAGAAGACCCATCACCTTCAGCCCCCCACTAACGAAATGACATCGTTTCATTGCAGCAACCCACCTCTCAACGGATGCGTTTTGGTCCTGAGTAATTTTGGATTTTATTTTAAAATTATTTTTATGTTATTTTCCATGCTGGAATGCAAGTAAGACATGCTAACTGACAATTCAGCAAAAACGGGTGACACGTAAGCTTGAAACCGGAGGTCAAAGGTGGTCAACTAACGGAAGGACTAACGTGTCCCAGTAATAACATTCTTAAGGATTAAATGGATAATTTATTTTGGATAGGGACTATTTCAGACCCGAGTGTTTTTCTCAGAGACCAAATTAGTGGTTTAGTCTAATTATTATTATTTGCTCAAATGTTTAGCTATTAGGTTATATTACTACTTACCTGTGCGACGCACAGGATACAACAATAATTGGTGGCAATATATAAAGTTTTTTTTTATTACAATTTAACAAATAAAAAATGGATATAATTTAGGTATAATTTTATAGGTACAATTAATATTATTTTTCAATGACAATAAAATATGTGTAATAGTTATTACACAAGTTTTATTTTTATTGATAACCCATTATACATGTCTTAGTGCAATTGAAAAATAACATCTTATATACTTATATAATTGTACCTAAGTCTTGTACATAAAAGACTAAGACTCAATAGTGAAATTTTAAATATCATTTAGATAAAATTCATACAAAATACATTAAAATTTATATATATTTAATTTAAATTAATTTCAATCATCCTTCATATAATATGATACTCTATATAACAATTAAACCAAATATGAATTATGAAAAGAAACATGTAAGATCCCAACCTACGAATAAATTCCCCAAAAAAATGTCAATTGAACATGACATGCAGGACACAATAAAAAAATTAACATCAACAAACAACTCATGTCAGTGTACAAAGAATATATTTTTATAATTTAAAAATTAAATTTCAAAAAAAAAAGTGAAAAAAATGAATGATTCAACATGTTTTTTTTATCTTTTTTTTTTTTATAAACAGAGGGCCAAAGGGCCCAACAGAATATATGAGTCAAAGAACCATTTATAATAATTCGGGTATCCCTTCTTCTATGAGCTAGTTTTTAGAGTGGAGTTAGGCCCAATTATTCTAACATGGTATTAGAGCCTCTCACGATGTTGGGCCACCCACAGATGTCCAGTCCTGCAAACGTCACGCTCCAGATGTCCAGTCCTGGACGTGAGGGGGGTGTATTAAGTGTCTAAATCCATATTGATTGAGTATATGAGCCAAAGAACCATTTATAATAATTTGGACATCTCTCCCTCTATAAGCTAGCTTTTAGAGTGGATTTAGGTCCAATTATTCTAACAAAAACCAACTAAACAACAATCATCCTAGGAAAGGAGATTACCACAAGATCCTGAAAAATTAAATCCCCACAGCCCAGGGGAGGCGCCTGAAGGAGGTGAAGTCACCACCAGTTTCACGGCAACCTCTGAGTCACTCTCAACCCCAAAATTTAGAGATTTTTTGATCCCAAGCAAGTTAGAGAGCGGTGAGAACTCCCCATAGCTCAGCCATTAGGAATGATTCAACATGTTTTCGTCATTATGTGTTTCGGCCATTCTAAATTATCTCGAATTATCTATGTGGGTTTGCGATAGTCTCAACTCTGCAACGATTGCCTCCGTAATTTGATTATGAGCACCAGTCCTTGGCAGAGGAAAACTCATGTGAAGGGTCTGTATTTTCACCTGCATTTCAACATCAATAGCATATCAGCATTGGTATCTTAGTAGCAGACTTCAAGATGTCTTTTCTGAAGTTTCAAAATTTTCATGTGGTATTGATGGGGCGATTCCGCAAGTGAACGGCTTCGTCGTCAAGGAATAAAAAGATCGAACCAACCATAGAGATCGTGATCTTAAATAACAATTAATTATTAAATTAATTAAACTAGACAGGAAAAAGATTTGGAAAAGATTTGATTTTTAAAATAAGAATTAACTAACAAATCTAGTAATTAAAACACAATCAAATAAAATTGCAATCAAATCAAATATGGAGATTTTCAAATTAAAAGAGATTTCCGAGAATTGGGTTACCAACAAGACTGCTCATGTTACTAAATTGACTACCCATCTTGTCAATTATCAAAATTGCTTTGAAGGTGAATTTATCCTAAATAAGTTAATGTTCCCTCTTGAGATACAAGAACCGTGCCCAATTAAACAAACCCTTACTCTCGTGGTAATTGAATTTAAATCGAACCATTTAAACTTTGTTACAATTCAGTGAACCCTCGAAGGACCGCTTCTAACTCTCGTGATTTAAGTCCTAAGTTTGATTCCTATAGATCCGATACCTAAGTTCACCGCTAGGTTCCTCCTTAGAGTATCTATGACATGTAAATAAGTGCGCACCAAATTCACAAGCAATTCATGCAATATGAATTAAATCGAAAGCGAATTGAAATTAACAAGAAGTAAAACGTCAATTCATAACATAAAACAAATCTTGGGCATAGCCCCAATTTCTAGAAATAAAAACAACTACTCAAGCATTGCCATGTTCGTAGCAAGCTTGATTAACAAAAGCATAAAAGAACCAAAGAGAAAAGAAGAAATTGAGAAGAAGAGAAATCCTAATTTTTGCCTAAGGTAGCAGCCCTCGAGATCCCTATTTTTGATCCTTAGAGTCCTATTTATAATGTAAGGTAACTTGGGATTAAAGCTGTTACAAAATCAGATTAAATCAACAATTAAATTTCCAGATTTTGCACGTTACGGCCGTGATGCCTGTCACGGCCAGGCGGTGACAGGTTCTGACTTGGAGATGGCTTCATTGCTTGGTCTGTCACGGTCGTGACCGACATCACGGCCTAGTCGTGATCAGTTTTGCCTGTGAGGGTCTGGTTCAGTTTGCATGTCACGGTAGTGACCAGTTCTGAGTTTAACCTTCTTTCTTTCCAGTCCTACTCGATCATGGCCGTGATGCCTATCACGGCTAGGCCGTGATGGGCTCTGTTTGGCTCGTTTTTCTTGCTTTTCAAGCTCCGTTTTCATGCAAGCTCCAACATAACTGATCTTGAGCATTTTAATCTTCAATTCCTGCACACAAACACCACCAAACCACCTTACCCATTCCAAGGTAAAAGCTCACAAAAACCAAATTAAAAATGCCTAAATTACATGAAAATGCATGCAATATGATAAAGAAATATGAGGTGAAATCACACTCATCAAACTACCCCAAGCTTAAGATTTTGCTTGTCCTCAAGCAATAACCAAGGCCAGACAAGATAAACAATCAGAGCATGGACAGTGAACCAAGAACCCGAGTAACAAATCCAAGTAACAGGCACATCCAAATAAGTAACCAAGAGACAATCAATTTCAAGTCCAATTAGAAACTTAGGTTCTCTAGATTCATGCCTCTCAGTAATTCGGGCACTCTTCTCACCTCACTCAAGTGTTTAAGGACATATGACTATTCACCGAATTTCCTCAAGGAAGGTATTCTACCATAAGCTTGACTATTAACCAAATCTTTACTTTATTAATGAAAACACATAAGAATCAAGAGGTCTTTTATTTTGGTTGTAATGCGGCCATGGGATTAATCGTTAGGTGGGGAAATCAAGAAAAGGAAAATTCAAGAAGGCTAAATAAAATATCAAACAATGCAAAGCATGACAACCTTCTAAAATACCTTTTTGGGCTTTAGTTCACTTTTCCACATTTCTTTCTTTTTTATTTTATTTCTCACTTTTTTTTCTCATCCCCATCCCCATCTCCATTTTTTTTATGTTTTATTTATTTATTTGGAGAAGGGGAGATTTTCAACTTAAGAGAAATATTTTTCTAACTTTTTCATCCCACAATTTATTTTTCAAACCACCTTTTTACCCTTCATGCAATACTTTAAAAGGTCTCATACCAAGCATCATTCATCAAAATAAATCAAGGTACCGAGAAAAGCATTTTATTCGATTAGGCTCAAAATTGGGCAACTAAGGGGTAGCATTTAATCAGTCAAAGCTCAGAACGCCAGAAAAATATCTAGTTCCTCAATCATTTTCAAATATGTTTTCAAAAAATTTTAAGTTTCAAAAAGGTTTCAAGTCAAGTTCTAGAGAATACAATCCAAAAGGAATAAAACACTCAACCACAAAGAATGGTTTAGATTTTGTGAGTACCCCTTTTAGGCTCAAAAATCTCACATTTAGTAGTTTAAAATCAATGAGAAACACAAATCTAATGAACCACATGCTAATTTTCAACTATCAAAAGATCATCTCGAGCATTTTTATTTTTAGCCTATCACAAGAATACAAAAATTGGGTTCAAAAATTCACTGTCTCAATTCATTTGGCACAAAGTTCTCACAATTGGATGCATACTCTAAGCAAGGGGCAATCTAATCATGTGATTATACAGAACTACGCCTATATGAATGCAACATGAAAAATGAAAAATTGCAAAAAAAAAAAAGCAAAAATACTCTATCCCAAGCTTAAAAACTTACATTGTCCCCAATGTAAATAATCAAGTCGGAGAGAGGAGAAAAATGGAATAACTCATCGAGGTGGTGGAGGGTGTTGGCTCATATGCCAGTCATAGAGCTGCTGAGGACGCGTCATGGCCGTGACGTTCATCACGGCTAGGTCGTGATCAATTCTGACTTCCTGCTTTTTCACATTACGCCCGTGATGGCTATCACGGCCTGGGCGTGATCGCTTCTGGTTTTCAGCTTCTGACGCATCACGACCATGATCCTCATCACGGCTAGGCCGTGATCAATTCTGGTCTCCTCTTCCTTTTTAAATTGCTCCATCACGGCCATGATCTCCCCTGACTTTATTTTTCCACACTTTTTTGCTCTTCATGCCTTCATAGCCTGAAAATACTTGCCAAACCATCAATTTGTGATCTTTCTTCTTCTTATTCTTCTCAAATTATTCAAAAACAAAATTCAAATACAAATTAAAAAGGGAAAGAAAGCTTGGGTTGCCTCCCAAGAAGCATTTATTTACGATCTTAATCTTGACCATACTCCCTTCAATCAACCGGTATCAGCTGGGCTTGGAAGTGCAAGAACACCTATCTTCCATGGAAGTCCTTCAAAGAGCCTATTTTGTTCATATGGCCACATGCGCTTTGGCTTTTCCCTTTTCACTCTGAGTTTCATGGCCTTACTTCCTCCCGTGGTAGTTTAAACTCCACATGTTGAGCAACTCCAATTTCATCATCATTCGGTGCATCATTTGTCATGAAAAGTTTGGGAGTTGCTCCCATGTTAAGCTCTTCCTTCACCTTTGGAGGCATTATCTCAATCCTGCACACATGACTCTCAAAAAGAGGGTTTTTGTATGAGTTAGTCAAATCAAAATTCACCATTCCTTTCTCTACATTCAAGGATAGCTTACCATTTTTTACGTCTATTATTGCTCCAGCTGTGGCCAAGAATGACCTTCCAAGAATGATTGGGAATTTAGAATTCCCGTTCATGTCCAACACCATGAAATCGGTAGGAATGAAAATTTTCCCTACCTTTATCGGAACATTCTCTAGTATGCCTAGAGGAGTTTTAGTTGAGCCATCTGCAAATTATAAAGAGAACTTGGATGGACTCAATTCCTTGGTTCCTAACCTCTCAAAGATGGTATGTGGCATCAAACTCGCACGAGACCCTAAGTCACATAAGGCTTGATCTATTTTCACTTCTCCAATTGAGCAAGCAATAGAGAAACTTCCTGGATCTTTTAGTTTAGGAGGCATATTAGTGTTTATCATGGCATCGTGCTCCTCAATTAAGCTCTTCGTTTCTTTTTCCACTTGCTTTTTCTTGACCAACCTTTGTGGGAAAGGTATTGGGGGTTGGTAAGGTGGTGGATGAACATACTTTGGCTCTATCTCTTCATGTTCACTCAAGTCCTCCTCACATTCCACATCCTTTTCAACTACCCCAAACTTATCACCCCTCAAGTATATAGCATTACAATGCTCATTGGAATTAACTTCGGGTTGTCCTGGAAACGTACCCTTAGTTCTAGAATATGTACTACCTTGTTGGGCAATCTGAGTTTCTAACATCTTATTATGGATGGCTAAGTTATGTACCTTAGATGTTAACTCTTTTATTGCCTCATTGACTGCCCTACCTTTTGCCTAAACTCTTCATTTTGCTTTGTTTGAGTTTCAACAAAATTTTCCAAAAGAGACTCAAGTTTAGACTTTTGTACCTGAGGATACCCCGATGAGGGTTTCCTATTACCTTGGCTTTCCTGGAATTCGTGGTTCAACGTGTTGTTGTAGTTCCCGTAGGAGAGATAAGGATTATTCTTCCTCACTTGGTTGTATGGATTTGGGGGAACATAATTTGGCAATTTCGGGTTTGTGTCATAGAAATTGTGACAAAAGCTCACTTGTTCCTTCGAAGCACCAGATCCAGGAGTACTACCATGTGGGCACTCCATTATGTCATATCCCTGCATTCCACAAATCTCACAAACAACATTAGTAGCATCAATTGAACTCACATTAGCCTTTTCAAGCTTATCAAAGCGTTTATTCAATGAGTCAAATTTGGACATAATTAAGTCATTACTATTCATTTCAAACTTACCCCCCGATAGCTTTTTCAGGTTATTACCTCTTTCCGAACCCCATTGGTGATAGTTGGTGGCTACGTTTTTAAGGATATTGAATGCTTCAGTCAGTGGTCTATTCATAAAGGCTCCACCAGCTGCGGAGTCAAGTGACACCTTCGAAGAGTAATCCAATATGTTGTAGAAGGTATGCACTAACAACCACCTCTCGAGCCCATGATGGGGGCAAGACTCTAGCAATCCTTTGTAACGATCCCAAGCTTCGGCTAAGCATTCTCCGTCCTTTTGGAAGAAGCCGGTGATCTGAGTTCGTAGGTAAGGAGTCTTGGATGCAGGGAAGAATTTCTCCAAGAATGCCTGCTCCAGTTGGTCCCAAGTTGACAAAATATTAGCGGGCACTTGCTTCAACCAAGCTCTTGCCTTTCCAGTCAGAGAGGAGGGGAATAACTCAAGCGAATAGCATCAACCGGGGCACCTTGAATTTTTATTGCATCAGTGAACTCCAAGAATGTCTCCACATGATCAGTTGGGTCCTCCGAGGGTAATCCTCCAAATTGATGTTGCCTAATCATGCCAATTAACTGAGGCGGTATAATGTAGTTCTCCGCCTCAATTTCTGGCCTAGCAATCCCAGTTCGCAAACATCTAGCATATGGGGCTGCGTAGTCTTTCAGTGGTTTGATATCCGGTAGGTTCACCATGAGTGGAATGGGAATCAACCTTTCTCTCGCTCTTTGTCTTTGTAGTCTCCCACGTCTATGAAAGGTCATTTCGATCTCGGGGTCAACTTCAATAAGATTTCCAAGTCTTTGGGATCTTCGTATAAGAGAGAAAAATACCTTCAAAGAGAGAGATAGATACTAGAAAATAAAAATAAAAATAAAATAAAAATAAAAAAAGTCCAGAAAATTCAATTTAAAAATTGGATTGAAATTCAAGAAAGCACAGTCCCCGGCAACGCTCCAAAAACTTGATGGGGGTGATTCCGCAAGTGAACGGTTTCGTCGTCAAGTAATAAAAAGATCGAACCACAGAGACCGTGATCTTAAATAACAAATAATTATTAAATTAATTAAACTAGACAGGAAAAAGATTTGGAAAAGATTAGGTTTTTAAAATAAGAATTAACTAACAAATCTAGTAATTAAAACACAATCAAATAAAATTGCAATCAAATCAAATCTGGAGATTTTCATATTAAAAGAGATTTCCAGGAATTGGGTTACCAACAAGACTGCTCATGTTATTAAATTGACTACCCCTCTTGTCAATTAAACCGTGCCCAATTAAATCGAACCCTTTAAGCTTTGTGACAATTCAGTGAACCCTCGAAGGACCGCTTCTAATTCTCGTGATTAAAGTCCTAAGTTTGATTCCTATAGATCCGATACCTAAGTTCACTGCTAGGGATGGCAATTTTACCCGTACTCGTGGATACCCGTGGATAAAATCCGCAACGGGCACGGGGCGGGTAGTTAAACGGGTAACCGAGGGTAAAATAAATGGGTAATTTTAATACCCGTTTATAAACGAGGTGGAAGCGGGTATCACACTATCCGTGCCAGCGGATACCCGCACCCGTTACTTAAATTACTAAAATGCCCTTTATTATATATATGTAGTAATTGCTAAATGTATTTGATTACTTTTGTTAGTAACTTTTGTAATTGGATAATGCTTTGATGCTTTCTTAACATCTATTTGTATGAACATGGTTATTTTAAATTAAATTACGTATATTTTAGCAATTTTTCAAGCAAAAAGAGTATATATTTTTTCTGGAAAAAATAATTCGTTGATACCCGCAAACCCGCGGATATCCGCGAAACCCGCTGGATACCCGCCCGAAGGATACCCGCTTGGGTAGCAAGCGGGGGGAGTGCTACCCGTGCCCGTCCCACCCCATTGCTATCCCTATTCACCGCTAGGTTCATCCTTAGAGTATCTATGACATGCAAATAAGTGTGCACCAAATTCACAAGTAATTCATGCAATAGGAATTAAATCGAAAGCAAATTGAAATTAACAAGAAGTAAAACGTCAATTCATAACATAAAACAAATCTTGGGCATAGCCCAAATTCCTAGAAATAAAAACAACTACTCAAGAATTGTCATGTTCATAGCAAGCTTGATTAACAAAAGCATAAAAGAACCTAAGAGAAAAGAAGAAATTGAGAGAAGAGAAATCCTAATTTTTGCCTAAGGTAGCAGCCCCCGAGATCCCTATTTTCGAGCCTTAGAGTCCTATTTATAATGTAGGGTAACTTGGGATTAAAGCCGTTACAAAATCAGATCAAATCAGCAATTAAATTTTTAGATTTTGCGCGTCACGATCGTGATGCCTGTCATGGCCAGGCCATGACATGTTCTGACTGGGAGATGGCTTCACTGATTGGTCTGTCACTGCCGTGACCACCATCACGGCCTAGCCGTGATCAGTTCTGCCTGTGAGGGTCTGGTTCAGTTTGCATGTCACGGCTGTGACCAGTTCTGAGTTTAACCTTCTTTCTTTCCAGCCCTACTCGATCATTGTCGTGATTCCTATCACGGCCTAGCTCTTTTTGGCTCGTTTTTCTTGCTTTTCAAGCTCAGTCTTCATGCAAGCTCCAACATAACTGATCCTAAGCATTTTAATCTTCAATTCCTGTGCACAGACACCACAAAACCACCTTACCCGTTCCAAGGTAAAAGCTCACAAAAATAAAATTAAAAATGCCTAAATTACATGAAAATGCATGCAATATGATAAAGAAATATGAGGTGAAATCACACTCATCAGGTATCTCTCCCCTGGTGGATTTCTCTCCTATGTGAGATGTTTTGGTATTTTTCTCCCGTGTGAGATGTTTTGGTATTTCTCTTCTCTGTGAGATGACCTGGTATCTCTCCACTGTGAGATTGTGTGTTTCTTTTGCTTTAGTGCGGCTTGGTTTTGGTGGAAGACCTTAGTTTTTGGGAGGCGGTGCTGGTGGTAGATGGATGAGGGATGAGAGGGAATTCTAATCAAACCATAAGGCCCATTAAGCTGTCAATCCCGAAAATTAGGCTAAATTGATGTTGGAGATATTAGTGCTGGGATTCCTATTTGAAACGCCTATGATCGGTAAATAAATGCAGACATAAATGTTGATTTAATTGGTAGGAGCAATCAAATTGTTACTGTTACAATCAGCTATTATGATGATCTTTAAAGATTTAAAAATTATCTCGTGGAACATTAGAGGTGCGGGTAACAAGAAGAGTGAGTGCCATTTGAAGAATTTGGTCAGGCAACACAAACCTTCCGTTTTCTTCATTACGGAGACTCATATCCCCTTTGAAAAAGTAAAGTCCTTTTGGTTTAATTTGGGTTATATTCCTCTTGCTGTTATTGAAGCTAAAGGTCAAGCAGGTGGATTGTGTGCTTTGGTTCAGATTAATGCAGAGTTTGACTTTATAGTGGAGTCTGTATATCAGTATTCCATCTCAGTGAAAATCTAGAAGAATGGTCATGGGTGGCTTTGTACAGTTGTGTATGCAAGCCCTATTCCTTTCGGTAGGGAGGTCCTTTGGAGGCATTTACAGGATCTCGCTGATTCTAATAATGTCCCTTGGTTTGTGATTGAGGATTTTAATGAGATTCTGTCTCCTAATGAACAAAAGGTTGCAGTTTCATTAATTCAAGGGCTTCAGGTTTTGCTTCAGTCCTGGAAAGTTGTGATCTCTCCGAGGTTCTTACAACAGGGGGTCACTTTACTTGGCACAGGACTTGTCTTGGTACGAGATGTATGGCAAAAAAATTAGATAGGGGTGTGGCTAATTCGTTGTGGCAGATAAGGTTCTAGGAAGCATACATTGAGAATTTATGTCGTCTTCACTCTGATGATAACCCCATTATGTTGAGATGTGGCGTTGTTCCCATTCAGCATGGTCTGAGGCCTTTCCGGTTTGAAGCAGCATTGATAACTCATCAAGATTATCTTGAGGTTGTTAAACAGGCGTGGTGTTCTAGTGATGTTGGGGTGATGTGTAAGCTTGATGCAGTCAAGGAGGCTTCTCTTAGCTTTAATAAAAATATTTTTGGGAATATTTTCAAAAATAAGAGATCTTTGGAGGCTCGGATTAGAGGTGTTCAAAGGACTCTTGAGAAAGTTGATGCAGTCTCTTTGCTCATCTTGGAAAATAAATTGCAACGAGAATATGATGGAGTTCTTTTCCAAGAGGAAGCCTTTTGGTCCCAAAAATCTAGAGAGAATTGGGTGAGATTGGGGGATAGAAATACTTCATTTTTTCATGCTCAAACTATTACAAGAAGGAAAAGGAATAGAATCCATGGATTGCATTTACCGTCGGCTGAGTGGTGTTCTGATAGGCTACAACTGGCAGAGGAAGCTCAGTTATATTACAAGAGTTTGTTTTGTTCCTCAACTGAAGGTCCTGTTGATCATTCTTTTAACTTATATGATGGGCACACTATCGGGGAGAATGATGTTTTATCACTTAACAACCTTGTAACCAAGGAAGAAGTTTCAAAGGCTCTTCATTCTATGAAGCCCTATAAAGCTCCTGGGCTAGATGGGTTTCAAACTATCTTCTCTAAACAGTATTGGCATATTATTTGGGACGAGGTGTGGAAGTTGGTAGCTGAAGCTTTCTTAACTGGGTATTTTGATCCTACTATTTCTCAAGTTCTCATTGCTCTTATTCCTAAGGTGGATAACCCAGGTAACTTTAAGGATTTCAGATCTATTAGTCTATGTAATGTTTTGTATAAAACTATTCCAAAGGTTTTGGTTAATAGGTTGAGACCTATTTTAAATAATTAGATTGGCCCTCTTCAAAATAGTTTCCTTCCAGGGAGAGGGACTCAAGATAATGCTTTGGTTCTTCAAGAGATCATTCATTCTATGAATAAGTCTAAAAGTAAGAAAGGGAACCTTATTTTTAAACTTGATCTGGATAAGGCCTATGATAATGTGGATTGGACTTTTCTTAAAAGGTGCCTTGAGGAATTTTGGTTCCCTTTAAATGTCATTAATCTGATTATGTTTTGTGTTACATCCTCCTCTATGGCTTTGTTGTGGAATGGTGAAAAACTACAACCTTTCTCCTTTACAAGAGGTCTCAGACAGGGTGATCCTATTTCTCTCTATCTGTTCCTTCTTTGTATGGAGAAGCCGCCTATTCACATTGCTGAACAGGTTTCATCACATACTTGGCAGCCACTACAGGTCACCAGAAATGGCCCATCTATATCTCACTTATTATTGGCAAACGATGTGCTCCTTTTTGTGAAAGCTAAAAGTAAGTAAGTTCGGCTTATTAGAGACATTTTGAGCAGTTCAGTAGGGCTGCGGGTCTTCAAGTTAACATTGAGAAGTCTAAGTGCTTTGCTTTTGCTAGTATTCCTCTTGTTAAGCAACAGATATTCAGAGAAATCTCTGGAATTCCTTTCACTCGTGACTTGGGTAAATATCTTGGCTTTCCTATGGTTAAGGGAAGGGCTAAGAAAGAAGATTTCAGTTTTACCATTGTTAAACTCAATTCTAGGTTGACCAGATGGAAATCCAAGTTGTTAAACAGAGCTGGGAGATTGACATTGGCCTCTTCAGTTTTATCCTCCATTCCTACCTACTGCATGCAGATAAATTGGCTCCCCCAATGTATTTGTAATTCAATTGATAAGACGGTTAGAGATTTCATTTAGAAAGGCTCCCCCAGATAAAGGCATTCGTTTGGTGGGATGGGAGAAAGTTGCTAAACACAAGAAGTATGGTGTTTTGGGTGTTAGGGAAGCTAGAATGGCTAACATTTCTTTACTTGTGAAACTGGTTTGGGATCTACAACATTGTCCCCTAAAGTTGTGGGTCCAGATCATCAGGAACAGGTACATAGGCCCGGAAGGAGTTCTAAACTGCAACACCACTCAAGATTCTAATACTTGGCATGCTATTGCAAAGGTTAAACAGTATTTGAAGGCAGGATACTATTTCAGAGTTCGAAAGGGGGAGGTTTCTTTCTGGTACAGTGCTTGGAGTAGCCATGGGATACTTGCAAATTTTGTTCCTTATGTAAATATCCAGGATTCAAATCTCCAATTGAGGGATATTTGGGACGGGAATGGCTGGAATATGTGAATTCTTAGAAGCCCTCTGACTGAGTCAGTTTATTAGGCAATTGCTGAGTTGAAGAACAATTTTTCTGGTCATGTTGATGACACCTGGGCTTGGTTAGGGAATTTGGATGGCACCTACACTGCTAGAGACGGGGATCGTTGGCTTTTATCTTCTTCTATGTCCACTGAGGCTCAATGCAATTGGACTTGGATCTAGAAGATCCCTTCTCCAAAAAAGATCAAGTTTCTTCTCTGGACCATTTCTCATAAGGCTCTACCTACAAATTCTCTGCGGGTAGCCAGAGGGATGTCTATGTTGGAACCAAAGTGGTTTTGGATTTAATAATATCTAAGTTTTGATGCTAACAAAAAGATTAAATTTTCTTGGCAAAGTGTTAGTTGAGATCTAACATGTGCTTTTAGTTATGAAGGAATATTTACATATAAGTAAAAGAAACATGGGATAAGTTCTCATTGAAAAATACACGTCCACCCATGTAGACGGGCTACTCAAATATTTTGGTAAAGTTACTTATTTATTTGAGTAGACTAGTTTACTTAAGTAGACGAGGCTTTAAGTGTTTGCTAGACGAATACCAAAATAACGTGTTAGATACAGCAAGTCCAAAGACTTGATAATAAGCGCATCCATCTTGCCACGTAAGCAGACAGAAGTAATTAGTAGAAGCAAATGAACTGAAAAATAAAGTAATATAATAGACGAGCTCTAACTGACACATCACTAGATAGAGATCTTTGAGAAGTAGCAAGTCCAAAGACTTGATAGACAAGAGGATATGCCACGTCATCAGACGAGGAAAATAACAATATTGAACAGACTTAGTCTCTCATATAACTAAGTAGACGAAGTGTTTTAGACGAGCTCCATCTTAGAATGAATTAAATGCAATCCGAATCTCTTGAATTTATTTCAAATGATTGATATTTATTTCAATAGAATATTTGTTCTTCACTATTGTCCTATCTGCTTTAATATTTTACCTTGTTGTAAAAGAAACATATTACCATCATGAAATGCAAAAAGCAGAATCGTGCAATAAGATACTGCAAAACGATATGTACGATGACAACTTTATGGCTGAAAAAGCTGGATTGTTCACAAAGGACGAACAACAAGTTCTCAAGCTGCAATACTCAGAGCAGTAAGCCTCCAATTTCATGTTACCTTGATAACCAAGAGTACTGTTTAGTGTACCACAATCAAGCTATCAATCACAACGGATATCATGCATTAAATGCTATCTCTAAACGGGATTATTCAAAGTA
The DNA here is from genome assembly GCA_030762895.1 of Sophora flavescens. NCBI lineage: Eukaryota > Viridiplantae > Streptophyta > Magnoliopsida > Fabales > Fabaceae > Sophora > Sophora flavescens. Next base: position 264,308,511 of record CM061063.1, on the reverse strand, counting down.
ACCGTTGAAGAAATACAAGTGAAGAAGAAGGTCACTATAAATAGAAGGCCTGAGATACTGAAATACACGACTCTTGATTGTACAACCTTACAAGCTCAACTTTTGAAAATCTACAATCACTCATACTCATAATTCTTTAGAGAGCAAGAGTCAGTATTTCTTAGTCTGAATATTGTGAAAATATTCATCTGATCTTAACTGTCATATCCTCACACATAGTGAGTTAAGAATATCAAACATTAAACCTCTTTGTTAGAGTTAGAGCCTGAAGAATCTTGGTAAGAAAGAAATACTTGTAGCCTGGAGAGGTGTTGAATACTTGGTTGTAATCTATTCGAGAAATAGTGGAGAAAATCCTTCAAGTAGAAGGGACTGGACGTAGCTCTTGGTTGGAAAAGAGTGAACCAGGATAAAAACATCTTGTGTGATTCTTCTATCTCTTAACTCTTACAGCTTTATTTGTTTCTTACTAACCGAGGGGTTTTGATATTGCTTTTATTAAAGTCTTTTAAAAAGGATATTTTTCTTTGTACTTGTTTCTGTTTCTAATCTCCTTGTGTGCAAAAATTGTTTTAAAGGTTGTTTTCTGAAAATTATTAACAAACATAATTCAACCCCCCTTCTTGTGTTTGTCTGTGTCAACTTCAGTCTACCTCAGCAATTTACCAGAGATGTAATCAGGCTAATGAAGTCCCTCTTCATTGCCTCAGAGATTGCTTTTTTGCCAAACGTATTTGGGACAGGATGGGAATTTTCAATTTACAGTTCTATCAGGAAGGAGATGTTGTTACCTGGATTAGAGAGCAACATCAGAAGTCAGGGGCTATTTTTCTTGCTACTCTGGTGGATCTGGCGAGACCGCAACAGTCATTGTTTCTCCAATGAGACTGGGGAACCTTGGAAGCTGTCAATGGCGGCCTCTAACCTTGCAACCATTATTAGCCTGTATTTGTTAAATCATAATTAGAACAGAGTTTCCACAAGAGTTGTTAATTGGGAGCCCCCAACAGTTTTTGAGTTTATTCTTAATATAGATGGGAGCGCGATTGGGAGCTCGGGGAAGGCAGGTTATGGAGCTATTCTCAGACATAGAAGTGGTACCTGGATTAAAGGGGTGGCATGATCTATTGGTGTTTCGACTGCCCTGGAAGCTGAACTTCATGCCATTCTTCAGGGTCTTCGAATGGCTTGGAAAGAAGGGGTGAGGAAGATCTTCTTGTTCCAATTCAATAGAAGCTCCCAGGTTGATTTCCATGGCTGCTCCTCCCACCTTTCACTGTTTTGCGTCACTGGTTTGGGAGATTGGCGTGGTCATCAACAGGGAGTAGGTCATAAAGTTTGATCATGTGCTTCGTGAAGGAAATTCCTGCTGACTTTCTGGCGAAGATTGGGGCGAGAGGAGACAGTGGGATGAAGCTCTTCATTTCTCCCCCGGTGGAGATGGAGCCTTTGTTGATGGCAGATGCAAGTGGAGCCTCCTTTATGAGGCTCTAGATCTTTCTTTTGTTTTTTGTTTTTTCCTTTCTTTTTTTGCCTTATCATACTGCACCAAAAAAAACATGTTCTCATCATTGATTTTTGACCTATTTTCACCAGTTTTGGGCCAGTTTGACACTACAAAAAGGTCAGTTAGCGATCGAAAATAGCGACCGAATTTGTTGGTTGCTGTTTGCGATCGAAATGGCGACTGATTGTAGGATCTACATGAAACACCGATTATAGTTGATACTGCGACCGAAATAGCGATCGAAATAGAGCATAGCAGAGTTATCGGTCGCTATTTCGGTCGCTAAGTCCAAACTTGCTGACTTTTCAGTGATCGAAATGGCAATCGAGTTTAATGCAACGGTTATATTTTATTTATATTTGCGACTGATATTAATTCAGTCGCTAAACGGCGCGTAAAAAAAATTAAAGTAGAGCGTGTTAGCAACCGATTTTAAATCGATCGCTAAATTTATGAATTCAAATTTTAAATTAACCCATTTAGTGACCGAATTATTCGATCGCTAAAAATAAATCCTTAAATCCAACAGATCCCCCTTTCTTCCTCACTTTTGCCCGAATCTCTCCCTCTCTCTCACCGTTTCTCTCCTCGTCTCGCGATCTTCGGCCACCACAGGATGCCTCGAGCCACCACCGTTATCCCCTCTCCTCTGGTAAGCTCTCATCTTCTCCATCTCTCTCCATCCCTCTCTCTCTCTGTCTCACTCTGTCTCTCTCTCTCTCTCCAGGAAGATTCAACATATATGGAGAAAGAAAGGTGGTTTCAGAAGGAATCAACTCAACAAAAAGTTTTCCAAGGAGAAGTCAGACTCCAAGGAAAAAGGTCCACGCTTGTGCTTTGAATGCAAGAAACCTGGTCATTTCAAAGCTGACTGCCCTGAGCTAAAGGATAAAAAGAAATTCTTCAAAAAGAAGAAAGGCTTAATGGCTACATGGGAGGATCTTGATCCGTCTTCATTAGATGAAGAAAATGAAACTGAGGAAGAGGTAAATATTTGTCTCATGGAAGACACTGCATCAGAAAGCGAATACACTGATGCTGAGGTAATGGACTCTGACCCGTCCATTCTTCAAAATGCCTTTGATGAACTATTGCATGAGTCGTCTATACTATCACGAGAATATAAGAGTCTCAAAAAGAAGTTTTCTAAATTGACTAGAGAATATGATAGGGTCTGCACTGAGAAACAAAACCTCAAAAATGAAAACAACATACTAAAATCAGTGAATATCAGTCTTGTTGACAAAATGGTGTGTGAACCTGATGTTTCTTGTGAAGTTGTAAAACTGAAACAAGATGTAACATATCTAACTGATTCTCTGTCAAAGCTTGTAGGTGGCTCAGATAAGCTTAGTCTCATTTTAAGGTACTCTAGGTCACCTTATGATAAATCTGGTATTGGTTATGGCAAAGAGAAGCAAGACGCATCTCACAAAAAGTCAAAACGACTTTAACAACATAGAGCTTCAAAAGTTCCAAATAAATATACCAAAGCTAAGTCTATCTCATCCAAAACCTTTTGAAAAGTGTGTGGAAAAAGTGGGCATATTATATCTAGATGCATACACAATAAACATGCTAAGCATACTTATCTAGTGACAACTAACAAGAAAGGACCCAAGTCAGTTTGGGTACCTAAAGATAAAATAATACCTGTTGCAGATCTGCTTAACAACAAGAAGAAAACAGATATCTTGGTACTTGGACAGTGGCTGCTCACGACACATGACGGGAGAAAGGTCTATGTTCCAAAACCTTAAGCCCAAAGATGGTGGCTAGGTCATATTTGGAGGAAATTAGAAAGGGAAAATCATTGGTGTAGGTAAAATTGGTAAACATCATTTTCCCTCCATTGATAATGTTCTTTTAGCATAAGTCAATTATGTGACAGTGGAAATGCAGTTGCGTTTGATAAGAACATGTGTACTATCAAGAAAGATGATGGATCACTTTTATTCACTGCAAAAAGGCAAAACAATCTCTATAAGATTGACTTGGAGGACCTCTCAAATCAAAGTGTCTCATGTCTAGTGTCCATTGAAGATGAGCGATGGATTTGGCACAAAAGGATAGGTCATGCAAGCTTTAAATTAATTTCAAAGCTAAACAAGCATAACCTTGTGAGAGGACTACCAAACCTTAAGTTCAAATCTGATGCTATTTGTGATGCATGTCAAAAGGGAAAACAAGTCAAAGGTTCTTTTTAATCTAAGAATATTATTAGTACCAATAGACCACTAGAGTTGCTACATCTTGATCTTTTTGGTCCAACAAGGACTGCCTCTGTCAGTGGTAAGAAATATGGTCTTGTCATAGTAGACGATTACACTAGATGGACATGGGTTATGTTCCTAACCCACAAGGATAAGTCCTTTAAGGTCTTTTCTGTATTCTGCAAACGTGTACAGAATGAAAAAGGCATGTGTGTCACTTCAATCAGAAGTGACAATGGGGTTTGAAAATAAGCTATTTCATAAGTTCTATGAAGAAAGTGGTATCCTTCACAACTTCTCAATACCTAGAACACCACAGCAAAACAGCGTGGTAGAGGGAAAGAACAGATCTCTTCAAGAGATGGCTAGAACAATGCTCAATGACAACTCTGTCCCTAGACACTCGGGTCAAGTCATTAATATCGCTTGCTACATTCGTAATGAACAGAATATACATTAGACCTATCCTGAATAAGACTCCTTATGAACTGTGGAAAGGAAGAAAACCCAACATATCTTATTTTCACCATTTTGGTTGTAAATGCTATATACTAAATACTAAAGATCAACTTGGTAACTTTGATGCTAAAACAGATAGTGGAATACTATTAGGATATTCTGAAACATGTAAAGGCTTTAGAGTTTATAATTCTAGGACTCTGATAGTAGAGGAAAGTATTCATGTCAAGTTTGATGACAAACAGCCTGATAAGAAATTATCAGAGCTAGATGAAGCTTTTGAAGATCTTGATCTAAGCATTCTAGGAGACTCACCTGAAATAAAAGTTGATAATCAAGATGACCCCACTCAACAACCAGAAACTTTCACTTCTCAACATGGTACAGTTCAAAAATCTTGGTACTTTAAGAATTATTATCCACAAGATCAGATCATTGGAAACCCTAATGACAAGCTAAGAACCAGATCAACCTTCAGAGAACAAGACAATTCTGCTCTATTCTCTGAGTTGGAAGCAAAGACAGCAGACGAGGCTCTGCTAGATGATGGTTGGATTCTAGCCATACAAGAAGAACTCAATCAGTTTGAAAGAAGTGATGTCTGGACTCTGGTTCCCCTGGCTAAAGACAAATCAGTGATTGGAACAAAGTAGGTTTAAAGAAACAAACTTGATGAAAATGGTAAGGTAATAAGAAAAAAAGCAAGACTTGTTGCTCAAGGTTTCTCTCAAGAAGAAAGTATAGATTATACTGAAACTTTTCCACCTGTTGCTAGATTAGAAGCTATTAGAATTCTACTTTCATTTGCTACACATTGATGAGCCTCTGTTTGACTGGTTTTATAACTAGTAAAGACCTTGGCTTTGTGCTTATTTTATATCATTTTTACCCAAATTAGACTTGATTGTCTCTAAGTAGTGTTTTGAGTCTGTAAAGTGTTTTTAGGTTAATTTAGTTGATTTAGAGTGAATAAAGTATTTACTTTTATTTTCTGTTTTTCAGGTTAATAAAATAAAAATAAAATAAATCTGAAGCCACTCGCCCCGCGAAGTATCTCTCGCCCCGCGAGTATTGCAACCATGAAAAAGTCAGAGACGATCACGGCTTGCCCGTGTTGAAGATCACAGCCGTGGCAGTTCTGAAGTTTAAGCGTTCGCCTCGCGAAACATCCCTTCACCTCGCGAGTATTGGAAGATCAGAAGCCATCACGGTTTACCCGTGTTGAAGGCCACGGACGTAACAGTTGGGAATTTGAAGAGTTCGCCTCGCGAAGATATGCTCGCCTCGCGAGAAGACCAAGAGTTGCAGACTTTTCATGTTATTCGCCTCACGAGCAGTGCTTCGCCTCGCGAGGCCATGGATTCCAGAAATGTGTATATAAGTAGTCTTAGGCAGAACTGGAAAGTCTAGTCAGAATTAGCCAGTTTTGGCTAGTTTCTGAGTTTGTAGTTTTCTTGTTTTTCTCTTAGTTTATTGTTTTCTTTTGTAATGGAGAATTAGTCTCCTAGATTAATCTACTGCAATTGGTTTCTGTTAACACTTGAGGTTCTGTGATTCCTGTCTCATTTGCTTTTCTCTTTTCAATGCCATATTATATGTTTCTGTTTGTTATTTCAGTAATGTATAGTGTGGTATTGTTTCATCTCGGTGATGCTATGTTCCTATATATAATCGCGTTTGTTATTTCGCGTGTGTTCGTTCATGTTCGTTTGTTCATGAGAGCTTAACCCCGTTTGTTATTTCGGGAATAGGAACATACATCCGTAGTAGTGATTACGTTGTTAATTGCTGCTACAACCGGGAGGGGATTAGAATAGGGCTTGGATTTATTTGAACCAATGATAGTGGGAAACCAAGAACAGTAGGTTAATCGTCTTTTGTTTATTTGTTAATCTCTTTTCTTACTCTGTTTTTATTTTGTTTCCTTTATTTTATTTTAATCTCAAAACCCCCATTTCTAACTTTTACTAATTTTCTGTTAATAATAACAACAACTAAAGAGTCCTTGAGAGACGATCCGAGTTGTCGCACTATACTGCATTATTTTATAATCGCTCGTTCTTTTTGGCGCGTGGCGACAGCGCGGTCAAAAATTGGCGCCGTTGTCGGGGACTCTGGTTTGTTGTTATTAGCAGAAAATAATTTTTGAAAAAAAAAAAAACTTTTTGCTTTGCTAATTAGTTTTGTCTGCTTTGTCTGGTCTGTAAATTTTATTTTCCCCCATGGATAATTACATGTATGGGTATTTGCATAATGTTTATTATGAACCACCGCCTTGCATGTATTATCCTAATTTTAGTGAGCCACCACCATACTATCCTAGCCAAGTGACCACCTCTGCACCTTCCGAACCTTCACAGAGCACCTTGGATGAGATTGCTTCAATGCTACAACAAATGGAAGAGAACAATCAACGGATGGCATACAATCTTGAATTTCAACAGAGGATGGAGGCAATGGAGGCAAGTAATCGTGAAGCCCAACAGAGGGATCAAGCTGAATCTCAAAAGTTGTGGGCTCTAATTGATCAAGTTTCAGCCAACTCAGCTGCAATGTTAACTCCACAGCCCATTGAGGAACATAAGGATTCACAGATGGTTATTCCTGAAAATAATTTTGATGATAATTCTGATGATGATACTTCTGTTGATGATGAATATAGTGTTGAATCCCCTGATTTTAATGATTGTTATTGTGATGGTACTGCTGCTTTGTGTATACACTGTTATGCAGGTTTATACTTGAAAGGAAACAAAGAAAATGAGGATCAGGAGGATCAAGAGGACATCTGCTCCACCGTGCTTGAGGATAATGAAGAACCTGTGGAATCAGATGCATGTGTTGAGAGTGATGGGGTGGATGAACCGTGTGCAGAAAGTCCAGACAATCAGATCTTTACTAACTCAGTTTCTTTTACTACATGTACTAACTGTACTGACACTAACCCGTGTGCTGTTTGTGGCCAGTTTCTTGACTCTATTTTGCAGGATGATAATGAGAATGAAGCAGCACCGTTAACCATTTCTAACTGTTTACCATTTCCCCCTGAGGAACCAGTGATGGAGTTTAAACCCTTGGATCTGGCACCATGGCCAGTCCAAGAGGTTGAAACCCACTTCTATTGGGGAGACTTTATTGAGAAGGAGGTCATCTGTGACCCGAGAGGTAGTGAGAAGTCCGCCGCACTCGGCGAGGTTATTATAATTGTCAAGTGCTCACCTCCGCATCAAAGCTGCAAGTTAGGGAGGCTTGGAACAAATTTCAGTCCTTTGGCTACCACGTGGGACTTATGCTACAGACAGTGGGATCCTGGCGGAACCGCCCTTCAATGAGTTTTTCTTACCCTTTCTTCTTTTTAATTTTCTTTTCCTTACTTTAATTCTGTTTTGTTTTGAATAAAGCTCCTGAATAATTTGAGAAGCTCAGGAGTATTTGTGTGTTGAGTCTTTTATTGGCAAGTTTATTGGATTTGGTTGAATTTGCATAGATGGATTGCATGATAGTGTTGACTTTTTCCCCCTAGGATTTGAGAAAAATTTTTGAAAAATGATCCCCATATGATTGAAAACTGAACTTTGAGATTTTGTTATGATGACATGATTTATGATAAGTTTGGGGTGATAGGAAGCACACACTAGGGATAGAATCTCTTTCAAATAATTTTCAAAAAAAAATGTCCAGGTGAAGTTTTGAGCCTCCAACATGTTTTAAACTGTGTGAAAATCACTTTTTAAGTTGCACTTTCCTGAATTTGCTTGAATCTCTTTTTGGTTTGCATGATTATATGTTTGCTTCAAATGATTTAGGCATGTTCTTTGTAAATAGCTACATAGCCTAAAAATAACCAATTCCTAATGCATGTTCCTTAGTTAGCCCCATTGAGCCTCTTAGCCTGTTAATTCTTGATAACCTAATGTTATAAGCCAAAAAATCTGGAAAACCATGTTAACCCGATCTTAGGATTAGGAGAGCATGTAATCTTAGAATGGGTGCAAGAAACTAAAGTTTGGGGTGGCTGCAAGGTGTAATATGTTGTTTGGGATTGAGAAAAAAAATTTTGAAAAAAAAAAACAAAAGAGAAGAAAAAAAAAATAGAAAAGAAATAGAAAAAAAAAGAGAAAAACAATAAAAATGCAAAAATGCCAAAAAGAAATAAAGAGGCTGTAGTCACCCAGAAGCATAAAGAAAAAATTAAGAAAGGAACTTGAGTGAATTTCAAAGTGTAAATAATGTTCATGCTCTCTTAGTTCCTAGGGTCTTCAGCCTAGTTCCTTTGTATATCCTACCCTTAGCCAGGCCCCATTACAACCCATAAAAGACCTTTTGATGTTGCTTGCATGTTTTCTGTGGGAACCATTAGGAGATGAAAATCAAATTTATGGGAAGTGCTTCTGAAAAGTGAAATTGAGTGCAATGTTGCTAGCCTGACACAAACTGAGCGATTGAGTGAAATACAAATCTCCCTTGTGAGGAAGGCAGTTGTTTGGATTTGGTGATCTCCCTTTTGTATGTAACTTGGACCCCCTGCTTAGAGTAAAGATTGTTTGAATGATTAATTTCTCAACTGTTTAGAATAAATGATTGTGGGGATTGTTTTGCTTGTAAGGGGGGAACATTGAAAGAAAAATTCTTTGAAAAATTGCTTGAAATCTGTGCTAAAGTTGATTGAATCTTTTGAGCTTGCCAGGTCTTGAGTCTTTTTAAGTTTTTGAGTGTAGTTTGCTTGGGGACAATCAAAGTTTAAGTTTGGGGTATTTTGATGAGCCTCTGTTTGACTGGTTTTATAACTAGTAAAGACCTTGGCTTTGTGCTTATTTTATATCATTTTTACCCAAATTAGACTTGATTGTCTCTAAGTAGTGTTTTGAGTCTGTAAAGTGTTTTTAGGTTAATTTAGTTGATTTAGAGTGAATAAAGTATTTACTTTTATTTTCTGTTTTTCAGGTTAATAAAATAAAAATAAAATAAATCTGGAGCCACTCGCCCCGCGAAGTATCTCTCGCCCCGCGAGTATTGCAACCATGAAAAAGTCAGAGACGATCACGGCTTGCCCGTGTTGAAGATCACAGCCGTGGCAGTTCTGAAGTTTAAGCGTTCGCCTCGCGAAACATCCCTTCGCCTCGCGAGTATTGGAAGATCAGAAGCCATCACGGTTTACCCGTGTTGAAGGCCACGGACGTAACAGTTGGGAATTTGAAGAGTTCGCCTCGCGAAGATATGCTCGCCTCGCGAGAAGACCAAGAGTTGCAGACTTTTCATGTTATTCGCCTCGCGAGCAGTGCTTCACCTCGCGAGGCCATGGATTCCAGAAATGTGTATATAAGTAGTCTTAGGCAGAACTGGAAAGTCTAGTCAGAATTTGCCAGTTTTGGCTAGTTTCTGAGTTTGTAGTTTTCTTGTTTTTCTCTTAGTTTATTGTTTTATTTTGTAATGGAGAATTAGTCTCCTAGATTAATCTACTGCAATTGGTTTCTGTTAACACTTGAGGTTCTGTGATTCCTGTCTCATTTGCTTTTCTCTTTTCAATGCCATATTATATGTTTCTGTTTGTTATTTCAGTAATGTATAGTGTGGTATTGTTTCTTCTCGGTGATGCTATGTTCCTATATATAATCGCGTTTGTTATTTCGCGTGTGTTCGTTCATGTTCGTTTGTTCATGAGAGCTTAACCCCATTTGTTATTTCGGGAATAGGAACATACATCCGTAGTAGTGATTGCGTTGTTAATTGCTGCTACAACCGGGAGGGGATTAGAATAGGGCTTGGATTTATTTGAACCAATGATAGTGGGAAACCAAGAACAGTAGGTTAATCGTCTTTTGTTTATTTGTTAATCTCTTTTCTTACTCTGTTTTTATTTTGTTTCCTTTATTTTATTTTAATCTCAAAACCCCCATTTCTAACTTTTACTAATTTTCTGTTAATAATAACAACAACTAAAGAGTCCTTGAGAGACGATCCGAGTTGTCGCACTATACTGCATTATTTTATAATCGCTCGTTCTTTTTGGCGCGTGGCGACAGCGCGGTCACACATCATAGTATTATGCTTTTTTAGATGGATGGAAACCCATCTTGAACATGTATATAAGCTTAAGAAAGCTTTGTACGGTCTTAAGCAAGCTCCTGGAGCTTGGTATGACAGACTAAGTTCCTTTCTTATGGAAAATGGAATCAATAGAGGAAAGGTTGACACAACCTTATTTATAAAATCCATTAAGTCTAATTTCATAGTTGTACAGATATATGTTGATGGTATTATTTTTGGTGGTACTAATGAGTCACTATGCAAAGAATTATCTAAGTTAATGCAGAAAGAGTTTGAAATGAGCATGATGGGAGAACTCAAATTCTTCCTTGGACTTCAAGTAAAACAAACCATGGACGAGGTGCTCATCCACCAAACCAAGTATACAAAAGAGCTTCTGAAGAAGTTTAAGATGAATGATTGTAAACCAATGAATACTCCTATGCACCCCATTTCCATACTGAACAAAGATGGTAAAGAGAAAAAGGTGGACCAAAAGGTATACAGAGGTATGATAGGATCTCTCTTATATCTTACTGTGTCTAGGCTTGATATTATGTTCAGTGTAAGTATATGTTCTCAATTTCAACCTGATCCTAGAGAATCTCACTTATCAGCAGTTAAGAGAATTTTTAGATATTCAAAGGTACTACTAATCTTGGTCTGTGCTTTAAGAAAAACGAAGACTACAGATTAGTTGGTTTCTGTGATGCTGATTATGCTGGAGATAGAATTGAAAGAAAAAGCACTAGTGGAGGATGTCACTTCATTGGAGCTAATCTTGTCTTATGGTCAAGCAAAAGACAAAGTACCATTGCCTTATCAGCTGCTGAAGCTGAGTATATATCAGCTGCAAGTTGCTGCTCACAACTTCTCTCGATCAAACATAATTTGTAGGACTACAATGTATTTGTAAGTAGTATTCCGCTTATGTGTGATAACACTACTGCAATAAATCTATCTAAGAATCCAATTTTGCATTCTAGATCTAAGCATAAAGAGATTAAACATCATTTTATTAGGGATTATGTGCAAAAAAGTGTATTTGATATACAATTTGTTGATACTGACTATTAATGAGCAGATATCTTTACTAAACCTCTTGCAGAGGACAGATTTATCTTTATTAGGAACCATCTTAATATGATATGTGTGGATTGCTTTAGGCGTCCAGTCTTGAAAAATTTTGTTTTGGTAATCTTGCGTCTATTACCTATGCTCATCTAATCCCAATTAAAAGTTGTGCGTCTATTGCATATTGTATCGCACGTCCATATGACACGCTCCATCGATCATCGGTTACTGCGTCCATTGTATAGTTTCAGACGAGTCCACATCTGCCTATGTTTAAGCATTTTTTTAATGTGTTTATTTTGTCTCAAGACAAATTTATCCTTTATTCTCTTTGTTGAGTTAGTACTTCCGTCAATCCATCAAGACCTTTTTATAGTTCCAAGTTACCAATGCCATTTTATCATAATGACATGTCATGTCAAAAGTTGTTTTTTAAACCTTTGAGATTCAAAATTCCTTTATAAGTAATATTTTTCCCTCTGAGAAAAACCTTACACTTCTCTAACCTCTTGAGCCCTCTCTCTCTCTCTCTGCTTTCAAACCCTAAGCTCTTTGATCACCTAAAATGGCTTCTTCTTCAACCTTTAACGTGGACAAGCTCAACTTGGCAATTGAGCATCATTTCAACCTTGGAGTGCTGCATGATTACAACTTAGACATAAGCAAATATGTTAATGCAACCGGGTGGGGAGGACTCTTCACAGAAAAATTTTATGTCTTTCCCAACCTGATTAGGGATTTCTGGAGAAATATTCAAGTAACTGATACTGACTTCTTCTCTACGGTGTTGAGAAAGAAAATTGTAGTCTCGGAGAAGACTATTGCTGATGCAATTTTCTGTGCTCAGGAGGGTTTACTTTTTACTGAGTCATGGGAAGAGGACTTGGGTGGCTCTGAGACCATTGAAGTCTGTCTCATGAAAGAAGATATAGTCAGAACTCACACCTGGAAAACGGTTGAAATGAAGGACATTGTTCGCATCCTTCATCAGCTCCTTAATAAGGTGGTTCTTCATAAGGTTGGCTCCAAAGGCAACCTCTCATCCCTGTAAAAATTCTGCCTCTGCCATCTTCTCACTGAAACGAAGATCAATCTTCCAAGAATTCTGTACGGAAGATTTAGAGATGCTGTGATGAACAAGAAAAGACTCTCAGCATTTCCTTATTGTCATCTTCTTTCCAAGATTTTCAAGGCTCAAGGAATTCATGAGATTCTTGCTGCAAGGACTCCTGAGGAGCAAGCTAGGATCTTAACTGAAAAACCAATGTCGACTGCAAACTTTGGTAAAATGTGAGACACTCCGCTGTGCCTCTTTTTATCATTAGATTAAAACCTCATTATTTAATTATTTAATCAAACGCTTAACGTGAAAATACGTAAAAATTAAAACTTAACTTATAAAGTATACAACTTCATATAGAATGGCATGTCACAATATAAGTATTGTGGACCGAAAAGACAAACCTGGTTTTCCTTTTAGAGAAAAAAATTAACATGGAGTCGCCACTAACTTTATTTAATTTCGGGAAAGTTGGAAAACCCTTTAAGACAAAGCTTTGGGTTCGGGAGTCGATTACGTCTAGGGAAGGCATGAAGACTTAACCCCATGGCACCCTAGAACATCCATAAAAACGGTTACCCAGAATTAGTTGTGTAAATTATTAATAACTTTGAAAATATTTGTTTTACCCAGAAAATCGTTTTTTTATAAAAAGAATCTTTAGTTGTGAAATTTTTTATTAAACCTAAATGAGGTTGAACATGGCACGTAAGTCCACAGGGCAACCTCAAAATCTAAAGGGTTGAACATGACACTTGTCATAGGGCAACCCAAGAAATAAGATTGTTTTAATTAAGTGATCATCTTCTATTTTTGTGTAAAATAAATAATTTTACCTCTTGGAAATAGAACATAAATGAAACGTAGAAATGAAACGTTTTACTAACTTGTTCAGTAAACAGAGACACAAAAATTAAGAATGTCAAGAGAAACTTATGAATAATATCAACAAAGAGAACAAGGATTACAAAATGAGAGCAGAATAACAATGATTTTATTTTCTCCCAGTGGTAAGATTTCAAGATCAAAACCCTTACATTTCAATTTCACCGCCTCTTTTAACTCTCCCTTCTTCTGAAAATTTGGAACCACTCTAATGACGGAGAAGAGAAAAAAACTCAAATCCCTAATCTCTTTTCTTCACAAAGAAAATATCAGATAAAAATCTCTCTCTCCCTCTGTCTTCGTCTCCTCTTCTCTCTTTTTTCTCCCCTTCTTATAGATGGAGGAGAGGGCTTCATGTTTCTTCTTACCCGGCGGCTTCAAGGTTGTCTTCACGAAATTCGGGGCTTGTCTGGTTCTGAGTAGAAATAGCGTTTGTCCAGATGGGGGCGGCGCGAGCAGCGGAAAGGAGGTGATTTGATGTGAATGTTGCGTGTTTGAACAGAGAAGGAGATGGGGGGTTTTGTCTGATGTGTAAGATGGGTTTTTTAGGATTAGGAGTGGGGCTGCTAGGTTAAAATGAGGGAGGAGATGAGGAAGCAGAAGGACCAATGGGTAGGGGAGGTGCAGGGGCGGTTGGAGAGTGGGAGGAGGAAAAGTGGTCTTGTCTGATATGTAAAATAGGTTTTTTTAGGGTTAGGAGAAGTAACTCAATCTCCTTTCTTGTTTTAGCTGATTGTCCTTTTCCCCTTCTTTTCTTCGTCCTTTCTTCATTATCTTCTTCTTCTTCTTCTTTCTTTATTCTTTAGCCTCTAGCCTGAAAATAAAATTGTAGTGGATGGAACCTCCCTGCCCAACAGAAAGTTAGGTATGCAAAATTAGATATGCACTGGACGAACCTCCTCGTCCAACAGAAGTTTAAACATGCAATAGACGGAACCTCCTCGTCCAATAGAAAATTAGATATGCAATGGGCGGAACCTCCTCGTCCAACAAAAAATTAAATATGCAATGGAAGACCTACTCGTCCAACAGAAAAAGCAATGGACGGGACTTCCCCGTCCAACAGTAAATGCAACGTAATGGACTGGGCCTTGCCGTCCAACAGTAAATTCAATGGATGGGACCTCCCCGTCCAACAGCAAGTCCAATGTAATGGACTGGACTGGACCTCGTCGTCCAACAGCAAGTGCAATGGACGAGACTTCCCCGTCCAACAGTAAGTGCAATGGACGGGACCTCCCCGTCCAACAGCAAATGCAATGTAATGGACTGGACCTCGTCGTCCAACAGCAAGTACAATGTAATGGACGGGACTTCCCCGTCCAACAGCAAATGCAATGGACTGGACTGGACCTCGTCGTCGAACAGCAAGTACAATGGACGGGACCTCCCCGTCCAACAGCTAATGCAATGGAATGGACGGGACCTCGTCGTCCAACAGCAAGTGCAATGTAATGGACGGGACCTCCCCGTCCAACAGTAAATGTAATGGATTGGACTGGACCTCGTCGTCCAACATCAAGTGCAGTGGACGGGACCTCCCCGTCCAACAGCAAATGCAATGGAATGGACGGGACCTCGTCGTCCAACAACAAGTGCAATGGAATGGACGGGATCTTGTCGTCCAACAGCAAGTGCAATGGACGAGACCTCCCCATCCAATAGCAAATTAGTTATGAGCCTCCTCCTTTCTTCATTATTTTCTTTTTCTTCTTTCTCTCTTCACTATTATTATTAGTCTCCCTGAAACATAATAACATAAAACTTAAAATAAAATAAAGATGGGCAAAAATGGGTGTTCACAGTTGCCTCTCTTTACTTGTTGCATACTAGAAGACATGATTAGTCGTGACTTTTCATGTATTGTAGTAATGAACAAGTAAAGAAAATGAACACATATTTTGTCCGAAAAACGTGAGGAGCTCAGAAGAAAACCTTACAGTTTGAAAATAAAATTGCAGTGGACGGAACCTCCTCGTCCAACAGGAAACTAAATATGCAGCGAGCCTCGGAGCTCGAAAATAAACTTGCAATGAGCCTCAGTGCTCGAAGATAAAATGCACTGAGCCTCAAAGCTCGAAAAAAATAAAATTGCAGTGAGCCTTAGAGCACGAAAATAAAATTGCAGTGGACGGAACCCCCTCTTCCAACAGGAAAGTAAATATGCAACGGGCCTCAGAGCTCGAAAATAAAAATGCAGTGGACGGTGGACGACACCTCCTCGTCCAACAGAAAATTAAACATGCAATGGACGGAACATCCTTGTCCGACAAAAAATCAAATATGCAATGGACGGAACCTCCTCGTCCAAAAGAAAAATAAATATGCAATGGACGAAACCTCCTCGTCCAACAGAAAAGTAAATATGGAATGGGCAGAACCTCCTCGTCCAACAGAAAAGTAAACATGCAATGGACGGAACCTCCTCGTCCAACAGAAAATTATATATGCAACGGACGGAACATCCTCGTCCAACAGAAAATTAAATATGCAACGGACGGAACCTCCTCGTCCAATAGGAAAATAAATATGTAACGAGCCTCAGCTCGAAAATGAACTGCAGTGAGCCTCAGAACTCGAAAATTAAATTGCAGTGAGCCTCAGAGCTCGAAAATTAAATTGCAGTGAGCCTCAGAGCTCGACAAAACTCAATCCATAATTTGAAACTAATGAGAATCCCTTCCTTTTGAGGACAGCGGAACCAAATGCTCAATGGAAAAACTTCCACCAACCAAATCCTTGTTCACCGACCACTCTGGGACGAGGCATCGTTCATTCCTTTAACAACATGGGTCACCCAAGAATCTGAATCATATGAGGTGGATGTTTTGTTTATTCTCCCCAGCTTATCTGCATCATCCTTTTGTTGACCAGTGAATGCTATCTCTTCCATTGAATTTGAAGTATTGAGTCCTTTTGGTTCAAACCATTCATTGGTGCTACCATTAGAATTATCAAATCATACCATTAAACTTATATTTACTTTTATTGAGACATGACCATGATGAGAGTGAAAACGTCAATGGAGTATGAAGGAAAAGCCTCTTGCCTTAATATGAGAATTTAGTTTGTTAAGAGAAAATAACAACATGAGAACAAAATTACAAAAGGGATCATGAAGATTCAAAGCAAAGATAAGGAAAGAAAATTACGAGAATCACATAAAATTTGCCCCAGTGTTGGTCCTTTGATTTTCATTTAATTGATTCCCCCCAGTCTTTTGATGACACAGATCTTGGCTTCTGTTTTTGATTCCTCAAACACACCTTCTTCAATCATTGCTTAACAATTTTGCCCCAATATACTCAGTCGGATAAAATTGCCCCAATGTGGTGTGTGCTTGCAGAAATGTTGGACCACATCCTCCTCCTAGGCCGCATTTGCAGGTTTTCAACCTAAGGTTTCTTTACCCTAACTTTTGCCTAGGTTTCCCTTTCGGGTTTTCAACCTAGCGGGCCTTTTCTTTTCTTATGTTTTCATTGTTCTTTGCCCTAACTTTTGCATAGGTCGCCCTTTCGGGTTTTCAACCTAGCGGGCCTTTTATTTTCTTTTGTTTTAATTGTTCTTTGCCCTAACTTTTGCCTAGGTCGCCCTTTCGGGTTTTCAACCTAGCGGTCTCTTTTTCTCTTTTATTTTCATTGTTCTTTACCCTAACTTTTGCCTACGTCACCCTTTCGGGTTTTCAACCTAGCGGGCTCTTTTATCTTTTATTTTCATTGTTCTTTGCCCTAACTTTTGCCCAGGTTGCCCTTTCGGGTTTTCAACCTAGCGGGCCCTCAAGCGTAGAACTTTTTCACAGTATAAGAGTTTACCGGCCTTGGTAACTCTTCCCTATCCATGTTTTACAGAATCAAAGCTCCTCCTAAGAATGGTTGTTTGACAATATAAGGACCTTCATAATTCGGTGCCCATTTTCCTTGGGCATCTTCCTGATTATGGAGGATTTTCTTTAAAACCAAGTCTCCTGCATAAAATTCTCTAGAGTGAACCTTCTTATTGAAAGCTCTTGCCATCCTGCTTTGATACAATTTCCCGTGACAGATAGCTGCCAGTATTTTCTCTTCTATTATGTTCAACTGCTCATATCGAGTTTACACCCACTTAGATTCTTCTAATTCTGCTTCCATCAAGACTCTTAGCGAAGGGAGTTCTACTTCGATAGGTGAGACAACCTCAATCCCGTACACCAAAGAGAAAGGGGTTGCTCCAGTGCTTGATCGTATGTTAGTCCGATAAGCATGTAGAGCATATGGCAGAATTTTGTGCCAATCTTTATAATTTACAACCATTTTGGCAACGATCTTCTTGATATTTTTGTTTGTTGCCTCAACTGCACCATTCATTTGAGGTCTATAAGGAGCCAAATTGTGGTGTTTGATTTTGAAACCATCGCAAAACTTTTGAATCTCGGCACCATTAAGATTAGCAGCATTATCTGTGATTATCCTCTCTGGGATCCCATATCTACAGACGATGTCCTTCTTGAGGAACTTGAGAAACAGCTTTTGAGTTATGCTGGTATATGAAGCAGCTTCTACCCATTTAGTGAAATAGTCTATTGCCACCAAAATGAAACGATGACCATTGGAAGCCTTGGGATTAATGGTACCGATGACATCTATTCCCCACATCGAAAAAGGCCATGGGGATGCTTAATTGTGCAGTGGAAATGGAGGTGCATTAACCCGGTCTGCATACATCTGAAATTTTTGACATTTACGAACATCCTTTATACAATCTGACTCCATAGTAGACCAATAATAACCACTTCCCAAGATTTTCCTAGCCATCATGTGACCATTGGCATGAGTCCCACAGATTCCTTCATGAACTTCGATCAAGATCAATTTAGCTTCACGAGCATCCACACATCTGAGTAGGGTACCATCATATCCTCTTTTATATAGGACTTCCTTGCTTAAGAAAAAGGCCATAGCCAGTCTTCAGATGGTCTTTCTATTTGCTTCGCTCGCTTCTGCCGGGTATTCCTTGTTCTGAATATATTGCTTGATATCATGATACCAAGGCTTACCATCAGGTTCTCCTTCCACATGGGCATAGTATGCCGGTTCATCTTGCACTCTAACTTGGATGGGTTGGACATTGGTATGGATATCCAACTTGGTTATGGCAGCTAGTGTGGCTAAAGCATAAGCAAACTGATTCTTGTCTCGAGTTAAATGCGAGAAAGTAATCTCGTCGAACTTTGCAATCAACTGAGTCAAGTATTTCTGATACGGAATCAACTTGGAGTCTTTGGTTTGCCATTCACCATTGACTTGCTAAATGATTAGAGCTGAATCCCCGAAGACCTTCAACTGTTTTATACCAAGTTCAAGTGCCATTTGTAATCCGCCAGCACATGCCTCGTATTCTGCAATATTATTCGTACATTCAAATTTCAGTTTTACGGCCACCGGGTACTTCTTGTCGTTTGGTGAGATAACCACTGCTCCTATACCACTGCCATGCATATTGACTGCTCCATCAAAATACATTTTCCACACATCTTCCTGTTCTTCATCTTCCTCGAGGGACATTATCTCTCCATCTGGGAACTCGTAATTGAGAGGCCATTCGTCCTCAAGAGGATTCTTTGCTAAATGATCAGCAATCGTACTTCCTTTGATGGACTTCTGAGTCACATATTTGATGTCAAATTCCGATAGTATCACTTACCACTTCGAAACTCTTAAGGAGATATGAGGACTTTCAAAGATATACTTCAAAGGATCCATTCGAGAAATTAGCCAAGTGGTGTGATATAACATGTACTGTCTAAGTCTTCTGGAGGTCCACACTAGCGCACAACAAGTCTTCTCGATTGCCATATAATGAGCCTCACAGGCATTAAACTTTTTACTCAGATAGTAAATTGCCTGCTCCTTCCTGCGAGATTCATCATGTTGTCCCAGCATTGCCCCTATTGAGGTTGGCAATATAGTGAGATAGAGTAACAATGGACAACCTTGGGTAGGTGGTACCAATATTGGGGGATTCAGTAAATATGAATTTACCTTGTCAAAGGCTTCTTGACAGTTATCATCATATCTTCCTGGATTATTCTTCCTGAGGAGTTTGAAGATTGGCTCGCATGTGTTGGTCAAATTTGCAATGAAGCGCCAATATAGTTCAACCTTTCAAGAAAACCCCTTACTTCTCGCTCGTTCTTAGGTGCTAGCATGTCACGTATTGCTTTAACCTTGTTACGGTCCACCTTTATTCCTTCTCCACTAACAACAAAGCCAAGTAAATTCCTTGCGGATGCACCAAAAGTTTTGCAGGGTTGCGCCGCAACTTGTACTTCCTTAGCCGCTCGAACAACTTTCACAAAACTGCTACATGACTTTCTTCTTCCTTGGACTTAGCCACTATATCATCAACATATACTTCTACCTCCTTATGCATCATATCATGGAACAATGCTACCATAGCACGTTGGTAAGTGGCCCCAGCATTCTTCAACCCAAAAGGCATCACTTTGTAACAAAAAATTCCCCAAGGAGTGATAAAAGTTGTTTTTTCTTTATCGTCATCATCCATGAGGATCTGATTGTACCCAGAATACCCGTCCATGAAAGAAAACCTATGACTTCTGACTGTACTGTCTACAAGGACATCAATGTGAGGTAGGGGGAAATCATCCTTTGGACTGGCTTTATTCAGATTTCGGTAGTCCACGCACATTCTGACCCTTCCATCCTTCTTTGGTACTGGAACAATATTAGCTACCCATTCTGGGTATCTAGCTACTTCCAGAAAGTCAGCCTCTAACTGCTTGGTCACTTCTTCCTTGATCTTCAGCGACATCTCAGGATGCATCCTCCTTAATTTTTGCTTCTTTGGAACCACATCTGGGTATAAGGGAATTTTATGCGATGCTATCTCAGGATCTAAATCTGGCATATCTCTGTAGGACCATGCAAAAACATCCAGATACTCTTCGAATAGTGCAACCATTTCTTCACGCTCTGGGTTATCCACTATTTTCAACTCCTTTTTGTCTTCCTCGGTCACCATATTGAATACTTCTGCAACCTCATCGTTCGAGCTAATCCCTTCTTCTGACCGTTTCACCATCTTTAATAATTCTTCAATGTCTTCTTCTTCCTCATCGGATTCAAGGTTGTATTCATCAACGGCCGCGAGGGAATCAATAAATGAGTTTTCAAAGTTCCTCTCCCGAGGTAAATCTTTAGTGGAAGAAGTATTCCTGGAAGAAAAAAGTCAGGAATAGGAGAAGTATAAGCGAGAGTCTTATTCATGAAATAAAATCTTAAACAAAGTAAATAAATGAAAGAGAGAGAGAGAAATGATGGAACCAAAAGGAAAACACCAGACAAAGTGCTACATTCTAATTCATGTCTCAAACAAAGTAAACATCAGTTCATATTTAGTATAATAAGATAATTACTTCATGAAAATAACATCAACAAACGGTTCAGATCGCCAATTATTGAGAACTTCATCTATTTCAGAGCTTAAGTTTCTTCCTTCTTCAGGCATGTTAGCAGCCACCCCGGTTCGAGATCTGGTATTGTGAACTAAGGTTTGATTGGTGTCAACTTTCCTAGGTCGCACAATGGTTCCCGAATTCTCAGAAGTATGTGACTCTGTAAAGCATCCAAGAATATCATTAGTAAACCCTAATTTTATGTGTGTGTGTGTATGTATGTGCAAGTTGTTGTGACACCGGCAAGTGTACCGGGTCGTCGCAAGTAATAAAACACGGTAAGATTCTACCGAGGTCGAACACAAGGATTGGGCTACCAATTCGACTAATTTCGCGAGAAATCCGATAAGTTGGTTAAGTAGAGAAAGTGGTTGGAGAGAAACTAGGATCACAATTCAAATTAACAAATCGAATCAATTAAAGATATGGTGATGAAATCTGGAATTAAAAGCATCTAAGGTTTCGAATCCACCTACCCAATCATGCACAGTACCCAAGTGATATTGATCTCCTCCCTAGGTTCAATTTTAATGTCAACGGGACCCCTAAATTCTCCTATATCCACTGTCGTGCTCAATAGGACGTATTCGATGATTTGAGTTAATTACTTACTAGGTCTCTTAACCCTAATCTCGAATTCTATTAATTCTTGTTCCCTAAGAGTTGCATCGATCTCCTATTCACTCTCGTGCAACACTCGATCGATGTTCCCAATTCAAGTTCTGAAACGCGAATCGCCTCTCGGCCTCATACACGTTTAACTAGTTGATCACACAAGCATATAACCAACACAATGAAATCAGAATTGGAAAACAATAATTGAATTAAGAAAGAGAGAGAGTTACATCACATGAATACTATGCCGCCATAGGTGGCTTCATCGATCCCTTAGACAAGGGGATTAGTTCCTCATGTCCGTAACAACGACACACGTACAATCGGAAATCATCCTAAGACTAAGAATTAAGAGAAGAGAAGAGGAGACGCAGCCCCAGAATAAGGATTACAAAAGATCTCCAATCAGTTCTGATCCAAAAGTCCCCTTTTTCTGTTCTGATCTGCTCTATTTATAAGGAGGCCACGCGTCACGGCCGTGATGATCATCACGGCTAGGCCGTGACGATTTCTATTTCTGGCGCACTTCTGGAATTTAAACCCTCGTGACGCGAAGGATGTCTCGCGACGCGAGTCTTCTTGTCACGGCCCGTGATGTGAATCACGGCTAGGCCGTGATGGTCTCTGTCTCTGGCGCTTTTCTGGAGTTCAAACACTCGCGACGTGAAGGACGTCTCGCGACGCGAACCTTCTTTTCACGGCCCGTGATGTGAATCACGGCTAGGCCGTGATGGTCTCTGACTTGTGAGGATTTTTGGTCACGGCCGTGATACACATCACGGCTAGGCCGTGATGGTCTCTGGCTTCCAAGTCTTCAAACTCTCGCGGGGCGAGCTTCCTCTCGCGGGGCGAGAATCTCCAGAATGGCAATCTCCACTATTTCTTGACTTTCCTTAATTCTCAGAGCTTCACTTATTGACCTGAAACAACAAAAGCAACCACAAGCGTAATTCTATTCAAAAGAAGCTAAAAACTACACAAAAGACGCAAAACGAGTCAAAGTCCAACTTAGGAACAAAACAAGGCAAATTTGGGCGAAAACGAGATTGAACTCGAATAATTTGCACAAAAACCACGGTCCATCTAGTTATAAAACTAGATAAGCCGAAGGCTTATCACAAGTTAACATCCTTTGTTCGATTGTGAGAGTACTCTTAGGAAGACTGTCGTATACACCTATAGCAAGAAAACTCATCCTGTAATCAAATCTAGTGGTATGGTTCCCTTTAGTTTGAATGCAGTTGGTGTCAAGTCCATGGGAGAATCCACTCCTCGATAGACCACACCCGTACTAGCAACATCCTTATTTTTACACAAAAAACACGTCGTTTTTAGGGTAAAAATATAGTTGATGACGTATCTAAGGGAGAATGCACTCCTTGATAGATATTATCTAAAAAAACGCTTGACAAACATTGATGAAAACTTCCATTCCTTTATAAATATTTCGGTACAAATCATGAGTCTTTGATCAAAATAAAAGAAGTACATTGATAGTTTTCATTTTTCTCCGAGGTCTACAAAGTACTATGTTAAGAGTCTCATCTTCTTTTTCCTGAACCCTTTGGCAAGTTTCCCAAAATGATTGAAGAACTCGGTCACCTTTGGTGGTAGCTGAAGGAAATGGTTCATACGAATGTCGATGGATGCCTCTTCAAATTGCTCCACCAGCTGGGAAGTGTGATATTGGAGCTTATCCATCATGTCCTCGTATCTTATTTTCCATGCTTCCTTTTCATTCATTACATCCTTCACTACCAATTTCCATCCCTTTACCCATTCTGCCTGACGTTGAGCTTCAACTCTTTCAAAGTCTTTTATTTTGGTTCCGAGCCAATTTTCTCTCATGTTGGCTTCTGCTAGTAGCTCGCGATACTTGGCTGCTTCGTTCCATCCTCGATCAGAGTACAATTTTGTTGGGGCCAAGGATTCTTGCAGGGATTCAACTCTCTCTTCTAGTATATGTATTGTTTCAACATGAGCCCCTACATTTGTCTCGAGCTCTTTTTTCTTCCTTTTAAGTTTGACAATCATCTTCTCTTGATATTTTATCTTTGCCAACAACTCTTGAATTTCTGTCTCTTTGTCTTTTCTTGCCCTTTTTGCGCGACTCGGGGCTTCGTGGGCATCGGAGCATTCGTCTTTCAAATGCTCAATCTGTAAACTCAGCTTCTGTACTTGGCTTCGGAGCGTGACAATAGTTACTTCGGTAGCTTGGTTCTTCCCATCCAAAACCCTCATCTGAGCTTTTAAAATTTTGGTTTCTTTCAACATTTGGTCTTTGGTAAGAGGATTATTTTCCCTATGGAGAGGGGATACAGGTCTAGGAGGGGAACCTCTTCTTGCTTCTCTCCATACTTCATATCTTTTTGTGTGAGCTATGATTCGTCTTCCTAATTCCTCCGGTCCTTTTATACGAACATCATTCCATGCTGACCTTACTGCTATTGTTTGACTCTTGATGCTTTCACTTTCTTGGTATAGGAAGAACATCCCACAGAGTAGCTCTTAGGGGGGTTCATCCTGTGTCCACTTGAGCTGATGCATCACCAAAGCTGGTGAATATGATACACAACCTCTGGGACCCATCAATGGAACTTTTGAAAAACTTCCACAGCTGAATACAACTGAATCTCCATTGTACCATGGACACATCCAGCTAAATGACCGCGGGTCGGTCTGATCAAACTCTTGTTTCCATTCATATAGCTTGCATGGCTTCAGTTGCATGCGAGCGAATCCTTTCAGCGGGTCATCTATTCTATCAATTTTATCACGAGCGTACAAGTGAGTCATGATCCAAACATACAATATTAATGCACAACATCGCAGTTTCCCTTGTTGATTCTGATGACAAACCTGTAAGGAGAGGAAAGTTTCAGCTAAGATAGCAGGGATCGGGTTCACACCATATTCTTCAACCCTATAGAAAACATCCATGGCTGACTGATCAATCAGATCTGGTACAAAAGGAAAGAGCACCAACCCATATATCATGAGGGCTAGTACTGTGTTGAAAGTGACCCATCGTTGTTGCTGGGCCAGCTTGTTGAGATACACTTCCAAAAATCGCCTCTTCAATCCTTTGGTGGTTCCTTTTTCCGCTTTCTCTAGCTGTTCGGGTTGGAGCTCCAATAGACTTGCTATCTTCCAATCTGTTACATATTGGCCATAATACATGTAGACGCGGGTCCTCTTTTGAATTGGCAATCTTAGCATATAAGCATACTCTTCCATTGTCGGAGTGATGTCTAAGTTAGGCAATTCAGAACACCTCAAAGTTGAATTCCAATATTGGGCCAATGCACTAAGAGTGGGAGCTTCCACTGGAACACGCAATAGGTCCAATATTCTACCATACTTGCTGACAAAGTCTGAGCGTGCTTTTTCTGGCATTTGCTGGCTGAGTTCACATAAACGCTTCATGTCATTGAGTGTCACATCGATCTTGACACTTTTCTTGGAATAGCTCGCATTGCTAGTACTCTTTTCGGAACCAAACTTTTCCATTTTCTTGCTATAAGGTGAATACCAAAACCTTCCAACAAAGAGGCACACACGAAAAAAATATAAAAAAAATGAGTATAGTGAAGCAAATATATCTTGCATGATTCATGTTGTATGAGACCCAATGGGGTTGAAAACCCTGATGGGCATGCTGCCAATGCATCACCCTCATTATGACATAGAGCCTATTAGATGTGCAATAATATTCGAATATGTCATTCAGGTTTGAGGCGGCAATGTGACGCCCCTAGTTTTGTTAATATTCACAATGAACATGCATGACAATTTATGCTTATGATGATAGAGAGAGGAAAGAAAAGTACGCCCCCTTTTGTCCTTAGCCAGGTAAAACCTAAGGACAGACGCACCCTAAGTCAGGACTCTAAACATGTCGGTCACTAGGTTTGCTCTATTAATGAAAATTGGGACGGGTCTAGACCTCTAAAAGTCATGGTCCCCAGATTGCCCTTGTAAGGATCTAATTCATGAATCTAGCCGCAAGTAGGGATAAACCCTATCAATATGACTATTCCATGATCTCATGTACAATCTAAGTGGTGAACTGACAAGTATCAGGGAGGTACAAGACCTGTTCAAAGACAATGTCGGAGCACCGCCTAATCCTTGGGTTTTTGAGCAAGCTCGGGTACAGAGCTAAGAGTGTGTGCAATATGTGATAGTGATGTGTGTGAAGGGCATACAAACCTATAACACTTAAAAATAGAAGGAAAAGAAAAGACAAGAAAAACCTGCAAAACAAACAAATAGGTATATAAAAAATGGTTATAAGTCCTCTACCCTATTGTTAAAATCTAGGAAAGAAGAAAAGAAAGGAGGAGGAAACAAAAACATTGTTTGTGAAACATATAAAAGAATAACATGAGTTAAAAAGTATGTACAACTAAT
Source organism: Sophora flavescens (assembly GCA_030762895.1). Taxonomy (NCBI): domain Eukaryota; kingdom Viridiplantae; phylum Streptophyta; class Magnoliopsida; order Fabales; family Fabaceae; genus Sophora; species Sophora flavescens. The sequence goes on along the minus strand of CM061063.1, from coordinate 264,282,805 downwards.
TTTTCTCATTTAAATAAAAGGAAAACCCAAAAAGGACAATCCAAACAAACATCACTAAAAGTAAAAAACATTTTTTAGTTTTGTCATTTAATTATTGTAAGGAAAAAACAACAAGATATAGCAATGAAAGGTAAAACGAATAAGCTACAAGTTACTAAAAATTTGCAAAACCAATTTTTCTGGGCTTGACTCTCTTAAAAGAATCCCCGGTGGAGTCGCCATCTGTCGCGACCGAAAAGAAAACCTGGTTTTCCTTTTAGAGAAAAAAGCATGGAGTCGCCACCAACTTTATTTAATTTCGGGAAAGTTGGAAAACCCTTTAAGAAAAAGCTTTGGGTTCGGGAGTCGATTATGTCTAGGGAAGGCATAGAGACTTAACCCCACGACACCCTAGAACATCCATAAAAATGGTTACCCAAAATTAGTTGTGTAAATTATTAATAAATTTGAAAATATTTGTTTTACCCCGAAAATCATTTTTTTTTTAATCTTTAGTTGTGAAATTTTTTATTAAACCTAAATGAGGTTGAACATGACACGTAAGTCCACAGGGCAACCTCAAAATCTAAAGGGTTGAACATGACACTTGCCATAGGGCAACCCAAGAAATAAGATTGTTTTAATTAAGTGATCATCTTCTATTTTTATGTAAAATAAATAATTTTACCTCTTGGAAATAGAATAGAAATGAAACGTAGAAAAGAAACGTTTTACTAACTTATTCAGTAAACAGAGACACAAAAAATAAGAATGTCAAGAGAAACTTATGAATAATATCAACAAAGAGAACTAGGATTACCAAATGAGAGCAGAATAACAATGATTTTATTTTCTCCCAGTGGTAAGATTTCAAGATCAAACCCCTTACATTTCAATTTCCCCGCCTCTTTTAACTCTCCCTTCTTCTGAAAATTTGGAACCACTCTAATGACGGAGAAGCGAAAAAACTCAAATCCCTAATCTATTTTCTTCACAAAGAAAATATCAGATAAAAATCTCTCTCTCCCTCTGTCTTCGTCTCCTCTTCTATCTTTTTTCTCCCCCTCTTATAGATGGAGGAGAGGGCTTCATGCTTCTTCTTACCCAGCGGCTTCAAGGTTGGTCTTCACGAAATCTGGGGCTTGGGTGGTTCTGAGCAGAAATAGCGTGTGTCCAGATGGGGGCGGCGCGAGCTACGGAAAGGGGGTGATTTGATGTGAAGGTTGCATGTTTGAAGAGAGAAGGAGATGGGGGGTTTTGTCTGATGTGTAAGAGGGGTTTTTTAGGATTAGGAGTGTGGCTGCTAGGTTAAAATGAGGGAGGAGATGAGGAAGAAGAAGGACCAATGGGTAGGGGAGGAGCATGGGTCGTTGGAGAGTGGGAGGAGGAAAAGAGGTATTGTCTGATATGTAAAATAGGGTTTTTTAGGGTTAGGAGAAGTAACTCAATCTCCTTTCTTCTTTTCGCTGATTGTCCTTTTCCCCTTCTTTTCTTCGTCCTTTCTTCATTATCTTCTTCTTCTTCTTTCTTTATTCTTTAGCCTCCAGCCTGAAAATAAAATTGTAGTGGATGGAACCTCCCTGCCCAACAGAAAGTTAGATATGCAAAATTAGATATGCACTGGACGGACCTCCTCGTCCAACAAAAGTTTATACATGCAATGGACGGAACCTTCTCGTCCAACAGAAAATTAGATATGCAATGGACAGAACCTCCTCGTCCAACAGAAAATTAAATATGCAATGGAAGACCTACTCGTCCAACAGAAAATGCAATGGACGGGACTTCCCCGTCCAACAGCAAATGCAACGTAATGGACTGGGCCTCGTCGTCCAACAGCAAATGCAATGGACGGGACCTCCCCGTCCAACAGCAAGTCCAATGTAATGGACTGGACCGGACCTCGTTGTCCAACAGCAAGTGCAATGGACGGGACTTCCCCGTCCAACAGTAAGCACAATGGACGGGACCTCCCCGTCCAACAGCAAATGCAATGGAATGGACTGGACCTCGTCGTCCAACAGCAAGTGCAATGTAATGGACGGGACCTCCCCGTCCAACAGCAAATGCAATGGACTGGACTGGACCTCGTCATCCAACAGCAAGTGCAATGGACGGGACCTCCCCGTCCAACAGCAAATGCAATGGAATGGACTGGACCTCGTCGTCCAACAGCAAGTGCAATGTAATGGACGGGACCTCCCCGTCCAACAGCAAATGCAATGGACTGGACTAGACCTCGTCATCCAACAGCAAGTGCAATGGACGGGACCTCCCCGTCCAACAGCAAATGCAATGGAATGGACGTGACCTCGTCGTCCAACAGCAAGTGCAATGGACAGGACCTCCCCGTCCAATAGCAAATTAGTTATGAGCTTCCTCCTTTCTTCATTATTTTCTTTTTCTTCTTTCTCTCTTCACTATTATTATTAGTCTCCCTGAAACATAATAATATAAAAATTAAAATAAAATGAAGACGGACAAAAATGGGTGTTCACAAGTATATTATGCATATTACAAAACACTGTTGAAGATATCCTATCAGTAGGATCCCTCAAAGGAATATATTTAGACGAAGTGTTAAACAACGGAAAACATATTAAAAAAAATACGCCTCACGAGACACACTGGTCATAACTAACTAGACCCTAATCACCATGGGTCGCAGCTCGTCCTCCAGCCTCCGGTTCATAGGGAGTTCCGTCCAACTCCTCTTGGTTACGCTCATCCACAGGGTCTTCTCGTACGATTCCACAAGGTGATAAAATACAACATACAGAAATATACAGGGGATAAGAAACAGTTCGATCATCAAAAAGCAGAAAAGAGTCATAGTAAATTATACAGTAATTGTCACAGACAATCAACACACATAACTAACGAATCATCCTCAAGTTAATATATATCATCCTCTACCCTTACTCTCAGGCAATTTGACACTTTATTTTAACGTAACCTCTCAAATCTTGTCACCATGTCTTTACGTTATCATGGCCACTACCACTCCTGTCACCATCCCTCATTTGCATCGGGGCACACCCTCATTCCCGTTAGGATGTTCCACCTAGTTCACACCTCCATTCTCGTTAAGGTGTTCCACCTCCATTCCCGAAGGTGGAAGTGGTCTCACGAGAACTCTTGATTTTGTGTATATTATATTACCGATACACAGAAGTGTTTTACATGTATTATATTACCAATACACGGTGTATTATATTACCAATACACAAAAGTGTTTTACGTGTATTATATTACCAATACACGGTGTATTATATTACCAATACACAGATGTCCTTGCGTATTATATTACCAATACACTTTTGTCTTTGTGTATTATATTACCAATACACTTTTGTCTTTGTGTATTATATTACCAATACACGGTCGTGGACAACAACACCTATACTTGAATCTCACCAACCCGTTTTAACAATATCCTAGTGCCTTAAGCTTCCATTAGACATATTCTATGCCATAACACATCTTTTACATACATCATCTAGGTTATGCACTTCTAAATCATTATTATCCTCACGCCCAAAACAATCATCTCTTAGACAACATATATATCTTTACTTAAAAACCACTAAGCATAATAATACAAACCAGGCAGATCATGCATAACACAATATTAATCAAAATATTCCAATATCACCAATATCGCACAAAATCAATTCAATAAAGGTAATAAAATCAAATCAACCATCAACAATATAAAATCAACCTAATATCGACAAACCTACAATCGCTGAATCACCATTGGTTTTTCAGAAAAGGTTTCCAATGTGATTTTGGTCTTGTCGATTACGCGACTACTAGTAGGGTTTAGGTCGCCCTACACAATTATTATTATATAATCTACTACTTATCCATTCTGACGATAGGTTGGTTCTTCCCCCCACCCGGGTTATCACCGAACTCCCGAACTAGAAGCTCCTCGTTGTCACACCACACAGTACTAACTCCACCTTCTGTGAAGGTAAGGAGATTAGATGCTCGAAGAGGTATACCACGAAAGTCCTCGTTTCCTCCGTGATGGAAGTCTAAGGTTATGAACACAAAATCACAAGTTAAAATGAAACAAGAACACTAAACCACAAGGTATAGGTTAGGCCAAGACTAGTTCTTAGGGTTTGAGATTCCCGAAAATTATACAACTCATGGATTTATGATCCATAAGTGTTAGGAGTTCATAAACAATGATCATTTAACAAAGTTGAATTAAAATCTCACTAAGTTATAAACTTAGGGTATTCGGCCAAGGCTAGTAAAATAGGCTAGCATTTACTAAACTTTCCAATCTCTTAGGTTTAGCATCCATATGTTTTAAGGAGCTCAAAACCATGATCATTTTGGAAAAATAAGAACAAAGTATCCTAGGTCCATAACCTTCTAGGTTCGGCCTTCATAGGATTTATAGGTTAGAAATCTTTAAACTTTCCAATCTCTTAGACTTAGCATCCAAATATCTTATGGAGCTCAAGTCCATGATCATTTTGGAAAACAACGGAAACTTAAACATTCCAATCTCTTAGACTTAGCATCCAAATATCTTATGGAGCTCAAGTTCATGATCATCTTGGAAAAATGAAAGTAATACATCCTAGCTTTAATAACATAGGATAAACAAGTTAGAAATCCTTAAACTTTCCAATCTCTTAGACTTAGCATCCAAATATCTTATGGAGCTTAAGTCCATGATCATTTTGGAAAAATAAAAACTCAAACATCCTAGCACCTAAACACTAAGTTTCGGCCATCATAGGATGATGAGGAAAATACTCTTTGTTTAACAATAACTCTTAGGTTTAGAATCACAAGGTATTAAGAGTTCTAAATCCATGATCATACTTGGAAAGTAGAAACATAGTATCCTAAGTTCATATTTTCAGCCATCATAGGAACAAGCTATCAAAACTTTCAAGATTTATAGATTTAAGATCAATGGATAGTTAGAAACTCAAACACATGATCATATTCCAAAAGTTGAAACAAAAACTTCCTTGGTCACAAATGTAAGCATTCGGCCTTTCTTGGAAGAGATAGGTAGAGATTTTTGTTTTATACAACCTCTTAGTATGTGAAAATATAAGTTAATTCATGACTATAGAAAGTGGTTTCAACTCAAAAGGAGTTTTCTATCATTTTAGAGAGATTTTAGAAGTTAAAAGTATATAAAGAACACATAAAGTAAACTAAGAAATAAAATATGAAACTTGCAAAAATATTCATATGAGAGCATTACCCTTAGTGTAAGGAAGAACTTTAATGAAGAACTTAAGTAGAAAAGATGAATAAAAACTAAAGCTTTAAGAGCTTGAACTTTTAGAAGAAATGAAGAAGATGAAGGTTTAATGGAGTTTGAAGAAGGAAGATGATGAAGTGAAAATGAGAGGGATATATATAGAGAAGGGAGAGAGCGGCACGAAACTGAGAAGAGAGGAATGAGCTTGGAGAGCAAGTTTTGACCTTGTGCCTTGTTTGGTTTGAGAAGAGAGAGAAAATTAGGTTTTTAGAATATAATATGGTATAATTTGAAAAGTGTGATGATTACACTTTTGGAGTGTGTCATAACCCATTTCCATCAAGTCCCATCAAGTCACTTCACTTCTTTTGTGCTCCCCAATATGCTCCATTTTGTACCCGATTGTATTTTCCGATCGTAATTCTTCCGACATTTTTGCCCGAATAAAATATTATATTCTATTTTTGAACGAAAATTTTCAAAATACCCAAAGTTGAAGGAAACATATTAAAACTAACCATCTCATTCACGGGTCAAAATTAGGTTTTCTGCACAGTAAACTTGTATCGGCGGTGAAAACGCAAACCGGCTTTCGTCTGAATTTTCAATCAAAAATTTTACCGTAACCCTCTACCATAAAGTAGACTATGAATATGATTTTATTTTAATCAAAAACACTTTCTAAATCTCAAATTAAAATATAATTAATTATATTTTAATCGGTTGAACAACAAATTAAAATCAGGCTGTTACGAAATGAATATAGCTAACATGAACCTCAGTACCTTTGTTGCTGTTGCAATGGCCAAGACTGAGGAGTTGATGAAAACTAAAGAAGAAATGGTGGAACAAAACAATTGCTGAAGTCCTAGGAGTAAAAAGAGTAACTAGGCAAAAGACCACTGCAACAAGGAAGCCTGCCCCCAAGAGACCAGCAGGTGGCATTGTTATCAGGGAACCTTCTGATGCCCCTGCCGTAAAGAAGCAAAGAAGAGTTATCTTCTCTCACAATGAAGATGAGGTAGCTGATGAGGACAGCATTCCTACCAGTACAATCCTGAAGAAGCAAAAGACTTGTGTTGCTGCTGCTGAGGCCGCTGTGCCTGTTCCAACAAAACCTAGAAGGCAACCAGCAAGAAAATCCAGAATAACTAAGACATCTAAGGTAACCATCTCTACTAGTGATCCTGTTCAAATAGCAGTAGATGCCTTAGTGTCTAGTTTAGAAACTAGAATTGATTATGTGCCTGCATATAAAAACATTGCTGTCTCCACTCCAGATGATGTGTACATCCCCACACCCCTTTCACCCCAACCAACACAAATAGCCACTCCACAATTTCAACCTATTATCCCTACCGATGATCCCTGGTTCAATCAACCAGATGATGGCATTTCCCCTGGTGCTCCTTTCCCCAAACCCTTGAGAACCTTATTTCCCTTCACCCCAACTTCTGTTCTTTATGTTGGCAAATCTGAGGATTGGGCCAAGGTAAAAAGAGAATGGAAATTTGTGTTTCAATATCACTAACCTAAACCCTAACACATTCCCAACAGATGGTATCCTCTACCCGAGTATGAGGAAGAAGTCAGCCCACCTGTTGAACCCCTTTACCTACCTCATCCAGACTGTAAATTAATCAAAAATGTACCTTCACAAATGCACAACAACTTAGGACCGTTAGTCACTCACCTACCCCTAAACAAATTCCCTCCCAAAAAAATATACCCTAACCTTATCAAAACTCCTTCTTTCATACCCCTCACTGATGGAGTTGAGAGACATATCATACCTGTTTGGGAGACTGACCCCAATAGAAAAAATCTTCCTACCATCCCTGAGCGAAGAGCAAGGTCCTCAAAGAATGTTCCCATGATCATGCCAAGGGACACAAAATGGGTGTCTTTTGAGCATCCCAGAGTCTATGGGAGGGCCTCTAATTTCTTCCTGGATCAGCTCATCTATGAAATGCTGAAGTGGGAAATTAGTCATTTCAGAGTTGATAGAGCCGCACATTTTGTACCTCCATCCTGGCTGAGACATAATGAAGTAACCATAGTTGGAATCATGCCTTATAGGATCTGTCCAAGACTGCCAATGGTAGATCTGAATAAGGACAAAGACAAGAAAAACAGAAGATTCAAAGGAGTCATGCCTGAAGCTGAATCAGCAATACTTAATCTGAACAAAGAAACTTTTGAGTACTCAATGCTGGATTTCTTTCTGCATACTGAATCCATTGAGTTGATCAATGAACATCGAGCTGCTGATTTCTGGAAATCTCATATTATTCACTACACAAGAGAGGCATCTTCCTCTGGACTGATTGATGAAGAGAAGAAGGAAATTCCTAAGGTCAGAGGGAAGTGTGGCCTTTCAAACTTTAGATATATGATGTATAAGGACCTTTGGGGACTTCCTATTAATAGTAAAAATGTGGAATTCATCTGCCCCATCATATGGGCAAAAGAAGTCTTAGTGATCCCTCCACCTACTTCAGAGCCTATCGCAGTTGAACCTGATGTTGAAAAACCTGATGAAAATGCCACTGTTGTTGGCTTAGAAGAAACAACTGAATCCATTCACAATTAGAGCTCATTTGAAAAACAATCTTCTCAACTATTAGCTAGAGTTATGATGCACCCTTCAGATCATTCATGAACACTAAGCACATTTCAAGAGTCTGCTGAAAACTCAAGGCAACAGGCTCTGCCACCTAATCTTGAAGAGGTTCTTGGAAAAATAGTTGATGACAGAGTTGGCAAAATAGTTGATGAGAAGGTTGAGAAGATGACTGAGAAAATAAAGGAGGATGTCCAACAACAAGTTCAAACTTACATGGCTCCAACCTTAGAAGTTGTCAATAAAATACTGGAATTCCTCATGGACTTCAAGAAAAGTCAGACTCAGAACCCTCCACCTCCGCCACCTCCTCCTGCTTAACCTTTGCCTTTTATTTTTTCTCTCTCTTATACCAACAAAGACGGTCCTCTCCTTTTTACCTGTTTTTTTGACTGATGACAAAAAGGGGGAGAAATGAAAGGAAAGAGATTTGCTTTTATATAAATAAAAAAAGTCAGTTTTGAAAAGCTCATAGTTGTCACATATGCATATTCTTTTCTACTTGCTAAATACTCTGATACTTATGTTTGCTTATTTTCTTTGATATTCCCTGATATATACTCTAAGTATGATAAGCTGTTGCACTTATCTGTTAGCTTATATGCAGTTGTTTTTCATATGCTTTTTCTGCTTAATTATTTGAATGCTTTGTCTTAGGGGGAGCCCTGCAAGCTCTCTTAGACTTTGCTTTTCAAATTTAATTAGTTTTGTCATCATCAAAAAGGGGGAGATTGTTGGAACCAAAGTGGTTTTGGATTTAATAATCTCTAAGTTTTGAGGCTAACAAAAGGATTAAATTTGCTTGGCAAAGTGTTAGTTGAGATCTAACATCTGCTTTCAGTTATGCAGGAATATTTACATATAAGTAAAAGAAACATGGGATAAGTTCTCATTGAAAAATACGCGTCCACCCTTGTAGACGGGCTGCTCAAATATTTTGGTAAAGTTACTTATTTATTTGAGTAGACTAGTTGACTTAAGTAGACGAGGCTCTAAGTGTTTGCTAGATGAATACCAAAATAACGTGTTAGATACAGCAAGTCCAAAGACTTGATAATAAGCCCGTCCATCTTGCCACGTAAGCAGACGGAAGTAACTAGTAGAAGTAAATGAACTGAAAAATAAAGTAATATAATAGACGAGCTCTAACTGACACGTCACAAGACGGAGATCTTTGAGAAGTAGCAAGTCCAAAGACTTGATAGACAAGAGGATATGCCATGTCATCAGATGATCAAAATAACAATATTGAACAGACTTAGTCTCTCGTATAACTAAGTAGACGAAGTCTTTTAGACGAGCTCTATCTTAGAATGAATTAAATGCAATCCGAATCACTTGAATTTATTTCAAATGATTGATATTTATTTCAATAGAATATTTGTTCTTCACTATTGTCCTATCTGCTTTAATATTTTACCTTTTTGTAAAAGAAACATAGTACCATCAAGAAATGCAAAAAGCAGAATCGTACAATAAGATACTGCAAAACGATCTGTACGATGACAACTTTATGGCTGAAAAAGCTGGATTATTTAAAAAGGAGGAACAACAAGTTCTCAAGCTGCAATACTCAGAGCAGTAAGCCTCCAATTTCATGCTACCTCGATAACCAAGAGTACTGTTCAGCATACCACAATCAGGCTATTAGTCACAACGGATATCATGCATTAAATTCTATCTCTAAACCGGATTATTCAAAGTAACCGTTGAAGAAATACAAGGGAAGAAGAATGTCACTATAAATGGGAGACCTGAGATACTGAAATACATGACTCTTGATTGCACAACCTTACGAGCTCAACTTTTGTAAAACTACAATCACTCATACTCATAATTCTTTAGAGAGCAAGAGTCGGTATTTCTTAGTCTGAATATTATAAAAATATTCATTGATCTTAACTGTCATATCCTCACACATATTGAGTTAAGAAGATCAAACATTAAATCTCTTTGTTAGAGTTAGAGCCTGAAGAGGCTTGGTAAGAAAGAAATACTTGTAGCCTGGAGAGGTGTTGAATACTTGGTTGTAATCTATTCGGGAAATAGTGGAGAAAATCCTTCAAGTAGAAGGGACTGGATGTAGATCTTGGTTGGAAAAGAGTGAACCAGGATAAAAACATCTTGTGTGATTCTTCTATCTCTTAACTCTTATAGCTTTATTTGTTGCTTACTAACCGAGGGGTTTTGATATTGCTTTTGTTAAAGTCTTTTAAAAAGGATCTTTTTCTTTGTGCTTGTTTCTGTTTCTATTCTCCTTGGGTGCAAAAATTGTTCTAAAGGTTGTTTTCTGAAATTATTAACAAACACAATTCAACCCCCCTTCTTGTGTTTACCTGTGTCAACTTCATTCAACCTCAGCAATTTTCCAGAGATGTAATCAGGCTAATGAAGTCCCTCTTCATTGCCTCAGAGATTACATTTTTGCCAAACGTATTTGGGACAGGATGGCAATTTTCAATTTACAGTTCTATCAGGAATGAGATGTTGTTACCTGGATTAGCGAGCAACATCAGAAGTCAGGTACTATTTTTCTTGCTACTCTATGGTGGATCTGGCAAGACCGCAACAGCCATTGTTTCTCCAATGAGACTGGGGAACCTTGGAAGCTGTCAATGGAAGCCTCTAACCTTGCGACCATTATTAGCCTGTATTTTGTAAATCACAATCAGAACAGAGTTTCCACAAGAGTTGTTAATTGGGAGCCCCCAACAGTTTTTGAGTTTATTCTTAATATAGATGGGAGCGAAATTGGGAGCCCAGGGAAGGCAGGTTACGGAGCTATTCTCAGACACAATTCGTACCTGGATTAAAAGGGTGGAATGATCCATTGGTGTTTCGACTGCCCTGGAAGCTGAACTTCATGCCATTCTTCAGGGTCTTCAAATGACTTGGGAAGAAGGGGTGAGAAAGATCTTCATGTTCCAATTCAACAGAAGCTCTCAGGTTGATTTCCATGGCTGCTCCTCCCACCTTTCACCATTTTGCATCGTTGGTTTGGGAGATTGGCGTGGTCATCAATAGGGAGTAGGTCGTAAAGTTTGATCATGTGCTTCGTGAAGGAAATTCCCCTGCTGACTTTCTGGTGAAGATTGGGGCGAGAGGAGACAGTGGGATGAAGCTCTTCATTTCTCCTCCGGTAGAGATGGAGCCTTTGTTGATGGCAGATTCAAGTGGAGCCTCCTTTATGAGGCTATAGATCTTTCTTTTGTTTTTTGTCTTTTCCTTTCTTTTTTTGCCTTATCAAACTGCACCAAAAAAAAAACACATGTTCTCATCATTGATTTTTGACCTATTTTCACAAGTTTTGGGCCAGTTTGACACTTCAAAAAAGGTCAGTTAGCAATCGAAAATAGCGACCGAATTTGTTGGTTGCTGTTTGTGACCGAAATGGTGACCAATTGTAGGATCTACATGAAACACTGGTTATATTTGATACTGCGACCGAAATAGTGACCGAAATAGAGCGTAGTAGAGTTATCGGTCGCTATTTCGGTCACTAAATAAAGGAAAGTAAAAGTCAAAACTTGCTGACTTTTTAGCGACTGAAATGGCGACCGAGTTTAATGCAACGGATAAATTTTATTTATATTTGCGACCGATATTAATTCGGCCGCTAAACGGCACGTAAAAAAAATTAAAGTAGAGCGTGTTAGCGACCGATTTTAAATCGATCGCTAAATTTATGAATTCAAATTTCAAATTAACTCATTTAGCGACCGATTTAGCGACCGAATTATTCGGTCGCTAAAAATAAAATCCCTAAATCCAACAGACCCCCCTTTATTCCTCTCTTTTGCCCGAATCTCTCCTTCTCTCTCACCGTTTCTCTCTTCATCTCGCGATCTCCGGCCACCACAGGACGCCTCGAGTCACCACCGTCATCCCCTCTCCTCTGGTAAGCTCTCATCTTCTCCGTCTCTCTCCATCCCTCTCTCTCTCTCTCTCTCCATTTCTCAGGCTCTCTCTCATCCTCCTTCGGCCACCACCACCACCATCCTCATCTTCCATAGGTAAGCTCTATTCTTCTCTCCATTCTCTCTCTGTCTCGCGCTCTCTCTCTTGCTCGATTCTCTCTCTCTCTGTCTAAGTTTCTCTTTCTATGTCTCTCTTAGGTGCTGCCACCTCCTCCGACCACCACCACCACCATATCAAGGGGCTCTGTTCACGCGGCTACGACCCCCACAGTCTCCTCTGATCAGTTTTGTCTCAGGTTAGGGTTTAGGGAATGATTATTGATTATGTCTAAAGTAATCAACAATCACACTCTTTGCCAATCTTAAACAAGCAGACCATTAATGAAAAGACTTGGTCCATTGATAGTATGAAACATGATTATCATGATAGACACTTAGACAGCAAAATGGACCTCCAAGAACTTATATGACACTTTATAGCTTTTCTAGACTATATTGATTGATTTACCTATTCAGGATACCAGTGATAGGTAAATGCGCTTAAATTGGGGGTATTTTACTGCTATTGTAAACCCTCTTTGAATGTATTTTTTATTTCATTTTGACTGAAACTTGGTACTATGAATATAACTGCTTGAAAATGTACTTGACTGAAACTAAAGAGATAATGATGCTACTGTGAATGTAGCTAGTGTGCATTTTTTTATTTTCATTCTTTTGATTTTATGCAACATAACTGTATTCACTATTGACTAAAAAAATGCTCAATTTTCAAGTATTATTATATTGGTCTTGATACTAAAAAATAAGAGAACTTGAGAAAACTTGTTATGCTTGTTTGTTTAAAAATGCTGAATTTTCAAGTATTATTAGAGAACTTGTTATGCTTGTGTTTGTGTTGTTTCTTTGTTACACACTTCTCTTTATCACAAAGCATGTTGAAACTGATATTTCTATATGAGAGAGGGGGGGTAATAATCACAATCACATAGAATCTTGGATATAACCAATAGAAAACCAAACTTAATCCCTTGTGTGCGGTGACTTGAAAATAGATTTTCCAACTTTCTAGATTCTCATAGGCAATGTGAAGCTCATGCTTTTGAACGATCCCTTGTGTTTGATCTGTATTATATTTTCCATTTTGTACATGTATTTTATTGGTTAAGGTTTTAATTCAGCATCTAGCAATTAATGAAAGAACGCCAAATATCTGAAAAATGGACTTGTACATTATGAATGATACATGAAGTTACTCGTGTGCCTTCACCTATATAGTTTAAGTTTTGAGAGAGTTGATTCATGATTTTGAAAAACATTGCAAACAAAGCCGATAATTAAGAGAGTGAGTTGAGTGGTTCAAGATTCATGAGTACATCGAATTAGTTGCAAAGTGACAATATATGAGAGCCTTAAATGTTAGTTTCTTAAATGTTAGTATTTTACATGATTAATTTTATTTATGCATTATAGGTCATTGCTCTATTTCTCGTGAGTTGAAACCGAGTCCCTTCGTCCCCTCTCTATCTATACAGGTAATCAATTGGTCGTAATGGCAATTTGTTGAACTTTTATATTAATAACTTGAATACAATTAAGTTGACTCTAAGGATATTAATTTGCTTTCATATTGTCTTACTATATTTATCAGTTTCTGATCTTCTTGTCTGCGGCTCCTCCCCTTATCCTTACTTGTTTTTGCATTTTGTCGCATAGGTAAGTTCGCTCAATACTCTCTTCTAAGGTTCTTCTTTGTCTAAAAGGTTCTGATTGTGTGGTGCTTGTAATGTGTTATGTGAATTATATATCTTGTTGTTTGTTAGTGAAGAGATGAGCTCAATAGATGCTTGTTGTGTGTTGCTAATTTAGAAGTTATGCATGTGTTTGACAATTATGTGTTACTTGTTAGTGGAGAGCGGAGCTCAATAGGATGTTTGCTACTATATTTTATCTAAGTTTGTATTGAATTATGCTTCAATATATATTTGCTGAAGTATGTTACAATCCTTATAAGTCAATGGTTTTATTTTTTGCTAGAGTTAATTATTAAGTTACGAAAGCCTTAGTTTCCTTCTTAGGGTACGCATGCTCATTGTATTGAATCTTGAATTGTCCAAGTGGGACAGTTTGGTAAAAAACCTTTTTCACACTCGTACAATAGTCATTTCTATCTTCAAATTCCTTATATACTTGTTGAAATCTCGGTCTGATGCATTTCCTTTTGTTCTCCGAGTGCATACTTGATCGCAGTGATTCTCACCGTGCTTGAGTCGTGTACTTGGAGACCGATAGGAAATGCTGCCGAAATTTTGTTAAGTATAAGATATTTGAATAAGGGAATAACTATTATTAGCTGAGTGTGGTAAAGGTTTCTTCTCGAATGGGATAGGTTCATACCTTGTCATAAGAACGATATTGATGGAGTTATTGGAATGAACCGTAATATATAAGTGTTATTGTAGGATTGGTCAGGCTATTTAATTGGCAGCAATGGATATTTCGGAGAATCGGAAATGGATGTATCGTAGGTTGGATTGGAATAAACGTCTGGGCGGTGATCATTTGAGGTGTCCGTGCTAAATATGCAAGTGTCAATCTTTCAAAAGCGTGGATGGAGTTGTAGCCGATCTTTATGAGAAGGGCTTCATGCCTGATTACTATTGGTGGAGTAACCATGGTGAGACGTTGCATGATTTAAACCTGGTTGTGTTTGAAGGTTCGTACTACGAAAGTGGTGACCGGAGGGAAGAATTGAATCCATACAAGCAGATGATAATGGATCATGCTGGGCCCTCGGTTGGTGTTGCACTAGAAGATGATGGGGGAGAAGATGGTGGACTGGGTTCCCAATACATAGAGGATAATCCGAATCCCGAAGCTCAAAGATTCTATGATATGCTGAGTGATGCACGATCTCCATTGTGGGAAGGATGTCAGGAGTACACGGAGTTGTCGATGTGTATGGAATGGTTGAGTATCAAATCTGACTACAATATGCAAGAAGGCTGTTTTAATAACCTCGCCATGTCAGTGTCCAAGGCGTTGCTGGAAGACAATCGAATGCCTACTAGTTTTTATCATGCTAAGACGTCTGTGTAAAATTTGGGTCTGGGGTGTTTGAAAATTGATTGTTGTCCGAGTGGATGTATGTTGTACTATAAGGATGATTCAGCGGAGAGCAAAACATGTTGTCGATTTTGTGGTACGGATCGGTATAAGACAACCACTAGGAGGGGCATTGAGAAGAAAACCGCTCTATAAAAGATGTGGTACTTTCCACTCGTTCCAAGACTTACAAGATTGTACTCTTCGATGGCCACTGTAACTCACGTGAGGTGGCATAGTGAGCATGAGAAGGAGCAAGATGTCTTGTGTCATCCATCGGATGGAGAAGCTTGGAAGCATTTTGATAAGGTTCATATGGCATTTTCGCAGGACCCTCGGAACGTCCGATTGGGGTTATCTATGGATGGATTTAATCCTTTCAGCCAGTTTGGAAAAGCATACTCTTGTTGGCCGGTTATCCTGACTCCGTACAATCTTCCCCCGGGGATGTGCATGAAGCGGGAGTTTATGTTCCTAATAGTCATAATTCCGGGTCCGTCTAATCTAAAAGGTAAGATTGATGTGCACTTGCAGCCGCTGATAGATGAGTTGACTATGCTGTGGAATGATGGTGTGTTGACATATGACATATCTTTGAGGCAGAATTTCATGATGAAAGCAGCTTTGATGTGGACGATCAACAACTTTACTGCCTATGGGATGATGTCGGGTTGGATGACCGCGGGGAAGCTTGGTTGCCCAATATGTATGGAGCGATCGAAGGCATTCACGCTTAAAAACAGTCGAAAGATCTCATATTTTGATTGTCATCGTCAATTCATTCCAGAAGATCATCCTTATAGGCGGAACAGGAATGCATTCAAGAAGCGTTGTGCGGAGACTACACCGCCTCCACCATGTTTGTCTGGTCCTAATGTATGGCGGAGAGTACAGTACTTACCGCTCGTCCATGAATCCCAAGGAGAACATATTCCTGATGATGGCAACAACCATAATTGGACAAAACAAAGTATATTTTGGAGGTTGCCGTATTGGAGGACGCAGCTACTCCGTCACAACATTGATGTCATGCATACTGAGAGGAATGTGTTTGACACTGTGATGGACATCAAGGGGAGAACAAAGAATACAAATAAAGCCCGATTGGATCTGGCTGAAATTTGTAATCGGAAGGAGCTTGAGTTGCAGCACGGTGGTCGTGGCAGACTTATCAAACCGAAGGCAGGCAAAACATAGAAAGTGGTCGTCTGTAAGTGGGTTAAAGAACTAAAGTTACCAGATGGGTATGCTTCCAATCTGGGTAGATGTGTTGACATTAAGGAAGAAAAGTTAGTTGGAATGAAGAGTCATGATTTCCACGTGTTCATGCAATAGTTGATTCCAATTGCGTTCGACGTATTACCGAAACCAATTTGGAACTCACTTGTTGAGCTTAGCCACTTTTTTAGGGAGCTTACGTCGACAACACTAAATGTGAATCAATTAAAGGATATAGAAGTCAAGATACCCATTTTGTTATGTAAGCTGGAGCAAATCTTTCCTCCGAGTTTCTTTGATTCAATGGAACACCTTCCAGTTCATCTACCTTACGAAGCAAGAGTTGGTGGTCCAGTCCAATACCGCTGGATGTATCCATTTGAGAGGTAAACAATATCAACTATTTTACTTAATACATATGAAATTCACGAACACAAAATCTTATAGCTTTCCCTAAAACTAGCAATTAATTGTATGTATCCCTCTTTAATAGGTTCCTGCACTCCCTTAAACACAAAGTCAATAACAAGGCACGAGTGGAGGGTTCCATTTGTGAAGCATACTTAGTATACGAGACTTCCACTATTGCCTCTCATTACTATCCGACGAAGTTAACACGAGAAGGACAAGGATGCCTAGAAACGTTGATTCGGGCGAAGGAAGATCAACTAGTCCTCCTATATCAATCTTCAACTATCCGGGCGGATTTAGTGGCAAATCAAAAGGATATTTCTAGGAGCAGTGTGACATTAACGCTACTCGTCTGTATATCCTTAAAAATTTTGAAGAGGTGGCGCCATATTTAAAGTAAGTTTCTACAATGTCTTTTAAAAGTTCAATTGACATTTATGATTATTAATCATCCTGTTGTTAATCTCCCATATGTAGGATGTACGACAATTTACTAAGGGATCTCCAACTTGACATTTCAAACGATCAGGTTGATCGATAAATTACTTCTCACTTTGCTACGTGGTTCAGTAAATATGTTGGTTAAGCATCTTTATTTGTTGCAATATATTTTATCTCCTTAACTATATAGCATGTATAAGAATAATATAATATTCGATTTTTTAGGTACTAGATCCAGTAAACAATGTTCAAAATCCATTGTTGACAAATTTGGCATGGGGGCCTAACAGATGGGTTACATCATGGAATACTTACATTGTAAATGGATATAAATTTAACACAAAAACATGGAATGAAGGAATGCAGTCGTGTAACTATGGTGTTTGTGTGTGAGCCACTGATGGCAATGTAGAGGATGATTTTTAGGGGGTTCTAACTGACATCATTGAACTCAATTATACCGATTTCCTCGTGAAGAAGTTAGTTCTCTTCAAGTGTGATTGGTTTGATACTACTCTTGACGTAGGGACAAAAATCGATAAAAAATATGGTATTGTTCAAGTTAGGCTGTCTCGTAGGTATAATAAGGCGTACGACCCATTCATTTTTTCACAGCAGGAAGATCATGTTTATTACTCGCCATATCCTGAAGGACATCAAGGCTGGTTGGGTGTTATTAAGATAAAGGCTCGCAGTATAATTACTGATAATGTAATCAACCAGCCTGAAATAGATGCTCCGTACCAAGATGATGAGTTTTCAAGACCCCACGTACCATTACAAATTACGCCAGAAATTATTGTTAATTCTCTGGCGGACATTTCCGAAAATGGGGAAGAAGTTGAAAGAGAGTTAATGAATCAATCTAAGTTGGACGCATCTAGCGGAGGCACATTTCGATCAAATGAGACTGGTGAGAGTGAGGGTGAATTTAGTGACGAAGATTCTACTTAGGTAATTTATTTATGTCATAATTCATTGTGTAAATGTCATTATACTTAGGTAATTTATTTTTGTATTATTTACACTGTTGTGTAATCATCAATTTTCTCTCTCCTCCCTCTCTTATTAGCTTCAAACTCCCCCCATTTTCACTATTTTCTTTCTTTCTTTTCTTGATACTTTCTTCTTATTCTTCCTCCCTTCAACTTCACCATCTTCTTCTTCCAAACTTCACCCTCCTCCTTCCCTTCCCTCCAGTCGTGCGACCATCGCCCATGCACCACCGCCATCCGCCGCTCGCCACCGCAAAGGAGGAGACGCGCGCCACTTTAATGGTGGTTTACCACCATTTGAATTTATTTTAGTTCCTTTCTTCCCCCCTTTATCTTATTCTCTCTCTTTTGGCTCTTGGTTGAGGTAGAACCACCACAAACCGCCGCTAGCTGCTGCTTCGCCGTCGTTCCACCGCCATTGATGCCTCCACAAGCTCATCTTCTTCCTTGGGTGAGTGAGATATCATCTATTTTTGCTTAGATTCAAAAATCCCTAAACTGATTTTGAAACCCTAACCCTAGCTCTTTGATTTCATACTGAAACTTGAAATTAAAACTTGTTTTATTGCAATTGGGACTGTGAATTAGAGTTATCTTAAACCAATTTCATTGTTCATTAGTTAAAATGAGTTTTCCTCAAATTGATTTATGTACCCTAAAGTCCCAAATCTGATTTTATTGAAGTTAGCTCTATTTTGTGAAATTGAATATTTAAAATAAACTTAGAGTGAGCGTTTGAATGATGAGTAGCTGATTATGTGTTTTATCTGTTTGTGAAAATGCTTTGACTCCCTCTCTAGGATGTTTAGTGTGATTACACCTCATATTTCTTTATCATATTGCATGCATTTTCATGTAGTTTAGGTATTTTTAATTTTATTTTTGTTAGTTTTTACCTTGGAACGGGTAAGGTGGTTTTGTGGTGTTTATGTGCAGGAATTGAAGATTAAAATGTTCAGGATCAGCTATGATGGAGCTTGCATGAAGACGGAGCTTGAAAAGCAAGAAAAATGAGCCAAAAAGAGCCCATCACGGCCATGATCGAGCAAGGCTGAAAAGAAAAGAATGCAAAAGTCAGAACCTGTCACGGCCAGGCCGTGATGGCCATCACGGCCGTGACAGGCCAACCAATGCCAAGTTTTCCAAGACAGAATATGTCACGGCCGTGATGCGCAAAATCTGGGATTTTGATTTGTTTTTTTATCTGATTTGTAATTGCTTTAATCCTAAGTTACCCTACATTATAAATAGGACTCAGAGGCTCAAAAATAAGAGCTCTTGGCTGCTACCTTAGGCAAAAATTAGGATTTCTCTTCTCAATTTCTTCTTTTCTCTTAGGATTTTTATGCTTTTATTATTCAAGGTTGCTATAAATATAGCAATGCGTGAGTAGTTGTTTTTATTTCTAGGAATTGGGGATATGCCCAAGACTCGTTTTATGTGATGAATTAACGTTTTACTTCTTGTTAATTTCAATTTGCTTTCGATTTAATTCATATTGCATGAATTACTTGTGAATTCGGTGCGCACTTATTTGCATGTCATAGATACTCTAAGGATGAACCTAGCGGTGAACTTAGGTATTGGATCTATAGGGATTGATCTTAGGACTTAAATCACAAGAGTTAGAAGCGGTCCTTCGAGGGTTCATTGAATTGTCACGAATCTTAATAGGTTCAATTTAAATACAATTACCACGAGAGTAGGGGTTGGTTTAATTGGACACGGTTCTTGCATCTCGAGAGGGAACATTAACGTATTTAGGATAAATTCACCTTCAAAGCAATTTCGATAATTAACAAGAGGGGTAGTCAATTTAGTAGCATGAGAGGTCTTGTTGGTAACCCAATTCTCGGAAATCTCTTTAAATTTGAAAATCTCCAGATTTGATTTGATTGCGATTTTATTTGATTACGTTTTAAATACTTGATTTGTTAGTTAATCTTATTTCAAAAACCAAATCTTTTTCTTGTCTAGTTTAATTAATTAAATAATTAATTGTTATTTAAGATCACGGTCTCTGTGGGTTCGATCTTTTTATTATTTGACGACGAAGCCGTTCACTTGCGGATTCACGCTATCAATGTCTTGCTTGAATTGTTTAGAGTTTGATTGGAGTTTTAATGTTATTGTTCGCTGATTATATTACTGTTTTGCTTGACTGTAATTGGCTGATGGCATGACATTGGTCATTGCTTGTTAATAAAGATTAAGACATTAAAATACATTAACTCAGAAAGATTGAAGAAATGACAATAGAAAACATCAAAACTTATGGAAATGACAATAGAAAACATCAAAACTTATGGAAATGTTTAAAAGAATTTTTGAAAAGAAAAATCTTATGGAAATAAGGATTTTCTTTTAGGTTTTACCAAAAGTTGTTCAAAAATGGAAACATTTAGTGAAAATGCTCTCTTTGATAAATCTATTTACAAGAGTTTTGTATTTGGTTCTAAGTTGAGAAAAAGATTTCAGTGGTTTCCTAAGTTATCAGAAAATGGATTTCTAAAAGAAAACAGTTTTAGTGAAATAGTATTTCTAAGAACGAAAAGTATTTATGACACAAAAATTTAGAAACTCTTGAACTTTTATTTTTCGAGCTATTTTTCACGAAACGAAAACCTCTAGAAAGAGAGTGAAAAAGAAAGGACCTAGTACTCCGGATTAACGGGCTAGAGTTCTTGTTTTGAGTTTTGAGAAAGTAGAAAGGATGTAGTGTTCCGGATTGACGGGCTAGAGTTCCTATTCTAGTTTCGAGGAAAGATAGAACCTAGAATTCCGAGACGTCAGACTAGTGTTCGGTTGTGAAGGAGATTGTGAATCATGGATTTTATTGATAAAATCCTTTGTGAGTATTAACGGTTAGTTTAGTAATTGATTAAAAGTTGTCGAGAGCGTAAGCCTTGACGAGAAAAGAACGATGCGAAAAAGAAAAATAAAAACGAGAACACCTTGTTTTACATGCATAGTCTGGCTTATATGCCCTTGTGGCAGACGTGCCATTGTGTATCGAGCTATAATTTCGCAAAGGGTGAACTGACAAACTGAATAGTTACGGACCAAAGACGGCTTCTTTAGTTTTTGGGTCTTCAGGGACATTCGGGTTCGAACTCCACGAAATGCTTGGGGCTTTGCAACCCCTTGTCGTGGAAATCGGCTACCCTACTCGAAATGTACTCAATTAGGAAGTATTTTGTATTATTTAGGTGAGATGCGATACCCCAGAACAATTCGGGATCGCACCTAAATTGAGAGGCCGACCCAAAACGCGCGAGACAATTGTGTTATGGGCATTATCACAATCCTATCATGCTCGACGAAGGGAAGTTAGGATCTCCGGAGATAGTGAACTAGATAGTGAATATTGAAGGGATATGAAATATTTTATAAAATGCATTTGGATTGTCGGGAATGGATCCCTGTGTTTATGGTTATGATATATTGTATGTCATTGTGTGAGAGTCGTTTATGTGACTGCTATGATAAAACTCATATGTCGGTATCTCACCTTTGCATTATTTCTGTTTGGTTTCTATTTGTGGTATTTTGGGTAAAGTGTACAGATGATGCTGATGAGTACTTTGCCCCACTCAGAGGGATTGGTCCCAATTTTTGAAGGAAGTTGATTTACTGGAATAACTATGTGGTCTTTCCGAGTAAGAGTCTCATAGTTCGACCATCTTAGTCTATCGAGTAAAGTTTAGTTTTGGAGAAGTTTCATATTTATTTGCTTTATGGCTCTGAGAGCCTTTTATTGGATTTCTGTTATGTTTAAGAATGTTTATGGCTCGGAGAGCCTTTCTTTTTGATGCAAATGTAAATATATTAGCAGGTATTTTGTTTGGGATGTTGGAATTATAGAGGAGACTCAGTCAAATTTTTTATAAAAAAAAAGTATCGATCTGTATTTAAGTACTCATATAAATTATTTTCAGAAAGCAAACCAGAAATTATTATTTTATTTTAATATGTTATTACGAAATTAAGTTAGTCATGTAATGCCCAAGGGGGGTGTTACATTAGTGGTATCAGAGCTGGTCGAGTCTTTCAGGAACCTTGGGAAAATAGGTCTATTATGTTTTTGTTGTGTGATCTCTGGTTGAATTGCTTCCTTGTCGAAGCGATCAACGTTAGATTTTAAGTAATGTGTTTTTATCTTGATGGGTTATACGAGTTTTGACTTGTAGGAACCCATGGTTATTAAATTTTGTTTGACCCATGTGTGACACATTCGGTAATCCTTTTTGGATTTTGTCAGACATTTGAATAGCATGCCTGTTAAGGTAGATTTTCTAGGAATATTCGTTAAGAATGTTCCAGGTTTATCGTGTACGAAAGGATTTTCCGAGGGTGTTCCCTGGAATTGTCCTAGGTTTATTGCTAGAGAAGGATATTGATTTTCGATCAATCTAGTTTCTAGATTTGGTCTGATTCTCTATCGCTTCGTGTTGGATGTTGTCTATAAGTTAGTCGAGTTAGATGACTCGACTCGACTGAAAGATTAGATCGAGTGTTTTCCGTGGGAAGCACCAATTTTGTGTTGAGGTTCGAGACTTCACGTGGATTTCTGGTAACTCAACAAAAATGACGATTATGAACAAGTATTCTCTACTGTGCATAGTTGATTTGATAGATAAATTGTGAGGATTCGTCGTCTACGCAAAGATTCAACTTGAGGACGAGTTATCACCATAATTGAATGAGGATCTATCTTAGATTTTGGAGCCGTTGACTTAGCCTACGAGGAAAGATCAACTCTTCGCATGACGGAGAGACCGACTAAGTTGCCGGACATTGTACGTGAGTCGGAGGAAAACAAAGGAGGCAACAACATACCGGACTAAGCGTGTCTGGAAAGACCTGTGTGCTTGTTGGAACCAAGGCAAGATGATTTGAATCTTTAACTTTGGGTGAGTGTCTCATGATTAAGAAAATTCTCATATGTACTGTTCATTCCTTTATGAACTTGTAAATGGACAATTGTTCCTCAAATTACTATGGTTGTATTAGACAATCACTGTGGTCAATTTCGTACGTGTAAAACTGATTTTCTAAATCTTGATTTAAAGTCTATCATGACTTAGCAATTAGTCATGCTAGTCAGTAATTTTAATTTACCCTAATGGATTTATTGTATGTGAGAATTTGTACTCACATTTCTGAATAACTCTCAGTGTATTAGACATTCGAGTGGATTGATTTGGTAATATTCATTGGCCTGGATATTTTCAAATTTCATTGAAAGAATCTGTTATGACTACTTGAGTTGTAACACAGATGACCTCGTGATAATAGAAGTTTCTTGATGAAACTTAGTCTTGTCACTTCTACTTTTGGTAGATGTGATCTAGTCTGATTTTTCATCCAGATTGTTTTCCTTTTAAATCGTTGTCTTGTAAATTCCATGTGCTAAGGATGAATACTCTTGGGATTAGAAATTATTCATCTTTCGATTTCCTAATCCGCTGAAAGTTCTTGTGAAAGAAGGAACTTTCGTAGAGCCATGTTTGTAAGAATGTACCGGGTATTTTTACACTCACGATCCTATTGAAAGTGAAACAAGAAAATTCCTTTCTTGAGAACTCCTTTTCGAAATCTTTAAGGCCAAGTCTTGTTGTAGTTCGATAGGATTTGTTCCTTTTGGATCAATTTTAACCTATATCTTTTCCAAGCGTCATTGACGTGTGACCCATCTCATAAGTTATGAGGATGGTTACTTGATTCACGTCACGATATCAGAATTAGTTGAGTACAGTAAGAAGGTAATGTGACAATTGAGACCTCCCTTGTTAAGATGTTAACATCGGCATGAATTTTCGTCATAAGTTACTGAAGACCTATAAGAGTCTTGTTTAAGTTTGAGTGATCGTGGACCGACTGATGAAGTCGACACCCTTCTTATAGGTTAAGATCCACTATGTAGTGGAGAAGTAAACTGAAGTATGTATCAGAGAACTGAACAAGCTTCTTGGAGTATCTTCCAGCATCGTTCCAAATGAAGATCTGAAGTTACTAACGTTTTTTGGTGAAGTCCGCTCTAAGTGTTGAGAGCCACTTTAAGGTTAGGCTCAACCTGTCACCCTCAGTTCGATGGACAAGTGAGAGACAATCTATCCTTAAAAGGTGGATATGGAGTAAGAGTGGTACTTAGGTACGATCATCCCTACAGTGGGATAAACCATAGGTGATATGAGTTTTGTTGAGGTGTAGATATGATTGGTAAAATGAGAATCCTTAAGATTAACCCCAATAGGCAATGACGGTTTCTATAGATCAAATGATCAATTGTTGATCGAGACAGAAGGAAAATCTAAATTAATGACCAAATACTTGTAGTTAAGATTGATTGTATAAAGTTGGAAGATTTGAAGGAAAGTATTTACCATGATTTCATATAAGTAGATTTAAGCGAAAGAGGTAAGCCCTTGTATAAATTAAGGTTGCTAGAGAAACGAAAAGTTGAGGAGTTAGATGATCCTACTCGACGTAGTTTTTTTCAGTGTAAATTACATTAAGGGATTTAATAATGTTTTCGAGGTTGAGAGACGTGTGATTTTGATGTATTTCGGAATGTTTATTTCGTTCAAAAGAACTAAGACTATGATCGGATATCTTGGATAGGAAACGGTGTGGGTGCTGTGAAAGAAGTGGGAATTTTAGTTTAAATCTTGGAGTGAAATTGTAAGAGTTAAGGATGTAGAGGAAATTTTTTCTAATGGATTAGTATTGAATGAAGAAGAGACTAAGTTCTAATCATATCTTTATTTGTGTAAGATTAAGATAACATCATTAAGGACAGGGAGAATATGAATTGAGGATAAGCAATTTGATGTTGAGGATAAATAGAACGAAGACTAAGTATGAATTTCGTTATTAAGTTATAAAAGTCATCTAAGGGAAAGTGGATACTGGAAGTATAAAGTAGGATCTTGGGATTAAGATGTAATTACAAGATCCTGTCTAGTTTCGAGTCAAGAAATTTCGAGGACGAAATTTTTTTAAGTGGGGTAATAATGTAACATCCCGGTTTTTACTGTTCTTCAATAACAGTATATATATATATATATATATATATGTTTATATTATTTAATTTGGATTGATTAATTATATGTATAATTATTTTAACTTATTTTTATGTGATTTAATTTGAGTAATTTTAATTACTCATTTAAAATGATTTTCTATTAAGTGTGTTAGCACTGCTTTATTTCAATGCATGCACGCTTCCTAGACAATAATATTATGTTATGGTCACTATTAGTATTTGTTTAGAAAAAAGTATTTAAAATAATATGGTTGAAAGAAATTATTTTAATATTTTACTCTACGTAATTTTAGATTTGAAAATAATTTGGTTTGACATTAATCAGAGATTAAATGTTGGACCATGAATTTTCTTAGTTGATCAATTCAACTATCAATTCATACTTTATTTCAAAGTTTGAAAGTATATATTTTGTCACCCTTTATTTCTAGATTCAAAAACTAAAATCATGTTTTTTTTTTGTAGGCTTAATATTTATCACTCATAGTATACCCACTAATACAAAAAATCAATTTTCTCTCTCCTCCCTCTCTTATTAGCATCAAACTTCCCCCATTTGCACTATTTTCTTTCTTTCTTTTCCTGATACTTTCTTCTTCTTCCTCCTCCTTTCAAATTCACCATTTTCTTCTTCCAAACTTCACCCTCCTCCTTTCCTTCCCTCTAGTCGTGCGACCACCGCCCCTGCACCACCGCCGGCCACCGCTCGCTAGCACAAATGAGGAGACGCGCGTCGTTCACGTCCCCGCTTATTCCAGTCGCTGCTTCACCACGCGGAGTGCCGCCCTACGCCACTTTCAGATCGGTAAGCCGCCACTTTAATGGTGGTTTACCACCATTTGAATTCATTTTAGTTCCTTTCTTCTCCCCTTTATCTTATTCTCTCTCTTTTGGCTCTTGGTTGAGGTAGAACCACCACAAACCGTCGTTGGTCACCGCTTCGCCGTTGTTCCACCGCCATTGACTCCACCACAAGCTCATCTTCTTCCTTGGGTGAGTGATATATCATCTATTTTTGCTTAGATTCAAAAATCCCCAAACTGATTTTGAAACCATAACCCTAGCTCTTTGATTTCATACTGAAACTTGAAATTAAAACTTGTTTTTGTGCAATTTGGACTATGAATTAGAGTTATCTTAAACCAATTTCATTGTTCTTTAGTTAAAATGAGTTTTCCCCAAATTGATTTATGGACCCTAAAGTCTCAAATCTGATTTTATTGAAGTTAGCTCTATTTTGTGAAATTGAATATTTAAAATCAACTTAGAGCGAGCGTTTGAATGATGAGTAACTGATTATATGTTTTATCTGGTTGTGAAAATGCTTTGACTCCCTCTCTGGGATGTTGTCAGGGTTGCGTTTGCTTGGGGGAAACATATTTTATATTGTTTGAGAATTGACAGGAGCTGTTTAGAGGAGTTTTAATGTTATTTTTTGTTGATTATATTACTATTTTGCTTGACTGTGATTGGCTGATGGCATGACATTGGTCATTGCTTGTTAAAAAAGATTAAGACATTAAAATACCTTAGCTCAGAAAGATTGAAAAAGTGGTGTTGTGATTCTTTGGGAAAGTGGGAAGAAAACTATAAATAACGGAAGTTTGAAGATGAAACAAAGTTTAGGAAAAGAAATGAAAATAGAAAACATTAAAACTTATGGAAATGTTTAAAAGAATTTTTGAAAAGAAAAATCTTTTGGAAATAAGGATTTTCTTTTAGGTTTTACAAAAAGTTGTTCAAAAATTGAAACATTTAGAGAAAATGCTCTCTTTGATAAATCTATTTACAAGAGTTTTGTATTTGGTTCTAAATTGAGAAAAAGATTTCAGTGGTTTCCTAAGTTTTCAGAAAATGGATTTCTAAAAGAAAACAGTTTTAGTGAAATAGTATTTCTAAGAACGAAAAGTATTTATGACACAAAAATTTAGAAACTCTTGAACTTTTGTTTTACGAGTTAGTTTTCACTGAACGAAAACCTCTGGAAAGAGAGTGAAAAAGAAAGGACCTAGTGCACCGGATTAATGGGCTAGAGTTCTTGTTTTGAGTTTTGAGAAAGTAGAAAGGACCTTTTGTTTCGGATTGACGGGCTAGAGTTCCTATTCTAGTTTCGAGGAAAGATAGAACCTAGAATTCCGAGACGTCGGACTAGTGTTCGGTTGTGAAGGGGATTGCGAATCATGGATTTTATTGATAAAATCCTATGTGAGTGTTAAAGTTTAATTTAATACTTTATTAAAAGTTGTCGAGAGCGTAAGCCTTGATGAAGAAAGAACGATACGAAAAAAAATGAAAAATGAGAACACCTTGTTTTACATGCATTGTCTGGCTTATATGCCGTTGTGGCAGACGTGTCATTGTGTATCGAGCTACAGTTTCACAAAGGGTGAACTGACAAACTGAATAGTTACAGACCAAAGACAGCTTCTTTAGTTTTTGGGTCTTCAAGGACATTCGGGTTCGAACTCCACAAAATGCTTGGGGCTTTGCAACCCCTTGTCGTGGAAATCGGCTACCCTGCTCAAAAAGTACTCAATCAGGAACTATTCTGTATTATTTAGGTGAGATGCGATACCCCAGAACAATTCAGGATCGGACCTAAATTGAGAGGCCGACCCAAAACGCGCGAGACAATTGTGTTATGGGCATTATCGCGATCCTATCATGCTCGACGAAGGGAAGTTAGGATCTCCAGAGATAGTGAACTATATAGTGAATATTGAAGTGACATGAAATGTTTTACAAAATGCATTTGGATTGTTGGGAATGGATCCCTGTGTTTATGGTTATGATATATTGTAAGCCAATGTGTGAGAGTCGTGTATGTGACTACTATGATAAAACTCATATGTCGGTATCTCACCTTTGCGTTATTTCTATTTGGTTTATATTTGTGGTATTTTGGGTTAAGTGTAGTGATGTGCGCTGCGGCGCGCCCGTGCGATTCCGGCAAGTGTACCGGATTCCCGTCAAGTAATAAAAGATATCGAACCCACAGAGACCGTGTTCCCGAATCGTAATTGATTCTCGAATCGAGTGAATCTGGACTTTTTAGAGGGTTTTGAAAAAGGTTTGAATTGAGAGATAAACAAACAGAATCAAATAAATCAGAAAACAAATGTTTTTGGGGTTTTGATCTAAACGGATTCCTAGGGATTTGGGTTACCTTTGAGGCTGTTTATGTTGCTAATCTGATTTACCTTTGTTGATTACCGAAATTGCCTTGAAGGCGAGTTTATCCTCTGATAGCTTAAGCTCCCTCTCGAGTTACAAAAGCTGTGCCCAATTGACCCGACCCCTACTCTCGTGGTAGTCGATCCCAGATTGGACCCTTTGCGTTCCGTGACAACTCGTTGCTCCTCAAGGGACGGCTTCTAACTCTCGTGATTTCAGTCCCAAGTCTGACTTCTATAAGTCCGACACCTAAGTTCACCGCTAGGTTCCTCCTTAGAATGTCTCAGTCATGCAAATAACCTAAGTTCACCGCTAGGTTCCTCCTTGGATCATCCACATCTCACAAACCAGTGGCCGCCGAATTTTACGAGTGAAACACCCTAGAAATCCTAAGTTCACCGTTAGGTTCCTCCTTAGAACGTCTACGTCACGCAAATAAGCGGTTGCCGAATTTACGAGTGATTAACACACTAGAAATCAGATCTAAAACAATAACGAAATCAACAACGATTTTACATCAAATCAACAACATTTACAAAACTCGGGCAGAGCCCCAATCCCTAGAAACAAACTACTACTCTAGTCTTGCCTTGGAGATGACAAGCTGGGTTGACAACATAGTGAAAATCAGAAAAGAGAGGAGAGGAGGAGAAGAGAGTTCTATGCCCAAGTCCTTGTGTACAAGTCTAGATATGATCCTCCATCAATGTGTCCCTGATGTGATCTGCCTGGTCCTTATTTATAGACGTGGGAAGTTAAAGTCCCAATCTAACTCAAATTCTGATCCAAATTCGGTTTCTTCACGTCCATGTAATGCGCGTCACCGCCGTGATGGCCATCACGGCCAGGCCGTGATGGTCTCTGCTTCTGGTACTTTTACAAAATCCAGCATTCTCGCGACGCGAAATGTTGCTCGCGACGCGAGCCTTCCTTTCATGGCCCGTGATGAATTTCACGGCTGGGCCGTGATGTGCTCTGACTTGTGGTGGTTTTGGGTCACGGCCGTGATGGCTATCACGGCCAGGCCGTGACAGACTCTGACTTCAGCCTTTGTTCTTTTTCAGTTTTGCTCAATCATGGCCGTGATGGGCATCACGGCTAGGCCGTGATAGGCTCTGTTTGGCTCATTTTCTGAACTTTTAAAGCTCCACCTTCATCCAAACTCCATCATGGTTGATCTTGAGCATTTTACCCTTGATAACTGCAAAACAACACACGAAAACCGCCTTACCCGTTCCAAAGGAAAATTAACCTAAAATCTAATTAAAAAAATGCCTAAACTACATGAAAATGCATGCAAAATGATGGACAAAGATGAGGTGAAATCACACTCATCAAATCACCCCAAGCTTGAAACTTTGCTTGTCCTCAAGCAATTTCTCAGGCCATAAGATAAATCAATCAAAGCATGGATAGTGAACCAAGAACCCTAGAAGCTAATCCAAGTGATAGGCATATTCAATAAGCACTTAAGAGATAATCAAGTTCAAGTCCAATTAGAAGCTTAGGTTCTTCAAGTTCATATTCTCACTGATTTGGGCTCTCATCTCACCTCACTCAAGTGTTTTAGGGTATATGACAATTCACTCCATTTCCTCAAGGAAAGTATTTTACCATAGGCTTGACTATTAACCAAATCTCTACTTTATTTATGAAAACACTTAAGAATCAAGAGGTCTTTTCCTTTGGTTGTAATGTGGCCATGGGATTTATTGTTAGGTGGGAAAATCAAGGAAAGGGAATTTCAAGAAGGCTAGACAGATTATCAAACATTACAAAGTATGACACCTTCTAAAATACCCTTTAGGGGTTTTGATTTACTTCTCCACCTTTCTTCCTTCTTCTTTTTTTTTTCTTTTCATTTCTCACTTTCTTTCGTCATCCCCTTCTCCATCTTTTTTTTTGTGTGTGTTTATTTCATTTTTATTTGTTTGGAGAAGGGGAGATTTATAGCTCAAGAGAAATTACTTTCTAACTTTTCATCCCATACTTTTTCCAACTACCAATTACCCTTTTTGTAATACCTTAAAAGGTGCCTTACCAAGCATTATTTATCAAAGTAATTCAAGGTACCAAGAAAAGTATTTTATCTTTAGGCTCAAAATTGGGCAACTAAGGGGTAGCATTTATCATTCAAAGCTCGGGAGGCCGGAAAAATACCTAGTGCCTCAATCATATTCAAAAATGCTTTAAAAAATTTTTAAGTTTTGAAATGGTTTCAAGTCAAGTTCTAGAAAATACAGTCCATGAGGAATTAAATCACTCTATCACAAGAAATGGGGTAGATTTAGTGGATACCCCTATTTGGCTCAAAATCTTACATTTAGTAGTTCAAAAATCAGTGAGGAACACAAATCTAAGGAACCACATGCTAATTATCAACTATGAAATGACTATCTCAAGAATTTTTATTTTTAGCCTTATCACAAGAATAATAAAAAAAATTGGGTTCGAAAATTCACTATCTCAAATCATTTGGCTCCAAGTTCTCACAATCGGATGCATGTTCTAAGTGAGGGGCAATCTAGAGAATGTGATCATACCAATCTATGCCTATGCGAATGAAATATGAATGCAACAATGCAAATGCAAAAATAAATACCCCTACCCCAAGCTTGATTACTTACATTGTCTCCAATGTAAATAATCAAGTCGGAGAGAGGAGAAAAATGGAACAACTTACCGAGTCGGTAGCAGGTGTTGGCTTCACATTCCAGTCAAAACTTGGGTGGAAATTTTATCACGGCCGTGAGGCTCATCACGGGCAGGCCGTGATCGTTTCTGGTCCTCAGGAGTTGCCCTGTCACGGTCGTGATCTACATCACGGCTAGGCCGTGATGCTCTCTTGCCTTGGCATCCTACTTATCACGCCCGTGATGGTTGTCACGGCTAGGCCGTGATCCTTTCTGTGCTCTTGTTTAGTTCATCACGGCCGTGACCACTGTCACGGCCAGGGCGTGATGGCCTCTGACATTATTTTTCTCTGCTCTTCTTCCCTTTCTCAACCTGAAAACACTAGACAATCCTATTAATGATATTTTTGCCTCTTGATCTTCTCAAATTATTCAAGAGGTGAATTCAAAAAAAACAAAAGGAAAAAGGGAAAGAAAACTTGGGTTGCCTCCCAAGCAGCGCTTATTTATGGTCTTAAGCTTGACCATACTTCCTTAAGTCAACCGGGGTCGGCTGGGCGTAGAAGTGCAGGAACACTTCTCTTCCAAGGAACTCCTTCAAAAAGCCGTTTCTGCTCATACGGCCAATAACGCTTCCGCTTCGCTCTTTTCTCTCGGAGCGTCCTAGCCTTCCTTCCTTCCGGCGGAAGTTTTGTTTCCGCATGGACAGTAATTCCAACTTCGTCACCTCTGGGTGCATCATCAGCCATGTATATCTTTGGAGTTGCTTCCATGTTGAGTTCCTCTTTTACCACTGGAGACGTTACATCAATTCTGCACACATGGCTCTCAAAAGGAGGGTTGTTACAAGAGTTAGTTAACTGAAAATTTACCCTACCTTCCTCTACATTTAGAGAGAGTTTACCATTCCTTACGTCTATTACTGCTCCAGCGGTTGCCAAGAATGGCCTTCCTAAAATGATGGAGAATTTAGAATTCCCTTTCATATCCAATACCAGGAAGTCGGTAGGGATGAAGAATTTCCCTACCTTTACAGGAACATTCTCTAGTATGCCTAGAGGAGTCCTAGTTGAGCCATCCGCAAATTGTAAGGGGAATTTGAATGGTCTCAACTCTTTGTTTCCCAACCTTTCCATGATAGTGAGGGACATCAAGCTCGTGCTAGCCCCTAAGTCACATAAGGCTGGGTCTATTTGCTCATGTTCGATCGAGCAAGAGATGGAGAAACTACCTGGGTCTTTCAGTTTAGTAGGCATTTTAGTCTCTACATCTACTTGCTTTTTCCTAACCAACCTCTGTGGGAAAGGTATCGGGGGTTGGTACGGTGGTGGAGGGACGTACTTCGGTTCTGGCTCTTCCCTTTTGCTCGTGTCCTCCTCCGGTTCCACCTCCATTTCAGCTACCCCCACCCCAAGCTTATCATCCCTTAAGTGTATGACATTGCAATGCTCATTGGGATTTGCTTCGGGTTGCCCCGGGAATGCACCCTTAGGTCTCGAGTACGTGCTGGCTTGTTGGGCAATTTGTGTTTCTAGCATCTTGTTATGAGTTGCTAAGTTGTCTACCTTAGATGCTAGCTCCTTTATTGCTTCACTCACTGCCCTTCCTTGTTGTCTAAACTCCTCATTCTGTTTTGTCTGAGTTTCAACAAAACTTTCAAATAAAGTCTCGAGTTTAGATCTTTGTACATGAGGATACCCCGATGCTACTCTCTTATTACCTTGACCCTCTTGGAACTCATGGTTGAGCGTGTTGCTGTAGTTGCCGTAGGAGAGGTAAGGGTTGTTCCTTCTTTGGTTGTAGGGATTTGGGGGAGCATAGTAGGGCAGCTTCGGGTTCATATCGTAGAAGTTGTTACAAGAGTTCACTTGTTCACCCGAAGCGCCGGATCCATGTGGGCATTCCATCATGTCATGTCCCTGCATTCCACAAATCTCACAAATAGTGTTAGTAGCACCTATTGTACTCACTTTAGCTCTTTCAATCTTATCTAATCGTTTATTTAGTGAGTCAAATTTAGACATAATCAGATCAATGCTACTTACTTCAAACTTACCCCCCGAAATCTTGTTCGGGTTATTACCTCTTTCGGATCTCCATTGGTGGTAGTTGGTGGCGACATTCTCGATGATGTTGAATGCCTCAGTGAGAGGCCTATTTATAAATGCTCCACCGGCTGCAGAATCTAGTGACACCTTCGAAGAGTAGTCCAATCCGTTATAGAAGGTGTGCACTATTAACCACCTCTCGAGTCCGTGATGTGGGCAAGACTCAAGCAGTCCCTTGTATCGATCCCAAGCTTCCGATAACGATTCTCCGTCTTTCTGGAAGAAGCCGGTGATCTGGGTTCTTATGTAGGCCGTCTTGGATGGAGGGAAGAATTTCTCCAAGAACGCTTGCTCCAGTTGGTCCCAAGTAGTCAAGGTGTTAGCGGGGATTTGCTTTAGCCAGGCCTTCGCCTTTCCAGTGAGAGATGAGGGGAACAGTCTCAAACGCACAACATCGACTGAGGCTCCATTAATCCTGATTGCGTCGGTGAACTCTAAGAATGTTTCTATATGATCGGTCGGGTCCTCCGAAGGCAATCCTCCGAATTGATGTTGCCTAATCATGTTGATTAGCATGGGCGGTATAGTGTAGTTCTCCGCCTCAATCTCCGGCCTTGCAATCCCAGTTCGCAAGCCTCTCGCATTTGGGGTTGCGTAGTCCTTCAAAGGTTTTGTATCCGGTTGATTTGCCATGAGTGGAACAGGACTCAACCTTTCTCCCTCTCTTTGTAGTCTTTTACGTCTGTGGAAGGTCCTCTCGATCTCCGGATCAATCTCACTAAGGCTCCCAAGACTTAGGGATCTTTGCATATAACACACAGAGAGATGGATACAATAGAAGGAAAAGAAATTTTTTTGATTTTTTTTTTAATATTTCAGAAATAAAAATCAAATAAAAAGAAAAGGTCTAGAAAAATCAATTCAAAATTTGAATTGAGATTCGAAAAGGCACAGTCCCCGGCAACGGCGCCAAAAACTTGATGTGCGCTGCGGCGCGCGCGTGCGATTCCGGCAAGTGTACCGGATTGCCGTCAAGTAATAAAAGATATCGAACCCACAGAGACTGTGTTCCCGAATCGCAATTGATTCTCGAATCGAGTGAATCTGGACTTTTTAGAGGGTTTTGAAAAAGGTTTGAATTGAGAGATAAACAAACAGAATCAAATAAATCAGAAAACAAATGTTTTTGGGGTTTTGATCTAAATGGATTCCTAGGGATTTGGGTTACCTTTGAGGCTGTTTATGTTGCTAATCTGATTTACCTTTGTTGATTACCGAAATTGCCTTGAAGGCGAGTTTATCGTCTGATAGCTTAAGCTCCCTCTCGAGTTACAAAAGCCGTGGCCAATTGACCCGACCCCTACTCTCGTGGTAGTCGATCCCAGATTGGACCCTTTGCGTTCCGTGACAACTCGTTGCTCCTCGAGGGACGGCTTCTAACTCTCGTGATTTCAGTCCCAAGTCTGACTTCTATAGGTCCGACACCTAAGTTCACCACTAGGTTCCTCCTTAGAATGTCTCAGTCGTGCAAATAACCTAAGTTCACCGCTAGGTTCCTCCTTGGATCATCCACATCTCACAAACCAGTGGCCGCCGAATTTTACGAGTGAAACACCCTAGAAATCCTAAGTTCACCGTTAGGTTCCTCCTTAGAACGTCTACGTCACGCAAATAAGCGGTTGCCGAATTTACGAGTGATTAACACACTAGAAATCAGATCTAAAACAATAACGAAATCAACAACAATTTTACATCAAATCAACAACATTTACAAAACTCGGGTAGAGCCCCAATCCCTAGAAACAAACTACTACTCCAGTCTTGCCATGGAGATGACAAGCTGGGTTGACAACATAGTGAAAATCAGAAAAGAGAGGAGAGGAGGAGAAGAGAGATCTATGCCTAAGTCCTTGTGTACAAGTCTAGATATGATCCTCCATCAATGTGTCCCTGATGTGATCTGCCTGGTCCTTATTTATAGATGTGGGAAGTTAGAGTCCAAATCTAACTCAAATTCTGATCCAAATTCGGTTTCTTCAGGTCCAAGTAATGCGCGTCACAGCCGTGATGGCCATCACGGCCAGGCCGTGAAGGTCTCTGCTTCTGGTACATTTACAAAATCCAGCATTCTCGCGACGTGAAATGTTGCTCGCGACGCGAGCCTTCCTTTCATGGCCCGTGATGAATTTCACGGCTGGGCCATGATGTGCTCTGACTCGTGGTGGTTTTGGGTCACGGCCGTGATGGCTATCACGGCCAGGCCGTGACAGACTCTGACTTCAGCCTTTGTTCTTTTTCAGTTTTGCTCGATCATGGTCATGATGGGCATCACGGCTAGGCCGTGATAGGCTCTGTTTGGCTCATTTTCTGCACTTTTAAAGCTCCATCTTCATCCAAACTCCATCATGGTTGATCTTGAGCATTTTACCCTTGATATCTGCAAAACAACACACGAAAACCGCCTTACCCGTTCCAAAGGAAAATTAACCTAAAATCTAATTAAAAAAATTCCTAAACTACATGAAAATGCATGCAAAATGATGGACAAAGATGAGGTGAAATCACACTCATCATGTAGCGATGATGCTGAGGAGTTCTTTGCCCCACTCGGAGGGATTGGTCCCAAATTTTGAAGGAAGTTGATTTACTGGAATAACCATGGGGTCTTTTCCAGTAAGAGTCTCATAGTTCGACCAGCTTAGTCTATCGAGTCAAGTTTAGTTTTGGAGAAGTTTCATATTTATTTGCTTTATGGCTCTGAGAGCCTTTTATTGGATTTCTGTGATGTTTAAGAATGTTTATGGCTCGGAGAGCCTTTCTTTTTGATGAAAATGTAAATATATTAGCAGGTATTTTGTTTGGGATGTTGGAATTACAGAGGAGACTCAATTGAATTTTTTATTAAAAAAAAGTATCGATCTGTATTTAAGTACTCATATAAATTATTTTCCGAAAGCAAACTAGAAATTATTATTTTATTTTAATATGTTATTACGAAATTAAGTTAGTCATGTAATGCCCAAGGGGGGTGTTACACCCAGCTCTCCTATCTCCTTCGACGATAATGCCATTTATTTGGAGGTCGTCAGGGGCAGGAACAAGAAGGGGCACGTGTATGGCCTCGAACACCTGGGAGGTGAGTTTATCGCTTCATCATCCGACACGCCTACTCCTTCCTACGCCGATATCGTCCCTCAGGAGCAATTCAACCAAATGCAGGACACCATCACAAGCTGAACGCGAAGCTTCGAGAGAAGAGCGAGAGAGAGAGAGCAGCAGATGGCGAACCAGATTGCACAGTTGACTCAAGCACACCAGCAGCTGATGCAGACGAGCATCAAGCAGGGCCAGACACTGCGACTAGTGTTGGAGCAGATTACAATCCAGACTCCAGTTGCTCAGGATGATGCTCCGACGGTTGTGCCGCTTGCAGCCGTTCCTCCAATTCTACCGCCAGCTACTGATGCTGCTACTCCAGAGGACGATCAGATAGCAGACGTCGGCGGCACGAACGTTGAGGATGATTGGGTTCCTCCACCTCCCCCTCATCATGACTGATATTTTTTTTTTCATTTTTTAGATTTTAAACGATTTTTGTACGACACTTTGGATTATTTTTATATATATTCATTATTTCTTATTATTGTATATTTCATTAGTAATTTGGTGTGTTTTATTATTAATTTTGCTAAATTTTAAAGCAAAACAAAAAAAAATTATTTTAAAAATTAAATTTTAAAAAAAATTAATAAAATCCAGTTTAGTGACCGAATTAGCAACCAATAATTCAGTCGCTAAACTTTAGTTAACATAAAAGAATTGTGGTCTAGCAACCAAATATCGGTCGCTAATATAGGTTAACGGTAACCAACATTAGCGACCGAACTAACAACCGATTATCGGTCACTAAAAATGGTTACCCAAACAATACGACCAACCGAGTAGCGACCATTTTTTATTATTTAACGACCGAAAATACAGTCGCCATTTAGCGACCGAATTTATATTTCAGTCTCTAAAATCTTAGCGACCAGGTTATCAGTCACCACCTTGAATAGGTCGCTAATTCGGTCACTAAATTAAATAGCACCGAATTAGCAGGTTTAGCGACCGAATTTGCCGGTCGCTAAACAGTTGATTTTTTGTAGTGTAATCAACTATTACTAGTTCTGAAGTCATTATCCATAGATCAAGAAAACTACGATCATAATTCATAGTCATACCAGCAAACCTTCTTGTCAAGGCTAAAAGCTTAGCAGTTTTTATAGCTCCATCACTTGATGTCCGAAAAAATTACCAAAATATAGAAAACCAAGAGCCAAACACTTCCAAAAAAACATACAACTATCCTCTGAGGTTTCAAATTCTAAATATACTAGCGGTATACCCGTGCATTCGAACGGGTCGCGTTGCGTTGGTTACTATAAATTTCTAAAAGTAAAGTTGAGTATTAATCATCTTTTTATCTAGGAAATAATTGAATAAATTAAATTATATATTAATATTGACACAATTATAAAGCACAGAAACTAAATTAAGTGATATGAAAGATGTTAAACTATGAAAAGGAGAATGTTCTTAAATTGAAGTAATTAAAAAAAAACATTTCGCAGGATTGGGTTGTAAGACTTGTCAACAAAATGTTAGTTGAATAATTATTTAACTAATTTTTCAGCAATTTATGTTAATAATTTTAAAGATAGATTGATCCATATAAAAGTTCATATGATATCCACTTTGCTCTAACTGCGTTCAATGGATCAATTTTACCGTAAATTTCATTCAAATACTGACATAAACAGATGCATTTTATTAATTCTCTTATGTATCATGATAAGGCATGTCAAATTATATAATTGAAGTTACAATATTAAGGTCATTTTAAATTATCTGCGGCTAGTAGTCAATTTGCACTGAGTAGATCCAATAACGGCAAAACTTTTAAAAATTAGTCAATTGAATACTGAATTTAGTAAAGCCGATAATAGTTAAGTTAAATAATTTAAATTATCAGAAATCTTAGTCAGAGATAGTAAAGCCAATGATAGAAAAAAGCTTACTACAAATAGTGTAAAACCATAAACGTGTATACGATTTTCAAATTACAAAATGCTTCTACTTGTTAATTTAATATTCACATAAGTCGGTTAAAAAAAAATATGTGCAGAATCATGATAGAAATAAAAATTGGCAAGTAGCTGAAAACAATAATCCTATACATAATGTTTGTGAGTTGCACTGTGATGCACGTGTGTGTAATGTATAAGGGATATAATATGTATTATTTGGAAATTTAATAATTTTTAAAATAAAAAATAATAGTATAAGAAAAACTACTGATAATTTAATATTTTGTTATAATATAAAGAGTTGGGAAAATTAACCATTTATGTGACAAACAAACATTTCCAAAGCTTGAACAACACCATCGAAGATAAATTAATGATTAATGATTATCAACATTTACAATCACTAGTATGTTGTATTTTTACTAAGTACACATACATCAAGCAAGACAAAGCAGGAAATATATATATATGTTGTAATAGCTTGTTTTACATTTCCATTAAGTTTGAATAATTTTCCATCAAGAAAATCATAAGAATTGTAATAAAAAACGAAAAAGATAACCCTTCCCAAAAGAAGTTACTCCTCCGAGGAGTCTGAGATCCAGCGTTGATGATGCCAAGAGGTTGCCATCAACTAACATCTATTTTGACTTCAAATTATATGGTTCCTGTAATGTCCAGAGATAACTCAAACCTGATATAAATTAATAGTGGTATATACATAAAACCTTGTAGCATCAAGAAATATTTACCAAAAACGATATATCACCTTGAAGTGAACTAAGAAGACTAATAAATAAAAAACAGTTCACTATCTCGTGTAGTTTAATCAAATGGAATAATGAGAGGAGAGGCTAGATGTACAATTACAGCCACGACTGAAAAGTTGGGTGCATCTGTTGAAAATACTATTACACTAAACATTCAGCTAAGTGAACCAAAGTAGCCACTAAGATCATTCTGACAAATTACCTATTTAATTTGTTTGTAACAAAGCAACGGTGAATTATATAACAGCTGAGTATGCTTCTCTTCAATTTCTCTTCAATATAAACCTGCATACTTTTCACCTTCTCTTCAAATTCTGTTTGTCATTTTGTTAATCCCAACTTGTGCATGCTCCATAGATCATGATGGATGTTTAGGTTATCACAATTCTTCTCTTTGTATTATCTCTAGCCATCCCATTGTTGACATATCAGCATGGCAAATTGCAAATGCAAAACAAAAGAGCAAACATTGAGGAACCGTGCGTATTCAACAAGCAAACATCAGAAAAATAGTAACATCAAAACATTAACTGAACTTAATCAAGAAAAAATAAAAATATCCTCATCATCAAATGGTTCGACACAACAGAAAGGGTATAAATGAAAGGGATGTTAACATAATATACTTTATTCTCAAGTCACATTGCAAGAACATGAAAAGAAACACCTTTTAATTACTCAGTCAACTAAATTTATATACTCATTGCAATCTCTCAACTAAAAAGTTGGATTATATAAAACTCAATTTAAAATATAATCCACATCAGAAAAAAGAAAAAAGCGAGAAGAAAAAAAAATGCCCCCGCTTTATAACCTTAAACTTCTTCCATAACCCCACTCTATAACCTGCAAAAATGAGTTGTGTAACACTCCCTTGGCCATTACCTTGTGAACACGTGCAGAAATAACATTAAAAGGAATTTGCTGGTTTCTTTCGGAAAATAAGGTTTATAATTTTGCATAAGTCCGAAAATGGGGGTAAATTTTTTTCTTCGACCGAACACATTGAAAGTTTGCCACACATATTACAATGGTAACATTATATAATATGTTAAGTCTCTAAAATGTCTGATGTACATTTCCCTAAGTTTTGATGAGAACTAAATGTTGGTTAGCAATTTAATTAACCTTCATATTGGTTGCTAATCTGTCTATCTAGTGTGCAGATTAAAATTGTAAGAATCATCTATCTGCTCATAAGTGACTACATGTCTGGATAAGCGAAAGTCAACCTGTCTGTTGACTATGATTATCAACTTCTTTCAAGATACGTCTTCAACCTGTCTCCCCACGAGTTCCTACACTTGTCTGAGGTTACTCGTTGAAGAATCAATGACCAAACAAGCTTTTGTTGGCTGTCCCATCAGAAAGAGACTTGAAGCCTTCTCTCCTACTCAGTCTCACGCCCATCAAGAAAAGTCAGAAGTTACTCTCTCAAGCAACCTCGGTTATCAGAACCAAAGACCAGTTAAAGAATGCTTTCAACATGCTTTATTCCCTAGTACCTCTGGTCCTTAGACAAAAAGGGAATTGTACTCAGCAAAGTACAAAAAGCACTCTACACAACTCCGATATGGCTGTATCACGATGCATAAAGCCATGATCCTTCATGTTAGAGTACAACCAAAGTTCCTATTGCACTAATGGCTGCCCAGAACAACTCTATTGCATTTAATGATGTTCTTCTTGAAGCCAACATCTGCGGGAATGTCTCTAACGGATCCTAAATGCTTGAAGACTGTCAATATACATAAGTCATTGAAGATGGCATAGAGAATACACATAGCATTAAAGAACCATTACTCTGCGCATTAATATCTTCATTCTTTCATTCTGTATTATTCAATCATTTAAAGTTATTACGCAGACTTTCCTAAGCTTTACATTTAAGCCACTCTCTGAGTGTTAGTGAAAGATATGTCTGTCTGAAGTTGTATTTATTACAAACCAAATCTCTCAAACAAACCTCAGTGAGCCTGAAGAGGCTAGGTGTGCAAAGAATACTTGTCTTGGAGCCTGAAGAATACTTGGAGTCTGTAACCTGATCAGTTAGAGTGGATAAATCTTGGTGCTGCCAAGGACTGGACGTAGCTCTTTGCTTTGAAGAGTGAACCAGGATAAATAGTTGTGTCAATCTCTCTTTCCTTATAAACTCTTTAGTTGCCTTAGTTTTCTTATCCGTTTTCAAGTGGTGTGTTTGTCTAAGTCACTGTTAAAATTTCATCAGACAGGTCACATGTCTGTCTTGTATCTTTTCACTCGTCTGAACCAAGCTTCTGTATGCGAAAAGATTTCAACTTTGTTTAAATTATGATAAACACAATTCAGCCCCCCTTCTCATGTTTATAGTTGTCTATTTCAGTTGGTATCACAGCTCAGCCTCTGGGTTGAGCATCTAACAGTGTAGAGGTAAAAGGTCCTGAAGAATAGACATGACTGCTGGACCTAGTTCAAGTGGAAGTCACCAGACTGAAGGAGCTTCCCTAACCAGACCTCCTTACTTCAATGGAGAAAGCTACAACTATTGGAAAGATAGATTTCAATGGTTCATTCTATCTACAAACTCTGATCTTTGGGATGTCATTACAGATGGTCCATTCATTCCCAAGAATGATGATGATACTGACAAACCAAAAGCTTAATGTACTACTGCAGAAAAGACAAAATGGGAGTTGAACCACAAAGCTAGATATAACATCATCTGTGCTTTCGGTCCTGAGGAGTTTGAGAAGGTATGTGCTTGTGACTCTGCCAAAGAAATATGGGACACTTTAGCTGTCACACATGAAGGAACAACCAAAGTCAAAGAGTCAAAGATTGACATACTTGTCAGAAAGTATGAACTGTTTGTCATGGAAGAAGGAGAATCTGTTGCTCAAATGATAGGAAGATTTCAAACTATAGTCAACAGTTTAAAATCTCTTGGCAAAGTCTATACCAATGCTGAGAAGGTTCGAAAGATTCTGAGAAGTCTACCTAAACAGTGGAGACCTTTGCTCACTGCTAGCTCTCAAGCCAAGGATCTCACTACCTTGACTATGGATGAACTTCTTGGAACACTCACTGTTCATGTGCAAGAACTTGGAGATGAAGCTGCACCAAAGAAGGGCAAGTCAATTGCTCTGAAAGTTGATCAAAAGTCAGCAAAAGTTTCCAAGGCTCTAAAGGAAGACGAGTCATCTAGTGATGCTGACCTGTCTGAACATGAGGATTCTAAGAGTGATAAAGAATTGTCTCTCCTGACCAGGAAGATAAAGCTTATCCTATAGAAAAAGAAGTTCAAGAGGGATAAGCCATTCAGAAGGTTCAACAAGGACAAGACTTCAAAGAATCCACTCCAACAGACAAAAGTCCAATTGTCTGCTATGAGTGCAAGAAGCCTGGTCACATCAAGGCTGAATGTCCTCAACTCAAGAAGGCCCCTTTTAAGAAATTCTTCAAGAAGAA
Organism: Sophora flavescens; assembly: GCA_030762895.1. NCBI lineage: Eukaryota > Viridiplantae > Streptophyta > Magnoliopsida > Fabales > Fabaceae > Sophora > Sophora flavescens. The sequence goes on along the minus strand of CM061063.1, from coordinate 264,240,682 downwards.
GAAGAAAGGAATGATGGCTACTTGGGAGGATCTGGAGTCAACATCTTCTGATAAAGAAATAGAGGAAGAAGCCAATCTCTGTCTGATGGCCAACACTGACTCAAAATCAGACAATGAGGTACATCCTGACTATGAGGAATTACTTGATACCTATGAGGAGTTGCTGGAGGAATCCAACTGCTTATCTAAGGCTTTCAAATCCCTCAAGAGAGAGTGTGTAAAGCTCACTAATGAGCATAAACAGAAATCTCAAGAGTGTGATCTGAAGACTGAAAAGTCTAATGAAGCTAAGATCTCAAGTGAAACATCACCATCTGAAGAAGTTGAAAAACTTCAACAGAAAGTGGAAGAGCTTACATTTGATCTTGCCAAATTTGTTAATGGTAGAGACAATCTGGCTAAGCTACTTGACAGTCAGAGGCACTCTCTTAACAAAGAAGGTATTGGATATGTCCATCAGACACATCATAAAGTATCAACTAAAGCTTCTACAGTATCTGTTAAGTCAACTGTAACCAAGTCTACACCTGTCTGTAACTTCTGTGGAAAAACCGGACATGTTATGTCTAAGTGTATCATAAGAAGAGAAGGAAGTCTTCACAGACTCCTAGAACGAACAAAAGAGGACCCATAAAAATATGGGTACCTAAAGATCAAATAATTTTTGTTGCAGATGTCCTCAACAGGACAAAGAAAACACCACTGCTAGTACCTGGATAGTGGTTGCTCGCGTCATATGACAGGAGAAAGGTCTATGTTCCTAGACCTCCAACTTTAGAAAGAAGGACATGTTGCCTTCGGAGGGAATCAGAAAGGGAAAGTTATAGGAATTGGTACTATTGGTGGTAAACCCCCTCTCCCCTCTATATCTAATGTTCTTATGGTTAAAGGATTAAGATACAATTTGCTTAGCATAAGTCAATTATGTTATAGTGGTTTTGATGTTTTCTTTACCAATGATGTATGCATAGTTAAAGACTGTTGTGGCAAAACCCTCTTTTCAGCTAAAAGGCAACAAAATCTTTATAAGATAGAGCTGTCTGATCTCTCAGATCAAAGTGTAACTTGTCTGATGTCTAAAGAGGATGAGAGATGGTTATGGCATAAGAAACCAGGAAATGATAGTATGAAACTAATTTCTGAATTAAAAAGGAATAATCTTGTGAGAGGATTTCCTGATATTAGTTTTAAGAAAGAAGTCCTTTGTGATGCATGTCAGAGAGGTAAACAGATAAAATCAAGTTTCAAATCTAAAAACCAAGTATCAACCACTAGACCTCTACAGTTGTTACACATGGATCTATTTGGACCAGTTAGTGTTGCCAGCCTGGCTGGAAGAAAATATGGATTTGTCATAGTTGATGACTATTCTAGATACACATAGGTATTCTTCCTAACACACGAGGATGAGTCTTTTAAGATTTTCTCAGTATTCTACAAAAGAATACAAAATGATCAAGGTTTCTGTATTTCTACACTTAGAAGTGATCATGGGAGAGAATTTGAAAATGAGCAGTTTAGACAGTTCTGTGAGGAGAATGCAATCTCTCACAATTTCTTTGCACCTAGAACTCCACAGCAAAATGGAGTGGTTGAGAGAAAGAACAGATCTCTGCAAGAGATGGGTAGATCTATGCTCAATGAAAATAATCTCCCTAAGTACTTCTGGGCAGAAGCTGTAAACATTGCTTGTTATGTACAAAACAGAATACTTATTAAGACTTTTCTAAAAAGGACTCCTTATGAATTGTGGAAAGGAAAAAGCCCCAACATATCTTATTTTCATGCTTTTGGATGTGAATGTTTTATTCTGAACACCAGAGATAATCTTGGAAAGTTTGATTCTAAGGTAGATAAAGGTATTTTTGTAGGATATTCTGAAATGTCTAAGGCTTTTAGAGTTTACAATTCAAGAACTTGTATTATTGAAGAATCTGTTCATGTTAAATTCAATGATGAATTAAAGACTGATAAAAAACTATCAGATCAAGAAGATGATTGATGAGTGTGATTTCACCTCATATTTCATTGACATTTTGCATGCATTTTCATATAGTTTAGGCATTTCTAATTTGATTTTGGTTGGTTTTTTACCTTGGAACGGGTAAGGCGGTTCTGTGGTGTTGTTGTGCAGGAATTAAGGATTAAAATGCTCAAGATCAACCATGATGGAGCTTGCACGGAGATGGATCTTGAAAAGCAAGAAAATGAGCCAAACAGAGCCCATCACAGCCATGATCGAGTTGAGCTGAAAAGAAAGAAATGAAAAGTCAGAACTGGCCATGGCCAGGCCGTGATGCCCATCACGGCCGTGACATACCAACTGAACCAGACCCTCACAGGCAGAACTGATCACGGCCAGGTCGTGATGGTGGTCACGACCGTGACGCGCAATATATGGATCTTTAGAAACTAATTTGATCTGAATTTGTGATTGCTTGGGATTCAAGTTACTCTAACCTATAAATAGAGCACTTAGGCTCGAAAATGAGAGGACTTTGAGGGACTTTTTAGGCTGCTACCTTAGGCAAAATTAGGATTTCTCTTCTTCTTCTTCTTCTTCTTCTTCTTCTTCTTCTTCTTCTTCTTCTTCTTCTTCTTCTTCTTCTTCTTCTTCTTCTTCTTCTTCTTCTTCTTCTTCTCCTCCTCTTCTCTTCTCTTAGGTTTTCATTCATGTTTTTGTTAATCAAGCTTGCCATGAACATGACCATGCTTGAGTAGTAGTTTTATTTCTAGGGATTAGGGCTATGCGCAAGATCTGTTTTATGTTATGAATTGATGTTTTCCCTTTGTTAATTTCGATTTGGCTTTCGATTTGGTTTCTATCGCATGAATTACTTGTGAATCTGGTGCGCACTTATTTGCATGTCATAGATACTCTAAGGAGGAACCTAGGGGTGAACTTAGTTATTGGATCTATAGGAATCAAACTTAGGACTTAAATCACGAGAGTTAGAAGCGGTCCTTCGAGGGTTCACCAATTCTCACAAAACTTAAAGGGTCCAATTTAAATTCAATTACCATGAGAGTATGGGTTGGTTTAATTGGGCACGATTTTTGTAACCCGAGAGGGAGAATTAACTTATTTAGGATAAATTCGCCTTCAAAGCAATTTTGATGATTAACAAGGGGTAGTCAATTTGGTAACATGAACAATCTTGTTGGTAACCCAATTCCTAGGAATCTCTTTAGATTTGAAAAAGCCCAAATTGATTTACTTTCCTATTTTAATTGATTGCATTCTCAAATATCTGATTTTCTAGTTAATTCTTATTACAAAAATCAAATCTTTTCACAATCCTTTTTTGTAGTCCAATTTAATCGGTTGAATAATTAATTGTTATTTGAGATCACGGTCTTTGTGAAATCGATCTTTTTATTACTTGGCGACGAATTCGGTACACTTGTCGGAATCCACACATCAAGTTTTTGGCGTCGTTGCCGGGGACTGTGCTTTCTTGAATCTCAATTTAATTTTTTTTAAATTGATTTTTCTGGACTTTTTCTTTTTAATTATTTCATTTTAAAAAATTTCTTTTTTCATTTATCTCTTTTTCTTTCTAGAGTATCTATCTTTCTCTTATAGGTGTTTTTCTCTTTTATGCGAAGATCCCTAAGTCTTGGAAATCTTATTAAGGTAGACCCCGAAATCGAAAGGACCTTTCATAGACGTAGGAGACTACAAAGAGAGAGGGAGAGGTTGATTCCCATTCCACTCATGGCGAATCCACCAGATACAAAACCACTGAAGCACTACGCAGCCCCAAATGCTAGGGGTTTGCGAACTGGGATTGCTAGACCAGAAATCGAGGCGGAGAACTACAGTATACCGCCTATGCTAATTACCATGATTAGGCAACATCAATTCGGAGGATTACCCTCGGAGGACCCGACCGATCATGAGGAGACATTCCTGGAGTTCACTGATGCAATCAGAATTCATGGTGCCCCGATTGATGCTATACGCTAGAAGTTATTCCCCTCCTCTCTGACTGGAAAGGCAAAATCTTGGTTGAAGCAAGTGCCCGCTAATACGTTGTCAACTTGGGACCAACTAGAGCAGGCATTCTTGGAGAAATTCTTCCCTCCATCCAAGACTGCTTACCTACGAACTCAGATCACCGGCTTCCTCCAAAAGGACGGAGAATGCTTATCCGAAGCTTGGGATCATTACAAAGGGTTTCTGGAGTCTTGCCCACATCATGGGCTCGAAAAGTGGTTGTTAGTGCATACCTTCTACAACGGATTGGATTACTCTTCGAAGGTGTCACTTGACTCCACAGCTGGTGGAGCCTTTATGAATAGACCACTAACGGAAGCACTCAATATCATTGAAAACGTGGCCACCAACTATCACCAATGGGGTTCGGAAAGAGGTAATAACCCGAAAAAGATTTCGGGGGTAAGTTTGAAATGAATAGCATTGATCTAATTATGTCTAAAATTGACTCATTGAATAAACGCTTTGATCAGCTTGAAAAGGCTAATGTGAGTTCAATAGGTGCTACTAATATTGTTTGTGAGATTTATGGAATGCAGGGACATGACATAATGGAGTGCCCACATGGTATGCTCCTGGATCCGGTGCTTCGGGGGAACAAGTGAACTCCTGCCACAACTTCTATGACACGAACCCGAGGTTGCCAAACTATGTTCCCCCAAATTCTTACAACCAAGGAAGGAAGAATAACCCTTATATTTCCTATGAGAACTACAACAACACATTGAACCACGAATTCCAAGAACGGCAAGGTAATAGGAAACCCACATCGGGGTATCCTCAGGTACAAAAGTCTAAACTTGAGTCTCTCTTGGAAAATTTTGTTGAAACTCAAACAAAGCAAAATGAAGAGTTTAGACAACAAGGTAGGGCAATCAAAGAGGCAATAAAAGAGTTAGCATCTAAGATAGATAACTTAGCCATCCATAATAAGATGTTAGAAACTCAGATTGCCCAACAAGCTAGTACATATACCAGAACTAAGGGTACGTTTCCAGGACAACCCGAAGTTAATCCCAATGAGCACTGTAATGTTATATACTTAAGGGATGATAAGCTTGGGGTAGTTGAAAAGGATGTGGAATGTGAGGAGCACATGAGCGAAGATGAAGAGATAGAGCCAAAGTATGTCCCTCCACCACCCTACCAACCCCCAATACCTTTCCCATAGGTTGGTCAAGAAAAAGCAAGTAGAAATAGTAACTAAGAGCTTAATTGAGGAGCATGATGCCATGATAAAAACTAATATGCCTCCTAAACTAAAAGATCTAGGAAGTTTATCTATTGCTTGCTCAATTGGAGAGGTGAAAATAGACTAAGCCGTGTGTGACTTAGGGGCTAGTGCGAGTTTGATGCCGCTTACTATCTTTGAGAGGTTAGGAACCAAGAAATTGAGTCCATCCGAATCCTCTTTACAATTTGCGGATGGCTCAGCTAAAACTCCTCTAGGCATACTAGAGAATGTTCCCATAAAGGTAGGGAAAATTTTCATTCCTACCGATTTCATGGTGTTGGATATGAACGGGAATTCTAAATTCCATATCATTCTTGGAAGGCCATTCTTGGCCACAGCTAGAGCGATAATAGACGTAAAAAATGGCAAGCTCTCTTTAAATGTAGAGGAAGGTAGGGTAGATTTTGATTTGACTAACTCATATAACAACCCTCCTTTTGAGAGTCATGTGTGCAGGATTGAGATAATGCCTCCAGCGGTGAAGGAAAAAATTAATATGGAAGCAACTCCCAAACTTTGCATGACAAATGATGCACCAAATAAAGATGAACCAGGAGTTGCTCAACATATGGAGTTAAAACTTCCCCCGGAAGGAAGTAAGGCCATGAAACTCAGGGTGAAAAGAGCAAAGCGAAAGCGCAATTGGCCATACGAACAAAATAGGCTCTTTGAAGGACTTCCATGGAAAAGAGGTGTTCTTGCACATCCAAGCCTAGCTGACCCCGGTTGATTGAAAGAAGTATGGTCAAGCTTAAGACCGTAAATAAGCGCTTCTTGGGAGGCAACCCAAGTTTCCTTTCCCTTTTCCATTTGTTTTTGAATTTTGTTTAAAAATAATTTGAGGAGATTAAGAGAAGAAAGATCACTAATTGATGGTTTTGCCAAGTATTTTCAGGTTATGAAAGCAGTAAGATCAAAAAGGCAAGGAAAAACAAAGTCAGAATTGATCACGCCCAGGCCATGACGGTGGTCACGGTCACGATTAGCTAACCAAAGAAGATCATAAAGGATCACGGCCCAGCCGTGATATCCATCACGGGCGTGATGAGAAGGACCCTGAAGGTCAGAATGTATCACGGCCTTGCCGTGATGGAACTCACGACCGTGACAGGCCAGCTCCTATAGACCAGAATTGATCACGGCCTAGCCGTGATGAGCATCACGGCCGTGACACATTTTCTAACATCTCTTTGACTGGCATGTGAGCCAGTACCCTCTACCACCTCGGTGAGTTGTTCTATTTTTCTCCTCTCTCCGACTTGATTGTTTATATTGGGGACAATGCAAGTTTTTAAGCTTGGGGTAGGGGTATTTTTGCAATTTTTTGCATCTTTGCATTTTTCATGTTGCATTCATATAGGCATAGTTTTGCATAATCACATGATTATATTGCCCCCTTGCTTAGAGTATGCATCCAATTGTGAGAAACTTGGTGCCAAATAAATTGAGATAGTGAATTTTTGAACCCAATTTTTCTATTCGTGATAGGCTAAAAATAAAAATGCTTGAGATGATCTTTTGATAGTTGAAAATTAGCATGTGTTTCCTTAGATTTGTGTTTCTCGTTGATTTTAAACTACTAAATGTGAATTTTTGAGCCTAAAAGGGGTACTCACTAAATCTACCCCACTTCTTTGCGATTGAGAGTTTTATTCCTCTTGGATTATATTCTCTAGAACTTGACTTGAAACCGTTTTGAAACTTAAAAATTTTTGAAAACATATTTGAAAATGATTGAGGCACTAGGTATTTTTCTGGTCTTTTGAGCTTTGATTGATTAAATGCTACCCCTTAGTTGTCCAATTTTGAGCCTAAAAGAATAAAATACTTTTCTTGGTACCTTCATTTGTTTTGATGAATGATGCTTGGTATGACACCTTTTAAAGTATTGCAAAAGGGGTAAAAATGTAGTTTGAAAAATGAATTGTGGGATGAGAAAGTTAGAAAAATATTTCTCTTGAATTGAAAATCTCCCCTTCTCCAAATAAAATAAAAATAAAATAAAACAAAAAAAATGGAAAAGGGGATGAGAAAAAGAAAGTGAGAAATAAAATAAAATAAAAAGGAGGAAAGAAAGGTGGAAAAGTTAACTAAAGCCCAAAAGGTATTTTAGAAGGTTGACATGCTCTGCATTGTTTGATATTTTGTTTAGCCTTCTTGAATTTTCCTTTTATTGATTTCCCCACCTAACAATTAATCCCGTGACCCCATTACAACCAAAATAAAAGACCCCTTGATTCTTATGTGTTTTCATTAATAAAGTAGAGATTTAGTTAATAGTCAAGCTTATGGTAAAATACCTTCTTTGAGGAACTTGAGCGAATTGTCATATACCCTTAAACACTTGAGTGAGGTGAGAAGAGTGCCCGAATCAGTGAGAGATATGAATTTAGGGAACCTAAGCTTCTAATTGGACTTGAAATTGATTGTCTCTTGGGTACTTATTTGAATATGCCTGTCACTTGGATTAGTTACTTGGGTTCTTGGTTCACCGTCCATGCTCTGATTGTTTATCTTTACTGGCCTTAGTGATTGCTTGAGGACAAGCAAAATCTTAAGCTTGGGGTAGTTTGATGAGTGTGATTTCACCTCATATTTCATTGACATTTTGCATGCATTTTCATATAGTTTAGGCATTTCTAATTTGATTTTGGTTAGTTTTTACCTTGGAACGGGTAAGGCGGTTCTGTGGTGTTGTTGTGCAGGAATTAAGGATTAAAATGCTCAATATCAACCATGATGGAGCTTGCATGAAGATGGAGCTTGAAAAGCAAGAAAATGAGCCAAACAGGGCCCATCACGGCCATGATCGAGTAGAGCTGAAAAGAAAGAATGGAAAGTTCAGAACTGGTCATGTCCAGGCCATGATGTCCATCATGGCCGTGACATGCCAACTAAACCAGACCCTCACAGGCAGAACTGATCACGGCCAGGCCGTGATGGTGGTCACAGTCGTGACGCGCAATATATGGATCTTTAGAAACTGATTTGATCTGAATTTGTGATTGCTTGGGATTCAAGTTACCCTATTCTATAAATAGAGCACTTAGGCTCGAAAATGAGAGGACTTTGAGGGACTTTTTGGGCCTCTACCTTAGGCAAAATTAGGATTTCTCTTCTTCTTCTTCTTCTCTTCTCTTAGGTTTTCATTCATGTTTTTGTTAATGAAGCTTGCCATGACCATGGCCATGCTTGAGTAGTAGTTTTATTTCTAGGGATTGGGGATATTCCCAAGATCTATTTTATGTTATGAATTGATGTTTTCCTTTTGTTAATTTCGATTTCACTTTCGATTTGGCTTCTATCGCATGAATTACTTGTGAATCTGGTGCGCACTTATTTGCATGTCATAGATACTCTAAGGAGGAACCTAGCGGTGAACTTAGGTATTGGATCTATAGGAATCAAACTTAGGACTTAAATCATGAGAGTTAGAAGCGATCCTTCGAGGGTTCACGAATTCTCACAGAACTTAAAGGGTCCAATTGAAATTCAATTACCATGAGAGTAGCGGTTGGTTTAATTGGGCACGGTTTTTGTAACTAGAGAGGGAGCATTAACTTCTTTAGGATAAATTCGCCTTCAAATAAATTTTGATGATTAACAAGGGGTAATCAATTTGGTAACATGAACAATCTTGTTGGTAACCCAATTCATAGGAATCTCTTTAGATTTGGAAAACCCCAAATTGATTTACTTTCCTATTTTAATTGATTGCATTCTCAAATATCTGATTTTCTAGTTAATTCTTATTACAAAAATCAAATCTTTTCAAAATCTTTTTTTATAGTCCAGTTTAATCGGTTTAATAATTAATTGTTATTTGAGATCACGGTCTCTGTGGGATCGATCTTTTTATTACTTCGCGACGAATCCTGTACACTTGCCAGAATCCACACATCAATGATCTTGCAGGTCTTGATATAAACAATCCAGAAATTCAACAACCCGATCTAACCAAGACAGAACCTGTGCCTGAGACTGACAGATAAGTGGAACAGACAAGTCAGCAGACTAGTCAATAAACGAGTCAGCAGACAAGTCAATATCTTGATGATGATCTCAAAAGGGATTGGAAGTTCAACACTCATCACCCTAAGGATCTTATTATTGGAAATCCTTCTGAAGGAGTAAGAACCAGATCCACATTAAGATAATCAAGCAATGTGGCCTTTATTTCAGATTTGGAGCTTAAACGCATTGAAGAAGCTCTTGAGGATCTTGAGGATGAAAGCTGGATTCTTGCTATCCAAGAAGAACTTAACTAGTTCAGCAGAAATGATGTCTGGACTCTTGTCTCTAAGCCTAAAAACAAGTCGGTTATTGGAACAAGATGGGTCTTTAGAAACAAATTGGATGAAGATGGTAAAGTTGCCAGAAATAAGGCAAGGTTAGTAGCTCAAGGCTATAACCAACAAGAAGGTATTGATTATACTGAAACCTTTGCAGCTGTAGCTAGAATAGAAGCCATACGCATTTTAATGTCATATGTTGCACAACACCAAATTACCGTGTTTCAAATGGATGTAAAAAGTGCTTTTCTAAATGGTATAATTGAAGAAGAAGTGTATGTTAAACAACCCCCTAGTTTTGAGGATACTGATAAACCAGATCACATTTTCAAACTTAAAAAAGTATTATATGGTTTGAAACAAGCACCTAGAGCATAGTATGATAGACTCAGTTCTTTTCTCACACATAATGGTTTTACTAGAGGACAAGTAGACACTACTCTGTTCAAGAAATGCTCTAAAAAGAACTTTATTATAGTTCAAATATATGTTGATGATATTATTTTTGGAGCAACTAATGAAAAGCTGTGCAAGGAATTTTCACATCTAATGCAAGCTGAATTTGAGATGAGCATGATAGGAGAATTGAAGTCCTTTCTTGGATTGCAAATCAAGTAAACAAGTGATGGAATTTACATTCATCAACAAAAATATACCAAGGAGATACTCAAGAAATACAAAATGGAAAATGCAAAGCTCATGAAAACCCCTATGCAACCCAATGCAAAACTAAGCAAAGATGATGAAGGTAAAAAGGTAGATCAAACTGTCTACTGAGGTATGATTGGCTCTCTACTGTACTTAACTTCAAGCAGACCTGACATTCCATTTAGTGTCTGTATGTGTGCTAGATTCCAATCTAATCCTAGAGAATCTCATCTTAAGGCTGTTAAAAGAATATTTAGATATTTGCTTGAAACTACTAATCTTGGTTTGCTGTATTTAAGATCAAAAGAATACATATTAGTGGGATATTGTGATGCTGATTTTGCTGGAGACATAATAGAAAGAAAAAGCACCAGTGGAGGATGTCACTTCATTGGTGCAAGTTTAGTCTCATGGTCAAGCAAGAGGCAGACAACCATTGCCCTGTCTACTGCTGAAGCAGAATACATCTCTGTTGCTAGTTGCTGCTCTTAACTCTTATGGGTAAAACATCAACTTGAGGATTACTCTATTTATGAACATAACATATCTGTATGGTGTGATAATTCAAGTGCTATATGCTTAACTAAAAATCCAATTCAGCATTCTAAGGCTAAGCATATTGAAATCAAACATCATTTTATTAGGGATTATGTTCAGAAAGGCATCTTTGATATTAAGTTTGTTAAAACTGAAAATCAATGGGCTGATATTTTCACTAAACCCCTCGCAGAAGAAAGGTTTTTATTTATTAGATATAATCTAAACATGCATTGCATTGTTGAATGACATGTCTGAATGTTAACCGGTCTGTGCTATATCACCTGTCTATGCTTACCTGTCTGACTCTGCTGAGTCACTATGCTAGAACTTTATTATTTAACTAATGTCATTCCCTTATCTGAAGCTAATCGTGTGCACGGTGGTTTACATATCTCGAAAACATGTTTTCATTATGTCTTAAGTGGGCGTTGCAGCTCCCCATACAAATCGTACCATTTTTGAATTAAAAATGCCTTTTTCTCTCTCCTACCTTTATGACTATAAAAGACAATAGATCAAAAAGGTCGAACCTTTATGTTTCAATATTCCAAAATCTCTTTGTCTTCTCATCTTTCAAACCCTCTTCTCTCTCGAAACCCTAGAATCGTTTTCTCTTTAAAAAAAAAGGCATCATCCAAGCGTCTCTCTACAAAAGAAATCGCTGAGAAATACAATTTCAAGGTTACTGAGATAGAAAAGATCATTCCGGGAAAGATTTTTGATCTTCAATAGATGAAGAAACTAGGAATGGATGTCACTGAAGAGTTGGAGTACTCCAAGTGGACTCCTTTCTTCGACATAAAGGTGCTTGTTCACCCTAAGCTCATTCAAACGTTCTGGAGAAATGTTGTGGTTGTCACCAACCGACTCAACGGAATCAAAAGCTTTAAGGCTGAAATGGGGGATAAAACCCTTCTCTTCCCCATTAGCTCTCTGGAGCTTGTCACAAAATGTCCGAGAATCGGAGCTGGCTTCACACCAAACTGGGAAGATAAAGTGGGAGCTGACAATGTCAACATCGCCATCTATGGTGTTCCCAAACCAGTGAACCCTAAGTCTGTCGACATGGTGGTCAAGTGCAGATTCCTGCATAAATTACTATTGGAGTGCATGTTGCCAAGGAAAGGCTCACGAGACAGTTTGACCAAGATGGACAGATTTGCTCTGTACCACTTGATTTACAAAATCAAGGTTGACATCAATGACCTTATCTACATGTACCTTGAGATTCTGATCAAGAGAACCAACATGCAGACCTATCCTTATAGGATGTTGTTGACAAGGGTATTCAGGAACAAGATGTTTGTTCCTAGTGATGTTCACTTTGTTGACATGTCACTGCCCATAGACAGGAAGATACTGTCTATGATGGACATCAAGGGAATCCCTCTTGCTGATGAGGAGGAAGACAAGAAGAAGAAGAAGTAGAAGAAGAAGCCTGCTGTTGAGCAGAAGGAGGAAGAACCAGTGGTTTCCACTGACGAATCAGAAGTCCCCATTTCTGAAAGATTGTTCAAATCGTTTGGAAAGGTGGCCAGATAAGACCAAATTCCATAGCTGCAACCCTCAGTATCTGAGGATTCTGTTGAAACAGTTGAGCCCTTGAGGTTCAGACTGAGGAGACCCCCTCTAAAGAGGAAGACTAGTGAAGCTGGGGAATTAGTGGATGTTCCTGCTCATCCCAAAGAAGAAAAGGAAGGCTGGTGAAGACCTTTGCCATGGTCAGACAAGTTGAGTTTGAGCCTAGCAAAGAGGAAGCATCTGCTCAGGGGGAGCAGACACAGCAAGTCCTGGAAGAACCAAAGAAGACGTTCATTTTGGAAATTATTCCCAAAAAGAGAAGATCTGGTTACCCAGTACCTGCAAAAACTAACACTGCAGAAGACACATGCGGGAGGAGCTCAGACAGATGTACCCAAGGATGACCAAGTGTCTCTTTCTCACAAGAAGTTGAAGATATTTGAAGAGCAGACATCTCCTTCATTCCCTTCCCCTTCTCATCAAGGTATCATCAACCCATCTGCCTCTTCTCCATCAGCCCTTTTTGTTCAACCTCTTTCCGTTGCATCTCCTATTTCTTCACCTGTCTCCTCCTTTCAAACTCAAAAATCTTCTTTCACTATTGTAGCTAATGACTGTCAGTACACAGTTGTTCACGGGGACTCTGCTCCCAAAGAACAAATTGGCATACCATTGAGACTCTTTGTGTCTGATCTGCAATCTCTTTTATTTGTAAGTATCTCACGTGTCTCTTTCATCCCTTCTCCTCCACCTCATATTCTTAACCCCTGTAGAGAACTTTTCTTCTACCCACCTATTATTATCTTCATTAGAACATTAGCTGGAACCCACTATCCTGCTTCCGTTGTAACGCTACCACATAGGTCTAGGTATTTCTTTATGTTAGTCACAGGATCTAATTCTTTTTTCTTCTATATTGATTCTTTATAACCTATCCCTCCCTCTGTTTTAGCTCAAACACCTCTTCCCCCACCTATTCAAATAACAATCATCAGACTGTCTCTGTTCGAGAGACTTTCCTGTGTGTTTCCTTCACCTGATACTGACTGTGTCAGAATCAGTCTTGTCTTCAAATTCGTCTTTCTTCCTTTCTATGCCCTTCAAACTCTCCATGAATTTTTCTTCCCTTCCATCACCTCTCCCCTATCTCTACCTAAGGCACCCCCAATTTTAGCCTTACCCTGGCACTCTTCTCTGTCCGTCTCTTCTCAAACAATGGCCTTACAAGACTTTCATCTGCTTCAAGGACAAGTAAAAGACTTAAGAAGACAGCTAGATGAAGAAAGGCGAGCTAGGTTGCTCTTAGAGCAAAGGGTTGCTGCTTTGTTTTTGTTAATTAGTCAATCTAGGTAGTTTTTAGGTATATAGACTACCTTGTACTTGTAAACGTTCATGATGAATAAAATAAATTTCTCCTTTATTTCTTTAATGCTTTCATAGTTTATTCCTTTTTAATGTTGACAAAAGGGGGAGAATGGGAGAAATGTGATATAGGAAAATGGGAGCAATGTGATATAGGAGAATGGGAGAATGAATATGATATGATCTTAAATAATACATGGACATGAGTATGTTCTGATAGTTGCTATAATTCTCAGATAAATCTTAAGTAAGATTGCTCTGATAATAATTTCAAAGTAAAACAAGTCAAACTTATGTGTGACTAAGTTAAACGGATTATATAATTAATCTTAATGTCTGATCAAGCATCTGCATGACCTGTCCACTTAAGAAAATTTCAACCTGTCTGATATATGCTATTTTCTTTGTTGATATTTTGAGGTTCATTAAATCATCTCAATGTTTGTCATCATCAAAAAGGGGGAGATTGTTAAGTCTCTAAAATGTCTGATGTGCGTTTCCCTAAGTTTTGATGAGAACTAAACGTTGGTTAATGATTGAATTAACCTTCATATTGGTTGCCAACCTGTCTATCTAGTGTACAGATTAAAACTGTAAGAATCATCTATCTGCTCATAAGTGACTACCTGTCCGGATAAGAGAAAGTCAACCTGTCTGTTGACTATGATTATTGACTTCTTTCAAGATACGTCTTCAATCTATCTCCCCACGAGTTCCTATAATTGTCCGAGGTTACTCGTTGAAGAGTCAAGGACCAAACAAGCTTTTGTTGGTTGTCCCATCAGAAAGAGACTTGAAGCCTTCTCTCCTACTCAGTCTCACGCCTATCAAGAAAAGTCAGAAGTTACTCTCTCAAGCAACCTCAGTTATCAGAACCAAAGACCAGTTAAAGAATGCTTCCAACATGCTTTATTCCCTAGTACCTCTGGTCCTTACACGAAAAAGGAATTGTACTCAACAAAGTACAAAAAGCTCTCTGCACAACTCTGATATGACTGTATCACGATGCATAAAGCCATTATCATGCATGTTAAAGTACAACCAACGCTACTATTGCACTAATGGCTGCCCAGAACGACTCTATTGCATTTAATGAAGTTTTGCTTGAAGCCAACATCTGAGGGAATGTCTCTAACGGATCCTAAATGCTTTAAGACTATAAATACATAAGTCATTGAAGATGAAGCATATAGATACATATAGCATTAAAGAACCATTACTCTGCTCATTAATATCTTCATTCTGAATTCTTCAATCATTTGAAGTTATTACGCAGACTTTCCTAAGCTTTACATTTAAACCACTCTATGAGTGTTAATGAAAGATCTGTCTGTCTGAGGTTGTATTTATTACAAACCAAATCTCTCAAACAAACCTGAGTGAGCCTGAAGAGGCTAGGTGTACAAAGAATACTTGTCTTGGAGCCTGAAGATGCTAGGTGTGCAAACAATACTTGGAGTCTGTAACCTGATCAGTTATAGTGGATAAAACTTGGTGCTGTCAAGGACTAGATGTAGCTTTTTGCTTTGAAGAGTGAACTAGGATAAATAGGTGTGTCAATCTTTCTTTCTTTATAAACTCTTTAGTTGCCTTAGTTTTCTTATCCTTTTTTCAAGTGGTGTGTTTGTCTAAGTCACTGTTAAAATTTCATCAGACAGGTCACTTGTCTGTCCTCTATCTTTCCACTCATCTGAACCAAGCTTCTGTATGCGAAAAGATTTCAACTTTGTTTAAATTCTGATAAACACAATTAAACCCCCCTTCTCGTGTTTATAGTTGTCAATTTCATAATATTCATTAACACATAGAAATCTATTATATTCAAAATTAAATCTTTCACAACGTACAAGTTTTTTCCTAAAAGTATTTCATGATTCCCAACTCAACACATAAAAGGTCTCAAGACTACGTTTACCGATTTATGACAACACACACCCCAAGAAAATCCTAAGCTCGTCACTCTAGACAACATCCACTGGAAAGACCTTCATGGTCCTTACCACTATCACCGACCTCTTCAAGGATCGGAACTAAGCTCCAAGAGTTAACGGGAAATCCTCTGCATCATCTGCTCTTAGGTACCATGGTACAACAGCAACACCATAAAAAAAGGATATATCGCAAGGGTTATATACCAATATATGAGTTTTGATGAGACAACCACATGCGCGACACACAAAAAGCATGGTATTCACAACATCCAAAAATTATCCAAAAATCAGAATAATTCTATCAAAAGGGTTTAATATCCGACAGTCATCGTCATTTTATAAAATTACAAGAAACTTTCACATCCATCACCCAACTTTAATATTTATTTTTCTTACTTTTCTCTTTGATTCATTCTTTCTTTGTCCAGGCTTATAGCTCACGACTATTCTTACTTAAACACCGAGTTCATTCATTCTCACCACCGGACACGAAATCAAAAGGTGCCAACTGAGACTCTAACCCACGACACACAAAACAGAGATTCAACTGTGTGACTTGGGACTCTAACCCCCGACACACAAAACAGATTCAACTGCATGACTTGGGACTCTAATCTAAGACTCACAACAGATACTCATCTGTGTGACTTAGGACTCTAACCCCCGACACAACAGATATTCAATTGTGTGACTAGGGACTCTAACCCTCGACACACACATCAAAGATTCAAATGTGTTAACTGGGACTCTAACCTACAACACATTGAATATGGATTCAACCGTGCCAACTGGGACTCTAACCCATTACACACAGGACACGGATTTCAAATGTGTCAACTAGGACTTTAACCCACGACACATACATGACACGCAGTCTATTTCCATTCTTCTAGGAACACTAGCCCGACGTTTTTGGTTATCTAGGTCCTCACAACTTCCACTCTCAAACACAGTTTTCTTTCCGTGAAAAACAACTCATCAAAACCAAGTTCCGAAACTTATCCAAGTTTAACGAAATTATTTTCACTGATTAAAACTCCTTTACATAAATTCTTTTCTGTTAAAAACGTTTATAAAACGTGAAATCATCAATAAATTATTTTCTTTCCAATTACTTCATTTATGAATATCGTTCTTCATAAACATCAACTTTTAAAAAGTCCTTTCCAAATAAAATTTATAATAATAAAATAAAACCTTTTTCTCACAATTCCTCATAAAAATATTTTTTTTATAACTTAAATGACTTTTCTATCATATGTAATTGTTCTGACGGCAATAATACGTTATTTTCGTAACTTAATCACTTTAAATAACATTTTATAATATAATTGAATTTATTTTGAAAAAACTAGCGCCTGTGAAAAAAATTTCACGCTTCGCCCCATCTTGTCACCTATTGACACGGTTTCTACAAAAATATTATTAAAATAATATTGTTCCACTTTTTTCTCAAATTCTCACAAATTAATCACTTTGATTAATTATTCAAGCTTATTAAGCTTTTACCCTCAAATTAAATTAAAAATTGATCAATGTCAAGTTTCTCAATCCATCACTCAACAACAGATAATTTGACCACAATATAGCATGACATACATCCATATTATGGCATGCATCACAATTATAATTTAACATTTCAATTATAATCATGCAAATCAATATATCACAAATAATCAAGTAAGCATATAATCAATTCAATAATTAACAACAAACTATATAAAATCATAGGAAATTGTATTATAGTTAATTTACAGACGACTCAAACAACTAGCATGCGATTATCTTAAACTCCTCAGGCAAACACCCCTTACCTCTTGAAGATTCAAGTGTTCGTTTCATGAATTGTTTTCCGATTCGATCTATGTTTTCTTTGCACACTCAGGATAATCAACAACGATTTATCCTTTATAATAAACTATCACAAAATTAATGAAAATCAAACAACACAACTTCAAAAACCATATGCTAATGGTTCGGCTCACTCAAGCTAATCAAGCTAGGGTTGTTAAAATTTTACAATCTTTTGGATCAATGATCCTTAGGCATTAGAAAGACAAGATCAATGATTATAACTCAAAAATTGAAACAAAATCTTCTAACTCATCAAGAGCTAGGTTTCGGCCTTCATTAGAAAAATAGGCTAGGAATTTCATTTGATTTCAATCTCTTGGATTCAACAAACATAGGTTTTAGAAAAATGAAATCAAGTGATGTTTTCCAAAATTTGAAACAAAATTCATCACTTTTCTATGGCTAGGATTTCAGTCACTGAAGGAAAAATAGGGAAGACATTTCCTTTTGATTCAGGCTCTTGGATGATGAATATAGGAATCATGACAAGTTCATAGGAATTGGTTTCACTACAAAAGGATTTTTCTACAACTTTTGAGAGATTTTTGAAGAAAGTTTCATGAAATTGGATGATGATGATTCATGGCATAAACTTATAAAACAAATGAAGGAGAATACAACATGATCATGATATATGAGGTTTTACCTCTTGTTGATTGAAGAAATAAAGAGAGTGATCAAAACAAGCTTAGCTAAAAATGGAAGCTTTTGGGACAGCTTTGAGGATATGGTGGTTTTATGAGAGTAGCTCACGATATACTTATCTAAAAATTACAAACTTTGGCTTATTGGAAAGGTAAGAAGGATAGAAACAACTTTTATGTTGAAGGTTTGGTTTGATTCGGATCAGAACATGGGCGTAAAGAGCCTTCTTTCTACTGTTTTAGTTTGATGCTGTGGATTTTGAGCTGTTTTACTAATTTGGGTATATCTCCCAAAATACTTATCCGTATTTTATGATCGTTAGCTCGTTGGAAAGAAGAGATGAATAGGAACAACTTTTATGTAGAAAGTTTTTCTAGTATCAAACCAGAAAAGGGTCGGAATTGCGATACAATTTTAGCGAGTATGAACATCAATGTGCGTTCTTAGAGTTCTTGAGAGAAATTATGAACTTTGATGGTGAAGATGATACAAACTGAAGTAAAATTTGCATAAGTCATACCAAATGAAGGAAATGGCAGCGCACATAAGGCTGAAATGAGGGGTGGTTTGGTCCAAAATTTGTTACTTAGGGACAAAAGAGTAAAATCACTTAAGGACAAGCTTGTAATTCCTTTAAAGACTAAGGACATTTTAGACATTTCACACCCAAAGTAAGTGGTCATGGTTGAAGGAGATGTGGTTAAATTATGACCACAAGAAGCTTATGGCATACTTGAGAATTGTTAGAAAACTAGGGACATTTTGGTCTTTTCGTGAACAAAATATCTAGATATTTAGGAATCGTCATAAATGCATCATAAATGTTCGATGACTCACCTTTGTGACTCGCTGCCTTTAACATCCTATCTTTCGGGAAATTAAATATTTTAATTAGATGGGAGTGAGGGTTAGATAAATCTAAAATTTAAGAATCCAAACACATATGCAAGTTCAAAATAAAATTCAAGCAACCCAAATTTTTCAATAGGTAAACTCCTCAAGCTAGTACGTCAAAAACCCCTATTGGAAGCACCTCAATTTAAATTCTTAATTAAGGTGGTTTATCATCAACAACATTAAAAGATAATTAGTCATAGATATAAATCTTAATCATAGCTAGATGATTATAATTAATTTACTCATCTTTTTACTCATTATGAGTAAATAGCACTAGTCTTAATTAATTATACCCTAGTTACAAGTTTTAACCAAATTAAATTAACTCAAATAAACTTTAAGGCTTAGGATCAGGGGTATACGACAGTTTATTAAACCCTTGACACATCCATCTTTAATTTTACCGCTTGGTAATGAGAAGGCACCTCCTGCTTGGTCTTGTGGCAAAGTCACACAAAATCTTAAACATGTTTATGATAGCCCAATGTTCACACCTCCTACTGCCCTTCATTTCCTCAATTAATGTAAATTTTGGCCAATTTATGATCAGCCAAGAACCATGCAAGCTGCTTGTTTTCCTTACCATAAAATCACGCCACTTAAGTCTAGTGTAGCATGGGTGAGGCACCTTATTCCACTATAAAAGATGCTAATATATAAGTTAAGGTAAACTAGTTAATAAAAAAAAAAGAGAAGAAGAAGTCAGAAGGTGAGACCACGTGAAACAGAAGAGAAAGAAAGGAGATAATAGAAAGATAGAGAGAGGGAGTGTTAGGAGAGTTAGAGAGAGAGAGGCCGTGAGAGGAACCAAAATTCCGGAGAGAGTTCCGGTCAATCCATCCGTCCTATCAAAATTCTGATTATACCGTTGTGATCCTCACGACATCTACTTCATTATCCTATCTTTCTTTTCTTGATTAGGCTAAGGTAAGCCTATGTCCTTTTTATGTCAAATTGTCATTGGCGACGGTATTGAGGTTATTTTTCAATTCATTTATCGGTTTCCAATTCCGTCTTCAGATTTGGACTACACGTAACGTGTGCTTCACAATGATGTGTTCAGGTGAATTTTTGGAGCCCCAGAGGGTGTAGAACTGTGCGTGGCAGATTTGAGGGAGTATAGGGAGTGTCCGTTTCGTTGCCCCAGAGCTAGCCTAAGACATCCCAGGTGGGGAAAGAAACTATTTAACGTCGGAAACGGCGCGGTTACATTTAATTAGATAATGGTGTAGGGCGACCCAAACCCTACACGAGAGCGAGTAACGGACAATGTCTATACCACATTAGGGACTACTCAGTGGTACCGATGATGATATAGAAATTGTGCGTTTATCGTCGTTACGCTACATACATAGATTATTTTATTACGTGGTGATTGCCTGTTTGACTAGTTGATGTGAACTTGATACTTGGTATATGATATCATGAGTGTGGTAATTATTTTAGAAGTGTTTATACTTATTCTTATTATTATTATTACTATTATTATCATTATTATTATTTTAATATTATTACTACTACTACTGGGATGATAATGATTATTATTATTATTATTATTATTATTATTATTGTTGTTGTTGTTGTTGTTGTTGTTGTTGTGATTATTATTATTTTTATTATTATATTTCGGTATTTATTATTCGGAAATGATATTATGATATGAGGATATATGATGATGATTTTGGATAACATGATGACGATTATGATGATAGGATGAGTGTAATGATTGTGCTTAGAGGATTGAGTAAATCATAAGTCATGTTGAGACACGAGGATGTATTTGGGAATTGCATACGATATGTGATAGCAGTGCCCAACCGAGATAATTATCGTGAGATGGGGTTGAGATTAATGAGATGAGATTATTTTGAGGTTATCTATGAGATTAAGATGACCGGTTAGGGTACTAGGGGGTGACCTGAAACATGGTCTGTGATATGAGGGACCTGAAACATGGTCGAGGGGGGACTATGCCTCGAAGGGAAAATTCTCGGGGATAGGCTAACGGCAGACCGTCCAGAGATGATTTCATTTTAGTCGCAGCTATAGTTCATGCATTGCATGAGCATCCTGGATTGTGGTCCAGAGGAGTGCACCAGGTTGTGCGGCTATAGTGCCATTGCTTTGCGTGGGCACTCTCCATCCGCGGACGAGGGTGTGCGTCGGGGACTCTGGGACATGTCGATTATATTGTTGTGATATCCGGATATGGCCGATACCTGAGGAGATTATTCATACAGCATTTGCATTGCATCATGATGGAGGGTAGAGGAAAGATCCTAGATGTGGATTGAGGATGATTGTGTTACATATATTTATACTTGGGAGACGGATGTTTAGTGTGCCGTTATTTAATTAAATGTTGCTAAACCATTTCCACGTTTGATGTTATATGGTTTCTTATCCCTGTCTTCTCTATATTGCATATGTTTTCTTTTTATGATTGTGATGAAAAGATCCTACGGGGGAGCCAGCAATGGAGGAGCTTGATGGGACCTCGTATGAGCCAGATGTTGGAGGAGGAGCAGTGGATCCTCATAGTAGAGTACAGAGTCTATGGCCAGCACGTCTTATCTCTTTAGGACGTTGCTTTTATTTTCTGTTTGATTATCAGTTTGTACATTTTGGGATCCGACTGATGGGATTCCCTCTACTGTACTGTATCAGGACTTGAGGTGTATATGTTATGTATGTGATAGTGTGATTTTACATCATGTTTTCTGTACACTTTTGCATGCATTTTTCATATAGATTAGGCATTCTTTATTTGATTTTAGTTAGTTTTTCCCTTGGAACGGGTGAAGCGGTTTCTTGGTGTTGTTTTGCAGGAATTAATGTAAAAATGATCAGAATCAGTCATGATGGAGCCTGGATGAAACTGAGCTTGAAAAGTGAAGAATATGATCCAAACAGAGCCCATCACGGCCTGGCCGTGATGACCATCACGGCCATGATCAAGCAGAGCACAAGGCAAAAGTCAGAAGCTGTCAGGGAAATTGCTCGCCCCGCGAGAGGCTACTCGCCTCACGAACCTGAAGACCAGTCTGTGCCAGAAATGTCATCTTCTTTGCCTTGTCCCGCGAGAGGCTACTCGCCTCGCGAGACTGTGGACCAGAAGCCATCACGCCCAGGCCCTGATACTCATCACGGGCATATTTGAGAAGACACTTACTGTCTCGCCTCGCGAGAGATCCAGTCTCTAAAACAGCAGATTTTTAACATTCGCCTCGCGATCCATGTCTCGCCTCGCGAGCGCGCGCAGAGTCTGATTGGTATAAATTGCTGTTTTAGGGCAGAATGGAGAGGTTTTTTTTGAGTTTTTGGAGAGTTTTAGAGGGAGGCACTTGGAGGCTGCGGCTGGGCTAGGGTTCCAACCCTAAAAGGGAGCTGAGTTAGGGGGTTGCTGTGACGACAGTGGGAAGCTTCAATAGAGTTCTCCCTTTCTTCCTTTCTCTACTGCTTTTCTGGTTTGGTTTTCTCTTTTATGAGTAGCTAAATCCCGTTTGTTGGGATTAGATGTAACTAAACTAAACTTCATGTATATATCTTGACTGATTAATCTGTGTTCATGCCTTCGTATTAGTGATTGATTTTCTGTACTTAATGCTTGTTATGGCTAGCACCCCCATGACTCGATTTATGTTTTGATATGCAATTGGAAAATTCGTATTAGAACCGGAACTGAATTTAATCACCTAGTAACCCTTGCGTCTAGGAATGGAGTTTGGTTTACTAGTAATCGCGTAATCCCTAATCCTAATGCGAATTCATTAATCTAGGTCACCTAAGGAATTAGGGTCTATTAGTGGATTTAGGCTCTTGTCATCCGAGGAATCGGGGCTTGAGTAGTTTAGAGGATTGATTTTAATATTTGAAGCATGAATGGGAGGTATCTAGTCCTGGTATTGCATGAGGTAGAGGTTTGGTGAAGTCTAGTCCCAACATATCCCTTTCGCACTCCAAGTGTTCGATAGAAATCCTCAAAGAACTTTTCCTTTTGTTTTGTTTGTTTTGATTTCTCTTCACAGTCTAGATAGTTGCTGAGTTTGTGAATTGGTATTTGACATCCAATCCCCGTGGATACGATAACCGGTCTCACCACCGTATTACTTGCACGACTGGGTATACTTGCCCAGATCCGTCAACAAGTTTTTGGCGCCGTTGCCGGGGATTGATTTTGCCAATTTCATTAGTAACGAAGGAGGCAACTAATCTAGACATTTTTATTCTTTTTTTATTTTTCTGTATATATTTGATCTTTTTGTTTTGAGTTCTGTTTTTGCAAGGTGGACGAAAGTCATGGAAAATTTTTATTATCCACCTGATGAGGAAGCTTCTAGTCATATTTTGGAGGATAACTTGTGTTGGGAAGACGATATAAATTTAGGAGAATTCTTCGAGGAGTTTTATCTATCTCATAATATTCCATCACGAGTCGATCCTATGACTGGTGAGCTTACATATATATACTCCAATGAGGATTGGGAAACCTTTTTGTCATATTTACCACCTCCACCACCGTGTATTGTGATTCCCATAAAGCCACATGAAGCAGAAGTTGAGCAGAATCTGGTTGTGGGAATGGATCACAATGAAGATGAAGAGGTGGTGGTGGACGAGCCACAAGAAGAGGGATTACCTTTCACGCACCCTTGGGGAGGAACAAGTGAGAAGGCAAGGCATTTGGAAAGCACTCCCTCCACCATGCTTGCTGAATTTACTGCATTAAAGGAGTACAGGAATATCCATTTTGTAAAAAGATCCTTTAATTGGTTCGTGCGTGTAAAAATGCATGATCGGTACGCGTTTACAAACATTAATCTAATAAAGTTTCTTCTTTTACAAGAATTTCACTACACAACAAATTAAAAGAACAACAGTTCGACAAAAATTCGGACTGGGTCACTTCCACCAAAAGTAAAAGTGAATGGACTAAGTCTCATCGAGAAACTTCTTTTATCTTGAAAGTGTCTATCCTGATCAACAATAGGACAAGTCCCACATATAAAATTCCACAAAAATTGGTTCAGCAAGGAGTTTTGAAATGATCACAACATATGATAAGGAATAAACAGATAAACTCAAATGTTTGACATGTAACACCCCGATTTTTCATTGTTTCTAATAACGTAAATTGTATGAATATGTTTATATGTTTATTTGTGTTTTAGAAAATTATTTTAAATAAACGGAGTCTATCACTCAATTCTACTTGACTGTAGAAAGCAACGATTAAAATTTAGGTTGGAAAATCAGGTGAAACCTGGCTCGCGAATTTCACTGACAGTATATTTATACTAATCAGAAGACCTAATTTTAATTCATGAACGAAAAACTTAAGGTTTTTAATTTGTTTCCTACGATTGTGTATTTTTAGAATTATTTCATTAAACGTGAAATAATATACGTTTTACGGACGTTATACTCAATCGGGCGAACGACGGAGCTGATTACGGGAGTTTCGGGACTCGATAAGTGGATAAACCTTATATTCTCTTAGGACTAAGTCATCCATGTGAGAGGTTTAATGTGGCTTAATGTTATTTTAGCAATTTTGGATAATTGCATTTTGACCCCTAAACTTTCTATTAATTACATTTTAGTCCCTAAACTAGTTTCCATGATACACTAAGTGAAGTGGGTCAATTTCTTGGCATCCAAACCCATTAAGGGTTGCGGCCTAAAGCTCAATTTCATGTCCAAGAGTTCTTTCCATGAAGCAAATTCTAGTCTTAAACTTTCCTTTGTATTCATTATGCCTTAACTTATTTTCATGTTACAAAATCAATTGGACCTTGGTGGACTTTATAAACCCAGTGGCGCAAGGCCCATGTCCTCCTTGGCTTTCTCAAAAATTTCATGAGCCAACTAGATCATTCCATCACTTTCTTGAACTTTCCTTCATCTTCTCCAAACTTCTCCTTTGTTCTTACTTTCTCCTTGCACAGGAAGGCTCCATTTGTGAAGCAAGTTGGTGATTCCTTGCCCATTTTCAAATTCCAAGAGGTGATTCATGTTCCTCATCATGTTTACGCTATTGTTTCTTCAATTCATTTCTTGTTTTAAAGCTTATTTCATGATGATTCATTTTAGTGTTCTTAACTTTGATAAATCATAGAAAATCATAGAAAAATCCTAAAAATGTGAAACCAATTTCTATGTTCCTATTATTATCACTTCTATCATAATCCAAGAGTATGTTGAAAACCAAAAATTCCTCCCTTAATTTCTCATCAAGGCCGAACCTATGGGAAAAATAGGGTGGAAGAGTTTTTGTTCAAATGTTAGAAATGATCTTGTGTTTCATCCTTCTGGCATGTATGGCATGTATTCATGTTGAATCCAAGTTGGTTCATCAAACAAAGATCCCTAGCTTCATGTACTCATTAAAGCCGAATCTAGGTTTTTAGAAGTTTGGAAGTTTTTAATTCAAACTTTGTTGATTAATCCTTAATCTATTGTCTTAAGTACTTAGGATCATTAATCCAACGACTTAGGCAATTTTAGAAATTTTTAGCCACTAAACCCTATGGAGGTCGTGACCTATCATAGAGAATTAGGAGATTTTAATTGTTGGATTAGTAATTATTGGATTGTGATTAATGAAGGTTTAGTGAATTGATTATGTACGTGCGACCGGACTTCCGACAAAGTTTATTTAATTCACATAGAAATCTTCGAGAGGTAAGAGGGGATTACCCGAGGGATATATTCGATGGCTATATGCTA
Organism: Sophora flavescens; assembly: GCA_030762895.1. NCBI lineage: Eukaryota > Viridiplantae > Streptophyta > Magnoliopsida > Fabales > Fabaceae > Sophora > Sophora flavescens. The sequence continues at coordinate 264,215,029 of CM061063.1, read as the reverse complement.
TCCTGTGATTGTCTGTAATTATTTGTCTGTTGGTATTTATTTAAGTTGTTTAAGTTATGTTATTTTTATCTGTGTTGGTTTACTTGCATTTAATTGTTTGTCTGCAATTATATCATAATGTATTGTGATGCATGATCTTCCTGGGAATATTTCTGTGATATAGTAGTTGGTTGTTGTTTGAGTAGCCTGACAGTGGTCAGTACCCAATTCAATTAATTGGATAAAAGCTTTAAGAAGCTTTATAAATTGTATTCAATATTTTAACGGTAAAATATTGGAATATAATGTTAATGGAATTTTTTATTTGGGAAAAATAAGGAATTTTGGGAAATATCATTATTTTAATGATTTATCGCTGTAAGAGTGAACTATGAGTCACAGTGAGTGTGTAACCATGAAATTATTTTTGTACTGCTAATTTTTACGTAAGAAATTCCGTAATATTATAAAAAGTTATTTTATGAACTTAATAGTTGAAAATAATTTAACTATGATTTTAGAAAATTATTTAAGTGGAAAAAGCTAAGTTTTGGCTTAAATGGCTTTGAAATGATAATTGATGGCAATTTGGAAAAGTGTCGACGGCAAGTGTTTTGAAACGGCAGTAGGTATTTTAAGCAAGTTTAAACCTCAAGTGACTCTATTTTCTGAAAACCAAGATTTGGTAACCAACGATTTTATTAAAGAATTTCCCATTTAAAATGATTTTCCGAAATCAAGTTTAACTCAACTGTGTTAAAAGTGGTGTTGGACTTAGTAACCGAGACGTCGGGGTACTAAGGTTCGTTGTTGTGTTATGGACTTGGGGTCCTTTGGACTTTGAGGTCATGTAGACTTGATATCTACTGTATACGTGGTGTATATTGTTTAAACATTTAAGATGTTTTCTATTACCACGAACCTATGATCGGTGCATCGGTCTAGAGATGTCATGATTGAGCACTCGGACTTTGAGGTTCTGTGTTATTAATGAAAGTTTTAAAGATGTTTAAAACTATGTTAGCCGTAAGCCATTTTGAGCTTCAGCAAAGAAATATTGAACACAAAGAAAAGTGTTAAGAGCAAAGTGTTTTGCAAGCATTTGGCAAACGTGCCCACGGTTCTATGTGTGATTACCTTGCGGCGTCAGGTATTTCATGCTACGACGTTCTTCATTGTGCCATGGTTTGGACAATGAAACCCCATTTACGTTTTTATCACTGTGCCTCGGTGTTGGACAGTGTGCAATGGGTTTTGGCTAGGTGCCTTTTTGCCTTGTATGGCAATCGAGCCTGATCAACTCACCACATGTTGGGATATCTCGTGAGATTAAGTGCAATTTAGATGATGTATATGAAGTGTTCATGCATAGTTTTTCACATGATGACGTTTGGGGTGTGAAACCCATTGATAAACTATTTGCTTATGAATGCTTATGTTGGTATATGTGTATGTGTTTTATGTGGTGTGGAGCATGTAGTTGTCAAGTATAATCCATATATTGGTTTCTCACTCTTTCATGTTTTATTCGGGGTTTCTCTACTTGTGCATATATATTTACATATGAGATTAGATGGACCTCGATTTGCCTCTGGCTCATTTGAGGCTATGTTTGATCACGTACATCATGGTGGTGCTTGGGAGATTAACCCAGGGGCACTCAGCGCCACTATTCGGGCCCTGGTCGAGAAGTCATCGGAACAATAGCTGCGGGACCACAGCGGAGGACGTGTGTCATAGAGACTGTCGAGGTACCTCTACCTCCAGTTTGGCTTTATCTACAGTACTTGGCTGAGCATGGGTTGCTTGATATTCCACCTCAGTCGATTCCGCCTGTTCGGGTAGCAGTACCAACAGACACCTCTCTTTGTAGGTGGAGCTGATCATCATGATCTCCCCAATGGTTTTCATTAGCTTGGCCAGTTATAGGTATAGTTCTCGGGTAACGAGTCTTGTCAGTTTTTGATCTGGCTATTAAGAGCCATGAGTTTTTGTATGGTTCTAGACTGCTCGTTACTTTATATGTATATGTCTTTATTTTTTGTACTTAGTTTGATGGAGAATGACCTATACTTATAAGGGCTCTTTTGTGATCTCATATTAGTTATTTAGTGTGTAATTAACTTATGATGTATGTATGTGTATATATATATATATATATATATATATATATATATATATATATATATATATGTATATTTATATATATATATATATATATATATATACACACACGTTTGTTTACGTTTACGATGGTTAGATGTTTTAAAAAAATCAGCACCATTTTCATGAGAAGACGTTTAATTTAACGTTTATTTTCCGAAAGTAATCAACAATTCATAATTTAATTTTCCGTATTTGTGTAACTATATGATGACACTAGGAGGGGTGTCGCATTTGTGGTATCAGAGCTGGTCGAGTCTTTCGGGAATGTTGGGAAATAGGTGTGTTATGTTTTTGTTGTGTGATCTCTGGTTGGTCACTGTTTGAATTGTTTCCTTGTCGAAACAATGTGTGTTGACACACAAATATGTGTGTTTTAATGAGTTCTAATTGAGTTGAGATCTTATAAGGACTCATGATTAGTCAATGGGAATTGTGTTTTGGTCCATGTGTGATACATTTGGCTATCCTTTTTGGATTGTCTCAGACATTTGAATAATATGCCAGTTAAGATAGATTTTTTTTAGGAATGTTCTCCGAGAATGTTCTAGGTTTATCGTTTGTGAAAGGATATTGAGTGTTCGATCGATCTAGTTTATAGATTCGGTCCGACCTCTATCGCTTCGTGTAGTATGTTGCCTATAAAGTTAGACGAGTTAGATAACTCGATTTAACTGGGAAGTCTGCTGTCAAAACTATTGTGAGATAAGAGATTACAGAGGAAGGTATTGTTGTCGACCCTGCAAAAGTGGAAGGAATGTTTTTTGGAAGCGACTGAAGATTGTGACAGAGACCCGTACTTTTGTTGGTTTAACCGGTTACCATCGAAGGTTGATTGAGGATCTATTAAAGATTTTTGCGCCGTTTACCTTGCTTACGAGGAAATATCACCTCTTCGCCTGATGGAGAGACCGACTAAGTTGTCGGAGATTGTATACAAGTGAAAGGAGAACACAGGAGGCAACAACAACACAACCGAGTGTGTCTTGAAAGATCTTTGTCCTTATTGGAACCAAGGCGAGTCGATTTGAATTTTCAACCTTAGATGAGTGTCTCTTGATGAAGAAACTCTTAACTGTACTATTTGATTCCTTAGGGATTAGTAAGTTGACATTTGTTCCTCGAGTCCCTATGATTGTATTAAACAATCACAGTGATTAAGTTTGTATATGTCAGACAGATTTTTCTGATTTTGATTTGAAATCTATCAGGACTCATAAATTGGTTATACTAGTCCATGAATTACAATTTATTCTAATTGATTTCCTTGTCTATGAGAAATTGTGCTCACATTTTTTAATAACCCTCAGTGTATTTGACATTCGAGTGGATTGATGTGATAGTATTTATTGGTCTCGATATTTTCACATTTCGTTGAAAAAAAATACATTGTTATGACTTTTGTTTTTGAGTTGTAACAGATAATTTTGTGGTAACAGAAGTTTTTTGATGAAACTTAGTCTAGTCACTTTTACTTTTGGTAAAGGTGATACAGTCTGAATTTCGGCCAGACTAACTTTCTTTTAAATCGTTGTTTTGTAAATTCCCTGTATGAAGAATGCATCCTCTTAAGGATAGGAACTATTCATCTTTGATTCCCTAATCCGTTGGAAGTGCTTGTGAAAGAAGAAACTTTACTAGAGTCATGTTTGTAAGAATGTACCGGGCATTTTTACACTTACGATCCTTTGGAAGAATCTTTTTATATACTGGGTGTTCCTGTATCTTTTTGATTGATGAAATTTTTGTACTAGATTTTTGTGAAGGCAAGATCAAGAAATTTCCTCTCTTGAAAATTCCTTTCTGTGATTTTCAAAGCCATGTTCTATACTCTTTGATTAATGTTATCCTATATCTTTTCTAAACGTAATTGATGTGTGAATCTATCCCAGGAGTCATGAGAAAGTTCACCTGATCCATATCAGGATGTCAGAGTTAGTCGAGTCCAGTGAAAAAGAGATAATTTGATGATTGAGACATCCCTTTGTCGCCATAAATTTCGTTATGAGTTTACTAAAGACCTCTAAGAGTCTTGTTTAAGTCGAGTGATCGTGGACCGACTGACGAAGTTGACACCCGTCTGACAGGGTAAGATCCACTATGCAGTGGAGAAGGAAACTAAGGAATGTATCATAGGACTGATCAGGCTTCATGGAGTATCTTCCAGCATCGTTTCAAATGAAGACCCGAAAGTTACCAACATTTATCGGTAAAGTCTGCTGTAAGTGTTGAGGAACAAGTTGAGGCTAAGACCAATGATCACTTTCAACTAGATGGGCAAATAAGAAACAATCTATCCTTAGAAGGTGGATAATGTAACACCCCGATTTTCGCTGCTTTGTAATATCGGTAATAAATATATAAATATATATTTTTATCCGAGACTTAGAAATTGATTTTGGATAAACCAAGGTCATTTCCTTGTTATACTTATTTTCATAAGGTTACGGGGAAGTTTTTGGTTGAAAATTCAGACGAGGCTTGGTCGGCCGTTTTTACGTGTTTTCACTGGCAGTAAAAGTTTACTGCTCAGAAAACCTAATTTTAACTCGTGAACGAGATGAAAAATGTTTTTATTGTATTTACTACGATACTGTAAGTTTTGAAAATTTTGGTAAAAAAATTAAAATATTATATTTGTCGCGGGCGTATACGTCGAGATTATCTCTAGGAAAAGCTTGCGCCAGATGAATCGAGGAGTCGGCAACGTAGCAGAGATTATGGATTTGACCGACTTGACGAGCATTTATGACGAGTTTATCCGAGTCATAATGGCCATAATGGCACATTTATGATAAAGTGAAATTTTCCTATGAAATGACCATTTTGCCCTTGTCTTTATATGACAATTGCAAACAAATGCCATTGGAAAAGTTGACTAAAGCTTACCCAAAACCCATGGCTCCAAGCCTTCTTCATTAAGTTTGGTTCCTTCTTCATTAAGTTGTTGCCTTCTTCATTAACCATTTTCTTCCATTTCCATGTTCTTTTCTTCAAAGTGTTCATAATTCGTCCGATTTTTCCTAGCAATTCTGACCAGTTTCTATTTTGAATCTCGGAAAACTTTCAACATGAAAGTTGTTCATATTTCTCTCTTCTTTCCAACGACATAAAGATCATCCAAAACGGACAATTATGTTGAGAGATCTACTCAAAATACTAAAACTGTTCTAAACCCTAACTATGTTCATCTTCTCCCTTAAGTTTCTTAAGAACACCATAAGAAAACCTTGAAGAACATCATCCAAACTTTGTTTTCTTGGATCATCAAGAGGTAATAACTTATTCTCTTGTCATTTAAATCATTTCTCTTCATCACTTTTGTAGATTCATGACTTAGATCAACATGTTCTTCATTTGTTCAAAGTTCATGGAACTAGATTCAAAAATTCATAACTAACTCTAGAAAAATCCTTTTGACATGAAACCAATTGCTATGATCTTATAATAATCTCTATTTTCATCATCTAGAAGTATAAGATCATGAGAAATTTCTTTCCCTAATTTCTGGTCATGGCCGAATCTAGGTCAAAGTTGTGTTCTTAGGTTTTGTTTCATTTTCATGTCTTGATTCATGATTCAATCTTCTAGTATCTTGATAGTTCTTGTATTTAAGTATATATAAGATCAAAAATCAAACTCTAACCTAGTGATTTCATGAAGGCCGAAACCCTAGTTCTTGGAACTAGATGAGTTTTGTTCAAAGTTTTCATTAATGATCTTGTTAATCAAGCTATTAGTATGTATGCTTAATAAATCCAAGTTGGTTTATTAAACTAAGAACCCTAACCCTATAAACATGTTGAGGCCGAATCCTTGTATAAAAGAGTTAGGAAGTTTTGAGTTTCAACTTTAGTTGTTTAGTCACTAATCCATGATTTAGGTTAATCAAGGATCATTAATCTATGACTTAATCATGATTAGGAATTTTAAGGATTTTGAACCCTAAAAGTCAGCCCTCGGCCGAAACCCTAACCCTAAAGGTTAGAGGATTTTGTTTCAAATTTTAGTATTGTAATAAGTAACATATGTTAGTTAAGACTCTAGTAACTAGGATCCAAAATATGGCATTAAAAAGATAACCCTAAACCTATTTTCTAAGTCTTGACCGAACCTAGCCTAAAGTGTCATAGATGGTTGTTAGTTGATTAATTATAGTTATGTTGTTTGGATGAAGGTGGTTGTGTTAACTCGTGGCGGGATAACGAGGATCGTCGTGTACGTGTTTCCGGTGCTAGCTCAGGTGGGGAAAAGAATCAACCTATCGTCGGAATCGATAAGTAGTAGATTCTATGATAATTGTGTAGGGCGACCTAAACCCTACTAGTAGTCGAGTAATTGACAAGACCAAAATCCCATTGGAAACCTTTTCTGTAAAACCAATGGTGATTCGGGGATTGTAGGTTTATCGACATTAAGTTGATTTTAAGTATTTGAGGATGTTTGATTTTATGTTATCAAATTTACTGTGATATGCTGGTGAGGTATTTCATCTGCATGTGACGTATTGTTTCGGTGTTTGAATAATTATGATAGTCAGGATGTTGTTGTCTGTCATCACGGTAGTGATGGTTGTCATGGCCAGGCCGTGACAGATTCTGTTTTGTAGACTTCTTGCCTTTGTTGTCTGTCACGACCGTGATGGCTATCACGGCCAGGCCGTGACAGATTCTGACTTTGTTATTGATTTGGTTTGATTATTATGAGTTGGTTGTGATAAATTGCTTTATATGATATTGAGATATTTGAATATTTTATGATGTTATGTTATGCATGATCTGCCTGGTTGTTAATATTGTGCTTAGCTGATTTTTAAGTAAGGATATGTGTTGTTCGGAAGATAATTGTTTGGGTGAGAGAATAAAGGTGATTTAGAGGTGCCTAGCCTAATTAAGTGGTTTTATCTATGAGGAAAAAGGTGTTGAGACTTTGATGGAAGGTTGAGGCATTAGGTTGTTATTGATGTAATTTAGGGAGATTCATTTATCGAGATATTGTTAGTCACAGCCGTGTGAGTGGAACACACGAGGTCATGATATCTTATTTTGGGGATATCGGATATTGCGGGTGAGTGCCCTACGGATGTGGATGCCGAGGTAGACTACCGTAATACTCTTTAGTTCTTGACGAGTTCGTATGTTCTTGGCACTGGACCGTTATGGATTGATACTCCTTGACGAGTTCGAATGTTCTTGGCACTGGACCGTTATGGAAGGATGTTCCTTGACGAGTTCGAATGTTCTTGGCACTGGACCGTTATGGAAGGATGTTCCTTGACGAGTTCGTATGTTATTGGCACTGGACCATTTTAGACTAATAAGTGTTTAGTCTTTGATGCGTTCGAAAGTTATTGGTACTGGACCGTTCTGGACTACTGACTAATGTGACAGGAGTGAAGATGGCCACATCAGTATAACGTTTTAGTTGCATGGGTGACCGCGCTGTCGCCACGCGCCAAAAAGAACGAGCGATTATTAAAATAATGCAGTATAGTGCGACAACTCGGATCGTCTCTCAAGGACTCTTTAGGTGTTGTTATTATTAATAGAAAAAGTTAGAAAAAGTTAGAACTGGGGGTTTTGAGATTTGAAACTAAATTAAGAAAACAAAATAATGAAAACAAAGGAGTTAAAGAGAGTAACAAATAAACAAAAGACGATTAACCTACTGTTCTTGGTTTCCCACTATCATTGGTTCATGCAAAGCCTAAACAGATACTAATCCCCTCCCGGTTGTAGCAACAATTAACAACGCAATCACTACTACAGATGTATGTTCCTATTCCCGAAATAACAAACGGGGTTAAGCTCTCATGAACAAACGAACATGAATGAACACACGCGAAATAACAAACGCGATTATATATAGGAACATAGCATCACCGAAATGAAACAATACCACACTATACATTACTGAAATAACAAACAGAAACATATAATATGGCATTGAAAAGAGAAGAGCAAATGAAACAGAATCACAGAACCTCAAGTGTTAACAGAAACCAATTGCAGTAGATTAATCTAGGAGACTAATTCTCCATTACAAAAGAAAACAATAAAAGAAAAGAAATAAACTACTGAAAAGTATTACTACTGTCTACCAAAGATTAGCCAAAACTGGCTAACTCTGATTAACCCTTTCAGTTCTGCCTAAAACTACTTATATACATGTTTCTGGAATCCAGGTTCTCGCGAGGCGAAGCACTTCTCGCGAGGCGAATTATGCGAAAGGTCTGCAACTCTTTGTCTTCTCGCGAGGCGAACTCTTCAAATTCTCAATTGTAACGCCCGTGACCTTCAACGTGCCCAAACCGTGATGGCTTCTGACTTTCAAGTATTCGCGAGGCGAATGAATTCTCGCGAGGCGAACGCTTCAACTTCAAAACTGCCACGGCCGTGATCTTCAACACGGGTAAACCGTGATCGTCTCTGACTTTTCAGGCTTGCATGACTCGCGGGGCAAGAAATCCTTCGCGGGGCGAGTGGCTCCAGATTTATTTTATTTTATTTTATTAACCTGAAAAACAGAAAATAAAAGTAAATACTTTATTCACTCTAAATCAACTAAATTAACTTAAAAACAATTTACAGACTCAAAATATTACTTAAGGACAATAAAGTCTAATTTAGGTAAAAAATGATATAAAATTAGCACAAAGCCAAGGTCTTTACTAGTTATAAAACCAGTCAAACAGAGGCTCATCAAAATACCCCAAACTTTAAACTTTGCTTGTCCCCAAGCAAACTACACTCAAAAACATAAAAAGACTCAAGACCTGGCAAAACATGGCAAGCTTAAGAACTCAATTAACTTTCACACAGATTTCAAGCAATTTTTCAAAGAATTTTTCTTTCAATGTTCCCCCCTTCAAAGCAAAGTAATCCCCACATGCATTTATTCTAAACAATTGAGAAATTCATCATTCAAACAATCATTACTCTAAGCAGGGGATCCAAGTCACACACAAGAAGGAGATCACCAAAATCAAACAACTGCCTTCCTCACAAGGGAAATTTGTGTTCACTCATCACTCAATTTTTGTCAGGCAATCAACAATTCACTCAATTTCACTTTTAAGAGCACTTCCCATAAATTTGATTTTCATCTCTAAATGACTCCCACAGAAAACATGCAAGCAACATCAGAAGGTCTTTTATGGGTTGTAATGGGACCTGGCTAAGGGTAGGATATACAAAGGAACTAGGCTGAAGACCCTAGGAACTAAGAGAGCATGAACATTATTTACACTTTGAAATTCACTCAAGTTCCTTTCTTAATTTTTTTCTTTATGCTTCTGGGTGACTACAACCTTTTTATTTCTTTTTGGCATTGTTGCACTTTTATTTTTTTTTTTCTGTTTTTCTTTTCTTTTCTTTTTTATTTTTTTTTTATTTTCACAATTTTTTTTTTACATAAATTTTTTTCTCAATCCCAAACAACATGTTACACCTTGCAGCCACCCCAAACTTAATTTCTTGCAACCAATTTCTCACTAAGCTTCCATGCTCTCTTAATCCTAAGATCGGGTTAACATGGTTTTTCAGATTTTAGCTTGTAACATAAGGTTAACAAGAATTAACAGGCTAATTGGCTCAATGGGCTATCTAGGGAACATGCATTAGGATTTGGTTATTTTAGGCTAAGTAGCTATTTACAAAGAAAATGCCTAAATCATTTGAAGCAAACACATAATCATGCAAACCAAAAAGAGATTCAATCAAATTCAGGAAAGTGCAACTTAAAAGAGATTCTCACAGTCAAAAACATGTTGGAGGCTCAAAACCTCACCTGGACATTTATGCAAATTGTTTAACTGAGATTCTATCCCTAGTGTGTGCTTCCTATCACCCCAAACTTATCATAAATCATGCCATCATAACAAAATCTCAAAGTTCAGTTTTCAATCATATGGGGATCAAATTTCAAAAAAATTTCTCAAATCCTAGGGGGAAACAGTCAACACTATCATGCAATCAATCTATGCAAAAATTCATAAAATCCAGTAAACTTGCCATAACCAAGACACAAACACAACTCCTGAGCTTCTCAAATTATTCAGGAGCCTTATTAAATACAAAACAGAATTAAAGCAAGGAAAAAAAAAAGAAAATTAAAAGAGCAAGGTAAAGAAAAACTCATTGAGGGGCGGTTCCACCGGGATCCCATTGCTTGTAACATAAGTCCCACATGGTAGCCAAAGGGTGGTAGTTCATTCCATGCTTCCCTAACTTGCAGCCTTTATACGGAAGTGGGTGCTTGACAATCATAGTAACCTCGCCCAGTGCGGCGGACTTTTCACTTCCTCTGGGGTCACAGATGACCTCTTTCTCAATAAAATCCTCCCAATAAAAGTGGGGCTCAACCTCTTGGACTGGCCATGGTGCAAATTCCAGAGGCTTGAACTCCATCACCGGTTGTTCCACAGTGGGAGGTAGCTGCTCAATGGATAGTGTATTTGGAACTTCGGCTGAACAATCGGTATCACTCTCACTATCATCCTGCAAAATAGAGTCAAGAAACTGGCCACAAACAGACACGGGTTAGTGTCGATGACAGTTAGTACATGTAGTAAAAGAAACTGAGTTAGTAAAGGTCTCGATTGTCCGGACTTTTCTCGCACACGGTTCATCCACCCCATCATTCTCAACACATGCATTTGATTCCACAGGTTCTTCATTATCCTCAAGCTTTTTTCCTTGATTGTCAGGATGGAATGTATAAGCTCGAGGCCAATAAGTAGCATTTGTCAGAATGGGGCATGCCTCATATAGGTGCTCAGGAGAGCCGCACATGCCACAAAACTGTGTCTGCTGAAACAATTGCTTCAAATAAGTGAGCTTATCAGTAAGATCCATAACCAGACAAATTCATCAATTTTTTTTTATATATTTTCTGCTAATAACAACAAACCAGAGTCCCCGGCAACGGCGCCAATTTTTGACCGCGCTGTCGCTACGCGCCAAAAAGAACGAGCGATTATTAAAATAATGCAGTATAGTGCGACAACTCGGATCGTCTCTCAAGGACTCTTTAGGTGTTGTTATTATTAATAGAAAAAGTTAGAAAAAGTTAGAACTGGGGGTTTTGAGATTTGAAACTAAATTAAGAAAACAAAATAATGAAAACAAAGGAGTTAAAGAGAGTAACAAATAAACAAAAGACGATTAACCTACTGTTCTTGGTTTCCCACTATCATTGGTTCATGCAAAGCCTAAACAGATACTAATCCCCTCCCGGTTGTAGCAACAATTAACAACGCAATCACTACTACAGATGTATGTTCCTATTCCCGAAATAACAAACGGGGTTAAGCTCTCATGAACAAACAAACATGAATGAACACACGCGAAATAACAAATGCGATTATATATAGGAACATAGCATCACCGAAATGAAACAATACCACACTATACATTACTGAAATAACAAACAGAAACATATAATATGGCATTGAAAAGAGAAGAGCAAATGAAAGCAGTAATCACGGAACCTCAAGTGTTAACAGAAACCAATTGCAGTAGATTAATCTAGGAGACTAATTCTCCATTACAAAAGAAAACAATAAAAGAAAAGAAATAAACTACTGAAAAGTATTACTCCTGTCTACCAAAGATTAGCCAAAACTGGCTAACTCTGATTAACCCTTTCAGTTCTGCCTAAAACTACTTATATACATGTTTCTGGAATCCAGGTTCTCGCGAGGCGAAGCACTTCTCACGAGGCGAATTATGCGAAAGGTCTGCAACTCTTTGTCTTCTCGCGAGGCGAGCATATCTTTGCGAGGCGAACTCTTCAAATTCTCAATTGTAACGCCCGTGACCTTCAACGTGCCCAAACCGTGATGGCTTCTGACTTTCAAGTATTCGCGAGGCGAATGAATTCTCGCGAGGCGAACGCTTCAACTTCAAAACTGCCACGGCCGTGATCTACAACACGGGTAAACCGTGATCGTCTCTGACTTTTCAGGCTTGCATGACTCGCGGGGCGAGAAATCCTTCGCGGGGCGAGTGGCTCCAGATTTATTTTATTTTATTTTATTAACCTGAAAAACAGAAAATAAAAGTAAATACTTTATTCACTCTAAATCAACTAAATTAACTTAAAAACAATTTACAGACTCAAAATATTACTTAAGGACAATAAAGTCTAATTTGGGTAAAAAATGATATAAAATTAGCACAAAGCCAAGGTCTTTACTAGTTATAAAACCAGTCAAACAGAGGCTCATCAATGGGCTGAGGGTAGAGGATGATATAGTGAATTGAGGATGATTGTTGATTTTGAGTGATGCGTGTCTGTGACAATTACTGTATGATATACTATGAATCTTTTCCGCTTTTTGATGATAGAACTGTTTCTTATTCCCTATATCTTTGTGTGTTGTATTTTATTTCTGATGTGATCGTACGAGAAGACCCGATGGAGGAACCAGTTGCTGAGGAGTTAGATGGAACTCCGTATGACCCGGATGCTGGAGGTCGAGCTGGGATTCATGGCGATTAAAGTATAGACATTATGGCCAGTGTGTCTAAGTAGTATTTATGATTCCGCTAAGTATGTTTGTAGTGAAGTTTATGCCTGTGAGGGATCCTACTGAGAGGATACCCTCAACAGTGTTTTGGTAATGTAATAAATAAACATGTGTGTAATTATATAGTACAACTTGGTGTGTTTTATATTTGTAGAAGTTATATGATTATTAATTAAGTTTTAATTTTTACGTATTTTCAACGGTAAGCGTGCGATTAAGTAAATAAATATTAAGGTTTTAATGTAATAATACGATGGGGCACAACGGGGTGTCTCAGATAAGGAGTAAGTGTAGTACTTAAGTACGATCATCCCTATAGTTGAATAGACAAGATGTGATAGAAGCTTTGTTGAGGTGTAGATATGATTGGTAAAATGAGAATTCCTAATATCAACCCCAATAGGCAATGACGATTTCTATAGATCAAATGTTGATCAAGGCAGAAGTGAAATCTAGGGTAACGATCAAATACTTGTAGTGAAGATTGATTGTACGAGTTTACGAGATTGAGAGGAAAATGTCTACAGTAATTTCACCTAAGTTGATTCGAATCGAAAGAGATAAACTTGTATGTTGTCTAAATTTGTTAGGGAAATTCAAAGTTGATGATTTAGATAATTCTACTTGGCATGTTGTATCTTGATTCCAGTTTACCTTAAGAAGTATTACGATGTTTTGATTAGAGACTGGAAATATGTGATTTTGTCATAACCTGGAAAAATAGACTACATTTGGATACCTTGAGTAGGGAGTTGATGCATATTATGATAAAGTTTTGATCTTGGTAATGATTATGAGAGTTAGATGTGTGGAATACAGTTTTCTAGTGGACCAGCAATTAAAAATAGAAGTGATTAGGTTTTGGTTTTGTTCTTCATGACGGAGGAACTAAGATACAATGTCATGAATAGTGGATATAATGTGGTGGTAGAAAATTTCAAGGATAAAAGAGATCAACGTAAGAATTGATTATGTTATGGTTAGCAATAAGAGGAATGAAGTGATTGAAAATACAACATAGAGTCTTGGATGGAAATTGATGTGTATGCTGTGAGAGAAGTGAGAATCTTAGTTGAATCTTGGTGTCAAAAGTGAGAGTTAAGGATGTAGAGGAAAATTTTTCCTAATGGATTCATATTACAAGGAAGAAGAGATTAAGTTTTGACTATATCTTTATGAGTAAAAGATTAAGATAAATTTGTTAATGGCAGGAAGTATGAATTGTGGATAAGTGATTGAATTTTTTAGGATAAATAGAATGAAGAATAAGCATGAATTTTGCTATTAAGTTACAAAAGTCATCTATGGGAATAATGAATACGGGAAGTACAATGTATGATCTTAGGATTAAGATGTAATTACAAGATCCTGTCTAGTTTCGAGTCACGAAATTTCGAGGACGAATTTTTTTTTTTAGTGGGGTAGTAATGTAACACCCCGATTTTTCATTGCTTCTAATAACAGAAATGTATATGAATGTGTTTATATGTTTATTTGAGTTTTAGAAATTTATTTTAAATAAACGAAGCTTACACTCAATTCTACTTGACTGTAGAAAGCTACGATTAAAATTTAGGCTGGAAAGTCAAGGAAACCCAGCCCGTAAATTTCACTGACAGTATATTTATACTGATCAGAAGACCTAATTTTAATTCATGAACGAAAAAATTAAGGTTTTTAATTTGTTTCCTACGATTGTGTATTTTTAGAATTATTTCATTAAACGTGAAATAATATACGTTTTACGGACGTTATACTTAATCGGGGGAACACGGAGCTGATTACGTGAGTTTCGGGACTCGATAAGTGGATAAACCCTATATTCTCTTAGGACTAAGTCATCCATGTGAGAGGTTTAATGTGGCTTAAGGTTATGTTAGCAATTTTGGATAATTGCATTTTGACCCATAAACTTTCTATTAATTACATTTTAGTCCCTAAACTAGTTTCCATGATACACCAAATGAAGTAGGCCAATTTATTGCCATCCAAACCCATTAAGGGCTGCGTCCTCGAGCTCAATTTCATGGCCAAGAATTCTTTCCATGAAGTAAATTCTAGTCTTAAACTTTCCTTTGTATTCATTATATATGCCTTAAGTTATTTTCATGTTATAAAATCAATTGGACCTTGGTGGACTTTCTAAGCCCAATGGCACAAGGCCCATGGCCTCCTTGTCTTTCACATAAATTTCATGATCCAACTAGATCATTCCATCACTTTCTTGAACTTTCCTTCATCTTCTCCAAACTTCTCCTTTGTTCTTACTTTCTCCTTGCACAAGAAAGCTCCATTTGTGAAGCAAGTTGGTGATTCCTTGCCCATTTTCAAATTTCAAGAGGTGGTTCATGTTCCTCATCATCTTTAAGCTATTGTTTCTTCAATTCATTTCTTGTTTTAAAGCTTATTTCATGATGATTCATCTTAGTGTTCTTAACTTTGATAAATCATAGAAACTCATAGAAAAATCCTAAAAACATGAAACCAATTTCTATGTTCCCGTTATTATCACTTCTATCATAATCCAAGAGTATGTTGAAAATCAAAAATTCCTCCCTTAATTTCTCATCAAGGCCGAACATAGGGAAAAAATGGGTGGAGGAGTTTTTGTTCAAATGCTAGAAATGATCTTGTGTTTCATCCTTCTAGCATGTATTCATCTTGAATCCAAGTTGGTTCATCAAACAAAGATCCCTAGCTTCATGTACTCATTAAAGCCGAATCTAGGTTTTTAGAAGTTTGGAAGTTTTTAATTCAAACTCTGTTGATTAATCCTTAATCTATTGTCTTAAGTACTTAGGATCATTAATCCAATGACTTAGGCAATTTTAGAAATTTTTACCCACTAAACCCTATGGAGGCTGTGACCTATCATAGAGAATTAGGAGATTTTAATTGTTTGATTAGTAATTATTGGATTGTGATTAATGAAGGTTTAGTGAATTGATTGTGTACGTACGATCGGACATCCGACAAACTTCATTTAATTCACAGAGAAATCTTCGAGAGGTAAGAGTGGATTACTTGAGGGATATATTTGATGGCTATATGCTATCCTGTGATTGTCTGCAATTATTTGTCTGTTGGTATTTATTTAAATTGTTTAAGTTATGTTATTTTTATCTGTGTTGGTCTACTTGCATTTAATTGTTAGCTGCAATTATATTATAATGTATTGTGATGCATGATCTGCTTGGGAATATTTCTGTGATATTGTTGTTGGTTGTTGTTTGAGAAGTCTGACAGTGGTCAGTGCCCAATTCAATTAATTGGATAAAAGCTTTAAGAAGCTTTATAAATTATATTCAATGTTCTAACGGTAAAATATTGTAATATAATATTAATGAAAATTTTTATTTGGGAAAAATAAGGAATTTTGGGAAATATAATTATTTTAATGATTTATCGCTGTAAGAGTGAACTGTGAGTCACAGTGAGTGCGTAATCGTGAAATTATTTTTGTATTGTTAGGTTTTACGTAAGAAATTTCGTAATATTATAAAAACTTATTTTATGAACTTAATTGTTGAAAATAATTTAATTATGATTTTAGAAAATCATTTAAGTGGAAAAAGCTAAGTTTTTGCTTAAATGGCTTTAAAAATGATAATTGACGGTAATTTGGAAAAGTGTCGACGGCAAGTGTTTTGAAACGGCAGTACGTACTTTAAGCAAGTTTAAACCTCAAGTGACTCTCTTTTCTGAAAACCAAGATTTGGTAATCAACGATTTGATTAAAGAATTTCCTATTTAAAACGATTTTCCGAATTCAAGTTTAACTCAACAGTGTTAAAAGTGGTGGACTTAGTAACCGAGACGTCGGGATACTAAGGTTCATTGTTGTGTAGACTTGGGGTCCTGTAGACTTGGCGTCTACTGTATACGTGGTGTATACTGTTTAAACATTTAAGATGTTTTCCATTACCACGAACCTATGACTGGTGCATCGGTCTAGAGGTGTCGTGATTAAGCACTCGGACTTTGAGGACCCGTGTTATTAACGAAAGTTTTAAAGATGTTTAAAACTATGTTAGTCGTAAGCCATTTCGAGCTTCGGCAAAGAAAGATTGAACACAAAGAAAAGTGTTAAGAGCAAAGTGTTTTGCATGCATTTGGCAGACGTGTCCACGGATCTATGTGTGATTTACCTTGTGGCGTCAGGTATTTCATGCTATGATTTTCTTCATTGTGCCACGGTTTGGACAATGAAACCCCATTTACATTTTTATCACTGTGCCTAGGTGTTGGACAGTGAGCAATGGGTTTTGGCTGGATGCCTTTTTGCCTTGTATGGCAATCGAGCCTTATCAACTCACCACGTGTTCAGATATCTCATGAGATTAAGTGCGAATTTAGATGATGTATATGAAGTGTTCATGCATAGTTTTTCACTTGATGATGTTTGGGGTGTGAAACCTATTGATAAACTTTTTGCTTATGAATACTTATATTGGTATATGTGTATGTGTTTTATGTGGTGTCGAGCATGTAGTTGTCGAGTAAAATCTATTTTTTGGTTTCTCACTCTTGCATGTTTTATTCGTGGTTTCTCTACTTCTGCATATATATTTACATCTGAGATTAGATGGACCCCGATTTGCCTCTGGCTCATTTGAGGCTATGTGTGATCACGCACATCACGGTGGTGCTTGGGAGATTAACCCAGGGGCACTCAGAACCACTATTCGGGCCCTAGTCGAGAAGTCACCGGAACAATAGTTGCCGGACCACAGCGGAGGACGCGTGTCGTAGAGACTGCCGAGGTACCTTTACCTCCCGGTTTGGTTGTATATCTAGATGATTTGGCCGAGCATGGGTTGCTTGATATTCCACCTCAGCCGATTCCGCCTCTTCAGGTAGCAGTACCGGCAGCACCTCTTGCTGTAGGTGGGGCTGATCATCATGATCTCCCCAATGGTTTTCATTAGCTTGACCAGCTATAGGTATAGCTCCGGGGTAGCGAGTCTTGTCGATTTTTGATCCGCTCACAGAGAGCCGTGAGTTTTTGTATGGTTCTAGACTCGCTTTCGTTACTTTATATGGCCTGTACTTATAAGGGCTCTTTTGTGATCTCCTATTAGTTGTTTAGTGTGTAATTAACTTATGATGCATATATATATCGATATATATACGTTTGTTTACATTTGAGATGGTTAGATGTTTTTAAAAAAGATTCAGCACTATTTTCCTGATAAGACATTTAATTTAACATTTATTTTTCGAAAGTAACCAGCAATTAATAATTTAATTTTCCGTATTTGGGTAACTATGTGATGACCTTAGGAGGGGTGTCGCATCATACAATCCATCGAAAAAGATTGCATCGCTCCCGAATTTTAAAGTTCAATTAAAGGATTACCAGCGATGTATAAACTACCTTATATGAGATCGTCGGAATTTGAAGCTTCGGCGCCACTCATGGTATAAACTCTTCCCTTTGTCGTCGGTCTATCAGTTTTTGAATTGTTGGCAACAAACTCGGACTTTGTTGCTGGACATTCTCTAACAATGTGCCCAATCTTCCCACATTTAAAACACAGTGTACCGTTCAGCTTACAATCTTCAGTAACATGATTTGACTGTCCACACTTACAGCATCGTTGAACTGTGCCTTGACTCTGATTATTTCCTGGAGATCGGAAATAGGGATTCCTCTGAGCTTGTTCCTCTTTCTGATTCAGAGGTTGATTCTTAAATCGAGATTGTCCTCCGGTATTACCCCGACTGTGCTTCCTTTTCTTCATCTGGTCCACCTTCCGACACTTTTCAACCAAGGCTTGGAAATTGCGAATTTCCAATGGTAACACGGGCTCCTTGATTTCAAACCTTAAGCCTCCCTCAAACTTCTCACATTTTTAACCCTCATTCGGTTGAGCTTGAAAGAAACGGAAATACTTGGCGGTGATTCAAACTTCGCCGCATATTCCCCAACAGACAATTCCTTCAATTTCAAACGTAGAAACTCTTGTTCTTTCTCGACTCTGGCACTCTGAGGAAAGTACTTGTCCAGAAACATGTTTCGAAACACATTCCAAGTAATTTCCTGATTTTCCGCCTCTAGCAGTTGTTTAGTGCCCTTCCACCAGTATTCAGCATCTCCAAAGAGCAGAAAAGTAGCATAAGGAACTTTCACTCCTTTATGGTTGTGAATCAGCTCAAAAATCTTCTCCAGTTCTTGGATCTACAAATCAGCCTTCTCAGGTTCAACATCGCCATGAAACTGTGGCGGATTCTGACGTCGAAAAGTAGTCAAATATCGGCCCTCAATAGCTTGCTCAGCTCGAATTTGTTCTTGTTGGTTCTGGGCAGCCATAGTAGTTGTCTGTACTGCGATAGCAGTTGCACCATTCTCCGAAGCTTGTGCTGCTTGATCCATTCCACCAGCACCATCATAGTTTTCTCCTATATTACCACGGCCACCGACACGACCGCCTCTACGACCTTTTCCACGTCCACGACCAACTTCCGATTCCATAACTGACCTACAAGACAGAATCAGTTAGTCTGCAACCAGAAATTGAAACGTATACTTATGTGTTTAAAACACATTACATCTAAGAAGTAATTCAATCAATGTACCTTCTACTATCCATGGGTTCTCACAAGGTCTCAACCAAATTAAAACCCATCAAAACACGCCTATTTGTGTGCCAACATACATTGTTTCGACAAGGAAACAATTCAAACAAGATCCAACTAGAGATCACACAACAAATACATAACATACTTGTTCCCCAAGGTTCCATAAAGACTCGACCAGCTTTGATACCACTTGTAACACCCCCTTGCGCATTACCTTGTGAACACGTGCAGAAATAACATTAAAAGGAATTTGCTGGTTTCTTTCGGAAAATAAGGCTTATAATTTTGTATAAGTCCGAAAATGGGGGTAAAATTTTTTTCTTCGACAGAACACTTTGAAAGTTTGCCACACATATTACAACGGTAACATTATATAATACTCATTAACACATATAAATCTATTATATTCAAAATTAAATCTTTCACAGCGTACAGGTTTGAAAGTATTTCATGATTCCTAACTGAACACATAAAAGGTCTCGAGACTACATTTACCGACTTTCTGACAACACACACACCCCAAGAAAATCCTAAGCTCGTCACTCTAGACAACATCCACTGGAAAGACCTTCATGGTCCTTACCACTATCACCGACCTCTTCAAGAATCGGGACTAAGCTCCTCGAGTGAACGGGAAATCCTCTGCATCATATGCTCTCAGGTACCAAGGTACAACAACAACACCAGAAAAACAGATATATCGCAAGGGTGAGATACCAATATATGAGTTTTGATAAGACAATCACATGGCGACACACAAACAGCATATATCAGGTATTCACAACATCCAAAAATTATCCAAAAAGCAGAATAATTCTATCAAAAGGGTCTCATACCCGACAGTCATAGTCATTTTATAAAATCACATGAAACTTCCACATCCATCACCCAACTTTAATATTCATTTTTCTTACTTTTCTCTTTTATTCATTCTTTCTTTGTCGAGGCTTATAGCTCACGACTATTCTTACTTAAACATTGAGTTCATTCATTCTCACCACCGGACACGAAATCAAAATGTGCCAACTGGGACTCTAACCCCCGACACACAAAACAAATATTCAACTGTGTGACTTGGGACTCTAACCCACGACACACAATAGAGATTCAACTGTATGACTTGGGACTCTAACCCCCGACCCAACAGATATTCAATCTAATATAACATTAAAATAATTAAACAATCAGCAAGAATTCATGATATGAAAATTGCATGATATAACATTTGTGTAAGTAGTCTTATTGACCAAATAATTGCACGATATAGAAATCTCTAAATCTCTGAGATGGCTATAGCTTTTTATCATAATTCATGTTTTAACAGAAGATAAATGCATCGTATGAACATTTCTTCAATTACCTGACATCAAGCAAATCATTTTAAGTTTTATCATGCTTGACCTCCCTATCACATCCTTTCTATAATTTTTTCATTTGAAGTTCTCAGACCAGCCCCATAAAAATTAACCCATGATTCATGGAAGGCCACATATATATTCTCCGGGTAAGTGTTGTCCTAGCAATAGGAAATAAAACACCGAATTAAACTGTCAAGAATCAACAACAGGAAAAACTAAACTACCCATCGAACACAATAGGGTAATTGAAACCACTTCCAAACTAATAAATTAACAATTGTAAATTTCAACTAAAAAATTACTACAACTCAGATAATCAGTTAGCTATCCTCAAAATATAAATCATCTTTCATCAATATGCCAAAGAAAATTGCACATTATGAAAGTTAGAAAACACAGCCAGTTAACCACACATGGTTTCTTTAGTAGATATTGATACAGGATTTAGAATACCACTAAGATCTTAAAAACCAAAAGCTAGTTTAATTTATCATGTATCTATCCATTAGCACCATCTACGTAGAAAGTGAGTGTGAATGCAGCAAACAACATTGGTTTCAATCACCCTATTGTAATCAAAAGAAAACATGTAATCACTATATTTTATGGACCCCAAGTTAAATTGAAGATGTTCAAAGCCTGTGCATCAATTCCAGCGCTAATTAGTGCATAAGGATGAAACCATCTAGTAGTCATTCTTCCAACAATGCACCAGCACCAGCACAAACGAAAGTTCTTTCACTCTTCACAAATGAAATCTTTCCTTCTTTTATTTTTGACTTAGAGGAAAGCATACAAACATTAGAGTTAACTCCATACCATGTGGAAGAACAAAATATACAACTACAAATAATAGAATTTGACATTACCCACAAAGAGTAAATTTCTCAAACACCTCACGAGCATTATTTAGAACCAACACAAATTTACAAAAAATTAGAATCAAACCCCAATTTCAGAGTCAATTAAAGTAATGTTTATAAAGCATAAAGGAAAGATATCACACATCACCTCAAAACATCATGCAGTGAAATCCACCCGAGTCTATCCATCTTGTTACCAATTGAACCCTCGTAAAAATTCATAGTGATGCATATCTGTGAGCATGAACAAATATATTAGTTAGATAGAAAAGCCTTAAATATAGGAAGATAAAGATCTCTGATGTAGTGAACAAAAAATCCATATATAATATAGTAATCAACACAAAAAGGAACCTAGTTCTCCCAAAAGGAACCTATATGCTACTACTTATTAGTATATTTAGATAAGGAGTTCAAGCTACCTCAAGCAAGGAATCTGATTCACCATGTCTTTTGAGTACTTGAGTAATCAGTTAAATTGTGCAAAATTTGTAATGCTTTCTCCCAAAACAAATTTTAGCAGCTGAATTGAGTAATAAGTTAAACTGTTATATAATGTCAATATGTACATATAACAATATTTACTGCTTGGCTATGAATTACAAATATGCAATTTGTTAGATAAAAAAATTAATAAAAAATGAGAAAGGGTCAGAAGCTTTTAGAAGGTGAAGAGAGCATAGAGGAAGAAGAATTTTTACTATGGCCATGCAAGGTAAAAAGAAGGCAAAAAATGAATCTGAACTTCAACACCCAGTTAAACATTCTATGAATGGGATAAAAATTAAAAAAAAAAAAATAGTGTGAAAGCTTAAAAAGCTTGTTATCTACAAAGAGGAAATTTCTAAAACACCTCATCTGCATTTTCTAGAATCATCTCAATACACACAAACAACTTAAAATCAAACCCCATTTTCAGAATCATTTAAAGTAATATAAATCAAGCATTAAGAAAGTTACAAACCAAATCAAATAATGGATGTATTTTAGAGAAAATCAAATAGGGTTATTAACCAAAATCCCCAAAATTTGGAAACCCTAACCCCAATAGCAGAACCAAAACTACATAAATTAAAACAAAACAAAAACACAGAGAATGAAGAGGAAATGAAAGAAACCTGTGTCCATCTCGTGGTCTCTTGGTCGTTGTCACGATGTTTGGGAGTGAAATCATCCGAAGGAAGTAAAAATGGGAGAGATGAAATGAAAGGAGAGAGAGAAATGAGCGATGATTTAAGTGTTGTGTGAAGGAGGAGGAGGAGGAGTTGGAGAGATGTGTGAAGAAGAGGAGGAGGAGGAGGAGGAGGAGGAGCAAGAAGGAAGAAAGAAGGATGAAAGGTGGCAGATGAGTGTTGCTATAGATAGAAAGATGACTTCAAGTGACAAATTTGCCCTCAATAACAACATGTGTCATGATTTTAAGTAGGGTATTCTAGAAATTTCGATTGGCTTTAGAAAATATATATAGATATAGAAGTCATCAAATAACTGCCAGAAAATTATGTGCAGTTTTTTGCATCATGTGGATATGTAACCTTCAGTTGAGCACGTAAATGACTAAAAATATAGGAACTGCGTTTGAATCTCATTCAGTCTTCCTCTATAATATGACAGTATATAGAAAAAATCACAACTTCATGAAACAAATTACAAAGAAACAACTTTCTACAATATTGTTGTGATAAAAATCCCAATATATCTATATTCGAACCAAAATAATTTCATCAAGCATATTAACATCCAGTAGAACAAGAACAATGCCAGCACCAATTTCTTGAATCAGATGCTTGCCTTTTACATATAGTTGCAACTTGTCAAGTTAGTTAATTGTCATTCAAGTATCAAAGGTGAAGTAAAATGTTAAGTTGTTATATGAAGTTGCAAACTGTAAAGAAATGAATGGCTAATGAAATTTAAATATGCAGATCAAGAAGTGTTGATAAGGGAAAACAACAAATGCCTCTTAAAATTAGCAATAATTTAAAAATCATAATCTGAGTTTTGATAGATGTAATCACACATTTATATATTTTGATGAATGACAAACACTAACAAAAATGCAAGAGAATTTTTCTTATAGCATGCAGGTACCGCGTGCATAAATTCAAATTATTATGGTGTACCAGAAAATCAAGTATCAAGACCTCAAACAAGATTGAGTATATATATACTAGGTCTTAGTTATCTTGTAAGGGTATGATGGCTAAAACTCACTTTGCCTCATTTAATCAATTTAACTAAAACACTACACTTTTGGACAAAAGGTCTTTAATTAAGCTTCTGATTAACAAAGTATTTTTTCAAATTGATTTTAAATTAAAAAAAAAAAATTAATAGAAATCTGATTTAGCAGAAAAAAAATAGATTGAGTTTTTCAAAATATAAAATCAGTTTTCAATCCCATGTAATTATTAATTTTCAAGGTGCAATCAATTTATTCAATAGCTGCAACATATCAAATAGTGCAATTTCAAAATGATGCAATTTCAATTGAAATGATCATTTTTTCCCTTTTTCAAACCGTGTGCAGAGTTTGGTCAACATAAAATATATATAGCAAGTGGAAAATTTTTGTCAATCTTATAAAAACTGATTTGCACTAAAGCTTCAACCGTTTGAGCCTTTGATTCAATTTAATTATGATTGAGATTTTATTTTCAATTGACTAAGCTTTTCTTCTCAATTAAAAAATGTGATTAATTTAGTTTGGAATGAAATAAATTGATTGACTAAATATTGCAAATTGATTGGCAATTGATTGACTAAATATTGATTGACTAAATATTGCAAATTGATTGGCAACGGTAATTTGTTCAATAATGACCACTTTCATAAAATTAGTTCATTCTTTACTCATGATGCAACGGTCATTTTCAAGTCTATAAAAATGTGTTTCTTGGTTGTAAAATAAAAAAGAAAAGAGAGAACAGAATACATGGAAAATACATTTTGATCTGAAAATTATTTGTGAGCCAAATTGTGTTATTATCATCATACTCATAGTGCTTCAAGTTGTAATCATCTGCACTAGAAGAGTATATCATATTGTTCTTCCTTTGCTGAAACTTTGTGTGAGGGTGTGGTATCCCTCTTTGTTGTGATTGAGGCTTCTACACAAGGGTGGGGTATCCCTAGTGAGAAGGGCTCTGTTGTGTACAAAGGTTGCAAGCACCAGTTATAAGCTTGTTTGTTAGTGGAAGAAAATCCCACAGGTGGAGTGGGGACTGGACGTAGGTCACTGGAGGTTGGTGGCTGAACCAGGATAAAATCCTCGCGCAAGTATTCTCTTTACCTCTCTTTTAATTTATTTCTTTTATATAATTGATTGCGTGATAAATTTTGTTAAAGAAATTTTGTTGAAAAATTAAAAAGAAATTTGTAGACTCAATTCACCCCTCCCCACTTGAGTCGAAGCCACATATTCCAACAAAATATATATATATATATATATATATATATATATATATATATATATATATATATATATATATATATATATATATGCTTATCTTACTCTATGATTGATGACTTAAGCTGTCAATCTGGTTTAGCTCTTAATGAGAAACTATTCAAACACACTGTACCATATAAAGTTGCTCTAGTTCCTTCACCATTGTTCTAGTTTTTAGGGGACAAAAAGAAGAATATGGAATTTTATTGATGAGGAACACTTCA
Source organism: Sophora flavescens (assembly GCA_030762895.1). NCBI lineage: Eukaryota > Viridiplantae > Streptophyta > Magnoliopsida > Fabales > Fabaceae > Sophora > Sophora flavescens. The sequence goes on along the minus strand of CM061063.1, from coordinate 264,189,878 downwards.
ATCATATAAATAAACTAGTATAAAGTTGAAACACAATATCACATCAAGCAAACCAAAAATCCCATGTACTTGGGGGCCATTGAGAAAGGCAAACACAGATGGCTTTGCATTACATAACTATTAAGATCCATGAAAAAAAAGAGAGGGATGAGCATATTAGGACTGATATGTCAGTTATGTTAGTTAAATTAGTTAAGATACAGTTAGTCTGTGCAGTTAGTTAGTTTCTAAATTAGTTATGTGATGGTTAAGTTGTTAACTTACTTAGTTGAGTAGATGAATGTATATATAGATGAGAACTCATATCTTGTAATTCATTTTTTTGCATCATTTCTTCATTGAATCAAAGCATAATGAGCACATTGCTCCTTTCATCAACTCTCAGTTTCATAGATTCAATATGGTATCAGTGAAGATTTTTTTCCTCTACAAATTCCGAGTTCATTTTTTCGAGAGTTCTTGAGTTCTTTGTTCTCTTCTCCTTCCATATCTCTTTCTGTTTTCTTCCTTTTGCCGTGTCTCCCATGGCTGCCATGGATGACTCACATCCTTTCTTCCTTCACCCCGCTGATAATCCCGGGGTGGTTTTGGTTTCTCATCCACTTTGTGATGATAACTATGTTTCTTGGAAAAAGGCCATGACTATGGCACTCATTGGAAAGAACAAACTTGGTTTTGTAGATGGTTCCATTGTTGAACCTACACACGATGATCCTCTCTATCAAAGATGGCGTCGCACCAACAGTGTTGTAGCTTCTTGGATCTTGGATTCTCTTTCTATAGAGATGCAAACTACAGTTCTTCATTGCACCACCGCTTTTGGCATGTGGCATGACCTCAAAGACAAATTCAAGCAACCAAATGGACCACAAATCTTTTAGCTCAAGAAAGACTTGGTCTCTTTACAACAAGGTTCCCTCTCTGTAAATTCCTACCATGCTCGGTTCAGATCTCTTTGGGAATCCTTGGCAAAACACAAACCTCCACACACTTGTCACTGTGGAGGAGTCACTCCTTGGGTCAATTACACAAATGGAATCTGTGATGCAATTCTTGTGTGGGTTAAATGAGTCCTTTTCATCAATAAGAGGACAGATCTTGGCCATGGATCCCATTCCAACAATCACTAGAGTATTCTCCTTGTGTGTCCAAGATGAGAAGCAAAGGGAAATTGGTTTGTCCAATGGCAATGGTGACCCTAACCATGCCTTTGCCGTGAAAGGCAGTGTTGAGAATGGTTGGAAGGGGGCCAAGAAGGACAGGCCTCTTTGTGGTCACTGTGGATTGCTAGGCCACACAAAAGAAAAATGTTACAAGCTTCATGGTTACCCTCCTAACTACAAGAAGGGAAAGCCAAACCAATCGACTATGGTAAACCATATTTCATATGACTCTGAGGCACCTGAGGCATCTTCATCTTCCTTTCAACTCACTGCTATGCAATATAGCCAGCTCATGAACCTTCTGTAAAATCATACATCAAGTGCTGCACCTTTCCTATCTTCCTTCCAAGAAGGTATCATTCTTTCTGTCAATCCACCTCACTCCATGTTCCATCATAATACTTGGATAGTAGATGCGGAGCTAGTGCACACATCACTTGTTCTCTACAATCTTATACTACATATCATCATGTTTCCAACAAATTTGTTACTTTACCAAATAAAGAATCTGTGACAGTAACAGCAGTTGGTACTGTTATGATAAGTCCTACTCTAGTCTTACATAATGTCTTGTATGTTCCACAGTTTACTTTCAATCTACTCTCAGTCAGTGCATTATTGACTAACACCTCATTTTCAATCACTTTCTTCCAAAACCACTTTGTAATTCAGGACATGCAACACTGCAAGAGGATTGGCAAGGGTGAACTTCTTGAAGGACTATGTGTTCTACCTGTCAAGAAGCCTGCCACCAATTCATTTGATGCACATTGTATTGTCAATACCAATTTACCTTGTAAATCAGTAGTTGAATCTCATAATAATTTCAATTCAATTCAATTTGACACTTGTAATAATGCCAATTTGTGGCACACACGATTTGGACATGTATCTGATAAAGTGTTAAAACACTTGAGCAATACAATTCCCTTTTCCATGCCTTATGAGTATTCTTCTTCTTTATGCCAAATATGCCCTCTTGCTAAATTTAGACGTTTGTCATTTGTTTCACACAATCATGTATCTGATTCAATTTTTTCTTTATTGCATTGTGACATTTGGGGTCCATATGGACTTCCCACATATGATGGAAGAAGGTACTTTTTGACATTGGTGGATGATTGTTCAAGGTTCACCTGGCTATATCTCCTGAAGAACAAGTCAGAAGCTGCCTTTGCCATTATGAAATTCTTTACCATGGTCAAAACACAGTTTGGGTTAACCATTAAGTGCTTGAGATCTGATAATGCAAAAGAGTTAGCTCTCACAGAATTTTTGCAATCACAGGGAACACTGCATCAATTCTCTTGTGTAGAAAGGCCTGAGCAAAATTCTGTGGTTGAAAGAAAGCACCAACACTTGTTGAATGTTACAAGGGCACTGTTTTTTCAGTCCAAACTCCCCATTCCCTTTTGGGGTGAGTGTGTGGCCACAACTGCCTTATTGATAAACAGGATGCCATCACCTGTACTAAAATAAAAGTCTCCACATCAAGTCCAATATGGCAATGATCCAGACTACAAGTCCCTAAGAGCTTTTGGTTGCTTGGCCTTTGCTGCCACACTGCCTTCTACAAGAAACAAATTCACTCCTAGAGCAAGACCTGTTGCTTTTGTTGGCTATCCACAAGGGTACAAAGGTTATAGGCTATTTGACTTGGAAACCAAGAAATTCTTCATCTCAAGAGATGTAATTTTCCATGAAACAATATTACATTTCCATTCTAGTCCTGAAACTCAATCTGTACCCTTCAACAACGTTGTCATTCCTCTCCCAATACCAGAAACTTCACAATCAGAATTCAACCAACCACCAAACAATTCCCCACCACCTGTTTCACACCCTAACCAATCACACCCCAACCCTGAGCAGCAACCAATTCTTGCTCCACCTAGAAGATCTCAAAGAACTACCAGACCTCCTTCTTACCTGCAAGAGTATGCTTGCAACATCACTCCTTACCCTATGGTTAACTTCTGTTCTTATGCCAAACTCAGTCCCTCTTAAATTACTTTTGTCAACCAAATCTCTTCAATATATGAGCCTCAGTTTTTTCATCAAGCAGTTAAATTTGATGAGTGGCGCCAAGCCATGAATGAAGAGATTCGGGCTCTAGAAGCCAACCAAACCTGGACTCTTGTACCACTGCCTCCAGACAAGCATTGCATAGGATGCAGATGGATCTATAAGGTCAAGTATAAGCCTGACGGATCAGTTGATAGGTACAAAGCCAGATTGGTAGCCAAGGGCTACACTCAACAAGCTGGGATTGACTTTTCTGACACTTTCTCACCAATTGTAAAACTTACTTCTGTTAGAGTTTTGCTTACTGTTGCAGTAGCAAAAGGGTGGCATTTGTTGCAACTGGATGTCAACAATGCCTTCCTTAATGGAGACCTATTCGAAGAAGTATATATGAACTTGCCATTAGGGTACAAAACTGATGATAAGAGACTGGTTTGTAGGCTCAACAAGTCCCTATATGGTCTTAGACAAGCATCTAGACAATGGTTTTGCAAGTTCTCCACGTCACTGCTTAACCATGGCTTTGTGCAATCAAAGAATGATTATTCCTTGTTCACTTCAGGATCTGGGCCTTCCCTAGTCGTGCTACTGGTTTATGTAGACGACATCATTCTTGCAGGCCTTGATGTTGAGCAAGTCAATAAGGTTCAAGCTTTGCTGCAATCCTTGTTCAAATTGAAGATTCTTGGAAATCTCAAATATTTCCTTGGACTTGAAATTGCCAAATCCTCTCAAGTCATTTCAATGTCTCAAAGGAAATACACCCTATCCCTCTTGGAGGATACTGGTTTCTTGGAGTGCAAGCCAACAACTATACCAATGGAGCCAAATGTAAAACTGAATAATTCAGATGGTGCCTTGTTGGATGATCCTTCACAGTACAGGAGAATGATTGGAAGGCTATTGTACTTAACCATCTCAAGGCCTGACATAAGTTTTTCTGTAGACAAATTGAGTCAATTTATGCAGGCTCCACGCACTCCCCACCTACATGTTGTCCACCACCTACTTCAATACCTCAAAAATGCTCCAGGTTAAGGACTGTTATTCCCTGCAGCAAATTCGTTGAACCTCACAACATTTGCTGATGCTGATTGGGGTAGTTGTGTTGACACAAGAAGATCTACCACTGATTTCTCAATCTTCCTTGGGAATGCTCTACTCTCTTGGAAGTCAAAGAAACAGTCTACGGTTTCAAAGTCCTCTCTTTGACAAGGGAATATCGAGCTCTATCTTCAGTGGCAAGTGAGATTGTCTGGCTCACAAGGCTACTAAAACACTTTGAAGTTGAAATCAGCTCCACTATGATTTTCTGTAACAATTTGTCCGCAATTCATCTTGCTTCAAATCCAGCTCATTATGAAAGGTCGAAGCATATAGACATTGATCACCACTTCATCCGAGAGTTAGTACAAGCAAATGTGATCAAGCTTATCCATGTCAAAAGCCAACATCAGTTGGCTGATCTGTTCACAAAAGCTCTCCCCATTTCCTCAGTTTTCGACACTCATGCACAAGTTGGGAATAGTCAATATCTATTCTCCACCTTGAGGGGGGGTATTAGGACTGTTATGTCAGTTATGTCAGTTAAATTAGTTAACATATAGTTAGCCTATGCAGTTAGTTAGTTTCTAAATTAGTTATGTGATGGTTAAGTTGTTAACTTACTTAGTTGAGTAGATGAATGTATATATAGATGAGAACTTATATCTTGTAATTCATTTTTTGTATCATTTCTTCATTGAATGAAAGCATAATGAGCACATTGCTCCTTTCATCAACTCTCACTTTCATAGATTCAATAGAGCACACTACAATATTTCATCTAGCACGGGGCAGCGACCTTATTAAATTTATGAAGTCAACTACCTATAGTGTGGGATGAGTTGCTAACCTATATGTGTAAGAAAGACTTAAGCTTCAAAGGTCATCAGTGTCATTAAATTTATAAGTTAAGCACTTGACTTGAAGCTCATATTTAACAGGCTTGGTTTCTTTATGTGCAAAATCCAACCTGTTATATTTAACCCACATTTTGATTAGATGATGTTCTTAACTTTGATTGGAAAAAATCTATTTGTCAAACCAAAGAAATAAATATTGCCTTTTCAAGTGAGATTTGATAATCTAATTGCACAAATCCTCCTATAAGCTACCTTCTAAAGTGCTCATACCCAAATGAATTATAAGCAGACAAAATAATATGGTGGACTCACAGCCTGAATTGGTTTAACAGAATTTGCTATGCATTTCAATAAAAAAATTAAAAGTATGAATTGGATTAAGATTATTCTTCTCTAATTGAACCCTCAAATTAATGTCCAACTCCCTTATTTCCGAACTATGTGTGCACCAACTCAGGACCCACACTTTTCATCTACCACTTGTTCATCAACCACAAGTGGTATATGAAAGTAAGAGAAAGTAAGAGTGAGAGCGTCAGAGAAAGTAAGGAAGAAAGCAAGAAAACACTATAATGAGAAGTAGTAAAGGAAACATGAGAGGGATGAGTAGTTTGGTGTGAGTAGAGATCAGCGAAACAAAGGAAGAATGGAGAGAAAGATCTAGAAGCTTCTTTATTTTGAGCAGAGAAAATTCATGCAGAAGCAGAGAAAGAGAATATACACAGATAATATAGAATAGAATTGATAGTATAGATTTTAGTTAGTTAGATAAGAAAAAACAGAGAAAGTGTTTAGCGGGAACACTATACACGCATATATTCAGGAATTATGTAGGTGAAGAACAACGATACAGTAAGTGTATCGAGAAGCTTCTGCTATTTTATCTCAGAAATGGTAGTAGTGATGCGTGAAGATAGAAGATAAATAGAATATAGTAGATAAAAAATAAAAAAAAATAAAAACAGAAAAGAGATGGACGGGAACACTGTGGGGGATATCATTCAGAAATTTTATAGTAATGGATTACTCACCAATAGCTTTAGTATATTTACCAAATCTTCCTCTGGAATATCCATTTTTTCATGCATTGCAATGTGAATAAGGTTTAAAAGAAGGATACTATAGGAATGGGGAGGCCTGCCAAACTTATTTCTGGATTGCCTTTATATTGATGTTGATGCAAATTCTAGAAGTCTATATATAAAAGCTAAAGTCATTAAGACATGTTCTGGAATATACTAGCACTTTAACCAATAAACTTTTAATAATCATAGATTGTAAAAGAAATGTGAGGAATGGTCTAGAAAACTCAAACCGCCATTAAGCATAGCCTATTGTTGCTGCCAAAATCCGATTTATTGGATTCTAGATGGAGTGCGTATAATCGAGAGTGAAGATCAAGGTTGTTTTAGATTATAGCTTGACAGAATGTTGGATTCTGGTCATACGTATCCCAAAGGGAATCAAAGCTAACGTAGTTCTATGTTCAACCCTCAGTCATGTGGTGATCTCGATCCCTTAATTTTGTATGTGGTAAACACCGGTGAACAAGGACTCTTTAGTAGTCTCATGGTTCGGCTGGTTCCACGAGTACGCTTAAGGGAGATTCATCTATGTTAGTCAAAAGTGTCTTCCTCTTAGGGTTCTTACTCCTTTTATAGTTGAGTGATCCGATCCCCCTTTTTTAGGATTAGATCTTATCTCTTTGTATCACCTATCTCCTAAATCTTCTTCGAAATATATGATCTCCTTAATTGGTGGGATTTATCTCTTGTAACCAGATAAGGTTGTTTGAGATAGTATCATGATCTTATCTTTCCCGCTCTTATCGGATCGGGTATCCAGGCTCGATGGCCGAGTTTTACTCCTCGGTCAGTACACAAGCCCCCAAGCTTTGAGCTCAAAAGAGCGTAAAAGTTTTCATGACAAAGCCGAGCTTGGCCTTAGAATCATTTTTGGAGACTTCAAGATTTACCAAATAAAACTTCTTCCCCTTTTTTCCACGATTCGATGGTCGATCTTTATACCTCGACCAACGTTTGAGTCGGTGGTCTTTGATAGGTGAGCTTAATAATCAAGAATGAATACTCAGGCTCTTTTAGATTATAGCTTGACAGAATGTTATATTATGGTCCTACGTATCCCGAAGGGAATCAAAGCTAATGTAGTTCTCTATTCACTCTTAGCCAAAGTGAGTCTTTCTTTTGGGGTCTTACCCTCTTTATAATAGGGTCCCCTGATTTGTTCTCTTAGAGATTAGGTTCTTATCTCTCATCCCTTAAACCGACTTCGAGATATACCATCTCCTTATTCGATAAGACTTATCTCTTATAACCAGATAAGGTTGTTTGAGATAAGTCTCAACTTAATCTTATCTTTTCCATCCTTGGCGGATTGGATGCTCAAGCTCGGTGACCGAGTTTTAATCCTCGGCCAGCACACAAGCCCCCCAAGCTTTGAGCTCAGAAAAGCATAAAAGTTTATCGAAGTTTCTATATTGCCGAGCTTAGTTATACTTTTGCACTGAACTTTTTACCATGTCCATCTGGGCTTCTAAAACCAAGTTTTTCTTTCTTGAACTTGGTTAAGTGTAACAGAACTTGATCTTAACTATAACCTCATGGGTAGTAATAGATGTAATAAGAACATATTCTGAATAAAAGATATTTCAATCTTGCCTTTGTTAAGACTAATTGCTGGTAGCTGAGATTCATCTTATTGATGGTTCAGGCTCAAACCGACCTTTTGGAAAGTCAAGCTCACAACTCGGTCGTTAGAAATTTACCTCAGTCTTGTATTTCAACTGAAATCTTTGATGCACTCAACATGCTTATCTTGGGAGTTTGAACTCGACTCTCTTTTTTTCGAGTGTAGCTTGGTCTTTGAAGCTTTTTATAACGAGAGCTCTTTAACCTTTCCTCCGAGTAGCTTTTAACCTTTCATCCGGTGGGTTTTGAAATACCCACTAACTAAAAGCTTGACCTTGAATATCATTATTTATATGATCTTGAAGGTGTGCCTTAGAATAAGCTTTCCTAATAGCTCTTATAACTTGTATGAGAAAATAGTTGTCATACAAGTCCTTTATAATAACAATCGAGCTGTAGGCTAAGAGATATCCTTCATTTGTAATTTCCGAGCTTGGTTTATGATAAGAGAATATCCTTCCTTTATCCCCATAAGCCCCCCAAGCTCTGAGCTTAAAATAAGCGAAAGAGCTTAAATGTCAACCCGCATATCTTAACACACTTTTTGGTGCCGAGGACTTCGGATTGTGATTCGGGGGAGCATTACACGGGAATTTGTTTTTTACAGAACCGAGTCTTTCTAGGGTTCCGGCTTCTTGGTCGAGCATTGCTCGGATTTTTGTGCAGAGCCAAGTCTTACTTGGGATTCTAGCTTATTTGGCAGAACACTACCAGGGTTTCCTTCAAATCTTGGGTCTCTAGCATGCATGATCTGCTGCGGATATTATCTTGGTGCGAATGTGTTGTGCTCGGCCTCGGATTTTTAGTGCGAGGGAGCAATGCTTGACCTCGGCCTTTTAGTGCGAGGGAGGGATGCTCGACCTCGGCTTTCTGGTGTGAGGGAGCAGTGATCGACCTCGGGTTTTCAGTGCGAGGGACCACTTCTCGAACTCGGCTTTTTAGTGCGAGAGAGTACTGCTCAACCTCGGCTTTCTAGTGCGAGGGAGCACTGCTCGACCTCGGCTTTCCAAGCTTCTGCCTTTTCTACTGAGATGACTTGTTCTCTTTTTCTTTCTTCAATCGGAGTTCAGATTTATTGAGGTCAGGCTAGCCTCGAGGATCGACTTTAGACCTGGAACCCTTCTATTCTTAGATGAATTTGCAACTTTTCGTATCAATGCTAATAAAAGTTTGATACACTGATTGTTTTTGTAGCTCATACCTTTTCTTCTTGGTGAGAGGATTTTAACCCGGACCATTTGGTGGATTCTAATGTTCTAAAGTCAGCAGGTGCTCGGCTTTTACTGGAACAGGACTCTGACGAGAGCTGAGACACCCCGCTGTGCCTCTTTGTGTCATTAGATTAAAACCACATTATTTAATTACTTAATCGCACGCTTAATGTGAAAATATGTAAAAAAATAAAACTTAACTTATAAAGTATATAACTTCATATAGAATGGCATATCACAATATAAGTATATTATGCATATTACAAAACATTGTTAATGATATCTTATCAGTAGGATCCCTCACAGATACTTAGACAAAAAGTTAAACAGCGAAAAACATAATAAAAATACGCCTCACGAGACGAACTGGTCATAACTAACTATACCCTAATCACCATGGGTCACAGCTCGTCCTCCAACCTCCGGTTCGTAGGGAGTTCCATCCAACTCCTCCTGGTTACGCTCATCTACGGGGTCTTCTCGTAAGATTCCACAAGGAGATAAATTACAATACACATAAATATACAGGGGTTAAGAAACAGTTCTATCGTCAAAAAGCGGAAAAAGGTCATAGTAAATTATACAGTAATTGTCACAGACAATCAACACACATAACTAACGAATCATCCTCAGGTTAATATATATCATCCTCTACCCTTACTCTCAGGAAATCTAACACTTTATTTTAACGTAACCTCTCTAATCCTGTCACATTGTCTTTACATTATCGTGGCCACTACCACTCCTGTCACCATCCCTTATTTGCATTGGGGCACGCCCTCATTCCCGTTAGGATGTCCCACCTAGTGCACACCTCCATTCCCGTTAGGATGTTCCACCCCCATTCCCTAAGGTGGAAGTGGTCTCGTGAGAACTCTTGATTTTGACGTGTATTATATTACCAATACACGGTGTATTATATTATCCATACACGAAAGTGTTTTACTTGTATTATATTACCATTACACGGTCTATTATATTCCCAACACACAGATGTCCTTGCGTATTATATTATATATCAATACACTTTTGTCTTTGTATATTATATTACCAATACACTTTTGTCCTTGTGTATTATATTACCAATACACAGTTGTGGACAACAACACCTATACTTGAATCTCACCAACCCGTTTTAACAACATCCTAGTGCCTTAACCTTCCATTAGAACTTGACACATATTCTATGCCATAACACCTCTTTAACATATATCATCTAGGTTAGGCACTTCTAAATCATTATTATCCTCACGCCCAAAACAATCATCTGTTAGACAACATATATATCTTTACTTAAAAACCACTAAGCATAATAATACAAACCAGGCAGATCATGCATAACACAATATCAATCAAAATATTCCCATATTACCAACATAGCACAAAATCAATTCAATAAAGGTAATAAAATCAAATCAACCATCAACAATATAAAATCAACCTAATATCGATAAACCTACAATCCCGGAATTGCCATTGGTTTTTCAGAAAAGGTTTCCAATGTGATTTTGGTCTTGTCGATTACTCGACTACTAGTAGGGTTTAGGTCGCCCTACACAATTATTATATAATCTACTACTTATCGAATCCGACGATAGGTTGATTCTTTCCCCCACCTGGGTTATCACCGAACTCCCGAACTCGAAGCTCCCCGTTGTCACACCACAAAGTTCTAACTCCACCTTCAACCAATCAACATAATAACCAATAAATCAAACAAACTCATCTATGTTCTCTTTAGGCTAGGTTTGGCCATTTAATTAAAATTAGAGTTATGATTCTTTTGTCAACATAAGCATTTGGATACTTATCACTTAGGTTCTAGGTAACTTAGCTAAATTGCTATAACTGGAAGATATGGAATAGAAATCATCCAACCACTTAGGGTAGGTTTCGGCCTTGTATTACAACATAGGCTAGAAATCTTTAAACTTTCCAATCTCTTAGACTTAGCATCCAAATGTATTAAGGAGCTTAAACCCATGATCATATTGGAAAATGTAAACAAAACATCATAGGTCCACAACCATCACAGGTTCAGCCATCATAGGATAAATAGGCTAGAAATCTTTAAACTTTCCAATCTCTTAGACTTAGCATCCAAATGTATTAAGGAGCTCAAGTCCATGATCATTTCGAAAAATGAAAAACAAATTATCCTAGGTCCATAACCTTCTAGGTTCGGTCTTCATAGGATTTATAGGCTAGAAATCTCTAAACTCTCCAATCTCTTAGACTTAGCATCCAAATATCTTATGGAGCTCAAGTCCATGATCATTTTGGAAAACAATGGAAACTTAAACATTCCAATATCTTAGACTTAGCAGCCAAATATCTTATGGAGCTCAAGTCCATGATCATTTTGGAAAATAAGAAATAACCCATCCTAGGTTCAATAACATAGAATAAACAAGTTAGAAATCCTTAAACCTTCCAATCTCTTAGACTTAGCATCCTTCTATATTAAGGAGCCGTAGTCCATGATCATTTTGGAAAATGAAACTCAAACATCCTTAGTCTAAAACATTCAAGTTTCAGCCTACATAGGATAATGAGAAAAAAAATATTCTTTGCTTGATAACAACTCTTAGGTTTAGAATCACAAGGTATTAAGAGTTCTAAATCCATGATCATACTTGGAAAGTTGAAACATAGTATCCTAGGCTTACTTATACATATTTTTAGCCATCATAGGAAAACAAGCTATCAAACCTTCCAAGATTTATAGATTTAAGATCAAGGAATGGTTAGAAACTCAAACACATGATCATATTCCAAAAGTTGAAGCAAAAACCTCCTAGGTCACATATGCATAGCTTCGGTCTTCGTAGGAAGATATAGGTAGAGATTTTTGTTTTACACAACCTCTTAGTATGTAAAAATATAAGTTAATACAAGACTATAGAAAGTGGTTTCAACTCAAAAGGAGTTTTCTATCATTTTAGAGAGATTTTAGAAGTTTAAAGCATATAAAGAACATATAAAGTAAACTAAAAAATAAAAGATGAAACTTGCAAAAAGATTCATATGAGAGCATTACCCTTAGTATAAGGAATAACTTTAATGAAGAACTCAAGTAGAAAAGATGAAGAGTTTTGGAGAAGGAAAGTGAAGAAGTGAAAATGAGAGGTGTATATATAGAGAAGGGAGAGAGTGACACGAAATTGAGGAGAGAGGAATGATCTAGGAGAGCAAGTTTTGACCTTGTGCCTTGTTTGGTTTGAGAAGAGAGAGAAAAATATGTTTTTAGAATATATGATATAATTTGAAAAGTGTGATGATTACACTTTTGGAGTGTGTCATAACCCATTTCGATCAAGTCCCATCAAGTCATTTCACTTATTTTGTGCTCCATAATCTGCTCCATTTCGTACCCGGTTATATTTTCCGATCGTAATTCTTCCGACATTTTCACCCGAATAAATATTATATTTTATTTCTGAACTCGAATTTTCGGAAATTTCCAATATCATACAAAACATCACAAAAACACTAACTATTTCGTTCATGGTCCAAAATTAGGTTTTCTGCTCAGTAAACTTGTACTGGCAGTGAAAACGTAGACCGGCTTTCGTCTGAATTTTCAACCGAAAATTTTACCGTAACCCTTTACCATAAAATAGACTATGAATATGATTTTATTTTAATCAAAAACACTTTCTAACTCTCAAATTAAAATATAATTAATTATATTTTAACCGGTTGAACAACATAATTAAAATCAGGCTGTTACACGAGCATGGGAGTCGATGCTTCTTATGCTCTCCAAATCTCCTTCATTGGCCATTTTTGGAGGCACGAGCTTTCTAATAATATGAAGAAGATGAAAAGCATGAGGGTTGAAGCTGCCCGGGTTTTTTGCACTAAGGATGAGCTTGATAAGACTCTATACAAGTGCGAATAGCAAGCTCGATTGATTGGGCAACTGAAAGGCATGGGAATCTCAACAAAGTATCACTAAGCTCATGCTGCATTGCCCCTTATTGCATCAATTTCGAAGCCTGCTCTATGGCTATATAATTAGGGCTAATCAAGGCCCTAGCTGGTGCAACGCGTATTCTGACACCTTGGCAATCAAGGCCCTATATAATTAGGAAATATATTTTGTACTTTGGGTAATACCCTTCAGCACTTTTGTTTATGAATGCTAATGACTTTATGCTACAAGAATACTATCCCAAGCTCTGTTTTTTTTTAACATATGATATTTAACCCAGCATTTAGATTTACTCGGTTAACTTTCCTATGTTTTTACTTACCTTTTATGCTTGGCGTTTAAATTTGGCTTGGTGAGCTTTTTGAGCTCGGCCCTTTAAACCTATCGTAGTTAACCCTTTTAGGTTTTTGTTTTCCTCTTTAGGTCTGGCATTTCAACTTTAGCTCGGCCGTCCATTTCGGCTCAGCATTTCGATTTCAGCTCGATCAACCTTTTTAGGTTATTTGTTTACCTTTTTTAGGTTTGGTATCTCGACTTTCGCTCGGTCGGCTATTTCGGCCCGGCATTTTGATTTTAGCTCGGTCAACCTTTTTAGGCTTTGGTTTTGCCTGTTTAGGTCCGGCGTCTCGACTTTAGCTCGGCTGGGCATTTCGGCCCGGCATTTCAATTTCATCTCGGTCAACCTTTTTAGGCTTTAGTTTTACCTGTTTAGGTCTGGCATCTCGACTTTAGCTCTGTCGACCATTTTGGCTCGGCATTTCGATTTTAGCTCGGTCAACCTTTTTAGGCTATAGTTTTACCTGTTTAGGTCAAGCATCACGACTTTAGCTCAGTCGGCCATTTCGGCTCGGCATTTCGATTTGAGCTCGGTCAACCTTTTTAGGCTTTAGTTTTGCCTGTTTAGGTTCGGCATCTCGATTTTAGCTCGGTCGGCCATTTCGGTCCGGCATTTTGATTTTAGCTCGGTCAACCTTTTTGGGCTATTTTGCCTTTTTAGGTTCTTTGTCCTTTTCACTTTTTAGAGCGTGGCGGTGCCATCATCCTGGAATTGGACTGTAATATTGGTGGCGTGATTTGGATGCGGTAGGGGTGCTGGAAGATGCACAAACAGCATTTGGTGGTACTAGCTCAATGCCATTTGCAGTGTGATAGGAAACACTCCTCCCTTGAAATGCATTACTTTCCTTCTCAAAAATTGATATTTTTTTCCTCTCGGTAAGGATTTATAGAAAAAATATGATACTATCAAGCAATAGAGTTGATCTTGTCATGGTGGTAGATCCTGGCAAGTGGCCTCACGACGGAGTCCGAGCTTGTCGGCGTGATGAAGGAAAAGCTACTCGTGGAAGTCGAAGATCGGGTGAAGGACGTTGCGTCTGTAATGGTGAACCTTCAATGAGGCATATCCGTCATGGCCGAGTTCACCAGTGTCGAAGCCTTATTGTCAAGCTCTCTAAGGTCAATCTGTGGTGACCGACTGATCGAGCTCTCTGAGGTACCTTATTCTGTTTTCCGAGGCCAAGTTGTGGTGGCCGAGCTTTCTAAGTTACCTTCTTCTGTTCTCCGCTATCATCATTCTCCATACTTCGGGGCCGTGAAACTGCATCGCCCTCGCCGAAGCAGAGTTCTGAGTCACTTCGGGTCTGGGACCTGCAGCACATAGTGACGTCGACAAGTAGACACCGAAAATGTTAGTGTGAACCTTGGGTCTATATGTAGCTACCTCATGCACAACTTGGCATGTTACCGTCAAGACCGAACCACATTAATTCGTCACACTCATTCTCAGGGGAGCGACGGATGCTTCTCAATGCATCAAAGCGGAACTCGTTGACTCGAGGGAGACTAAGATGACTCAATTAAGAATATTATCCCAGGCTCTGCCTCTTTTTTTTCTTTTTCTTTTTTTTAAAAAAGGAAAAATTAAATATATTTTTTCAAATCATGTTCTGCGGATCCAAGATAAACCATATATATTCAGCAGTATTTGATTTTTAAATCAGTAAATCTACTAGGGTACATGCAATATTCACACTAACATTTAAGCTCTTTAAGTATACTTTCATTCTAGTAGCTTAAGTATTTTGCTAAACATGGCCTATTGTTTACTGGTTGTCACACATAGGCTCTGTCATCTAATTATGCATTAAGCAAGATAGGAAGATAAAGAACAATATCACCTGGACCTTGAGATGCCACCTTTGGACACCAATGTAGGGGGAACTTTACTTTTATTTCCCTATGATCATCGAGTCTCGGCTTCCACTTGCCTTTCCTCAAAGAATTAAGTTTTGTTGGCCATGTTAGTTGGCCCTTCATGGAAATCTCTTGGTGAGATCTAATTCTAAAAATCGTTTGCTACCGAGGTTCGGAATCTACCAAACACTCCTATAATTCCGGCTACACCATCTTGGAAATTCTCTGGACTTTCAATAATGTAGGTACTAATGGTAGAGATCATATCATAATCTCAACCAATCCAAAAAGAATCGTGATGGAGTTGACAAGCATTTTTGGCTTTTTTCAAAATAAAATAATGATATGCATAAAAATAAGAATAGATAGAGATAAAGTCTTATCTCTTTTAATCGTAAGTTCCACGTATTCAGCCTTTCTGAAAGTTGCATGCAACAATTTTATCCTTTGGTCCCATTCCTCCACCATTTTGTGGTTATGGACCCTGATTTTACATTTTTAAGGCCCTTCCTCCAACTTTTTGACTCCGAGCGATCCTCCTGGTCTAATTTGATAACCTTTAGTGCCTCCAAGTTGCAGGATTTTGCCATTCATATATGCTGGGTAAAAATGACGTGAATTCACCCATGAGTAAACGACAATATGAAATACTCAATTCATATGCTCATTAGAATTTTCAAATGAGATATTCACTAGCATATGATAATAATTTAGTGCATAATATGCCAAATAATTAATTAAATAATGAATAAGGAGTAAGATGGAGAAATTATTTCTTCCTTGAAATTTTTCGAACAAGAACGCTATAGTTGATGGGCATTCATCATCATATTGTTTATTTAATAACATCTATCGAATTGAACTCGCTCCATGTACCGTAGTAACCTCTTCCATGTTTAGGACCTTTTCAAGCGTGGTCCTACCTCTTAACCATATAGCAAGGTGGAGATCAGTTGTTAAAAATTCTGAGGTTGAGAAATTTCATGATATCATCGGTTGGTGGAAAATCTTCTTCAACTGCATGAGCGGCAATTTTTTTTTTAGTTAATCAACACTTAGGCTTGTCATCCTCCTCCTCGGATTTTTCTGAGAATTGTTGAGAATATTCCCTTGAAGATGGCAATCATTGCCATATATGCTTCTAGGTGACAATGATACCAAATTGGTGGAGGCCATCATCGCCATATTTTTTGATTGGCTTATTAGTGGCTTCATCATATGATGTTGTATGTGCAGCGATCAAGCTTAGAAGATGAATGCCTCAGGGTTCCTTGCCAGTTGCCACCTGTTTATAATAAGCTCATGCCCTTTCATGAAGAGTAATGCCTTTTGAGTTCATGCTCTTTCATGAAGAGTCAAGGCTCCAACTTTTCCTATTTCTATTTTAACCCATCATAAAATAGAAATAAGACTTTAGGTATCTACACATGATTGTTCATGACAATTATGTCCCTAGTCATAAACCTTATCTGAATTAGATCACTTTATTTTGTCTAATTAAAATAATGGCCCTAACACATTTAAATATTACACGTGTGACCCAAAATTTCTAACAATCTCCCACTGGTCACATATGTATCCTTATAAATGAGCTAGACTTTATGAGCTCAAAATTTGCCATTATAAACCTTGGACATGTCACTATCTCGTCCATTAGTTATATCAATATATAGGACCAAAGCGGCTTTCGTTATATCTATCATAACTAAACCCATCAATGATGACTAATATTAACACAACCAAATGACATAGATTAGTCATTAAATGTGCAGCATGAAAATCACATGAAGGTGATTTGCACATGTCGATTTTCAACCGGTCCAACTTTATTCTTTAATGTGATCAAAATAACCTCAGAGTGAAAACCAA
This sequence comes from Sophora flavescens, assembly GCA_030762895.1. NCBI lineage: Eukaryota > Viridiplantae > Streptophyta > Magnoliopsida > Fabales > Fabaceae > Sophora > Sophora flavescens. The sequence continues at coordinate 264,172,865 of CM061063.1, read as the reverse complement.
GCCGAAACTGTATTCTGCAGAAAATAATCATAAAATATATCTTCCATAGAAAAGCATCCAAATACAAACTCCCACAAGACAAATGTATCATTTAGTGATACAACACCCATTGGAGCACTATGCTCGTGAAAGGCCTTGGGTGATAAACTTTAGTGAGCGGATCCGCAACCATGGAGTTTGTCCCAATATGCTTTATAGATATCTGTCACTCTGAACTCTTTCCACATCAATAAGGAACTTAATGTAACTGCTAACTTATGGTCACAAAATAACTGTAGTGGTCTTTCAATAAATCTAAAATTCAAAACCCAGTGACAAAATTTTGCAGCCATAGTCCATAATTTGGATGCCTTATAACCATAAATAAACATAACCTGATGTGGATTTTCAACTGTATTGGCATCCAACAAAATCAGAATCAGAATACCCAGTGATTTCTAATTGATCTGATTTTCCTTATGTGAGCATATAGTTCTTTGTTCTCTAATGAATAAACCATAACCTGTTTGGCTGCTTTCTAACAGTTTATTCCTGGATTGCTTAAGTATCTGTCTAATATTTAACAATGTACGCTATGTCCAGATGCATACAGACTTGAGCGTACATTATATTTCCTACAGCTGACGCATAGGAATCTTCTGCATCCCTTTAATCTTAAGATTTCTTTTGGGCACTGATTGAGACTAATTTGTCTCCCTTAGCGACCGAGGCATCACTTGATTGACAATCTTGCATGCCAAACCATTTGAGCAATTTATTGATATTGCTCCTTTGTGACAATCCTAGAGTACTCCAAGATTGGGCTCGGTGTATCTGGATCCCTAATACAAAGGAGACGTCACCAAGATATTTCATCTCGAAATTATCAATAGAAATCTATTGGTTTTGTGCAACATGCCTATATCATTAGTCCCAAATAGTATGTCATCAACATACAATAACAGGAAAATATTCTTACTCCCACTGAATTTGTGTTACACACAAATACTAACAACATTCATCTCAAAACTGAATGAGAGAATTACCTGATAGAACTTGTGGCATCACTAACGAGACGGTTATTTTAGCCCACGGATGGATTATGTCAATTTTCAAACCGTGTTCTTTGTGTATCCCAACACAAAGTTTTACGGCTGCACCATATAGATTGTTTTGTCAATGTTGTCATTGAGAAACATCATCTTGACATCCATTTGATGAAGCTCCAAATCATATTGTGCAACAAGGGTCCCGATTGTCCTAAAAGAGTCATTCAATGAAACCGAAGAGAAAGTCTCTTTATAGTTAATCCCTTTATTTTGAATATGGTCCTTGGCTACAAGACGAGCCTTATACCTCCCCACATTACCTTTGGAATCCCTTTGGTCTTAAATATACATTTTCAACCAATGAGTTTCACACCTTCTGGTAATAGGAGAAGTTCCCAAACCTTATTGTCTTGTATGAACCCATACTCCTCATTTATTGCTTCAACCCACTTTTCTAAGTTGGAATCTTGCATGACTTGACGAAAATTGATTAGATCATTTTCCATCATTCCATCATTTTCCTCATGTTCTTGAAGAAATACTTTGTAGTCAACTGGAATAGCATTTCTTCTTTCTCTAGTGGATCGTTGCAAAGACACTTACTCTTGAAGCACTAGTTCTTGAGGATCTTGAGTTTGTTCTTCTGGAACAACTAACTCATCTTGAATGGGAGTTTGAACAACAATGTCATTTAGAGGTTTCGGACTTGCTTCATCAAAAGCATCTTTATGAATCTATTCTGGAATTGAAACCAATTCTTCCTCCAAGACAAAGTCTCTAACCTTATTTCTCCCCCCAAACTCAATATCCTCAAAGAACGTGGTAGTTTCTTTCTCAAAAATTGTCTTTAATTTGAGATCGTAAAACTTATAGCCCATGGATCGTTCAGAATAGCCAATAAAGTAGTTTCTCCCTGTTCGGAATTCCAATTACCTTTCATTTGGCCTATAAGGCCATGCCTCAGCTGGAAATCCTATACATGAGTTAGACTAGGAACCTAATTTCATTGTTTGGTCTGTCTGTCCTTAAGGCATTCAACAGAGACATCAAAGTCTTTAAAGTTAGTGGAATCTAGGATTCCATCTGACACATGCTACTCCACTCTATTTCTAGAGATGTAACCAAGGCACTTGATGTTCTTGAATTTGCACTCTTAACTTTACGCTTAGTACCATGTGATTCCACATTCAACGGTTCTTATAATGTCATGCAAATATAGATTGTCATACACTGTAATAGTACTAGTTCCAACAACATTTGAATTAATAGATAAACTGAAGTGATTGTTTCCAGACAAACAATGATAACCAAATTTTTCCAATCCAAGAAACAGAAACCAAATTTCGTCTAAACGACGGTACATCAAAAATATCCATTAAATCCAAATAATAATCAGTACTTAACAACAACCTAAAATGCCATGTTTGCCTCTACTGACATGCCATCTCATTCATAAATGCATTTTCAACATCATTTGGCCCTCGATAACTTGGGCAACTCTGTATTGAAACACTGATGTTAGTAGTAGAACCAAAATCTAACCATCAAGTGTTTCTAGGTACTGAAGCTAAATTTACTTTATAACAGACCAAAGTAAGGAATATACCTTTCTTTGCATGCCAGGCGTGATATATGGTACATCCCTTCTTGTCATGTCCACTAATGCCACATAAGAAGCAACTTTCTTCACCTTCATTTTGCTTCTTTTGTGTTGGACCCTTAGCAACTTCAATATCAGCAGCTTTATTTTTGCCCTTGTCATTAGAGGTACTTGCCAAGTGAGTACTTTCTATTCTTTCTTGCTTCATCCTCTCTTCCTCTTGCAAACAATATGAAATGAGCTCGTTAAGAGACAATTTCTCCTTCTGACAATTGTAACTGATCATAAATTGACCGAATTGTGCAGGAAGAGAAACCAAAACCAAATGCACGAGTAAATCCTCAGATAACTCGAGCTTTAGCTCCTTAAGCTTGAAAGCAATATTAAACATTTCCATAATGTACTCTCTTATGTTTCCTTTGCCGTTATACTTCATAGAAATCAAGCTTTGAAGGAGTGTGCTTGTTTCTGCCTTATCGCTTTTGGTCAAGCATTTCTCAATTTCGGTAAGGAATTCTTTGGCACTTGTTATCCCATTGGATATAGCACCCCTAAATGCCTCTGGAATGCCACACTTAATGATCATTAGACTCATGCGATTGGAGCGGTCCCACTTATCATAAATTTTCCTCTCTTCAGAGGTACCGAAGTCTGTAGGAGAAGGGAGTTGCTCCATCTTTAGTGCAAGGTCAAGATCCATGCAGCCAAGAACAATCAAAATGTTCTCTTTCCAATCCTTAAAGTTTGTACCATTACGATCAGGAACTGAATTTAGGTCAGCAGATATAGTAGCAATAGTAGCTCAAGAGAGAACAAATAAATAACATAAATATACTCACATCATAACCAAAATTCAATCATCAATAAATTCAAATAATGGCATACCCCATCTCAAGATACCTAGTGCAACATTAATATCAAGTCTTTGGACAGTAATATTAACTGCTAGTGGTACTCTTGTTGTCATGATCAAACATTGACAATAATGTATGTCAAATAATAAACCCTTCTTTGGACTGATTTATCATTCACATGTACGTTATAATCATCACATGTTTACCATCACAGGTGTGCATGTAATCCGGCCAAATATTAACTTTCCTTTGGGCCGATTAATACTCGCATGGATACACATACACACTAACATTCAACATTTCTCATGAGCAATCTACACAAGAGAGGTCACTTTGGTGACTTCTTGCTTCAATTGATTCACTTAAATTGTCAAACAATTTCATAATCCAAAATATAACCAATTATTTGAATTTTGGTTGAAAACTTAATCCCAAATTTAATTTCATCTATTTTTGCTAAGGCTGTGTTTGTAACTCTACGCATCACTGTGATGCTGACAAAAATTGTTCTCCCCTGATTATAATTTTAATAAAACCTTTTGGAGAACAAACACAACTCTTGTGGTAGTCTGGTGGTAAGCCTGCTTCCTTCTCACCGCACAGTTTCGGGTTCGAATCCCACCGGAGCCCTGCTTTTGTTACATTTTCGGGTTTTGGGTTTAGGGTTTAGGGTTTTCGGAATTTCCAGAAAAATATAACAAAATAGAATATAACCCTGATTGCAAGAGTGGGATTCGAACTGGGAACAGTTTGGAAGGACGCACCCGGTCATACCGCTGTGCCACAACAATTTGTGGTAACATGCGAACTTTAAACTACATTAAACACACATGTTTCATAATTATTTAAACCTTCAAAATGTGAAACGAAACCGGTTCCCATACGATGCCAAATTAACAGTCATACGACCCTCACACCAGACTTCAGTACAGAGCATGACCGACATTCATAATATTTTAAAATAAACACAAAATCATATGCCACTTGAGGATGAAAAATCATACATCAACGTCGTAGATTGCTGCGTGAAAATAAATTTTTATTTTAACATCATAAATTGTTGTGTGAATTCAAATAAATTTTATTTTAAAAAGCCGAATAAAATTTTGTTAAAAAGAGTAAATTGAAAACATTTATTATTTCATACGAAAGGAATTCACCCTTGTACAGGGTTAAAGATAGCGGAGCTATACGATGAACCCTTACAATTCATATGACACTTGAGGATGAAAAATCATACATCAACGTCATAAATTGTTGCCTGAACCCGAAAGGAGATTTTTATTTGAAACGAGGGATTGAAAATATTTTATTAACCATTTTTGGTTCATGTTATTTTTTAGAAACAAAATGAGCTAGAACCCCCTCCTTTTTCATATGATTGGGCCCAAAGCAAGAAAAAGGCCCAACTTCAGTTTTTATTGTCAAATATATTTCCTAAAAAAAAGGGAATGAAAGTCTGGCAGCTGGCCCAAAACCCATGCCTTGATACTTAAAGAAACAAATAAAAAAAGGCAAGCGATCAGTAGAGAGAAAGAAAAGAACGAGACTTGTATTCCCTCACCACTGAAACGCAGAAGACAGAGGAACAAGAGACGTAGCGGCGGCGAGGCTCGAACGGCGGTGGGGTGCAAACGGCGGTGGCTCTACGACTGGTCTTGCACGGCAGTGGAGCAGAATCTGCGGTAGCAGGAAGGGGAACACACGGCAGCTTGCACGGAGCGGATCGGGACGATGCGGAGACTCCCGTGGCGGCGGTGATGGACCTTGGATGGCTTCTTGTTGGAGCAGCAGCGGCGACGGCTTCGGGTTGGGGTAACAGCAGCGGATTCGAAGCGACGGAGGTGACGATCTGAGCATATTCATGTTGGGACGGCGAGGCTGGTGACTACGCGGCTGCGTCTGGCATCGTGGCTGGGCCTGCGTGCGGCAACGCGTCCAGACGTGGCGGAGACGGTGGAATAGTGGGGCGCTGTTTGCTAGGTACAGGTAAGGGTCAAGTGTTGTTATTGGAGGTGATGTTGTTAGGAGGAAGATGAAGATGATGGTTATGGTATTTGGCTATGGAGGGAGGTTGGCTATGTTGAGATGTTGAAGATGAATGATGAAAATGGTCCTGTTTTGGGTTGTTGAAGGAAGAAGATGGATTTCTCTGTTACCCCTCTTTTTTCTTTTCCTTCTTTTTCTCCTTTTACCCATGCTCTCTATCTCTATTGTCATTTATACTGATAGCAAGATTCAAAAAAAAAACAAGGAAACCCAGTGATCCTCTGCTTTGATTACATTGGATAGTCTTTTTCTCATTTCCAATCTGGTTGATTTTGTATCTTATATGTCTTGCTTTGTGCTGCCATTTTCCTTTCTTGTATTTAGTCTATTTTGGCCCTTTGACTATTATTGACCTTGCTGATGCTGCATGAGAGATAAGGAGTAGCAGGATGATATTTTCCCTTTTCATGCTTGGATTTCAAATTCTCATCCTTTGCAAATTTAACAAAGCTTAACTTAGCCTTTGGTTCTGAGACAAAATTAAAATTTTTTGTCTCTTACCCATTGTCCCACTATTGCAACAGGAACTCTCTCTTTTTTTTATCTATTTTTTTTATATTTTTTTAATGATAGGAAGCATATATCTATCTGTTATTTTCTTTTCTTTTTTCCTTTTCTCTTTTTTTACTGGGCTTTGGGCTAAAGAACATGGGCTAGGAAGATGGATTTAAAAAGGACTTGCAACCAAAAAGAAATCAGGCCATGAGCATGAACAAAATATTTTTTTTTGGTTTTCTTGCAAATTTGTACTTTTTTTCCTTTTCAAATATATTAATTAAAATGATAAAATACCCGGATAAAATTAGGTATTCACTGTTGCCCCTCTTTACTTGTTTCTTATTAGATAATAGGTGTCACCATAGTTAACCTATTATCGTTATAAGCAACGAGTAAAGTCATGAACTCCAATTTTGTTCGGGGTACACTGACAAACAAAAGGACCTATGACTAAAATAACATTTCCTGTAAAGAACCCATAGGTTGGATTGCCCACTGAGGTTTACACATAAAAGCTTGCAAGATGGATTTACTTGCTGAGCTTAAAAAACAAAGATAAAGAGCTTACGGGGTGGATTTCCCGTCAGAAGCTCGAACCGAAAGATAAAAGAGCTTACGGGGTGGATTTCCCGTCAGAAGCTCGACCAAAAAGAAAAAGAGCTTACGGGGTGGATTGTCCGTCAGAAGAACAGAAAGATAAAAGAGCTCACGGGGTGGATTGCCCGTCAGAAGCTCGAACAGAAAGATAAAAGATCTTACAGGGTGTATTGCCAGTCAGAAGCTCGAACAGAAAGATAAAAGAGCTTACGGGGTGGATTGCTCGTTAGAAGCTCGAATAAAAAGATAACAGAGCTTACGGGGTGGATTGCCCGTCAGAAACTCGAACAAAAAGATAACAGAGCTTATGGGGTGGATTGTCCGTCAGAAGCTCGAACAGAAAGATAAAAGCTTGTAAGGCCCTATAGCCAAATGCAATATGAAAGTTGATTTTGCTCATTGATAGAATGATAATGCATAAGATGCCTTTCATTGATGAATGCTAATGGAGAAACCTTTGTTATTTTTGGCACAATGCAAAAGATACTTTTGATGAAATTATTTCCTTTTTGTTGTGTCTTTTCATTATTGGCTCCTTGACCCCTTAAAAGCCTGGATCATAGTTAGTCTTGAGGATGAACTAAAACAAGTCCCATATTATCAGAAAAGATATCCTGCACTTTTATCTTATGATGACAGACGTTCTTGATGATAATTATCTCGATGGTTGATTCTCAATATTCCTTCCTTTCTTCAGTGCCCTTTATAGGGGAAGCATCGTGCCCCCTATGACCTTTTGAGGCTTTCCAAGGAATTCTAACTACTTAAAAACACCAATACTTGTTTCACATTTCAGTATAGACTTATCAGGATGAATGCACACACACAAATGACAAAAGTTAAGAGAGAGGGACCAAGGTAGCGAAATAAAATAAAGGAAGTCAATATCATTATATTTGGATTGAAAAAGGTGTACAAAGCATAAATTGTAAAACATTGCGGAGTAGAATCGCATCTCCTCAGGTGATGTCTCTCTCAATGACTATTGTTAGTATTCCTCATACAATCTTGACTGCACATTAATTGGCTTCAGAGATGTTGTTTGCCCCAGTCTTCATACATCCAACCTAACGACTGCCCCAGTTCATCGGCTTGACGACACTTCCATTGCTATGTTTTTATTTTTTTTGCACCCTAACTTTTGCCTAGACCCCCTTTTCAGGTTTTCAGCCTAGCGGGTTGCTCTAACTTTTTCCTACACTGTATTTTCAAATTTTCAGTCTAGCGAGCTTTTCTTTTTTCATTTTTCACTTTTTCTTTTCTTTTCTTCTTCTTCTTGGGAAGTGTGTTCAAGCATAATACTTTTTGACTGCATCTGAGTTTACAGGGAGTGGAAGATCTTCCTCATCCATCCTGGTGAGGATTAAAGCCCCTCCAGAGAATGCCTTTTTCACTCGTAAGGTCCATCGTATTTCGGGGTCCACTTCCCTCGATGATCCTTTAGGATTGGTAGGATCTTTTTGAGCACTAGATCACCTTCCCGAAACTGCCCCGGGGGGGGGGGGGGGGGCACTTTCTTCTCGTAAGCCCTTTTCTGATACAATTGACCGTGACACAGTGCTGCTAATCTCTTCTTTTCGATGAGGTTCAATTGGTCTAGTCGATCCTGAATCCGCTCAGCTTCTTCCAGTTTTGCTTCTCTCAGTACCCTTAATGAGGGGATCTCTACTTCAATCGGGAGCACTGCCTCCATCCCATACACTAAAGAATATGGTGTTGCCCCTGTCGAGGTGCGAATAGAGGTACGATAGCCGTGCAAAGAAAAAGGTAACATCTCGTGCCAATCTTTATACGTCACTACCGTCTTTTGGACAATCTTCTTGATATTTTTATTAGCGGCCTTAACTGCCCCATTCATCTTTGGGCGGTATGGGGAGGAATTGTGATGCTTTATCCTGAAGCTTTCGCACATCTCCTCCATCATCTTGTTGTTCAAGTTGGTCGCATTGTCAGTGATAATCTCACTCGGCAACCCATAACGACAAATTAACTCTCTTTTGACAAACTTGATCACGACGTTCCTGGTCACATTGGCATATGATGCGGCCTCCACCCACTTTGTGAAATAATCAATGGCAACTAGAATGAAGCGATGCCCATTTGAAGCTTTTGGTTCGATTGGTCCTATAACATCCATTCCCCACATTGAGAATGGCCCGTCCTCAAGATTTTTCTTGCCATTGCGTGACCATTCGCGTGAGTCCCAAATGACCCTTCATGTACATCCTCAATTATCTGTTTAGCCTCCTTTGCAACAACACATCTTAACAGTACCATATCGTGATTCCTTTTGTAGAGAATACCCCTATCCAAATGGAAACTCATCACAAGTCTTCTTAGGGCTCTTTTGTCATTTTCTGAAGCACCTGGGGGGTATTCCCTTCTTTGCAAGAAATGTTTGATGTCATGGTACCACGGCTCTTGATCGGGCTCTCCCTCTACCACTTGACAATATGCAGGATGATCACGACTTTCCATTTTGATGAGTGACAGATTTCTTTCATCACTTACTTTAAACATCGAGGACAGGGTAGACAGCGCATCGGCTAATTGGTTATCTTCTCGGGGAATATGATGAAATGTGGCTTCATCAAACTGCTCAATCAAACCTTTGATGTAATCATGGTACGGGATTAACTTTGCATCTCGGGTTTCCCACTCCCCTCTTAGCTGGTGGATGACTAATGCAAAGTCCCCATATACCTCTAGTATCCTTGCCTTTGATTCTATTGCTGCCAAAATCCCTAGTGCACAACCTTCGTATTCGGCTATAATGTTTGTACAATTGAAGCAGAGCCTCGTAGTGACAGGGAAATAATCATTTTCTGGTGAGATTAAGATTGCCCCGATTCCGTGTCCCAATGCATTAGAAGCTTCGTCAAATAACACGGTCCACTTTTCTTTTTCTGGTGATTGCTCGCGATCAAACAAAGCCATTATATCTTCGTCTGGAAAATCACATTGCATCGATCCATAATCTTCTACTGGCTAATTGGCTAGATATTCTGCAAGAGCACCCCCTTTTATTGATTTTTGGGTGACATAGAAAATGTCATATTCTGATAGCAGGACTTGCCAGCGAGCGATTCTTCCAGTCAGAGCAGGCTTATCAAAGATATACTTGATCAGATCCATTTTGGACACCAACCAGGTAGTGTAACACAACATGTAATGCCTCAAACTGCGAGCTGCCCAAGCCAAGGCACAGCAAGTGCGTTCTAGCAGTGAGTAGTTGGCTTCCCAACTGGTGAATTTCTTAGTTAGATAATAGATGGCATGTTTCTTCCTTCCTGACTCATCGTGTTGCCCCAATACGCAACCCATCGATTCATCTAGCACAGTCAAATACATGATGAGAGGTCTTCCCGGCACTGGGGGAATCAAGACCGGAGGCTCCTGTAGGTATTGTTTGATCTTCTCAAAGGCTTTTTGACAATCTTCATTCCATGTCACAACTTAATTTTTGCGCATCAATTTAAAGATTGGTTCATATGTCGCGGTTAGTTGGGAGATGAACCGGGCAATGTAGTTCAATCTTCCTAAAAACCCACGAACTTCCTTCTCCGTTTGAGGTGCTGGCATGTCGATGATTGCTCGAACCTTTTCAGGATCAACCTCTATTCCTCTTTGACTAACAATGAACCCCAAAAGCTTGCCTGATTTCACTCCGAAAGTGCATTTGGCTGGATTCAATTGGAGCTTAAACTTTCTTAACCGCTCAAAAAGTTTCTGCAGATTATCAACATGGTCGTCTTCGGATCTGGACTTGGCGATCATGTCATCTACATAAACTTCTATCTCCTTATGCATCATGTCATGGAATAAAGCCACCATAGCCCGCTGATATGTTGCCCCGGCATTTTTCAAGCCAAAGGGCATAACCTTGTAGCAAAAGGTTCCCCATAAAGTGACAAATGTAGTTTTCTCCATATCTTCAGGTGCCATCTTGATCTGATTATATCTCGAGAATCCATCCATGAAACAGAATAATGCATGTTGAGCAGTATTGTCTACAAGAACATCAATGTGTGGCAGAGGAAAGTCATCTTTTGGGCTAGCTCTATTCAGATCTTGATAGTCCACACACATCCTAACCTTTCCATCTTTCTTAGGAACAGGAACAATATTGGCAACCCATTGAGGGTACTTTACAACTTCTAGGAAACCTGCATCCAGTTGCTTCTTGACCTCGTCCTTGATCTTTAAGGACATTTCTGCTTTCATCCTTCGTAGCTTCTGTTTTACTGGAGGACACTCCGGCTTTAATGGTAGCTTGTGTTCTGCTACACTAGGGTCTAACCCTGGCCTGTCTTGGTATGACCATGCGAAAACATCTTTATAATCCATCAACAACTTGATCAACCTACTTCGCTCCTTTTCCTTCAAGGAAATGCCAATCTGGACCTCTTTTTTATCATCTTCGGTTCCCAAATTGATTAGTTCACTTGGCTCTTCATGGGGTCGAATTTCCCTGGCTTCTTTTTCTACCAATCTCAATAGTTCAAGAGGAACTTCCCCGTCATCATCAACAACCTCCTCAGCATGATCAATGGGATAGTCAAAATTGTATGTTGAGTTATTAACATTGTCATTTTTAAGAGAGTCACTTTTAGATCTGCATTTTCGTAGTTATCAAGGAAAGATGAATGAATAAAGGTTAAAGACGAGAAACTGCATTTATTGGTGAGGAATGGTGAACAAAAACGAAAGTAAAAAAAAAAGAGATAACAACACAAAGATGCTGAATGCATGCATTTATTGATAAACCATACTGAAACAGAAACAAGTAAGCCCATTACAACAAAATTCCTAAAGCCTTGGGCAGAGCTAAAGGATAAGCATTACAGAATTACTTTGAAAAAGACTCCATGGTCCTGGGGAACTCGATGATCTCCCAATTGTTGAGCTCTGTATCCGGAGAGCATGGATACACCAGATTGATACCATGATCGGTAGGATAATCATCTTCAATAGCTGCTGGTTGGTCCAGGAATGCGAACCCTACACTTCGGAAGCTCTGTCGAATGTGACAGATGGGAGCCCTTTCAGCCTCGTATTCATGATTTTCCAGCCGAGCCAACCTCTTTCTTTTCTTCTCTTCTATAACCCTCATCTTGTCGGCCTTAGTGGGTTTGTATCCCAACCCAAACCTGTCCTTGTTCTCAGTGAGCATGAGGATGTCAGTGACACCTTGGCTATTCTTCCCTAAACCGCTTCCAGATCGGTATCCTCCTTCGAGCATAACCTTGGACATCATAATGGACGTTTTAGATGACTGAGGTTTCAAGAGTGGAGCTCCCTCCCCAACATAAGTGGCATTGGCAATTTCAAGTGACTGGAAGGCGGTCTCGAGAGCTTCCTCGACAGCTTCAATATAAGGGGTTGTTGATGGCTTGCTTACTAACAAATCCTCCTCTCCAAAAACAATTATCAACTTACTATCAACAATGAACTTCACCTTCTGGTTCAATGTGGAAGGTACAGCTCCATACGAATGGATCCATGGTCATCCTAGGAGACAACTGTAAGTTGGTGTGATGTCCATTACTTGGAAGAGTACTTCAAAGGTGCAAGGGCCAATCTGAATGGGCAATTCAATTTCTCCCATGACTTCCCTTCGGGTGCCATTGAAAACTCTTACAATCATTGTGCTTGGCTTCATATGAGTTCCATCGAAAGGCAACTTTGCCAGTGTTGACTTTGGCATTACATTCAAAGAAGATCCATTATCAATGAGAACCCTAGCCATGACATGGTCTCGACACTTCACAGAAATGTGCAATGTTTTGTTGTGACCCATAACTTCATCTGGTATTTCATCATCGGTGAAAGTGACATAATTATCAGCAACTATGTTACCTACAATGTTATCGAGCTTATCAACTGTGATGTCATGGGAGACATGAGCTTGATTCAACATCTTCATCAGTACTCTCCTGTGTGGTTCAGAGTTCATCAATAGAGACAGAAGAGATATCCGAGCCAGAGTTCGATTTAACTGATCCACAACCCTATATTCACTCTGCTTGATGAACTTCAAGAATTCGCCGACTTCTTCATCAGATACCTCCTTTTTATTCTCACCTCTGTTTGCTTCCTTGTCATCTAGAATTCCTTCCACCTTCTCTTTCCCCTTGCGATCCTTTCCTTCCTTTTCTGTTTCCTCCCTTCGCAATACCTCTGGAGTGTAAATGCGACCACTCCTAGTCATTCCACCAATTCCTGAAATGTTGGTAACCACAGTAGTCCCATCGGAAGGATTGGGTTGAACCTGCATCTCATATTTCCATGGTATCGCTTTGGTGTCCTTGTAAGGGAAAGGGCTTGGAACTCGAATGACGATTGGTGTTGTCCCACTTGGAACCGGCAAAGGTTTCTTCTCAGTATAGTATATCACCACTGGTTTTGGAGTGACTTGCTTGGGAACTGGTTGAGGGTTAACCACAACAATAAAAGGGGTTATCTTAATTGGGGTTGGAGAAATTGTAGATTCAACAACCATATTAATGGCGTATTCATTTGATCCACAACTAATTAAGATAATCATCATATCCATTAACTGCTGCGCAACTTGCCGAAACTCTGAACAGCCTTCAATCGAATACCCCATGTTCCCATCGAAGTCACACCTTATCTCTCCATTGAGAGTTTTTTCTTCCATGACGGGGATTTGGATTAATCCACATTTGCACATCTCTCTGAAAACAACTCTCATAGGAGTCCTAACATCGGCCACTTTACTCTTGAGAGTATGTTCCAAGAAGCTCTCAATGGCATTGACTCCCGAACTCCCATGATTTGGCATAGGACCCTGTGCCACATTTGGAGCATCCTTCTGAAAGCTCAACCATTTGGCATTAATCAGGTCTTGCACCTTAAACTTCAAAGCTTTAAAACTCTCGGTGGAATGACCTGTGGCCCCGTCGTGATATGCACATTGAGCATTTGGGTCATACCTTATTGGATAAGGAGGGTCAATTGGTCTTGTCGGGATAGGAGTTAGCACGGATTTGCTCACAAGTTGGCGGAATAGTTCAATGTAAGTCATGGGAATCGGGTCAAAACGCATTGGCTTTCTTTTCGAGTTATACGGTGGTCTTGTTTGGATGGTGTTTGGGTTTGGATTTAGGGGTTGAATGATTTGAGGTGGCATGGTAGGGTGTGTTTGAGGCTGAGAAGGGTATGATGGTCGGTAAGGAGCCATCTGTTGAGGATTTGGAACTTGTGAGGTGGCAGCGATGCATGGCTGGTTGGCTTGGTGATATGGAGATGGTTAGTATTATGGGGCGTATTGGGCTTAGAAGGCGGGTGTTTGGTTCGGTCTCCATTAGTTCGGTCTCTTGTTCAAAGGTTATTGCATGCGCTTCTCCCTCTTTCTTTTTCACAAACGGGGCTTTCTTTGGGCCATTCCCTACTAAAGTCTCAGTGATCTTGCCATTCCTCATTCCACTTTCAATTCTCTCGCCGATGATGACCATGTCAGAAAAATTTGATGACACACTCCCAATCATCCTATCATAGAAGGGCGACTGGAGTGTATCAATGAACATTGCTACGATTTCTTTCTCGGATAAGGGAGGCTCCACCTGAGCAGCCAGTTCCCTCCATCGTTGTGCACACTCTTTGAAAGTCTCTACGTCCCTTTTTGACATATTTTGGAGTTGCATCCTATCGGGATCCATGTCAATATTGTACTTGTACTGCTTCAGGAATGCATCTGCTAGATCTTTGAAGGATCGGATGTGTGCCCGCTCGAGATGCGTATACCAATTTGAAGCTTCCCCAGTTAAACTGTCTTGGAAAAAGTGAATCAAGAGCTTATCATCTTGGGCATATGATGTCATCTTCCTAACATACATGGTCAAATGGTTTTTGGGACAGGTGATTCCACGATATTTGTCAAAATCGGGCACCTTAAATTTCGGCGGAATTACAACATTTGGCACCAGACAAAGTTCTGAGGCATCCCGAAGACCATAACTATTTATCCCTTCAATGGCCCGTAATCTCTCCTCTAGTATTTCCAACTTTTCTTTAGATTGGGAATTCCCTCCTGACTGATTCACTGGAGTTTCTCCATACATATTACGGGGATATGAATATGGCATGGAGGAGGAACCGAAGTTTGGCATCATTTGAGCCCCCTGGGGTCCATAATGTAGGGTGTATTGTGGGGGCTTTGGATTGACAGAAGGTGTCACTATCGAGGTATTACCGTCTGTAGGGTTGACAGTTTGTGTTTGCGGTATTTCGGCATCATTGGTGGGGGTTTGTGTCTGAGTGATATGTTCGGAGTTTTGAATGCCATCTTGTGGGCCGGGGGTTGTTGGTGGCACAAATCCACGAGGCAAACCGTATGGGGGATTGTTCGGGTCAAATGAAAGATGAGTTTGGTTGCTTGGATAAATAGTGAGAGGCATCATGGCCCCTGGTTGGTTGAAACCTTGAATAGGAATGTGAGAAAAACCGGGCGGGATGAGAGGTGTGGCTGGATGTCCTTCGTTCGAGGCTGGAGGGTTCTCCTCTGTGTTCTTTTCCTTCTGCATTGCTTGTAGGATCTCCATCATCTTAGTCATCTGATCCTTGATTTGACTGACTTCATCCCTGATCTCTTGGACTTCTTCTAGTTCATCCGCCATGGCCCTTGCCTGTGATCGAGTGCGATAAGGGTGTCTTGGAGAAATTGTTCAAAAAATTCACACTGTTTTAATCAGAACAAAAAAAATAAGGACATGACAAAAAAGCAAAAGTTTTAGTGAAAACCACCTTTGGAGTTATTATTTATTTAATATATTTTTGTTGTTGTTGTTTTTTCTTTTCTTTTTTTTTCGAGTTAACACCTTGTGACTGACAAGAGATGGTCCTTCCATCCCACACAGAGAGCATTGTGCTCATAAGATGAAATGGAGTTGACAACAAATCAAGGGGAAAAACATCTCTCCACAATAGATGTTGTCTTAAACACACTAGCAATGCGAATTCTGAATTGAGACATCCCGACCTACCCTTTCCACAAAAGGAAGAATCCTATAAGGCAAATATGTAGTTGACGACATACCAAAGGGAGACCATGCTCCACGATAGCTGTCGTCGCAAGTCAAGTGTAAGAGTTGGAGTGCGAAGGAATCATAGAGGCAAGAACAAGTTTCATTAAAAACTCCTCAAAGCAATACATAGATTGGGATTACATCATTGTCAAATCAATATTTCAACATTGTTACAACATTTCATCCTAAAGTCAACATCTTAGGTCTCTTTCTTTTTAGCCCTCGAGCAAACCCTCCACATATTTGCATAAAATCGTCCAGTTCAGACGGGAGACAAAGCATAGGGTCCGCACAGATTTGTTGTTCTGCCTTCTCAAAGCTTCGGACAAAATTTGGAACGCAATGGCTTAGCTCCAAACTCATGCTCACATATCTCTTTTTCCATATGTCAATATCTGTCCCTCACTCTCGTACTTCTTCTCTCCACCATTTCATGGCATTCATTGCTTGAACCGCGTGATCATGATAATGCTTTGCCGAGGTCCACCCTAAATCGCACTACTTCTTGATTTTGACCATTAGGATATTCAGTTCTTTGACCTTTTGTACCAATTCATCAGTCATCCTACTTTGTCCATAAATTTGCTTCTGTAAGTTGCTATTGACTCCCCTTTGTCGATCAACCTCCACCTCCAATGACTTTCTCATACCTTCTTGCTGGATGACTTCTTCTTATAACTGACGCTTTTCTTTTCTTAGCCGATGCCTCTCCGTTGTCAAGGACAATACTTTACTTTCAAGATTCTGGACCTTAGCCATGATGCTTGGTGAGACATTGTATGTATTCTTCTGGACTCTTGAGGTTGTGGAGATATCTGCACACAAATCTTTTAAGTGTTCATTTTCCTTTGCTAACTTCTCACAACGCTTCTGTCCAATGGCTATTTTTAACTCGGCATGTTGCTTTTGTTGTTCCATTTCCTTCATTTGTGCTTCTAGAACTTTCAGTTGTTCTGTCATTTGAGTTACCAAAGGGGAGTAATCTTTATCTTCCGTGCTTTCTTCCGGAATGTTGACGGGACCTTTCCTTGACTTTCTCCATGCTTCATATTCTGAGACAATGATTAGGATTGGCCGGCCCAATTGTGCTCTCCCTGCCATCTTCACATCTTTCCAAGCATTTCTAACTGATTTTGCCAACAACTTGGCATTCTCTCCATCCTCGTACCGTGGTCGCGCTGTCGCGCACGCGCCAAAAAGGACGAGCGGGTTTTAAAAATGTAGTTTATGGCGACAACTCGGATGTCGTTCTCAAGGACTCTTAAAGTGTTATTTTCCACTAAAATAAGTTTTTGGGGGGGTTTGGATTGAGATGCAATCAAAGAAAACAGAATAATAAAAACAGAGCAATTGAAAACAGGCAGTTCAAAGAGGTTATCAAATGGCCAAAAACAGATTGATCTATTGTTCTCAATTTCCTAACTATCATAGGTTCATGCAATTTCCAAGCCCTAAGTAGATTCTAATCCCCTCCCGGTTGTAGCAACAATTTACAAGCGAAACCACTACTACAGATACATGTCCCTATTCCCGAGTTAAGCAAACGGGGTTAAGCCCTTCGTGAACTAAGCGAACACGAAATGTACACACGCAAATTAAGCAGATGCGATTAATTATAGGAACATGATATCACCGGAAATAAATCAACACAATACAGTATACTCCTGAATTAAGCAAACGGAAATATAAAGCATGGCATTGAAGAGGGAAAAGCATACAAAACAGGGAAATACAAGAACCTCAAGTGTATGGAAATCAATTACAATAGATCAATCCTAGAAACTTAGTTCTCCATAACAAAAACGAAAACACACACAGAGAACAAATGTAAAACAGAAAAATGGAGAAGCAAAAGTCTTTACAAACTGTTCAGAACATCAATTTATACTAGTCAGAAATTAAGCTTATTCGCGAGGCGAAGCCTCTCCCGCGACGCGATTCTTGTGAACAGCCTGCACCCTTTGGTATTCTCGCGAAGCAAACAATCCTTCGCGAGGCGAGGAACTGAAGAGTCTTCTTGTCACGCCCGTTATGGACATCAGGGGCCAACCGTGATGCTCTCTGACTTCCAGGCTCGCGAGGCGAATGGATGCTCGCGAGGCGAGACTCTTCAACTTCAAAACTGCCACGGTCGTGACCTTCAACACAGGCAAGCCGTGATCGTCTCTGACTTTTCAGGGTTGCAAGACTCGCGGGACGAGACCTTCTTCGCGGGGCGAACCAGAGACCTTGCATTTTCTTGGAACAGTCAGGCTTCGGGGTCGCGTGGCGAGTATAGCTTTCGCGGGGCGAAGCCCCTGTTCTTTATTCTCTCAACTTCTACTTCACCTGAAAACAAGGAAATAACCATAAGTGTATTATTTTGACTCAAAACTAGCTAAATTAACCTAAAACTACTCTAGAGACTCAAAACCTTGCTTGAGGACAATCTAATCTAATTTGGGTGAAAATAGGATATAATTTGCACAAAACCCTGGTCATACTAGCCATAAAACTAGATGAGCCAGAGGCTTATCATACCGGAAACAGCATCCGCTGAGTTGTTCTTCTCTTGGCACAGTTTGCGTCCAACAAAGCTGTCGTAAGACTATGGCGGGTGTGTAAGATATGCACCCTCTTGGGCCCATCAAAGGAACATTAGAATAGTCACCACAACTATAAATGATATCTTGCCCCTGCTGACCTTCGTACCATGGGCATACCCACCTAAAAGAGTCCCTTTCCACTTTGTCAAACTCGTTCTTCCATTCTTCTTCATTTAGCTGTCTCATAGGGATGTTATGGAAGCCTCTTAGTGGATCTGAATGGTGGGTGATATAACCTTTTGCATACATGTGAGTCATGGCCCACACATAAAGAAACTGTGCACAACATCGGAGCTTCCCCTTTGGATGCCGCTGGCAAAATTCTAGAGTCAAAAACGTTTCAGCTAACACCGCCGGCACGGGGTTTTTCTTTCTTTCTACTGAGAAGAATACATCCATTGCCGCTTGATCCATCATGTCTAGCGCTGATGGAAATAGAACCAACCCATATATTTTTAGCGCCAATACCCTCTCAAAGGTTTCCCAATCTCGCCGGTCCATTAATTTCTTCAAATGGTTTTCCAGAATAGTTCGGGTCAACCCTCGCGAGTTTGAGTGCCCGATCAACTTCACATCATTTTCAGGAAGCCCTAGTAACCCTGCGATGCTTGTAGTGGTCAAGTATTGCCCCAAGTGAAAGTACACGATGGGGTTTTTCTACATCGGCAACCTTAACAGGCAAGCATATTCTTCAATGGTGGGAGTAATGTCCATGTTTAGCAATTCAAAACATCTGAGGTGGGGGTTCCAATACTGACACAAGGCACTCAAAGCAGCAATCTCAACCGGTATGAAAATCAGGTCCAAGATCCCTCCATACTTCTTGGCGAAGCTTCTTCGACGTTCTTATGGCAAAGATTGGCTAAACTCGTTCAGATTCTCCAATGAGTTCAATATCGCCCTGGAGTTCTTGGTGGTGGGAGCATTGCTAGTGTGTCTGACTTTTTCCATCTCTTGTAATCAAAGGTGTTATCTCAAACCAAATTATCTGTGGAGGGAAATTTTACTTTGTTAATAACATTTGGAAAGCAAATTTACTTATGCATGAGAGTGTAACAAAATGCATTAATGACATATTAACAATGCATGACTTAAAGTACTATATGCACGAACATACAGTGAGTGTAACAGGATGCATGAATGAATATCATATTAAGGCGTGAATGCATGCAGAAAATCATTATGATGCATGACATATAAATGTGATTATTCATGTTGCAGAAAAAGGTGGAATGCGCTCCTTTTTGTCCTACATGGGTCATATCCTAAAGTTTGAACTTCTGAGGTCAAGACCCTAATTTGGTAGGCTACTAATGGCATTTTAGGTGCATGACTTCCGGGACAGATCTAGACCCCTAAACATATGGTCCCCGGATTACCCTCATCTAAAAATGAGGACCCGAATCCATGAACCTCACCACAGGGACCAATAAGTCACAATATGGCAGTCCATGTTCCGGTAGCAATCCAGGCTGGAGAATCAATGTCTGTCAGGGACGCAAAAACATCACAATAACATCACTAAAGCCCCTTCTAAACTTATGGCATTCCAAGACTCGGGTATAGAGTCCAAAAGTGTGCGAATATGTGATGGTGACGTGGGTGCTGGGAGCAAGCAAACCTGCACAAGAACCTACTAAAACAACACTACCCAAACCTGTAAAAAGAACAAACAGCACAATAGTTTTCTATCCTAGGGTTGCCAAAATATATACAAAGGCATATAAAAGCATATTTATAAAAACAAATTAAACAACAAAATAAAAAAGAGGGGTAAGTCAACTAAATAAAAATCATTAAAAAGAACAACTAACTATGATAGGTCTGACTCTCTAACCTCCCCAGTGGAGTCGCCAGTTGTCGCGACTGTCCCATCCGGGCGCCGTGAAAAAGGAGATAAAAACAGAGGAGTCGCCACTAAAATTTTTATTGGGAAAATCTTAGAAAAACCAATTATTTAAAAGTAAACTGGTCTAAAAAAAGAGAGAGATGAGTCCGGGAGTCGGTTACGAGTAGGAAAGGTGTTAGCACCCTATATCGCCCGTTTAAAAAAAATGGTACCTCAAGTTAATTGTACAAAAACATTTTAATAACCTTTTAAATATTTATTTTACCCTAAAAATTATTTACAAGAAATAATTATTTTTTATTTTTAATATTTTAAATTTTTATTAATTTTTACGTTTTTAAATTTATTGTTTATAAAAACTAAATGAGGTTGAACATGGCACATGAGTCCATAGGGGAATCTCAAATCTAAGGAACTGAACATGACGCCGTGTCCCTAGAGCATCCCTAAAAATAGAAAAGTTTAATTATTTTGATTAATTATTTTAACATAAAAAGAGACACAAAAAAAGGAAAATTTAGTTTTGGCTTGACAAGATGATTTATCTTGCTCCTACGTATTCCTTGGTGCGATGGGAAACTCAAAACCACGTAGTTCTTTTGGGGAAAAAAAGCTTGATTGGTTTATTGATTTTATATTTTGATAAAGATTTGATTTATTTATTTTATTATAAAAAAGATTTTATTTCAGAATAAATTCATTTTTTGCACAGGGTCCATGATAGCAGCGCTATACGATAAACCCTTACAATGCATACGCTACTTGAGGATGAAAAATCATACATCAACGTCGTAGATTGTTGCGTGAAAATAAATTTTTATTTTAACATCATAAATTGTTGCGTGAATTCAAATAAAATTTATTTTAAAAAGTCGAATAAAATTTTGTTAAAAAGAGTAAATTGAAAACATTTATTATTTCATACGAAAGGAATTCACCCTTGCACAGGGTTAAAGATAGCGGAGCTATACGATGAACCCTTACAATTCATATGACACTTGAGGATGAAAAATCATACATCAACATCATAAATTGTTGCGTGAACCCGAAAGGAGATTTTTATTTGAAACGAGGGATTGAAAATATTTTATTAACCATTTTTGGTTCATATTATTTTTTAGAAACAAAATGAGCTAGAACCCCCTCCTTTTTCATATGATTGGGCCCAAAGCAAGAAAAAGGCCCAACTTCAATTTTTATTGTCAAATATATTTCCTAAATAAAAAGGGAATGAAAGTCTGGCAGCTGGCCCAAAACCCATGCCTTGATACTTAAAGAAACAAATAAAAAAAGGCAAGCAATCAGTAGAGTGAAAGAAAAGAACGAGACTTGTATTCCCTCACCACTGAAACGCAGAAGACAGAGGAGCAAGAGGCGTAGCGGCGGCGAGGCTCGAACGGCGGTGGGGTGCAAACGGCGGTGGCTCTACGACTGGTCTTGCACGGCGGTGGAGCAGAATCCACGGCGGCAGGAAGGGGAACGCACGGCAGCTTCC
Organism: Sophora flavescens; assembly: GCA_030762895.1. NCBI lineage: Eukaryota > Viridiplantae > Streptophyta > Magnoliopsida > Fabales > Fabaceae > Sophora > Sophora flavescens. The sequence goes on along the minus strand of CM061063.1, from coordinate 264,151,263 downwards.
ACGGAGCGGATCGGGACTATGCGGAGACTCCCGTGGCGGCGGTGATGGACCTTGGACAGCTTCGGGTTGGAGGAGCAGCAGCGACGGCTTCAGGTTGGAGCAGCAGCGGCGACGGCTTCGAGTTGGGGTAGCAGCGACGGATTCGAAGAGGCGGAGGTGACGATCTGAGCAGATTCGCGTCGGGACGGCGAGGCTGGTGACGACCCGGCTGCGTTTGGAGCGGTGGCTGGGTCTGCGTGTGGCTACGCGTCCAGACATGGCGGAGACGGCGGAACAGTGGGGCGCTGTTTGGTAGGTACAGGTAAGGGTCAAGTGTTGTTATTAGAGGTGATGTTGTTAGGAAGAATATGAAGATGATGGTTATGGTATTTGGCTATGGAGGGAGGTTGGCTATGTTGAGATGTTGAAGATGAATGATGAAAATGATCCTGTTTTGGGTTGTTGAAGGAAGAAGATGGATTTCTCTGTTACCCCTCTTTTTTCTTTTCCTTCTTTTTCTCTTTTTTCCCATGCTCTCTATCTATGTTGTCATTTATACTGATAGCAAGATTCAAAAAAAACAAGGAAACCCAGTGATCCTCTGCTTTGATTACATTGGATAGTCTTTTTCTCATTTCCAATCTGGTTGATTTTGTATCTCATATGTCTTGCTTTGTGCTGCCATTTTCCTTTCTTGTATTTAGTCTATTTTGACCCTTTGACTGTTATTGACCTTGCTAATGCTGCATGAGAGATAAGGAGTAGCAGGATGATATTTTCCCTTTTCATGCTTGGATTTCAAATTCTCATCCTTTGCAAATTTAACAAAGCTTAACTTAGCCTTTGGTTTCGAGACAAAATTAAAATTTTTTGTCTCTTACCCATTGTCCCACAATTGCAACAGGAACTCTCTCTTTTTTTATCTATTTATTTATTTTTTTATATATTTTTTTAATGATAGGAAGCATATATCTATCTGTTATTTTTCTTTTCTTTTTTCCTTTTCTTTTTTTTTTTTTACTCGGCTTTGGGCTAAAGAACATGGGCTAGGAAGATGGATTTAAAAAGGACTTGCAACCAAAAAGAAATCAGGCCATGAGCATGAACAAAATAATTTTTTGGGTTTTCTTGCAAATTTGTACTTTTTTTTCTTTTCAAATATATTAATTAAAATCATAAAATACCCGGACAAAATTAGGTGTTCACAATGGGCACGACTGTGCTTAATACCAAGTGTGTGACTTCGTGTTTTTACACGTTTTAGGCCTTTGGGTCTTCTATATAAAAAGGTTTCTAATAACCCTAGGACGTCATTTTGCACTGTAACATGACCGGAAGCTTAGAAAAAGGCTAGAAATGGAAAAACTCTAGAATTTGGAAGAAGAGACCAATGGAGAGGAAGAAGGGACCCTACGCTTGAAGGGGAACCAAAGGGGGTTGTCCATCAAGCTTTTAAAGCACGCTTTAGAGGTTTTCAATAGGTAAGTAAACAATGTTTCCTTAAACTTCCACGATATAGATTTTAAAGGATTTTTGTATGAAATTAAAAGGATATTTTTGGGACTCTTAATGGAAAATTTGGGGATTTTCTTATTAGGGTTCAAGAATGTATGAACAACAATTGAAATTTTACTTTTTTTTTCTTGAATTGAAATTAAGTTATAATTATGGTTAAGAAATATGAATTGATCATTAATAAGTTTTGTTGGCATGATTTTGAGGTACTTGTAAATACTATGGGTACTTGTAAATATTTATTTTATTTTTGTGCGAAAATTTTCGAAATAGGTCATATCACTAAAATAGTGATAAAATCTAAGATTTTTCAATTTCGGGTCAAATTAGGGTTTTCTGATCGGTACAAAATTTTATTATCAGCAAAAACGCAAACTGGTTTCCGTCTGAACTTTGAACCCAATTTAACCACAACTTCCTACAATATAGTAAGTTCTAACTATGATTTTGCTTTCTCCAAAATCATTGTTCTTGATCATGGTTATCAAATCTGATGATTCATATATCTTGTAAATATAGTAATTAAGTCTGAGGATGTAGGTTTTCAAGAAAACAGATTTAACTCAATTCCAAGTCACAATGATGATATTCATTCTAATGTATATAATCATAAAACAATGTATCTAATAAAGATACTTTTGAGGGTTCAGAGCTAGAAGAAATCATAGAGCTAGAAAAGAGAAAACATACAGACTAGGATCTTTCATGTTCCTTGTTCAAGGATTAATAAGAAAGTCCATAGACAGTTATGAACCAATATGTTATAATAAGTGATCCAAAACATTTGATGGGGTAATAAAGTCTCAAGATATCGCTTTCTGGAAGGAGGCTATGCAAGAGAAAATGGACTCGATAATGGGGAATAAAACATGGAAATTAGTAAAAGCCTGCCAGGAGCCGCTCCTTGTCCCTGCCTTCTTGCAACGACGACCACTCCCCGCCCTCGTCAGTCTCGGGTGTCACATGCCCACCAGCTTCCGCTTGGTTCGTCCCCGAACAATGCCGTACTATGAGAGGTGCCGTTCTGATACCATTTGTAACATCCCTGACTACTCTATAGATTGACGACTGTCCCCACAAACCAACACAGGTCTTTTCAGCGTGATTTGTCCTCACTCACACTTTATGGGAAAACTTCCCAGGAGGTCTCCCATCCCATAATTGCTCCAAGTCAAGCACGCTTAACTGTAAAATTCTTAAGTGATGGGCTACAGAAAAGAAGATGCATCTTGTTGGTATAGGTAGTACCAACGAATTCATATAAGTCACCATCAACTGTATAGTCCCATACCTACACAGTCTCGGGATCCCTCTCATTCAGGTGTGTAATCGGTTCATTCATGTGTCCCTCTGCCTAGAAATCTGCCAGGAGCCACTCATTGTCCGTACCTTCTTGCACCGGTGATCACCCTCGCCCTCATCAGCCCCGGGTGTCACATCAGATCCACAACAGACACTCTCACTATACACAACATCAAACTCCAAACAATGAATCAAATAAGTATGGAATCAATAATCCATTCCTATAGTTACTCAAAAATTCGATCTATCTCTTGCATTCTTTTTCATTCAATTCACATGAGGCACAAGATACCAAAATGGGCCTTTTTGATACGCAACAAAAGCCATAAACCAGCACAAGACAAAATTGTAGTTCTACTGTGAATCCGAATGAAAAAATTTCATCTGACTGTGGAGTTAAAAGTTCTAGTGACGTTATCCGATGATATATAATAATCTCATAGAAAAGTCAAATTGCAAAGATCAGAAAGACAAATAATATTTTATTAAAATATGAATGGTAGTATTTTTAAAAATGATAGTGAAGTATGGTATGAGAAAATTCAAATAATGATCAAGAGAGGTGATGTGACCCAATGAAAAGTACGTATTATTAACAATGACGTCGAATCTGAAGACAAACTAATAGTGTGTTTGGAAAGTCAATTTTCCATCTCAGAAGCGCGTCCATCCGGAAGCTACTCGAGTAGCTTACATGTGCGAACATCTTGTATCACCGTGAATACAAACACATTTATATTATGCAAGTGGCTTTCGATGAGAAGGCATTTGACTTGGCAAAACATATGCAGCAACTACCATAGTTAGAGTGACTTAGAGTAGAGTTAGAGTTAGATTAATAGCATTATCACAGTTACAAATTTTCGGTCTCATCCTGGTATTTCACATCATATCGGCACCACTTGTCATATTAATTAAAAATTTCATGTAATATTAAAAGGTGAAATGCATGGCAAAATAGTATAGGTAGAGATAAGCTTCGTCCAATTAACACAATTCTAACTGATTTGGAATTAATTGGAATAAATGTTCTAACTAAGTCTTGTATTGCCTAAAAAAAAAAAAACTAAGTCTTGTATTGTCTAGGTTACAAAATTGTCTCAGTCTAATCCTTTTAGGGTCCGTTTGGTGGTCAGGATAAGAGAGACAGGATAGGATAAGCTATCATATCCGGTCTGAAACTGTTTTCCTGTCTGAAACTGTTGTTTGGTGAGCCAGTAGGATATGATAAGTCAATCCTGTCACTTATCATATCCTATCAATCTAGTTAAAATTCTATCCTGAGGGGAGGGCTGAGTTAGAACTCAACAGGATAGGATAAGATGATTTTTTTTCTGGTAACAAGTAGGATATGATGATTTAAAGTATAATAAAATATAATAATATATAATATATAAAATAATTAAAGTATAATAAACTAATAATTTAAAGTATAAAAAAATTTAACATGATTACCAAAAAAAAGTATAATAAAATATAAAATATTTAAAATAATAAAAATATTAATAATCAATTTTAAAATTTACTTTTATTTTATCACAATGCTAAGTTTGTTATTTTATATTATTTTTAAAAACTGTAAAATATAAAAAAATATTCTAATAATTTAACTATATGTAAAGTAAAAACAAAAAATGAATATTTAAAAATATAAAAAATTAATTTTAGTTAGACAATATTTAAAAAATAATTAAAACATTATATGTAATTTTATCATAAGGATAATTTTGTTTTTTATTATAAATTTAAATAATGAAAATTATAAAAATAAAAAAAATAAATCTAATAAAAGATGAAAACATTTAGAATAAAAACGAAAAATTTTAAAATTCATACTTAAATTATAATGCTGTCCAGTTGGTTATCTGGTGGACACCAAACGTCGGATAAGATAACAGCTTATCCTGCTCATATCCTATCTTACTCCTATCATGTTCTCTTATCCTATTCGTCTTTATCCTATCCTGACTACCAATCGAGCCCTTATTTTCTCTCGTCTATCATGCTTAATTTCCTGTTATTTTCACTTAAAAAAATAAATAAATAAAAGAATGAAAGAAAGAAAACGGTGCAAGTACCTCTTTGTTTTTTTTTTTGGCGAAGAGAGATTAGGATTGTTTGAGAACCTCAAAGAGACCGAGCAACCTTTTCCACGGTGTTAGGAATGGGGTTATGGAGGGGGTGATGAAAGTGGTAAGTGAAGAATAGGAAATGATAACTCTACTTCAAGAATAGAGGGTCTCCTAAGAAAATAATAAGAGAGGGAAAGAGACTAAATTATTCATTCATCCCTCTAATCATGAGGTCATATAATGATAGGGTTAGTGTATACCCACACTAAGACAACTACATCATAACACATGCTAATTATCCCAATTATAACAAACTAACAAAAACATAATAAAACATTCTAGAATTAGGTGAGTCATCATATTCTAGAACTAGATTAGTCATTATCCTCTGGACCTCTATAGTCATAACATTACATACCCCAACAAAATCAACCTTATTCTCAACGTTGTAAAAATTTAGCCCTAAAATAAATTTTCATGGGTCTCACGGCTTGAATTGAGGCTACCAAGCTGCAGGCATGTCCAAGTGTCCACCATAATCCCATGGTTGTCCTCTTCCAATTTTTTCCCAAAAAAAACATATGTTGCTGTGACTCTTTTTGTAATAATTCTACCTTAATGTCACCAATAATTTTCTCAACATTCCTCAAGCTTTTCTGTTGTGACCCAATCAAGAAGTATTTTTTATTGAGGGGACCAATAATGAGTGAACTCTCACCAACTAATGAATGTCCAAATATCATGTTAATCCACTGCCACCTTCCAAATAAATGGGCCTGGTTCATTAGGTCAAGAAATTGTTCTATACTCTGTAATACCACTTCTTCTCTATGTTGTCCCTCTTTAACGTATTTGATCTCAACCACAAACAGCGATGGCAGTTCGGCCACCAACTCAACCGCCACCGTTGAGCCACTCTCCTCCACGCACAAACCAAGGTCTGGTGGCTCCGGCGGTGGCTTGAAAGGAAGAGCCGCATCATCTGTCGCTGCGATGTCCTTGTGGAGAACGGTCGTATGAAGAGCTGCATCGTCTCTCCTTAGCGTCGCCGCTTCCCCTTCGACGACCGTTTGAGGACCACGGTCCGGCGGCTCCAGCGGTGGTCTAACCGGCCGTGTCTCCTCCAAAGTCTGGGCGAAGCCACCTTCCTCCATGGCCACCCCGAGCTGGTCCAGGGGACGCGATTGGTGTCCGGTGACTCGAGGGGACCTGGGTCGTAGGGGCTGGTGTCTAGCAGTGGCCCATCCTCGGTGGTGCTGGTATGATCATTTCCCAGAAAGTTGAAACCCAATCGTGGATGCCGCATTAGCATGTAAACAGAGGGTTTCAGTCGAGGCAGCGCGAGCGGTGGCGACGGAACCAGAACTCTGTCCGATGGTTCAGGTTGGGGGAATTTCCACCGGGGTTCACTCGGCAGGGAGGGCTAAAACCCGTTGCGCTGTCACTGACAAAAGGCATCTCGGTTAGTGACGGGAAGGGGCTCGATATAGAAGTTGGCGTAGCGTCGAAGCTGGAAAGAACCCATTCGTAGCAAGCTGGTATTGGAGGCAATGGCTCTGGGTCCCTGAAGACCTCGTTGACTGTTGAAATAGGTTTGATAGCTACAGGTGAAACTGAATTCGGTGCAAACTCAGGTTCCTCTTCCTCCTCTAATACCACCACTGCTTCAGATATCTCCGCCACTGCTTTAGAACCCATCACTGATCCTGGTTTGGCTCCTCTTCTTCGTCTCATATTGGTAGGAGATGCCGCCATTCAGGCTTGAAATACCACAAAATTATAGTGGTGAAGGTGTCCCAAATGGACAATGGATGACAATGAGACCACCAGAGCCACCAATGGAGTGCTCGCCCTCTCTCAAGGCCGACACAGCTTCCGATAGCTTCGCCGCCTCTGGTGTTCCATACTCACAGAAATATTTTTTGATACAAAGAATCTACCAATAAGCATCTTCATTGTTTTCATCAAAAATGGAAATTGTCATGGATGGAATGTGAAGGGGAGTAGGCTTGATGAAAGTGTAACACCCTCCCTTGGGCATTACTTTCTAAACTCGTTTTAAAATAAAATTAAAAGATAATTTGCTGGTGCTTTCGGAAAATATATATATAAGTACATAAGTTTCTGAAATTGGATATAAAAATTTTTCTTTGTCATGACTCCGCACTTAAGCCATAATCAACACACAACCTTACTATCATAGCTTGGCAAGCCTATTTTATTTAAAGAATATAATTAAATACAAGATATTAGTTTTACAAAAATTTCGACAGAGTCTCCTCTGTAATTCGGACATCCCGAATAAAATAACACCTGTTAAAATGATTACAGTTTCACTCCAGAATTTTAGCTACACTAAATTCAACCAGACATCAATACATAAAAATAATAGTTATGGCTATAAGCTTTACAAAACCAAAAGAAATAACTTAGATTTTCATTCAAAAGATAAGCTCTCTGAGCCTCAAAAGTTCCATTATAAAATAAAGGCTCTCCGAGCCAAACTCATACATATTGTCAAAATAATCTAAGTCTTAACCCTAAGCTGGTCGTTCTAAGAGTTATTCCACAAGTAATACCTCATCAAGCAACTACATCTAAGTCTCGTAGTGACTTAGACAAACTCCTCTGCAACCTCTGTGATAGAGTACCCAAGGTACAATATCGAACTTAGAAGAATCCTGAAATGTGTGTGTGTAAAGGTGAGACGCCAATATATGGTTTTAACCCAATAACTAAATGCTCGACACCACATAACACATATACATTTATCACACAAACATTTATAAGCTAATAGTTTATCAGTGGGTTTAACACCCCAAACATCATCCATAAAATTATGCATGACACTTCTATTTATCATCTAATTTTCGTCCTAATCTCATGAGATATCACCAACCTCGTGTTGAGTTGATCAGACTCCAAAGCCACACTGGCTAACTTGGCCAACTGCCAACAGGTCCGCGACCTCTTCCCATCTTGAAAACAACGTAGGCATACACAGCCAAGGCACTAACACGGCCAAACATTGCTAATGCCCACAATCAGTGGCTCCGCCATTAGCAAGTAAGATGGGGATCTCAAAGTCCTTCCTAGGCACCAATGAGATAATGCACATCGTAACTACCATGCGCCGATGGTAGTTGATGCATTTGTGTCACAAACCACAAGTCGCAGGCACGTCTGCCAAATGCATGCAAAACACTTTTGTTTTCTTCTTTTCTTTGTGCTCACTCTTTCTTTTGTCGAAGCTCAAAATGGCTTACGACTCACATAGTTTTAAAATACTTTTTAAAACTTTCATCACAACACAGGACCTCACTGTCCATAAATCATTTATCAAAACATAGGACCTCACTGTCCATAAAACATTTATCAAAACATCGGACCTCACAGTCCAAGTGCTCAATCACGACACCTCTCGACCGGTGCACCAATCGTAGGTTCGTGGCACTAGAAACATCTTCAATGTTTCAATACAGTATACCTCATGTATACAATTCATCACAGTATACCTCATGTATACAATCTCAAAGTCCAAATGACTGAGTTCATCACAACACAGAACCTTAGTACCCCGACGTCTCGGTTACTAAGTTCCACACCATTATTAACACGAAATCAGTTTTGCTTTCATAAATTCTTTTTCCAAAAATTGGAAATTCATCAATAAACTCCTTAAATAATAAAACATGGTTTTCACAAATATGAGTCACGTGAGGTTTTCACTTCCTTAAAATATGTACTGCCGTTTCAAAATACTTTCCTTCTATACTTTTCCAAATCAACCATCAATTATCACTTTTAGAACTTTTCAAACCAATACTTAACTTCTTCCAAAGAAAACACTTTCTAAAATCATCTTAACTTCTTTTTAACAATTAATTTCATAAAATAACTTTGTATCGTATTACAAACTTTATTACATAAAAATTAGCAGTACTTAAACATTTTCACAATTTCGCTCTCATTGTGACTCGAGTTACTTTTACACTCATAACTTATCATCATTAAAACTCCTTAAATTTCCAAAATAATACTTTTCATCACTATTATATTCCAACGTTTCCCATAAAACATTGAATATAATTTACACAGCTTATTAAAGCTTTTATCTGATTAGTCGGTTGTGCACTGACCACAGTCAGGCTTCTCAAACAACACTCACAAGCAACATTCCACAACAAACCACTAGACAGATAATGTACCATAGCAATATCATATTCAAATAAATAATTTTAAACATATCAAACATTGATATTCAGATATACAACACAACATAAACCATATAATCAGATAACCACAACCACATTAATTACACAGAATACACAACAAGTAAATGGTCACAAACAAATGGTTATTGAGAAAAATCCATCAGGCAAGCTCCCCTTACCTCTTGAAGACTCGAACTAAATAATCTCCCGAACTCGACTTAATTCCTCTTCGTCAGTATAAATCAGCTAACTCCGTAGTTTCCTTCAAACGAATTGCAACCAAAATAAATAAATCAAACAACAACACAATTAAATCAATGGGGGTTAGGGTTCGGCTTTACCCCATTTTCTAGATTAGGAAACTTAAAATTTGGTTAACTTAGGGATTAATGATCCATAAGTTACTTAAGCATGATTAATCACTTTAACCATGATTATGAACCAAGAACATGAACTAAAACTCATCTAGTTCCAAGAACTAGGGTTTCGGCCAAGAACTGAGTTTGGAGTTAGAAATCTCTAAAATTTCTAAACTCTTGGATTTAATCAACATACAAAACCTAGAGTTAGATTCAAGTGTTTCAAACAACTTTTGAATCATAAAACCAACAAGTGCTCATACCTAGGGTTTCGGTTTTTGAAGAATCAAATAGGCTAAAGTTAGATTTTTGATCTTCTATATACTTGAATACAAGAACTTTCAAGATATAATCATGAATCAAGACATGAAATGGAAACAAAACCTAAGAACACAACTTAACCTAGATTCGGCCCAGTCCAGAATTTAAGGAAAGAAATTTCACATGATCTTGAGCTTCTAGATAATGAAAGTAGAGATGATTATAAGATCATAGCAATTGGTTTCATGTCAAAAGGATTTTTCTAGAATTAGTTATGAATTTTTCAATCTAGCTTCAAGAACTTTGAACAAATGAAGAACATGTTGATCAAAGGCATAAACTCAAAAATCTTATGAAGAGAAAAGCTTAGAATAGCAAGATTAAGAGAGACTACCTCTTGATGATCCAAGAAAATGATGATTTGGATGATGTTCTTCAAGAATGTCTCATGGTGTTCTTGAGAACTTAAGGAAGAAGATGAACCAAGTTAGGGTTTCAGAACAGTTTCGGTATTTTGGGTATATCTCTCAACATACTCATCCGTTTTGGATGATCTTTATGTCGTTGGAAAGAAGAGAGAAAGATGAACAACTTTCATGTTGAAAGTTTTTCGAGATTCGAAATGGAAACTGATCAGAATGGCTCTGAAAAATCGGACGAGTTATGAACTCTTTAGAGCAAGAATCAAGACTTTGGAAAAAAATGACTTAAGGAAGGAAATATCCTATTTAAATGAAGAAGAAATCAGCTTGTTGAAGAAACAAATGCTTAATGATGAAGGAGTCAAAACTTGGAGAAGAAGCATTCAAAACTTCTTAAAGAAGTTGTCAAAACTTAATGAAGAAGATGTCAAAACTTGATGAAGAAGTTGTCAAATGCTTAATGGAGAAGTATTCAAATACTTGGAGAAGAAGGCAAGGTTGGAGCCGTGTGGAGTTGGCAAGGATTTTGGGTCAATTTGTCAAATGGCACTTTGTAGGAATTGTCATAAAAAGACAAGGGTATTTTGGTCATTTCACAACAAAATTAAATGTTGCCATAATTGTGCTATTATTGCCATTTATGATAGGATAACCTAGTCATGAATGTTAGTCAAGTTGGTCAATCCAATGTCTCTGCTACTTTGCCGACTTCCCGATCCATCTGACTCAGACTCTGCCTAGAGACATCTTGTCGTATAAGCCCACAACAACATAATATGTTAAAAATTTTTCCAAAATTTTCAAAACTCCTAGTATCATAGTAAATATGATAAAAATATTTTTCATCTCGTTATTGATTCAAAATTTGATCTTCTGAGCAGTAAACTTTTACTGTCAGTACAAACACAGAAAACAGCAGACCGGCTTCCGTCTGAGTTTTCAACTTAAAACTTCCTTGTAACCTTATAAAAATAAGTATAACAAGGAAATGACCTTGGTTTATCCAAAATCATTTTCTAAGTCTCGGATAAAAATATATATTTATATATTTCTTACCGATATTACGAAACAGCGAAAATCGGGGTGTTACAGGAAGCACCGATGTTAGAAATGAGGTTATGGAGGATTAAATTTTGTTGAATGCTTGATTTAGTCCAAATTAGATATTGTTTTCTTATTTTGATTATTTTAGAATAAACGTGTGTATTTAATTTATTTTAATTAAATTTTAATTGCTTTTTTCATGATATTATTATTTTGATTTTTAGGAAGGTACCGGGAATGAAGGGGTACAATTACAATTTAAGCTTGGAAAGTAAAGAGAAAGTGCAGTCCAATAAACAACGGTCCAATAGAAATAACAATTGGAATTGGAAATTGAGTTGGTCCAAGTCTATTTGTAAAGAAAGAAGTAAAATTCCTATTTCACTTTGGACTTTGCCAACGTGAAGAAAGACTTGCAGGGGAGCCAGACAAATTTAATTTGAATTTAATTCTTAGATAAGCAAAGATGCAATTGTTATTGAAAAGTCACATGAAGTTGTTAAGGAAATATGGATACATATCTTTTGGGAATTTGATTTCAATAGAATTGGTTATTTGAAAGGAGGCAGGGGCCACGTGAGATATTAATATGAGCCTAAACAGCAGGGAATCCTTAATTGAATCAGGAGGATCGGGGAGGATTTGGAGCCTGCAGAAATAAAAACAGGTCTGCTAATTTGACACAAAATGCAGACAACAATACATACATCGTATGAACAGTGCCGCACAGTGCGGCACTGTAGCACAGCTTTTTTTTTTTTTTTTAAATTTAATTTTTTTTTAAATAAATTTTTTGATTAAGTATGGGCATTCACCACATATTTGAAGGCATTCACCAGATAATTGAACTATGTTCACCAGATAATCTAAGACATCCATAACCCAATTTTAGTATAGGCATTCACCACATATTCGAAGGCATTCACCAGATAATTGAACTACGTTCACCAGATAATCTAAGGCATCCAAAACTTGGTTTTAGTATGGGCATTCACCAGATATTCGAAGGCACTCACCAGATAATTGAACTACGTTCACCAGATAATCTAAGGCATCCAAAACTTGGTTTTAGTATGGGCATTCACCACATATTCGAAGGCATTCACCAGATAATTGAACTACGTTCACCAGATAATCTAAGACATCCAAAACTTGGTTTTAGTATGGGCATTCACCATATATTTGAAGGCATTCACCAGATAATTGAACTATGTTCACCAGATAATCTAAGGCATCCAAAACTTGGTTTTAGTATGGGCATTCACCACATATTTGAAGGCATTCACCAGATATTTGTACCCCGTTCACCAGATATTGACACATACTTAATCAAAAAATTTATTTACAAAAAAAATTTAAATTTAAAAAAAAAAAAAAAAAAAAGTGCATGATCTTGATCATAAGATCTGCCTATTCATACTGATGTACCGTATGTTGTACACATTTCTGTGTCAATTTAGCATTTTTGTTATAAAAAAGGATCGTGAATCCTTATATATATATATATAAAGAAACAAGTCCAGCGCAAGAGGAGGGGGGACGCAGCCAGAGAGTTGAGCAGCGCAGGGGAGTTCCAGTACCGTACAGATTTTAATGGAGTTTTCTTTTCTTCTTGTAATAGATATATAGGAATTGAACTTAGGACTTAAATCACGAGAGTTAGAAGCGGTCCTTTGAGGGTACCATTGAATTATCATAAATCGTAATCGGTTCAATTTAAATACAATTACCACGAGAGTAGGAGTTAGTTTAATTGAGCACGGTTCTTGTATCTCGAGAGGGAACATTAACTAAGTTAGGATGATTCACCTTCAATTGAGTTAAATATTAATAAAGGGATAGTCAATTAGATTTCATAATTTGTCATTGTGGTAGCCTCAATCCTAGAAATCTCTTCTCATATTTAAAAAAAAATATTTGATTTTGATTTCTTTTATTGTTTCTTTTATTTTTTTGAAACCTATTCACACTTATTTCTTAGTCTAAAATAGATGTTTAATTTGTGAAGTGGTACTTGGTTTCCCAAATCCCTGAGTTCGATACTCGATAATTTACTTGCCGTTTTAATTATTACTTGTTTCGATCCGGTACACTTGCCAGAGCCCATCATGATGAAAGTGGAAAGTGGGGAATTGGGAATGATAACTCTACTTCGAGGGTAGAGGGCCTCCTAAAAAAATGATAAGAGAGGGAAATAGACTAAATTCTTCATTCATCCCTCTAATCATGAGGTCATACAATGTTGATATAGGGCCGGTGCACATCCACGCACTAAGACAACTACACCATAACACACTAATTATCCCAATTATAACAAACTAACAAAAACATAATAACACACGGAGTGTGGTCCTAGCTAGGATGTGACCCTCGTTTTGTATCTTATAGTTATATTGCATCGAATTTTCACCATTGACTGTTAGCATTTGTAACACCGTGTCCCTCATCTCTTTCTTTCAAATATTGGCTGGTTTTTTCTTCTTTGCATTAATTAAATGGCTGGACCACACACATTCTAGCTAGTAATACTAGCATCTTAACCTCGTTTTGTATCTCATCTCATCTCATAGTTACAAATTGCAAGGAACTAATAGCTAGCAGCTATATATACTCAAAATTGGAAAACTTGTGTCCACTCGGAGTCATTCGCTTGTCATGGTGAACTTCTCAAACGTTCTCCACTCTGGAGATCGTTGTTCTAGATCTATCAATTTGTGGATTGATATGGAGCAAGGTGTGGCTCTCAACAACAAGGATGAAGTAATTTTTCGTCTGGAAAAGCACTTCTCTCATCGCCGCCGTCGTATCCTACTAGATGCCTCTGGTAGTCAAACCATTTGCACTCTGCACAAGAAGGTTTGGCAATTGTCACACCACCCATTTCAAACTCTCGCTCGTTAATATATAGCTATCTATCGATTTTATGAATAGTTATTTGAATAATCATTTTTTAAACTTATAAAGTTATTTGAGTATAGTTATTCAAATAACCTTTTCTCTTAATCTTTTAGCTAGTTTAATTAGCAAAATCATCAGATTCATAGTTCTAGGCATATTCCCGTATAATTTTCTTTTTTGAGCTCAGTCCCCCGTTTATTACCAAAAAAAATCATCAGATTCAAATGCAAATTTGCTTCCAAGATTTTAAATTGTGTTTGTGATTTTAGTTGTGGTCATGTGTTTTTCATTATTGTAAACAATCAGAGAAAAATTTGATCGATATGTTCATAACTATGGTCGTGATGTGATTTATTACCAAAACCACGATGTCATGACCTCTACAGCGATTACGAATCCAAATTTAAAACCTTATATATATGGTTCTTTATGTTTGTGCAGAAGATTTCGGGACATGGTCGGTGGGAAGTTTTCAAGGGTGATGACAAATCTCAATTATGCTTTATAGTCAAGCAACTGGCAATGTTCAAGAAAGAGAAGAATATTGTTTTCGATGTTTTTCTTGCTACTGACAATACAGAAACAAGTGTGTGTAAGGTTAACGCTTGTCGCGAGATAAATTCTTGTGAAATTTATGCTGGTCAATCAACTCTTGCCAGAGCCATCCCAACTGTAAGTACCAACTACACATACAATTGTAAAATGTTTGAGAACGTGATGAAGTAATCCGGTTAGAGTCTATATTAAAATTTAAGAAAATTTAATTGTTTTAATTTAGATGAAGTTAGCAAGTATTTTTAATATACTATTATTGAATCATGAGAATTGGACTCCTGATTGAAATTGAAAGAGTTGATTGTTTCCAATATTACAGGAGATGTTATGTATACGAACAGGTTTGGACAAATAAGAGATCATAATTAACACAACACAATATACAAGATATACTTGTAATGCTCCAACTCAAGCTGGTAGGTAACTATCAAACATTCCCAACTTGGACATTATCACATTAACGCTCCCTTTGGATGATGGAAGAGTTTGAGAGAAAAGAAGTAGGGTAGAAAGAAGATGGAGAGAAGAGGGAATAAGTTGAGAATGAGGAGATTTTTATGTTATTTAGATTGAGAAAAATAGGAGAGAATAGAAGAGATAAAATTTGAGTTCTTTTGAAAAGACATATATATTTACCCCTAATAACATATTTACATAATACAAAATAAAAGGGTATATACATCATTTCTACTTTTTTATTGGGTCCCACCTAATTTTGTAACTTTTCCAAACCAAAATATCTTCACCTTAGAAGAGATTTTTTTTTTAGTGAGTCCCACTAAACTTTTCTCTCTTCTCCCACTTCTTTTCCTTCCCAAACAAGGTAAAAGTTGATTCTCTCTCACACTTCTCTCATAGTACTTTCTCTCCAAAACACCCTAAACAAACAATGTGTAAGGTATGAAAAAGGGTTTTCAGAATGGCTCCCGTGAGGGTCGGCTAATTTTTATTTTCATTTTGGATTCAATTGTGATATATATTTTTTGGTTCAAGTTTGTGATATATGTTACTATAGATTTTTTTACACTATATATCAATCATATATTACAAAATCAGTAAAAATATTTTACTTTTGTAATAGTTATGTTAAAAATTGTAATGATTATGATTAATTATACACAAATATTGCACCAAAATTATTTTTTTTCTACAACAATGACACGTATTGTTTTCTCCTTATTCCTCAAAGTAACCTTTTATACATATAAAAATAAAAAATACTCACAGGATTTGGTCGGAGTGGAAACGTACTCTAACACTAAAAAAGAGAATCTGGCTTCGATTCTTAGGTGGCGCATCGGTTGGGATGTCGCTGTCGCGACCGTCCCGTCCGGGAGCCGCGAAAAGGTGGATATAAAGACAGATGAGCCGCCACTAAAATTTTTTATTGGGAAAATCTTAGAAAACCCAATTATTTAAAGGTACACTGGTCTTTTAAAGAAGATAGATATGAGTCCGGGAGTCGGTTATGAGTGGGGAAGGTATTAGCACCCCACATCGCCCGTTTAAAAACGGTACCTCAAGTTAATTGTGCAAAAAACATTTTAACAGCCTCTTAAATATTTATTTTACCCCAAAAATTATTTACAAGAAATAATTATTTTAAACTTTTAATATTTTAATTTTTTATTAATTTTTATTTTTTTTTAAACTTTATGGTTTATAAAAACCAAATGAGGTTGAACATGGCACATGAGTCCACAGAGCAACCTCAAATCTAAGGGATTAAACATGGCACAGTGTCCATAGAGCATCCCTGGAAAGAGAAAAGTTTAATTATTTTGATTAATTATTTTAACATAAAAAGAGACACAAAAAAAGGAAAATTTAGTTTTGGCCCGACAAGATGATTTATCTTGCTCCTACGTATTCCCGGGTGCGATGGAAAACTCAAAGCCACGTAGTTCTTTTGAAAATATTTGATTGGTTGGTTGATTTTAAATTTGATAAAGATTTTTGATTTTTGTTTTAAAAGGATTTTATTTCAAAATAAATTCACTTTTGCATAGAGTCCAAGATAGCAGTGCTACACGATAAACCCTTACAATTCATACGACACTTGAGGATGAAAAATCATACATCAACATCGTAGATTATTGCGTGAATTAAAAAGATTTTTATAAAAATGAAATTGGGTGAAATTGATTAAAAGATAAATTAAAAAAAACATTTAATATTTTTTAAAGGGGATTCACTCCTGCACAGGGTTAAAGATGGCAAAGCTAAACGATGAACCCTTACAATTCATACAACACTTGAGGATGAAAAATCATACATCAATATTGTAGATTGCTGCGTGAATTCAAAAGAATATATATATATATATATATATATATATATATATATATATATATATAAAAATAAAAAAAATAAAAATAAAAATAAAAAGGGATTTTATTTTTAATTTGTCATTTCTATTTTGTTTGTATCTTGTTGTTTAGAATCCTCTTATTTTGAAAAGAACTCAACCCAATTTAAATTGCTTATGATAGTAAGTGGGAAAGCCATTGTTGAGCCAAAAAACAGCAAGCTTTACATATTTTGTTTGAAAAGAGAGCACCTTCCTTGACCCCAAATTATTTGAACAATTCACAGTTACTGTTTTTATTTTCAATTATTTACGTAAGCTAAATAACATAAACTGAACCTGCTGCCATTCTCTCAAAAACGCAACAGGCCTCACCAAAACCAGTAACAAAACAAAAGCCCATCACATAATAATAATAATAATAATAATAATAATAATAATAATAATAATAATAATAATAATAATAATAATAATAATAATAATAATAATAAAAAACAGAGAAATCAAGACAAGTAAAAGGGAAGCTTCTGTTCTCTTCCAAAAACTTACCAAACGAAACAGAACAGGGTAGAGGACCAAGGAGCTTTGCTGAATGGGTGAAGAGGTAGAGCCGATCTGCAACAGGGGTGACGCCGATCTGCAACAAGGGTGGCGGTGGCCTCTGGCGGATACAGTGGCGGAGGCGCACCGCGCACAGACAAGGACAGCAACGCGGTGGTCTTCCCAGTCTAGCGGCGAGCTGCGCTCCTAGGGCGGTGCGACGGTCGGAGGTCCTCCCCGGCTGGTGACGGACAGGGACGGCGGGATCTGGTCAAGAGTGAAGGAGGAGACAGGTTCTTTGATGAGAAGAAGAAATCGAAGTGTTTGAACGGCGGCTAGGAGGTCCACACTGCGGCGGACATGGTGTCGGACGGCAGCACAAACGGCCGGAGTGGTGTTTCGCGCGGTACAGGTGGTCGGAAGTGAGAAGTCGTGCGGCGAGCGGCCTTCTCCCCTGGCATCGATGAGCGGCGGTCGGGTGTGCAGGGGTGGCGACTGTGGGTTCAGAGAACAAAGGAGAGAAATTTTTTGAAAGTGGGGAGAAGAGGAAGATGATCAAATGGTGTGTGTGTTTCTGTTGTGAAGAGAAGAATCAGAAAAGGGGCATCGTGTAAGAAGAGAAAAAAGAGGAGAGTGTGGAGTATTTTTTCTGCTGTTCTTTCAGTCTTTTTTTTCTTCCCCCTCTACTGTGATTTTTGACTGTGTGCTCTCCTCCCTTTGTTGTCTCTGTTGGGTCCTTTTTTATAGAAGAAGATGAACTCTTCTCAATGTCATTGGGACCTTGCAAGCTTGAGTGTTGCAGAGGTTACCATGCTTAGGTCCCTTTCCATTCCCATTTATGTTTCTTCTTCCTCTGATCTAGGCAGATGCTTTTCCCCAAGTTCTGAAAATTAACTAAAAATGGAGATTGATTACTTGAGCTTTGGGGGAGATTTTGACAGCCAGACCGCCCTTGAGCAGCCCCCATCCGAGTGTTGCTTCATTCAAGAAGGCTTGGGAGCATGCTTTGGTTAGAAAATAAAACCGATGGGGAAAGACCAACATCAGAGCAAAGAGGGACATGGGACTCAATGTTTCTTTTCCTGTTTTCTTCTTCTTTCTGCCTTTTTTTGTTTTTAATTTGACTTTTCTTAAAAATAACTAAACAATCAGACATTTTTTCAACTGTTGGGTTTATTATCAAAGGTTAACTGTTGGGCCAAAATGAAGTGGGCCAGATGATGGATCCAAAAATAATCTTGTAACAAAATAAAATGGGCCAATAAGAAACAAATTATTTTCCTTGACATTTTTATTTATTTATTTATTTATGATAAAATACCCAGACAAAATTAGGGGTTCACAGTCGCAAAATCCAATGGGTTAATTTTTGTGAAACAACAACAACAACACCACAACAACCCCAACAATAATACTCAATGAAATCATTTTTTTTAAAGCAACATGACATGCAAAGCCTTATAATAAATGAGGTCACTACTTGCTGAAAGAACCTCAACAAATTTTACTAATATATTGATTGATCTAACATATTACCCCGCATAGTAAATTTAACAAACAATAAACATCGTATTTTTTTTATCTCCCCTAAACACACTGTTGCCAAAAAAAAATTATCCAAACACTTATAACATTCATTATTTTATATCTGAACAAATTCTATTTTAATTATGGAGAATGTTAATGAGGACTGATTAAGGATCTAAAAAAGAAAAATTATCATTAGGACTTAGTGTATTTTATAATTTATATTTTGAAGAATGATAAACTTACTTTTTCAATTAGTTTTTATTTTTGGAGAATGCTAACGAGTGTCCTTTGGACACCCGTAAGAAAACAAAAAAAAAGTTATTGGAAAGTGGTGTATTTTATATTTTGAGAAGATAAACACTTCATTTTCCAATAAAATCTTGATATTTTTGAGTTCCTTAACCAGTGCCCTAAGGGCACTCGTTAGCAAGACCCTTTACTTTTTTGGATTTCCTTAACCAATGTGTTTAGGGCACTGGTTATCATGACCCTTTAATTATTACTAGTTCTATCCAGGGATGATAATTTAGACCCTACCCTATGGGTACCCGCCAAAAATACCCACAATTGGTAGGGTAAATATCCGCTTTATTGGTTGAGTCTGGGTATGGATATATAATTACCCGCAAATAAGAGAGAGTATGGGTGCGGGTGCGGGTACTCTAGTACCCGCCCCGCCCCTCGCGCGCGCACATATCATATATATATAGTAGTTTGCTGCAATTGATTGTTGAGGTGTGTGGCGCCAACATAGTTGGGATGACTCTCCTCTTTGTGATGCTTTTGCATGCTACTTCTTGTAAATGTGTTAGAGTACACCTCGTACTCTCTTTTTAGTAATATTTTTTGCTTATAAAAAAAAGGAATAAAATTATGTAAAAATTCTAAACCTGGGACTCATTAGTGTTTTGCCTTTTTCCAGACTTACAAGTTAATGAATTTATTGTTTTAAATGTTTATTGTGATAGTTATTTGTTTTGGATGTTTTAGATGTTTTTCTATTTAGTTTAAAACTTTGGTTTGTAATGTTTCATGAGTAGATTTGAAAGATCTTTGGATGATTTTTAAATTGAGTAATAATGTTTTTATGTTATTTATTGCATTCTCTTAATTAAAGTGCGGACAACGGGTGTGGATGTGGATACTTAGGTATCCAAATGGTACAGATAAGGATACTAAAATAAACCCACGCGGATATAGATCTGGGTACATGTATTTTTTTCAAACACGGGTATGAGAACATGAACTATATATAATATCCTACTCATTGTCATCTTCGGTTCTATCGTGTTTTTTAATTCCTAATTAAGTCGTAACTCTATCACATATCCCCAAAAAAGTTATAGAATTTTTTCACATATCACATATCCTCTAATGTAAAGCAGTGTAGTGTTTATTGCATATAATTCCGTTATATATTTGAATACTTAAATTTGACACCCAGTTGACACATGCAGTTGTTTTAAATATAAAACATTCAACTCTGATTCTCAAAACTAATATAGAAAATATTATTCCATTGCATATTTGCAAAATGCAAACAATAATATTGCATGGATGCATGTAGATGGAGAATAAAGGCGCGATGATGAAGGTTGAGATCAGAGCTAACATCGACCGTGCATTCATAGTGGCCCTACTTATGATTGTGAATGAGAAAAAAAACAGCAATTTCAAGAAACGTGTCAAACACGTAAAAACGGTCATGGGGGCTGCGAGCATGGCTTTAGGGATAGCAGGATTCGTGCAATTTACAGGTTAATGAAAATGATCTTGGAGCTGATGATAAGGATTCTTAATTAGTTCTTAGTTCTTTCGGTCTTATTATTTCGGTTTATAGTGTCAGAACATTGATTTCTGTTTGCTTTGTAAGTTCTCTTTTTATTGCTTGAATATTGTGATTTGTTTTAAATGTTGGTTATGTATTTGGACAATGTCTGGTTTGTTTGGATTCTAGTTTTTATATCATAATGTTAAGTTTTAATTTTCATTTTATCTTTTGGGAGTGCCTTACGTGATAATTTTTTTGTTTTAAATTAGTTGAAAGTACTTTATATATGTTCAATAATTAACACTAATTGAGTTGAATGGTCTACTCTTGGTTACTGAATATTGACAAGATGCTTCCAAAGCTCAAACTTTCAGCCATTTACATGAGAAGATTTTGGAGGGCAATCCAGTAAAATATCATGGGACCCCTTTATAATCGTAGACAACCTTGATGTGGGCTTTGACAATGCTGAATTTGTTGGGTGATACATTGAATTTATCCATAGAAAGGAGGAGCACTTATGGAGCAAAATATAACTCCCTAGATGAGAACATAAGAGAAAGTGATCGGAAAATAAGCATCTAACTTGGAAGGAGCCAAAAAGGAAAAGAAAGTAAAAGAAGGCAGGAGTCAGGAGAGGATTTTCAAGGTATTATATATATCCTCTACATTGATGGATTTCTTTCCCCTCTTTAATTCATGTTATGTGTTTAATTTGAATAAAGTTTAGGTGGTGGAACTTGTTGTGTGTTTGTGTTTTCATTTTAGTTTCTGATGTTTAGAATTGAATGTTTTTTATACCATCACATGTTTGTGTGTTTGCTTAAATAAAAAATACAAAAAGTTTTTACCAAAAAAAAAATACAAAAAGAATTAATTGCTTTCTTTAGTTTATTTTTGCATTTTTTTTTATTATTGTCTATCGAGTTGTATTTTTTTAAAGAATATGTCCAAATAACAGTTTTAATTTGAGAATTGGTAACAATGTTCAGTCTCACCGTTTTATATTACTTATATGTCAGTGATGTGCCAATTACTAGCACTGAGCAATGGCTTAAAATCTAGACTAATATAAATTCCGTATTTTGTGATTCTACTTACATCTTTTAAGCCTCCAAAATACACAATACAATTTTTCTACCCTAATTTGGCAAAACCCAAAAGAGCATAAAAGTGAAGATTCCTCATCTTTCCTCGACAACAAAGGAGTCACTACCTATCACTTTTCTTCTTTAGGGTTTAGGGTTTTAGCATTTGAGTTGCTAAATCCCCTTAATTTTTGGGGTAAGATAAACTTATTGGACTATGATCTTGTAATTGATATTGGGTTCTTAATACAGTAACCTCTTCTTTATTTATGAGTTGTTGATCTCGTTGCTTAATGCTTTAATAAACTTGATCAATCTTTGAAATGATTTATTAGTCATGCATGTAAATTATTTGATATGTATGTTTGTGTTTCTTGAAATTGATGGCCTTGTGAGTCTTTACTGTAGAAATAGATATTAATTTACATGTAAACCGGTGAATTGTTGCCCTTGATGCATTTTCTTTTGTTAAATTATCTAAGAAATTAATGTCATAATTTTAGGAATTTAGGCCTAATGTCACCAATAATTTTCTCAACATTCTTCAAGATTTTCTGTCGTGACCCAATTAAGAAGGATTTTTTATTGAGGGGACCAATAATGAGTGAACTCTCACCAACTAATGAATGTCCAAATATCATGTTAATCCACTGCCACCTTCCAAATAAATGGGCCTGGTCCATTAGGTCAAGAAATTGTTCTATACTCTGGAATACCACTTGTGCCCCTTTTCTATGCTCTCCCTTTTTAACGTATCCGATCTCAGCCACAAACAGCCATGGCAGTTCGGCCACCAACTCAACCGCCACCGTTGAGCCACTCTCTTCCACGCACAAACCAAGGTCTGGTGGTTCCGGTGGTGGCTTGACAGGAAGAGCCGCATCGTCTGTCGCTGCGACGACCGTTTGAGGAGCACGGTCCGGCGGTTCCAGCGGTGGTCTAACCGGCCGTGTCTCCTCCAAAGTCTGGGCGAAGCCACCTTCCTCCATGGCCGCCCCGAGCTGGTCCAGGGGACGCGGTTGGTGTCCGGTGACTCGAGGGGACCTGGGTCGTAGGGGCTAGTGTCTAGCAGTGGCCCATCCTCGGTGGTGCTGGTATGATCATTTCCCAGAAAGTTGAAACCCAATCGTGGATGCCGCATTAGTATGTAAACAGAGGGTTTCAGTCGAGGCAGCGCGAGCGGTGGCGACGGAACCAGAACTCTGTCAGATGGTTCAGGTGGGGGAATTTCCACCGGGGTTCTCTCGGCAGGGAGGGCTAAAACCCGTTGTGCTGTCACTGACAAAAGGCATCTCGGTTAGTGACGGGAAGGGGCTCGAAATAGAAGTTGGCGTAGCCTCGAAGCTGGAAAGAACCCATTCGTAGCAAGCTGGTATTAGAGGCAATGGCTCTGGGTCCCTGAAGACCTCGTTGACTGTTGAAATAGGTTTGATAGCTACAGGTGAAACTGAATCCGGTGCAAACTCCGGTTCCTCTTCCTCCTCTAAAACCACCACTGCTTCAGATATCTCCGCCACTGCTTTAGAACCCATCACTGATCCTGGTTTGGCTGGGCTAGGGGTGTTCATCAACCGATCCAAACCGTTTCAAACCGCAAAAACCGAATCGAAAAAACAGAAAACCGAACGAACCGAAAACCGAAAAAACCGCAATTTTTTATTGGATTGGATCGGATTTTGGATCTTATAGTGAAATCCAATCCAATCCAAGCCGATATATTATATACATGTACTGTTCTGTTTGAAATTATAGTATTACTCATACTTAAACATTATTCTTCATATTTTTATATCCCTCATTCTCTTTAATATTTTTATTGGAATGACATATGTAAGACTATTTAGAATAAATATTAATGTTTTGAAGTTATATTTTACTAAAAGTTTTGATACATGGCATATATATATTTGATTGAGTAATCATGAAAAATAGGAAAACAATTAAGTAAATTTGGAAAATAATTAGCTACAATTTATTTGTAGCCGATTCAAGGGAAAAAATAGGATAAGTGGGAGTAGATATAGAGAATTAATATAAAAGAACGTGTTAAAAAATATCAATAATTTTTTTCTTCTCAAACTCCCAAATTAAAACAAAGATTATCTTTTACCGCTATTAAATAAGTAAAAAGGACACTTGACATTAGAAAAAAATAAAGTATGGCAAAAACCGAATTATCCAATCCAATCCAAACTGCATTTGATTGGATTGGATCGGATCGGATTTTTTTAAGGAAGCAAACCGATCCAATCCAAACCGTGCGGTGTTTTCATCATTGGATCGGATGACTTTTTAGCTCAAAACCGATCCAATCCAATCAGCGAACACCCCTAGGCTGGGCAATGGATGACAATGAGACCACCAGAGCCACCAATGGAGTGCTTGACCTCTCAAGGCCGACACAGCTTCCGATAGCTTCGCCGCCTCTGATGTTCCATACTCACAGAAATATTTTTTGATACAAAGAATCCACCAATAAGCATCTTCATTATTTCCATCAAAAATGGAAATCGTCATGGATGGAATGGGAAGGGGAGTAGGCTTGATGAAAGCACCCATGTTAGGAATGAGGTTATGGAGGGGGTGATGTGATAATCTACTGTCGTATCATGTTTTAGCTATTATTTTAAAGTGGATTTCATCGATTAAATTTTGTTCAATGCTTGATTTAGTCTAAATTAGACTTTGTTTTCTTATTTTGATTATTTTAGAATCAATGTGTGTATTTAATTGATTTTAATTAGATTTTAATTGATTTTCTCATGATATTATTATTTTGATTTTTAGAAAGGTATTGAGAATAAGAGGAACAATTACAATTAAAGCTTGGAAACTAAAGAGAAAGTGCAGCCCAATAAACAATGGTCCAATAGAAATAACAATTGGAATTGGAAATTGAGTTGGTCCAAGTCAATTTGTAAAGAAAGAAGTAAAAGTCCTATTTCACTTTGGACTTTGCCAACGTGAAGAAAGACTTGCAGGGGAGCCAGACAAATTTAATTTGAATTCAATTCTTAGATAAGCAAAGATGCAATTGTTATTGAAAATTCATGTGAAGTTGTTAAGGAAAGATAGATACATATCTTTTGCTAATTTGATTTCAATTGAATTGGTTATTTGAAAGGAGGCAGGGGTCAACGTAAGAGATTAATATGAGCCTAATCACTAGGGAATCCTTAATTGAATTAGGAGGATCAGGGAGGATTTGGACTCTGCAAAAATAAAAAAGGAACGTGAAGAGGGGGGACGCAGTCAGAGAGTTGCACAGCACGGGGGAGTTCCAGTATTGTACAGATTTCAATGGAGTTTTCTTTTCTTCTTGTTATTTCTTTTATGACTGAGTAATTGTTTTGTTTTTGGGATTCGGCAATGCCTTTTGACATATTATGATGAATATTTGATTTTTTTCCTTTTGTTAATGTTCGATTCATTGATTTGGTTCTTATTGTGCTATATCCATGTGAATTGATTGATCATCTTTTTGCATTTCTTAGATATTCTAGGGACGAACTTAGCGATGAACCTAGGTATCGGATCTATAGGAATTGAACTTAGGACTTAAATCACGAGAGTTAAAAGCGGTCCTTCGAGGGTACCATTGAATTATCATAAATCGTAATGGGTTCAATTTAAATACAATTACCACGAGAGTAGGAGTTGGTTTAATTGAGCACGGTTGTTGTATCTCGAAAGGGAACATTAACTAAGTTAGGATGATTCACCTTCAATTGAGTTAAATATTAATAAAGGGGTAGTCAATTAGATTTCATAATTTGTCATTGTGGTAGCCTTAGAAATCTCTTCTCATATTTAAAAACAAAAAATATTTGATTTTGATTTCTTTTATTGTTTCTTTTATTCTTTTGAAACCTATACACACTTATTTCTTAGTCTAAAATAGATGTTTAATTTGTGAAGTGGTACTTGGTTTCCCAATCCCTGAGTTCGATACTCGGTAATTTACTTACCGTTTTAATTATTACTTGCTTCGATCCGGTACACTTGGCGGAGCCCATCATGATGAAAGTGGAAAGTGGGGGATTGTGAATGATAACTCTACTTCGAGGGTAGAGGGCCTCCTAAAAAAATGATAAGAGAGGGAAAGAGACTAAATTCTTCATTCATCCCTCTAATCATGAGGTCATACAATGTTGATATAAGGTTGATGCACATCCACGCACTAAGACAACTACGCCATAACACACTAATTATCCCAATTATAAAAAACTAACAAAAACATAATAACACACGGAGTGTGGTCCAAGCTAGGATGTGACCCTCGTTTTGTATCTTATAGTTATATTGCATCGAATTTTCTTCACCATTGACTATTAGCATTTGTAACACCGTGTCCCTCATCTCTTTCTTTCAAATATTGGCTGGTTTTTTCTTCTTTGCGGTAATTAAATGGCTGGACCACACACATTCTAGCTAGTAATACTAGCATGTTAACCTCGTTTTGTATCTCATCTCATCTCATAGTTACAAATTGCAAGGAACTAATAGCTAGCAGCTATATATACTCAAAATTGGAAAACTTGTGTCCACTCGGAGTCATTCGCTTGTCATGGTGAACTTCTCAAACGTTCTCCACTCTGGAGATCGTTGTTCTAGATCTATCAATTTGTGGATTGATATGGACAAGGTGTGGCTCTCAACAAGAAGGATGGAGTAATTTTTCGTCTGGAAAAGCACTTCTCTCATCGCTGCCGTCGTATCCTACTAGATGCCTCTGGTAGTCAAACCATTTGCACTCTGCACAAGAAGGTTTGGCAATTGTGACACCACCCATTTCAAACTCTCGCTCGTTAATATATAGCTATCTATCGATTTTATGAATAGTTATTTGAATAATATTTTTTAAACTTATAAAGTTATTTGAGTATAGTTATTCAAATAACCTTTTCTCTTGATCTTTTAGCTAGTTTAATTAGCAAAATCATCAGATTCATAGTTCTAGGCATATTCCCGTGTAATTTTCTTTTTTGAGCCCCGTTTATTACCAAAAAAAATCATCATATTCATATGCAAATTTGCTTCCAAGATTTTAAATCGTGTTTGTGATTTCGGTCGAGGTCATGTGTTTTTCATTATTGTAAACAATCAGAGAAATATTATCGATATGCTCGTAATTATGGTCGTGATGTGATTTCAGAGATTATCAAAATTGTAATATCATGACCTCTACAGCAATTACGAATCCAAATTTAAAACCTTATATATATGGTTCTTTATGTTTGTGCAGAAGATTTCGGGACATGGTCGGTGGGAAGTTTTCGAGGGTGATGATAATTCTCAATTATGCTTTATAGTCAAGGGACCGGCAATGTTCAAGAAAGAGAAGAATATTGTTTTCGATGTTTTTCTCGCTACTGACAATACAGAAAAAAGTGTGTGTAAGGTCAACGCTTGTCGTGAGAAAAATTCTTATGAAATTTTTGCTGGTCAATCAATTCTTGCCAGAGCCAACCCAATTGTAAGTACCAACTACACATACAAATGTAAAATGTTTGAGAACGTGATGAAGTAATCCGGTGAGAGTCTATATTAAAATTTAAGAAAATTTAATTGTTTTAATTTAGATGAAGTTAGCAAGTATTTTTAATATACTATTATTGAATCATGAGAATTGGACATTATCACATTAACGCTCCCTTTGGATGATGAAAGAGTTTGAGAGAAAAGAAGTAGGGTAGAAAGAAGATGGAGAGAAGAGGGAATAAGTAGAGAATGAGGAGATTTTTATGTTATTTAGATTGAGAAAAATAGGAGAGAATAGAAAAGATAAAATTTGAGTACTTTTGAAAAGACATATATATTTACCCCTAATAACATATTTACATAATACAAAATAAAATGGTATATATATCATTTCTACTTTTTTAATGGGTCCCACCTAATTTTGTAACTTTTCCAAACCAAAATCTCTTCATCTTAGAAGAGACTTTTTTTTAGTGTGAGTCCCACTAAACTTTTCTCTCTTCTCCCACTTCTCTTCCTTCCCAAACAAGGTAAAAGTTGATTCTCTCTCACACTTCTCCCATAGTTCTTTCTCTCCAAAACACCCTAAACAAACAATGTGTAAGGTATGAAAAAGGGTTTTCAGAATGGCTCCCGAGAGGGTCGGCTAATTTTTATTTTCATTTTGGATTCAATTGTGATATATATTTTTTGGTTCAAATTTGTGATATATGTTACTATAGGTTTTTTTACACTATCAATCAGTCATATATTACAAAATCAATAAAAATATTTTACTTTTGTAATAGTTATGTTAAAAATTGTAATGATTATGATTAATTATACACAAATATTGCGCCAAAATTAATTTTTTTCTACAACAATGACACGTAATTGTTTTCTCCTTATTCCTCAAAGTAACCTTTTATACATATAAAAATAAAAAAATACTCACAGGGTTTGATTGGAGTGGAAACGTACTCTAATCCCAAGAAAGAGAACCTGGCTTCGATTCTTAGGTGGCGCATCGGTTGGGATGTCGCAGAATCCAATGGGTTAATTTTTGTGAAACAACAACAACAATAGTCAATGAAATCATTTTTTTTAAAGCAACATGACATGCAAAGCCTTATAATAAATGAGATCGTTACTTGCTTAAAGAGCCTCAACAAATTTTACTAATATATTGATTGATCTAACATACTACCCCGCATAGTAAAGTTAACAAACAATAAACATCATATTTTTTTTATCTCGCCTAAACACACTGTTGCCAAAAAAAATATATATATATCCAAACACTTATATCATTCATTATTTTACATCTGAACAAATTCTATTTTAATTATGGAGAATGTTAATGAGGACTGGTTAAGGATTAAAAAAGAAAATTTACTATTAAGACATGGTGTATTTTATAATTTATATTTTGAAGAATGATAAACTTACTTTTTCAATAAAATCTTACTATTAACACTTCATTTTCCAATAAAATCTTACTATTAACACTTCATTTTGCAATAAAATCTTGATATTTTTGAGTTCTTTAACCAGTGCCCTAAGGGCACTCGTTAGCAAAACCCTTTACTTTTTTGGATTTTCTTAACCAATGTGCTTAGGGCACTGGTTATCATGACCCTTTAATTATTACTAGTTCTATCCAGGGATGATAATTTAGACCCTACCCAATGGGTACCCACCAAAAATACCCACAATTGGTAGGGTAAATATCCGTTTTATTGGTTGAGTCTGGGTATGGATATATAATTACCCACAAATAAGAGAGTATGGGTGCAGGTACGGGTACTCTAATACCCACCCCGCCCCTTGCTGCCAAGACACATATATATATATATATATATATATATATATATATATATATATATATATATATATATATATATATATATATGCTTCAAAAAAATTATAATTATATATCAATTTTTAAGAATAAAATTATTTATTCATTATTTTTAGTAATTTGCTGCAATTGATTGTTGAGGTGTGTGGCGCCAACATAGTTGGGATGACTCTCCTCTTTGTGATGCTTTTGCATGCTACTTCTTGTAAATGTTTTAGAGTACACCTGGTACTCTCTTTTTAATAATATTTTTTGCTTATAAAAAAAGGAATAAAATTATGTAAAAATTCTAAACATGGGACTCATTAGTGTTTTGCCTTTTTCTAGACTTACAAGTTGATGAATTTATTGTTTTAAATGTTTATTGTGATAGTTATTTGTTTTGGATGTTTTAGATGTTTTTTTATTTAGTTTAAAACTTTGGTTTGTAATGTTTCATGGGTAGTTTTGAAAGATCTTTGGATGATTTTTAAATTGAGTTATAATATTCTTTATGTTATTTATTGCTTTCTCTTAATTAAAGTGCGGACAACGGGTGTGGATGTGGATACTTAGGTATCCAGATGGTACGGGTAATGATACTAAAATAAATCCACGCGGATATGGATCTGGGTACATGTATTTTTTTCCAATACGGGTATGAGAACATGAACTATATATAACACCCTACTCATTGTCATCGGTTCTATTGTGTTTTTTAATTCCTAATTAAGTCGTAACTCTATCACATATCCCCAAAAAGTGATAGTATTTTTTGCACATATCACATATCCTCTAATGTAAAGCAGTGTAGTGTTTATTGCATATAATTCCGTTATATATTTGAATACTTAAATTTGACACCCAGTTGACACATGCAGTTGTTTTAAATATAAAACATTCAACTATGTTCATATAAAAATATAGGCATCTCACTGGTTATGTGTTAAATCTCAAAATTAATATAGAAAATATTAGTCCATTGCATATTTGCAAAATGCAAACAATAATATTGCATGGATGCATGTAGATGGAGAATAAAGACGCGATGGAGGTTAAGATCGAAGCTAACATCGACCGTGCATTCATAGTGGCCCTACTTATGATTGTGGATGAATAAAAAATCAGCAATTCCAAGAAACTTGTCAAATACGCAAAACCGGTCATGGAGGTTGGGAGCGTGGGTTTAGGGATAGCAGGATTGGTGCTTGATCTTTGTAGCTGATGATAAGGATTCTTAATTAGATTGCTTGAATATTGTGATTTGTTTTAAATGTTGGTTATGTATTTGGACAATGTCTGGTTTGTTTGGATTCTAGTTTTTATATCATAATGTTAAGTTTTAGTTTTCATTTTATCTTTTGGGAGTGCCTTACGTGATAATTTTTTTGTTTTTAATTAGTTGAAAGTACTTTATATATGTTCAATAACTAACACTAATTGAGTTGAATGGTCTACTCTTGGTTATTGAATATTGACAAGATGCTTCCAAAGCTCAAACTTTCCATTTACATGAAAAGATTTTGGAGGGCAATCCAGCAAAATATCATGGGAGCCCTTTATAATCGTAGACAACCTTGATGTGGGCTTTGACAATGCTGAATTTGTTGGGTGATACATTGAATTTATCCATAGAAAGGAGGAGCACTTATGGAGCAAAATATAACTCCCTAGATGAGAACATAAGAGAAAGTGATGGGAAAATAAGCATCTAACATAGAAGGAGCCAGGCAGGAGTCAGGAGAGGATTTTCAAGGTATTATATATATCCTCTACATTGATGGATTTCTTTCCCCTCTTTAATTCATGTTATGTGTTTAATTGGAATAAAGTTTAGGTGGTGGAACTTGTTGGGTGTTTGTGTTTTCATTTTAGTTTATGATGTTTAGAATTGAATGTTTTTTATACCATCACATGTTTGTGTGTTTGCTTAAATAAAAAATACAAAAAGTTTTTACCAAAAAAAAAAAAAATTACAAAAAGAATTAATTGCTTTCTTTAGTTTATTTTTGCATTTTTTTTATTATTGTCTATCGAGTTGTATTTTTTTAAAGAATATGTCCAAATAACAGTTTTAATTTGAGAATTGGTAACAATGTTCAGTCTCACCGTTTTATATTACTTATGTGTCAGTGATGTGCCAACTAGCACTGAGCAATGGCTTAAAATCTAGACTAGTATAAATTCTGTATTTTGTGATTCTACTTACATCTTTTAAGCCTCCAAAGTACACAATACAATTTTTCTACCCTAATTTGGCAAAACCCAAAAGAGCATAAAAGTGAAGATTCCTCATCTTTCCTCGACAACAAAGGAGTCACTACCTATCTCTTTTCTTCTTTAGGGTTTAGGGATTTAGCATTTGAGTTGCTAAATCCCCTTAATTTTTGGGGTAAGATGAACTTATTGGATTATGATCTTGTAATTGATATTGGGTTCTTAATACAGTAACCTCTTCTTTATTTATGAGTTGTTGATCTCGCTGCTTAATGCTTTAATAAACTTGATCAATCTTTGAAATGATTTATTAGTCATGCATGTAAATCATTTGATATGTATGTTTGTGTTTCTTGAAATTGATGGCCTTGTGAGTCTTTACTGTAGAAATAGATATTAATTTACATGTAAACCGGTGAACTGTTGCCCTTGATGCATTTTCTTTTGTTAAATTATCTAAGAAATTAATGTCAAAATTTTAGGAATTTAGGCCCAATATTTTAAGGAATTGGGGATCGAGTATCTAAGTGAGCTGATTGTCAGAATAGGAAATTAGACTTGTATTAATTCCAATCCAAATGCAACTAACTTGTGAAATCTAACTCCAATGTCTTTATTTCATACATTTTAATCTTTAATTGTCATCTTTCAGGGATGTATTGGACTGAGATTTTAAAAGATTGTTTTAACCTACAAAAGTCTTGTGGATTTTTTTTTTTATTTTTTTATAAGCAACTAGAGTATTGAAGAAGAGCATAAGGAGTACTCAACCCAAATACGATAATGAAACCAAAAGGAAAGAGACCCCTTTAAAAACCAATACTGCTGGACACAACTATCCGATCTAGTATTACATGTTACCGGCCCCTGATCACAACAACTAAACCCACCGGAACAAGAAACAAAATAGAAACACCCAAATCCAGCAACTATACCAATTAATGTACCACCATTAAACCATAACTTTTTTATTTAACAAGAAATACCCCAGCAAAAAGTTGTAAGTGAGCCTTCAGTATAATGACAGTAATCCCCCAACCACAACATCAAACTCCAAAAATCGCGGGTGCAGAGCATAGTCACAGCCTTTCCTCTCAAAACTTATTGTGACGAGTAAATGCAGTGTTTTGGGTTTAAATTCCAATCCAAAAAGGAAAAACAGCCATTTCCTAATAAGCCTTTGCACCACGTCCAAACTCTGATGAAAATCAACTCCGATACCTTGTTGAGATCTAATGCAACCTGGTTGAAAATAATTGCATTCCTGTGAAGCCAAATACTCCAAATAGTGGCAAACCAGAAAAATCTCCAACACTTTTTCCTCTCCAATCCATTCAATAGACCAATGTGTTGCTGTAAAAGCTTCATCAAGCCACCTGCTAGAACAGTTTGTATCCCAAAGCAGTCATAGATGTGTAACCAGACAGCATATGAAACTCTGCAATACAAGAACAGATGTGTGGAAGTCTCATTTTCAGAATTGCATAGTCTGCACAATGTCAATCCATTTTTGGAAAGGCACTCTCCTAATGAGAAGGTTGGTTGCAGTTGGAATCAAGCCCAATAATGATCTCCAACAAAAAGCACCTATCTTAAGTGGGATAGATCTCTCCCACAATAGCTTGTAAGGGCCAGATTCCTGCTGGATTGCTGCCCTATTCAGTTTTTTATAGGCCGAATTTACAGTATAACAATTATCTGCATTGTGTGACCATGACCAAGAATCAGCTAAATTCGCCACCGGTGCCTTGATTCTAATGATCTCCAAAAGGCTTTGGTATTGACTTTCTTCCCAAGAGAAGAAATTCCTTCTCCAAGGAATAATCCATTGCCAAATACCAGCATGCCATTGTCCCATATTTGCAACAAGGACATCACCATTCACTGCAATGCTGTGAAGCCTACCAAATAGGTGTGAAAGTCGAGAATTTGTAGCCCAAGTATCATGCCAGAAAGAGATAGTAGCTCCATTGCCCAACTTCCTAGATAGCCCGTTAGACAGCCAACCCTCTCTGATGACTCCCCCACCACCTCCAATCTTCCTAGGTCACTCCACCACCTAGATGTCACCCCACCCTCAATAGTTCTTTCTGCCCGTTTAGAATGCCACAAATATGGTGCCCCATACCTCACGTAAAGTAATTTTGCCCATAAAGCTTTGGTTTCTGAAAAAAGTCTCCACCTTCATTTTCTCAATAAAGCTAGGTTGAAAGATTCTATATCCGTTAATTACTCCCAAACCACCCTCCTCCTTAGATTTACAAACTAAATCCCATTAACCCAACACATTTTTCTACAATGGGGCCCCCCCCCCCCCCCCCCAAAAAAAAAAAAAAAAAAAAAACTTCTTTGGGGTTGAATAATTTTAGAGAATACCTTCTTAGGGGCTTTGTAGAAGGAAAGACTGTGCACCGGCAAGCTAGATAAAACTGCATTTAGAGGTATCATCCTCCCTCCAAATGATAGGAATTTGTTTCTCCAACCTTGTAATCTTTTCCTAATTGTGTCGATTAGTGGCAGCCATGTTGGCACCCGTCTAGGATTCGCCCCTACTTGAATACCTAGGAATATGAAAGGAATCGAGCCCACCTTACAATTAAGAATATTCGATGCCCGGTCCAAGAGATTGCACGAACATTAGCTAAGGAGAAATCACCCACTAAAATCGTGTCATAGGCATACTAAATGTGGGAAATCCCAAAAATCTCCTCGGCCCCTAAAATTGTGAACTCTTTGAAAATGTTCCTCTTAACCGCATTTCTAATGATGTCATTTAGTCCCTATGTCACTATAAAAAAGAGGAAAGGGGCCATGGGGTCCCCCTGACGAAGCCCTTTCGACAAAGAAAACTCCTCTGTCGGGCTTCCGTTTAACAAGACTGAAACTGAACTAGAGTGAAGACATGCATTGATCCACGCCCTCCATTTGCTATGAAACCCCAATCTTTGCAACATCTAATCCAAAAAAAACCCAAGACACTGTGTCATATGCTTTTTCAAAATCAACTTTGAAGACAAGGCACGATTTTCTTTTGTTGGATTCATAATCCCACAACTCATTTAGAATTACTACACCATCTTGGATATTTCTTCCTTTCATGAAAGCTGATTGGTTTTTGGAAATGATAGAATCCATCACACATGCCATTCTAGATGCTAAAATTTTTGCTATTACCTTGTAAAGACAGCCCACTAAAGAGATAAGGCGATAATCATTCAAGCTCACTAGATTCTCCCTCTTCGGAATAAGTACAAGAAAAAAGGCGTTGCAACCCCTAATCAATCTTGCATCTCTGTGGAAGTCTTCCAATAACCTGCATAAATCATTTTCAATCACGTTCCAACACTTTTTGATAAGGTTGAAATGTAACCGTCTCGACACAGACTCTTATTGCCTTCACAATCCCACACGGCATCTCCGAATTCGGTTGCTATACTGTGTAGTGACCGAATTAAGGGGTTAGCAGAAACCCTGGTGGCTAAATGTTTAGCGACCGAATTTGTATTTCGGTCGCAAATTTACGACCGATATTTCGATCACAAAATTATATATTTCGATCGCCGTATAGTTGGTCGTATGCTCAGATAACCGAATTCGGTGACCGATATTCGGTCGCTATTTCGATCGCAAATTTTGAATTTTTTTTAATAAAAATCTTCCTGTAACTTAATCCTACCGACCAAATTTTGTTTTTTCAACTATTACCCCATTGATTTTTAATTTCTGATATAAACAAAATACACCAATATTTTTTTTTGAATAAATAGAAAATGTAAATATGATGTACTAACGATCCAAAACACCACAGTCAATATGATCAAGAAAACATATACATTAATTAACGCAAGTTTAATAATTGTTTATAAAAAAAAAGTTTAATAATGTACTAATTAACGATCAAAACATAAAAACACAACACAGTAAATAAGTACTAATCAAAATATCAAAACTCATCAATCTTCCAAAGGGATGAACATGTAGAAGCGAGAACCCCCAAGGTACTTAAACTTTGCCAATGCACCAGTGGACAACAAATACAACTCCCTGATACCATTTGTATCAGTTGAAAAATATGGGTGATCCTCATGGATTACTATATTCCCATTGAACAGATTTCCGCTTTTGTCTTCAATAGTCACAACACGCGGTATTTGTTGTCCCCAACGACGGTAGAATGATCGCGGGATTGAAATCAAATCCTGCAAATACACAAGAACAATTTAGTAATGATTAGTTTATGCCTTAACCATCATTACGTGAATCCGATCGTTATTCTTAAGTTGATGAGATATCGCACTGGTCTATATGGATGGCTGTCTCAAAACATTTAGTCGGATCCATTTTCTGATAAAACGATAAGGAAAACAAGTCATATGTCCAAACTTCATCAAGTGATAATAAGAAAAGATGGAAAGATCCATGTAGCATACTAGCATGTTAAAATAGAACAAAGAAATGCAACTTCACATGCAACTTTACAGATTAGCAAACATAGTAGTTTTCAGGAAAGCAGATGCTTTTACGTTGTTTTGAAGGATGGTCATAGAGAGGACTTTTCCTACTGGAAATGCCTAGATAACCTAGTAAGGATGGTCATCAACAACTATTTCTGGAAAGCTCCATTGCCTAGTGAAACAAATGAGTAGAAAACTAGAGTAGAAAACTAAGGCTTTCGTAGCTTAATAATTAACTCTAGCAGAAAATAAAATCATTGACTTATAAGGATTGCAGCATACTTCAACAAATATATATTGAAGCATATTTCAATGCAAACTTAGATAAAATATAGTAGCAAACATCCTATTGAGCTCCGCTCTCCACTAACAAGACAACACATAATTGTCAAACACATGCATAACTTCTAAATTAGCAACACACAACAAGCATCCCGCCTTTTTGACAGGATCACTGCTCTCCACTAACAAACAACACATAATTTCAAATACATGCATAAATATTAAATTATCAGCACACAATCAGCATCTTGCCTTTCAGGCAGGATACCTTCCTATTGAGCTCAGCTCTCCACTAACAAACAACAAGATATATAGTGTGTATAGGCCATCATTACCCCTCTACATTTTATTCAGACATTATCACAGCTAACATTGGTAAGATTATCCTCAATATGACCCAGTGGGTGTCATTGCCATTGTACACTATAATGCATAAATAAAAATAATCGTGTCAGAGCTGAAATGACAACATTTGATAATATTACTTTATAAGGTTTCTATCCAAATCTCAAATCTAATATAAAACTAGTTATGTTTGGTTGTTTTGTAAGAGGGCTATAAGTGACCCTCCTACTAGAAATGCCTAGATAACCTAGTAAGGATGGTCATCAACAACTATTTTTGCAAAGTTCCATTGCCTAGTGAAACAAATGAGTAGAAAACATGAGTTGCTTTCATAATATTGTGTATAGAGCTGCTTTCTAATGTGAATAATGTTTGAATGATGACGGCACGTCATGTTCCTGGCAAATTGTGCCCCACCCTTCATTTTATCTAACCCTATACTTAATCCTTCATTATCTAAGACCTTGGCCTTAAGGCAGATTTTGTGGTTTTGGCCTTAAAGAAAGAAGAACGAAAAAGTCAGAAGCTGTCAGGACCAGGCCGTGATGGCCATCAAGGCCAGGCCGTGATGACCATCACGGTTGTGACAGACCAACCAGGAAGAATTTCCAGGCAGAATCCGTCATGGCCTGGCCGTGATGGCCATCACGGTCGTGACGGCCATCACGGTCGTGACGCGCATTACTGATTTTGCCAAAGGGAAGAAGACTTATTGTACTGCGGTGGTAATGGTGGCGCTGCTCTGGTGGTGACGGTGGTGGCGCTGCTCTGGACGTACGGAGGAAGACGGACCTAAGAGAGAGAGAAACGGTTAGAGACGGAGAGAGAGAGACAGAGACAGAGACAGATGGAGAGAAAGAGAGAGAAACAGAGAGGGAGAGGGAGAGAGCTTACCTGACGGCGGTGGCTGGAGGCTGGTGGTCGGAGCTCGCGAGGAAGAGAGAATGATGGCCGGAGAGGAGCTGCTACGTCGCGCCGCCTGCGTGTGAGAGAGAAGAGAGGAAAAGAGAGAAATGGGGGAAGAGAGGAAGGAACGTCGCAATTTAGGGATTTCAGTTTTAGCGACCGAATAATTCGGTCGCTAAATCGGTCGTTACACGGGTAAATTTGAAATTTGAATTCATAAATTTAACGACCGATTTAAAATTCGGTCGCTAACACCCTCTATTTTAATTCTTTTACGCGTCTTTTAGCGACCGATTTAACATCGGTCGCCAAGATAAATTAAATCGGTCGCCAAGATAAATGGAATTTAACCGTTACATTTAACTCGGTCGCCATTTCGGTCGCTAAAAAATCATAAATTTTTGACTTTTGCTTTCCTTTATTTGGCGACCGAAATAGAGACCGATAACTCTGTTACGCTCTATTTCGGTCGCTATTTCGGTCGCAATATCAACGGTAATCAGTGTTTGATTTAGATCCTATAATCGGTCGCCATTTCGGTCGCAAACAGCAACCAACGAATTCGGTCGCTATTTTCGGTCGCTAAATGACCTTTTTTTTGTAGTGGGACCAGTTCGCCTGGAAACCGGACCGATGGTTGATCCAGTCAGCATGTTGGACCGAATCTTCTCTTGACCCGATGCTGACGTCATTAGTCCACGGGTGAATCGGACGGGTCACAGTTGGATTTTAAAGGATTTATATCATAAGACTTTATAAGATTTGAATGGATTATATGGATTTATAAGATTTGAAAGGAAAACATGAATTTTTAGCAAACATTCAAAGTTACAAAAGCCAATGAAAACAGTAACAACTCATTGGTATCCTCCATGGTCCAAGATTGATAGTTTTCTTTGCCCTTTTCTTTAATATTTCCTTGTTGCGAATCCTCATTTGAATTATTACTACATGTGTAAAAGACTTATTAGTTATTTAACAAAAATATCTATCATACCAATCAACAAAATTACAAATTAGAATGAGTGTGCCAAAAAAAAAATACAAATTGGATTCTAATATATATATACATATATATATATACACACACACGTGCCTTAAAAAAAAGAATGATAAGTGAATATATGTATATCGGGGCGTGTAACTTGAACCAATTCATGTAATCATGGTATTTTTTTAAAAAAACTTATTATTAGAATGATATATTACTATTTGTAAAAAAAAAAAAAGATATATTACTAATAAGCATCAATACATAGAATGATAAACACAAGCATGAATACACAAAATCAGGTGTTGTACGTGCAGGCTATATAGAATAACAATAATAATATTAACACAAGCATCGGAGATGCAAATCACACAAGCATCAATTATATTTACGTGCAGGTTATGTATCATTGATTGGGTCCTATTATTTTATGAAATGCTTCGAACCTACCTGTCCGTCAGACTGGTTCATCCGAAAACCGGACCGATGGTCGATCCGGTCAGCATGTTGGATCGAATCTGCTCTTGACCCGATGCTGACATCATCAGTCCACGGGTGAATCGGACGGGTCACGGTTGGATTTTAAAGGATTTATATCATAAGACTTTATAATATTTGAATGGACTATATGAATTTATAATATTTGAAAGGAAAACATGAATTTTTAGCAAACATTCAAAGTTACAAAAGCCAATGAAAACAATAACAACTCATTGGTATCCTCCATGGTCCAAGATTGATAGTTTTCTTTGTCCTTTTCTTTAATATTTCCTTGTTGTGAATCCCCCATTTAAATTATTACTACATGTGTAAAAGACTTATTAGTTATTTAACAAAAATATCTATCATATCAATCAACAAAATTACAAATTGGAATGAGTGTGCTAGAAAAAAAAATACAAATTGGATTCTAATTAATATATATATATATATATTGTGGCAGATGGATCATCAATTAGTTAGGTTATGCATGGAACTTAGTTAGTTATGTGATCCTTTTGTATGTCCAGTTAGTTACAACCGAATTAGTTATGGTTGTTAAGTCCAGTAACTGTTTTGTAACTTGTAAAGCTGGAGAATAGAGGGATATAAATTCATAGCTGTGCTGCTGTTTTCTGTGTGTGTGAAAGATAGCAAAAAAAAAATTCTGAAAGAGAGGGAGTGTTTCATTGAGATCAAGAAAGGTGTACAAGTGAGGATTGAGAGAGTTTAGTTTCATCCCTGAACGTCTTGTAACCAATTTCTTTTGATCTAGTGAGAAGAAAGTCTTGCCTCAGTGTGGATGTAGGAGCAACTTGCTCTGAACCACGATAACATATTGTTGTTAATCTTTTCTTTCGTATACTTTCTTCATAATCGCGTTTCTTGCATTCTGCATCTTGCACTATCGTTTTTACCATTTCCGTCAAGAAACACATCTTCCGACAAGAAGCATTTCTGTCAAGAAGCATTTGTCGGAAGAAGCATTTCTGTCAAAGCAGAGGAATTTCGCGTTGGGCACATCAGCTGGTTGCGATTTCTGTCAGAAGACGATTTTCGTCAAGAAACGTTTTTCTGTCAAGAAAGCATTTCCGTCAAGAAGCGTCTCAGTCGACAAAGCAATTTCTGTCGACAGCAGCAAATCTGCGTTCTTGAACATAGCAACTGGTATCTAGAGCTTCGTTGAATCGGGGCTGCTTCCGCGATGGGCACTGCAAAGTTCGATTTGGAGAAGTTCAATGGGGAGAATGACTTCAGCTTGTGGAGGATCAAGATGAAGGCCCTTCTTGTCCATCAAGAACTCGAGGAAGCCTTGCGAGGAATCAACAGACTTCCTGAAACACTTTCAGAGAAAGAAAAGAAAGACTTGATCAACAAGGCTCATAGCTTGATCATTCTTTCTTTGGGAGATGAAGTTCTTCGCGAGATAGCAGATGAGTCCACTGCTGCAGGTGTTTGGCTCAAGCTTGAAAGCCTATACATGACTAAGTCGTTGACAAACAAACTCTATTTGAAGAAGAAACTCCAACAGCAGAAAATGGAAGAAGGATCATCAATCAAAGAACATGTCTCTCAATTCACCAAGGCAGATCTTGATTTAAAGAATCTTGATGTAAAGATTGATGATGAAGACCAAGCTGTGATGTTGCTGTGCTCCCTTCCTCCCTCCTATGAGAACTTGGTTGACACAATGATATTTGGTAAAGAAAGTCTCACCTTAGAAGAAGTGAAAGCCACTCTTAATTCTCGAGAAATGAAGAAGAGAATTACTAATGATAAAGGTGAAGGTGGAGATGCAGAAGGGCTGTTTGTCAGAGGCAGAACTGATAACAGAGAAACAAAGGGCAAGAATAGGAGGAACCGCTCCAAATCCAAAGGCAAGAAAGAGTGTTACTACTGCCATAAGGAGGGACATTTCAGAAAGAACTGTCCTGAGAGGAAAAGGAAGAGTAATGGCAAACAAAACTCAAATGATATGGCCGTGGTAGCAGATGGTTATGAAAGCTCGGATGTGTTGGCAGTGACTGAAGATTCTTGCAGTGAGGAGTGGATTCTTGACTCAGGGTGTTCATACCACATGACCCCTTGGTCGCGCTGTCGCGCACGCGCCAAAAAGGACGAGCGGGTTTTAAAACTGTAGTTTAGGGCGACAACTCGGATGTCGTCTCTCACGGACTCTCGAAGTGTTATTTTTCACAAAAATAAGTTTTTTTTTTGGGGGGGGGGGGGGGTTGGATTGGAGTGCAAATAAGAAAATAAGCAATAACAAAGCAATGAAAACAGGGCAGTTGAAAAGGTTATCAAATAGCTAAAGACGATTAATCTATTGTTCTCAATTTCCCAACTATCATCGGTTATGTGAATTCCTAGCCCTAAGCAGATTCTATCCCCTTTCAGTTGTAGCAACAATTAACAAACGAAATTGCCACTACGGATATATGTTCCTATTCCCGAATTAAACAAACGAGGTTAAGCCCTCATGAACTAAACGAACATGAATGAACACACGCGAATTAAACAAACGCGATTAAGTATAGGAACATAACATCACTGAAACGAATCAATACAATACTATACACTCCTGAATTAAACAAACAAATGCATAGCATAGTATTGAAAAGGGGAAAACAAGTAAAATAGGAATCACAAAACCTCAAGTATAATGGAAATCGATTACAATAGATTAATCCTAGAAAATTAGTTCTCCATATGAAAAATGAACACACAAAAATAAACAAGAACAATGGAGAAGCAAAAGTCTTTACAATCTGTTCAGAACAGCCTTTTATACTATTCATAATTTTAGCCCACTCGCGAGGCGAGTACTTATTCGCGAGGCGAATGTGAAGAGTCAGCAACGCTTGGTATTCTCGCGAGGCGAACACACCTTCGCGAGGCGAGGAACTGAAGAGTCTTCTTGTTACGCCCGTTATGAACATCAGGGGCCAACCGTGATGCTTTCTGACTTCCAGGCTCGCGAGGCGAATGGATGCTCGCGAGGCGAGACTCTTCAACTTCAAAACTGCCACTGTCGTGACCCTCAACACGGGCAAGCCGTGATCGTCTCTGACTTTCTGGGTTGGATGACTCGCGGGGCGAGATCTTCTTCGTGGGGCGAATCCCCTGTTTCTTATTTCTTCAACTTCTACTTAACCTGAAAACAAGGAATTAACTATAAGTGCATTATTTTGACTCAAAACTAGCTAAATTAACCTAAAACTACTTTAGAGACTCAAAACCTTGCTTGAGGACAATCTAATCTAATTTGGGTGAAAATAGGATATAATTTGCACAAAACCCTGGTCATACTAGCCATAAAACTAGATGAGCCAGAGGCTTATCAAAATACCCCAAACTTAAACTTTGCTTGTCCCCAAGCAAACTAGGACTCAAAAAAATCAAAAAGACTCAAGACCTGGCAAGCTTAAAAGATTCAATCAACATTGCACAAATTCAAGCAATACATCAAAACAGTTTTTTTTTTCTCAATGTTCCCCCTTTCAATCAAAGCAATCCCCACATTCATTTATTCTAAACAATTGAGAATTTCATCATTCAAACAATCATTAATCTAAGCAGGGGATCCAAGTCACACACAAGAGGGAGATCACCTTATTCAAACAACTGCCTTCCTCACAAGGGCATTTAGTATATCACTCAATCGCTCAGTTTGTGTCAGGCTAACAACTTTACACTCAGTTTCACTTTTCAAGAACACTTCCCATAAAATTGATTTACATCTCAAAATGGTTCCCACAGAAAACATGCATGCAACATCAAAAGTTCTTTTATGGGTTGTAATGGGGCCTGGCTAAGGGTAGGATATACAAAGGTAACTAGGCTGAAGACCCTAGGAACTAAGAGAGCAAGAAACACTTCAAAACATTGAAATTCCACTCCAATTCCTTTTTCTCATTTTTCTTTATGCTTTGGGTGACTACAGCCTCTTTTATTTTTATCATTTTTGAAATTTTTGTACTTTTTATTTTTCTTTTTTTCTCTTTTTTTTTTCTTTTCTACAAGCCTTGGCTCCAACCTTTTTATTGTATATTTTTTCTTTTTCCCAATCCCAACAACACATATCACACCTTGTAGCCACCCCAAACTTAGTTTCTTGCACCCATTCTAAGATTTCATGCTCTCCTAATCCTAAGATCGGGTTAACATGGTTTTCCATATTTTTGGGCTTATAACATTAGGTTATCAAGAATTAACAGGCTAATTAGGCTCAATGGGGCTAACTAGGGAACATGCATTAGGGATGGTTATTTTTAGGCTAAGTAGTTATTTACAAAGAAAATGCCTAAATCATCTGAAGCAAACACATAATCATGCAAACCAATAAGAGATTCAAGCAAATTCAGGAAAGTGCAACTTGAAAGTGATTTCACACAGTTAGAAACATGTTGGAGGCTCAAAACCTCACCTGGACATTATTTGCAAATTGTTTGAAAGAGATTATATCCCTAGTGTGTGCTTCCTATCACCCCAAACTTATCATAAATCATGCTATCATAACAAAATCTCAAAGTTCAGTTCTCAATTTCACATGGGAATCACTTTTTCAAAAACAAAAATTTTTCAGCCTAGGAGGAATCATCTCATATCAATCATGCAAGCAATTTGTGCAACATCAATCAAAATCCATCAAACTTGCCAACAAAAGACTCAACACACAAATACTCCTGAGCTTCTCAAATTATTCAGGAGCTTTATTCAAAGAAAAGGAAAAACTACAACTAGTTCCCTCCCCCACACTTAAAACATGCATTGTCCCCAATGAAACAACATAACAATGAAATCAGAGTGAGGGAAAGGAAAAGAACTCCCTGATTAAGTGTCAGTGTAGGTGGGAGCTTCCAAGGAAAGCTCCTCAACATTAGCATCTACAGGGTCACCAGCATCCACACCATGGAATGGCTTCAGTCTCTGCCCGTTAACCTTGAAGGTTTTGTTGGTACCTGCATCTTTGATCTCTACTGTACCATAAGGAAACACATTAGTAACCACAAATGGTCCATTCCACCTGGACCTAAGTTTCCCAGCCATCAATTTCAAGCGGAAATTAAACAGTAAGACTTTCTGACCCACAAAAAATTCTTTTCTAACAATCATCCTATCATGAAATTGTTTTGTTTTTTCTTCATAAATCCTGGAGCTTTCATAGGCTTCTAGCCTAAGCTCCTCAAGTTGCTGCAACTGCAGTTTTCTTTCAACACCAGCTTCCTTCATGTCCAAGTTACAGCTCTTTACTGCCCAATATGCACGGTGCTCAACTTCCACCGGGAGGTGACACGCCTTACCAAATACAAGCCGAAATGGGGACATTCCTATAGGGGTCTTGAAAGCAGTCCTCTAAGCCCACAGTGCGTCTTCCAGACGGTGGCTCCATTCCTTTCTATTCGGCTGCACCATCTTCTCTAGAATTTGCTTGATCTCCCTGTTTGATATTTCAGCCTGGCCATTGGTTTGGGGATGGTAAGCAGTGGAAACTCTATGTACAACCCCATATT
The DNA here is from genome assembly GCA_030762895.1 of Sophora flavescens. Taxonomy (NCBI): domain Eukaryota; kingdom Viridiplantae; phylum Streptophyta; class Magnoliopsida; order Fabales; family Fabaceae; genus Sophora; species Sophora flavescens. The sequence goes on along the minus strand of CM061063.1, from coordinate 264,106,917 downwards.
TTCTGAGTAAGGCTTCCATGGTTCTGTTGCAGAAGTGTGTGCCCTGGTCACTGATGATGGCCTTAGGTATGCCAAACCTGCAAAAAATGTTGGACCTAACAAATTTGGAAACAATTTGAGCATCGTTAGTCCTAGTGGGGATTGCTTCCACCCACTTTGAAACATAATCTACAGCTAAAAGAATATATACAAAACCAAAAGAAGGAGGGAAAGGACCCATGAAGTCCATCCCCCACACATCAAAAACCTCACAATAAAGCATGGGCTGCTGAGGCATCTCACTCCTGCGAGTGATGGCAGGGCCTGCTGTTTGACATTCTTTGCAATTCCTGTATACCTCATAGGAATCTCTAAAAATTGTGGGCCAGTAGAACCCAGAATCCAGGACTTTTCTTGCTGTCCTCTGTGGTCCAAAATGTCCTCCAACTGGAGAGGCATGAAAGAAGTGCAAAATGGACTCTGTCTCATGATCGGGGACACACCTCCGAATAACCTGATCACTGCAAAACTTCCACAGGTATCGATCGTCCCACACATAGTACTTTGCATCGCTCTTGAGCTTGTGGAACTTATGTCTACTTGTACCTGCAGGAACAATACCAGCAACCAGAAAATTAACTATGTCAGCAAACCAGGGGGTTACCCCATACAGATGCAGTAGTCTCTCATCATGGAAATCATCTTGGATGGGAGAAGGATCCTCATCCCTTGCTATCCGGCTCAAATGATCTGCTACCAAATTTTCAGCTCCACTCTTGTCTTTGATCTCCATATTGAATTCTTGGAGCAAAAGCATCCACCGGATCAGTCTTGGCTTAGCTTCTGGCTTCTTCAATAGGTACTTCAGAGCTGCATGGTCAGTAAAAACAATAACCCTAGAACCTAGCAAATATGACCTAAACTTATCAAGTGCAAATACAACAGCTAGCAGTTCTTTCTCAGTGGTGGTGTAATTGGATTGTGCAGCATCTAATGTCCTAGAAGCATAATGAATTACATGGGCAACCTTGCCCACCCTTTGTGCCAGAACTGCTCCCACAGCAAAATTGGAAGCCCCACACATAAGTTCAAAAGGGAGTGTCCAATCAGGGGGCTGGATGACAGGGGTAGAAGTCAATGCTTTTTTCAGATAGTCAAATGCCTTCTTGCACTTTTCATCAAACTGGAACAGGGCATCATTCTTCAGCAGGTTTGACAAGGGCAGTGCTATCTTGCTGAAGTCCTTAATAAAGCGCCTGTAGAAACCTGCATGGCCAAGAAAAGAACGGATCTCGCGTACGCAAGATGGGTAAGGCAATGAAGAAATCACATCAATTTTTGCAGGATCTACTGAAATGCCTTCCTTAGAAATAACATGACCTAAAACTATCCCATGTTCCACCATAAAGTGACATTTCTCATAGTTCAAAATCAAATCAGTCTCAATGCATTTTTGTAGAACTAAACTCAGACTATGCAGACATGCATCAAATGAGGAGCCATATACAGTGAAGTCATCCATAAACACCTCTATGCAATTTTCAATAAATTCAGAGAAAATGCTAAGCATGCATCTTTGAAAGGTGCCAGGAGCATTACAAAGGCCAAATGGCATCCTCCTATAGGCAAACGTACCGAAGGGGCACGTAAAAGTGGTCTTTTCCTGATCCTCAGGGGCAATATGGATCTGGAAATACCCGGAAAAGCCATCTAGAAAACAATAATGAGATTTACCAGCCAGCCGATCTAGCATCTGATCTATGAACGGCAAAGGAAAGTGATCCTTTCTGGTGGCCTGGTTCAACTTCCTATAATCTATACAGACTCGCCAGCTATTCTGGACTCTAGTAGGTACAAGCTCATTATTATCATTCCTAACTACTGTTAGACCGGACTTCTTTGGTACAACTTGCACCGGACTTACCCAAGTACTATCAGAAATGGGGTATATAATACCTGCCTGTAGAAGCTTAGTCACCTCTTTCTTCACCACATCCAGAATCAGTGGATTAAGTCGCCTTTGGGCATGTCTTACTGGTTTAGCTCCATCCTCCAATAGAATTCTGTGCATGCATCTGGAGGGGCTAATTCCTGGAATATCAGCTAAAGTCCACCCAATAGCCTTCTTGTGCTTCCTCAGAACTTCCAATAGTTTTGCTTCCTGGTCAGAGTCAAGGCTGGAAGAGATGATGACTGGAAGTCTTTCATTTGTCTCTAGGTAAGCATACTTCAGGTTCTCTGGGAGTGGCTTGAGCTCTAAGGATGGTGGCTGCTCAACAGATGGTGCATTGGGAGTAGCCATGATGCCACGGACTTCTGCAGAACAGACAGCTTCACTCTCACTATCACTATCACTATCACCCTGCAAGGTTGAATCAAGAAACTCAGAACAAACAGAACATGGGTTAGTGTCAGTACAGTTAGTACAAGTATATACATCATCAAAACCAGAAATAAAAGGAAAATCTGAAACAAAGTCCTCATGGGTATCCTCAATAAGCTCAGAAAGAAACTCTAAGTGGAAAACAGAGTGCTCCTCCAGTGGGTGTTTCATAGCATCAAAGATCTTGAACTTGGCCACAATACCACCAAACTCCATAGACATAGTCCCATCATACACATCAATCTTAGTCTTGGATGTCATCATGAATGGTCTGCCCAAGATTATTGGTGACCTACTGGAAGGTGTCTCTCCTGCCATGTCTAGAATGTAGAAGTCCGCAGGGAATATCAAATCATCAACTTGCACTAGCACATCCTCTACCATTCCCATGGGTCGGGCACTGGTCCTGTTGGCCAACTGGATGGTAAGACCTGTATACTGCAAAGGCCCAAGATCAAGGTTGTTAAAGATGGAGGTAGGCATGACATTTATGGATGCTCCCAAGTCCAACATGCAGTTTTCAAACTTCCTGTCCCCAATAGTGCATGGGATAGTGAAAGTGCCTGGATCCTTGCACTTCTGTGGCAATGCCTGAGTAGGGGTTAAAGCAGCAACTCTTTCTGGCTTAGACTGGATAAGCACTGAGACATTCATTCCCAAGTCAACTCTCTCATTATTCTTCATCTTCCTCTTGTTGGTGCATAGATCCTTCAGAAATTTGGCATATCTGGGCACTTGCTTGATCACATCTAGGAGAGGAATATTTACAGCCACCTTTCTGAATACATCAAGAATTTCCTTCTCCTTGTCTTCACCACCAATCCTCTTATTTTTCTGAATTCTGTGTGGGAATGGGATTGGTGTTCTGTACACTTTCTCAACTTCAACTTCAACAATAGGCTCAGGAGTGACCTCAACAGTAGGCTCAGGAGTTACCTCAATAGTTTCTTCATCCTTTCCAGAGGTGGCCTCAACAAATTTTCCAGATCTCAGAGATATGGTACTCACATTAGGGTTGGAAGCATTGGGATTTATCACTGGCTGTGCAGGCAACTGGTTTGTCCCTTGACCTTGCTGTATGGTGTTCATGGATGTGGCAAGCTGTCCAACCTGTGTCCTCAAATCTTGAATGCTGGCATTTACTTGCTGCTGAAACTGTATATTGGTTGCAGCCATTTGCTTTACCAAGTCTTCTAATGAAGGCCCAGATGGTGCAGAAGTGGTCACTGGGGGAGGATTCTGAGGTGCTGCCATCGGTTGTTGGTGGGAGGAGTTCTCATACCGCAGATTAGGATGATTTCTCCAGCTGGGATGGTACCTATTGGTAGAGAGGTCTGGAGTGTTGTACCGATTCTGACTGTTTCCTTGATTAAAGGGGTTTATTGCATAAGCTTGAGGCGCTTCACTGATGAACTCTTCTCTCTGAATAGGGCATGGATCATATGGGTGCTCAGGAGAGTTACACATGCTACATAACTTTGCAGGCTGAACTCTGTCTATTGCCAATTGCCTTACAAAGGAAGTCAGCTCATCCAATCTATTCTCAAGGGCGGCCTTGTTAGGAGACGAACTATGGACCTCATGCACACCTCTTGTCTTAACTGAATTTCTTCTGGTAGAAAACTGCTGGGAATTCAATGACATATTCTCAATGAGTTGCTTGGCAGCAGCTGGGGTCTTATCAACTAGTGCTCCCCCACTAGCAGCATCCAAAAGATTCCTATCCATCGGCAATAATCCTTCATAAAAGTACTGGATCAGGAGTTGTTCAGAAATTTGATGCTGAGGGCAGCTAGATACCAAATGCTTGAACCTTTCCCAATATTCAGCTAGCGATTCATTCCCTTGCCTGATGCCACATATTTCTTTCCTTATTGACGCAACTCTTGAAGCAGGAAAATATCTTTCTAGGAACACCCTCTTCAAATCATTCCAAGTGGTGATAGAGTTAGGCTCAAGATACAATAACCAATCCTTTGCAGCTCCCTGGAGTGAAAACGGAAAAGCCTTCTGCTTGATGCTATCCTCAGTGACTCCCTCTGATCTCGAGGTTGTGGAGCAGACAACTTGGAATTCCTTCAAGTGCTTGTGTGGATCCTCACCTGCAAGGCCATTAAACTTTGGCAACAAGTGAATGAAACCAGATTTCAGTTCAAAAGGAGTGTCAGCACTAGGATATGAAATACACAATCCATTATAGTTGACATCAGGGGCAGCAAGCTGTCTTAATGTCCTTTGGTCTCCCATGTTTTCAAAAACAGTTTTGGAATTAGAATCACTACTAGAACTAGCCCGAAATTCTCTACGGAGTGTGTGCAGTGTTCTTTCAATTTCCGGGTCAAAATCACACAGTTCAGGGCAATTAGACCTAGTAGACAGACCAATTCAAAACAAAAACGAAAATAAAAGAAAAAAAACAAATAAAAATGCGAAAATAACAAAACAAGAGTCCCCGGCAACGGCGCCAATTTTTGGTCGCGCTATCGCGCACGCGCCAAAAAGGACGAGCGGGTTTTAAAACTGTAGCTTATGGCGACAACTCGGATGTCGTCTCTCACGGACTCTCGAAGTGTTATTTTTCACAAAAAGAAGTTTTTTTGGGGGGTTGGATTGGAGTGCAAATAAGAAAATAAACAATAACAAAGCAATGAAAACAGGGCAGTTGAAAAGGTTATCAAATAGCTAAAGACGATTAATCTATTGTTCTCAATTTCCCAACTATCATCGGTTATGTGAATTCCTAGCCCTAAGCAGATTCTATCCCCTTTCAGTTGTAGCAACAATTAACAAACGAAATTGCCACTACGGATATATGTTCCTATTCCCGAATTAAACAAACGGGGTTAAGCCCTCATGAACTAAACGAACATGAATGAACACACGCGAATTAAACAAACGCGATTAAGTATAGGAACATAACATCACTGAAACGAATCAATACAATACTATACACTCCTGAATTAAACAAACAGAAATGCATAGCATAGTATTGAAAAGGGGAAAACAAGTAAAATAGGAATCACAAAACCTCAAGTATAATGGAAATCGATTACAATAGATTAATCCTAGAAAATTAGTTCTCCATATGAAAAACGAACACACAAAAATAAACAAGAACAATGGAGAAGCAAAAGTCTTTACAATCTGTTCAGAACAGCCTTTTATACTATTCAGAATTTTAGCCCACTCGCGAGGCGAGTACTTATTCGCGAGGCGAATATTGTGAAGAGTCAGCAACGCTTGGTATTCTCGCGAGGCGAACACACCTTCGCGAGGCGAGGAACTGAAGAGTCTTCTTGTTACGCCCGTTATGAACATCAGGGGCCAACCGTGATGCTTTCTGACTTCCAGGCTCGCGAGGTGAATGGATGCTCGCGAGGCGAGACTCTTCAACTTCAAAACTGCCACAGCCGTGACCCTCAACACGGGCAAGCCGTGATGGTCTCTGACTTTCTGGGTTAGATGACTCGCGGGGCGAGATCTTCTTCGCGGGGCGAATCCCCTATTTCTTATTTCCTCAACTTCTACTTAACCTGAAAACAAGGAATTAACTATAAGTGCATTATTTTGACTCAAAACTAGCTAAATTAACCTAAAACTACTTTAGAGACTCAAAACCTTGCTTGAGGACAATCTAATCTAATTTGGGTGAAAATAGGATATAATTTGCACAAAACCCTGGTCATACTAGCCATAAAACTAGATGAGCCAGAGGCTTATCACCCCTAATCAAGAATGGTTTGAATCCTACAAAAGGATCGATGCAGGAAATGTGCTAATGGGGAACAATGTTGCTTGAAAAGTAGCTGGAATTGGCAATGTCGGGATCAAATTCAGTGATGGATCAGCAAAATTGCTCACAGATGTCAGACATGTACCCGAGCTGAAGAGAAATCTCCTTTCTCTTGGCATGCTGGATCAAGCAGGATGTACATTCAAAGGAGAAGGTGGTGTTCTGAAGATATGCAGAGGCTTAATAGTCATGATGAAGGGAACCGGAAAGAATGGCTTGTACAAATTGCAAGGTGCAACTATATCAAATCCTGCTAGTTTGATTTCTGCATCAAAATTGAATTCCACACAACTATGGCACCTCAGACTAGCTCATGTCAGTGAAAGAGGCTTGGAAGAATTGTATATGCAGGGTCTAATAGTAAATGGAGACTTTGAAAGGTTAGAATTCTGTGAACACTGTCTTTATGGCAAACAGAAAAGAGTCAAGTTTTCTTCTGCCATACACACAACTAAAGCCTCGGTTGATTATGTCCATTCTGATATATGGGGGCCAGCAAGGGTTCCCTCATTAGGTGGTGCTAGATATTTCATAACATTCATAGATGATTGGTCTAGAAAAGTGTGGGTGTATTTGTTGAAACACAAGAATCAAGCATTCAAGTGTTTTAAACAATGGAAAGCACTTGTTGAGAATCAAACAGGAAGGAAGGTTAAGGTACTTAGAACTGACAATGGACTTGAATATCTAAGTGAAGAGTTCACTGAGTTTTTCAAGGATAATGGGATAACCAGGCACAAAACAGTAAGACTAACTCCTCAACAAAATGGTCTTGCTGAGAGAATGAATAGGACCATTTTGGAGAGGGTTAGGTGCATGTTGTCCAATGCCAACCTAAGCAAGGTGTTTTGGGGAGAGGCAGTTCACACTGCATGCTATCTAATCAATAGGTCTCCTTCAGCTGCTATTGATTTCAAGACACCAGAAGAGTTGTGGACAGGAAGACCACCAACCTATGACAACCTGAGAATATTTGGATGTACAGCCTATATTCATGTAAATGAAGGGAAATTGGAGCCTAGATCAAAGAAGGGAATCTTCTTGGGATATCCTGATGGTGTAAAGGGTTACAAGGTGTGGTTAACCAAACCAGGTGGAGGAAAGGCTGTGATCAGCAGAGATGTTGTCTTCAAGGAAGATTGCATGCTTGAGGATGCAGGCCAGAAAGCTGAGATGTCTAAGGAACCAGATGAACCCGACAACAAGGTTCAATTGGAGGTGGAGCATGGTACTGCAGATACAACAGATGACAAGAGACTCACCACCCATCGAAACTGATGAACAACATGCAGCAGCAGAATCATCCTATAATCTGGTCAGAGACAGGGCTAGAAGGCAGATCAAACCACCTCAAAGGCTCGGCTGTGCAGACCTCATTGCTTATGCACTGAGTGTAGAAATTGAGGATCAGGTAATTGATCCTATTAAATACAAGGAGGCAATGGAAAGTTCAGATAAAGAGCACTGGAAAACTGCCATGACTGATGAGATAAACTCCCTTATGAAAAATAGCACCTGGGAACTTGTGGAAAAACCTGCAAATCACAAAATTGTAGGTTGCAAGTGGATTTTTAAGAAAAAACCAGAAATTCCAGGGGTTGAAGGAAGTAGATACAAGGCTAGACTCATTGCAAAAGGCTTCACACAAAGGGAAGGAATTGATTACAATGAGATTTTTTCCCCGGTTGTGAAACACACAAGCATTAAAGTCATTCTTGCTCTAGTTGCAGTCTACAACTTGGAACTTGAGCAAATGGATGTGAAGACGGCCTTCTTACATGGTCAGCTGGATGAAAGGATATACATGAAACAACCTGAAGGGTATGAAGTAGAAGGAAAGGAACAAATGGTATGCCTGTTGAAAAAGTCCTTGTATGGACTGAAACAGTCACCAAGACAATAGTACAAAAGATTTGACACTTTTGTAGTGACAAATGGCTACAACAGAAGTTCTTTCGATTGCTGTGTCTACTTCAAGAAAGCCAGCTCAGGTCACTACATATATCTCCTACTCTATGTTGATGACATGCTCATTGCAAGTAAGGATCTAGAGGCAATCACCAAGCTCAAGGGTCTGCTAAGTTCTGAATTCGAGATGAAGAACTTAGGTGCAGCGAGAAAGATCTTGGGGATGGAAATCCTGAGAAAGAGAGATGAAAGACTTCTCTTCTTGCATCAGTCAGGGTATGCTGAAAAAGTGCTTAGAAGGTTCAATATGCAAGATGCCAAGGCAGTTTCGACTCCCATAGCTGGTCATTTCAAGCTATCAATTGAACAATCTCCCAAAACTGATGAAGACCAGCAGTACATGGATAGCATCCCTTACTCCAATGCCATAGGAAGTTTGATGTATGCTATGGTATGTTCAAGGCCTGATCTTGCCTATGCTGCCAGCATGGTCAGCAGATTCATGGGGAATCTTGGAAAGGAGCATTGGCAGGCAGTCAAGTGGATTCTTAGATACTTGAAAGGGACAAAATCTGTTGGACTGATATTTGGTAAATCAAAATCAGAAAACAACAATGCAGCGGGATATGTGGATGCTGATTTTGCAGGGGATATTGACAGAAGAAGGTCTCTAACAGGATATCTGTTCACTCTCTATGGAAATGTGGTAAGTTGGAAGGCAAATTTGCAATCAATAGTTGCCTTATCTACCACTGAATCTGAGTATATTGCTTTGACTGAAGCCATAAAGGAAGCAATATGGATCAAAGGCTTTGTAAAAGAACTGGAAGGGACGGAAATTCCTATGACAGTATGGTGTGATAGCCAAAGTGCTATACATCTCTCAAAGAACCAAATGTTCCATGAGAGGACAAAGCATATTGACATCAGAATGCACTACATTCGTGACATCATTGCAAATGGCATAGTTGAAGTGAAAAAGGTTGCTACTGAAGACAATATGGCTGATATGTTAACCAAGGTAGTTCCAAGGGCCAAATTCCAGCACTGCATGAATTTGGCGAGTATTGGAACCTGTGATAAATGAGTCTCTTTAAGGAGACTGGATGCATACCTAGCTGGTACTTGAATTGAAGATCCAAGGTGGAGAATTGTGGCAGATGGATCATCAATTAGTTAGGTTATGCATGGAACTTAGTTAGTTATGTGATCCTTTTGTATGTCCAGTTAGTTACAACCGAATTAGTTATGGTTGTTAAGTCCAGTAACTGTTTTGTAACTTGTAAAGCTGGAGAATAGAGGGATATAAATTCAGTTGTGCTGCTGTTTTCTGTGTGTGTGAAAGATAGCAAAAAAAAAAATTCTGAAAGAGAGGGAATGTTTCATTGAGATCAAGAAAGGTGTACAAGTGAGGATTGAGAGAGTTTAGTTTCATCCCTGAAAGTCTTGTAACCAGTTTCTTTTGATCTAGTGAGAAGAAAGTCTTGCCATAGTGTGGATGTAGGAGCAACTTGCTCTGAACCACGATACATACTGTTGTTAATCTTTTCTTTCGTATACTTTCTGCATAATCGCGTTTCTTGCATTCTGCATCTTGCACTATCGTTTTTACCATTTCCGTCAAGAAACACATCTTCCGACAAGAAGCATTTCTGTCAAGAAGCATTTCTGTCGAAAGAAGCATTTCTGTCAAAGCAGAGGAATTTCGCGTTGGGCACATCAGCTGGTTGCGATTTCTATCAGAAGACGATTTTCGTCAAGAAACGTTTTTCTGTCAAGAAAGCATTTCCGTCAAGAAGCGTCTCAGTCGACAAAGCAATTTCTGTCGACAGCAGCAAGTCTGCGTTCTTGAACATAACATATATATATATATATATATATATATATATATATATATATATATATATATATCCGTGCCTTAAAAAAAAGAATGATAAGTGAATATATGTATATCGGGGCGTGTAACTTGAACCAATTCATGTAATCATGGTATTTTTTTTTAAAAACTTATTATTAGAATGATATATTACTATTTGTAAAAAAAAAAAAGATATATTACTAATAAGCATCAATACATAGAATGATAAACACAAGCATGAATACACAAAATCAGGTGTTGTACGTGCAGGCTATATAGAATAACAATAATAATATTAACACAAGCATCGGAGATGCAAATCACACAAGCATCAATTATATTTACGTGCAGGTTATGTATCATTGATTGGGTTCTATTATTTTATGATATTCGATTGATTGGGTCCTATTATTTTATGAAATGCTTCGAACCTACCTGTCCGTCGGACCGGTTCATTCGAAAACCGGACCGATGGTCGATCCGATCAGCATGTTGGATCGAATCTGCTCTTGACCCGATGCTGATGTCATCAGTCCATGGGTGAATCGGACGGGTCACGGTTGGATTTTAAAGGATTTATATCATAAGACTTTATAAGATTTGAATGGATTATATGAATTTATAATATTTGAAAGGAAAACATGAATTTTTAGCAAATATTCAAAGTTACAAAAGCCAATGAAAACAGTAACAACTCATTGGTATCCTCCATGGTCCAAGATTGATAGTTTTCTTTGCCATTTTCTTTAATATTTCCTTGTTGTGAATCCCCCATTTAAATTATTACTACATGTGTAAAAGACTTATTAGTTATTTAACAAAAATATCTATCATATCAATCAACAAAATTACAAATTGGAATGAGTGTGCTAGAAAAAAAAAATACAAATTGGATTCTAATACCCTGATCGAGTCAATCACCAATTTTGTTTTAATATATATATATATATATATATATATATATATATATATATATATATATATATATATCCGTGCCTTAAAAGAAAGAATGACAAGTGAACATATGTATATCGGGGCGTGTAACTTGAACCAATTCATGTAATCATGGTATTTTTAAAAAAAAACTTATTATTAGAATGATATATTACTATTTGTAAAAAAACAAAGATATATTACTAATAAGCATCAATACATAGAATGATAAACACAAGCATGAATACACAAAATCAGGTGCTGTACGTGCAGGCTGAAACCGGTCCGACCGGATCACGATTGAACCGTGCACATTCGCTCGCTCACGGCCCGATCCTGCTTGCTAACGCGGTCCAGCTCATGCTGAAATGTTGGAATTTATTCTCCAAAATTGTGAGAGGGTGACTCGAACACAAGACCCGACGGATACTACAGCTCCACACTACCACTTAGCTACATCAATTAGTTAGTATGATATTGAGAAATATAATATATATACATAAACTTATTATAAAATTAATAAATTTGATATTGAGAATAACACTGATTTCACATGAAGTTGGTATGTTTCTTTATTACCTTACGAGCTTGTATGATTTTGATTGGTATTTGTTTATTAGTTATTTTTCTTATGATAATGATTTTGAATTTGGAGTATAGACATGTTGAATTATATTATTATATATGTGAATATTTTAGAATTTTTTAATGTATACCAGTTCAAATCGAATCAACTAATGACCCCGGTTGAATCATTGATCGATTAACCTAATATCCTGATCGAGTCAATCACCAATTTGGTTTTAATAACATTGATATATAAGCATAAGCATGAATACAAAGCAAAGCAAAAAATTGAAAGAAAAGCGTTGCACGGGAAGAGTATAAATTGCAAGTGTACATACTTTCAACGAAGAACAGTGAACGGCTAAGAGAGAGGAGAATGTATGGGAGAAAAGGATCGAGGGAATAAAAAATCCGAAGAAGGATTTTGGATCGCATTTATAACTTAATTAAGTATTTATCGTATAAGATTTTATTATATGAGAGTTTATACCATAAACATTTAAATTCAATAAGTTATATACATTTGGATGTACATTTCAAAAAACACTTATATAATATTAAGAAGTTTAAATAGATTACTATATAAATACTTCTAAAAATTTTAAAATTAAAAAAAATTGTATTACTAAATTACAATAAAAATGTAAATAATGTTAATCTAAAAACACGTATCATTTAAATTGGCGACTTCGCAAATTTTCTTTTTCTTTTTCTTTAGTGGCTACCTTTGGTCAACTCAAAGTCTCAAACTTATTATTTGTTGTGTCACTTTGTGATTTTTTAGCTATTTTTCCGATTTTTTCTCCATGGCTTCCTTTTTCAACTCACATTTAATATTTTCAGAACCACCAGAAACCTTGATTACACGTTTCAAGCTTTAGTCATTTCATTTCAGAGACGCATGGGGCATCCTTCTGAATCTTCTGGTATAACCATTTATTTTGCTTTATTACTTTTTTTTTATGTTGAAAAAAGGGTAAATCTGAAAGAATCAAAGAAGAGCAGAGCATGGGGGGTGAGTGTTACGAAGAGAGAGAACATGCAAAGGGAACCATTTTCAAAATCATTTTCAGATTTACTCTTCTTTCAGAATTATTTGTTGTGTATTTGATGAGGAGATCCAGGGGCTCCTCCAGTTTTGCCTTTTTTCCTATGTCTTCTCTATATAGCTGAGCTCGGAGCGGTGGAAGGAGAAGCGGGGGGAGGCGGATGAGGGACCACAGAAGTCGCGGATGGTGGTCCGCGCGGCAGAGAAGGCTGGTCGACGACGACGGTAGAGGAAGGAGCAGCGGCTGGGCGGAGCGTGGTGGTGACATGATGTCGGGCGGAGCAGTGGCTGCGCTGCTTAACAAAGAAGAAGAAGGGACATGGTGTTTTGGTTCTGATCGAAAGAATAGAAGAATCGCAAGAGAGCTTTTGGACAATATGGTAAGCTTGTCCCGGTAACTTATCAAAATAAGCTCAAAACTTCTTATGAGATGATATAAATTTTTTTTATAAATCCTACAAAACACATCACATAAAAGCTTATGTCATAAGATAAGCCAAAAGAAGCTTAAATAAGTTCTTCCAAACATCACTTTAGTGGGATTTTGAAATAGGTTTCTTATTTATATATTTCATTTAAAAATCACTCAAAATCCATTATACAAAAGAATCCATCAAAATCAACAAACTTTTAAATATCGTGAATACCTAATTTTATCCGGATATCATTTTAATTAATGTTTTAGGAAAAAAAAACAAATAAATAAATAAATAACTTTGCAAAATATATATATATATATATATATATATATAGCCCTAACTCCATTTCTATGTTGAAGACGTCTTTTAATCCATCTCCAACCCTTTTTTTTTTTTGGCTCATTACATGATCACACTTGGCCCAAATTCATTTTCATTGTTACAAGTTTTGTTAAGTTCACATACAAGCCCAAGTGAAAAGAAAAAGAGAAGCAAAATAGAAAATAAAGAAAAACAAGTTTTGTTTTTAAAAAGAAAAAAGAAAAAAAGATCTTCTGAAAATGTTTTCTCCACTAACTCACTCCACCACAACTCTTATAAGGCTCAAGGCAATTAGCCTCCCATTTTTTGGTTGATTTTCAGAACTTGAGAAGTGTTTATGCCTATGAGGAAAGTGATACGTAAATGAAAGTTGAGAGATGAAGTTTAATCTCTGCAACAGTTCAATGTTCAGGTCCCAAAATAAAAGCATAAAATTGATCTTCAGATTTCCTCTACAAATACTGATAAAAAAATTACAGTAAAGAGGAGTCAACAACAGAGAGAGGGGATTTTTTTCTTCTTCCATCTTGACCTACCAAAACCACCGTACCAGTAACACTCTCTCAACAACAACCCATCATCTTCCATTTTTTACTATAATCCTCCATCCTATTCCAAATCCAAAAACCAAAACTAAAAAAAGAAGGAAGAATGAAGTCTCTACCTTGGTCCTTCGCTGCGTGCCGCCTGATCAGCCTCTGGCTCATCTAATTTTATGGCTAGTATGACCAGGGTTTTGTGCCAATTATATCTCATTTTCACCCAAATTAGATTAGATCGTCCTCAAGCAATGTTTTGAGTCTCTAAAGTAGTTTTAGGTTAATTAAGCCAGTTTTTAGTCAAATAAAGCACTTATGGCTATTTTATTGTTTTTAGGTTAAGTTAGAAGTCAAAGGAATAAAGAAATAGAGGAAATTTCAAGTCTGGAGGTGTTCGCCTCGCGAGAGTCTTCTCGCCTCGCGAACCTGAAAGCCAGCTGAACAGTAAAAATGTCATCCTCTCTGGTTCGCCCCGCGAACAATACCTCGCCTCGCGACCCTGATAGCCGATCGTTCCGAGAAATGCAACCCGTTCTGTGTCGCCTCGCGGATCCATGTCTCGCCTCGCGAGACTGAAGACCAGAAGCCGTGACTCTTCCATTCCTCGCCACGCGAGCAGTACTTCGCCCCGCGAGAAGACCAAACGTTGCAGACTTTTCAGGATATTCGCCTCGCGAGTGGGCTCAGTTTATGAATAGTATAAATTGCTGTTCTGGACAGTTTGGAAGAACTTTTTGATTCTCCATTGTTTTCTTTACATATTTTTCTGTGTTTCGTTTTTTTCCATGGAGAACTAATTTTCTTTGATTAATCTACTGTAATTGATTTCCATCATACTTGAGGTTCTTGTAATTCCTGTTTTGTATGCTTTTCCCTTTTCAATGCTATGCTATATATTTCTGTTTGCTTAATTCAGGATTGTATAGTGTTATGTTGATTTGTTTCGGTGATGTTATGTTCCTATATATAATCGCGTTTGCTTAATTCGCGTGTGTTCAATTCGTGTTCGCTTAGTTCACGAAGGGCTTAACCCCGTTTGCTTAATTCGGGAATATGAACATACATCTATAGTAGTGATTTCGCTTGTAAATTGTTGCTACAACCGGGAGGGGATTAGAATCTGCTTAGGGCTTGGAAATTGCTTGAACCGATGATAGTTGGGAAATTGAGAACAGTAGATTAATCGTTTTTAGTTATTTGATAATCCCTTTGAACTGCCTTGTTTTCATTGCTTTGTTTTGCTTTGTTTCTTATTTGCATTCAAAACCAACCTCGCCCCCCCCCCCCCCCCCAAAAAAAATGATTTTTGTGGTAAATAACAAGTCAAGAGTCCCTGTGAGACGATATCCGAGTTGTCGCTCCTAAACTACAGTTTTATAAACCGCTCGCTTTTTGGCGCGTGCGCGACAGCGCGACCAAAAATTGGCGCCGTTGCCGGGGACTCTTGTTTGTTATTTTCGCATTTTTTGTTCTTCTTTTTCTTTTATTTTCGTTTTTGTTTTGAATTGGTCTGGCTACTAGGTCTAAATGCCCTGAATTGTGTGATTTTGATCCTGAAATTGAAAGAACACTGCACACACGCCGTAGAGAAATTCGGGCCAGCACTAGTAGTGATTCTAATTCTAAAATTGTTTTTGATAACATGGGTGACCAAAGGACATTAAGACAGCTTGCTGCCCCTGATGTTAATTATAATGGCTTGTGTATTGCATATCCTGGTGCTGATACTCCTTTTGAATTAAAATCTGGTTTCATTCACTTGTTGCCAAAGTTTAGTGGTCTTGCAGGTGAGGATCCACATAAGCATTTGAATGAATTCCAGGTCGTCTGCTCCACAACCTTGAGGTCAGAGGGAGTAACTGAGGACAACATCAAGCTGAAAGCCTTCCCGTTTTCACTCCAGGGCGCTGCAAGGGACTGGCTGTTATATCTTGAGCCAAACTCAATTACCACCTGGAACGATTTGAAGAAGGTTTTCTTGGAGAGATATTTTCCTGCCTCCAGAGCTGCGTCAATCAGGAAGGAAATATGTGGCATCAGACAAGGAAATGAGTCATTGGCTGAATATTGGGAGAGATTCAAGCAGTTGATATCCAGTTGCCCTCAGCATCAGATTTCCGAGCAACTTCTTATCCAGTACTTTTATGAGGGGTTACTACCGATGGATAGGAATATTTTGGATGCTGCTAGTGGGGGAGCACTTGTTTATAAGACCCCAGCTGCTGCCAAGCAACTAATTGAAAATATGTCACTGAATTCCCAGCAGTTTACAACCAAAAGAAATTCTGTTGAGACAAAAGGTGTGCATGAGGTCCATAGTTCTTCTTCCAACCAGGCCGTTGATGATAGAATTGATAGGCTCACTTCTTTGGTGGAGAAATTGGCAATGGATAGAGTTCAACCTGCAAGGTTGTGTGGCATGTGCAACTCTCCTGAGCACCCGTATGATGCATGCCCCATTCCGAAGGAAGGGTCGATTCTTCGATATGTCTCAAGCTTATGCAGTCCATCCCTATAATCAAGGCAATAATCAGAACAGGTACAGCGTTCCTGACCTCTCCACAAATAGGTACCACCCCAATTGGAGGAATCATCCTAATCTTCGGTATGGGAGCTCATCCCAACAACAACCGATGGCAGCACCACCGAATCCTCCTCAAGTGACCGCTTCTGCACCTTCTGAACCTTCACTAGAGGACTTATTCAAGCAAATGACTGCACAAATGGCTGCACAAAATCTCCAGTTCCAGCAGCAAATTGGACAGTTTCAGGCCTCACAGACACAGTTTCAGCAGCAAGTTGGCCAGTCTCAGCAGCGAACAGATGCTAGCATTCAAGATTTGAGGACACAGATTGGACAGCTTGCCAAATCCATAAACAACATACAGCAAGCTCAAGGATCAAGTCAACTGCCTGCACAACCAGTGATAAATCTCAATGCCTCCAATCCTAATGTGAGTGCCATTTCTCTGAGATCTGGAAAAGTTATTGAGGCCACCTCTGGAAAAGATGAAGAAACTGTTGAGGTAACTCCTGAGCCTACTGTTGATGTTGAAGCTGAGAAAATATACATACCACCGATTCCTTTCCCACACAGAGTGCAGAAAAATAAGAAGATTGGTGGGGAAGACAAGGAGAGGGAAATTTTAGATGTGTTCAGAAAGGTAGCTATGAATATTCCCCTTCTAGATGTGATCAAGCAGGTGCCCAAGTATGCAAAATTTCTGAAAGATCTATGCACCAACAAGAGGAAGTTGAAGAGTAATGAGAGAGTTAATTTGGGAAGAAATGTTTCAGCTCTTATCCAGTCTCAGCCTGCACCAGAAAGAGTTACTGTTTCAGCCCCTACTAAGGCACTACCACATAAGTGCAAGGATCCGGGCACTTTTACTATTCCATGCACTATTGGGGACATAAAATTTGGAAATTGCATGTTGGATTTGGGAGCCTCCATAAATGTCATGCCTACCTCCATCTTTAATAACCTTGATCTTGGTCCCTTGCAGTATACAGGTCTCACTATCCAGTTGGCCAACAGGACCAGTGCCCGTCCCATGGGAATGGTAGAAGATGTGCTGGTGCAAGTTGATGAGTTGATCTTCCCTGCTGACTTCTATATCCTAGACATGGCAGGAGAGACAAATTCCAGTAGATCACCAATAATCCTGGGCAGACCATTCATGAAGACAGCTAAGACTAAGATCGATGTTAATGATGGGACCATGTCTATGGAGTTTGGTGATATTGTGGCAAAGTTTAACATCTTCGATGCTATGAAGCATCCATTGGAGGAGCACTTTGTTTTCCAATTAGAGTTGCTTTCTGAGATTATTGATGATACCCATGACGACCTTGTTTCTGATTTTCCATTTATTTCTGGCTTTGATGATATATATTCATGTAGTGACTGTACTGACACCAACCCGTGTGCTGTTTGTGCTGAGTTTCTTGATTCAACTTTGCAGGGTGATAGTGTGAGTGAAGCTGTCTGTTCAGCCGAAGTTCTTGACCCCATGGCTGCTCCAAATGTACCATCCATTGAGCAACCACCCTCCCTAGAGCTCAAGCCACTTCCTGGGAACCTGAAGTATGCCTACTTGGAGACAAATGAAAAACTTCCAGTCATTATCTCTTCAAAACTTGACTCTGACCAGGAAGCTAAGCTTTTAAAGGTTCTGAAGGAGCACAAGAAGGCGATTGGGTGGACATTGGCTGACATCCCAGGAATTAGCCCCTCCAGATGTATGCATGGAATTCTGTTGGTGGATGGGGCTAAACCAGTTAGACAAGCCCAAAGGCGGCTCAATCCATTGATTCTGGATGTGGTGAAGAAAGAGGTGACTAAACTTCTGCAGGCAGGTATTATATACCCCATCTCTGATAGTACTTGGGTAAGTCCGGTGCAAGTTGTACCCAAGAAGTCCGGCCTCACAGTGGTAAGGAATGATAATAATGAGCTTGTACCTACTAGAGTCCAGAATAGCTGGCGAGTCTGTATATATTATAGGAAGTTGAACCAGGCCACCAGAAAGGATCACTTTCCTTTGCCGTTCATAGATCAGATGCTGGAACGACTGGCTGGTAAATCTCATTACTGCTTTCTTGATGGCTTTTCCGGGTATTTCCAGATCCATATTGCCCCTGAGGATCAGGAAAAGACCACCTTCACGTGCCCCTTCGGCACGTTTGCCTTTAGGAGGATGCCATTTGGCCTTTGTAATGCTCCTGGCACTTTCCAAAGATGCATGCTTAGCATTTTTACTGAATTTATTGAAAATTGCATGGAGGTGTTCATGGATGACTTCACTGTATATGGCTCCTCATTTGATGCATGTCTGCATAGTCTGAGTTTAGTTCTAGAAAGATGCATTGAGACTGATCTGATTTTGAACTATGAAAAATGCCACTTTATGGTAGAACAGGGGATTGTTTTGGGTCATGTTATTTCTAAAGAGGGTATTTCAGTAGATCCTGCAAAAATTGATGTGATTTCTTCATTGCCTTATCCATCTTGCGTACGCGAGATCCGTTCTTTTCTTGGCCATGCAGGTTTCTACAGGTGCTTCATTAAGGACTTCAGCAAGATAGCTCTACCATTGTCAAACTTGCTGAAGAATGATGCCATGTTCCATTTTGATGACAACTGCAAGAAGGCATTTGACTACCTGAAAAGAGCATTGACCTCTACCACCGTCATCCAGCCCCCTGACTGGGCCCTCCCTTTTGAACTCATGTGTGATGCTTCTAATTATGTTGTGGGAGCGGTTCTGGCACAAAGGGTGGGCAAGGCTTCCCATGTAATTCATTATGCTTCTAGGACATTAGATGCTGCACAATTAAATTACACCACCACTGAGAAGGAACTGCTAGCTGTTGTGTTTGCACTTGATAAATTTAGGTCATATTTGCTAGGTTCAAAGGTTATTGTTTTTACTGACCATGCAGCTCTGAAGTACCTGTTAAAGAAACCAGAAGCGAAGCCAAGACTGATTCGGTGGATGCTTTTGCTCCAAGAGTTCAATGTGGAAATAAAAGACAAGAGTGGAGCTGAAAATTTGGTAGCCGATCACTTGAGTCGAATAGCAAGGGATGAGGATCCTTCTCCCATCCAGGATGATTTTCCGGATGAACAGCTTCTACATCTGCACGGGGTAACGCCATGGTTTGCTGACATAGTTAACTTTCTTGTTGCTGGTGTTATTCCTGCAGGTACAAGTGGATCCAAGATCCACAAGCTCAAGAGTAACTCAAAGTACTATGTGTGGGATGATCCGTACCTTTGGAAGTTTTGCAGTGATCAGGTGATTCGGAGGTGTGTCCCGGATTATGAGACAGAGTCCATCCTACACTTTTCTCATGCCTCTCAAGTAGGGGGACACTTTGGACCACAGAGGACGGCAAGAAAAGTCCTAGATTCAGGTTCTCTTGGCCCACAATTTTTAGAGATGCCTATGAGGTCTACAGGAATTGTAAGGAATGTCAAACAGCAGGCCCTGCCATCACTCGTAGGAGTGAGATGCCTCAACAGCCCATGCTTTTTTGTGAGGTTTTTAATGTGTGGGGAATCGACTTTATGGGTCCTTTCCCTGCTTCTTTTGGTTTTCTGTACATTCTTTTGGCTGTTGACTATGTTTCAAAGTGGGTGGAAGCTATCCCCACTAGGACTAACGATGCTAAAGTTGTTTCAAAATTTGTTAGGTCCAATATTTTTTGCAGGTTTGGCATACCTCGGGCTATTATCAGTGACCAGGGCACTCACTTCTGCAACCGCACCATGGAAGCCTTACTCAGGAAATATGGAGTTGTGCATAGAGTTTCCACCGCTTATCATCCCCAGACCAATGGCCAGGCTGAGATATCAAACAGGGAGATCAAGCAGATTTTAGAGAAAATGGTGCAGCCGAATAGGAAGAACTAGAGCCGCCGTCTGGAAGACGCACTGTGGGCTCAGAGGACCGCTTTCAAGAAGCCAATAGGAATGTCCCCCTTTCAGCTTGTATTTGGTAAGGCATGTCACCTCCCTGTGGAAGTTGAGCACCGTGCATATTGGGCAGTCAAGTGTTGTAACTTAGAATTGAAGAAAGCTGGTATTGAAAGGAAATTACAGTTGCAGCAGCTTGAGGAGCTTAGGCTAGAAGCCTATGAAAGCTCCAGGATTTATAAAGAAAAAACAAAACATTTTCATGATAGGATGATTGCTAGGAAAGAATTTTCTGTGGGCCAACAAGTCTTACTATTTAATTCCCGCCTGAAATTGATGGCTGGGAAACTTAGGTCCAAATGGGATGTCCCCTTTGTTGTTACTAACGTTTTTCCTTATGATGCAGTAGAGATTAGAAGTGCAGGTACCAACAAGTCCTTCAAGGTTAACGGACAGAGGCTGAAGCCATTCCATGGTGTGGCTGCTGGTGTTCCTGCGGATGCTAATGTTGAGGAGCTCTCCTTGGAAGCTCCCACCTATACTGCCACTTGATCAGGGAGTACCCATTCCTTTCCCTCACTCTGATTTTATAGTTATGTTGTTTCATTGGGGACAATGTATGTTTTAAGTATGGGGGAGGGAACTAATTGTAGCTTTGTTTTGTGTTTGGTTGGTCTTGTTTTTGAATAAATTGTGTGAGTCTTTGGTCGGTGAGCTTGATTGATTTTGATTGATTTTGCACAGATTGATTGCATGATTGATGTGATGATTCCCCCTAGGTTGAAATTTTTTTTTTGTTTTTGAAAAGGATCCCCATGTGATTGAAAACTGAACTTTGAGCATTTGTTATGATGGCATGATTTATGATAAGTTTGGGGTGATAGGAAGCACACACTAGGGATAGAATCTCTATCAAACAATTTTCAAAAATGTCCAGGTGAGGATTTGAGCCTCTAACATGTTTTAAACTGTGTGAAATCACTTTTAAGTTGCACTTTCCCGAATTTGCTTGAATCTCTTTATGGTTTGCATGATTATGTGTTTGCTTCAGATGATTTAGGCATTTTCTTTGTAAATAACTACTTAGCCTGAAAGAACCAATTCCTAATGCATGTTCCCTAGTTAGCCCCTTTGAGCCTGATTAGCCTGTTAATTCTTGTTAACCTATGTTACAAGCTAAAATCTTAAAAAAAAAAAAAAAAAAAAAAAAGAAAAAAAAACCATGTTAACACGATCTTAGGATTAGGAGAGCATGGACTCTTGACAAGAGAATGTTTGCAAGAAACTAAGTTTGGGGTGGCTACAAGGTGTAATGTGTTGCTTGGGATTGAAAATATATATATATATATATATATATATATAATAAAAAGGTTGGAGCCAAAGGCAAGAAAAAAAAAAGAAGGAGAAATAAAAAGTACAGAAAATGTCCAAAAAGGCTATTTGAATAAAAAGGTTGTAGTCACCCAAGGCAAATGAAAAAAATGAAAAAAGGAACTTGAGTTTAAATTCAAAGTGTAAAATGTTCATGCTCTCTTAGTTCCTAGGGTCTTCAGCCTAGTACCCTTTGTAAATCTTACCCTTAGCCAGGCCCCATTACAACCCATAAAAGCCCTTTTGATGTTGCATGCATGTTTTCTGTGGGAATCATTTTGAGATGAAAATCAAATTCATGGGAAGCGCTCTTAAAAGTGAAATTGAGTGAAATGTTGATAACCTAGACAAAAACTGAGCGATTGAGTGAAACACTAAACCCCCTTGTGAGGAAGGCAGTTGTTTGAATTTGGTGATCTCCCTCTTGTGTGTAACTTGGATTCCCTGCTTAGATTAATGATTGTTTGAATGATGAAATTCTCAATTGTTTAGAATAAATGAATGTGGAGATTACTTTGTTTGGAAAGGGGGGAACATTGTAGAAAACTGTTTTGATGTATTGCTTGAAATTTGTGCAAGGTTGATTGAATCTTCTAAGCTTGCCATGTCTTGAGTCTTTTTGATTTTTTTTGAGTTTTAGTTTGCTTGGGGACAAGCAAAGTTTAAGTTTGGGGTATTTTGATAAGCCTCTGGCTCATCTAGTTTTATGGCTAGTATGACCAGGGTTTTGTGCCAATTATATCTCATTTTCACCCAAATTAGATTAGATTGTTCTCAAGCAAGGTTTTGAGTCTCTAAAGTAGTTTTAGGTTAATTTAGCCAGTTTTTAGTCAAATAAAGAACTTATGACTATTTTATTGTTTTCAGGTTAAGTTAGAAGTCAAGGGAATAAAGAAACAGAGGAAATTTCAAGTCTGGAGGTGTTCGCCTCGCAAGAGTCTTCTTGCCTCGCGAACCTGAAAGCCAGCTGAACAGTAAAAATGTCATCCTCTCTGGTTCGCCCCGCGAACAACACCTCGCCTCGCGACCCTGATAGCTGACTGTTCCAGAGAAATGCAATCCGTTTTGTGTCGCCTCGCGGATCAATGTCTCGCCTCGCGAGACTGAAGACCAGAAGCCGTGACTCTTCCATTCCTCGCCACGCGAGCAGTACTTCGCCCCGCGAGAAGACCAAACGTTGCAGACTCTTCAGGATATTCGCCTCGCGAGTGAGGGTTCACCTCGCGAGTGGGCTCAGTTTCTGAATAGTATAAATTGCTGTTCTGGACAGTTTGGAAGAACTTTTTGATTCTCCATTGTTTTCTTTACATATTTTTCTGTGTGTTTCGTTTTTTTCCATGGAGAACTAATTTTCTTTGATTAATCTACTGTAATTGATTTCCATCATACTTGAGGTTCTTGTAATTCCTGTTTTGTATGCTTTTCCCTTTTCAATGCTATGCTATATATTTCTGTTTGCTTAATTCAGGATTGTATAGTGTTGTGTTGATTTGTTTCGGTGATGTTATGTTCCTATATATAATCGCGTTTGCTTAATTCGCGTGTGTTCAATTCGTGTTCGCTTAGTTCACGAAGGGCTTAACCCCGTTTGCTTAATTCGGGAATAGGAACATACATCTGTAGTAGTGATTTCGCTTGTAAATTGTTGCTACAACCGGGAGGGGATTAGAATCTGCTTAGGGCTTGGAAATTGCTTGAACCGATGATAGTTGGGAAATTGAGAACAGTAGATTAATCGTTTTTAGCTATTTGATAATCCCTTTGAACTGCCTTGTTTTCATTGCTTTGTTTTGCTTTGTTTCTTATTTGCATTCAAAACCAACCCCACCAAAAAAAAAAATTGATTTTTGTGGTAAATAACAAGTCAAGAGTCCTTGTGAGACGATATCCGAGTTGTCGCTCCTAAACTACAGTTTTATAAACCGCTCGCTTTTTGGCGCGTGCGCGACAGCGCGACCACCGCCGCAGCTCCGCCCAAACAGAACCAGCTTTCCTTCCACCGCAGCGTGACCCAGCTCCTCCGCCTTGAGCAGTCGCGTGCTCCGTCGCCATCACCCACTCCTAGATCCGCCACGAACTCGGACTCCAGCACCGCAACTTCCACCTCAGAACTGCCACCACCACAGTCATGCTGCTTCGCCCCGAACCCAGCTCCGTCACGTTCCGCCCTGTCAATGCCACCCTTCCCCGCCGTCTTGAACTGCAGATCTCAGACCAGCACCGCCCGAACGAGTCCCTGCCTCCTCCATCCCCAGCCTTTTCCGCACCGCCCACCGCCGCTCACAATCCCTGCTCCGCCGTCGTCGATAGCACTCGTTGCCGTCTGGCCCGCCTGGTTCAGCCATCATCTCCCCCTCTATTGCTTATGGGTATCGTGAAAACTCAGAAGCTTCTAGCTTCTGAGTTTGTTTCTTTTCTTTATTTTTTTTTATTGTTATTAAGTTATTATATTATGTTTATGTTGGTTTATATGTTTGGGCTTCATTTAGTTGGGCTTCTCATGGGGTTATGGGTTTGTTTCTTTTTTTTAGATATTGGTCTGTTTTGACTGTGGATTTAGGATCAGTAGTTTTTTTTTTGTCTCCTTTGTTGGTTTATGATGAGTGTGATTCCACCTCATCTTTGTCCATCATTTTGCATGCATTTTCATGTAGTTTAGGCATATTTTTATTAGATTTTAGGTTAATTTTCCTTTGGAACGGGTAAGGCGGTTTTCGTGTGTTGTTTTGCAGATATCAAGGGTAAATTGCTCAAGATCAACCATGATGAAGTTTGGATGAAGATGGAGCTTTAAAACTGAAGAAAATGAGCCAAACAGAGCCCATCACGGCCTAGCCGTGATGCTCATCACGGCCATGATCGAGCAAAAACTGAAAAAGAAGAAAGGTGAAGTCGAGTCCGTCACGCGGCCTAGCCGTGATAGCCATCACGGCCGTGACCCAAAACCACCACAAGTCGAGCACATCACGGCCCAGCCGTGAAATTCATCACGGGCCATGAAGCTGAGGACTCGCGTCGAGAAGTCATATCTCGCGTCGCGAGAATTTGAATTTTGCAAAGCAGCCAGAGGCAGAGACCGTCACGGCCTGGTCGTGATGGCTATCACGGCCGTGACGCGCATTACTTGGACCTGAAGAAATCGAAATAGATCAGATTTTGAGTTGGTTTGGGACTCTAACTTCCCCATTTCTATAAATATGGACCAAGGCATCAGAAACAGAGATGATCAACACATTAGGGGCTACCACTCTAGGCATAGATTTAGGATCTCTTCTCCTCTTCTCCTCTCTTCTCTTTTCTGATTTTTATTATGTTGTCAACCCAACTTGTCATCTCCATGGCAAGACTGGAGTAGTAGCATAGTTTCTAGGGATTAGGGCTCTGCCCAAGTTTGTTTATGATGTAAATTTGATGTAAACTCTTTGTTAATTACGATTTGCTTTAGATCTGATTTCTAGTGTGTTAATCACTCATAAATTTCGGCAACCGTTTATTTACGTGACATAGGCGTTCTAAGGAGGAACCTAACGGTGAACTTAGGATCTCTAGGGTGATTCACTCGTAAAGCCCGGCAGCCCTTGGTTTGTGAGATGTGAATGATCCAAGGAGGAACCTAGCGGTGAACTTAGGTTATTTGCATGACCGAGACATTTCAAGGAGGAACCTAGCGGTGAACTTGGGTGTCGGACCTATAGAAGTCAGACTTGGGACTGAAATCACGAGAGTTAGAAGCCGTCCCTCGAGGAGCAACGAGTTGTCACTTTGAGCTAAAGGGTCCAATCTGGGATCGACTACCACGAGTAGGGGTTGGGTCAATTGGGCACGGCTTTTGTAACCCGAGAGGGAGCTTAAGCTATCGAGAGGATAAACTCGCCTTCAAGGCAATTTCGGTAATCAACAAAGGTAAATCTGTTAGCAACATAAACAGCCTCAAAGGTAACCCAAATCCCTAGGAATCCGTTTTAGATAAAAACCCCATAAACAATTGTTTTCTGTTTTAATTGTTCTCTGCTCATCTATCTTTCAATTCAAAAACCAATTTCAAAACCCTCTCTAAAAAGTCCAGAACTTAATCGATTCGAAATTCATTGCGATTCGGGAACACAGTCTCTGTGGGTTCGATATCTTTTATTACTTGACGGCGATCCCGGTACACTTGCCGGATTCGCACGAGCGTCGTCGCACGTCGACCGACGCGACACATCAAGTTTTTGGCGCCGTTGCCGGGGACTGTGCCTTTTCAAATCTCAATTCAAATTGTGAATTGATTTTTCTGGACCTTTTCTTTTTATTTGATTTTTATTTCTGAAATTTAAAAAATTTAAAAAAAAAATTTTAAAATTTCTTTTCCTTCTATTGTATCCATCTCTCTGTGAATTATATGCAAAGATCCCTAAGTCTTGGGAGCCTTAGTGAGATTGATCCGGAGATCGAGAGGACCTTCCACCGACGAGAAGACTACAAAGAGAGGGAGAAAGGTTGAGTCCGTTCCACTCATGGCGAATCAACCGGATACAAAACCTTTGAAGGATTACGCAGCCCCAAATGCGAGAGGCTTGCGGACCCGGGATTGCAAGGCCAGAGATTGAGGCGGAAAACTATACCATACCACCTATGCTAATCAACATGATTAGGCAACATCAATTCGGAGGATTGCCTTCGGAGGACCCGACCGATCACATAGAGACATTTTTAGAGTTCACCGATGCAATCCGGATTCATGGAGCCTCGGTCGATGTTGTGCGTTTGAGACTATTCCCCTCATCTCTCACTTTGGAAAGGCGAAGGCCTGGCTTAAGCAAATCCCCACTAACACTTTGACCAGTTGGGACCAAGCTGGGGAGCAGGCGTTCTTGGAGAAATTCTTCCCTCCATCCAAGACGGCCTACATAAGAACCCAGATCACCGGCTTCTTCGAGAAAAGACGGAGAATCATTATCGGAAGCTTGGGATCGATACAAGGGACTGCTGGAGTCGTGCCCACATCACGGACTCGAGAGGTGGTTAATAGTGCATACCTTCTATAACGGATTGGACTACTCTTCGAAGGTGTCACTAGATTCTGCAGCCGGTGGAGCGTTTATGAATAGGCCTCTCACTGAGGCATTCAACATCATCGAGAATGTTGCCACCAACTACCACCAATGGGGATCCGAAAGAGGTAATAACCCGAACAAGATTTCGGGGGGTAAGTTTGAGGTAAATAGCACAGATCTTATTATGTCAAAGATAGACTCACTTAATAAACGCTTTGATCGGCTGGAAAGAGCTAATGTGAGTGCATTAGGTGCTACTAACCTTGTTTGTGAGATTTGTGGAATGCAGGGACATGACATGATGGGATGCCCACATGGATCCGGTGCTTCGGGTGAACAAGTGAACTCTTGTAACAACTACTATGATACGAACCCGAAGCTGCCCAACTATGCTCCCCCAAATCCCTACAACCAAAGAAGGAACAACCCTTACCTCTCCTACGGCAACTACAGCAACACGCTCAATCATGAGTTCCAAGAAGGTCAAGGTAATAAGAGAACCACACGGGTACCCTCGGTACAAAGATCTAAACTCGAGACTTTATTTGAAAGTTTTGTCGAAACTCAGACAAAACAGAATGAGGAGTTTAGACAACAAGGAAGGGCAGTGAGTGAGGCAATAAAGGATCTAGCATCTAAGGTAGACAACTTAGCAACTCATAACAAGATGCTAGAAACCCAGATTGCCCAACAAGCCAGCACGTACTCGAGACCTAAGGGTGCATTCAGGGGCAACCGAAGCAAATCCCAATGAGCATTGCAATGTCATACACTTGAGGGATGATAAGCTTGGGGTGGGGGTAGCTGAAATGGACGTGGAACCGGAGGAGGAGGACACGAGCGAAAAAGAAGAGCCGAGGCCGAAATATGTCCCTCCACCACCGTACCAACCCCGATACCTTTCCCACGAGAGGTTGGTCGGGAAAAAGCAAGTAGATGTAGAGACTAAAATGCCTACTAAACTGAAAGACCCAGGTAGTTTCTCCATCGCTTGCTCGATTGAACAAGTGCAAATTGACCAAGCCTTATGTGACCTAGGGGCTAGTGCGAGCTTGATGTCCCTCACTATCATGGAAAGGTTGGGAAGCAAAGAGTTGAGACCATTCAAATTCCCCTTACAAATTGCGGATGGCTCAACTAGGACTCCTCTAGGCATACTAGAGAATGTTCCTGTAAAGGTAGGGAAAATTCTCATCCCTACCGACTTCCTGGTATTGGACATGAAAGGGAATTCTAAATTCCCCATCATTTTAGGAAGGCCATTCTTGGCAACTGCTGGAGCAGTAATAGACGTAAGGAATGGTAAACTCTCTCTAAATGTAGAGGAAGGTAGGGTAAATTTTCAGTTGATTAACTCTTATAACAACCGTCCTTTTGAGAGCCATGTGTGCAGAATTGATGTAACGTCTCGAGCGGTAGAGAAAGAACTTAGCATGGAAGCAACCCCAAGGATATGCATGGTTGGAGATGCACCCAGTGGTGAAGTTGGAATTGCTGTCCATGCAGAAACAATACTTCCGCCGGGAGGAAGGAAGGCTAGGAAGCTCCAGAGAAAAGAGCAAAGCGGAGCGTTCATGGCCGTATGAGCAGAAACGGCTATTTGAAGGAGCTCCATGGAAAAGAAGTGTTCCTGCACTTCTACGCCCGGCCGACCCGGTTGACTTGAGGAAGTGTGGTCAAGCTTAAGACCATAAATAAGCGCTTCTTGGGAGGCAACCCAAGTTTTCTTTCCCTTTTTCCTTTTGTTTTTGATTTAACCTCTTGAATAATTTGAGAAGATCAAGAGGCAAAAATATCATTAATAAGTTTGTCTAGTGTTTTCAGGTTGAGAAAGAGAAGAAGAGCATAAAAAGATAAAGTCAGAGGCCATCACGCCCTGGCCGTGACAGTGGTCACGGCCGTGATGAAATAAACAAAGAGCACAGAAAGGAACACGGCCTAGCCGTGACAACCATCACGGGCGTGATGAGTAGGATGCCAAGGTCGGGAGAGCATCACGGCCTAGCCGTGATGTAGATCACGGCCGTGACAGGGCAACTCCTGAGGATCAGAAACGATCACGGCCTGCCCGTGATAAGCC
Source organism: Sophora flavescens (assembly GCA_030762895.1). NCBI lineage: Eukaryota > Viridiplantae > Streptophyta > Magnoliopsida > Fabales > Fabaceae > Sophora > Sophora flavescens. The sequence continues at coordinate 264,078,261 of CM061063.1, read as the reverse complement.
TCACGGCCGTGATACTATTTCTACCCAAGTTTTGACTGGAATGTGAAGCCAACACCCGCTACCGACTCGGTAAGTTGTTCCAATTTTTCTCTTCTCTCCGACTTGATTATTTACATTGGAGACAATGTAAGTAATCAAGCTTGGGGTAGGGGTATTTATTTTTGCATTTGCATTGTTGCATTCATGTTGCATTCACATAGGCTTAGATTGGTATGATCACATTCTCTAGATTTCCCTCACTTAGAACATGCATCCGATTGTAAAAACTTGGAGCCAAATGAAGTGAGATAGTGAATTTTGAACCCAATTTTTCATTATTCTTGTGATATGGCTAAAAATAAAAATTCTTGAGATAATCATTTGATAGTTGATAATTAGCATGTGGTTCCTTAGACTTGTGTACCTCACTGATTTTTGAACTACTAAATGTAAGATTTTGAGCCAAAAGGGGTATTCACTAAATCTACCCCATTTCTTGTGATAGAGTGATTTAATTCCTCATGGACTGTATTTTCTAGAACTTGACTTGAAACCATTTCAAAACTTAAAAATTTCTGAAAACATTTTTGGAAATGATTGAGGCAATTGGGTATTTTTCCGGCCTCCCGAGCTTTGAATGATAAATGCTACCCCTTAGTTGCCCAATTTTGAGCCTAAAGAAAAAAAAATACTTTTCTTGGTACCATGAATTAATTTGATAAATAATGCTTGGTATGGCACCTTTTAAAGTATTACAAAAAGGGTAATTGGTAGTTGGAAAAAGAATGGGATGAAAATATTTCTCTTGAGCTATAAATCTCCCCTTCTCCAAACAAATAAAAATGAAATAAACAGAAAAAAATGGAGAAGGGGATGACAAAGAAAGTGAGAAATGAAAAGAAAAAAAAAAATTAAATGAAGGAAGAAAGGTGGAAAAGTAAACCAAAGCCCAAAAAGGGGTATTTTAGAAGGTGTCATACTTTGTAATGTTTGATAATCTATCTAGCCTTCCTGAAAATTCACTTTCTTTGATTTTCCCACCTAACAATAAATCCCATGGCCACATTACAACCAAAGGAAAAGACCTCTTGATTCTTAAGTGTTTTCTTAAATAAAGTAGAGATTTGGTTAATAGTCAAGCCTATGGTAAAATACTTTACTTGAGGAAATGGAGTGAATTGTCATAAACCCTAAAACACTTGAGTGAGGTGAGATGAGTGCCCAAATCAGTGAGGACATGAACTTGAAGAACCTAAGCTTTTAATTGGACTTGAACTTGATTATCTCTTGAGTGCTTATTAAAAATGCCTATTACTTGGATTAGCTTCTAGGGTTCTTGGTTCACTATCCATGCTTTGAATGATTTATATCTTATGGCCTGAGTAATTGCTTGAGGACAAGCAAAGTTTTAAGCTTGGGGTGATTTGATGAGTGTGATTCCACCTCATCTTTGTCCATCATTTTGCATGCATTTTCATGTAGTTTAGGCATATTTTTATTAGATTTTAGGTTAATTTTCCTTTGGAACGGGTAAGGCGGTTTCGTGTGTTGTTTTGCAGATATCAAGGGTAAATTGCTCAAGATCAACCATGATGAAGTTTGGATGAAGATGGAGCTTTAAAACTGAAGAAAATGAGCCAAACAGAGCCCATCACGGCCTAGCCGTGATGCTCATCACGGCCATGATCGAGCAAAAAGCGAAAAAAGAAGAAAGGTGAAGTCGAGTGCATCACGGCCTAGCCGTGATAGCCATCACGGCCGTGACCCAAAACCACCACAAGTCGAGAGCACATCACGGCCCGGTAGTGAAATTCATCACGGGCCATGAAGCTGAGGACTCGCGTCGCGAGTCATATCTCGCGTCGCGAGAATTTGAATTTTGCAAAGCAGCCAGAGGCAGAGACCGTCACGGCCTGGTCGTGATGGCTATCACGGCCGTGACGCGCATTACTTGGACCTGAAGAAATCGAAATAGATCAGATTTTGAGTTGGTTTGGGACTCTAACTTCCCCATTTCTATAAATATGGACCAAGGCATCAGAAACAGAGATGATCAACACATTAGGGGCTACCACTCTAGGCATAGATTTAGGATCTCTTCTCCTCTTCTCCTCTCTTCTCTTTTCTGATTTTTATTATGTTGTCAACCCAGCTTGTCATCTCCATGGCAAGACTGGAGTAGTAGCATAGTTTCTAGGGATTAGGGCTCTGCCCAAGTTTGTTTATGATGTAAATTTGATGTAAACTCTTTGTTAATTACGATTTGCTTTAGATCTGATTTCTAGTGTGTTAATCACTCATAAATTTCGGCAACCGTTTATTTACGTGACATAGACGTTCTAAGGAGGAACCTAACGGTGAACTTAGGATCTCTAGGGTGATTCACTCGTAAAGCCCGGCAGCCACTGGTTTGTGAGATGTGAATGATCCAAGGAGGAACCTAGCGGTGAACTTAGGTTATTTGCATGACCGAGACATTTCAAGGAGGAACCTAGCGGTGAACTTGGGTGTCGGACCTATAGAAGTCAGACTTGGGACTGAAATCACGAGAGTTAGAAGCCGTCCCTCGAGGAGCAACGAGTTGTCACTTGAACGCAAAGGGTCCAATTCCGGGATCGACTACCACGAGAGTAGGGGTCGGGTCAATTGGGCACGGCTTTTGTAACCCGAGAGGGAGCTTAAGCTATCAGAGGATAAACTCGCCTTCAAGGCAATTTCGGTAATCAACAAAGGTAAATCTGTTAGTAACATAAACAGCCTCAAAGGTAACCCAAATCCCTAGGAATCCGTTTTAGATAAAAACCCCATAAACAATTGTTTTCTGTTTTAATTGTTCTCTGCTCATCTATCTTTCAATTCAAAAACCAATTTCAAAACCCTCTCTAAAAAGTCCAGAACTTAATCGATTCGAAATTCATTGTGATTCGGGAACACAGTCTCTGTGGGTTCGATATCTTTTATTACTTGACGGCAGTCCGGTACACTTGCCGGATTCGCACGAGCGTCGTCGCACGTCGACTGACGCGACACATCAGTTTACTGGGCCATTTCTTCTTTTATTTAAAAATATTCTTGAAAATAAAAATAAACTGAAGTCTCTAAAAAAATTTAAACAAAAAAATAGAAAAAAAAAGCCTTGTAAATATTTTTCATCCGTATTTTAAAAACTTTTCCCAAAAAATCCTTTAAAAAAAATCTTTTTTGAGTTCACGAAATAATTTACAACGTTGATGTACGATTTTTCTTCCTCAAGTGTTATAAAAATTGTAAGGGTTTATCGTATAGTTTCACTATCTTTAACCATGTGTAAGAGTGAGTTCTCTCACTTTAGAAATAAAAATGAGTTTTATGTTCTATTTTGATAAAGTTTTTTTTACAAAAATAAATAAATAAATAAATACTTTTAAGTAGCTCCAGTAAAATTTTAATAAATAAAAACCTCCCTTAATTTACGCAACAATCTACGATGTTGATGTATGAATATTCATCCTCAAATGTCGTGTGAATTGTAAGTGTTTATCGTATAGTACTGCTATTTTGGACCCTGTGCAAGAGTGAATTTATTTTGAAATAAATTTAAAAAAAAATCAAATCTTTTTCGAAAAAAATAAAATAAAATCAGCTAACCAATCAAACTGTTTTCTATAAGAACTACGTGGCTTTGAATTTTTCATCATACCCGGGAATACGTAAGAGCAGAATCAATCATTCTGTCAAGCCAAAATTTTATTTTCCCTTTTATTATGTTCATTTTCTTTTTTAATTTAAAAGTGGGGTAAAATAAATATTTTCAAAGGTTATTAAAATTTTTTGCACAATTAACTTGAGGTACTGTTTTTTTTTTTAACGGATGATGTAGGGTGCCAACACTTTTCCTACTTGTAACCGGCTCCCGAATTAAAACATCTCTCTTTTTTAAAGACCAATTTACCTTCAATAAATGGGTTTTCCAATATTTTTTTCAAATAAAATATTGGTGACGACTCCTCGGTTTTCACCTTCTTTACGCGGCTCCCGGACGGGACGGTTGCGACAAATACCCGAAGATTTTTAAGAACTTATAAAAAGTCTTGATTGAATACCAATTGAGGCCTCAATTTGTGCTGTTTGGTTCTTCCATTGTGCAGCACAGTTTTTATGACGAAGGATGGGGAGCTATTCTTTCTCACTTAAATGCTCGTAAGGTAATTTCTTCTTCCTCTTCTTAAAACCTTCTTCTCCTATCTTATTATATGATGCTGAAATTGATTATTCTTTGTCTATGATTGGATATAGAGTTTAACTTTCCACTCATATATCACCTCACATGACCTAATACCTATATAATTTTCACAACCAGATTATAATTGGTCCCATCTAAACATTTTCACACCTATATCTTGAGGTAAAGGTTATGGTGCACCACCCATCAAAATGGCATTCAAGTGGTACAATCTGGACCAATCAAATTGTAATAATCTGATTGGTCGAGATTATGCCACTTGCACCGGCACCACTGTGGCTGGTACATCTTAAGACAACATCATATTTTGATTTTGCAAGATCAAATATATAAAATACGAGAAAGAGACTGATATGAGAACGCTATGCATATAAAAATGCCTAATTTTTCCAAAATATCATGAGAATAATGTAGTGAATTTGCATTTATATATGCCTCTTTTGGGGAGTAATAATATGCTTTATGATGTTCAATGAGTTTAACTTATCATACATTGACATGACATAGGCAGATATAGTTTTGAGAGGATATGCTGGTTGGAATTCAAGGCGTCTTTGTCTGCGGTTCTGGATCAAGTTTTTCCCAAGGTATTGAGCATTTGAGTGTGAAATGCCTCTGATGAATCAAATTTCACCCCTCTATCTTCAGCTTGAATGCTTTATCCTTTCTTCATAAATAATGTTAAAAAATGGTTAACTCACAAAAATGTTAGCACATTCACTATATATTCTGCAGAGTAGCTTGAAGAATTTTGTCATAGAAGTTAGCATGGATTTAGAAATATTATTCTGATTTTACTGTATTAAATGTACTACAGTGAACTTCTAAATTACACAATTTATATAGCATGTACAATGTGATTACTTTGACTCTTGTTTAGACTAACAAATAAGGAATCACCCTGCTGCTCTGTCTTCTTCTTTAACTTAGAATGCCACTGAGCAACCATCATTGATAATTGTGTACTTTGGTGGTAATGATTCTCTTCTTCCGCATCCAAGTGGCCTTGGTCAGCATGTACCTCTCCAAGAATACATTGAAAATGTGAGAAAGATTGCTATCCCTCTCAAGGTAAACTTTCACACTGCACTAGCACTTGCCTGTCATAGTTGTTGTTATATGAAAGAAATCCTTCATCCTCAAAGTATTTCTTGTGCATTGCTTTGAATATTTAGGTTCTCTTTACCTCTTGTATTTGTCACTGCAAAGATCCTAATGATTTCTATAGCCTTTCAAAGAAGACTCCCACTATATTCTTCAGTGCTCCTCCCATCAATGAGGCACAGATTGTTGGAAACAGCTTTTTACTGCAATTGTTAAGTTGGACCTTGGTGTTTTTTGGCCAAGGGGGTCTTAACCCCATGGTTTGGATCTAAGGTGTTGATGTTGATGTTGGTGAGTCTTGGGTGCTTTTAGGGCCAAGCAAAGGAAGTGGTTACCTTATTTGTTGTTGTGCTATTTGCATAGAGCATTGGAGTTGATGTTGAGGGGATGTTTAACATAGGGGAGGTCGTCCTGTTATGATGATCTGGCCCAAATCTCGGGTGGTTCACCCATGGTTTCGTGAACGGTGCGCCCCCGAGGTGTATATCCGGTTATTATACACAGCTATTCATGGGGTTCACTGGTTGGTGAACTGCCGGTGTTGGTGCTGATATGGTCAATATGGATATGTAACTCCGAAGTTGACATCCTGAGTTAGTTGGATCCACATGCATTGATGGAATAGTGGAATAGTGTTGTATTGCACCGCATAGCATATGTTGGTTGATGAATATGTTGATATAATTACATGATGATGACATCTGTATCTTGTATGTTGTTATAATGCTGTGCCATGATGTATGACCATCTTGCTTCCTATTCTCATGCCGTTGTGATTATATGTTTTCTTACTCCCCTCTTCTATTTGTCTTGTTTGGCCTGATTGACATTTTGCAGAGGACGGTGAGTAGCATGTTGAGCAATGACTCCGAGGAGCCTCGACTTCATTGGATGTTTAGCTTTATCAGTTTTATTTGTTTAGTTTAGTAGGCTGTATTCCGTTGATTTATTCCGGAACCTTTTTATACCAGCTCTGAATGTGACATCGAGGTTGGATGATATGTTATTGCTTTACGTCTTTATGTTTTTATTTTACCCAAAACTTATGTTTTATTTCCGCGTTGTTGTTGATGATCATGTGGGACCTTTCTACCCATGGAAATTCCATTTCAATTAAATGATGATGCATGATATTATATCTTTATCCTGTTATATTTAAAGCTTTATTATACATTCAGGGTAGAAGGTATCACACATTGTTGGTGTAAAGTTTTCTTTTCAATGTCATCCAATTGTAAATATTATCACATCATTAAAATAATTGACTCTTATCATATTTTAATGTCAAAGTTTCCGGTGGATCCCTTGAGAGCATCTTCAATGATACATCTTATTAGAATTGCTTAACTCATCTTTTTATGAGCCCTACCTTGATACTTCACCACTTTGTACTTTATATCACTTTAAACAAATATACATTCTAATTATGTAACTCTTAAAAGTTCACTAAATGAGTCCTAATCGCACATCTTTATTTATATTTATTTTTCTTTCATATTAAAATATTAACTTATTTATATTTCAGTTCCCAATTATTTTATCTCTCTTCTTTTCATTGGTTGTCATTATATAAGGTCCGATTACTTATAAAAGCAATCATTTTTACACAAGTCATTCGTATAACTCAACTCTAGTAGTGCAACTCATAAAAAGTTGTCCTTTTTTAACTTTAAGAAATTGATAAAGAACCCCGATTTAAGTTGTTATTTATCATAATGAACCAATGCAACATGTTAAGATTTAATAAATTAATTGGACAATTAAAAATCATACGGAAGTTTTTGTCCCGTGTGACACAGAAGCTCATCTTTTAGCTTTGGAACGTATTCCCTCGGTTCTTTATGTGATATTTAATGTTTTTATATACTGATTAAAAAATCATTAATTTAATTATATTTATACCAAAATATCATTATTTATAATATCAATAATTATTTATAAATTATAATCACATTTACTCCACACTCCACTAGTCATTTATGTATCTTGAAAAGAAGCATCTATATTAAATAAAAAGAGACATTTATAATTAGAGAAAATAATGTGCATTGATATATGTCACTTTTGTTTTGGAACATGCAATATTTATGGTTGAATTTAAGTAGAGAATGTTTGGTGTATTTTTAAGGCATTTCAATTTAATTATGTGATAATGGTATATATGGAAAAAAAATTGTTAAATATATCTTGGGTTTATAAAAGATCCATTATTTTGGAACAAAAACAAATAACTAAAATTACCATAGAAAAAGAAGGGAGGGAGTAATAAATTAATAATAATCAAAATTGATTTTCTAACTAAGGAAATATTCTACTCTATGATTTGTTGGCACCTAATCATCATCTTCTTCTTTTTTTCCTTTGTGATAAGTTTCATTGAAGTTTAGCATTGCTAATTTGCTATGATTTAGGATCTTTTTGGATTAGCTTATAAAGAATTTATTTGAGCTTATTTACTGACATAAATACTTATCAGAGTGTTTTGAGAGCTTATGGAAACAGCTTATTACATGGTCATAAGCTGTTTTCAGCTTATTTTGATAAGCTCTCCAGGATAGTTTATAAAAACAACTTATAGCTTAATTATATGAAAACAATTTGACTATATTTTCTCTTTGATTAATTGTAGAAATAACTTATACATAAGCACTTATATGTTAAGCGCTTATCCTATAAGCGCTTATCCAATAAGTACTTAATTAAGTCATTTACCCAAACAGACCCTTAATTACTGTATCACACACAACAAGTGTTCTTCAATCGCTAAATCTTTTTAATAGAAGAAAAATTTGTAATTGTTATCATTATGAATTTAATTGATATCTATTATTGCCAGTGAAAAGATTTTTTACACCATCAACAAATTATTAATTAACACATTATTAAAAATATCTGACTTTTTTTTTGGTATTTATCTTACTCTTATTTTAATTACCACATTAAAAGACAGTCATATGATTTGTGATTGGTTGACAATATTAAAAACTTTACACTGGAGATGTATAATAATCAAAGTCTAATATTTTGATTTTTTTTTGTAAACTATTTTATTTATATTGTTATTACAATTATTATGCTCATTTGTTTGTGCATTGCTCTAAATGTAATTACAATATTAACTAGTTTGACCATCAATACGTTAGCTGGATTGAACGACAAAATAAATCACACCTCATGTTTTATTCTCCGACTTAATAATTTTTCATTCGCTTAGTCAGTTTTTACTTTCTAAAACATTAAGCCAATCTTTAATGATTTTCTTATTATACATAATCAATATAAAGTTTTCTTTACATTATCAATGAATTATAATTCGTTACATTATTAAAAATATTTTATTCATTCATTTAATAACTACATTAAAAATCACACTTAGAATGATCCACTGTTTGGTTAACAAAAATATATCTAAATTAAACTAAATCTTTTATCCCCATACGTAAAATTATAATCTATGCGTAAAATAAAATATGCCATGAAATACGACTCTCCTGGGTGGCATACGAAAATATACACCCTGGAATCTCTATTCTCTCCCCACATGTTCCATTGCTTGTTTATTTTTTTGGGGCAGTTTTTTAATGACCCAATCCTTAAAGACTGAAGGTTACAACTTTCATTTGAAAGAAAATCATTATTAACAATGACGTGGAATTTTAGACAAACTAAATTAAGCAAGTGGCTTTCTTTCTTTTTTTTTTTCTTTTTTCTTTTTTTGAACAATAAACAAGTGGCATGAGACTTGGTAAAATAAGACAACATATGCAACAACCACATCTATAAATTTTTATCCTCATTGTGTGTCTCTGTGTATATGTTTGTGTTAGAGAGAGAGAGAGATATGATAGAAGTAGAACCAACGAGGCCTCAATTTGTGCTGTTTGGTTCTTCCATTGTTCAGTATAGTTATTATGAAGGTTGGGGAGCTACCCTTTCTCACTTGTATGCCCGCAAGGTACTTTCTTCTAATTTCTCAACCTTGGTGTGTGATATTATACTGATTATGGTTTCTTTGCGTGAAAGAGGATGATTGAATATTTAGTTGATTAATGCTATTCCTACATCATGATCTCCTGCATTTCTCTTACACTTTCCGTTTTAGAGGAAGAAAAAAAAAAGTGAAAAGGCCACAAATAGTAGCTCAAGGGATAAAGGATATTTGGTGTTATACAGAGAGTACTAAGGGAAAAACTTTTCTGAGCCATTTTTTTTGAAAAAATATGGGACATCGTGCAGTTGGATGATATTGAGGTTTTGTGTATTTTAAGGTAGAATAGACCAACTTATGTAAATATAAGTGTGGTGGTTTAAAAAATGTCAATTTTATATTATATAGATAATGGAGTAATTAGAGAATAAGTGGGTGGATTATAGTTTTCAAAATTAATCTGATAAATTTGGTCTACAAAACATGATTTTAATTTAAATTGAGTTTGCAATAATTGATTTATATTTGAATACTTTTTTTTGAACAAAATAATTTAATACTTAATAAGTAGTTTTGGTATAATTAATATGTTTGGATAATATTAATAAAAAAATATATGATTTTTAGATTTGTAATTGTTAAGTTGACTTAATTCCATTATTTGGGGGAATTGAAGAAATATTTTATTTTATAAGAAATATTTTATTTGATTAATTGAGAAGTAAATTTTTTTAATTCTTTAATTAAGGTTTAGATATCAACCCCAAACCCAATTACAGCTAAGTGACAATTTCAAACATATAAACAAAATGTGTGAAAAACATAGTTCTGGACCTCCAAAATGGTTTGAAAAAGGGATAGGGAAAATATTGATGTGATGACACTGATCTTTTATTTTGGACTATCCAAATAAATATGTTATTAGGGACAAATATATATTTACAAGGAAATTCAACTTTTCTTTCTCGTCAAGTTACTCCTACATCTTTCAATCCAAATAATAATAAAAAATTTATTTATTTTTTACTCATTTTTTGTTTTCTCTCCTACTTTTTCTTCCCTATTTCTTTCCATTAACATAAAATATAAAAGCGAAACCATCTCCCTTCCCCCTCCCCCTCCACAAAGATGTGTAAAGAGAGATGTAAGAAAACTCTGATGTATGCATAACGAATTAATTAATTTTTGACTTCTTCAAGATGCATAAACGTAAATTTGTTGTGATATGTGATATGAAAAATTTCGAGGTCGATTTTCTATGAGTGCCCATTTATTGCTAAGTCTTGTATGAGCATATATATCTCAGTTTTTGTCTAAGCTTGTTCTACACATTTACCTTGAACTGAGTCAATCTCTCTTCCTTCAAAAAATTTCTACAACCTAAAAAATATATTCTTTTTTTATTAGAAAAAGACTTTTAAATTATGAATCTTGTCTTTGTAACTGATATTTTACACTCTTGCAACTCATCAAGAGAATGTTATTTACAACACAATTTGCATAAAACCATTCGTAATATAGCTAGTCTTAGATATTCTTTCACTGCTTGGATTATGTTTTACGCCATTTCAGACAGAATGTTTTATTTAGTTTCAGTTGTTGCTTTAATTATGAATCATTCAAAGAGTAAGAAGTTGTTTTTTCCTTTTATTACACGTTGACATAGAATATTATGAAATTAATTGCTTTATTCTGCCATAATTTCCCGTGGTTACACTCATGTGTTTCACAGAAAATGTGTTTTTTTTCTCCTTTTTTTTGTGGAAGACCCTAATTAATGGGGCATTTATAATCCATTTGCACTTTTTTGAGGTTACATTATTTCTTCTACAAGAATTAAGAGTGCACGCAATGACATAGATCCTTAAATATTTTTTTTAGGAGGTGAGAGGGGGATTTACGTTTCATGTACGAGAACAAGAGTGCACGCAATGTATTAACTCATTGCACTCCTTTTTTGAATGTTTTATGTTTTAAGTTTGATCCATTGAATTTCAGAGCTAATTTCTCCTTTTCAGATTCATGAATCAACCCATTATAATAATTAAATAACATGGTTAACTTCAATTTTAATTTATTGGGGTTGGCGTCTTTTTTTTATAAAACTTTTTTGTCTGATAAAAAAAATAAGAGTGCAGAAATGCAATGGATCTACTATTTCATAGCTTAAAGGGAAATAATGAAACTTTATGATTAAATGCTAATAAAGCGTGTGTCTGAATTAACCCAACATCCCGGGACAGAGCCAGACCTAGACGATAGAAGGGACATATTATAAAAATTAAAACTCATACAACAAAAATATATTATATAGACGTCAAATTTCATACAAAACATTCATGATTATTTGTTCCAATATGTTAATTACATTAGTAATCTATAATAAAAACACAATTTAACCTAGCTAGTCACCCAAAATAGACCATCATCTCCTAGCACTAGCACTGAGCACAGGGTTTAGCAGGTAGAGAGGGTGCGTGTTGTTGATGTCTTTTTAGACGTGGCGGATCGCCAAATCGCAAACAGTCTACAAATCTTTGAACAACCATTATTTTGATCCCAGAATTTTTTGGCATATTATATATATATATGGAAAGCTTTTTTCGAGACCGTCATCATGAACGTTAGTTTTTTGGCAGCAGGGCCCATGCCCCTTCCTAATATACACATAAATCTGTCCCTGCCAACGTTGTTGGTGTGGTGGTTCAGTGCCTCGTCCACCAAGTGATTATGTGCTTGATCCTTGGGAATGGAACGACAAGACGAGATAAGACTTTGCTCTTATTTGGCCAATCCGGTGCGGAGTTGTTATACACTTGCCACCATTTAATTTTAATATATCAAAAAAAAATGTGCGTCTGAATCATATCACCTGTATATTTCACAACCATCCTTCAAAATAAAACTATCTCTAGCATTACTCTTGTTTCAAAGAGACTAATATAAGAACTCTTTGCAAATAATATGATGCTCAATGAGTTTAACTTATCACATTCACACATTGACATGGCATATATAGGCGGATATAGTTTTGCGAGGATACGCAGGTTGGAATTCAAGGCGTGCTTTGCAGGTCCTGGATAAAAAATTTCCCAAGGTATTATCTCGGTGTAAAATGCCTCTGTTCATTCGGATTAATTTTTTTTTTTATCATCTCTTAGTAAATGAAAAAATAAAATGTTTTTGTTCACTTTTCTTTTTGTTATTGTTGATATGGCATGACAAAAAGTCAAAGGGTGTACAGTTTTGTTTGTAAGGTAATCCTTGAGTCTACACCCATGCAACATAAACTTTTTTTAACACAAAATTGCGACATTGTATGCCGGACACGGTAGTCTGAATGGTTTTAAAGATATTAGACCCGATAAATATGAGCAGGGTCCAGTTAAAATTCATATGTTTATACGGTGTCTGACATTTAAGTTGTGTTCAAATAACAACACTGCTCATATACAAAAGGTTTTGACCAAAGTATGTATATTTAGAAGTAAATTATGTTTACAAAAAAAAAGAAGTAAATTACTAAACTAAGGTGGTTTTCAAGTAAATTTTTTTATAAATACAATTATTTTATTGAAAGTCACTGGCTTTAGCATTAAGGTGTTCATTCTTCCCACCTTCTAAGAAGAGTTGAAGAAATCTCATCCTATCATATACTTGAAGCTATTACTAAACAAAGCACATACAAATTGTTTCAATAATACAAAGAATTTCCCTTCCATCCCTGCCTATCATGCTTACATCCTAACTGCATATATGTTTGTTTGAAAGCTTTGCACAATGTGATTACTCTGATACGTATAAGGAATCATTAATATTGCTCTGTCATTTTATTTAACTTAGGATGCAACTGAGCAACCATCATTAATAATTGTATATTTTGGTGGTAATGATTCTATTCGTCCGCATCCAAGTGGCCTTGGTCCTCATGTACCTCTCGAAGAATACATTGAAAATATGAGAAAAATTGCTGTCCATCTTAAGGTAAACTTTCACACTTGATTAACACTTTTTTTTTTTTGTCTGTCATTATCATATGAAATAAATCATTCATCTACCCTTACTAGCTAGGTGTTTTATACCTATCTTAAATTATATTTATCACACTGCAAAGTTTGACACAAATCTGAATGATTGCCAGAGCCTTTCAAAGAAGACTCGCATTATATTTCTCAGTACTCCTCCAATCAATGAGGCACAAATACATGAAAATAGGTACTTACTGCAATTGGGTTTGCTATTTGGTTATTATAATTTCACAGAAAGAAAGGGTAAAGAGATGCATAATATTACTGATGCCTACACTTATATCTAGACTATTGTTAAATGATAACACATTTTTACTTAGGATATATTGAAAACAACCTCTTTTCCATCAAATTTACAAACAAGACATGAACTCTAAGTTTGTTATACACATTAAAAAAGTGCACCCAAATGCCTATGTGATAATTTTTCTTCAGACTTGAGCTTAAGCTTGAGTAATGGCATAACTGATATGTAACAAGTGACATCTTCATCTTAAAACCTACAATATTGGGATCTATTGTGATGGCATATGATAAGCTTAGAGGAAATGTTGTTGCTTACTAGATAGAACCTTTGACATTTTTATTTCCTATTTTTTGGAATTAACACATTTCATTCTAAAACTCTGGTGATGTTGAAATGAAACCAGTGATCCTCAGGGGCAGCCATTAAGGACAAATGAATTGTGTAGAAAATATTCAGAAGCATGTTTGGAGCTATGCCGTGAGATGAATATCAAAGCTATTGATCTATGGTCTGCAATTCAGAAAAGGGATGACTGGAGAAATGTTTGCTTCATGTATGTATGCTAGCTTATATATATGTACCAAAATGGATAAGGTTTATCACATCAACAATTCCTTCATTTTTTTTTTATTATAGGAAATGTTAATATGTTAGATGTTTTGTTAGCCTCTAACTTCTTCCGGTTCCTTATACCCTTAGCTTAAACCAGTTGAGCTACCCCGTAACAATTCCTTCATTTGATTATGTGTTTTGTTTATTTCTTAGTGATGGAATTCATCTGTCAAATGAGGGAAGCAAGATAGTGGTGAAAGAGATATTGAAGGTACTCAAAGAAGCAGAATGGGAACCTAGTCTACATTGGAAGTCAATGCCTGTTGAATTTGGAGAAGATTCACCATATGATCCTATTGGCCCTGATGGAAAGCCTTTTAATGTGTCCAACACGCCCTTCCCAGCAAGTATGGAATGGGAATGGGACTAGACTTTTGTACATTTGAAAACTATAGGTGTGCCCCCAATTCATTTGAATCTTTGTAAATTGTCACAAAATAATAGGCTTTTAGTACTGTGCCTATAAAAAAAATATGATATTCTTGGTTTGTACATCTTTAATAATTTCTCCCTGGTTATTCACCATGTGAGTGGTGTGATTGTGTCACTATATTTGTGCTTTAATTTTGCCAATTGCTATATAGGTTTCACCATCATATGTACTCAGTGCAAGACACTAGGCAAGCACTGTCTGTCTGAGTGACAAACATTGTCTAAATCTTTATTCATGTACAATAATGTTTATAATACATTCATTTTAATATTCTCTTTCGCACTCTATTATTTAGTGGAGTTTATGTTACATGAAATTTACTTAATTAATTAATAATATTTGGGGATTCAATTGTTGCAATAAAAACCAACTGACCAAAATTATACGATCGTCATAACGTTATCAACAAAAGCGCAATTAAGTAAATATTATGTTCAATGTGTTCAATTTAATACATTAGACTCACGAGAACCCTTGCAAAAGGACTCCACATACGGACGACGGCGGCGCCTTTAACACTAACGACAAAAAACGAAGCAACTAGCAGCTTTGACTTGATATTGGTAATTTGGTATCAAGGTATGACTGAATTAGGTTGTTTTGTTTAGGCTTTCCATCAAAAAAAAAACATGTGACTTGGATTAGGCGTGGATTGAATTGGATCGATTTTGAGCTAAAAAATCATCCGATTCAACGATGAAAATATCATGCGGTTTGGATTGGATCGATTTGCTTCTTTAAAAAAATCCGATGGATCCAATCCAATCAAATGCGGATTGGATTGGATTAGATAATTCGATTTTTGTCATGTTTTTTTTTCTAATGTTAAGTGTCCTTTCTACTTATTTAGTAGTGGATAAAAGATAATCTTTGTTATAATTTGGGAATTTGAGAAGAAAAAATTTATTGATATTTTTTAACATGTTCTTTTATATTAATTCTCTATATCTACTCCCACTTATCCTATTTTTTTCCTTGAATCGGCTACAAATAAATTATAGCTAATTATTTTTCAAATTTACTTAATTGTTTTCCTATTTTTCATGATTACTCAATCAAATATATATATGCTATGCATCAAAACTTTTAATAAAATATAACTTCAAGACATTAATATTTATTCTAAATAGTCTTATATATATCATTCCAACAAATATATTGAAGAGAATGAGGGACATAAAAGTATGAAGAATAATGTTTAAGTATGAGTAATACTATAATTTCAAAAATAATAGTATATGTATATAATAGATCGGTTTGGATTGGATTAGATTTCACTATAGGATCCAAAATCCGATCCAATCCAATAAAAAATTGTGGTGTTTTCGGTTTTCGATTTTTTCGGTTTTCGTTTTTTTCTGTTTTCGATTTTTCGATTCGATTTTTACGATTTGAATCGATTTGGATTGGTTGACGAAGACCCCTAACTTGGATAAAAGAAGAAAACATAGGTAAAATAAAATCTAACTCTATAAATATTCAGCCCCACTGTCTTAGTGTGTATATAATATATATTGTGTTTGAGAGACAGAGAGAGAAGAAAGAGAGAGAAAGATGGTTGAACCAGTGAGGCCTCAATTTGTGCTGTTTGGTTCTTCCATTGTGCAGCACAGCTTTTATGATGAAGGTTGGGGAGCTATTCTTTCTCACTTGTATGCTCGTAAGGTAATTCTGCTTCCTTTTCTTAAAACCTTCTTCTGTTATATGATGTTGAAATTGATTATTCTTTGTCAATGATTGGATATAGAGTTTGACTTTCCACTCATCACCTTACCTGACTTCATACCTGTATAATTTTCAAAAACAGATTATAACCGGTCCCATCTGAACTTTTTCACACCTATATTTTGATTCTGCTAGATCAAATATATAAACTTTTTGTTTTGTTTTCACTATTTTTTAGAAATAATTACAAAACTATCATCTTATTTCCCGCCTTCAAAAAATTGTATTTGAGAATTTTATAATTATTTCTGGAAACACGGACTGGACACAAAACATACCGACCCCTAATTTTTTGAAATATCAGCAGAATAATGGGGTGAATTTGCATTTATATATGTCTCTTACTCTCTTTTGGGAATAATAATGCCTTATGGTGTTCAATGAGTTTAACTTATCATACATTGACATGACATAGGCAGATATAGTTTTGAGAGGATATGCTGGTTGGAATTCAAGGCGTGCTGTGCAGGTTCTGGATCGAGTTTTTCCCAAGGTATGAAATGCCTCTAGTGAATCAAATTTCACCAACCCTCTTTCTTCAGCTTTAATGTTTTATCCTTTCTTCATAAATGTTAAAAAATGGTTAACTCACAAAAATGTTAGCAAATTCACTACATATTCTGTAGATTAGCTTGAAGAATCTTGCACATGTTATCCAGAGCTTGTCATAGAAGTTAGCATGGACATTTAGAAATGTTATTCTGATTTTTACAGTATCAAGTGTACTATAGTGAACTTCTAAATATCAGAATTTGTAGCATGCACAATGTGGTTACTTTAACTCTTGCTCAGACTAACAAATAAGGAATCACCCTGTTGCTCTGTCTTCTTCTTTAACTTAGAATGCCACTGAGCAACCATCATTGATAATTGTGTACTTTGGTGGTAATGATTCTCTTCTTCCACATCCAAGTGGCCTTGGTCAGCATGTACCTCTCCAAGAATACATTGAAAATATGAGAAAGATTGCTATCCATCTGCAGGTAAACTTTCACACTACACTAGCATTTTCCTGTCATAGTTGTTATTAACTTATTATATGAAAGAAATCCTTCATCCTCCAAGTATTTCTTGTGCACTGCTTCTAAAATCTAGGTTCTCTTTACCTCTTGTATTTGTCACTGCAAAGTTTGACACTGGTCTGGTCCTGATGATTTCCAGAGCCTTTCAAAGAAGACTCGCACTATATTCCTCAGTGCTCCTCCCATCAATGAGGCACAGATTGTTGGGAACAGGTTTTGACTGCAATTGATTTCCTATTTGATTATTCTAATTTCAAAAAAATAGAAATGGTAGAGAGACACATAATAGTGATGCCTACACTTATATCGAGAATGTGATTACATAATAGCACATATAACTTTACTAAGGGTATATTGCAATTTGCTTCCCATCCCTCATACATGCACATATATAGTCTAAGTTTGTTTTATATAAATCAAACCTGTACCCAAAATTTAATTGAACTTCAATAATATAGCATGGTTGCATTCCAAAGATTGATATCTTCAGCTTAAAACCAACAAGAGTTGAATCTGTTTATACTATCATATGATATGTTTAGAGGATGCCTGGTTGTAGTCCTAGAACCTTTAACATTCTTATTTTTTGATTCTTTTGGAATTTATATTAAATCTTAAACTCTGATGAATGAATTGTTGGACTGAAACTAGTGATCTACTGGGGCAGCTATTAAGGTCAAATGAATCCTGTAGAATATATTCAGAAGCATGTTTGGAGCTGTGCCGCGAGATGAATATCAAAGCCATTGATCTCTGGTCTGCAATCCAGAAAAGGGATGACTGGAGAGATGTTTGCTTCCTGTAAGTATGCCCTCATGTGTCCCTGCATTGAAAGGGTTCAAATCATTATTCCTTCATTTGATTAGGTGGTGATGTTAGTGTAAAACTCCTTTACACTGACAGTGTATAGAAATTAAATTCTTTGTTTATTCCTTAGGGATGGCATTCATCTGTCAGCTGAGGGAAGCAAGATAGTGGCAAAAGAGATATTGAAGGTCCTCAAAGAAGCAGAGTGGAAACCAAGTCTGCACTGGAAGACAATGCCAATTGAGTTTGAAGAAGATTCACCATATGATCCTCTTGGCCCTGATGGAAAGCCTTTTAATGTGTCCAGCATACCCTTCCCGGCAACCATGGAATGGGACTAGACTAATTCGTCAATCCATAAAATGGTGTTACTTAGTTGCTATATGTTCAATAATTAATGGGGGATTGATCAGCTCTTTCTGGTTTTCAGAATGAGTGTTGTTGAACTTGTTATTGTAACTCTACATTTGTACCTTGAATAGGTTTCATCACCTTAAGGTGTTACCATGTTGCCTTTAATTTGATAAATTTTTA
The DNA here is from genome assembly GCA_030762895.1 of Sophora flavescens. Taxonomy (NCBI): domain Eukaryota; kingdom Viridiplantae; phylum Streptophyta; class Magnoliopsida; order Fabales; family Fabaceae; genus Sophora; species Sophora flavescens. Next base: position 264,059,620 of record CM061063.1, on the reverse strand, counting down.
CTTGTAGTTGGCACTACAAAATGAAATGGAATATCAATAGCGAGCCATGTTGACAGAATAGTTTAGTGGAAGCATTATAACAACTCACATGATGAATAACAGGTGCCTCCTTTTACCCTTATACGCAAATTGGGTAAGGGTTAATGGGCTATATTTGGAAAACTGCATGTCACTATAACACGATCATTTAAACACGTCATATAGAAGATAATCATCAACACGAATAACTATACATGAAGCCCAGTGAGGTGACACCAAAGACAAGGGAAAGTATCTAGCTACATGTTGGAGCTCTTATTTTTTATTACACACGTGTTGTATATTTAACTTTCAGTTATTTTGTAGTTAGAAAGTAAGTTAGATTCTATAGAGCAGTTAGATAGATTGTTAAGCTTGTAGACAACCTATAAATAGCTAGCTTGTAGTATCAGTAGATTCATTGATTCAATCTTGTAATCATTCAATTTCTTTTCATTAAATAGAAAGAATGCAATGTGCATTTCTTCATCTTCTTCCCTGCTACTTCTCTTTCAGTTCCATGACCATGAACTTCAACATGGTATCATAGCTCCATTAATTGAAGCTCTGCTGAGCCTCTGATTGTAGTCTTTCATCCTTGTATTGCTCCTTGTTTCTTCGCCCTCTTTCTCAATTCTTTTCTCTCGATTGTTATGGCGAATCTTGAGGTCAACAATCCTTATGAGAATCCCTATTTCTTGCACGCAAATGATAGTGCTGGAGCTGTTCTTGTGTCAACACAGCTCACGAAGAACAATTATCATGAATGGTCAATGGCGATGTCCTTGGCTTTGAGATCGAAGAACAAGATGCAATTTGTAGATGGAACAATTCAGAAACCTGCATTCTGTGACACCCATTTTCTTGCGCCAAATTATGCAGATGCATGTAATAAAATAATATGAGAAATTTTAAAACATTTACAACATGTATTTTTAAATCAATAATGCATATATACAACATATCAGAGTTCATAGAAGCAATGGCATGTGCAATACAGACACTTCACTGGCGCGTGGTATAACTAATAAAAGACTCGACTTCACCTCTGAAAGTCCTCGTGAGAGACATTAGCATTCTCATCACCTTCCTCGTCTCGGCACTAGCTAACAGCTCATCTCCGTCTTCGAATCACGAACCGAATCAACATAACAGAAACATAGAGACAGAGATATACAGGAGGTAAGAAACTCTAATCATCATAAAGTGAAAGCAGCATAAAATACTACTTATCAACATGTATATAAACAAACACAACCGTCTCCCAATATCATTATCATACCAATCAACCTCGATATCTCAGCAACTAAGATCATAACTTATTCTAATGCATAACTGGTCCTACATGCATGATTGGCTAATTCTACAACAACGTTCAGTCGGTAGTTGGGCTACTAACTCCTGCATCACCAACATGAGTTACGTCATCTTGGTCACTCTGGATAGTCCACCTCAACCTCGTGTGACAATTGTTCAAACAGCTATTGCAACTATTCACACGGCCCCTCTATGTACAGATACACAGATACACCTCTTGTGCGATAGCCCAGCTATGCACAAGTATTATTCGACCTCGTATGATAGCCACTCAAACAGCTTATCGTAGCTAGTCATACGGCCCCTTGTGAAAACTATCCAACTTTCGTTGTAGTCGTTCACAATACACCAACATCAACCTCATATTAGTAACCGCTCAGACAGCTATTGCGGCTACCCATAAGGTTGACCAGCGTAATGATATGCACATGCATCCATCACTACATAATTTCACACCATCTTTCCATCTAACACCTCATTATCACCACATGACATCATAACTTCCTAATCAAGCTATCAACCTAGTTTCATATCAAACATCTCCAAAGTATCACCAATATTGATCCACACACATCAATATATCAACAACCCATAGTACAATATTATCAACAAGACAACATCATATAATCAACAGAGAAATAAAAGAATGACCATATATCACGTAATCAACTAAGCATGTTATCATATATCATATTATCAACCAACAATCAACGGGTGTTGAGAATCCCCATACATGTAAATGTTCATATTTTATGCCAATAGTCTCGATAATTGGAATTTCTTCCCTCTCACCTCGTGTACAATTGTACCGACGTCTCGAAACGAACACTTCCTCTACACCTTCAATTCTGCCACGCAAGGGAGCAAGGTCTCCGAGCCTCCGAAAATTCACCTAGACATCACATGACGAAGCATACGTTACCATGAGTTCAAATTCGAAAAAGGAATCGAATTCTGATCACCGAAACGAAAGATAACTCAAGAACCGTAACGAATGGAGTTGCGACATAAAAGAGTAGGATTTACCTTCACTTAGAGAAGAAAAGAAGGATAGGAAAGTGATGGCGTCGTCGTCACGATCACAACCATGTACTCGGAAACGTGTCGGGGCGATTGATCGAGTCGATAATTGAGCCAAGGTCCCTTCTCTCTCTAAGTCTCTCTCTCTCTCTCTCTAGCTCTCAGTCTCTGTTTCCTCTGCTCACTGTCTTCTGTTTTCGTCCTGGACTTAAGTGAACTTGTTTCACTTAAGTCCCTTTTATTTTTTCAAAAACACGTGCCAACGCTCGAGCGCCCAATTTCCAACGTTCAAGTGTTCCAACGCTCAAGCGCTGTGTTTCCCATGCTTGAGCGTTCTCCCATGCATGCCACGTCGTTACCGCACGTCAAAACTGAAGTCAGGTGTCATCAGCTCCCAACGCTCAAGTGCCCAACATGCAGAGTTCGAGCGTCCACGGAATGCTCGAGCGCTGGTTTTCCAACGTTTGAGCGTTGACCTATTGACAGCATTTGTCGTTTACGCGTTTCGTCGTGTTCTGAGCTCGTTTGAAGTCCGATTGACCTCAAATTTGAGATATAGGCTCATCAAGACCTAATGAACAACTGAAAACCCTCAAAAGTGCCTATTCTCATTCTTAAATCCAAATCTATTAATTCACATTCTTATGCCCTTTTTGAACAACTTACGAAAACCCTAGATTTCATTCACGTTCTTTTCGATAACAAAAGATCGCATACCTTTCATGCAAAGGTTCCTAGACCTTAATCCATCTCTTAACTATATAATCCAAGTCTTAAACATGTTCCTCTTCCGTAAAACGAAATCGTAAAAACCGGGATGGTACACACTCAATGATCCGTTGTATAGTTCTTGGGACAGATGCAACATTATAATTCTTTCTTGGATCAGGCATGCTTTGGATCCATCAATTTCAAGAAGCGTTTTATGGATGAGTACAACACATGAAGTTTTGGACCGATCTCAAGAAGAGATTTTACCAAGGTGATGTTTTCAAGATTACAGATTTGCAAGAACAAGTTTATGCTCTCAAGCAGGGTAAGCTTTCGATTACTGATTTTTACACGGAATTGATGACTTTATGGTATGAATTAGAAAACTTTAGACCTATTCCTCCTTGTCTATGTCAAGTTGCATGTACATGTCATTTGATTCCTACCATTCAGGGATATAGGGATAATGACTATGTAATACGATTCTTAAAAGGACTTAATGAGCAATATGTTATTGTAAGATCCCAGATAATGTTGATGCAGCCTCTTCCTCCTATAGATCAAGGTTTTTCCATGTTAATACAACAGGAAAGGCAGATGAACTGTATTCTTGATGAACCTAGACTTATTTCTAATGTTGTGGATGTGAAATCCAGAGGAAAGGACAAGTCTAGCTATAGAAACCAGTATGGAAATAGATCGGGTAATGTCAAAGGCGGCAAAGTTTGAATTTATTGTAATAGGACTGGACATACTATTGATACATGCTATAAAAAGCATGGATACCATCCAAATTACAAAAGGGGAAATGTTAATTGTCCAATAGAAGATGATGACAGTGATGATAACACACAAAGCATGGCTTCTGTCAGATCACATAGAGAGGACAGATCCTCTATGCAGATTGGTTTCACTCCTGAACAGCATAATGTTGGAACCAAAGTGGTTTTAGATTTAATAATCTCTAAGTTTTGATGCTAACAAAAGGATTAAATTTGCTTGGCAAGGTAATTATTTGAGATCTAATTAGTGCTTTCAATTATGCAGGAACGCTTTTATAAGTAAAATAAACTTGGGATAAGTTTCAATTGAAAAATACGCGTCCACCCCTGTAGACGGGCTGCTCAAGCACTATGGTAAAGTTACCATGTTGTTTAAATAAGTAGACTGACTTTCTTTAGTAGACGAGTCTATAAATAAATACCTAAATAACTTGTTAGGTACAGCAAGTCCAAAGACTTGAAAATAAGCACGTCCATCTTGCCATGTCAGCAGACGGCAGTAATTAGTTGAAGAAAATGGACTAAAACACAAAGTAATCTAGTAGACGAGCTCTATACGCCACGTCACTAGACGGAGATCTTTATAACTCATTGAGGAATAGCAAGTCTGAAGACTTGATAGATAAAAGGATATGCCACGTCATCAGACGAGCTAAGAAAAATATCAAATAGACTTGGACTCTCATATGAATGAGTAGACAAAATTTCCTTTTAGACAAACTCCGGCTTAGAATGAATTAAATGCAATCCTAATCTCTTATATTTATTTCAAATGATTGATATTTATTTCAAAAGAATATTTGTTCTTCACATTTGTTTTATCTGCTTTAATATTTCACCTTGTTGTAAAAGAAATATAGTTCGTACAATAAGATCTGTACGATCATAACTTTATGACTAAAAAAGCTGAATTATACACAAAAAAGAAACAACAAGTACTTAAGCTGCAATACACAGAGGAGTGAACCTCCAAATTCATGCTACCTTGATAACCAAGAGTATTATTCAGCATTGCTACAGTCAAGCTATCAGTCACAACGGATATCATGCATTAAATGCTATCTCTAAACGGGATTATTCAAAGTAACCGTTGAAGAAGTACAAGTGAAGAAGAATGTCACTATAAATTAAAGACCTCAGATACTGAAGATAGAACTCTTGCCTGCACAATCTTTCTAGCTGAACTTTTGCCATTTGATAATCATTTATTCCATTATTCTTTATAGAGCAAGAGTCTGTATTCATTAGTTTGAACTTTGAACATTGTTGTAATATTCAACTGATCTTAAACTGTCATATTCTCACACTTAGTGAGTTAAAAAGATCAACCTTTAAATCTGTTTGTTAGAATTAGAGCCTGAAGAGGCTTGGTAAGAAAGGAATACTTGTAGCCTGAAGAGGTGTTGAATACTTGTTTGTAATCTATTCGGAGAAATAGTGGAAAAATCCTTCAAGTCGAAGGGACTGGACGTAGCTCTTGGTTGGAAGAGAGTGAACCAGGATAAAATCTCCTGCGTGATTTTTCTATCCCTAAACTCTTCAGTTTTATCTGCTTATACTAACTGTGGAGTTTTGATATTGCTTTTGTTAAAGTCTTTTAAAAAGGATCTTTGTCTTTGTGTGTGCTTCTGTTTCATATCTCTTTGAGTGCAAAAATTGTTTTAAAGGTTGTTTTCAAAAATTATTAACACCCCCCCCCCCCCCTTCTTGTGTTTGCCTGTGTCAACTTCACATAAGGCAATTCTGGCTATGCTGCAGAATGGTGATAAGTCAAAAACAGTTAATCAGTCTAATGATGCAAAGTGCTCTAGTTGGATTCTTGATACTGGTGCAACAGATCACATATGTCACACCCAATCCGAATTCCAATTTTATAGAAAGATCGGACCTGTAATGGTCAAATTACCTTATGGCACAAAAATCATAACTCAGTTCAACCTTTCTTTTTTCTGAAATAATGTTCTTGAATGATGTTCTTTATATACCTTCATTCAGTTTCAACTTGATCTCTGTGTCAAAGCTTGTTAATTCATTGAATTGCAAACTTATTTTCACTGATTCTTCATGCCTAATGCAGGATGCTAGCTAATTGAAGATGATTGGTGCAGCTGAGCCTAAAGGAGGACTTTATGTTCTATCCACACATAGCGTTGCTTTGTCTCATAAAGATGTTCTATTTTCTTTGCCAAATAATGTAGTCAATAACATACACTCTTCTGATTCGAATGTATGGCACACTAGGTCAGGCCACCTTTCTTGTAATAAAATGTCCATTTTGCACAAGTCTCATTCTTTTGATAATTGGTCCTTATGAACCTTGTGATGTATGTCATTTTTCTGGAAAAAAGAAGTTACCCTTTCCTGATAGTATTTCAAAGTTTGTTAACTGTTTTGACTTAATATACATGGATGTATGGGGCCCTTTTGCTTGGCCATCTATATTTTGTCACAAGTATTTTCTCACAGTGGTAGATGATAGATCCAGACATACCTGGATTTACTTCATGAAATAGAAGTCAAACTATAAATTTGATAAATTAAGTCTTTCATTGCCATGGCTCAAAATCAGTTTGAGGCCAAAATCAAAGCAATAAGGACAGATAATGGCAGTGAGTTTGTGAACAAGAACCTGCAGGAATTCCTAACATCTAATGGAATTTTACACCAATGTTCTTGTGTGGAAACCCCTCAACAAAATGGCATTGCTGAGAGAAAGCACCAGCATATCCTTGCAGTGACTAGAGCCCTTATGTTCCAAGCAAGATTGCCTAAGACATTCTGGAACTATGCAATAGCACATGGAGTCTTCCTGATCAACAGGGTACCTTCAAGGTTCCTCAAGAATGTCTCACCTTATGAGGTCCTTCATGGCAAGCAGCTTGTTCTTTCTCATCTAAAGTCTTTTGGATGCCTTAGCTATGTCAGCACAATCAGTGCAAACATTAAGAAATTGGATGACAAGGCGAGAAAATGTGTTTTTACGGGATATAGAAGCTCAGGGTGAAAGGGTTTCTACTCTATGACCTAAAATCCAGAGAGATCTTCCTGTCCCGAAATATGCAGTTCTATGAATCTGATTTTCCCTTTACCAAGTGTGCTATTCCACCTCACAATGGCCAATCCACACCAGCACCACCTAATCTTACATTTACTGACCCTTTTGATCTAGACTATCCACCACAGATGCCTAACCATGTCCTTGAGCCTAACCACATACCACAAATACCTGACCCTAACCCTACACCTGAAATGATTCCACATCATGAGCTCCCCAACCAACCTGAACCAGAACAACTCAACTTGGACCTCCCAAACCACCTGTTAGAGTCTCCACCAGAAATAGAAGGAGACCATCCTACTTAAACGACTATCACTGTAGCCTTGCCACACAAACAATGCCTCCCAATACCAACAGCAGATATCCCCTATCCAATTACCTTTCCTTCCATCATCTCTCAGACCAATACAGACAACGCTCTCTTACTCTCTCTGTTGTAACTGAACCCAAAAATTTCCATGAAGCAATCAAGCACACACATTGGCAAGATGCCATTCAATCAAAACTTACTGCACTGGAAAAGAACAACACATGGAAACTGGCCTCATTGCCACCTGGAAAGACAACCGTAGGTTGAAAATGGGTCTTCAAAACAAAGCAAAAGGCAGATGGATCGGTAGAGAGGTACAAAGCCCGGTTGGTTGCAAAGGGCTACACACAAACTGCAGGGATTGACTACCTTGAGACTTTTAGTCCGGTTGTAAAAATGACTACAGTCAAATTTCTCCTCTCCTTAGCTGTAGTAAATAATTGGTACCTTGAACAACTTGATGTTAATACAACATTTCTACATGGTGATTTACAAGTGTTCATGCAGGTACCACAAGGACTCAAAGTTTCAGACCCACCACTTGTATGCAAGCTAGAAAAGTCCTTATATGGGCTAAAACAAGCAAGTAGGCAGTGGAATGCCAAACTTACTAAAGCTCTTCTATCATATGGCTACTCCCAATCCAAGTCTAATTACAACTTGTTTACCAAAAAAAGTGCTTTAGGATTCACAGCCATTTTGGTTTATGTTGATGATCTTGTCATGGTCGGTGTTGATATTTATGAGATTTCTCAACTCAAACAATACTTGAACACCAGATTTAGCATCAAGGACTTAGGGAAATTGAATTTTTTTTCTTGGATTTGAGGTTGCTCGACCCAGCAAAGGAATCATTGTGTACCAAAGAAAGTATGCACTAGACTTGCTAAATGATTCAGGGTTGCTTGGTGCCAAACCTAGTAGCACACCTATGGACAGCACTCTCAAATTGCAGAAGGGATCGGGAAACATTTTACCTGATATCACTACCTATAGACACCTATAGACGCCTAATTGGAAGAACCTTGTACCTTATACACACCAGACCTGATATTAGTTATGTTGTAAGCCAGTTAAGCCAGTTTTTAAACTGTCCTACATCTCTGCATTATCAGGCAGCATTACGGGTTCTAAGATACATCAAAGGCTCTCCTGCTAAAGGCCTATTTTTCTCATCTGATAATGATTGCAAGCTCAAGGGTTTCAGTGACTCTGACTAGGGAGCATGCTTAGATACTCGAAGATCAATCACAGGATTTTGTTTCTTCCTTGATTCTTCTTTGATACCCTGGAAAAGCAAGAAACAACCTACTATCTCGAGATCCTCATCTGAGGTTGAGTACAGGGTATTGGCTCAAGCCACATGTGAAGCACAATGGCTGCTCTACCTTCTTTATGATTTGCAGTCTCATCAATCCACTCCAGTGATCATATATTGTGACAATCATGCAGCAAGGCACATAGCTGTTAATCCAGTCTTTCACGAAAGGACCAAACATATAGAGATGAATTGCCACCTAGTAAGAGATAAAGTTGAAGAAGGCACCTTACACCTATTGCCAATCCAATCTCAACAACAAATTGCGGATATTCTAACCAAACCTTTGGCAGTTGGTCCTTTCAAACACTTACACTCCAAGCTTGGCATGCTCAATATTCACATTCTGTTGAGCAGTTGTGTAAATTGTTGGGCTTGTAGTTTCAATAGATCCATTGATTCAATCTTGTAATCATTCAATTTCTTTTCATTAAATAGAAAGAATGCAAGGTACATTTCTTCATCTTCTTCCCTGTTACTTCTCTTTCAGTTCCATGACCATGAACTTCAACACTACATGAGGGAAAGCTGACAGCATAATTAACATCAAATGCAGCAGACTTCAAAACTGTACAACACATTCTGAAATCCCCACTTGTTCCTATCATAAGAAACCTAATAATACAAATGAATGTGATACACAAACATACATGATCATAAAAAATAATAAATATAATTAATAAAAACAGACTGCTCGTACAACATTCTATTTGACAAGGGTTGCATTACATCCGAGTACTCTAGGAATCCAGTACTCTAGCGTGCTCATAATAATACCTTTAATTACATACTTAAAGGAATGTATAACACAAATCAAACAAGGGAATAATACATACACGTGACAAGAGAAGCAAACACCAGCACCCAACTAATGATTCGACCACAGGAAAATGATTCTACTCAGATGATCAGCCTACTCTATAGCTTTCAACAAGAAAGAAATCTAGGCCAAAACATCTGAATATAAAAACCACTTTAAATGATATGATGAGACAAGGATTCCCCGATGGCTCTCCCCATAAAGACACTCTTCCGGGCTAAGCCATGCCTCATGTAGACAATTGGAACCTGCCACTAGGCTTTTTTCTTCTCCATCCCTGATATTTCCAAATTATAAACCCTTTAGGATCAGCAAGAATATTAACAAACATGAGAAAGGGGAAAGGAAGCTTTCCAGAAGTGAACTTACAAAGGCAGCATAATACAAAAAGGTCAATCCAGCCGAAACAACAAATGCAATCTGAAATACATTGTACCTGTAATGTGACAACTAGTAAGTCAAACTATATTATAAACTATGTCACTACCAAATTGTAGACATACAAACCCTCTTCTTAACTCACCAAGGAAAATGTTCAAATACTCCTCTAATATGGAAGGGCTGATTATAGGCAAGTTATGCTACTCACATTCAACACACACACACAAGAACTACAGGCCTTTGGATCTCTAATTGGAACTAAAAGAGGGCCATCCCATTGTGCCGTATTTACTAGTTAGCAAAAAGAAGGTTCCATTTTTGCCCCATAGGAGGGCATGGGAGGGGAGGCAGAAGAAAGAAATCCAGCTTGACTCACTTGTATAGATATTTAATTCCACGTAGAGACTCCAAAGTGTGACCAAATATTTCCTGTGCAGCAGTAGCTTGAGCATAGTAGGCAAATGCTGTGGAGCAGAACTGGATAACACTGAAAAAGGATCAACCAAACCTTCAGGAAACATTGTCACGGCATGACATTATCATGAATGCAAAACAAGTGCCTTACACTTGCATATATAATACTACTTGCTACACTTGAAAACACTTGTAGTACTATTCACACAATGACTTAATTAATTTCCCTCTCTACTTGATGCTTCGAATTTAAAAATTTTGAAAGGGAAAATCAAAGCCTGAAAGTATCACCATTTTAAATTTCTACTCTTTTTGAACTCGTATCTTCATGCTATATGTAACAAACGACGAATAAAAAGCACTATTATAAACGTCATCAGGCTTCTGGGCAGAAACTTTAAATTAAATACATGTAACATCCCATTTGGAAATGACAAGTATGGACTATACTGACCTAATGGAACAAAGAAGGATAAGGCCCACATTAAACAGAAAAGAGTTCATGAGAGTTCCTCCCCACCTGCCAGAAGTAAGTTCATATCATGAGTGATCAATAAGTACATTAAATGATCAATAAGGAGAGTAAAATGATAAATCTGGCTTCACAACAGAATTACTTCATGGGATGTATAGTGATGAAAACTAGTCTCAGCCCAAGCATCATGGCATCAGCAATCACAGCAAGGAGAAGGTAGAAGCAGAAAAATGCAAATGCAGCCGTGCCGAGAAGTCCTGATCAAAGAGCACGTCAGTGCCTGTCTTTCCACTAGTACATATAATAACAGGAATAACTGAATGAACATACCCCAGACATCATCTGAGGAAAGATTTAAAAGAAAAAAAGAGTATTCCAACATACCCCAGACATCATCTAGCTTGATGAAAACTTCATTCAGAAAAGGAGAATGTTAATATGTTAGATGTTTTGTTAGCCTCTGACTCCTTTCAGTTCCTTATACCCTTAGCTCAAACTAGTTGAGCTACCCCGTAACAATTCCTTCATTTGATTATGTGTTTTGTTTATTTCTTAATGATGGAATTAATCTGTCAAATGAGGGAAGCAAGATAGTGGTGAAAGAGATATTGAAGGTACTCAAAGAAGCAGAATGGGAACCTAGTCTACATTGGAAGTCAATGCCTGATGAATTTGGAGAATATTCACCATATGATCCTATTGGCCCTGATGGAAAGCCTTTTAATGTGTCCAACACGCCCTTCCCAGCAAGTATGGAATGGGAATGGGACTAGACTTTTGTACATTTGAAAACTATAGGTGTGCCCCCAATTCATTTGAATCCTTGTAAATTGTCACAAAATAATAGGCTTTTAGTACTGTGCCTATAAAAAAAATATGATATTCTTGGTTTGTACATCTTTAATAATTTCTCCCTGGTTATTTACCATGTGAGTGGTGTGATTGTGTCACTATATTTGTGCTTTAATTTTGCCAATTGCTGTATAGGTTTCACCATCATATGTGCTCAGTGCAAGACGCTAGGCAAGCACTGTCTCTGTCTGAGTGTCAAACATTGTCTAAATCTTTATTCATGTACAATAATGTTTATAATACTTTCTTTTTAATATTCTCTTTCGCACTCTATTATTGGGTGGAGTCTATGGTACATGAAATTTACTTACTTAATTAATAATAAAGAGTTTATTAAATAAATTAAATCCGTTGTGAACCCTTGCCTCTTATACAATATCTTTCTACATAAGTAGAGTGTCATACGAATATTATAGGCTTAATTGTACTTGTGGTTTTCTAGGTATTATGGTTATGCAATTTTGGTCTCTCGAATTCCAATCGTGCCATTTGGTCCCTCAAATATTAAGATTGTGCAATTTTGATCCCCGATATTTCAGTTGGGCCAATTGGCTCCTCATGTATCACGATTGTACAATTTTTTACGTCAGTGGCCTACGTGACACTTATGAGACCGACTTGAGATTAATCTTCATAAATTTCCTTTGCACGGAAACATTGGACCTCTAGACTCACGTGATGTACACGTGACTATTAAAGAGTGTGAGGTGTCAAATCAGTCTCACGTATGTCACGCAACCTATTACTATTAAAAATTGCACAATCATCATAACAGAGGGACCAAAATTACACAATCGTGATATTCGAGATCTCAAATGACATAATTAAAATCTGATAGACTAAAATTGTATAATCATAATACTCGGAGGACTCAATTATTACAATAAAAACCAACCGACCAAAATTATACAATGGTCATAACGTGATGAACAAAAGTACAATTAATTCAATGTGTTCAATTTAATACATTAGAATCACGAGAACCCTTGCAAAAGGACTCCACATACGGACGACGGCGGCGCGTTTAACACTAACGACAAAAAACGAAGCAACTGAGCAGCTTTGACTTGATATTGGTAATTTGGTATCAAGGTACAACTGAACAAGGTTGTTTTGTTTAGGCTTTCCATCAAAAAAACATTTGACTTGGATAAAAGAAGAAAACATAGGTAAAATAAAATCTAATTCTATAAATATTCAGCCCCACTGTCGTGGTGTGTATATAATATGTATTGTGTTTGAGAGACAGAGAGAGAAGAAACAGAGAGAAAGATGGTTGGACCAGTGAGGCCTCAATTTGTGCTGTTTGGTTCTTCCATTGTGCAGCACAGCTTTTATGATGAAGGTTGGGGAGCTATTCTTTCTCACTTGTATGCTCGTAAGGTAATACTACTGCTTCCTTTTCTTAAAACCTCCTTCTGTTATATGATGTTGAAATTGATTATTCTTTGACTATGATTGGATATAGAGTTTGACTTTCCACTCATCACCTTACCTGACTTCATACCTGTATAATTTTCACAACCAGATTATAACCGGTCCCATCTGAACTTTTTCACACCTATATTTTGATTCTGCTAGATCAAATATATAATCTTTTTGTTTTCGGTTTCTTGTTTTTATTTCTTTTTCTCAGACATAATTATAAAACTATCATCTTATTTTCATCTTATTTCCCGTTATTTAAAAATTGTTTTAATGAAAGCAAAATAAAAACATGATTACAATTTTATAATTATTTCCGGAAATGCGTAACTGGACACAAAACGTACAGACCCCTAATTTTTTGAAATATCAGCAGAATAATGGGGTGAATTTGCATTTATATATGCCTCTTACTCTCTTTTGGGAATAATAATGCCTTATGGTGTTCAATGAGTTTAACTTATCATACATTGACATGACATAGGCAGATATAGTTTTGAGAGGATATGCTGGTTGGAATTCAAGGCGTGCTGTGCAGGTTCTGGATCGAGTTTTTCCCAAGGTATGAAATGCCTCTAGTGAATCAAATTTCACCAACCCTCTTTCTTCAGCTTTAATGTTTTATCCTTTCTTCATAAATGTTAAAAAATGGTTAACTCACAAAAATGTTAGCAAATTCACTACATATTCTGTAGATTAGCTTGAAGAATCTTGCACATGTTATCCAGAGCTTGTCATAGAAGTTAGCATGGACATTTAGAAATGTTATTCTGATTTTTACAGTATCAAGTGTACTATAGTGAACTTCTAAATATCAGAATTTGTAGCATGCACAATGTGGTTACTTTAACTCTTGCTCAGACTAACAAATAAGGAATCACCCTGTTGCTCTGTCTTCTTCTTTAACTTAGAATGCCACTGAGCAACCATCATTGATAATTGTGTACTTTGGTGGTAATGATTCTCTTCTTCCACATCCAAGTGGCCTTGGTCAGCATGTACCTCTCCAAGAATACATTGAAAATATGAGAAAGATTGCTATCCATCTGCAGGTAAACTTTCACACTACACTAGCATTTTCCTGTCATAGTTGTTATTAACTTATTATATGAAAGAAATCCTTCATCCTCCAAGTATTTCTTGTGCACTGCTTCTAAAATCTAGGTTCTCTTTACCTCTTGTATTTGTCACTGCAAAGTTTGACACTGGTCTGGTCCTGATGATTTCCAGAGCCTTTCAAAGAAGACTCGCACTATATTCCTCAGTGCTCCTCCCATCAATGAGGCACAGATTGTTGGGAAACAGGTTTTGACTGCAATTGATTTCCTATTTGATTATTCTAATTTCAAAAAAATAGAAATGGTAGAGAGACACATAATAGTGATGCCTACACTTATATCGAGAATGTGATTACATAATAGCACATATAACTTTACTAAGGGTATATTGCAATTTGCTTCCCATCCCTCATACATGCACATATATAGTCTAAGTTTGTTTTATATAAATCAAACCTGTACCCAAAATTTAATTGAACTTCAATAATATAGCATGGTTGCATTCCAAAGATTGATATCTTCAGCTTAAAACCAACAAGAGTTGAATCTGTTTATACTATCATATGATATGTTTAGAGGATGCCTGGTTGTAGTCCTAGAACCTTTAACATTCTTATTTTTGATTCTTTTGGAATTTATATTAAATCTTAAACTCTGATGAATGAATTGTTGGACTGAAACTAGTGATCTACTGGGGCAGCTATTAAGGTCAAATGAATCCTGTAGAATATATTCAGAAGCATGTTTGGAGCTGTGCCGCGAGATGAATATCAAAGCCATTGATCTCTGGTCTGCAATCCAGAAAAGGGATGACTGGAGAGATGTTTGCTTCCTGTAAGTATGCCCTCATGTGTCCCTGCATTGAAAGGGTTCAAATCATTATTCCTTCATTTGATTAGGTGGTGATGTTAGTGTAAAACTCCTTTACACTGACAGTATATAGAAATTAAATTCTTTGTTTATTCCTTAGGGATGGCATTCATCTGTCAGCTGAGGGAAGCAAGATAGTGGCAAAAGAGATATTGAAGGTCCTCAAAGAAGCAGAGTGGAAACCAAGTCTGCACTGGAAGACAATGCCAATTGAGTTTGAAGAAGATTCACCATATGATCCTCTTGGCCCTGATGGAAAGCCTTTTAATGTGTCCAGCATACCCTTCCCGGCAACCATGGAATGGGACTAGACTAATTCGTCAATCCATAAAATGGTGTTACTTAGTTGCTATATGTTCAATAATTAATGGGGGATTGATCAGCTCTTTCTGGTTTTCAGAATGAGTGTTGTTGAACTTGTTATTGTAACTCTACATTTGTACCTTGAATAGGTTTCATCACCTTAAGGTGTTACCATGTTGCCTTTAATTTGATAAATTTTTACTTGTAGTTGGCACTACAAAATGAAATGGAATATCAATAGCGAGCCATGTTGACAGAATAGTTTAGTGGAAGCATTATAACAACTCACATGATGAATAACAGGTGCCTCCTTTTACCCTTATACGCAAATTGGGTAAGGGTTAATGGGCTATATTTGGAAAACTGCATGTCACTATAACACGATCATTTAAACACGTCATATAGAAGATAATCATCAACACGAATAACTATACATGAAGCCCAGTGAGGTGACACCAAAGACAAGGGAAAGTATCTAGCTACATGTTGGAGCTCTTATTTTTTATTACACACGTGTTGTATATTTAACTTTCAGTTATTTTGTAGTTAGAAAGTAAGTTAGATTCTATAGAGCAGTTAGATAGATTGTTAAGCTTGTAGACAACCTATAAATAGCTAGCTTGTAGTATCAGTAGATTCATTGATTCAATCTTGTAATCATTCAATTTCTTTTCATTAAATAGAAAGAATGCAATGTGCATTTCTTCATCTTCTTCCCTGCTACTTCTCTTTCAGTTCCATGACCATGAACTTCAACATGGTATCATAGCTCCATTAATTGAAGCTCTGCTGAGCCTCTGATTGTAGTCTTTCATCCTTGTATTGCTCCTTGTTTCTTCGCCCTCTTTCTCAATTCTTTTCTCTCGATTGTTATGGCGAATCTTGAGGTCAACAATCCTTATGAGAATCCCTATTTCTTGCACGCAAATGATAGTGCTGGAGCTGTTCTTGTGTCAACACAGCTCACGAAGAACAATTATCATGAATGGTCAATGGCGATGTCCTTGGCTTTGAGATCGAAGAACAAGATGCAATTTGTAGATGGAACAATTCAGAAACCTACATTCTGTGACACCCATTTTCGTGCGCCAAATTATGCAGATGCATGTAATAAAATAATATGAGAAATTTTAAAACATTTACAACATGTATTTTTAAATCAATAATACATATATACAACATATCAGAGTTCACTTAAGTCCCTTTTATTTTTGCAAAAACACGTGCCGATGCTCGAGCGCCCAATTGCCAACGTTCAAGCGTTCCAATGCTCAAGCGTTGTGTTTCCCACGCTTGAGCGTTCTCCCATGCATATCACGTCGTT
This sequence comes from Sophora flavescens, assembly GCA_030762895.1. Lineage (NCBI taxonomy): Eukaryota > Viridiplantae > Streptophyta > Magnoliopsida > Fabales > Fabaceae > Sophora > Sophora flavescens. Next base: position 264,043,164 of record CM061063.1, on the reverse strand, counting down.
ACCGCGCGTCAAAACTGAAGCCAGGTGTCATCAGCTCCCAACGCTCAAGTGCCCAACATGCAGTGTTCGAGCATCCACGGAATGCTCGAGCGCTGGTTTTCCAACGTTTGAGCGTTGACCTATTGACAGCATTCTTCGTTTGCGCGTTTCGTCGTGTTCTGAGCTCGTTTGAAGTCCGATTGACCTCAAATTTGAGATATAGGCTCATCAAGACCTAATGAACAACTGAAAACCCTCAAAAGTGCCTATTCTCATTCTTAAATCCAAATCTATTAATTCACATTCTTATGCCCTTTTTGAACAACTTACGAAAACCCTAGATTTCATTCACGTTCTTTTCGACAACAAAAGATCGCATACCTTTCATGCAAAGGTTCCTAGACCTTAATCCATCTCTTAACTATATAATCCAAGTCTTAAACATGTTCCTCTTACGTAAAACGAAATCGTAAAAACCGGGATGGTACACACTCAATGATCCGTTGTATAGTTCTTGGGACAGATGCAACATTACAATTCTTTCTTGGATCAGGCATGCTTTGGATCCATCAATTTCAAGAAGCGTTTTATGGATGAGTGCAACACATGTGGTTTGGACTGATCTCAAGAAGAGATTTTACCAAGGTGATGTTTTCAAGATTGCAGATTTGCAAGAACAAGTTTATGCTCTCAAGTAGGGTGAGCTTTTGATTACTGATTTTTACACGGAATTGATGACTTTATGGTAAGAATTAGAAAACTTTAGACCTATTCCTCCTTCTCTATGTCAAGTTGCATATACTTGTCATTTGATTCCTACCATTCAGGGATATAGGGATAATGACTATGTAATACGATTCTTAAAAGGACTTAATGAGCAATATGCTATTGTAAGATCCCAGATAATGTTGATGCAGCCTCTTCCTCCTATAGATCAAGCTTTTTCCATGTTAATACAACAAGAAAGGCAGATGAACTGTATTCTTGATGAACCTGGACTTATTTCTAATGTTGTGGATGTGAAATCCAGAGGAAAGGACAAGTCTAGCTATAGAAACCAGTATGGAAATAGATCGGGTAATGGCAAAGGCGGGAAAGTTTGCATTTATTGTAATAGGACTGGACATACTATTGATACATGCTATAAAAAGCATGGATACCCTCCAAATTACAAAAGGGGAAATGTTAATTGTGCAATAGAAGATGATGACAGTGATGATAACACACAAAGCCTGGCTTCTGTCAGATCACATAGAGAGGACAGATCCTCTATGCAGATTGGTTTCACTCCTGAACAGCATAATGTTGGAACCAAAGTGGTTTTAGATTTAATAATCTCTAGGTTTTGATGCTAACAAAAGGATTAAATTTGCTTGGCAAAGTAATTAGTTGAGATCTAACTAGTGCTTTCAATTATGCAGGAACGCTTTTATAAGTAAAATAAACTTGGGATAAGTTTCAATTGAAAAATACGCGTCCACCCCTGTAGACGGGCTGCTCAAGCACTATGGTAAAGTTACCTTGTTGTTTAAATAAGTAGACTGGCTTTCTTTAGTAGACGAGGCTATAAATAAATACCTAAATAACTTGTTAGGTACAGCAAGTCCAAAGACTTGAAAATAAGCACGTCCATCTTGCCATGTCAGCAGACGGCAATAATTAGTTGAAGAAAATGGACTAAAACACAAAGTAATCTAGTAGAAAAGCTCTATACGCCACGTTACTAGACGGAGATCTTTATAACTCATTAAGGAATAGCAAGTCTGAAGACTTGATAGATAAAAGGATATGCCACGTCATCAGGCGAGCTAAGAAAAATATCAAATAGACTTGGACTCTCATATGAATGAGTAGACAAAATTTCCTTTTAGACGAACTCCGGCTTAGAATGAATTAAATGCAATCATAATCTCTTATATTTATTTCAAATGATTGATATTTATTTCAAAAGAATATTTGTTCTTCACATTTGTTTTATCTGCTTTAATATTTCACCTTGTTGTAAAAGAAATATAGTTCGTACAATAAGATCTGTACGATCATAACTTTATGACTAAAAAAGTTGAATTATACACAAAAAAGAAACAACAAGTACTCAAGCTGCAATACACAGAGGAGTGAACCTCCAAATTCATGCTACCTGATAACCAAGAGTATTATTCAGCATTGCTACAGTCAAGCTATCAGTCACAACGGATATCATGCATTAAATGCTATCTCTAAACGGGATTATTCAAAATAACCGTTGAAGAAGTACAAGTGAAGAAGAATGTCACTATAAATTAAAGACCTCAGATACTGAAGATAGAACTCTTGCCTGCACAATCTTGCTAGCTGAACTTTTGCCATTTGATAATCATTTATTCCATTATTCTTTATAGAGCAAGAGTCTGTATTCATTAGTTTGAACATTGTTGTAATATTCAACTGTTCTTAAACTGTCATATTCTCACACTTAGTGAGTTAAAAAGATCAACCTTTAAATCTCTTTGTTAGAGTTAGAGCCTGAAGAGGCTTGGTAAGAAAGGAATACTTGTAGCCTGAAGAGGTGTTGAATACTTGTTTGTAATCTATTTGGAGAAATAATGGAAAAATCCTTCAAGTCGAAGGGACTGGACGTAGCTCTTGGTTGGAAGAGAGTGAACCAGGATAAAATCTCTTGCGTGATTTTTCTATCCCTAAACTCTTCAGTTTTTTTGCTTATACTAACTGTGGGGTTTTGATATTGCTTTTGTTAAATTCTTTTAAAAATGATCTTTGTCTTTGTGTGTGATTTTGTTTCATATCTCTTTGAGTGCAAAAATTATTTTAAAGGTTGTTTTAAAAAATTATTAACAAACACAATTCAACCCCCCCCCCCCCCCCCCTCTTCTTGTGTTTGCCTGTGTCAACTTCACATAAGGCAATTCTGGCTATGCTGCAGAATGGTGATAAGTCAAAAACAGTTAATCAGTCTAATGATGCAAAGTGCTCTAGTTGGATTCTTGATACTGGTGCAACAGATCACATATGTCACACCCAATCCGAATTCCAATTTTATAGAAAGATCGGACCTGTAATGGTCAAATTACCTGATGGCACAAAAAATCATAACCCAGTTCAACCTTTCTTTTTTCTGAAAAAATGTTCTTGAATGATGTTCTTTATATACCTTCTTTCAGTTTCAACTTGATCTCTGTGTCAAAGCTTGTTAATTCATTGAATTGCAAACTTATTTTCACTGATTATGCATGCCTAATGCAGGATGCCAGCTAATTGAAGATGATTGGTGCAGCTGAGCCTAAAGGAGGACTTTATGTTCTATCCACACATAGCGTTGCTTTGTCTCATAAAGATGTTCTATTTTCTTTGCCAAATAATGTAGTCAATAACATACACTCTTCTGATTCGAATGTATGTCACACTAGGTTAGGCCACCTTTCTTGTAATAAAATGTCCATTTTGCACAAGTCTCATTCTTTTGATAATTGGTCCTCATGAACCTTGTGATGTATGTCATTTTTCTGGAAAAAAGAAGTTACCCTTTCCTGATAGTATTTCAAAGTTTGTTAACTGTTTTGACTTAATATACATGGATGTATGGGGCCCTTTTGCTTGGCCATCTATATTTTGTCACAGGTATTTTCTCACAGTGGTAGATGATAGATCCAGACATACCTGGATTTACTTCATGAAACAGAAGTCAAACTATAAATTTGATAAATTAAGTCTTTCATTGCCATGGCTCAAAATCAGTTTAAGGCCAAAATCAAAGCAATAAGGACAGATAATGGCAGTGAGTTTGTGAACAAGAACCTGCAGGAATTCCTAACATCTAATGGAATTTTACACCAATGTTCTTGTGTGGAAACCCCTCAGCAAAATGGCATTGCTGAGAGGAAGCACCAGCATATCCTTGCAGTGACTAGAGCCCTTATGTTCCAAGCAAGATTGCCTAAGACATTCTGGAACTATGCAGTAGCACATGAAGTCTTCCTGATCAACAGGGTACCATCAAGGTTCCTCAAGAATGTCTCACCTTATGAGGTCCTTCATGGCAAGCTGCTTGTTCTTTCTCATCTAAAGTCTTTTGGATGCCTTAGCTATGTCAGCACAATCAATGCAAACATAAAGAAATTGGACAACAGGGCCAGAAAATGTGTTTTTCTGGGATATAGAACTGGGGGGAAAGGGTTTCTACTCTATGACCTAAAATCCAGAGAGATCTTCCTGTCCAGAAATGTGCAGTTCTATGAATCTGATTTTCCCTTTACCAAGTGTGCTATTCCACCTCACAATGGCCAATCCACACCAGCACCACCTAATCTTACATTTACTGACCCTTTTGATCTAGACTATCCACCACAGATGCCTAACCATGTCCTTGAGCCTAACCACATACCACAAATACCTGACCCTAACCCTACACCTGAAATGATTCCACATCATGAGCTCCCCAACCAACCTGAACCTGAACGACTCAACTTGGACCTCCCAAACCAACCTGAGCCTCCCAATCCACCTGTTAGAGTCTCCACCAGAAATAAAAGGAGACCATCCTACTTAAACGACTATCACTGTAGCCTTGCCACACAAACAATGCCTCCCAATACCAACAGCAGATATCCCTTATCCAATTACCTCTCCTACCATCATCTCTCAGACCAATACAGACAATTCTCTCTTACTCTCTCTGTTGTAACTGAACCCAAAAATTTCCATGAAGCAATCAAGCACACACATTGGCAAGATGCCATTCAATCAGAACTTACTGCACTGGAAAAGAACAACACATGGAAACTGGCCTCATTGCCACCTGGAAAGACAACCGTAGGTTGCAAATGGGTCTTCAAAACAAAGCAAAAGGCAGATGGATCAGTAGAGAGGTACAAAGCCCGGTTGGTTGCAAAGGGCTACACACAAACTGCAGGGATTGACTACCTTGAGACTTTTAGTCCAGTTGTAAAAATGACTACAGTCAGATTTCTCCTCTCCTTAGCTGCAGCAAATAATTGGTACCTTGAACAACTTGATGTTAATACGACATTTCTACATGGTGATTTACAAGTGTTCATGCAGCTACCACAAGGACTCAAAGTTTCAGACCCACCACTTGTATGCAAGCTAGAAAAGTCCTTATATGGCCTAAAACAAGCAAGTAGGCAGTGGAATGCCAAACTTACTAAAGCTCTTCTATCATATGGCTACTCCCAATCCAAGTCTGATTACAACTTGTTTACCAAAAAAAGTGCTTCAGGATTCACAGCCATTTTGGTTTATGTTGATGATCTTGTCATGGCCGGTGATGATATTTATGAGATTTCTCAACTCAAACAATACTTGAACACCAGATTTAGCATCAAGGACTTAGGGAAATTGAATTTTTTTTTCTTGGATTTAAGGTTGCTCGACCCAGCAAAGGAATCATTGTGTACCAAAGAAAGTATGCACTAGACTTGCTAAATGATTCAGGGTTGCTTGGTGCCAAACCTAGTAGCACACCTATGGACAGCACTCTCAAATTGCAGAAGGGATCAGGAAACATTTTACCTAATATCACTACCTATAGACGCCTAATTGGAAGAACCTTGTACCTTATACACACCAGACCTGATATTAGTTATGTTGTAAGCCAGTTAAGCCAGTTTTTAAACTGTCCTACATCTCTGCATTATCAGGCAGCATTACGGGTTCTAAGATACATCAAAGGCTCTCCTGCTAAAGGCCTATTTTTCTCATCTGATAATGATTGCAAGCTCAAGGGTTTCAGTGACTCTGACTAGGGAGCATGCTTAGATACTCGAAGATCAATCACAGGATTTTGTTTCTTCCTTGATTCTTCTTTGATACCCTGGAAAAGCAAGAAACAACCTACTATCTCGAGATCCTCAACTGAGGTTGAGTACAGGGTATTGGCTCAAGCCACATGTGAAGCACAATGGCTGCTCTACCTTCTTTATGATTTGCAGTCTCATCAATCCACTCCAGTGATCATATATTGTGACAATCATGCAGCAAGGCACATAGCTGTTAATCCAGTCTTTCACGAAAGGACCAAACATATAGAGATGGATTGCCACCTAGTAAGAGATAAAGTTCAAGAAGGCACCTTACACCTACTGCCAATCCAATCTCAACAACAAATTGCGGATATTCTAACCAAACCTTTGGCAGTTGGTCCTTTCAAACACTTACACTCCAAGCTTGGCATGCTCAATATTCACATTCTGTTGAGCAGTTGTGTAAATTGTTGGGCTTGTAGACAACCTATAAATAGCTAGCTTGTAGTTTCAATAGATCCATTGATTCAATCTTGTAATCATTCAATTTCTTTTCATTAAATAGAAAGAATGCAAGGTACATTTCTTCATCTTCTTCCCTGTTACTTCTCTTTCAGTTCCATGACCATGAACTTCAACACTACATGAGGTAAAGCTGACAGCATAATTAACATCAAATGCAGCAGACTTCAAAACGGTACAACACATTCTGAAATCCCCACTTGTTCCTATCATAAGAAACCTAATAATACAAATGAATGTGATACACAAACATACATGATCATAAAAAATAATAAATATAATTAAAAAAAACTGACTGCTCGTACAACATTCTATTTGACAAGGGTTGCATTACATCCGAGTACTCTAGGAATCCAGTACTCTAGCGTGCTCATAATAATACCTTTAATTACATACTTAAAGTTATGTATAACACAAATCAAACAAGGGAATAATACATACACATGTGACAAGAGAAGCAAACACCAGCAGCAGCAGCCAACTAATGATTCGACCACAGGAAAATGATTCTACTCAGATGATGATCAGCCTACTCTATAGCTTTCAACAAGAAACAAATCTAGGCCAAAACATCTGAATATAAAAACCACTTTAAATGATATGATGAGACAAGGATTCCCCGATGGCTCTCCCCATAAAGACACTCTTCCGGGCTAAGCCATGCCTCATGTAGACAATTGGAACCTGCCACTAGGCTTTTTTCTTCTCCATCCCTGATATTTCCAAATTATAAACCCTTTAGGATCAGCAAGAATATTAACAAACATGAGAAAGAGGAAAGGAAGCTTTCCAGAAGTGAACTTACAAAGGCAGCATAATACAAAAAGGTCAATCCAGCCAAAACAACAAATGCAATCTGAAATACATTGTACCTGTAATGTGACAACTAGCAAGTCAAACTATATTATACACTATGTCACTAACAAATTGTAGACATACAAACCCTCATCTTAACTCACCAAGGAAAATGTTCAAATACTCCTCTAATATGGAAGGGCTGATTATAGGCAAGTTATGCTACTCACATTCAACACACACACACACACAAGAACTACAGGCCTTTGGATCTCTAATTGGAACTAAAAGAGGGCCATCCCATTGTGCCGTATTTACTAGTTAGTAAAAAGAAGGTTCCATTTTTGCCCCATAGGAGGGCATGGGAGGGGAGGCAGAAGAAAGAAATCCAGCTTGACTCACTTGTATAGGTATTTAATTCCACGAAGAGACTCCAAAGTGTGACCAAATATTTCCTGTGCAGCAGTAGCTTGAGCATAGTAGGCAAATGCTGTGGAGCAGAACTGGATAACACTGAAAAAGGATCAACCAAACCTTCAGGAAACATTGTCACAGCATGACATTATCATGAATGCAAAACAAGTGCCTTACACTTGCATATATAATACTACTTGCTACACTCGAAAACACTTGTAGTACTATTTACACAATGACTTAATTAATTTCCCTCTACTTGATTCTTGAATTTAAAAATTTCGAAAGGGAAAATCAAAGCCTGAAAGTATCACCATTTTAAATTTCTACTCTTTTTGAACTCGTATCTTCGTGCTATATGTAACAAAAGACGAATAAAAAGCAATATTATAAACGTCATCAGGCTTCTAGGCAGAAACTTTAAATTAAATACATGTAACATTCCATTTGGAAATGACAAGTATGGACTATACTGACCTAATGGAACAAAGAAGGATAAGGCCCACATTAAACAGAAAAGAGTTCATGAGAGTTCCTCCCCACCTGCCAGAAGTAAGTTCATATCATGAGTGATCAATAAGTACATTAAATGATCAATAAGGAGAGTAAAATGATAAATCTGGCTTCACAACAGAATTACTTCATGGGATGTATAGTAATGAAAACTAGTCTCAGCCCAAGCATCATGGCACCAGCAATCACAGCAAGGAGAAGGTAGAAGCAGAAAAATGCAAATGCAGCTGTGCCGAGAAGACCTGATCAAAGAGCACGTCAGTGCCTGTCTTTCCACTAGTACATATACTAACAGGAATAACTGAATGAACATTAACATGTAATGTATCTATGATTATGCATAGCTGAGGAAAGATTTAAAAGAAAAAAAGAGTATCCCAACATACCCCAGACATCATCTAGCTTGATGAAAACTTCATTCAGGAAAGGAGAAAGGGGAGGATCAATTAATAGATAGATAATGATATGAGCAACCCACGCCACTGAAACAATCAACCTGTCGGTTAAAACTTAGGTTAGATATAGCAACATAACACCGGTTAGAATAAGCAATCTTTGTAAAACTACGTGCAATTCTACAACACATCATCAAGCATCATGCATTCATAGCAACTTTTATTGTTATATATCATTGCTTACCCTAATATTCCCAAAACAAATTTTGCCAGATAACCGAGAACTGTTAGTGCCCATGCTGTCTCAGCCTGCAATCATGCAGAATAAGTGAAAAGAATTACACATTGTTTATACGTAGAGGTTAAAAGGTTAAAATCTGATTATCAACCTTTTCCCCTTGTGGATACATCTCTTCAAGAAGCTTTACGTCTTCTTCTAATTGAAATAATTCCTGAAAAATGTGAGATAGGTAAGTAAATAACTAGAACCACACAAGCTATGAATACTTCAATAACTGTATACAACATTTCTGCCACAAACTAAAATAGCACACATCAAATTATGATATGAAAAGCCCATTCCAACAAGGTAATCCACATAAAATATTAGAAAGAATTCAGTAAAGGCTACTTAAAAAACAACAATATTTGTTTACCTTTTCTACTTCCTTCACATTTTTACGAAATTTTCTACCCTTTGAACCACTTCTTTCTTCCTGATGTAGTGTCTCTGCTGCTTTCTTCAGTTCTTTTGCTTTTTTACCCAGTTCAGTAGCTTCCTACAGTAACCAACCAACCACACTATAAATATAGTACATCATATCATATAAAGAATACACATATAACCAACAATTAATATATATCCTTCTGTAACAACATATAGCACCTTGATATACTGTGAGCGAGTGATAACAGCCTTTGGACGCCGGATAAATGAAAATATAAGTCCCAATGGAAGACAAGCAATGCCAACGCCACCAAATATCTGGATTGCATGGCAAGTACGATGGTTATTATAAAGAGTAGGAAAACTAGTACTTAATGCCACACAGTATGAAAGCTTATTTAATCCCATAACAATAATTGCTTCTTATTGCACGCAATAATCGTTATATATTTAGGGAGATAAAAAAAGTCTCAATCATTAGAGAATAGAATAACACAATATCCTAATTCACATACACTTGTGGAAAAAATTATAAATTTATAAGTAATCAATTGTTGTTTTAAGAGAAAATAGGAAGAACTTGGCTTTTTTCTTGTTTGGATGGGAAGACGGAATCACGGAAGAGACAAGGGGGAAGCAAGAAAAAAAAGGCAGTGGCGTCTACCGATATAATTTCTCCATATTTGTGAGAAGAAAATGGGAGAGAACTAGAAATGTTTTGAAATTACACTTTTATCCAAAAATACTTATTTCTATTATATAATAATAATAAGGGCATATAAGTCTTTTACACACACACACACATATATATATATCTTTCCTTTCCTCTCACTTTTCTCCACAACCAAACAAGAGAAAATCATATTTCTCATTTTCTCTTTCTCTTTCTCTTGTTCCAAACAAGAGTAGGAGAGTAAATGTACTTTACTCTTCATTTTCTTTACTCCAATCTTCTCTCCTCCCAATTTCTCTCAGCATCCAAACAAAGGCTAAAAGAGAATAGTTAAAACAATAAGGTTATGCAAACAAGCTTAAACCTAGGCTGAATATGGAGAGGGAAGTATAACACTGTACAATTAAATCTCATGAAGAATGAGCTTACAGCGAAAAGGACAGATCCAACAATAGTAGCAAGAGCAACAACATATTCTGGAAAGGTAGCACGCATGGTCCATGTTTTCTCTGATGAAGGACTAGCAGAGTATGCTGAGCACTGCTTCAAGGACAGAGGAAAAAACCAGAATGAGGAAGAGCAAAAACATTACTTCTGAAAACAACAATGCTAGACGAAAATATGTAGAAGAAAAACCTGATGGACACCACTTCCAATACATTGTTGACCACTGCTTAAGTCCCATGAGCTAGGAAATGAAGTTGTGGATGAAGAGAGATGCCTAACAGTAAAGTCCACCTTCCCAACGAGCCCTAATATATCAATCATTAATCATAGAATAAAAGCACAACCAAACATAGGTTAAAGATCATATGAAACTAAAATGGATTTGAAATGTTCAAGATCGAGGGTGAACCATACTGCATCCTTATTGGGTCATTGGGTGGATTGTATTTGTATTGTATCTTTATTGTGTGGGTAGATTGTATTGTTTACTGAAGGTTGTAAAATATTTTATGTAGAGAGGCTTCTAAGCAAATTCAGTTTCCAACTACATCAAAAATTCAAAAGTTTGTAAAGGAAACAACACAGATTTTCTTAGTTTAAATTTCAATAAATTTAAGTCTCCGTCTTCTCGTTTTCTTCATTTTCACCAAGTCCAGGACTCCCTTTTGCCTGTCCATCCTACGTTACAAACCACAGTGCCCATCATAGTTTACTCACATTAACTCTGAAACAGATTTTCCTGCTTGTACTACACTATCATAGCAACAAAGAGCAACCCCAATATTAATTTCCTGTGCTTAAATCCTGCCCATTTTCTTACCATCAATCCACTACCAAACCACTTCTGTTCTTAATCCACCACAGTGTAAACATCAGTTACAATTTACAAAGCAACCCCAAAAAAAAAAAAAAAAAAACTTGCTATGTGGTACTTCCATGAAAAAACCCTGCAAATGCAGTAAGTTCCACTCCTTCTCAAGTTTTAGTTATCAGCCCACATGCATTAATTACACTAAAACCACAATTTTTTTCATATTAAGAGACTGTGCTACTGCTACCAAAACGGTCATCAAACAAATCCAATCCATTATCCAACCACCCAAACTCAGCAAGGTTCCCATAATCCTATCTGTCCTTGAAAATACACTTCAAGTGACACATCAACCACAACTTATACTACCTTATCACACACACAGATAAAAAGGGTATAATACAAAGTTGAAAGTAAACAAACAAGAGCATGATACATACCATATAAAATACCCAAAACGAGAGCACATACTATAGCCGTCGTTACCATCCACAACAACGCACTCTTAATCCTCTTACCCACACTCCTGCACACAAATTTCACAAACATCCAGCATTAAACAAATAAAAATTTAAAATAAATTATATTTTTTTCTTTGGGGTGTTCACAAACATGCTACATTGATTTGACACACACAACAAAATGCACTAAACCAACCTCAAAATAATAAAAAACAAAAAAACAAGAACAACGTACTTGTCCTGGTCCCCTTCGTAGTAGAACATAGCGAAGGGAATGACGAAGAAGACGAGGACGGCGTCGGCAATGTAGACGGCGAGCCAGAGGTCCTTCATAGGGAGCGTGAGTTTGCACGCGCCGTTGTAGATCGCGTGGCGGCACGCCTGGCGGTTAGCGACGTCGGCGGGGAGCATGAGGATGGAAATGGCGGCGATGGAGAGACCCAAAACGACGACGAATTTGGGGAAGTAAGCCTGGTTGACGTCATCGGGGTGCTGGTAGTTGACGAGAAGGTACACGTTGAAGAGGAACACGATGACGCAAACCACTATGGCGACGATTACCAGGGCGAGGTTGAAATCGCCCATGTTGATTGCGAATTTCTCGAATCGAATCGCAAAAAATTGAATTGGGAATTGGGGTTTCGATGTTAGGGTTAGGGTTTGTTGTTGGATCTGGTTAGAGAGAGAAGAAAATGGAAGGGGATTTGTCTCCGGTGGTGGTTTTGCTACGGTTAAGTGGTGGTGATTTTGATGGGTGGGTGGAATTACGGTTCTGTCCTCGTTAACTGAACAGAGGAAAGAGGAATGGGAGTGGAACTGCTTTGGGTATATATGTAACTTTCAGGGGATTTTGCTGTTTCAAACATGCAATCGAAATTCGAACCAGGCTGTCCCGCAATAAAAAACGAGGGGAAAAGAAGGTAACGGTCTGGACCGACCCGGTCCACCACGTATTTGGGCTGGCCGGGTTGAAGAAAATTAAAACCTCATTACACTTTGTTACAGTTGTTACTTGTTAGTGTCTTTTTTACAAAAAAAAAAAAAAAAACTGTTGTGAGTGTCTTCATTAACTAGTTTTCAGATTTTTAAAACATAAAGTTGAAGTGTATTGTTCAAAAATAAAATTTTTAAGTGTATTTCTATTTTTATAAATAATTATTTAAATAAGTTTAATTAAGATTTTTTAAAAAAAAATTGACCGGATTTTTTTACGTTTTTTATTTAACTTTTTTCCCGAACTTTTTTACATTTTTTAAAAAAATTTCCCGATTTTTAAAACATATTTGTTTATTAAATTGTTTTCGAAATTTTTATATTAATTTTTTCCCATTTTTTCCTAATTTTTTTAACAAAATTTATTTACCTTTTTTTTGGAATTTTTCTAAAAAAAATATATTTTTTTATTTAAATATTTTTTATTAACTTTTTTTAGAAAAAAGTTATTTAATTTTTCTAAAAAAAATTGTATTAATTTTGTTGATCTTTTTTTAAAGATATACTAATTTTGAAGCTTTCACTTATATTATTAATTGTGGAGCTTTCTGTTCTTATAACAGTAACCAGATATGGATTATTTGAGATTATTATATTATTCACTTTCTATTTTAATATTAATATATTTTGTTGGTTTGAAATATTTTGAATCTGTGAGTGGGTATTTTGAGTTGACATGGAGTGATTGTATATGAGAAGAGGTAGATTTCTGTTCTTATATCTAACTTCACATCGTAACGGTACCTTCTTCTTTTTTTAAGTTTAAAATACTTTTTAATTAAGTTTTTTTTTCCTGAATTTTTTTTACATTTTTTTATTTAATTTATTTTCCTAATTTTTTTTTAAACCTTTTTTTTAAAAAAACTTTTTTTATTTATTTTTTTCAAAATTTTATTTTTATTTTATTTTTTCCCTTTTTTTAAAAAAAAAATAATTGATTTTTTTTCGAATTTTTAAACATTTTTTAATTACGTTTTTTCCCGAATTATTTTTTAAAATAGATTTTTTTTATTTAAATCTTATTTATTATATTTTTAGATTTTTTTAAGAATTTGTTTTTTTTTTTACAAAAATATTTTTTGTATTGAAATTTTTTTTAATTACATTTTTTTAAAAAAAATTCGAATTTTGTTTAAAGTAAATTTTGTTGACTTTTTTTTTAAAGATATACTAATTGTGAAGCTTTCACTTATATTATCAATTATGGAGCTTTCACTTATTGTTCATGTAACAGTAACTGTGGATTATTATTATTATTATATTATTTACTTTTTATTTTAATATTAATATATTTTGTTGGTTTGAAATATTTTGAATCTGTGAGTGGGTAAAAAATATAATATGTTATTTTGAGTTGACATAAAGTGATCGTACATGAGGAGAGATAGATTTATTCTTATATCTAACTTCACATCATTATTTTTATTATTTTTATTTATTTACGGAGTGAATGCCCAAATTGTGAAGCTTCAATTGAAGTTTTCACTTATATTATCAATTATGGAGCTTTCACTTATTGTTCCTACAGCTGTGGGTTATTTGAAATTATTATATTATTTACTTTTTATTTAATATTAATATTTTTTGTTAGTTTGAAATATTTTGAATCTTAGAGCCGGCAAAAAACATAATATATTATTTTGAGTTGACATAAAGTGATCGTACATGAGGAGAGGTAGATTTCTATTCTTATATCTAACTTCACATCATTATTTTTATTCATTTACGGAGTGAATGGCCAAATTTTTTTTGGGAGTTAGAAAAATTTTCGGGACTCACTTTTAGTTACTAAAAAATAAATTGATCATTTAGTCTTTTAAATTTTTAAACGCGGAATATATTAGTTCCTAAATTTAGTTTGACATTAGTTTACTTACCTATGTGTTCCATTAACCATCCCACTTGACCCGCTAGTGGTCCTGCATGATCTATGAAGAATTTCTCCTGTGAAAAAAATAATGAAAGTGAAAAAATACATAATTTTTATGTATTTGAATTTTAAAATTGTGCACGTTTTTAACTTTTTATTCGTTTTGCACAGAAAATTTGTCATAAACCACACAGGACTACTAACGAATCAAGTAGAATGGTTAATGGGACACATAAGCAAGTAAATGGATGTTAGAATAGAATCTAAGGACTAATATATCCTGCATTTGAAAATTTGAGGGACTAAATTATCTATTGATTTTTTTCATGTACTAAAAGTAAGTCCCCGAAATTGTTTCAAGTTTTGTAATTTTTCTTCCATCATTTGCTTGCAACATGAAAAACAATGTTACTGTTGCAGCTCCAAACTTGAAGGCAGACCACTATGTGCCCGTGTTTTATTCTTAGTGTGCCATGTGCTACGAGCCAACTTAGCAATTTATATATCTAGATTTTCTTCTATATATTAAATTATTATTTTTTAACAATTTATTTATTTCTCTTGGATATTGAATTTGTTGTCTTTATTATGATGTTATGAGTTTTGGGATATTTACCGGAGTGAATTATTTGCTCAATGGCTTCTACAAATTATGTTTCTAAGTCATAATCCAGTAGGCAAAAAATTGTCCCAACTTCTATTCTTGGTTTAGTGGAAGCCTTCACCATATATGAATCGACATTTTAGTATTTTGGCAACTCTACTGGATAATTTGTTGAGGTTTGGAGTCTTATAGATTTTCCTGTTATTTAATGTAGAAACGGAATTTCCTGTTGATTGTGTTAGCAGAACTTTCGTTTTTTATTCATTGCAATAAGGTTCTATTTTTTATAAAATATGGAAAAAAAATCATTTTTTATAATCTGTAATAAATAGATGCTTATTGTGACTCCCCTATAAAATATATTTTTTTATAAAATGCTTTAATGAAAAATTTACCCGTGCGTTGCACGGGTATATTATACTAGTATGATCTTAAATTTAAATAAAATTCAATGCTAAAATTTATTTTTCGTCCTTAACATCTAGAGTAAATCATCATTTAAGAGTGTGTTTGGGAAAGTTGGAAAAAAAAATTATGCCGATAATCGATTTTTGTATAATCGATTATTATGATAATCTATTATAATTAGAATCTATTTTTGTTTGGGTCTATTTGCTGAAAAACGATTTTAAGATAACTTATTTCGTTTGGGTGGTACAAAAAAAATCACTTTTATGTAGTAAATTACAAAAAAGGGCATGAAACTATTTGTATACTTTAGTAATATTTGTTTAGAAGTTAGTTTTGCATGGGTAAACAGGGAAGAAAATTTTGAGACTGAAAAAAAAATCACAACAATCTTAAGTTAGAACAAACTAAATGACATAAATCAGTTTTTTTTCCTTCAAAAATATTTTTCTATAAATTTAAGCAAAATATCAAATATATTGGATTATTTTAAAAACAGCTTTTTGACATAAGACAGCTACCATCTAAAAAAAAATAAGTATTCTCAAACATGCTCTAAGTTTTGGCGGAGATGACAAGGATATGGCGGCGGCAGCAAAGATGCAATAGAGGTGATGATGCTCTGTAACTTCCTCCCGCCCCCCAAATTTGCTCCTCTGCTTCTGCGAAGACGTCAGGTACGAACACTTTTTCCTTTTCATCTTCTACTTTTATTATTTGATACAATGATATTGATGATGGATGGTGTGTGAAACTGGAACAGAGCAGGTACGAGGGCGCAAATCAAGTGTATGATGAAATGCCTGTATGTGAGTTTATGATGGAGGTACGAATCAAGTGTATGATGAACAACACAACAACCTTGAATTTATTAGATAGAATAAACATAACCGTAAGTTGCTGGTTTTCATGCCCTTTTGTTGGTGTTTTTAAGTAGCTGTTTGGTCTCTCCATGGTAGCCAAAATTAATGTTGTGTGTTTTGCTGAAGGCGGTCGAGAGGGATTCATAAATTTTCTAAGGATGGACAACACAATACAAAAGGGTTTATAAGTCACCAGATTTGGCTTGATAAATATTGCAATTATGCATATGCATGTGGAAGTGGAAACAAGAAGGAGGATATGATTTTGAAATTTAATAACTGGAACTGGTATAGCATTGGGAGCAAGCATCTACTCACTTTCTAACTATGGTTCTTCCCAATTTGATATATGCATCCTTGTCTAGAAGGTCACCACGTCTGAAATCCAAATTGATAAGCCAGGGGAAGCAGCAGCCAAATTGAGAGCATAACTTAAGTTGTTGGAATCTGATCTTGAGTGGAAAACAATATAGTGCTGATTTGTTTTTGAAGCTTATAGATTAACCACTTGGAAAATATAAACCAAATTTAAACATTATGTACATTGTCATTTAAACCAAATTTAAGCATTTATTATTGAAGAAAGTTATTTCACTCAACATGAAATCGCCGCAAGCACTAAAGACTCAGTTTGAGCTTCTGTTTAAGTTATTAGAATGTGAATGATGAGAAATCAGATTGAAGAAACAGGTTCGCATTTTTTCCTGTGAATGGTGGTGGCCAAATACAATTTTCTTAATGACTGTTTGATTGAAAATTCAACTTATTAATTTGTTCTGAAGAACTAACTAACTTATCCACTGATTAGTTGCCAAACATGTTAGAGCTATCAATAACAAACTCTATCTTTTGTGCATTATGCATCATCAAGATTTCATTCAAAAAATAATCTTCAATGTATAATAGTACTTGAGCAAAACATAACTGCTACATAGCACTATTCGCTGCTAAATTATGCAGATTATAATAAATCAAAGAGGCAATTTAACACCAAATGGCCAAATATAAAACTAATTTTAAAAAAAAATTCAGCAGTTCATGATAGCTTGAGAGAATTTCTACTTTAATGTTATATAGTAAGCAACCTCAATCTTGAGGGAAGTTGTTTTCCTGCATTTTTAAGTAAGAAAAAACAAGTAAGTATATAAGTACAAAATATAATAACAAAATAAAATGCATATGAATTATCTAACCAGAGTCATATTAATATCAATCGTTGCTTACTTTGAATCAAACATACAAGGCTACCATAAACTTAAACCATCACGCTAATATTCAAATAATCAATATATCATTTAACCAAATGCAACATGAGTAATAGTTGATTACTTTGATTCAAACATATCAATGTCTCAAACCAACGTTTGCTGCCATACATCCACAAAATACATTCAATTTCTATAAACCAAGTGTCTAATCCATTCACATGATAACCATTTTAAAAGAAAATGATTCAAATAATAATATATATTAAAACATCGAAACAGATATAATGTGCTAACTAATCTGAACAATCAAACATAAGACACATTTGACAAAGAGTAATGAGTAATCTCTAAGCTACCAAATAGAGCAATCAAGAACACCCATATCAGCTTTCCCCCCTTTTTTACTTTAATTCTTTAACAATGCAACTGGAAAGATCAGTAGTAACTATAGGATATAAGAATTCTTCCTGAATCAATTGAGTACCTTTAGAATGATATATTTCAGTACTAACTATGTGTTTGAGTATGACTCTTCTACATGTCATACATATTTCTATGAAGACCACTAAAAGATTGTATCAAACACTTGGAATGCAAACATTAAAATGGGTAAACACAAAATCTTCTACCCAATTCCACCAACATAAAATCAAAATAAAAGAAGAAAAACCCTTACCATTAGAATCAATTTGAGCATGTTGATTGCTAAGGTCGATGGGAGGAAAGAGATGAAGATAGCTACAACAAAAAGAAGAGTGATGACAGAATCAGAGAGATGCACAATTAACTAAAGAAGCAAACATAAAAAGGAGTGAAGTAGAACATGACCCAAACGCAAAGAAGATGATAACAGAGAGAAGAAAGAAGGTATTACCTGGAAGTGATGGTGGAATATGAAACAGTGAAGTGGTAATGGTGTTACGACGGTGAGAAGAGAGGAGTCAATTGAGGAAGAAGAGAGAGGCGACAGAGACATGATGGTGTAAACTATTAACTATGCGGAAAAAAAAATTCCACGTGTCCATTTGCAATTGGAGAACAGTACCAAAAAGACCTAAGGTACTGTATATAAGTTTTGTCCAATTCTAAACCTAGAGTCCAAGACCCATAAATCATACTAGTTTGGTACCCGTGCGTGTCAAGTTTTTTTAGTGCATATTTTTATTTGATAGGTATGAGATTAAACTTTTAAAATATTGGCATATGTCTGTCATGACTGAATCCAGTGTTAGTGACCGGCTAGAAGAGGGGTGACGACCCCTAATCCGAAGTCTTGCTCAGGTTAACACATCCTCATTCTTAAGTCAAGATAAATAAGTAACCAAAGTGTTTATCATTGAATGCTTTCTTGTTTCAAGGAAAAGACAACTTATGGTTTAGAGGAAAACTTCATCTCATGAATTTTCATATATGAGATACAACTTTTTTTTCTAATAACAGTTTAAATACCAAATCTTGAAAAAAATGTTGCAAATTAGATTTCGAGAATTTAAAATGGAAACACATTAATTTTAGCATCTTCAAAGGTTGCGGCTTGGCACTATAACTCCACTATTAGGAGTTTGGCAACTCGGGATGATCCAGCAATTTCCACACTTGCATCTCAATACTAAGAGGGAGTGAGTTAAATAAACTCAGTAAGGACTTCATAATTAAAACAAGTAGAAATCATGCAGAGAAATACAATAATGTCTAACTCGTCTAAACCTTTATTTTCACATATTTAACATTTAATACTCATTATGGATTTTCTATCATGATGCTTTAATGGTCTCAAGAATCGAGTATAACATATTTCGTATGTACTATCGCGCGTTACGTCTCGCCATCCCCGATAGGCACGCCATCCATCCGCCACTAGACGTTACATCTCGATTTCCCCAGTGCGGTCTCACAATTATTGGGCGCCCCCAGTATATGGCCATATCATCACATCCAAGCTCTACCAGGTGTTACGTCTCGCCGTCTCTAGTAGGCTATCCATAACACTATGCAACTTAACGCCCTTCATTATATTAGTAACCCAAATTAATTTCAATAAAAATCCTTCAAAACATTTAATTAAAAAACACAAGTCATAAAAATTTTCTCAAACAACTAAGTATGAAAATACCTCGTATTAAATAAAATAATAGTATTTACAAAATATTGAAAAATATTATTAAATCCAATCATTTGAATAAAAACTAAAAGCCTCAAAACCGGGCGCCTAATTACAATCTGAGAAAAATAGTATGTAAACCAAAGAACGTCGTCCGCATAATACTCTAAACCATACTACATTCCTATCCAACTAGCTAATCAAAGATAACTCTTCAGATCTCTGGATCCTCAGCAAGCGATGTCATCGGGCTCTGAAAACAACACTTATAATGAGATATAAAATCCCGGTGCACAACAATACATTTATAAAATGTTTCAAAAAATAGCGTTGTTCTCAGCCGGTGCGGTAACCGGAAAAACTGTTCATGGTACCCGCTAATTTTCCAAAATAATATATAAAAAGAATACTTTAAATAACAACAAAAATCTCATCAATTCAATTGTATATAACGTAACAACAACTTATCTCAATGTATCACATTCCACATGCCAAGTAAATTCTAAATTAATCCAAGTGACTCGAAGGCCTCATAACTAAATTGGTCTCTTGCCGACATGCCATAAATCTCACACATCACACAACAATGGCGTCTCATTGCCCACCCCTACTCATGAGGAATGTTTCGATGTCACCCTCCTGTCGGAGACATTTCTATTTCGATACCTCCCATGTGCACATGGCGGTATTTCTCCCTTTCGACACCCCAACGTGTGGCGGTGTTACTTTCGATACCCCTTTTTAGGCGGTATTGCTCTTTTTCGACATCCCAATTATATGGGGATATTACTTTCGATACCCCATTACGGTGGTATTACTTTTCGATACCCCTATCATAGGTGGTATTACGGCAAACATCATCCAACATATTATAACTCAAATATGTCATGTCTCATGCATGTAACAAACTATTTTCCACGAATTAAACAAATAAATTTATCACAACAACAAGCAATCACGAATATCACAATATATCATACATGAATAAGCATCTTACAACATTAATTAATCAACTTATTCCCCTTTTAACAAAAACCCCCAATTTTAGAAATTAGGTTACTGACAATATGCATCAAATCAATTAAAAACTCCCAATTTCATATGGTAATTCATTGTCAACACAAACAATCATATATACCATGGAAAGGGTTCGTAAAAAGTATTGTTACTCACCTCTTGAAGATCTCCAAATAGCTCTAAGCGTTTCCTACTGTGAATCCTAACGTTTGCCAAGAGTTATCATCATCTTCCTCTTCTTAGACTCCCTCTTCCACAACTATCTCTTCTTAATCCTTGAATTTCTTCTCTTCTTAGCCGTTTGAGTTTCTAGGTATAATTAGGATTCAAAAACGCACCCTAAGAGTGTTAATATTCTATTTATAGAGCCCCTAATAGCCCAAAACGTGTAAAAACGCGCTAAGCCTGCTTACTCTGCATATGATGTTGTATTTCGCACATATCTTGAGTTATAGACATTCAAAAATTATAAATTTTATATCGTTGGAAAGATAAAAGAATTGTCTACAACTGTTATGAAGACCACAAAATCTGAAACCGACGTTTAGATAGTCAAAACGTGGATAGAATTTTAAAAAAATGGTTCTGGCGTTGGAACATGAATAGTGTGTACGAATTTGGTCATAACTTGAGATACAAGAATCCAATTTGGACGAATTTGGTGTCTATGGAAAGCTAAGAGACAAGGCTATATTTCTTATGCAGATCTTGAATTCAAACAAGTTCTCTTTGGTTACGAAATATCCATATGAAGTTAGGTATCTAGTCATATTATGCGAAATTGGGCTTAAAACACTCAAACTATCTATTTATAATGGGTAACACAGCATAGGCCTTGATATGCTTATGTTTCCTATCATTATTGCCGCATTAATTTAGTCCAGGGTAGGTTCTTATCCTTATTTTTATTTTATTTTTTTAAATCAATTTTACATTATTGTGGAACCCACTGGATTTTTATTATAAAGAAAACAATTATAATAAACTCTTATACTACACTTTTTTTTATTAAAATAATTATATTTGAATTTTTAGGATGTTACATTTCTCCCCTCCTTAGAGAATTTCGTCCCCAAATTCATCACATACCCACACACATATTGTAACATATGCTGAAAACCAAACATAAAGGTTACCTTACCTTAAACAACAAGATCGTGTATTGACATACGATGTCCTCTTCCATCTTTCAAGTAGTTTCCTTGAGTTAATCCTTTCCCATAACACTTTCACCAATGGATTTGTCTTGTTCCTTAGAGTCTTTGTACCCTTGTCCAAGATTTGACTAGGCTTAGGCTTATAGATCAAATTATCCTTTTATTGTAAAGACTCGAGCTATCACATGAGATTCATCAGATACATATTTTCTAAGTTGCGACACATGGAAAACATCATGAAGATTTGCCAATTGTGGCAGAAGAGCCAATTGGTAAGCAACGGGCACGACTCTTTCGAGAATTAGGAAAGGTCCCATGAAACAAAGAGTCGATTTTCTGAATGACATTGACCTTCCCATCCAAAACTTAAGAGTGTCTCTCAAGATTACATGTTTCTCTTCCTAAAATTCTAAATGCTTTCTTTTCTTGTCGACATAACATTTTTTATCTATTCTGCGCAATGCGCATCCTTCCCTCAATTATTAATCCTAATTGCGATCTCTTTATTAAATCTGATCTTAACAATATCTTCTCACCTACTTCGCACTATCATAAAAGGGGATCTACATTCCTAATCACATCATTAATATATATATATATATATATATATATGTATGTATGTATGTATGTATGTATAGTCATTAAATATTCCACCATATAATAAATGTACAATTCATGGCCCCTTAACTTAAAAAAAATATATTTTAAAATGAAGTCAATAATAACATTTATATAATAAAATCATGCACTTAAGCATTTGTTTCTATCCATCCGCCTATAATTAGAACACCTTCACTTGCATTTCATCTTTGTAAGCATTCTCACAAATTAAATTTAACAAACAATCCATAAAAGAAATTGATGTAATATTTTATATCATCCACATGTAGATATAATATCTCTTACGAACTCTATACCAAATTTCTTATATTCTAAACAGAACTGAGGAATTTTATAAATTTTATAAATAAAGAAATGTGAAGCAGTAGCACGTTCACATACTAATTTTTAGCTATCCCAAATGATAATTTCAAAAGAGAAAGAAATAGTTTCACTTTATGTTGATAAGAAGATCTTACTAAAAAAAAATATGTGATAACAAAATGGAGAATAATGTTTAATAAAATTACAATTAAACTGTGCAGACATTATGCAAAAACAACTGTAAAAATTAACACTACAATAGTATAAGAAACCAATTCAATCTCGATCTTTGAGTAGGCACATACAAATAAGAAATAACATTTTTTTTTAATTTTTGTTAAGAAATATAAGTTTGTTAGGATTAGACATGTCATTAATCTATATGGAAAACAAATCATAGGGGAATATCAATCGCGACTAATACTTTGTCACTTGAGAAGCAATTTGAAATTTCAAGAAAAGTGATCCTCTAAAAATTATATAACAAAATTACAACATTATAATAAAATTTGAACATATATATAAAATTCTTTAATCTCACTTCCATTTTTATTCCCGTCCACTAATACTTCTTTAAATCTTGATGCTTCTTGGTTATTCCTAGACACATGGTTAACGTTCTTTTATGTGTCTCTTCTAACATTTTTTCCACTCTAAGGCTCCCCTCCTTAGGGACAATGATCCTATTCTTAAACAACATTATACCATTATTATATAACACATAATTCTCTTGATCCAAAAGAGATTTCAAATCCTAGTTTAAAAACTACACTAGCATAATCTATTTTCTAAGGTCACTACAAATTTTCAACCTATTCAATTCCAAGTTTTAAGCCTTAAAAAGATATCCAAATTCATGTCTCTAGACTCTTCTATTAGGTTCATCTCTTGTAACATCAAGTTGGACTTGTGCGGAAATTTCCTACTCTGAGTATCGACCACTGCATTAGCCTTTCCCAGACTATACTTAAACTCAAAATTATAGTTCCTAAGAAAATTCATCCACTTTCTTTGCCTTATATTTAACTATTCGTCCATGTCTGTCTCTATCTCTTAACAACTGCTTAAGGCTCTATTGATCATTAAAAACTTCAAGTTTATCCTATACAAGAGATTTTCCCTTCCTAATCAGCTTGGTGAGAGGTAAGGCTAGTCTAGAGAACTCGTTTATAACTTCCTATAATACTTCTCCAATTCTAGGAAACTTCTCACACTTGTCATTGTCTTAGGCTTCCTCACCCTATCCCCTGCATCTACTTTACTAGAATCAACCACTACTCTACTCCATTGATCTAAGCCCATCTATCCTAGGTAAAAGATACCTATCCATAATAGTTACTTTGTTCAATTGCATATTGCCTACATATAACCTCATACTCCCATCATCTTTTCCCACTAAAAGCACTCAAAAATTAATACAAAATCAAACATATTTTTAAAATTTATAAAGTGAAACATAAATTTAATATAAATATTAAATATATAATTTGATTCAAACTAACAAAAAATAGAATTCATGCCACAATTAAATCCATGAGTCAGAGGAAGTTAGAAATATAATTACAATTCAATAAATTGGCCTCGATGCGATGGAGGTGAACTTCACGCACATGAAGGAATTAAAAAAATTAATAGGACATTTCAATTAGATATGTGAATGGGTCTTGACAGTGTTGGCAGAAGTATAGATGATGAGAATAGTGTAAACAAGAAAGGACCAGCATGAACGCACATACAAAACTACCATTAGTAATAATTCCTTATAGATTCAAGGAAAATAAATTTTTTAAAATCAATTCATCATCAACATTCAAAAATCTCATATAAAGAATCAAGTACCCTAAATTACAATTTTTTTTTTATTTTTTTATTTTTTTATTTTTTTATAGTAGACTAATCTACATGTAAAAATCCAAAATTAAACGTACCAAGGAAGGGTAAGCAAATTTTATTTTTACTCTCAAACTCCAGGTATAGATAACAAATAAGATCGATGGCATAAGGAATATCCCGATGCATAGGAAGACGATTTAAACAAGCACTAGAAGCAATAAGATTATTCCCATAGAAGTAGAAACACGTGACTCAAAGGACAAACGAATAGGCAACTCAAATTTCACACTTGAAGGATATATCAAAGAAAGTGCTGCTCCCGAATCAAACAATATAATAACTTCTTCCCCTATACGTGTTAAAGAAATCAAGTCTCCTTCGGATTCTAAGCTGCCTCGGAATAATAGCGGATCATTCTTCTTGAATTCGAAAAGTCCCACGTGCTAAGGGTCCTAGGTAGCCACCACTCTATCAGTGATTGGCCTCCATTCCCCTACAGTTGACGGAGAGTCTCCGTCTGCCCTTGCGTAACTTTGATCATACAAACCAAAGCTGCTGCAAGTGCAATGTTCGTCCCTCACCTATTAGTCCTATAAATCTGCTCACTACCTATGAAATATTGGGTTGATCATGTCCAATATCCCAAAGAATAACATGCAGTATTTATAACTCTAACAAGTATCCTATGCGCCCAAGTTTTGTTTTAGAAAAAGCCCCACTACCACGGTCCGATTTAGAATCGAGCCGCTCTAATACCATAAATGTAATGACCTTCCTTACATTAGTAACCAAAATTAATTTCAATAAAAATCATTCAAAACATTTAATTAAAAAACACAAGTCATAAATTTTTTCTCAAATAACTAGGTATGAAAATATCTCGTATTAAATAAAATAATAGTATTTACAAAGTATTGAAAAATATTAATAAATCCAATCATTTGAATAAAAACTAAAAGCCTCAAAACCGGACGTCTAATTACAATCCGAGAAAAATAGTATGTAAACCAAAGAACGTCGCCCGTATAATACTCTAAACCATACTACATTCCTATCCAACTAGCTAATCAAAGATAACTCTTCAGATATCTGGATCCTCAACAGCGATGTCCTCGGGCTCTGAAAACAACACTTATAATGAGATATAAAATCCCAGTGCACAACAATACATTTATAAAATGTTTCAAAAAATAGTGTTGTTCTCAGCCGGTGCGGTAACCGAAAAAACTGTCCATGATACCCGCTAATTTTCCAAAATAATATATAAAAAGAATACTTTAAATAACAACAAAAGTCTCATCAACTCAATAGTATATAACGTAACAACAACTTATCTCAATGTATCACATTCTACATACCAAGTAAATTCTAAATTAATCCAAGTGGCTCGAAGGCCTCATAACTAAATTGGTCTCTTGCCGGCATGCCATAAATCTCACACATCACACGACAATGGCGTCCCATTGCCCACCCTTACTCATGAGGAATGTTTCGATGTCACTGATGAGCCTCTGTTTGACTGGTTTTATAACTAGTCAAGACCTTGGCTTTGTGCTAATTTTATATCATTTTTACCCAAATTAGACTTGATTGTCCTTAAGTAATATTTTGAGTCTGTAAATTGTTTTTAAGTTAATTTAGTTGATTTAGAGTGAATAAAGTATTTACTTTTATTTTCTGTTTTCAGGTAAATAAAAAGGAATAATTCTGGAGTTTCTCGCCCCGCGAGAAGACTGTTCGCCTCGCGACCCCGAAGCTGACTGTTCCAAGAAAATGCAAAGTCTCTGGCTCGCCTCGCGAGTCATCCAACCATGAAAAGTCAGAGACGATCACGGCTTGCCCGTGTTGAAGGCCACGGGCGTTGCAGTTGGGAATTTGAAGAGTTCGCCTCGCGAAGATATGCTCGCCTCGCGAGAAGACCAAGAGTTGCAGACCTTTCGTGTCATTCGCCTCGCGAGGACTTGGATTCCAGAATGTGTATATAAACTGCTCTATGGCAGAATGATAAGTTAGCGAGTTTTAGGCAAGTCAGAATTAGCCAGTGTTGGCTAGTTCCTGAACTTGTTAGCCTTTTGTTTTTCTTAGTTTATTGTTTTACTTTTGTAATGGAGAACTAGTCTCCTAGATTAATCTACTGTAATTGGTTTTTATCCATACTTGAGGTTCTTGTATTCCCTGTTTTCATTTCCTTTTCTCTTTTCAATGCCATGCTTTATATTTCTGTTTGCTTAATTCAGGAGTATATTGTGTTGTGTTGGTTTATCTCGGTGATATCATGTTCCTATATATAATCGCGTTTGCTTAATTCGCGTGTGTACGTTTCGTGTTCGCTTAGTTCACGAAGTGCTTAACCCCGTTTGCTTAATTCGGGAATAGGGACATATATCTGTAGTAGTGGTTCCGCTTGTGAATTATTGCTACAACTGGGAGGGGATTAGAATATGCTTAGGGCTAGGAATTTGCATGAACCGATGATAGTTGGGAAACCAAAAGCAGTAGGTTAATCGCTTTAGCTTATTTGGTAACTGCTCTATTTTCTTGCTTTGTTTTCTGTTTTGCTTCTTTAATTTAGTTTTCAATCTCAAACCCCCCAATTCTAACTTTTTCTAACTTTTTCTGTTAATAATAACAACACCTAAAGAGTCCTTGAGAGACGATCCGAGTTGTCGCTCTATACTGCATTATTTTCATAATCGCTCGTTGTTTTGGCGCGTGGCGACAGTGCGGTCAAAAATTGGCGCCGTTGCCGGGGACTCTGGTTTGTTGTTATTAGCAGAAAGTTACTTTAAAAAAAAAAATCTCTTTCCTAATTAGTTCTGACTGCTTTGTCTGGATGTTTGATTGCCATGGATAATTACATGTATGGATATTTGCCTAATGTTTATTATGAACCACCACCTTGCATGTATTATCCTAATTTTAGTAAGCCACCACCATACTATCCTAGCCAAGTGACCACCCCTGCACCTTCCGAACCTTCCCTAGAGGACCTGTGCAAACAGATGACTGCACAGATAAGTGCAAATATGGAAGGAATGAGGCAACAAATGGCCGAGCAAACTCAACGGATGATAGAGGAATTTCAACAGAAGATGGAGGCTGAATACCAGAGGGACCAAGCTGAATCTCAGAAGTTGTGGGCTCTAATTGATCAAGTTACCGCCAACTCGGCTGCAATGCTAACTCCATGACCCCTTGAGGAACATAAGGATTCACAGATGGTTATTCCTGAAAATATTTTTGAAAATAATTCTGATGATAATGTTTCTGTTGATGATGGTTTATGTGTTGAATCCCCTGATCCTAATGCTTGTTATTGTGATGGAACTGCATTGTGTGATGAATGTTTCTGAGGTTTATACTTTTCGGGAAAAATAGAAAATGCGGATCGTTTTGCAGGTTTATTCTGTTCAAGAAACTTAGATCAGGAGGATCAAGAGGGCAGCTGCTCCCCCGTGCCTGAAGATAAAGAAGAACCTTTGGGAGTAGATGATTCAAGTAAAACAATTTCATGTGTTGAGAGTAATGGGGTGGATGCACTATGTGAAGAATTCCCAGACATTCTAACTTTTTCTGATTCATTTTCTTGTAATATATGTACTAACTCTAACCTTTGTTTGGTGTGTACTGAAATTTCTGCGTGCATAGCAGGTGAAAAATTTGTTAGTGCAGTGGATGAAGACATTGCAGAAGTCGAAGCAGCACCGGTAACCGTTTCTAATTGTTTACCACTTTCCCCTGTGGAGCCACCAGTGAGGGATTTTGCACCCTTGGATTCTGCACCATGGCCAGTCCAAGAGGTTGAGCCCCACTTCTATTGGGGAGACTTTCTACCGAGAAAGAGGTCATTTGTGACCCGAAGGGGAGTGAGAAGTCCGCCGCACTCGGCGAGGTTATTATAATTGTCAAGTGCTCACCTCCGCATCAAAGCTGCAAGTTAGGGAGGCTTGGAATGAATTTCAGTCCTTTGGCTACCATGTGGGACTTATGCTACAAGCAATGGGATCCTGGTGGAACCGCCCTTCAATAAGCTTTTCTTAACCCTTTCTCCTTTTTTAATTTTATTTTGCTTTGTTTTATTTCTGTTTTATTTTCAATAAAGCTCCTGAATAATTTGAGAAGCTCAGGAGTTGTGTTAAGTCTAGTATTGGCAAGTTTATTGGATTTGATTGATTTTGCATAGATGAATTGCATGATAGTGTTGACTGTTTTCCCCCTAGGATTTGAAAATTTTTTTTGAAAAATGATCCCCATATGATTGGAAACTGAACTTTGGGATTTTATTATGATGGCATGATGAATGATAAGTTTGGGGTGATAGGAAGCACACACTAGGGATAGAATCTCTTTCAAATAATTTGCATAAATGTCCAGGTGAGGTTTTGAGCCTCCAACATGTTCTAAACTGTGTGA
This sequence comes from Sophora flavescens, assembly GCA_030762895.1. Lineage (NCBI taxonomy): Eukaryota > Viridiplantae > Streptophyta > Magnoliopsida > Fabales > Fabaceae > Sophora > Sophora flavescens. Next base: position 264,014,337 of record CM061063.1, on the reverse strand, counting down.
AAATCACTTTTCAAGTTGCACTTTCCTGAATTTGATTGAATCTCTTTTTGGTTTGCATGATTATGTGTTTGCTTCAGATGATTTAGGCATTTTCTTTGTAAATAGCTACTTGGCCTAAAATAACCAAATCCTAATGCATGTTCCTTAGTTAGCCCCATAGAGCCTATTAGCCTGTTAATTATTGATAACCTAATGTTATAAGCCCAAAAATCTGGAAAACCATGTTAACCCGATCTTAGGATTAGGAGAGCATGTAATCCTAGAATGGGTGCAAGAAACCAAAGTTTGGGGTGGCTACCCGGTGCAATGTGTTGTTTGGGATTGGGAAAAAGAAAAAAAAAAAGAGAAAAGAAAAAAACAGAAAAAAAAAATTTAAAAGTGCAAAAATGCCAAAAAGAAATAAAAAGGTTGTAGCCACCCAGAAGCATAAAGAAAAATGAGAAAGGAACTTGAGTGAATTTCAAAGTGTAAATAATGTTCATGCTCTCTTAGTTCCTAGGGTCTTCAGCCTAGTACTTTTGTATATCCTACCCTTAGCCAGGCCCCATTACAACCCATAAAAGACCTTTTGATGTTGCTTGCATGTTTTCTGTGGGGACCATTTGGAGATGAAAATCAAATTTATGGGAAGTGCTCTTAAAAGTGAAAATTGAGTGAAAATGTTAGCCTGACATAAATTGAGCGATTGAGTGAAACACAAATTTCCCTTGTGAGGAAGGCAGTTGTTTGGATTTGGTGATCTCCCTTTTGTGTGTGACTTGGATCCCCTGCTTAGATTTCTGATTGTCTGAATAATTAATTTCTCAACTGTTTAGAATAAATGAATGTGGGGATTACTTTGCTTGAAAGGGGGAACATTGAAAGGAAAAATTGTTTTGATAAATTGCTTGAAATTTGTGCAAGGTTGATTGAATCCTTAAGCTTGCCATGTTTTGCCAGGTCTTGAGTCTTTTTAAGTTTTTGAGTGTAGTTTGCTTGGGGACAAGCAAAGTTTAAGTTTGGGGTATTTTGATGAGCCTCTGTTTGACTGGTTTTATAACTAGTCAAGACCTTGGCTTTGTGCTAATTTTATATCGTTTTTACCCAAATTAGACTTGATTGTCCTTAAGTAATATTTTGAGTCTGTAAATTGTTTTTAAGTTAATTTAGTTGATTTAGAGTGAATAAAGTATTTACTTTTATTTTCTGTTTTCAGGTAAATAAAAAGGAATAATTCTGGAGTTTCTCGCCCCGCGAGAAGACTGTTTCGCCTCGCGACCCGAAGCTGACTGTTCCAAGAAAATGCAAAGTCTCTGGCTCGCCTCGCGAGTCATCCAACCATGAAAAGTCAGAGACGATCACGGCTTGCCCGTGTTGAAGGCCACGGGCGTTGCAGTTGGGAATTTGAAGAGTTCGCCTCGCGAAGATATGCTCGCCTCGCGAGAAGACCAAGAGTTGCAGACCTTTCGTGTCATTCGCCTCGCGAGCAGTGCTTCACCTCGCGAGGACTTGGATTCCAGAATGTGTATATAAACTGCTCTATGGCAGAATGATAAGTTAGCGAGTTTTAGGCAAGTCAGAATTAGCCAGTGTTGGCTAGTTCCTGAACTTGTTAGCCTTTTGTTTTTCTTAGTTTATTGTTTTACTTTTGTAATGGAGAACTAGTCTCCTAGATTAATCTACTGTAATTGGTTTTTATCCATACTTGAGGTTCTTGTATTCCCTGTTTTCATTTCCTTTTCTCTTTTCAATGCCATGCTTTATATTTCTGTTTGCTTAATTCAGGAGTATATTGTGTTGTATTGGTTTATCTCGGTGATATCATGTTCCTATATATAATCGCGTTTGCTTAATTCGCGTGTGTACGTTTCGTGTTCGCTTAGTTCACGAAGTGCTTAACCCCGTTTGCTTAATTCGGGAATAGGGACATATATCTCAGTAGTAGTAGTGGTTCCGCTTGTGAATTATTGCTACAACCGGGAGGGATTAGAATATGCTTAGGGCTAGGAATTTGCATGAACCGGTGATAGTTGGGAAACCAAAAGCGATGAGGTTAATCGCTTTAGCTTATTTGGTAATCGCTCTATTTTCTTGCTTTGTTTTCTGTTTTGCTTCTTTAATTTAGTTTCCAATCTCAAACCCCCAATTCTAACTTTTTCTAACTTTTTCTGTTAATAATAACAACACCTAAAGAGTCCTTGAGAGACGATCCGAGTTGTCGCTCTATACTGCATTATTTTCATAATCGCTCGTTCTTTTTTGGCGCGTAGCGGCAGCTGGTCATCACCCTCTGTCGGGGACATTTCTATTTCGATACCTCCCATGTGCACATGGCGATATTTCTCCTTTTCGACAACCCAACGTGTGACGGTGTTACTTTCGGTACCCTTTTTTAGGCGGTATTGCTCTTTTTCGACATCCCAATTATATGGGGATGTTACTTTCGATACCCCATTACGGTGGTATTACTTTTCGATACCCCTATCATAGGTCGACATAAAGAAACATCATCCAACATATTTTAACTCAAATATGTCATGTCTCATGCATGTAACAAACTATTTTCCACGAATTAAACAAATAAATTTCTCCCAACAACAAGAAATCACGAATATCACAATATATCATACATGAATAAGTATCTTACAATATCAATTAATCAACTTATTCCCCTTTTAACAAAAACCCCCAATTTTAGAAATTAGGTTACTGGCAATATGCATCAAATCAATTAAAAACTCCCAATTTCATATGGTAATTCATTGTCAACACAAACAATCATATATACCATGGAAAGATTTCGTAAAAAGTATTGTTACTCACCTCTTAAAGACCTCCAAATAGCTCTAAGCGTTTCCTACTGCGAATCCTAACGTTTGCCAAGAGTTATCATCATCTTCATCTTCCTAGACTCCCTCTTCCACAACTATCTCTTCTTAATCCTTGAATTTCTTCTCTTCTTAGCCATTTCTGAGTTTCTATGTGTAATTAGGGTTCAAAAACGCATCCTAAGAGTGTTAAGATTCTATTTATAGAGCCCCCAATAGCCCAAAATGTGTAAAAACGTGCTAAGCCCGCTTACTCTGCATATGGTGTTGTATTTTGCACATATCTTGAGTTATATACATTCAAAAAATATAAATTTTATATCGTTGGAAAGATAAAAGAATTCTCTACAACTATTATGAAGACCATAAAATCGGAAACCAACGTTTAGATAGTCAAAACATGGATAAAATTTAAAAAAACGGTTCTGGCACTGGAACATGAATAGTGTGTACGAATTTGGTCATAACTTGAGCTATAAGAATCCAATTTGGACGAATTTGGTGTCTATGGAAAGCTAAGAGACAGGGATATATTTCTTATTCAGGTCTCGAATTCAAACAAGTTCTCTTTGGTTACGAAATATCCATCTGAAGTTAGGTATCTAGTCATATTATGCGAAATTGGGCTTAAAACACTCAAACTATCTATTTATAATGGGTAACACAGCATAGGCCTTGACATGCTTATGTTTCCTATCATTATTGTCGCATTAATTTAGTCTAGGGTAGGTTCTTATCCTTATTTTTATTTTATTTTTTTAAATCAATTTTACATTATTGTGGAACCCACTGGATTTTTATTATAAAGAAAACAATTATAATAAACTCTTATACTACCCTTTTTTTTATTAAAATAATTATATTTGAATTTTTAGGATGTTACATTACGTCTTGTCGTCCCCAGTGCATTCTCGTAACCAAAATATCGCGCAACTGGGAGTTACGTCTCGTCGTCCCCAGTGCGACTTTTCAATGGTAAATTCCAGCATCAAGTCTATTTCATAATTCGCATAACATACACATGTCCAAACTTAACAGTTGGCATCAATTTCATACCTCAAATAATTTTCAATATCATATCACATATTATAAATCATACAACATGTATCAAGCAATGTTCACCCTTATTACACAATCGCCATACTCAAGTTTATCCATGCATCATCATTCCATAACCATAGTGGAAAATCAACCATTCATATGCAATACACATCTCACACATTTACTCTTGGTCATTTCATAAGGTCAGGGACTTATCTCACTTCATAACTCATGTATCAGAGTACTCATTTCAATATTTCATCAACGTGAAGCATGTACATAAGCATCATAGCAAACCATTCACTCGTACATATACTACCCTCCCATAATGGATAACCTCAACATGCACATATTCATCAATTATCAATCACCAAGACACGAGTATATGATGCCCACAATTGTAAATATCAACAATACAATTTTCTTATACGTTCATTCTCATATCCTACGTTATGGTCAAATTGACACAACTCATAGTAGTACATTATAAACAATTTTTTTTATCTCCCTTCAACAATACAATTTCTTTATCATAACTTGCCCATTCATTATCTCTATATAAACCACATCGAACACATAACAATTCAAAATGTAGAATATTTAGGCACTACTAAAACATTCATATTATTAGTCCAATCATGTAGGACCTCCTTAGCCACACAATTAAAATTCGCCTCATTGTTCACAATTGTTGTTTATGGACAACACATGTTACAATTAATATTTGCATCTTGCCGTCTCATTTTACCGATCTCTAATCAACTCTATGAGTACACTCCATGAGTATACTTCCTAACATTAAAATGGTATTGTGTCCTTTTTAATAACTTTTTAGTGCCACCAAGAGTACCTAAGTTCAAAGGTTATGGCCCAATTGTAACCTTACTAAAACTGGCTGCCAGAGTAGGTTTCCAACGGGCCTAGATCAACTTCAAGTGAAAACTGGGACTAATACATAGACCTATAAAATCAGAAATTTTAATCACAATAAGATCTATATGTCTTCTTTCAAATGACATTATTTCCACATAAAAAGGAGATCTACAACTCCAATTATAAATTTTTGAGTAAAGATTGTCCAAGTACATCCGTGACAAACCATACTCTGTTTTCCATATTAAACTAGGACCTCCTTAGGTCTCATTAAATCACAAAATTTTATCACAACATACTTATGTATTTCAGTTTTCAAATGCAACAAGTTTAACATCAATCCAAGTCTTAAAACTCAAGATATAATTTTACGAATGAAAGGCGTCAGGATGCATGCACGGCAGCTCTAACCCTGTTTTCAAAATTTAACCGAGAACATATCAGTTTTCCAAAAATCACGAATTTTTTACATAATGTGCGTCTGTTTGTGATTTTTCAAATGGGACCGGTTTCATCTCAATCCAAGATCTACAACTCAAATTACAAATTTCTGATCACAGGTCTGTCAGAATTTCACTCCAAAACCAAGATACACTCAAAAACATCAAACCTTAAGCTCCTCCCCCTCCCCTCCCCCACCCCAAATTTTTAGGGTTCAACCAAACAGTCATAAACTTTGTTTTTCTTTAAATTTCATGGATATAAACATTAGTTAACAATGAATAAACAAGATTGAGCAAGAGGAATTCAACAAAACATTAAACTCTCTCACTATTTTAACACAACATGGAATTTGAGACACAAGGTTTAAAGCCCTTACCTCAAAATTTACCAAAACCTTAGATCTTTGGGAAAAGGGTTCTTGAAAATCCTCTTCCAACTCCTTTTTTTTTTTCTGCCCAATTGGGAAGAAAGAATATAAGAGTTGAAGGACAAGAGAAAAGAAAAAGATGAAGGAAGGAAACTCACCAAGGAATTCTTCCTCAAGAACCCTAGCAGCTCTCCACCCTCTTCTCCAGGCTTATCTCACGTTCCAAATAGGGAGGCCAACTCCCTTCCTTCTTCTTAAGTTAGCATTTAAAAACTTATTGCCACTTGGTCCCTCTTTTGATTTGTATTTCCTTCTTCCTCCCATAACCTTAGTTATTAGATCATCAACTTCTCGAAAATTAATTATTTTACCCAACCTTATTTATGCTATGATCCTCTTATAACTTGTTTGTCTTTAAAAAAAAAATCAACTTGGGTAAAAGAAGTCAAACATTTATTACCCTTTAAAATAGGTTGGATTTCACAATGTCTAAGTGGGGATTCCTTCCAACTTTTCTTTTTCATACACGCGAATTCAGGAATTGAAGCCATGGTAATGTGCTTAAGAGACCAAAGTCCTTTTCGCTTAGACTAACATACCTCGACGTGTGTACTAAGTTTCAATTTTGTTCTCTTAATATTTAAATAATCTTTTTTTTGGAACACCTAGGGTATCTTTCAGCCGATAGTTAGAGACTAATCGATTTCAACGCGTAGAGATCACTGCAATAAGTTTTGCCTCTTCGAACAAAGCATATTCCATATACATGACAGAAGACAAACTAAATAAATTTTTTTGCTTAAACAAACTTAAATAATTTCCATATAAAAAAACTAACTTAAATAAATTTATAAATAATTCTAAATTCTTAATTGGAGGTTTTTGATATATACATACATATACATAAATTCTTAATAAGACGTTGGATCACCAGATGTTATGTGCATGAGATGCTAGATACTAGATAATAACTAAGGGCAAAACTACCGTGTCTTAAGTGCATTAGGTGCTATTATGACATGTTAACAGCTCATCAATGAAAACATATTATGTGTATGAGCTGCAACACATGTCTTAATTCTATTGAAAAATAGCACTTAATATATCCATGAAAGTATACCTAAGTTTTCTCCAATAACTAATAAGGCTTTAATGTGGCTATGTAATCAAAGGTTAGGTGAAGATGCTCATAAAAGAAAAAAAATTATATTCTCTCTCTAACCTCAAACTCTCACCCTTCTCTCTACACACAGCCGCGTGCCACCACTAGAGGGGGTGGTTTTGGGGCATTTTTGGTCTGGAATCTTCCATTTACTTCGTTTTTCTGCCATTTTATCTAAATAAGTGGTTATTCCACATAGATCTGATTTTTTTTCTTCGTGTTTTTCGTCGTCTGTGTATGGTGATATTGTTGTTCGTCGTCTTGGTGAGGTGTTGTTTGGTTTCCCGTCTTGGTGTAATGTTCGTTTGGTTCAGATTGACAGATCTGCTTCGACCCATCACAGATTTGATCAAGAATTGGGCGTCAATGTCACAGATCCGGAGGCATGAGTATTCCGGTGACTTTGATTTTGTCACTTTTGTAGGCATTTTGATTTTTTCGTGTTATGCTATTAATCTGGGTGCTGTGAGTTTGTTCGCAGATTCATCCTTTTTTATTTTTAACGATGTTGGATTTGTGTTGTTTTCAATATATTTTACACATTTGAATGAATGAATATATTTTTAGTAAAAAAAATATATTCAAAGGTTAGGTGTATAAGTCGCTTGAAGGGAAGACATTTTTCCCCCTTAAAACATAGCCAACAATAAGAAGGTAGAAGTTAAAAAATACAACTTATAGGATGAATGAAAACCACAATTAAAATGTGAGTTTAATTTTTATGCATTATTAGTATAAATATATTTTACATCGACATTCAATAATATTTTAACGAATCAACATTATTATTATTTACCTATCTTAATTATTAAAACTTGGTTAAAAAAACCTTAATTATTAAAACAAAAAGCACACACATAAAAATATTAGCAGATATAAGTATAAAACGTTTCACATTAACAATACATGCTAGTTTAATTTTTAAATTTATGATAAATTTTAGACTCTCAAAATTGAAGATATAGATCTCCACCTACAGTAGATGAAATTTTAAATTCCATTTCTATCTCCAAATCTTTCTTCGTGTCTTCCCTTCCCTATTTTAATTTAATCTAATTTTATTAGATTGTATAGGGATGTTCAAGAATCTGGGTAGGGGTGTGCAAAACCCGACCCCATCCATACTATTCAAGTCGGGTCTGACTCTAACTCATAGATGAGAAAGAATGAACTCACATCCCATTTAGTGACCCGGTGTCGGGTTAATGACGAGTCCGGGTTGACCTTCGGGTTATCCAACCCGTTTTATATAATAAAGATCTATTTTTATTTTTATCCCTCCCTTGCTTACATTTCACGTTTGATATATTTTGTGGCTTTTGTAACATTGAAAGAATCTTGTTTGATTGTTTGCTGAAAGTATCATATTTTTAACAATGTGACTTTGGTAACATGAGCATCAAGGAAGCATCCAGCAAAAAGATCTGTTTGTTAATATTTTGTAACATCCAATTTTGAATCTATTTAATGACACGAGATCAATTGATGGCTTTTAGGTAGCATCTTTTGCCGATATTTTGACTTATAAAAATAATAAAAAAATTTCTCTCATGAAAATTTAGTTTACAAAAAGAATCTATTTAACTTCGGGTCAACCCTGTCCCATCATATTTAGATCGGGTCTTAACTAACCCGCATATGATCGGGTTCCTTCAGGTTTAGGAATGGGTTCGGGTCAAAGAACTAAATATTAATGTTTAGACCGGAAAAGGGACAAACAAAGGTGGCGTTTGGAAGAGCTTATTTAAGTTTCTTTTGACTTATCTGATGACATAAGCTTTTATGCAGTGTGTTTGGCAGAGCTTATAAAAATAACTTATGACATCCGATAAAGAGTTTTTGACTTATTTTCAGAAGTCACTGGGAGAAGCTTATGGAATTATCATAAGAGCTTATGCACTAAACACCCTCTCTGTGTTTTTCACTATTCAAATCCTCTCATGCCCCTTTCTTTTCTTTTCTTTCTTTAAGCGCTTATGGCATAAAGCCGTGTGATAAGATCTTATGTCATAAGCTCTTAATTAAATTGTTTACCCAAACGCACCCAAAATCTGTCCCATGCTTACCCTTATCTGGGTCGACCCTATAAACCCAACCAAAGATGAATCAATTGGTTAGGATTTCCCTGTCATTTAAGTTCGACTCGATCCACCGAATCAAATCCGATATTGTTTGATGACCCGACCCCTACAAATGGTTTTGATTTTTTTTTGTTTTTAAAAAAAAGACGCTGCCTCAGCCAGTTTGCCTTCACCCCTTCACTTCACGTTGCCGCTGAAAGCCACAACCGCCCTCTCCACCGCCGCTCACATACTCGTTCGAGTTTTGAACCTGCAGATCTCTCCTTCACCGCGAGCTCCTCTGTGCAGATCTCTCTCTACCGCTGTCTCAGTCCTCGGCGCTGCCTGGTACGCCGTCTCCCTCCCTCCCTCCCTCCCTCCCTCCCTCCCCCTTTTCTTTTTTGTCATTCAAGTTTGTAAGAACTAGTCACAGATTCATTCAGAGTTCAGACCCTAATAACCCGAACCGAACCAACCCGTCGGGTTAAACGGAAAATTAGACCGACCCGATCCGACCCAACACGTAAAAAACATTGCTTGGTTCAGGTGAAACGTGGTTGGAGAGGAGAAAAGGGATTGGAACATCTCGTGTTTGCTTTTCTCTCCTTCCATCTCTCTCAATTTTTCTTTCTTCTTCTCTTCTCCTCAATAACACGTTTTCCCTTTCCTCCCGCGTTGCGCAGAAAGGTACTCTTCCGAATTATTTACTTAATTGGTCATAGGCAATCTACGTACCAATTCTGATTTGTCACGATGATGGTGATTTTATTATTGATTTGACATTTCTTCATTTCACACACGTTTAATTTGAAGCTAGCTTCCGTAATGGTGTCGGTGGATCAAATGATTTGTTATTTCGATCCAATTTTTTTGTTTTTGAAATGGGTATCGTGGTATTATGCTTTTAATTTTCTGATCCCGGTTGTTTATTTGATCAGATGCAACAAATTTGCTTGGTCTGTGATTTATATTTATAAAGGAATGGATTGTGGTTGTTTGATTTGGTATACAACACTCGCTAATTTGAATTGGCAATTTGGCATAACTTACTACATTGCTTTTCTGCGTGAATTTGTACTTCAGATAATTTCTCTTGTCTTGAAAATTGGAGGGCAGGAAAAAAGTGTTGAGCTTTTCTGCTGCTACAATTAGAAATCAGAGCAAGGTTTTGTAATATTAATGATTTAAAATATAATTTTAGTTTGTAAGTGTCCGTATAATCTTTCAACTTTCAAGGATAATATAATTCTATTTGTAAGATAAACTGTTTGTAGGGAATTTTTATATATTTTTGTAAGATAAACTGTTTAAAGGAAAGATATATATATAAAAAAAGCACTCTTGCATGTGATATAAATGATTTTATTTGAAAGCAGGTACAGGATATCTGCATATGCTTTTTCTTTATGGTGATGATGATAAACATTTGAGTTCCCTGACTTTTTTTTTTCCTATAGGAAATCTGAAAATTATAGAGATATGCTGTTATTATAATAAAATCCGAGTTTTACTCCAACGGTCCAACCTTTGGGGCTGAAAGTGTACTGTATATATGCTGCAGTTATATGATAATTTTAATTTCAAATTTTCTGCTGTAGCTGTTTCTTTATCTCCCTAGATAATATTTAGCATGAATCTCAGTAGCATGTAATAACAGTGCCTAGTTGTAGTGCTTATTTAGATTTCATACTCCAAGATGTAGAGATTGAGCAATCTTTGCTTTTAAGTGTAGTCAAAATCCCCAATTGTCTTATTATCTACCAGAGAATGTTTGATAATGATTGTAGTGTTTACACTCTTAACGTGTGTGATTTTGTTTTCACTTTAGTATTATATCCTGCTTTCGTTGACTGACATGTTCTATGATCTGACTGCTATCACTTTTATAGTTTTATTACTATTATTACTACCATTACAGAAAACTAGCTAGATCTTGGATACATTTAGTCATATACACAGCTTGAAATGAAAAAGAAATTATTAGTATTTTTCTGTACTCCATTTTTGCTCCCATGACATGCAAAATGGAAAATGCAATAAAGTACGGCCCAAAACACCCACAATAAAAATGTAAATAACAGAAATAAAAAAAGTTAATATCAAATTTGTTCTTTTTTTATTTATTTAATTTAATATTCTCTGTTTGAAATTGTATCCAGGGTTCGATCTAGTGTGGGGGCACCTGCCCCCACTAATTTTTTTTATCTTTAATTTCTATATAATTTCTATTTTGCCCCCACTAAAAAAATATTGTTGCCTCCATTGTTCTACAATTTTGCCCCCACTATCCAATATTTCTGGATCCGTCCCTGATTGTATCTCCCTGTTTCTCTGGAAAGAGGAGGAAGAGGCAACCTTGGAGGACGCACACACATCAAAATCAAGTTTGTAGATTTGTAGAGACAGAAGAAAAAGAAGAAAAGTAAAAAACAATGGCAGATTATCACTTTGTGTACAAGGACGTAGAAGGATCCTCCACTCAGTGGGACGATATTCAGAGAAAGCTTGGCAATCTTCCTCCAAAGCCACCTGCTTTCAAGCCTCCTTCTTTCACCCCTGCCCCTGATCCTGATTCTCTTCCCAAAGATAAGGCCTGGGTTGATTCCAAAACCGAAGGTGAACTTGAAGAACTTGAAGACGATTTCGATGATGATCGCTTTCTTGAGGAGTACAGGTTCTCATTCTGTTTTTTCCTTTCTTTCTTTTTTTTTTTTTTATAAAAAAAAACTGTTTGTTCTCACAAAGAATAATTGGGTGCTTCAAATTCCATCAATTTGAAATCTCTAAATTTCCAAAAAAAAATTATGGGTTTGCTCCGAAGTCAACATTTTTGCAAGACTTAGTTAATCTGTTAATGGGGTATTGTATTTCATGAGTATGGGTGGCTATACTTTTGAATTTTGATGAATTTCAGGTTTCATAGCTAATTAATGGGGTTTTTCATGAATTTGAAAGGTTGAATTTCCCCCTTCTTATTTTTCCTTTGTGGGTTATGTTTTGTTTCATTGATCCAAATCCAAAGTTGATAGAAAAGAAGTAGTGACGGGTGAAAGTTAACATTTTGTTGACTTTGTTGAGTTTCTGAGGCTTTATATTTGTATAATTTAGTCATTTTCTGTGTTCCTACAAACAATTTGGGTGACAATAATGGTATACTTTGATGAATTTAAGATTTGTAGCGAATTAATCTGCAAGTGTCTATTTCATTTTGAGTTGGTTATTGGGGTTTGAGAAGGGATTATATGAGCAACATCCTGTGATACTTTTATTCCATGTGTTCTCATTTGAATCATTGTGCTTTGATAGGAAGAAGAGGTTGGCTGAGATGAAGGAGACAGCTAAGATTTTGAGGTTTGGATCAGTGATTCCAATTTCAGGATCTGATTTTGTTCGAGAGGTTTCGCAGGCTCCATCTGATGTCTGGGTGGTTGTTGTCCTTTACAAAGAAGGGTATGCTTTAGTTTAGCCTATAATACATCTGTAACTTCTGTCATCCCAATTTTTATTTAATTTTAATTTAATGGTATGTATTATGCTGACGTTTATTGTGCTTCTGTTTGACAGGATTCCTGAATGTGGGTTGTTGATGCAAAGCATTGAAGAATTGGCTGTAAGATATCCTGCAACAAAATTTGTGAAGATAATATCCACTGATTGCATTCCAAACTACCCAGATCGTAATCTTCCCACTTTGTTGGTTTACAACAATGGAGCAGTCAAAGGAAATTATGTGGGTTTGCATAGCTTTGGGAGAAGATGCACCCCCGAAGGTATCTATTCTTAGTATGCCATCTCCATTGTTTCTGCTTTCCTACTTCAATTGTTACTGCCTCTTATTAACTTTCTTTACCATATTTTAGTATGAAAGGCATATGCTAATTGTGTTACTACTGTAAAGTGTCAAGTCTCACATCAGTTGAGCATACGAGTAAGGAACCATTTATAATACTTGGTCAACCCTCCCTCCATGAGCTAGCTCTTGGGGAGGTGGAGTTAAGCCCAGTTATTCTAGTACTGTTAGAATACCTGAAATGCAAGGGGAAGTCTATATGAAGGGAATGGAGAGTGGTGTGAGGGGAGGTCATCATTTGGGTAATTTTGGGTGGCTATGCCACAGGGCAGAGATAACATTCCTTCTCTGATATTTTTTGTCTTTTTTCATACTGTTTTCTGCATTTTTTAGCTTCTGTTCTCTGTAATTGGAACTTGCTCCTTATCATTTTCCCACTATTTCTCTTATTGATACCAGTTCCTAACATATTCCCTTGTGTTGTTTTCTAAATTTAATCCGTTGATTTCTTTGTTTCTTGTGAAATATCAGGTGTTGCATTAGTCCTGTGCCAATCAGATCCTGTACTTAATGATGGGCATAGTAGAAATGAGCAATCAAGAGAAGCTGTCATTGAAGGAGTTCACAGAAGGTTTTTAGAGAAAGTTGTCGCTGATCATGAAGAGAATGATGATGGTTCCTCAAGCGATTAGCATTTTAGCTTGATGATGGTTCCTCAAGTTGTCTTTGTTTTTCTTTTCAAGTAGAAATGTTTGCATTCTATGAAGTAAAGCAATACATCTGTGGGATTTTGTTCCTTCCACAATTTTGCTTCTTTCCTTCCCTCCCCAATATTCTGATTGCTTCCTATGTAATGTGAGAAGGTTTGGTTGTTGTAATCTCTTCTAAGTTAAAATGTGTAAGTCTGATGTTGATTCCTCATTCCCCTGTCCACAGATCCTAGATTAATTCAAGTACACATCGTCTCTGGTTTTTGGGAGAATTATAAATAAGGATCCGACAATCAAAAGTTTTTTTTACAATTAGGGACCTAATAAGTAATTATACTAAAAGATAATGACAAAGTTCAAAAAAAGTCAGTTTTTAGTGTCAATTTTTTTATAGTACCAAATTATCCCTGAAAACTTTATATGACATCGATAAAACTGATTTGTTCATTTTAAATAAAAAAGTGGCAGTTTTAGGATGAAACTTATCCTTATATATCAGCAGTTAATATTCTTTTAAAATTTAAAATAAATGAGTTAAAGAAGAAAGGTAACTGATGGAGGCACTCCTCTAGGTTCACATACATTCTCATTTCCCCTTCTCATTTCCTCTTCTTCATCGTCATTTTTCTTAAAACCCCATTTTCTAGAATTTCAATATTTTTTTATTCTCTTGTTTACAAAGAAGTTTTGATAGTTTTTCAATTTGTTTTGTTTTTTTAGGAGGAACCATAATGGTGTCGATGATGGGTCAGACGGCGTCGCTTGACGTAGCCACAGTAGATCTACGTGAGTCATGGAGAACGGCGTATGACACCGGCACTGTGGATCTAAATCGGGACTGTGAGCAAAGGATGCAGATCCGAGTTCGACTGTTTCTTTTGTTGGAGATTTTCAACGGTTTGTGTTTGTTCATTAAATTTTTTTATTTTTCATTTTTTTTCTTAATTTTTCTGCGTTTGAGATCAACTTCCACACAAATTTTGGATGGACCCAAAGTGACAGCACATAAGATTGCAAAGAATCGTGGAAGAGGAAAAATCAAAAGAGGTTGTTTTGTGTTTCTATTTGTCAATTTGTCCAAATTATCCACGAGGGGACGGTTGCTGATAAACAATGAGGACTGATAAATTGGAATATTGAATTGCGAAAACAATGGGGAAGTAGAAGAAGGTACCCACCCCAAATCCAAGGTATCTCCACACCTCAACTCCTATAGCCCCTCTTTCTCTCTCTCTCTATTCTGCTTTTTTTTTTGTTTTTCTTTTTGGATGTTTTGTTGTTGTACATATCATCCATAAAAGGAGGGTGACTATGGCAAAGGCACGATCAACATTTCTGGGCTATTGAGTGACTACATAAATATATGGAAATGTATGATGGTTGTTAAATTTGTTATCAGTTTATCAGTTTATAAGGAAGTGGAATGGCGGAGTTGAAGTTTTGGTCTCCTACTTTAATATTACTAATTTGCCCTTAAAACCTTAGTTGATATTGTTTTTCCAATGCCAAAATTGACCCTAGCAGATAACAAGATGAAAAAAAAACCCGACTAAAACTGTTTTACATAAATTATAAATTTTAAAATTGGCATAACTGCTCCTTTTTCCAATTAAGCACTCGGTAACCCTCTTCTTCCACTATCTCCTCCACCGTTTTTCCAATTATGTGAATGAACGTTAAACCGGAATACGGTGGCACAGAGGAGAGTGGGAAGGGCACAGAAGCCGGAAGACGGTGGCTCAGAGGGAGGCGAGGTGGCTATACGGTGGCGTTTGATTGGCGATGTGAAGCATCCTCGGTCACGTCTGGTGTACGATGGAATGGTGATGCCTGGGTGTGCGTCTGGACGATGGAGAATGATTAGAGCGGAGAGCGGCAGCAGGGAGGCGACGGTGGGAGGGTCTGTTATGGATCTTTTTGGTTGGCAGTGCGCGGTGGCAAACGGAGTAGCTGAAGGCTAGCGGTGATTGGGTTTGCTTTTAAGGTTCATATTCACTCACTCAATTTATCTTTTCTTCCCCCCATTTTCTGAATGGCACCAATTTCTCCAATTTCCCCCCATGAATCAAACGTCACTATGGCAAAGATGGATGAATATGTTAACATTTCAAGCGGATAGATTGATTTAATTTGACTTTGATTTTCTTCCGTTTCTAGTTAGGAACCAAAGTAGTGGAATGGAAGAATTTGTTGGTTGTGAATTAAATTTCTTCTACTCATCATGGAGGACTCTTGACAACGAAACAAAGTGCATTGCCTTGGTTAGCGTTTGATGATTCCAAAGGTAGTTTCACTTTCCCAATTTTTTGTTCACTTTGATATTACACTTCAATCAAATTCTGGGTTTCTCTCTATATCATTCTTTCGCCGTATTCTCCAAATTTTAGTACCATTTTGGGGTATCAAACAATCTCACAATTTAACCTCCCACAGTTTCCCCAAATCTTAGTACCATTTTTACTCTTTAATCAAATGCTAAGTTTTGTGTTGGTCATACTCATTTTCAATTTAAAGGCTAATTTTTTGTTGCCAACTTTAGTGTTTTTGTTTCTATCATTAATTCTTGAAGTGCTAAATTTCGTTGACAGTAACTTTAGTTGAAGATACAACATTGTCAAGGCTGGAGCAGGGAGGAACCATACAGTGGTTGTTACAATATTTTTACTTGATTCAGGACAAAATTTATGCTATGCAGAAGCAAAGATAGAAAATTTTAATTTATTTTTGTGGTGTAATCGGTGTGTATTTTTTTTTCTATTAGCCTTAGAACTCCATTGGTATATGGATTTTTACATGCATGTTTGATTGATGCTATATCTTGGCATGGCAAGAATGTGAATTTCAACTGTCTCATGGTTCTAGAGACCTGAGCTCTTTTAGATTTTGTTTGCATGCTTAATAATAAGTTTCTAAGTTGATGGAAATGATGGTTTGGTCACTTGAACCAAATTTGAAGCATGCATGTCACTCAAAAGTGTTGAAAGATGACGCCTTTGGTGT
The DNA here is from genome assembly GCA_030762895.1 of Sophora flavescens. Classification (NCBI taxonomy): domain Eukaryota; kingdom Viridiplantae; phylum Streptophyta; class Magnoliopsida; order Fabales; family Fabaceae; genus Sophora; species Sophora flavescens. The sequence continues at coordinate 263,998,083 of CM061063.1, read as the reverse complement.
TTTCTGTTTGATGATGCCTTTGGTGTTTTCTGTTTGATGATGCTTTTGATTGGATTTATTCAAGGAGTTTCTATTATGACTCCTGGAAAAACAAAAATATATATGTATTCAAATATGTATTCTAATTCTGACGATAAAAGGAGTATAGAATTCTCTGATTTTTTTTTATTTATTGATAAACAATTCTCTGGTTCATTTAAGCCTTAAGCCGTGTTTCTCTGAATTAAGAAAATAATAGAATACCATGGAAAGAGTTACTTAAACTTCTTGCTGGCCTTGGGAGGAATTTACAATACCTTTCATCTCTCAATTTATCTGGTAAGTTACTTTGAAAAGATTGCATAGCAATATAAGAATAATTATGTTTCCCAAGATTCAGTGTTACCAAAAAATCTCACAAAGATTCTAACAATTGAAAAAATTTATTGAGTTGAACAGTTCGAAGCAAATGGTCTGTTGGTGTTTTAATTATATTGTTATTTGATTTGATTTCAACTTTTCAGGGGTATGGACATTTGGAGATTTGACAAACATTGATCCTATGGATAATGGAACTAATGCTGTTGAAGCAAGTCATTAAATTTTTATTAATAAATACAATGCTGACATGCAATGGAATGATTATAATAATTCCTTTGCCTGATGTTACCTCCCATAACTCTTGCCTACGGAAAACACTGGTGAGTAGAGAGTAGTGAGTATTTACTCTTTGGTTAATACGAATATTAACCTCAATGATCACTAGGAAGGAATGATCACTAGACAGATACCCATAATATTTGATTTCTCACTAATTGTGGCAATCAAATATGATAGAAACCCAAACCAGAGCAGTGAAAAAATGACAATAAAAGATCGACACGGGTGTGTTACTAAGTAAGGAAACCGATTACAGAGGAATAGAAATTCCTTTACTCGGAGCAATGCTCCTATAGAGATAATTCTCTGCCTAAAACTGACTGGAATATACTCAATGCCTTTTCCCTCTCTCCTAATCTTCCTTATAACTGAAAATCCCCTCACACACCTTACATTCATTCATGTTAGACTTACATTCACTTTATGTTTTTAAATAAATTTTTCTCGAACTCCAAGCATTCTTCTTAACTTACATTAATTCATAGATTTGATTCTTCCAATGATTTTTTTTTTAATTTTATGTGTGAAGGAGGACGAGTGATACTTTAAGGCCATGGAAGTTGGAGACCTCTCCATAAATTAGCAGGTCTTTGAATATATAGATTTGTAGTCCTGATGTTCTATATATATATTGTAGAAGGCAAACAATTAGATCTCTTTGTTTTCTGTGTTTTATTTGCTTCAAAATCTTGCAGGTCTTAATAGATGTGGAAAAAGTTGTAGGCTAAGGTGGACCAATTATTTAAGTCCTGACATCAAGAGGGGTAAATTTTCTCAAGAAGAGGAGCAAACAAATCTGCATTTCCATTCCATCCTTCGAAACAAGTAATTTCCGCTTTCTCCTTATCATCCTTATTATTTTGTTGGGAAGGCATAGGGAATGTGAAGTTTCATTTTTCCTTGGAAATTGCTAAACTACTAAGGTATTCATAACTACACTTTTCTTTGAACTGTTATGACTTCATAGGTTTTTTCCAGATGGAGAATGAATATGGTAAGGTTTCAATTCTGCTTGATTGAAGCAGTTTAAATATCTTACCCTTTAATTTGACATTTTATATTCTTTTTCTTAAACTATTAAAGATAATTATAACTATTAATGCATATGTTTCTTTGATAGATGGCCAGCTATTGCATACCATCCTAATACTTTTCATCTCTCAATTTATCCTGTAAGTTACTTTGAAAAGGTTGCATGACAATTCTAAGCATGGTGGTGCGGTTAATGGGGGAGGCGGAGGCTGAACAATGCACGTTAACAAATGAGAGGAAGATGAAGTGAAGAAGGAGAAGGAGGAGGAGTTGGGGGAGGAGAAGACGAAGAAAAAGAGTTATCAAAAGCAGACCCTGCAAGGTTAGCTTCCCTAAATTTCAACAAGAACCACTTTTTATTTTATTTTTATTATCAGATCGTGTGTTGAAGTTGTTTATTGCTGATGATTCATTTCTGTATTATATTTTTCTAACTGTCTCTTATCGCTTTCTCTGCATGATGAATTCTATTTCGGAAATTTGATTAAAAAAACATTAGATTGCTATGTTGCTATGCCCCTATGACAAAATGTAAATTGGTAGTGTTTAATATTGATATGGTAGGGTTGGTACTGTTGTTATAGGTCAAAGTGATGGAAACAATAAAGTGAAAACATGGGATCTCATGCTTATCTCAATGTGGTAGTGCAAAAGGATTTACTGGAAAAGGCTGTTGGATGGCACCTAAAATGATCAAAGGAAGGCATCATACCAAGAAAGTACATGAATGTAGTTTCGAGACTGTTCTATAGGAGATTTTAACAGGATAGACACCAGTAACAGACACATTGAACTTATTGAAGAACTTCAGAAATGTGACTTCTATCGTTGTTGGGGAATCTTTCCTGCCAGACTGCTGAGAGAAAGTTTTAGTGCTTCAAGATTTGACAGGTTGATCGAAACAAGGCCATTTAGATTTTGTTGAACACTCCTAAGCCATGCTCATCCCTTTGTCCTACAATCTATTTTTTGAAGTATTATTTGACTATTGAGTTCGATGTACATTGAATGATTATTAGTTAATGAGGTTGGAATTATAAGGGTGATTGGGATATGCTCTTATTTGGGTTATTATCTTAAATGACATTCAGTCGCATTCACTCTGAACTATGGAGAGGGGAAAAAGTTAAAGGAGTTGGAATTAACCAAACTTAGGAGAGGCTCAGATTTCTTTTTCTGCATATAGCTATAGCTAACATGCTTTCAACGTGGATATATGGAAAAAAAATAAGCTATGCATGCATATATATAATTTGTGGTATGAATGGACCAAAAATCAATTTATCCCACTTGGTTTCAAATTCAAATTATTGAGCAAGTTAGAAATACAATCAATTTATCCACTTGGTTTCAAATTCATATTATTGAGCAAGTTATAAATGCAAAGGGTGACTAGAAACATTGGATAAGACTTTTCAATTCATGACTTGCACCGAGTCATGTTTGAATTACAACGGAGAGGCACTTCCGAATTTTGTTGGTGGCAATGCACTGATGGAATTTAATAGTGATAAAAATGCCGCCAAGATCATTGATAAAATGACATCCCTTGATTACAAAGACATATAGGACTATTTAAAGGACTTCATTAAAGACAGCAAACTTATGGAATTTGAAAGGGATCCATCGAAAAGAGAAGAAAGAAGAGATCGCATTTTGAGGGAAATGTTGTGCACTAGTTGATGAGGCTGTTATTTGCATGGTCTCGATGAGCTTCATTACCATGGTTAATCTTTCTGATTGCATTCATTGCATTGAGCAAACAAGTTTTCCCATTCCAATCTAGATCTCAATTAAATGGTGACGTTTCATCTCTACATCTATTCTACACTTAATTTACTTCAAACAATTTCTACTATTCATAACTGTATATATTAATGGCATTTTTAATCTATTAGAATTATGTATCATACTGATATTTAAATGTAAACGCGTTAATAAAATCGTCATAATAGCAAATAAAATATCAATAATTTAATTAAAAAAATGATAGCGATTTTTCTAACATTTGCACATATTAAGAAATCAAAAGTAGAAATATTGTATTGAAATTTGTGCATTCAATTCCTTGAAAGTTTAAAAACTACTATTTTCAATATAACATTTCTATTTTCTAAATTCTTATTATGTGAAAGGTTTACAGTAAGAAAAACCCAAATGATAAATATATAACATGCGGACGAACATACACAACATGTAAATGAAATCTATACTATCTATAAGGAGGATAGTTGAATTTTGGTTTCAACATTTCAAAATACCAATACTACCCCTACACTATAAAACTGATAAAACCGATTTCCAAATTTAAAATATAAAAATAAATTGTAGCACTTATTTTAAATTTTAAAAAAGAAAACTGCATGTGGTGTAAAATGTTAACCCTATGTCATTAGAACGGTTGAAAAGTAGTATGTGGCGTAAAGCCACCAAAACTGCGTGTGGCATAAAATTGCATCACTTATTTTTTTATTTTCACGTATTTTTCAAGGGTTCATTTTGAGCACTAATAATCTCTACTGTTAGTTTATACAGGTAAAATTCTTTTACTTATCAAGCCATATTTTTTTATATAAGATATTTATCAAGCCATATTCTAAAGAATAGATGTATACAACTATACAATTTTTGCTTTTTAAAAATTTAAAATTTAAAGTTCAAAATAAATTAAGTAATCAATCCATACTTAATCTCCTTATAAATCTAAATGCTGAGATGTCGAGCTCAAATAATAGTTGTAACTAAATTATATTTGGTACCTTGGATTTGTTTTTTATTAAAATATGTATCTTATTTATTTTTACATATATTTGTAACATGATATTATTAACGCAGTGGTGTATATAATGTGTATTTATATTATTACGTCACATTATAAATTTGGATAAATCTATACAACAAAGACGAATAAAAGCATTAGAAATGCGACCAGACAGGCACATGAGTGCCTGTCTTGTCGCTAGTAACATCATAATGTAGTTTTGTAGTTCAATTTTTGCCTTAATAGGTAGTCTTGTATAAAATTTTCTCTTGATTCCTTTTAAGTTAATTACTCTATGATTTTTGTACAAAAGTAAGAACCATATATAAATTTTAGAAAGAAAATCTTATACTCTAGTGGTTATTGTGTGGAGCCTTAGGTTGTAGCATTGTCATACCAATGACATGCATATAGACAGTTCTGTCATTAGGCACCATGTTCTCCTTGCCAAATCTCCTTCCAGTTATTAGGGCTTTTTTACCAAACTGGGTTTCTTTTAGAAACTATTTACCAGTTTAGGGTTATTCTGAAACTATTTACTAATGGGGGGTCCTTTTGGACACGTGGCATATTTTATTTTTTTCACTATGACGGGTCAAAGGCGCCAGTCAGAATGGCGCCTACCACTTTTTTTAAATAAATAAAAAAAGACAAAAGCTGCCCTGCAGTGCCATGTGGCGCAATGTAGCCCCCCCCAAAAAAAAAAAAAGACCCCTGCCCCCCCACCCCCAAAACGAAGAGCAGGTGCCCCCCCTCAGTTCCTCCTCTATAAATAGCCACAAGTAGGAAATTTTATTTACTACTTGTGATATTATTTGTTACTTGTTATTAGGGTATTTTTTTTATTATCTCTTGTTGTTTTAAATAGATACTTTATCATTAATGTCATCGTTACTCCTTATACTTATAATATATTTTTTTTTGTAGCGGTGCTCCTTCAAAATTGCTGGTGACTTCATTTTAATTCTTATAAAGTAAATTTTTTTACTACTATAATAATTGATGAATATTTATTGATGTAAATTGTTATTGTTATTATTTTTTTTATGCCTCCTATGATATTATTTGCTACTCGTTATTACGATATTTTTTTTACTGCCTCTTGTTGTTTTAAATAGATACTTTATCATTAATGTCATCGTTACTCCCTATTACTTATAGTATAATTTATTTTTGTAGCGGTGTTCCTTTAAAATTGCTGGTGACTTTATTTTAATTCTTATAAGGTAATTTTTTTTTACTATTGTAATAATTGATAAATATTTATTGGTGTAAATTGTTATTGCTATTTTTTTTATGCCTCTTGTGATATCATTTGCTACTCGTTATTACGGGATTTTTTTATTGCCTCTTGTTGTTTTAAATAGATAGTTTATCATTAATGTCATCGTTACTCCCTATACTTATAGTATAATTTTTTTTAGCGTTGTTCCTTTAAAATTCCAGGTGACTTTCTTTTAATTCTTAGAAGGTAAATTTTTTTTTTTTACTATTGTAATAATTGATGAATATTTATTGGTGTAAATTGTTATTGCTATTATTTTTTTTATGCCTCCTATGATAATATTTGCTGTTCGTTATTACGGGGTTTTTTTTATTGCCTCTTGTTGTTTTAAATAGATACTTTATCATTAATGTCATCGTTACTACCTATACTTATAATATAATATTTTTTTGCATTGTTCCTTTAAAATTGCAGGTGACTTTCTTTTAATTCTTAGAAGGTATTTTTTTTTTACTGTTGTAATAATTGATGAATATTTATTGGTGTAAATTGTTATTGCTATTATTTTTTTTATGCCTCCTGTGATATTATTTGCTACTCGTTATTACGGGTTTTTTTATTGCCTCTTGTAATATTATTTTCTACTTTCTTTTAATTATTAAGTTTATTTTTTATTATAATATAACAGTAATATTACTTTTATTAGTAACGTTATTTATTATTAGTAATTGGTAATTAATTTTATTTTGTAATATTATTATTAATAGTGATATTATTTTGTTATATTAATGTTATTTTTAAGTTTACATATTTAATATTAAATATGATGTTAATATTATGAATACCATTATTTGTATTTGTTGTTGTGTATTTTTAATATTGTTATTATTAGAAATTGTAAATTTATGGGTTATTTTTATATATTTGATATTATTGTATGGCAGACGTCAATCAATCAGTTTCAAAAATTGTGACAAGATATATGATATGTGGCAACCCGGCGAAATATATTCTTGTTGAAATTACTGATGATCGAGATGTGGAGTGCATGCTGAATGGTTTAATCCAAAATCCTTGGATGTCGACACTGGAGTTGTACGTTGATGTTAATGTTGCGGGCACTTCCACATTCCCTGTGCCGTCATTGGGTAGTAATTTCGAGCAGCGAAATGTGCCGGTAAACCTTGGGTCAAATGCAGATGACGAAGATGAAGATTGGGCAAGCGAGATGGAGGATGAGTCAGATGAAGATGATATACCAACATCAGGTTCCTCGGACACCGAGGAGGAGGTTGAACAGGGTTCCAACATAGTTTAGTCCGCATTGGCGTCACCTGGAATTGTTGCATCTGGTACGAGTGTTTGAGGGCAAAGATTCACTCGAAGTTGAGGCTGCAACCAAATCAATCAGTTTCAAAAATTGTGACAAGATATATGATATGTGGCAACCCGGCGAAATATATTCTTGTTGAAATTACTGATGATCGAGATGTGGAGTGCATGCTGAATGGTTTAATCCAAAATCCCTGGATGTCGACACTGGAGTTGTACGTTGATGTTAATGTTGCGGGCACTTCCACATTCCCTGTGCCGTCATTGGGTAGTAATTTCGAGCAGCGAAATGTGCCGGTAAACCTTGGGTCAAATGCAGATGACGAAGATGAAGATTGGGCAAGCGAGATGGAGGATGAGTCAGATGAAGATGATATACCAACATCAGGTTCCTCGGACACCGAGGAGGAGGTTGAACAGGGTTCCAACATAGTTTTGTCCGCATTGGCGTCACCTGGAATTGTTGCAGCTCCGGTTTCATCGATGACTCCTGGTGGTTTTTTTCCGCATCAAGTTGGTTGGTTTCCTCCAACAATTAATAATTTTATTCCGACATCATTATTATTAATTTTTATTTGTATAAATATTATTATTTTTACTCTAATTGGTAATTTATTCATTTTTACTCACTTATAGGTCAATCACATGGTGCATTTTTCAACTCATCCCCCCATTATAATTATATAAACTGGGACCATCCTGATCAGGAGATAGAATTTGAAGGCGTAGATGTTCCGGGATCGTGGAAAGTGGGTCAGGAATTGTATGTTGGCTTGAGATTTGATACTAAACAGGCGGTTCAAATGGCTGTTAAACATTATTCCATGAATGCTCATCAGGATTTCAAAGTTGTTGAATCTAAATCAACCATGTATTATGTCCAGTGCTCAAATCATTTGACAGGATGCCCATGGAGGCTGAGGGCTATCTTGTTGAAAAAGTCACTAAAGTGGGAGGTTACAAAGTGGGGTGATCAACATAATTGTGTGAATCAGATGTTGTTGCAAGACCACACAAAGCTGGATTCTAACTTCGTATGCTCGTGCATACTAGGTACGATGATTACTAGTATGATAATTGTTTTTATTGTTAATTCCAAGTGTAATCTAACTTTATATTTAAATCGACTTCCTAGGTATGGCCCGAGAAGCGCCGTCGGTGACTATCGCTTTGATACGCGAAAGAATTCTAAGTACTTACGGGTACAAGATATCTTACAGAAAAGCATGGAAAGCCAAACAAAAGGCCATAGTGAATGTATTTGGAGATTGGGATGAATCATATGCCATGCTACCTAGATGGTTACAACATATGCAGTTGTTTTCACCAGATTCATTTTACAAGATCGAGACCAACCTATATGTGGTGGGCAACCGTGTGAACAACCAATATCGCACGTTTCATTGTGTTTTCTGGACGTTAAGACAATGTTATGATGCATTTAATCACTGCAAACCAATAATACAGGTTGATGGCACATTTCTGTATGGTAAGTATCGTGGCACACTGTTGATTGCCACATCACAGGATGGAAACAGTCATTTACTGCAACTTGCTTTTGCTGTTGTGGAAGGAGAAACTTTAGATGCGTGGTCTTGGTTTTTGGGATTGATCCGGGAACATGTTACCAATAAGACCGGTATATGTCTGATCTCCGATCGGCACCAAAGCATTAAATCGGCCGTTTCGAATCCTCACCTCGGTTGGCAGCTTCCAAATGCTTATCATGTATACTGTATTCGACATATTGCCAGTAATTTCAACCAGAGATTCAAGAATAAAAAGTTGAAGGAGGAACCGATGACTCTAGGTATGTCTTTTTCAAACTACATAATTTTTGTATTTATGTTTTCTTTAATAATATGGTGACCTAAATAAGTTAACGTTTTTGTATAGGGTACACCACATGCAAGATAAACTTCAATCGGAAGCTTGAGAAATTCCGTGAAACCAGTCCTGAAATACAAAGGTGGATTGATGGCATTAGGAAGGAGAAATGGTCACTGGCTTATGATGATGGTGGTTGTCGATTTGGACACATGACAACCAATTTGTCTAAATTCGTGAATAAACTTTTAAAGGGTGCTAGGAATCTGCCAATCACCGCTTTGGTTAAGTGTTCATATGGTAGGATCGTCAAGTATTTTGTTCAGCGGGGTGCGGAAGCAAGAGGCAAACTTAGTTCTGGTCACCGATATTCTGACAAGGTAATGAAGAAGCTCTTGAAACATCAAGAAGATGCTTCTACGCATCAGGTCCGCCGATATGACACCCAGAATCTACGATTCGAGGTCGAAGAGGATTTCAATTCGGTCACCCAGAGAGGGGGTCGGTGTTGGAGGGTCAACTTACAAACTAAATATTGTCAGTGTGGAAAATTTCAAGCATATCATTTGCCATGTTCACATGTCACTGCTGCTTGTGCGGCCATGATGCTCGACCATGATCAGTATGTCAACGATGTTTACAAATGGCACAATATCATTAATGTTTACGCTGCCCAGTGGTTTCCAATCGGAAATGAGGAAGAAATACCCGAGATACAACAGCCTTGGACCTTAGTTCCGGATGTGTCGATGCTACGCCCGAAAGGGAGACCCAAGTCAACCCGCGTTCGTAATGAGATGGACTGGGTAGAGTCACAACCGACCCAACGATGTGGATTGTGTATGTCTCAGGGTCATAACCGGCGCCACTGCCCTCAACGAGCTGGAGGATCAGGAAGTGGAGGAGTTGGTATGGAAGAAAATATTTAGATTACACCCTATTATGTATGATTTCCAATGCTTTGTTTTGCCACAGTCAAATGTTACGACATATAATTAGTATGTTTTGTTATAATAATAAATGGCTATAATTTCAAGACGAAACAAAAACATAACGAAACAAAATATCAAGTTACTCCACTAATTACAAATTGGTATAAATGCTCGTTAGGTACAAAATATCAATTAGATAATATTCTACATAATTACAATGCAACTGTAAGGTTACTACTTAGCGTGACCACCATCATGCTGAAAGGGAGACAAGATGCACTGTCGTTGTTTACCCCAAGCCTCACGACGTTGATTTCTTCTGACATTGGGCTCAACTTGAATTGGCTCTTTACTTGCTGAGCTAGAGTCTAAAACTGCGGAGAAGTCGACGTTCAAGTCAATACCCATACCAACGTATCCAGGAGAGTATATTGGGGTGTTTTGTATTTGCTCAATCATGGGATTGGGTGCTCCTGGTGTGTTAGCAGTCGGATGATATGCGGGTGGTGTGAAGAACAAATTGGGTGAATTTGGATGCATATGGGAATGAGTATGCATGGACGATGAGGAATGGGCAGGCATAGACGATGGTCCTGCCATGTCAGTATGAAAATACGTTGGAGCGGGTTCTTGTGAAAAGTCATGACCCTGGGTGGGTGCATAATAATATCCTTCTCCACGTCCCGACATAGGCGGTGTGTAGAAATGATGTTGTTCCAGACGCTGTCTTCTCCTACCAAGAGACTGACCCTCCACTATTGCTGCTGGCACGCATGCGAACGGAGGAATCGGTTCCACGGCTTGTGTGAGAGGTACAACTGAGACAGTAGGTATAATGATGCTATCCGCCTCGTCCGACGCTGCCATAATAGCCGCAAGCTCTTGATTAAGTTCACCAAACGTGAACTCTGGTTGACCCTCGGGAGTACTTAAGTAGTACAACCGCTCCATCCCATCAGCCTACAGCAAGGTTAATAACTATTAACAATAATTTATCAAAATATAATTCAACCAAAAAACAATATGTTGGGAAACCAAAACGTTACCGAATATCCTCTGAGTGCACCTTCCCTGCCAACCCATCGTCGTGTCCTACGCAAGTGCCACCGCATATACTCTGATTGCTTATTTAGGAGACCAATCTGTGGTTGATTATGACAAATCACCTTCATGTGTCTATCATTCTAGAAACTAATGTCATCATCCAACATGAGTGGCCAATTCTCAGATTGTTTGCCCCTAAATGACAGATCATGGCGATTTTCTGGTTGGGAAGGTTCATTGGATTTATGTTGCTGTAGGCAGAATTGACGCATCACACGATCTGGTTGAACCCACTCGACAATGTTGAAGCATATCAAAGGAAGAACAACCCTCCATAAGTACATGGCTTCTAGACAGACCATGGGTAGTGTTGGCATCATCATGTCGTCGTAGGGACACCAGATTATCTACCAACATGGAACAAATTAATGCAATTACATTCATAAGATAGAAACAACATAAATAATACAAAATATTCACAAAACATTCCTAATTTTTATTTAAATTGAAAATTTATGCTTACATTGCGATGCTTCATTTTATCAAATCGGTCACAATAATACGTCAGGTGGTGCATCTGCCTGTTATAAGTAACCCCTGAATGCCACCTATCATTGTTTTAAAAAAGGATTATTAGATCAAGTATAAGCTACAAACAATGAGGGCATTACGAATTTTACATGCTACTTACCTTGTACCGTATGGTGTACCAAAATCTTGTTGGTCAATCATGAGTCGTGAGCAATGGAAGGCATCCTTTCCCATGCCCATATTTGAACCAACGGCATGAACCCGCAAATCTCCTTCTTTTCATAATTCGTAGACTTGCACAACTCTCGATACAAGTAACCCAATACAGTTGAACCCCAGCTATACTCACCTGTTACTTCAAAATTCTCCAATAGTGGAAGATATCTTAGTGATACATATGAACCGGAGTGATCCGGGAGCAATAGGTTCCCTATCAACCTGAGTATATACGCTCGTGTATATACAACCCTCCACCATTGATTATCTTCCCATTAAGAGAAGTGCCAAAAATAATTTTCCAGTCACTTTAACTTTATTCTTGATCCTTTCATGTCAGAATCGCTAGGACCTCTGCCTAGCATTTCACCGACATATTGCTTCCAATGTATATGAGTTGCACCATTAACAAACGGGGACCGTTAATGCGTAGTCCACAGAGAATAGCAACATCATGCAGTGTGATGGTGCATTCTCCCCACGGCATGTGAAAGGTATGTGTCTTGGGTCTCCATCGCTCAACAAGTGCAGTAATCAAATTATGATCAAGCTGTGTTATATTTACTTGGGCTACCCCCAAGAAACCGCTATTTGAAGATTAGCTTTGATGATTCTCGGGAGATCCATAACAAAGCATGATTAAATGCTAGTCCACGTTGAGCTCTAAGAACTCGATCGGGTGATCCATTCCATACATGCTGGGAAACATGCTTTTCTTGCAGGTTCAATAGTGAATCATCCACCGGGCCGGGGTTTACCAATCGTGCCCCTGATTGTGAGCTAGATGATGCCATATCTATCACCTGACATTAAAAAAATGTTACGATTATATAGATTATATAATAAAATCTATTGAGTTGTATAATTAAGGAAAATTATAGTAACAATTAAGCCCCAATAAATAGTGACATTGATGATAAATTTAATTAAAGTATCTATTTAAAACAACAAGAGACAATAAAAAAATCCCGTAATAACGAGTAGCAAATAATATCACAGGAGGCATAAAAAAAAATAGCAATAACAATTTACACCAATAAATATTCATCAATCATTACAGTAGTAAAAAAAAAATTACCTTATAAGAATTAAAAAAAAGTTACATGCAATTTAGAAGGAACACTACTACAAAAAAAATTATACTATAAGTATAGGGAGTAACGATGACATTAATGATAAAGTATCTATTTAAAACAACAAGAGGCAATAAAAAAATACCAATAATAACGAGTAGCAAATAATATCACAGGAGACATAAAAAAAATAATAGCAATAACAATTTATACCAATAAATATTCATCGATTATTACAGTATTAAAAAAAACTTACCTTATAAGAATTAAAATAAAGTCACATGCAATTTTAAAGGAACACCGCTACAAAAAAAAATTATACTATAAGTATAGGGAGTAACGATGACATTAATGATAAAGTATCTATTTAAAACAACAAGAGGCAATAAAAAAAATCCCGTAATAACGAGTAGCAAATAATATCGCAGGAGATATAAAAAAAATAATAACAATAACAATTTACACCAATAAATATTCATCAATTATTACAGTAGTAAAAAAAAATTTACCTTCTAAGAATTAAAATTAAGTCACATGCAATTTTAAAGGAACACCGCTACAAAAAAAAATACTATAAATATAGGGAGTAACGATGACATTAATGATAAAATATCTATTTAAAACAACAAGAGGCAATACAAAAAACCCGTAATAACGAGTAACAAATAATATCACAGGAGGCATAAAAAATAATAATAGCAATAACAATTTATACCAATAAATATTCATCAATTATTACGGTTGTAAAAAAAATTTACCTTCTAAGAATTAAAATAAAGTCACCTGCAATTTTAAAGGAACACCGCTACAAAAAAAAATTATACTATAAGTATAGGGAGTAACGATGACATTAATAATAAAGTATCTATTTAAAACAACAAGAGGCAATAAAAAAAATACCTTAATAACAAGTAACAAATAATATAAAAAATAATAAATAAAATTTTATACTAAAAACTATTTATAGAGGAGGAGATGAGGGGGGAGGGAGCTGCTCTTCGTTTGGGGTGTCTGTTGTGGCGTGGCGTGGCGTGGCGTGTGTGGGGTGTTGTTTTAAAATAACCCATTTGATAAAAAAAAAAGAAGAAGCCTGTTTCCTGTTCTGGTGCGTCGCTTCCAACCCCCTCTTGCTATCTTCCCTTCCTGCTACAGTAGGTTGTCCTTCTCCGCCGCTTGTGGGTTGCCGCCCCTGCCTCATCCTCCTTTCTTCGTCTTCGCCCTTTGATGCTTGTGGGGGTTGTGCCTCCCTTGAAATTCAATTGATTGCATTCTGCCCATTTTAACAGTAAGAAAGTGAAAATGAAGGGTTTTTGGGCTCTCAAATTATTGATGGAAGTGGCACACAAGAGAACACTCAGGTAAAGGAATTTTATTACTTTCATCCTCAATTATTGTTGCACACTAATTAACTATTTTTTTTATATATTTATGTTTATAGAGTGAGCAAAGTTATTTTTGGAGGAATGGGTATGATGCTTCACACGTTTTAGCTCCCTTCAATCCAAATCATGATCATGTTGGTGAAGTAGATCAGGTGCAACATAGAACTAAGTATTGTAGTTATTTTTGTTTTAACATGTATATTATGACAGTAATTGATTAAAGTGACATATTTGTTTTGTAGGTTCCATATTATTCTCAAATCATAAACCATAATGTTACCTATTCTGAACTTCTACAGGTATTGGTTCTTTATTTTGTGACAATTTGATAATTTTTACATTAAATATTAATCACCAATACTTTTGTTCATGTGTGTTTTTGTAGGCACAACACCGAGTTAATAATCCGCCATTAGTTAAAGAGATGAATGACAATTTGCAGCTTAAAGAGATGAATGATCAGCTATTATCATAAAGACGTGAATCAATCACTACTTTGGGACGTGAGACTCAGTCATTTGGAACTTGCCATTATACTGGTGTTATGCTGTTGAACGAAGAAGATTGTTTTTGCAACTATCAGGCTTTATTTCATTTTAGCATTTTATTTTTCCTATTTGGAAGGATTTTGTTTAATATTGTTATATTTTTATCTTGCAAATACTGTTGTTGCTATTGAAATAAAATTGCTGATATTATAATTAATCACATTGAAGTACACAAAAAATATGTGTTCAATATATTTAACTTTATTACAGCAATATAAATACAATAACAATTTGTGCAGACTGGACAATTCTGATTCTGCAGTGGCTCTAATCACTTTTAACATTATACTATATGGTTATCCAAACAAATGTTTTATACAAAATGGCAAGGTTTACAAAACCGGACCGGTCATCCTACCGGTGAAGGCAGCGGTTCGAGGTTCAATGGTCCAACCGAGGTTGAACCGTGGTTGAACCGGTTATAATTAAATAATATTATTTTAATTTTTAATATAATATTTGTAACAATATTAAACAAAAAAACAACATAACTAAAATTATTAAGCACAATTTTTTTATTTTGAAATTAAACTAAATAAATATAAAGATATATGTTAAAATCATCTTCATAGGGAAAACCAACCCAAAATCTACAACCAGCCCACATATGTTAGAAAACAAAAGAATTGGGTTTTGGCTAGGATGATCCAAATCCTTTTATACTATTTTTTTTTTTTAAGGAAACCGGTTGAGCGGTTTCACTACCTTATGACAGTTTTACGATTTTGAACCGGTTTTCGGTTTTTTAACCGGTTCACCACAGGCAGTTTTGTTTTGTTAGCTGACCGGACCGGCCAAGGTCTCGGTTCCCGGTTGGACTGGTCGGACCGGTTGGTCCCGTCCGGTTTTCAAAACCTTGCAAAATGGTTTGCAATCTCTGCCTTCCTCTGGTGCTTATCTGGCTATCTGCTACAACCTTCACTTCTTACAAAGCAAACCTTCCTTTTGAAAAGTCTGATTCACAATTTATGGAATTGTGAATGAATTCATGTAAAAAACTTGACTCTTCTTCAACTTGAATGGACATCACATCACTAATTGCTTGAACAATGTCTGCTTGTAATTCAATAATAGTGTCTCAGTAGCAAAGCATCTCTTAATGCTTCAAGGGTAACCTTTTGAGTCACTTCTCTTCGTTGCGCAGCTTCCTGTCAAGAAAAAAAAGCAAGCCATAAAGTAAGTATAATTATAGATACAACAATTAGATACAGCTTTTTGAAGGAAGCCATAAAATAAGTATAATTATAGATACAGCAATTAGATACAGCTTTTTGTGGCTTCTGATAGCATTCTTGGTTCTTTTTTACCTTTCTATGTTCTCATAGGTACAATGGCTTCCTTCTATTACAAGGGAGACATGCAGTTGTTAGGACTAAAATCAATGGCATGTGCAGACATATTTTAAAGCACACTAATTACTCAAGGAAGCCATTAGGGTCATCAATTTTAAGGCCCTTATGTTCTTGTCATAAGATTCAATTACACCATCACTGGACCATCTTTGATGGAATGGAAGAATTATCATGGATGCAACTTTGTCCAATGCAAGGTGGCAAACATCTTCATACATCAAGTTATGCCTTTGACAAATCCTAGCCAAGAATTAATAAGGATTAAAATAGTCCACATAGTAATATCAGGGTCTTTTGATTTTATGACTAACATAGAGATTAGAAATGAAAGGGTTTCTAAGAAATGGACTGATGGTTCTTCCAAGCAAAACTACATCATTTTAGATTTTTGGCATCATTATTCAAGTACCAGCTAAGTATATTAATATATCTTGTGAAGTGAACAAAACTTCTTCCATGTTTCACAACTACAAGTACAAAATGAGTGTCAGGAAAAGCTTGTCTAAAACCAAGTTGATATTGATTGTAATCCAACAAATGTGGAATTGTTTGATAATACAAAGTCCAGTAGTGAGCATTGCAGACACTGGATTTTTACGGGAAGCATTTTCATTGATGGACAGATCATGAAGAAGACTCTTATGCAACTTGTGAAAATTACTTTACAAGCAAATCCAGATAACTTAGTTATTGCCTTTAAGGGTAACTCAAATGCAATCAAGCTTCAATTAGAGTCTCCTCCGCCCACAGAGCAAAACAGATCAACATCTCAAGCAAACATTGCACAATTCACATATGTTTAGTCATTTAGAAATGATTTTTTCATACCACAAAAAATTCATACCACCTAGGACTTTCCTCAAACATATAGCAAGCAATAACGACAGATTTTCTTTTCACATTGAGGCTAATAGAAAGTAGATGAAAAACAAAAGTAGTGAATTATTGATTGTTTCTCATTGATTTCTCATCAAATAGATTGTGTACATTTATAGGAGTTCATGTAACAAACTCTGTAACAAACTCCCTGATTGAAATAACCAACTTCTATCTATTGCCTAACACTGATAACAAATCTGATCTATCAATAACAGAAAAATAGAACTATCTATAACAGATTCGGTAGGATAATTTAGTTGTTTTTGGATATGCTATCCTTATCATCATTACTCCCCCTCAAGTTGGAGAGTAAAGATTATGAACTCCCAACTTGGAAAGGAGAAACCGAAACTGCTTCTGACCCAATGCCTTGGTAAAAATATCTGTCAATTGTTGTTTAGTGGATAAGTGAGTAGTTGTGATTCTTCCAACTTGGATATGTTCTTGAACAAAATGGCAATTCACTTCAATGTGTTTAGTACATTCATGGAAAACCGGATTTGCAGCTATGTAAAGAGTTGATTGGTTATCACATAGTAATGGTGTAGGCCCATCAAAAGATACTTGTAGAGTCATTAGCAAATTTCTTAACCAAACAATCTCACTAGCTGCATGTGACATGGCTCTATATTCTGCTTCACTAGATGATTGTGAGACTGTGGTTTGTTTCTTGGTTTTCCAAGATATTGGACTGCTCCCTAGCTTCACGAAGTAGCCTGAAATTGATCTTCTTGTAGTTGGACAAGATGCCCAATCAGAATCACAATAACCTGTTAATTTGAGATCAACATTCTTTGACAGCAAAAGTCCTTGACCTGGAGAGGACTTTAAGTAACAAAGAACTCTCATAGCAGCATCCCAATGTGGTTGTCTAGGTTCTTGCATGAACTGGCTCAGGGTATGCTATACTGTGGTGGATTAGGGTATGCTGCACCTTTTTCTGCAGATAAGCCATGATGCTGCTCCATGGGGAAACCACAAGGCTTGCAATCAAGCATGCCACATTCTTTAAGAATGTCAAAAGTGTACTTTTGTTGACAAAGAAACAAACCAGTATTTCCATAAGAGAGTTCAAGGCCAAGGAAATATTTAAGTTTTCCAAGGTGTACTGGCCGAGAATGTAAGACCGAGAACTCGTCTATACATCGGACCAACCGAGCTTACCCCCGCGAATGGGCCTTGACCCAAACTCCTCCGAAGCCGAGGACACGTCAGCACACCTGACACCCGAGAATAACTACTCGGCCCCAAGCTATCCATCCGCAGCTAACTGGGCCGAATATCTCGCTGGCCATAATGCCACTCCGGGCAATCAGGCTCCGGATATCTCTCCCCATGATCGCGATCTGACCCTAATATTCCTCCGCTTATTTCGGAGCCTGATCCTGAGAGAACAACTATAAATAGGGGACTTACCCCTCATTCTAGAACTACGTTTGCTTTGATTCCCTTTTGGATACGTAGGAGCAGAATCCACATTCTGTCAAGCACAATCCAAAAACACCCCACTAATCCTCGTTCGGCCGAGTATTTCATACCCGAGATATTTGGCAGGAACATTTGGCGCCGTCTGTGGGAATCGAAGCAAACATTTTCCCATACCACACAAAAATGGTGAGGACGAGAAGCGGAAATTGCAGGAGGGAGGAGCCAAGGAATGCCAACCACGGAGTTAACGGAGATAATGGAGAACAGTCCGTAGGCCCAAACAGAATGACCGACAACCCTGATGATTCGGAGCTTCGCACAGGTCGCAGCGCTAAGAAGGGAGAATGAAGAAATCCGCCGGCAGAATGACCGTCGGGAGAGAGGGCCGAGTAGGGAGAGGTCGGTCTCCTCCTCACATGAAAGAGAGCGCCGACCTCCCGAGGTTGAGGGGTCCAGAAACTTATATCGGGAAGGAGGTCCTCGCCTCCGGGCTTCCCACCACAACAACCGAGCAGAGGAAGAGGGATTCCCTAAGCAGGCCCCAGAATCTTCACTCCAAACGAACAGACTTAATGACAGGGCCAGCCTGCGGAAGCCGAGGCATCCTTTCACGAATGATATCATGGGGGTCCCCTTGCCAGCCAGCTACAAGCCCATCAACATTGACAAATATGATGGCACCTCGGACCCCGAGCGCCACTTGGACGCCTTCACCACGCAAATGTACCTTTTTACGGACGACGATGCTGTCCTGTGCAAAGTTTTCCCAACCACACTGAAGGAGGCAGCGTTGACTTGGTACACCCAGCTACCCCCAGCCTCGGTGGACTCTTTTGACACATTCGCAGCGAGGTTCAGTGCTCAGTTTGCCACGAGCAGAGCCCACCAGAAAACCTCGGCCTCCCTGGTGAACTTCAGGCAGGAGAAGAATGAATCCCTGCGCAACTTCATGGCCGATTCAGAAGGAGGCGGTACTCATCCCCAATCTTAGTGCCGATGTTGCACTACACACCATCCTGACCGGGTTGAGACCTGGCCCTTTTGCCAGGTACTTAGCTCGCAAACCGCCGGCCGATATGGACGAACTGAGAAGAAAAGCTGCAGGTTACATCAATATGGAGGAGGTAGAGGAGTCCAAGAAAAGGGATCGGACCGATGAGACTGACCGGCGAGAAGGCAGAGATAAGAGGAGGGCAGGGGGTGATAAGCCGAGATTGAGAGGCCCAGCCGAGCATTTCCAGAGAGGACCGAAGTATGATCATTATACTCCCCTCAACACAAATAGGGCTCGGGTGTTCGAAGAAGCGTACAACGCGGAGCTTCTGCAGCTCCCAAAGAGTGGCCGCACCCCCCGAAATGCGGATCGCCAGAAGCATTGTCGGTTTCACCGCAACTATGGCCATACCACCGAGGAATGCTGGGTCCTACGGGATAAAATTGAAGAGCTGGTTCAAAGCGGGTCACCTCGGCAACTTTGTCCGAAGAAACAACAACAACAAAGGAGAGGCGTGGGGGAAACAGAAGAAGAAGAGGGGTGACCGAAGCCCGAGGAGGCGGCGATCGAAGAAATGAGGAGAGAATAGAGACCGAGAGAAAGGCAAAATGAAAGACGGGGAAGAGGATAATGTCATTCGGGGGGTGATAAACACCATCTCGGGAGGGTTCGGCGGGGGAGGCACCACAAGTTCAGCTCGGAGAAGACATCTGCGGGCCATCCGGCGCTTAACTCGGTATCCGGCAAGCCTCCCGGAGCTCCCCCCTATTATCTTTTCTCGATGATGATTTCGTGGGAGTAGATCCCAACCAGGATGACCCCATGGTAATCACCGCATACAGTTGGCCAACTTCTCGGTCAAAAGAACCCTCGTCGATCGTGGGAGCTCCGCGGATATATTGTACTACTCAACCTTTCGAAGCTAGGGATCCCGGAGAAATCGATTCAGCCGTATGACAAGAAACTCGTTGGTTTCGCAGGGAGCAAGGTTGATACTCGGGGATATATTGACCTCTTGACCACTTTTGGCGATGGCAGAGCTTCTAAAACCATCATGGTCGGTATGTGTTGGTAAACGCAGTTACATCGTATAATATCCCCGATCGGAAGGCCGTCCTTGAACGAGTTAGGGGCCGTGGTCTCTACCCCCCACCTCACGATGAAGTTCCCCTCCAGCTCGGGAGATATAGTGGCTGTCCGAGCAGATCAGGAGGATGGCGAGACAAAGGCTACGCTGATAGTTTGAGGGTGAGCAAACTTAAACCCGCACCAAAGAGAAACCCTAGACGGGGGGGAAGGACAAGGCGGTGAGTTCAAGTAAAATCCGTTGAACTGGATCCCAGGATGGACGTGCGGGAACAACGTCCGCAACCTATTGAGGAGCTAGAGAAGTTCCAACTCGGCGCGGCTGAGCAGTGTACCAAGCTCGGTGGTCACCTTGAACCTACTCGAAAGAAGAAATAAAACAAGTCTCGCGCAGAAATGCCGATCTATTTGCGTGGACCACATCGACATGCCGGGAATTGATCCCAACTTTTTATGCCATAAATTGGCAATCTGTCCCGAGGCGTGGCATGGGCCCCGAAGAAAGAGGAGATTAGGTGAAGAGAGGAGAAAAGTGGTCGAAGAGGAGACGGCGAAGTTGGTCAAGGCCAACTTTATCCGAGAAGTAGAATACACCACATGGTTGGCCAACGTCGTTCTCGTCAAGAAAGTAAACGGCAAGTGGCGCATGTGCACCGATTATACGGATCGAACAAAGCATGCCCAAAAGACTCTTATCCCTTGCCGAGCATTGACAGGCTGGTTGATGGGGCTTCCGGATATAGAATTTTAAGCTTCTTGGATGCGTACTCCGGGTACAACCAAATTAGAATGTACCCCCCGGATGAGGAGAAAACAGCCTTCATTACCGAAGGGTCAAATTACTGCTATAGAGTAATGCCGTTTGGGCTGAAGAATGCGGGAGCTACGTACCAGAGACTTATGGACCGTGTATTTGAGAAGCAAATTGGCAGGACCATGGAAGTATATGTGGATGACATGGTAGTGAAATCTGATGACCCCAGTCGCCACCCTTTAGATCTCGGAAGAAATATTTCAGTGATTGAGAAGGTTTAACATGAGGCTCAACCCGGAAAAGTGTGTTTTCGGTGTCCACGGGGGTAAATTCCTCGGCTTTATGCTTACCCACCGGGGAATTGAAGCCAATCCCGATAAGTGCCGGGCCGTAATTGAGATGAGAAGCCCGCAGAACGTTAAAGAAGTACAAAGATTGGCAGGACGGCTGGCGTCATTATCTCGGTTCCTACCCAAATCCGCAGAGAAAGCTCGGCCTTTCTTCAAGTTGCTGAAGAAGCCCCAAACCTTCAAATGGACCGAGGACTGCGAAAAGGCTTTTGTCGACTTCAAGGACTTTCTGTCCTCCCCGCCGAGTTTAACCCGGCCCATCTCTGGGAAAGAATTGTATCGTATCTGTCAGCCTCCGAGAATGCCATTAGCGCAGATCATTGTGCGGGGAGGTAGAGAAAGCCCAAATGCCAGTATACTTCATCAGCAGGGTGCTCCATGATGCCGAAACTCGGTATCAAGTTATTGAGAAGCTGGTCTTAGCCTTGGTGACTGCAGCTCGGCGGTTGCGCCCGTACTTTCAGAGTCACCAAGTGGTTGTCAAGACGGATCACCCCATCAAACAGATACTCAAAAAGCCCGAATTGGCGGGGCGTATGATTGCTTGGTCAGTAGAGTTGTCCGAGTTTGGCTTGAAATACGAGATGAGAGGACCCCTGAAATCACAATGCCTGTCTGACTTCATAGCCGAGCTCCATCCACAACCAGAGGCTGAGAATACATGGTGGAATCTATATGTGGATGGATCCTCAAATATCAGGGGCAGTGGAGCGGGGGTGATTCTAGAAGGACCAGGAGATTTGATATTGGAACAATCGTTGAAATTCGAGTTCAAAACCTCGAACAATCAGGCCGAGTATGAAGCTCTGATAGCGGGACTAAGGCTGGCGAATGAAATGGGGGCGAAGGCTGTCAAGTGCCGAAGTGATTCACAACTAGTCACCGGACAAATATCCGGGGGCTATCAGACGAAGGAACCTCAGCTCACCCGATATTTGTGTAAGGTTAACCAGCTAATCTCCGGCTTTGAAAAGTTCACCATTGAGCACATTCCCCGAGAAGAAAACACTCGGGCTGATTTGCTGTCTAAGCTTGCCAGCACAAAGAAGCCGGGACACCACAGAACGGTTATTCAGGAAACCCTCAATGAACCAAGCATTGGGACAGAAGAGGTGATGGCCAATGAGTTGGTTGACCGAGAGTGGATGACACCTATCTGGGAGTACTTATCCTCAGAAGCTCTACCCTCGGATCAGGCTGAGGCAAGGAAAGTCAGGCTAAGGGCGAGTCATTTCACCATAATCGCCGGGGAGCTGTATAAGCGGGGATTCTCGGCGCCTTTGCTAAAATGTTTGACCAAGGCACAATCTAAGTATGTCATGGAAGAGGTTCACCGAGGAATCTGTGGTTTTCACAGTGGTGGCAGATCAATGGCCTCCAAGATAGTCCGAGCAGGGTATTATTGGCCTACCCTTAGAGCTGATTGCATGGAGTGGACGAAGCGGTGTGATGAGTGCCAGAGATGTTCCAATGTAAATCATACCCCCCCTGAAGAACTTCACACATTAAACTCGCCGTGGCCGTTTGCAATGTGGGGACTGGGACATATTGGGGCCTTTCCCGAAGAGCCAAAGGCCAAGTCAAATTCCTACTGGTAGCGTGAGACTACTTCACCAAATGGATCGAAGCGAGCCTTTGGCTAAGATTACCGCCGAGAAGGTGCAGAAATTTGTGTGGAAAAGCCTTATTTGTAGGCACGGAATTCCCTTCGCAATCGTTACTGACAACGGAAGACAATTTGTGGATAAGAAGCTACGGGAATTCTATGACAACCTCGGTATCAAGCACCAGGTTACATCCGTTGAGCACCCCCAAACCAATGGGCAGGCCGAAGCAGCTAACAAGATCATCCTCGGGGATATGAAGAAAAGAGTAGGAAGATCTAAAGGAGCCTGGGCAGAGGAGTTACCGAGTATTCTCTGGGCCTATCACTGTACGCCTCAATCTACCACTCAAGAAACACCCTTCAGGCTGACGTACGGAACCGACGCCATGATCCCAGTAGAGGTTGGGGAACCGTCTTTCCGACGTGTGCAACACGAGCCAAACGACAATGGGAGCAATATGAGGGTCGAGCTTGACTTGGTAGAAGAGGTTAGGGAGGAAGCCAGAATCAGAGAAGAAGCCTGCAAACAGAGAGCCACTAGAAGGTACAATTCAAGAGTAAGGCAGAGGAATTTTCTGCGCGGGGACTTAGTGCTGAGAATAAAAGGGGAAGCAAGGAAGGACCGCACGGAAGGCAAGTTAGCGGCAAATTGGGGAGGACCATTCCGAGTGGTTGAAAACCTGGGGAACGGGGCCTATAGGTTAGAAGAATTGTCGGGAATTCCTATCTCGAGGACTTGGAATGCCTCTCATTTGAAGTTTTATTACGGTGATGTATATAGTCGGGTGTCTGTACTCTTTTCCTACCTCGGTATTTTTTCCCAAAATGGGTTTTGACCGGGGAGGTTTTAACGAGGCACACCGCGGACTCCATTCAATAAAAAGCAGAATTTATCATAAATATGGTTTTATTTTTCCTTGCCTTGCCGAAGTCTTTATTTTGCAGATATCCTATTTTAATGGCCGAGTAAGAGCCATAGTCGGAGGGGCAAGTATGAGCCCGGCGCCGAGTACGAGCCGTTGTCGAGGGGCAAGTATGAGCCCTGGCGGCCGAGCACGAGCCGTTGTCGAGGGGCCAAGTATGAGCCCGGCGGCCGAGTGCGAGCCGTTGTCGAAGGGGCAAGTATGAGCCCGGCCGAGTACGAGCCGTTGTCGAGGGGGCAAGTATGAGCCCGGCGGCCGAGTGCGAGCCGTTGTCGAGGGGCCAAGTATGAGCCCAGCTGGCCGAGTACGAGCCGTTGTCGAGGAGCCAAGTATGAGCCCGGCCCGAGCACGAGCCGTTGTCGAGGGGCCAAGTATGAGCCAGCGGCCGAGTGCGACCCGTTGTCGAAGGGGCCAAGTATGAGCCCGTGGCCGAGTCACGAGCCGTTGTCGAGGGGGCAAGTATGAGCCCGGCGGCCGAGTGCGAGCCGTTGTCAGAGGGGCCAAGTATGAGCCCGGCGGCCGAGTGCGAGCCGTTGTCAGAGGGGCCAAGTATGAGCCCGGCGGCCGAGTACGAGCCGTTGTCAGAGGGGCCAAGTATGAGCCCGGCGGCCGAGTCCGAGCCGTTCAATTCCAAAGGCCAAGTCAGAGCCTCATGGCCGAGTACGAGCCGTAAAGTTAAGTATAAAGGTCAGGTACGATCTTACTAGCCGAATCCGAGCTACTTTATAGTTATTTACGTTGAGTTCAAGCTACGAAAATAGTAAAGCTGAATGTGCGCAAAAAACAAAATTTGTAAAGGCCAAGTATGAGCCATTGTTTTATTAAGGAAACCGAGTACAATAATGCAAAAATAAAGCCGAGTGATACATTCAAGGAAACCGAGTACAATAAATGCAAAAATAAAGAGTGATACATTCAAGGAAACCGAGTACAATGAGCAAAAATAAAGCTAAGTTTGACTCTTGAAAAGTACATTCACGGGGTGAGTACAGCGCTGAGGTTGAAAGCCGAAATTGAAAATAAGGGCCATTCGGCCCCCAGTCCCCCCGATTCAACGCCATCACGCTCTCTCAAGGGAGGCTGTAGTTCACACTCCCCCCTGAGAAAGCTGGACGATGAGGTGCTCGGCCAACTCAGGGAGTAGACGGCCGCTACCCCTTTCTCGACTCCCGAAGATTATTATTCTCCCAGTTGACATCCTTCTTGAAGGATCAAGGAATTCTGGATCCCGTCTCCCACTTACATCCTTTTTGGCGGATGTGAAACCCAAAAAAGGATGTCAACTGGGAGAGGGGAACGTAAACCCCTGTTGCTAGCATGGAACTACTCGGGCGGAAGAGAAGTAAGAAGCGAACTTGATTGGTAAAAAAGGATGAGGAATGAACAAATGGGAAGGGCCCTATTTATAGGCACGAAAGGAAGTATAATGTGTGAGAATTTGTTGGGAAAACAAACCTCGAAACCAAGCGAAAAGCAGCGATTGCGTGAACCCATTACGGTTTCCAAAAGCATTTAATGCATGACGATTGCGTTTCCAAAAGCGTTTAATGCATGACAACGCAAAACGAGAAACACGTGCTTTTCGTGTAATGATCACCGTCCATTTTGGACGGTAGAGTATTTCGGCCTTAGCCGAAGATTCGATGAACAAGCCAAACACAAGAATCAGCAAAATGATAATGATATTCATTCAAGTAATCGGGTTACAAGGGCATGAGCCCAGTACAAAAGAGGAACAAAAAACTATCAACAGCTACTCCCCCTATGGCTTTCCTCGGCCTCTACATGATCGTCCGGAGAGCCCCCCACTACGTCCACCTCTTCCTCCCCCTCGGCAATGATGGGAACAAGTTCCCCATTTACCACCTCCATATTCACATCGGCCCCCGAAAGGTCGATGCCGGGAACCAGAACCTCAGCTTGGGCAATGCCTTTGTCAAAACCTTTCCGGTGCTCGATGACAATGCAGCGGGTAGCCTCCTGTACGTCCTCCTCAAGCAGTATCTTGGCCTGAACCTCAGCCTCCAAGGCAGCCTTGAGCCGATCAATCTCAGCCTGAGCCTCTTTGATCTTTTCTTCGGCACGAGCCTTATCTTCTTCCACTCGAGCTTTGCTTTCCTCGGCCAATTTCGCCCGAGAATCTAGCTCGGCGTTCCGAGTGTTGATATCGGCGATGGTGGTAGTCAAGCGTTCATTCTCGGAGGCAATCCGGGAAAGATCCCCCTTCAACCTCTCAATAGCAGCGAACTCGGACTCCAATTGCTGAGACTTCCTCTCGGTCTCCGTCACCTCTCGGCTCTGTAAACGAGCCAAAGCCGCAAAGCACGAAGGCGATGAGGACCAGAAAGGGCCTCCATGCTGGATCGGGCCCCCTGCTGCTTGATAAGCCGAAGATCAGCGGCTTTTAAGAGGGTCGAATCGAAAGAGGAGGAGGGGTTGAAGTCTTCACCCCAGAGAGATGAAGTCCCCGCCTTCAAGGTGGTGTTGTACCATTTCGGCTCGAGGGGGTAGAAAGTGGCTGTTCTCGCCCCACGATTTGTGTCCCCCGAGTCTCGGGGCGGGGAGCTTGGGCCAGGAAGGGGAGAATCTTCGGCCACCACTTCAACCTCTGCCCTCTTCCTTTTTTGAGGGGCAGATGACGAAGCCCCTTTCGCAGAAACCTTGGTGGGAGGAGGTCTTTTCTGTTTCTTCTCGGCTGAAGAGGGACCCTGACCCTCTTTACCAACACCAGCCTTGACAAGTTTTGAAAAGTCGAACTTTCCCATGATGACTGTCAAAAAGAAAGGGTTGTTAGTATAACAACACATGCAGAAAATACTCAAGAAATAAAAAAGCCGAGCACTTACTTTTAAGGTCGGACCTCGGGGTGGAGGAGAAGGGGAGTTTCATAAGGCGTGCACAATGGAGGGGCCGAGGAAGACCCTCTAGTACATCTATATCCCGCCTATCCTCGGCCGGCAGGGAACGATACTCGAAACCGACGAATTTTGTGGGAGAGGATTGCCAGTATAAAGGAAACTTGGCATGTTTATTTTCGTCAAAAAAGTGGGAGGTATGAGAACTTGAAGGGCGAACACGGAAGAAGCCAACCTTGAAGTCTTTATAAGACGAAGCGAATAAACTAAGAAGACCTCTTCGGTTCAGCCCATTAAGGGATACCCATCCCTTTTTCTCGCCAAATCTGGTTTGATAAAAATACAAAAACTTCGGAGTAGTAGGCTCTATCTTTATGTATTTACATAGAATCGAAAGGCTTTCATAAAAGCCCAATTTGTTAGGGTGAAGGCGAGTAGGTGCGACGTTCATGGTTCTCCGAACATCGCACTCAAACTCGATAAAGGGAAGAGACACATGCAGTTTGTCAAAAAGTGTTTTATACATGTATGTGAAGGGAGGCTCGGAAGGGCGAGCCCTTAGAAAGACACACTCGGTGCTCGTGCACCGGAGAGCAAATAAACTCGGACTCGTCCCCGAGGCTGAGATATTGATATGGGACCGAAGTTCAACAATGGAATCGGGAGTCCGGTAGTCGAAAAAAAGGTTCCAACCTCCCCTTTAACCTGGTATACCCGGGAAGGGTTATATCAGGAATAGGGTCTTTAGGAACCCTAAGGCGTTGTTTACGGGCGGCGGGTTTGGATACTCTAGGGGGGGAGAACCAGACCTAGACGAATCAGAATCGGAAGAATCTGAATCAGTCGAGGATGACCCGGAGGGGGATGGTTCCGCCTCCCCAACGCTTCGACTTCCGCGAAGGAACAAGAAACAGAAAGGGATCCCCCAATTGGGGAAACTTCACCCTCAACCAGAGGCGAAGTGTTTGACTCAGAAGACATAGATGAACTCATGTCCGAAGGTCAGAAATAGAGCTTAGAAGAAAAGAGACGGAGCGTACCTGGAGGATAACAAGCAGAGGAACAAGGGCAGAAGCTTGGAAGACAAGGGTGAATGGCGAGAGAAGGGTAAGCAAAGTAGGAAGGAGTTGGCGCCGTGGAGAAGGTATTTATAACCTGCAATTGGTGGCCCATTGTCCATTGGGCCCAAAAGGGCGCGACTTTTGATTTTCCCCCATTAAATGGGCGCGGAACTCTATGGTTTCTTGTCCGTGGCGTCGTCAAGAAGTAATAGGGGAATAATTGCTTTCTCACGAGAGAGAGAAGACTTGATTGAAAATGACTAAGAATGTGGATAATCGCATAATAGAAGAATAAGCTCGGTTTTTCGTGACGTATCAGCTCCTTCGCTTATTCAAGCTCGGAGCTCGGGGGGCTTGTGTACTGGCCGAGAATGTAAGACCGAGAACTCGTCTATACATCGGACCAACCGAGCTTACCCCCGCGAATGGGCCTTGACCCAAACTCCTCCGAAGCCGAGGACACGTCAGCACACCTGACACCCGAGAATAACTACTCGGCCCCAAGCTATCCATCCGCAGCTAACTGGGCCGAATATCTCGCTGGCCATAATGCCACTCCGGGCAATCAGGCTCCGGATATCTCTCCCCATGATCGCGATCTGATCCTAATATTCCTCCGCTTATTTCGGAGCCTGATCCACTTGGTTTCAAATTCATATTATTGAGCAAGTTATAAATGCAAAGGGTGACTAGACACATTGGATAAGACTTTTCAATTCATGACTTGCACCGAGTCATGTTTGAATTACAACGGAGAGGCGCTTCCGAATTTTGTTGGTGGCAATGCACTGATGGAATTTAATAGTGATAAAAATGCCGCCAAGATCATTGATAAAATGACATCCCTTGATTACAAAGACATATAGGACTATTTAAAGGACTTCATTAAAGACAGCAAACTTATGGAATTTGAAAGGGACCCATCGAAAAGAGAAGAAAGAAGAGATCGCATTTTGAGGGAAATGTTGTGCACTGGTTGATGAGGCTGTTATTTGCATGGTCTGGATGAGCTTCATTACCATGGTTAATCTTTCTGATTGCATTCATTGCATTGAGCAAACAAGTTTTCCCATTCCAATCTAGATCTCAATTAAATGGTGACGTTTCATCTCTACATCTATTCTACACTTAATTTACTTCAAACAATTTCTACTATTCATAACTGTATATATTAATGGCATTTTTAATCTATTAGAATTATGTATCATACTGATATTTAAATGTAAACGCGTTACTAAAATCGTCATAATAGCAAATAAAATATCAATAATTTAATTAAAAAAATGATAGCGATTTTTCTAACATTTGCACATATTAAGAAATCAAAAGTAGAAATATTGTATTGAAATTTGTGCATTCAATTCCTTGAAAGTTTAAAAACTACTATTTTCAATATAACATTTCTATTTTCTAAATTCTTATTATGTGAAAGGTTGCACAGGTAAGAAAAACCCAAATGATAAATATATAACATGCGGACGAACATACACAACATGTAAATGAAATCTATACTATCTATAAGGAGGATAGTTGAATTTTGGTTTCAACATTTCAAAATACCAATACTACCCCTACACTATAAAACTGATAAAACCGATTTCCAAATTTAAAAAATAAAAATAAATTGTAGCACTTATTTTAAATTTTAAAAAAGAAAACTGCATGTGGTGTAAAATGTTAACCCTATGTCATTAGAGCGGTTGAAAAGTAGTATGTGGCGTAAAGCCACCAAAACTGCGTGTGGCATAAAATTGCATCACTTATTCTTTTATTTTCACGTATTTTTCAAGGGTTCATTCTGAGTACTAATAATCTCTACTGTTAGTTTATACAGGTAAAATTCTTTTACTTATCAAGCCATATTTTTTTATATAAGATATTTATCAAGCCATATTCTAAAGAATAGATGTATACAACTATACAATTTTTGCTTTTTAAAAATTTAAAATTTAAAGTTCAAAATAAATTAAGTAATCAATCCATACTTAATCTCCTTATAAATCTAAATGCTGAGATGTCGAGCTCAAATAATAGTTGTAACTAAATTATATTTGGTACCTTGGATTTGTTTTTTATTAAAATATGTATCTTATTTATTTTTACATATATTTGTAACATGATATTATTAACGCAGTGGTGTATATAATGTGTATTTATATTATTACGTCACATTATAAATTTGGATAAATCTATACAACAAAGACGAATAAAAGCATTAGAAATGCGACCAGACAGGCACATGAGTGCCTGTCTTGCCGCTAGTAACATCATAATGTAGTTTTGTAGTTCAATTTTTGCCTTAATAGGTAGTCTTGTATAAAATTTTCTCTTGATTCCTTTTAAGTTAATTACTCTGTGATTTTTGTACAAAAGTAAGAACCATATATAAATTTTAGAAAGAAAATCTTATACTCTAGTGGTTATTGTTTGGAGCCTTAGGTTGTAGCATTGTCATACCAATGACATGCATATAGACAGTTCTGTCATTAGGCACCATGTTCTCCTTGCCAAATCTCCTTCCAGTTATTAGGGCTTTTTTACCAAACTGGGTTTCTTTTAGAAACTATTTACCAGTTTAGAGTTATTCTGAAACTATTTACTAATGGGGGGTCCTTTTGGACACGTGGCATATTTTATTTTTTTCACTCTGACGGGTCAAAGGCGCCAGTCAGAATGGCGCCTACCACTTTTATTAAATAAATAAAAAAAGACAAAAGCTGCCCCCTGATGCCATGTGTGGCGCAATGTAGCCCCCCCACAAAAAAAAAAGACCCCTGCCCCCCCACCCCCAAAACGAAGAGCAGGTGCCCCCCCTCAGTTCCTCCTCTATAAATAGCCACAAGTAGGAAATTTTATTTACTACTTGTGATATTATTTGTTACTTGTTATTAGGGTATTTTTTTTATTATCTCTTGTTGTTTTAAATAGATACTTTATCATTAATGTCATCGTTACTCCTTATACTTATAATTTTTTTTTTGTAGCGGTGCTCCTTCAAAATTGCTGGTGACTTCATTTTAATTCTTATAAAGTAAATTTTTTTACTACTATAATAATTGATGAATATTTATTGATGTAAATTGTTATTGCTATTATTTTTTTTATGCCTCCTATGATATTATTTGCTACTCGTTATTACGATATTTTTTTTACTGCCTCTTGTTGTTTTAAATAGATACTTTATCATTAATGTCATCGTTACTCCCTATTACTTATAGTATAATTTATTTTTGTAGCGGTGTTCCTTTAAAATTGCTGGTGACTTTATTTTAATTCTTATAAGGTAAATTTTTTTTACTATTGTAATAATTGATGAATATTTATTGGTGTAAATTGTTATTGCTATTTTTTTTATGCCTCCTGTGATATCATTTGCTACTCGTTATTACGGGATTTTTTTATTGCCTCTTGTTGTTTTAAATAGATACTTTATCATTAATGTCATCGTTACTCCCTATACTTATAGTATAATTTTTTTTAGCGTTGTTCCTTTAAAATTCCAGGTGACTTTCTTTTAATTCTTAGAAGGTAAATTTTTTTTTTACTATTGTAATAATTGATGAATATTTATTGGTGTAAATTGTTATTGCTATTATTTTTTTTATGCCTCCTATGATATTATTTGCTAGTCGTTATTACCGGGTTTTTTTATTGCCTCTTGTTGTTTTAAATAGATACTTTATCATTAATGTCATCGTTACTACCTATACTTATAATATAATATTTTTTTGCGTTGTTCCTTTAAAATTGCAGGTGACTTTCTTTTAATTCTTAGAAGGTAATTTTTTTTTTACTGTTGTAATAATTGATGAATATTTATTGGTGTAAATTGTTATTACTATTATTTTTTTTATGCCTCCTGTGATATTATTTGTTACTCGTTATTACGGGTTTTTTTTATTGGCTCTTGTAATATTATTTTCTACTTTCTTTTAATTATTAAGTTTATTTTTTATTATAATATAACAGTAATATTACTTTTATTAGTAACGTTATTTATTATTAGTAATTGGTAATTAATTTTATTTTGTAATATTATTATTAATAGTGATATTATTTTGTTATATTAATGTTATTTTTAAGTTTACATATTTATTATTAAATATGATGTTAATATTATTAATACCATTATTTGTATTTGTTGTTGTGTATTTTTAATATTGTTATTATTAGAAATTGTAAATTTATGGGTTATTTTTATATATTTGATATTATTGTATGGCAGACGTCATGAGCCAAGTTGCAGTATTTGTATACTCGAACGGGAGAGTCTTCGATGGACCACAAGGAATTACATTTGAAGGGGACCAAGAAATTGTGCAAATAAAACATTGCATCTGGTACGAGCGTTTGAGGGCAAAGATTCACTCGAAGTTGAGGCTGCAACCAAATCAATCAGTTTCAAAAATTGTGACAAGATATATGATATGTGGCAACCCGGCGAAATATATTCTTGTTGAAATTACTGATGATCGAGATGTGGAGTGCATGCTGAATGGTTTAATCCAAAATCCCTGGATGTCGACACTTGAGTTGTACGTTGATGTTAATGTTGCGGGCACTTCCACATTCCCTGTGCCGTCATTGGGTAGTAATTTCGAGCAGCGAAATGTGCCGGTAAACCTTGGGTCAAATGCAGATGACGAAGATGAAGATTGGGCAAGCGAGATGGAGGATGAGTCAGATGAAGATGATATACCAACATCAGGTTCCTCGGACACCAAGGAGGAGGTTGAACAGGGTTCCAACATAGTTTTGTCCGCATTGGCGTCACCTGGAATTGTTGCAGCTCCGGTTTCATCGATGACTCCTGGTGGTTTTTTTCCGCATCAAGTTGGTTGGTTTCCTCCAACAATTAATAATTTTATTCCGACATCATTATTATTAATTTTTATTTGTATAAATATTATTATTTTTACTCTAATTGGTAATTTATTCATTTTTACTCACTTATAGGTCAATCACATGGTGCATTTTTCAACTCATCCCCCCATTATAATTATATAAACTGGGACCATCCTGATCAGGAGATAGAATTTGAAGGCGTAGATGTTCCGGGATCGTGGAAAGTGGGTCAGGAATTGTATGTTGGCTTGAGATTTGATGCTAAACAGGCGGTTCAAATGGCTGTTAAACATTATTCCATGAATGCTCATCAGGATTTCAAAGTTGTTGAATCTAAATCAACCATGTATTATGTCTAGTGCTCAAATCATTTGACAGGATGCCCATGGAGGCTGAGGACTATCTTGTTGAAAAAGTCACTAAAGTGGGAGGTTACAAAGTGGGGTGGTCAACATAATTGTGTGAATCAGATGTTGTTGCAAGACCACACAAAGCTGGATTCTAACTTCGTATGCTCGTGCATACTAGGTACGATGATTACTAGTATGATCATTGTTTTTACACCAATAAATATTCATCAATCATTACAGTAGTAAAAAAAAATTACCTTATAAGAATTAAAAAAAAGTTACATGCAATTTAGAAGGAACACTACTACAAAAAAAATTATACTATAAGTATAGGGAGTAACGATGACATTAATGATAAAGTATCTATTTAAAACAACAAGAGGAAATAAAAAAATACCAATAATAACGAGTAGCAAATAATATCACAGGAGACATAAAAAAAATAATAGCAATAACAATTTATACCAATAAATATTCATCGATTATTACAGTATTAAAAAAAACTTACCTTATAAGAATTAAAATAAAGTCACATGCAATTTTAAAGGAACACCGCTACAAAAAAAAAATTATACTATAAGTATAGGGAGTAACGATGACATTAATGATAAAGTATCTATTTAAAACAAGAGGCAATAAAAACAATCACGTAATAACGAGTAGCAAATAATATCGCAGGAGATATAAAAAAAAAATAATAACAATAACAATTTACACCAATAAATATTCATCAATTATTACAGTAGTAAAAAAAAATTTACCTTCTAAGAATTAAAATTAAGTCACATGCAATTTTAAAGGAACACCGCTACAAAAAAAAAAATAAGTATAGGGAGTAACGATGACATTAATGATAAAATATTTATTTAAAACAACAAGAGGCAATACAAAAAACCTGTAATAACGAGTAACAAATAATATCACAGGAGGCATAAAAAATAATAATAGCAATAACAATTTACACCAATAAATATTCATCAATTATTACGGTTGTAAAAAAAATTTACCTTCTAAGAATTAAAATAAAGTCACCTGCAATTTTAAAGGAACACCGCTACAAAAAAAAATTATACTATAAGTATAGGGAGTAACGATGACATTAATAATAAAGTATCTATTTAAAACAACAAGAGGCAATAAAAAAAATACCTTAATAACAAGTAACAAATAATATAAAAAATAATAAATAAAATTTTATACTAAAAACTATTTATAGAGGAGGAGATGAGGGGGGAGGGAGCTGCTCTTCGTTTGGGGTGTGTGTTGTGTTGTGGCGTGGCGTGGCGTGTGTGGGGTGTTGTTTTAAAATAACCCATTTGATAAAAAAAAAAGAAGAAGCCTGTTTCCTGTTCTGGTGCGTCGCTTCCAACCCCCTCTTGCTATCTTCCCTTCCTGCTACAGTAGGTTGTCCTTCTCCGCCGCTTGTGGGTTGCCGCCCCTGCCTCATCCTCCTTTCTTCGTCTTCGCCCTTTGATGCTTGTGGGGGTTGTGCCTCCCTTGAAATTCAATTGATTGCATTCTGCCCATTTTAACAGTAAGAAAGTGAAAATGAAGGGTTTTTGGGCTCTCAAATTATTGATGGAAGTGGCACACAAGAGAACACTCAGGTAAAGGAATTTTATTACTTTCATCCTCAATTATTGTTGCACACTAATTAACTATTTTTTTTATATATTTATGTTTATAGAGTGAGCAAAGTTATTTTTGGAGGAATGGGTATGATGCTTCACACGTTTTAGCTCCCTTCAATCCAAATCATGATCATGTTGGTGAAGTAGATCAGGTGCAACATAGAACTAAGTATTGTAGTTATTTTTGTTTTAACATGTATATTATGACAGTAATTGATTAAAGTGACATATTTGTTTTGTAGGTTCCATATTATTCTCAAATCATAAACCATAATGTTACCTATTCTGAACTTCTACAGGTATTGGTTCTTTATTTTGTGACAATTTGATAATTTTTACATTAAATATTAATCACCAATACTTTTGTTCATGTGTGTTTTTTGTAGGCACAACACCGAGTTAATAATCCGCCATTAGTTAAAGAGATGAATGACAATTTGCAGCTTAAAGAGATGAATGATCAGCTATTATCATAAAGACGTGAATCAATCACTACTTTGGGACGTGAGACTCAGTCATTTGGAACTTGCCATTATACTGGTGTTATGCTGTTGAACGAAGAAGATTGTTTTTGCAACTATCAGGCTTTATTTCATTTTAGCATTTTATTTTTCCTATTTGGAAGGATTTTGTTTAATATTGTTATATTTTTATCTTGCAAATACTGTTGTTGCTATTGAAATAAAATTGCTGATATTATAATTAATCACATTGAAGTACACAAAAAATATGTGTTCAATATATTTAACTTTATTACAGCAATATAAATACAATAACAATTTGTGCAGACTGGACAATTCTGATTCTGCAGTGGCTCTAATCACTTTTAACATTATACTATATGGTTATCCAAACAAATGTTTTATACAAAATGGCAAGGTTTACAAAACCGGACCTGTCATCCTAGTGCAGAAAGCGTGCGGTTCGAGGTTCAATGGTCCAACCGAGGTTGAACCGTGGTTGAACCGGTTATAATTAAATAATATTATTTTAATTTTTAATATAATATTTGTAACAATATTAAACAAAAAAACAACATAACTAAAATTATTAAGCACAATTTTTTTATTTTGAAATTAAACTAAATAAATATAAAGATATATGTTAAAATCATCTTCATAGGGAAAACCAACCCAAAATCTACAACCAGCCCACATATGTTAGAAAACAAAAGAATTGGGTTTTGGCTAGGATGATCCAAATCCTTTTATACTATTTTTTTTTTTAAGGAAACCGGTTCAGGCCGGTTCACTACCGGTTATGACCGGTTTTACCGGTTTTGAACCGGTTTTCCGGTTTTTTAACCGGTTCACCACAGGGCCGGTTTTGTTAGCTGACCGGACCGGCCAAGGTCTCGGTTCCCGGTTGGACTGGTCGGACCGGTTGGTCCGGTCCGGTTTTCAAAACCTTGCAAAATGGTTTGCAATCTCTGCCTTCCTCTGGTGCTTATCTGGCTATCTGCTACAACCTTCACTTCTTACAAAGCAAACCTTCCTTTTGAAAAGTCTGATTCACAATTTATGGAATTGTGAATGAATTCATGTAAAAAACTTGACTCTTCTTCAACTTGAATGGACATCACATCACTAATTGCTTGAACAATGTCTGCTTGTAATTCAATAATAGTGTCTCAGTAGCAAAGCATCTCTTAATGCTTCAAGGGTAACCTTTTGAGTCACTTCTCTTCGTTGCACAGCTTCCTGTCAAGAAAAAAAGCAAGCCATAAAGTAAGTATAATTATAGATACAACAATTAGATACAGCTTTTTGAAGGAAGCCATAAAATAAGTATAATTATAGATACAGCAATTAGATACAGCTTTTTGTGGCTTCTGATAGCATTCTTGGTTCTTTTTTACCTTTCTATGTTCTCATAGGTACAATGGCTTCCTTCTATTACAAGGGAGACATGCAGTTGTTAGGACTAAAATCAATGGCATGTGCAGACATATTTTAAAGCACACTAATTACTCAAGGAAGCCATTAGGGTCATCAATTTTAAGGCCCTTATGTTCTTGTCATAAGATTCAATTACACCATCACTGGACCATCTTTGATGGAATGGAAGAATTATCATGGATGCAACTTTGTCCAATGCAAGGTGGCAAACATCTTCATACATCAAGTTATGCCTTTGACAAATCCTAGCCAAGAATTAATAAGGATTAAAATAGTCCACATAGTAATATCAGGGTCTTTTGATTTTATGACTAACATAGAGATTAGAAATAAAAGGGTTTCTAAGAAATGGACTGATGGTTCTTCCAAGCAAAACTACATCATTTTAGATTTTTGGCATCATTATTCAAGTACCAGCTAAGTATATTAATATATCTTGTGAAGTGAACAAAACTTCTTCCATGTTTCACAACTACAAGTACAAAATGAGTGTCAGGAAAAGCTTGTCTAAAACCAAGTTGATATTGATTGTAATCCAACAAATGTGGAATTGTTTGATAATACAAAGTCCAGTAGTGAGCATTGCAGACACTGGATTTTTACGGGAAGCATTTTCATTGATGGACAGATCATGAAGAAGACTCTTATGCAACTTGTGAAAATTACTTTACAAGCAAATCCAGATAACTTAGTTATTGCCTTTAAGGGTAACTCAAATGCAATCAAGCTTCAATTAGAGTCTCCTCCGCCCACAGAGCAAAACAGATCAACATCTCAAGCAAACATTGCACAATTCACATATGTTTAGTCATTTAGAAATGATTTTTTCATACCACAAAAAATTCATACCACCTAGGACTTTCCTCAAACATATAGCAAGCAATAACGACAGATTTTCTTTTCACATTGAGGCTAATAGAAAGTAGATGAAAAACAAAAGTAGTGAATTATTGATTGTTTCTCATTGATTTCTCATCAAATAGATTGTGTACATTTATAGGAGTTCATGTAACAAACTCTGTAACAAACTCCCTGATTGAAATAACCAACTTCTATCTATTGCCTAACACTGATAACAAATCTGATCTATCAATAGCAGAAAAATAGAACTATCTATAACAGATTCGGTAGGATAATTTAGTTGTTTTTGGATATGCTATCCTTATCATCATTACTCCCCCTCAAGTTGGAGAGTAAAGATTATGAACTCCCAACTTGGAAAGGAGAAACCGAAACTGCTTCTGACCCAATGCCTTGGTAAAAATATCTGTCAATTGTTGTTTAGTGGATAAGTGAGTAGTTGTGATTCTTCCAACTTGGATATGTTCTTGAACAAAATGGCAATTCACTTCAATGTGTTTAGTACATTCATGGAAAACCGGATTTGCAGCTATGTAAAGAGTTGATTGGTTATCACATAGTAATGGTGTAGGCCCATCAAAAGATACTTGTAGAGCTGTTAGCAAATTTCTTAACCAAACAATCTCACTAGCTGCATGTGACATGGCTCTATATTCTGCTTCACTAGATGATTGTGAGACTGTGGTTTGTTTCTTGGTTTTCCAAGATATTGGACTGCTCCCTAGCTTCACGAAGTAGCCTGAAATTGATCTTCTTGTAGTTGGACAAGATGCCCAATCAGAATCACAATAACCTGTTAATTTGAGATCAACATTCTTTGACAGCAAAAGTCCTTGACCTGGAGAGGACTTTAAGTAACAAAGAACTCTCATAGCAGCATCCCAATGTGGTTGTCTAGGTTCTTGCATGAACTGGCTCAGGGTATGCTATACTGTGGTGGATTAGGGTATGCTGCACCTTTTTCTGCAGATAAGCCATGATGCTGCTCCATGGGGAAACCACAAGGCTTGCAATCAAGCATGCCACATTCTTTAAGAATGTCAAAAGTGTACTTTTGTTGACAAAGAAACAAACCAGTATTTCCATAAGAGAGTTCAAGGCCAAGGAAATATTTAAGTTTTCCAAGGTCTTTCATTTTAAAACACTCACTTAGGTACTGTTTGAACTTCTTGCAAGCTATAGGGTCATTGCTTGCTATTACCTGGTCATCAACATAGACTAGAGTAGCAATGAATGTTGAATCAGAAGCATAAGTGAAAAGACTATGATCCGAACTGCACTGTTTGAAACCATAGTGTATCAAGGCTTGTGAGAGTTTGGCATACCAATTTCTGGATGCTTTCCGAAGTCCATATAAAGATTTCTGCAATTTGCAAACATGTTGTGAATTATGCACTACATATCCTAGAGGAATAGCCATGTACACTTCCTTATCAAGATCTCCATGAAGAAAATCATTGCTAACATCCATTTGATGTAGCTCCCAATTTTTAACTACTGCTATGGCTAATAAGCAACGAACCGTTGTCATCTTTGCTACTGGTGCAAAGGTTTATGTGAAATCTTCTCCTTCAATTTGAGTGTAGCCTTTTGCCACCAAACGTGCTTTATACTTGTCAATTTCTCCATTGGCTTTGTATTTGATCCTATAAACCCATTTGCAACCAACTAATTTCTTTCCCATTTGGAAGAGGTGCTAATGTCCAAGTGTTATTTTCTTCCAATGCTGTGATTTCTTGTGCCATAGCTTCTTGCCACTCTGGAGATTGCACTTGCCTGGGAGAAATTCTTAGGCTCATTATGTGACTTGATGGTCGAAAGAAAGGCTTTATGTGAAGGATAAAAATTATCATAACTAATATATTTTGAGATTAGATAAGGCTTACCAGGTGAAGATGTTTGAGTCAAGGTGATGCATGGGGGGTATTGAAATGCTAAATGGCAATAATAGTCCTTCAAATAAGTAGGAGGTCTCCTATCTTTTGGTGCTTTCTCACTCAAATTTTCTTCTCCTTGTTCGGGTAGCAATGTTGCATGTTCTGTAGCAGCATTATGAGGCAATTCTGAAGAACTAGAACTGCTTTGAACAACCAAATCATGATCAGTTCCTGCTGTATCATTAATATCCATAACAATGAATTGATTTACTTCATTTGGTGAAGTATGAGACGCCCCGACGTCCCATTAAAGAAAACCCAAAATATTAA
Source organism: Sophora flavescens (assembly GCA_030762895.1). NCBI lineage: Eukaryota > Viridiplantae > Streptophyta > Magnoliopsida > Fabales > Fabaceae > Sophora > Sophora flavescens. The sequence goes on along the minus strand of CM061063.1, from coordinate 263,958,461 downwards.
AACCTAATTAACGTTGAGCGAATATATTAAAAACAGCGGAAAATTTTAAAACGTAACATACATACATAATATATACATCTCAAATCCTGATACAGTACAGTAGATGGATTTCCATCAGTCGGATCCCAAAGTGTACAATCTGGTAATCAAACAGAAAATAAGAACAACATCCTAAAGAGACAAGACGCTCTGGCCATAGACTTTATACTCAACTATGAGGATCCACTGCTCGTCCTCCAACGTCAGGCTCATACGAAGTCCCATCAAGTTCCTCCATGACTGGAATCTCTGTAGGATCTTCTCATCACGATCACCAAAAAGAAACATATACAATATAGAGAAGATAGGGATAAGAAACCATATAACATCAAACGTGGAAATGGTTTAGCAACATTTAATTAAATAACGACACACTAAACATCCGTCTCCCCAGTATAAATATATATAACATAATCATCCTCAATCCACATCTATAATCTTTCCTCTACCCTCCATCATGATGCAATGAAAATGCTTTGTATGAATAATCTCTTCGTGTATCGGCCATATCCGGATATCACAACAATATAATCGACACGCCCCGAGTCCCCAGCGCACACCCTCGTCCGCGGATGGAGAGTGCCCACGCAAAGCAATGGCACTATAGACGCACAACCCGGTGCACGCCTCTGGACCACAATCCAGGATGCTCATGCAATGCATGAACTATAGCTGCGACTAAAATGAAATCATCTCTGGACGGTCTGCCGTTAGCCTCTCCCCGGGAATTTTCCTTGCGAGGCATTGACCCCAATGGACCATGTTTCAGGTCCACTCGACCATGTTTCGTGTCCTCATATCACAGACCATGTTTTGGTCACCCCCAGTGCCCTAACCCAGGTCATCATAATCTCATAGATAACCTCAAAATAATCTCATCTCATCACTCTCGTTCTCATATCACGATAATTATCTCGGTTAGGCACTGCTATCTCATATAGTATGCAATCCCCAAATACATCCTCATGTCTCATATAACTTATGATTTACTCAATCCTCTAAGTACAATCATTACACTCATTCTATCATCGTAATAATAATGATAATCACAACAACAACAACAACAACAACAACAACAACAACAACAACAACAACAATAATAATAATAATAATCATAATCATCCCATCAGTAGTAATATTAAAATAATAACTATGATAATAATAATAAGAAATATAATAAGTATAAACAAGTATCACTTTCACATCAACCAGTCAAACATGTAATTATCACATAATAAAATCATCTATATATGTAGCGATAAACGCACAATTTCTATATCATCATCGGTACCACTAAGTAGTCCCTAATGTGATATAGACATTGTCCATTACTCGCTCTCATGTAGGGTTTGGGTCGCCCTACACCATTATCTAATTAAATGTAACCGCGCCGTTTCCGACGTTAAATAGTTTCTTTCCCCCACCTGGAATGTCTTAGGCTAGCTCTGGGGCAACGAAACGGACACTCCCTATATTCCCTCAAATCTGCCACGCACAGTTCTACACCCTCCGGGGCTCCAAAAATTCACCTGAACACATCATTGTGAAGCACATGTTACGTGTAACCCAAATCTAAAGACGGAATTGGAAACCGATAAATGAATTGAAAGATAACCTCAATACTGCCGCCGACGGACATTTAGACATAAAAGGACATAGGCTTACCTTAGCCTAATCAAGAAAAGAAAGATAGGATAATGAAGTAGACATCGTGAGGATCACAACGGTATAATCAGAATTTTGATAGGACGAACGGATTGACCGGAATCGGCTCCGGAAACTCTCTCTCTCTCACGGCCCACTCTCTCTTTATTTACTTTTTTTTTTCTACGCCATCTTTCATTCTCTGCTTTCTTACATATATATATATATATATATATATATATATATATATATATATATATTTATATTTATATTTATTTATTTTTTTCCTCTTTTACATTAACAAGAGATGGAATGAAAGAAAGAAAAACAAGAGGTGTTATGCTCTTAGTATGCGGAACAATTTGTAAAAGTGGAGGTGTCTTTATTACAGCAATTGCCGTGGCCACTAAGAAAGAAAAATTGTTTAGTTAAAGGTGCCATTACCTCACAAAGTGCCGTGTCCCCTAATCACACCAAAAATATTGTTTAGTTAATAGATACAAAATGAGTGATAAAATATTAAGCCTAAAATAAACATGTTTTTACTTTCTGGAATCTAAAAATAAAGATTGATAGATATACATTTTCGAAATTCAAATTAGAGTAAAGATTAATAGTTGGACTGATCAACTAAGAAAATACTCGGTCCAAAATTTAATCTCCGATTAAGGTCAAACCAGTTTATTTTCAACTCTAAAATTAAATTGAATGAAAATATAAAAAATGCTTTTCTCTTAAACATATTATTTAAAATATTTTTCTGTACTGGTAGTAATAGTGACAATAATGTAACTTATTATCTAGTAAGTGTGCATCCACTGAAATAAGTCAGTGCTAACGCACCCAATAAAATAATTTGAAGAGAGTAATTTAATTACTCAAACTAAACCACGTAACAAAATTAACAAACATCCAAATAAACTAATTAATCATATGTGTAATTATATTTTAACCGGTTAAATAGGGTAACTAAAAACGGGCTGTTACATTACTACCCCTCTTAAAAAAAATTCCGTCCTCGGAATTTACGTACCTCCAAAAAGATGTGGATACTGTTGCTGTATATCCGCCTCACGCTCCCATGTAGCATCTCCAGTAATCTCATCCCAAATGACCTTAACCAAAGGAATCTGTCTACCACGGAGTTCTTTATTCCTTCTATCTGCGATCTTAACCGGTAAAGCCTCATATTCTAGATTCTCTCTGAGTTGTATAGACTCAGGCTCAAGCACATGAGAAGAATTAGGGTAATATTTTCTCAACTGGGAAACATGGAAGACATTGTGAAGGTTGGAAAGGTAAGGCGGTAAAGCTATCTGGTAAGCTACTAGACCAATTCGTCAAAGAATCTGAAATGGTCCAATGAATCGGGGGGTGAGCTTTCTAGACTTTATAGCTCTGCCAATTCCGGTCTTCGGAGTGACTCTCAAGAACACGTGATCACCTTCTTGGAACTCTAAGGGTCTCCTCCTCTTGTTACTGTAGCTTCTCTGCCGATCTTGTGCTTCCTTCATTTTCTCTCTTATTTTCCTAACTTGTTCTGTTGTTTGTTGTACCACATCAGGACCCAACACTTGGCTCTCGCCAGTCTCATACCAACATAATGGAGTCCTACACTTTCTCCCATACAGAGCCTCATACGGTGCCATCCCGATGCTACTATGGAAACTGTTATTACATGTGAACTCAATCAATGGTAAGAATTCATCCCAACTGCCAACATGTTCCAACACACAAGCTCTTAAAAGATCTTCCAATGATTGGATTGTTCTCTCAAACTGTCCATCCGTCTGAGGATGATAAGTAGAACTCATCATCAACTTTGTTCCCAAAGCATCGTGTAACTGTCTCCAAAATCTAGATGTAAATCTAGGATCTCGGTCGGAGACAATACTCGACGGCACACCGTGCAACCTCACTACTTCCTTGATATAGATCTAGGTCAACCTTTCAAGACTATAACTTTCCCCAATAGGTAAAAAGTGAGCACACTTCGTCAACCTATCAATGATAACCCAAATCGTATCAAACCCCTTCGGAGTTCGTGGTAATCCGACCACAAAGTCCATTGCTATACTATCCCATTTCCACTCTGGGATATCCAAGGACTGCAACAACCCAGCGGGCTTTTGATGCTCTATCTTAGCTTTCTGACATACCAAACATGATAGAACATATTCCGCCACTTCTTTCTTCATCCTTGGCCACCAAAACATCTTCTTCAAGTCTTGGTACATCTTGGTGGCTCCTGGGTGGAAGCTCAGCTTACTTTTATGTGCCTCCTCTAAGATCATATTCCTAATCTCTAAGTTTTCTGGCACACGTATCCGATCCTTAAACCTTAACACTCCATCTGATCCTCTCCTAAATTCTGAAACTTTACCCTCATCTATACCTCGATTCACATCCACCAAATATTCATCCTGACCCTGCTTATTCTTAAGGTCTCTCAAAAACTCACTACTGATGGTGATCATACTTAAACATATTCTATCCTCCATCAGATCCATACCTAGGTTCAAATCTCTAAACTGTTCAAGCAATTCCATCTCTTTCACCATCAGTGCGGATACGTGCAAGGATTTCCGACTTAGTGCATCCGCCACAACATTAGCCTTCCCTGGATGGTATTGAAGATCAAACTCGTAGTCCTTAATGAATTCCATCCATCTACGTTGCCTCATGTTCAGCTCCTTCTGATCAAACAAATACTTTAAACTCTTGTGATCACTAAACACATTAAACTTAACTCCATAGAGATAGTGTCGCCATATCTTTAATGCGAACACTATGGCTGCTAACCCCAGATCATGGATTGGGTAATTCCTTTCATGAACTCTCAATTGTCGTGAAGCATAAGCCACAACTCTTCCCTCTTGCATCAAAACACAACCCAATCCTTGATACGACGCGTCACAATATACGTCAAACTGTCCTAATGGATCTGGCAACGTTAGCACGGGAGATGTAGTCAACTTCTCCTTTAGCTTCTGAAAACTCTCTTCACACTTCTCTGTCCAAAAAAACGCCATACCTTTTCTCGTTAACTGCGTCATAGGCAACGCAATCTTCGAGAAACCCTCGATGAACCTCCTGTAATACCCGGCTAATCCTAAGAAACTTCTCACCTCACTCACTGACTTAGGCCTCTCCCATTTAATCACGGCCTCTACCTTAACTGGATCAACTGTTATCCCTTTCTTGTTGATTACATGCCCTAGAAACTGTACTTCCTCTAACCAAAATTCACACTTGGATAGCTTAGCATACAACTGCCTATCTCTCAACACCTGTAACACCACTCTCAGGTGTTCCTCGTGTTCTTCGCGACTACGGGAGTAGATAAGAATATCATCTATAAACACCACAACAAACTTGTCAAGGAACGGTCTAAAAATTCTATTCATGTAATCCATAAACACCGCTGGAGCATTAGTTACGCCAAAAGGCATAACTAGGTACTCATAGTGTCCATACCTTGTGAGACACCCCGCTGTGCCCCTTTGTGACATTTTAGTTTAAAACCATAATTATTAGTTCCTTAAGCGCGCGTTTAGCGTTAGAGATTTTCACAAATCATTTTCGAAATGTCCCCTTTAAAAATCGGAGATTTGTATGACGTCGGAAAACACCGGATAGACAATTTTATAACTTCAAAATTTAATCCAACCATAAATGGTCTCTGGTCTTACATCAACTGCCAGGAGCGGAAGAATAAATACACAAACTCCAGTCATGATAAAGACTTAGGAGATAAATAGATACAGTAATCCCAAATTGGTTTTTCATGAACATACACAGTTTTCATTTATAACATAAAATATTAGCAAGATTATAATATATAAATACTCCAAATTTATCTATTACATTACCAAAACACTGTTGAGGGTATCCTCTCGGTAGGAGCCCTCACAGGCATAGACTTAGACAAAAATACTAAACCACTTAAAACATCTAAAACGTCTCACAAGACGCACTGGCCATATACTACCTGGACCCTAATCACCATGGGTCAAGACTCGAGCTCTGGCATCCGGCTCATAGGGAATCCCGTCCAATCCCTCATCATTAAGTTTGTCCACCAGGTCTTCTAGTACGATTTCATAATAAACAAATACAACATGCAGAGAGATGCAGGGGATAAGAAACAGTTCTATCATCAAAAACGGAAAAGAGTCATAGTAAACTATACAGTAATTATCACAGACACAACATCAGTCAAGTCATCCATCTTTCATAAAATTCTTATATTCATCCTACCCTCACTCCTACAACTAAAACTCGATATTGAACAGGGCTATGGTTTCCTCATCATAGTTATGGTTATCGGACAATAGTCCAAGCGACACGTCCCATTCCCGGTACACATCCTTGGTCATGGTGAGAATGCTCATGCAAAGCAATGACACTATAGCTGCACAATAAACCCGGTGCACACCCCGGATCGTGGGTGCTCATGCAAAGCAATGACACTATAGCTGCACGATTTACCCGGTGCACACCTTCACCATGGTAAGAACGCTCACGCAAAGCGTGACACTACAGCTGCACGATGATCCCGGTGCATACCTCATCCACTCAGAGGTGGTCATGCAAAGCATGACACTCGTAGCTGCATAATAAAGTTTGTCGATCGTCCAAGCGACACGTCCCATTCCCGGTGCACATCCTCAGTCATGGTGAGAATGCTCATGCAAAGCAATGACACTATAGCTGCACAATAAACCCGATGCACACCCCGGACCGTGGGTGCTCATGCAAAGCAATGACACTATAGCTGCACGATTATCCCGGTGCACACCTTCACCATGGTAAGAACGCTCACGCAAAGCGTGACACTACAGCTGCACGATGATCCCGGTGCACACCTCATCCACTCACAGAGGTGCTCATGCAAAGCATGACACTCGTAGCTGCACAAGTTTAGTTTACACATTGGACGGTCCCACAAGGACTTCGGGTCTTGTATGTGTCTCACATACGGTTATAGAAACAACACAACTTATGAACCTCGCAGACTCCTATGGTCATAACCCAATGCCTTAACCTCTCATCAAGACCACAACACATGCTCTATGTCACAACACCTCTTTAACATATTTCATGTAGGTTAGGCACCTCTAAAAATCATCATGATCCTCACGCCGAAAACAATCATCTCTTAGACAACATATATATCTTCGCTTAATCCACTAAGCATAAAGTAAATACCACACAGATCATGCATAACATCAAGTCAATCAAATATATTTCAAAACATTAACATAGCACTAAATCAGTTCAATAAAGGTAATAAAACTCAAATCAACCATCAACAATATAAACATCAACCTAATATCGATCAACCTACAATCCCCGAATCACCATGGATGTTTTATAAAAGTAATTTAAAGCGATTCTGGTCTTGTCGATTATTCAACTTCTAGTAGGGTTTAGGTCGCCCTACATAATTACTATATAATTTATTACTTATCGATTCCGACGATAGGTTGATTCTTTCCCCCACCTTTTAATGCGTTCGGAGGTTTTTCTGGAACTTCACAGCCATGCAATCAGCTCCAATGAGTTCCCAAAAAGGGAATCCATACTTCTCCAAAGCAAGCTAGAACATGAAAAACATCCCAGAGAGACGATCCAAGCATTGAAACAACCAGACAAAATACTAAATTAATTTCTCAACAATCACAATATAAATATAATTCAATAATATATTTAATTTCCCAAAAACATCAATCATTTAAAATTAAAACGGATTTGAGGTTTTTAGGCTTAAGATGAAAATTGAGAAAAATCAGTTTAACAAGAGATTGACAAAATTGATTTAGGGAGACACTTAATCATGCTCCCAATTTCAGAAAACACCAATTAATTTCAGATTTTGAGAATTAAAATCAAAACCTAGGGTTAGGGTTTCAAAATCAATTTGGGGGTTTTGAATCTGAGCAAAGGAAGTGAGAAAACCACTTACCCAAGGAAGAAGATGAAGTTGTGGTGGCTACCGGGACCTCCGCGTGGCGGCTGCGGCAGAACCACGGTGGAGAACGGCGGCGGACAGCTCCTATCGCGGTGGCTAGCGCGATTTCGCTCACAGGAACAACCGAGACACGATCTGGACAAAGACGCAAACCAAGCGTGGTGTCGCGGCGTCGGAGCTCCGGCGGGCGGTGGTTACGGCGGTTCCTAACCAGAAGGATGGGTTTTTGTGTGACCCACACAAGGAAGAAGGAGGAGATCCAAACAGAGGCATCAAGGGACCATTTCGGTGGCTGGAATGGAGGCCCCGCAGTGCGCATCCGGCAGTGGGGCTCGCGGTATCGGACGACAGCGACCGGGAACACAGTGACGGCGAAATCGGTCCAAACACATGGGAGAAGCTGGGTCGCGACGGTGGTCGTCTCCCTGCTCCAGGTAACGATTCGGCGACACTCAGACCGGTGATGGACGGAGCGGAGCTGTGAGATAGGAAGGAGAAAGAGAGAGATGATGTGAGGAGGAGGAAGAAGAAGATGGAGTCAAGAGGGAGAAGAAGCAGTGAAAGAAAAGAAGAAAAAGAGAGAAAGAGAGAGAGTTACGGGTCATTAAGGGGGAGAGGAACAAGAATTTCTGATTTTTGTACTAGTGGGTACAAAATGAGTGATAAATATTAAGCCTAAAATAAACATGTTTTTACTTTTTGGAATCTAAAAATAAATATTGATAAATATAAGATTTCGAAATTCAAATTAGAGTAAAGATTAATAGTTGGACTGATCAACTAAGAAAATACTCGGTCCAAAATTTAATCTCCGATTAAGGTCAAACCAGTTTATTTTCAACTCTAAAATTAAATTGAATGAAAATATGAAAATGCTTTTCTCTTAAACATATTATTTAAAATATTTTTTTGTACTGGTAGTAATAGTGACAATAATGTAACTTATTGTCTAGTAAGTGTGCATTCACTGAAATAAGTCAGTGCTAACGCACCCAATAAAATAATTTGAAGAGAGTAATTTAATTACTCAAACTAAACCACATAACAAAATTAACATAAACATCCAAATAAAATAATTAACCATAGGTGTAATTATATTTTAACCGGTTAAATAGCGTAACTAAAAACGGGCTGTTACACCTTGTCCTAAAAGCGGTCTTAGATACATCCTCCTTCTTCATCCTAATCTGATGGTATCCTGATCTTAAATCTATCTTAGAAAACACCGAAGCTCCTTTCAACTGATCCATCAAATCATCTATATTTGTTCTTGATTGTAACTTTATTCAACTGCCTATAATCCGTGCACAACCTAGAAGTTCCGTCCTTTTTCTTGACAAACAATACCGGTGCTCCCCAAGGCGAAACACTCGGTCTGATGAATTCCTTCTTCATCATGTCATCCAGCTGTTTCTTCAACTCTGCCAACTCTACTGGTGACATCCGATAAGGAGCTACGGAAATAGGTCCAGCCCCTGGTATGAGATCTATGGCGAACTCCACCTCCCTCTCTGTTGGCAAACCAGGAACATCAGGAGGGAAAACCTCAGGAAACTCTCTAGCAATTGGCAGAGAATCTATACTCGAAGTCTCCTTAGCTTCCAAAGAGAAAAGCATCACATACTGCTGAGAACCGCAACCCCTCATAGTTGCTCCTTCATTGGCAGATACTATGCTAGAAGGCTCAATAAAAGATAAAGTCTTTCGGGAACAATCTAGTACTACATGGTTAGCCGAAAGCCAATCCATGCTAAGAATAACGTCTATCTGCTGCATAGGCAAACAGATGAGATCTACAAGGAATGCCCTATTTTCAACAACTATAGGACACTGTAAGCAAACATACATAATGATCAAAGGATCACTGGTAGGGGTGGACACTGTCAAGGTATATGGTAGCTGAGAAACGGGCAAATGTAAATGATCTACGCACTCATGGGACACAAAAGAATGTGTAGCGCCTGAATCAAACAACACAGACGAGAGTCTGCCAGATATTAAACACATACCTTGAATAAGATCTGCAGATTGAGAGGATTCAAATCCTCTCACTGTAAACACTCTCCCCGTGGTCTGAGGTCTGACCGTCTGACCGTCTGTCGTCCCGCTGCCGGAACCCCTCTCCCAGCTCCTTCTCTGAAACCACTGGCTCCTCTGAAACTACCAGCTCCTCTGTGGCCTGGCCTTCTTGGATGTCGCTCTCTGTCTACAATCCCTAGCAAAATGACCTGGTTTGCCACAGATGTAGCAACCAGATCTATCTGTACAATCCCTGATATAATGTGGGCCTCCGTATCTGAAACACACTGGGTCCCTCTGCTGCTGGCCCTCTCTGGTAACTGATACCGATGGTACAGATGTCTGAGTGCTCTGTCCTGGTCTAACGTATGGTCCTCTCCTCCACTGAGAACCTCCATCTCCTCTCCTCTGCTGACCTGCTCTGATAGGACCCCCACTATGCTGCTGTCTCTGCTCTGCAGCCTGCCTCCTGTCCATGCTCTCAATAGCACTGGCCCTCTCCACCATCTCTGGAAAGCTCAGAATATCCAAGGGTACTATAGCCCTCCTCAACTCATGCCGTAAACCCTCCTCAAATCTCCAGCACATCCGGTCCTCATCAGGAAACCTCGGTAGTACTTAAAAACTGTATCAGGGCCTCGAATCTAGCTGCGTAATCACCAACAGACCTGTCTCCCTGCTGGAGACTCATGAACTCTCTCTCCTTCTCGCGTCTAACTAATCGCGGGAAGTACTTCTCAAAGAAACACTCTCTGAACAGCTCCCAACTGATGAGTCTGCCCTCAACCTCTAACAATCTCCTCTTGCCTCTCCACCATGACTCAGCCCTCCTCCGGTCATCATGAAGGCGGCATAGGTCACCTTCCTATCATCTCTGCATCTCATGGTATCAAAGATCCCCTCGAGCTCCCTGAATCCACCACTATGCCCGCCTCTGGATCATACTCTCCACCAAAGCGTGGTGGCTTACCTTTGAGAAAGGTAGCCAATCCCGCATCCTCAGCATCGGCGGCCATCCTCCTATCATGTCGCTCATGTAGCTCGCTCTCTCTCTGTACCCTCTGAGCATTCTGCTGCGCCTGCTGCAACAGAACGGATGCTAACTCGCGGATAGTCCGAAGAGTCTCGGCGGACTCTCCTCTACCTCTAATCCCTACCTCTGGCCGATGGGGCTCATCCTCTACACCCTCTATCGCTCTACCACCACCCCGTCTGCCACGTCCTCGACCTCGGTCTCGAGCCATGATCCTGTTAAAAGAAATCATTAGCCCCCATCAATATGACATATAATACTACATAAAACTTGAATATAAATACTATATGCCATAGAGATGTCGCGTCGGACTCATTACCCAACTTCTAAGCATAGTTGTTATCCGATGTGGATTCAACTAAATGGCGATTCACCCTAATCATAGTGCTCACGGTCCGATTCGAACCGAATCGCTTCTCTGATACCACTAAATGAGACGCCCCGACGTCCCATTAAAGAAAACCCAAAATATTAAAACCTAATTAACGTTGAGCGAATATATTAAAAACAGCGGAAAATTTTAAAACGTAACATACATACATAATATATACATCTCAAATCCTCGACATAAAGACAAAGAGAGGGATTTCCATCAGTCGGATCCCAAAGTGTACAATCTGGTAATCAAACAGAAAATAAGAACAAGATCCTAAAGAGACAAGACGCTCTGGCCATAGACTCTATACTCAACTATGAGGATCCACTGCTCGTCCTCCAACGTCAGGCTCATACGAAGTCCCATCAAGTTCCTCCATGACTGGAATCTCTGTAGGATCTTCTCATCACGATCACCAAAAAGAAACATATACAATATAGAGAAGATAGGGATAAGAAACCATATAACATCAAACGTGGAAATGGTTTAGCAACATTTAATTAAATAACAGCACACTAAACATCCGTCTCCCCAGTATAAATATATATAACATAATCATCCTCAATCCACATCTATAATCTTTCCTCTACCCTCCATCATGATGCAATGAAAATGCTGTATGAATAATCTCTTCAGGTATCGGCCATATCCGGATATCACAACAATATAATCGACACGTCCTAGAGTCCCCAGCGCACACCCTCGTCCGCGGATGGAGAGTGCCCACGCAAAGCAATGGCACTATAGACGCACAACCCGGTGCACACCTCTGGACCACAATCCAGGATGCTCATGCAATGCATGAACTATAGCTGCGACTAAAATGAAATCATCTCTGGACGGTCTGCCGTTAGCCTATCCCCGGGAATTTTCCTTCCGAGGCATAGACCCCAATCGACCATGTTTCAGGTCCACTCGACCATGTTTCAGGTCCCTCATATCACAGACCATGTTTCAGGTCACCCCCTAGTGTCCTAACCGGTCATCATAATCTCATAGATAACCTCAAAATAATCTCATCTCATCACTCTCGTTCTCATATCATGATAATTATCTCGGTTAGGCACTGCTATCTCATATAGTATGCAATCCCCAAATACATCCTCGTGTCTCATATAACTTATGATTTACTCAATCCTCTAAGTACAATCATTACACTCATTCTATCATCATAATAATAACGACAACAACAACAACAACAACAACAACAACAACAACAACAACAACAACAACAACAATAATAATCATAATCATCCCATCAGTAGTAATATTAAAATAATAACTATGATAATAATAATAAGAAATATAATAAGTATAAACAAGTATCACTTTCACATCAACCAGTCAAACATGTAATTATCACGTAATAAAATCATCTATATATGTAGCGATAAACGCACAATTTCTATAAACGCACAATTTCTATGCCTTCTCCCTAAAAATACAAGGGTAAATTGGCATGAAATCTAAGAGCACGTGCTACATCAAGTATATGGCGATGCTTTCTTTCCACACGACCATTTTGCTGTGGTGTATGGACACATGAGGTCTCATGAAAAATTCCTTCATCATTAAGAAAAGTGTGAACCTTTGTATTAACAAAGTCGGTTCCATTATCACTTCTTATAACTTTAACTTTGGTTTCAAACTGTGTTGCAACCATCTTACAGAAATTAATGATATGGTTGACAGTTTCTGATTTATCTTTCAAAAGGTAAACCCAAGTAGCACAAGAATAGTCATCCACTATAGTCAAAAAATAGTGTGAACCATTGTGTGAACTTGTGTTATACTTTCCCCATAAGTCACAATGAATCAAATCGAAAACTTTATTGGCTTTACTTACACTTAAAGGAAAAGTAACCATACATTGTTTAGAACGATGGCAAGCATCACAACATTCCATCTTATTTACATCAAAATTAAAACCAATGTATCTATAATGCTTAGACAAATATTGTTTGGAGGGATGACCCATCCTTGCATGCCATAGAACATTTTTATCTTGAGTATAGGTTGCCAATGATGCTCCTTCTTGTATAGACTTGAATATATATACCCCATCATGCAAATCACCTGATCCAATCATTTTCTTCCTGGTTAGGTCCTGTATCACACAATTATTAGGATAATAAGCCACATTACAATTCAAATCATTTGCCAATTTGTAAATAGAGATCAAGTTGCAACTGAATTGAGGTATAAAAAGCACATCTAACAAAGTGATGTTGCTGTCAAGAATCACATTTCCTTTCTTTTGAACAATCACCACTTCTCCTGTTGGAACTGTATTATGTAAAGGTTCTTCAAGATCACACACATGATTAAGGAGATGGTACAATGGAGTCATGTGGTATAAAGCTCCACTGTCCAGCACCCAATTATGTGTGCCAAAAATGAGTTTATTACCGGACATGTATTCTTGTTTTCGTTCCGATTTGTTGGTGCGTGATCCATGAAGAGCAACATTGTTTGCTTCTTGAACTGAATTTCTGTTTTGACCACCATTGTCTGCCCAAGCCAAGTGTGCTCCCTTTGAATTTATGGATCATTTTCTGTTTGTTCTGCTCATGTCCCACCAGGATGGATATCCTACAATTTCAAAGCATTTGGACTTCTCATGACCAAGCTTTCCACAGTGATCACACTTTGCTTTTTGGCCACCATCTTTGTAGTCTTTATTCTTGTTTCTGTTGGTGTATAATGATGTTCCTGCTTCAGGTTTTGACAAATGGAAGGCTGCACCAACATCATGCTTCCCTTCTCTGCTTCTGTCAGCCAAGAATCTTGATTCTTCTCTCTGAATGTTATTGAAAGCTCTTCTAAGAAAAGGCAAAGGCTCTGAGTTCAGAATTGTTCTTTTAACATGAACATATTGAGCACCTTCCAAACTTCCTAGGAAAAGATGGACACGTTGATCTTCTTCACGTTTTGCCAATTCTTTGGCAGCATGATCAACCTCTGGCTTGACTAGTTTTTAACTAGTAAGACCATAGGTCTTATTCGTGTTTAATCTCGATTTCACCCAAATTTGGATGTAATTGTCCTCAAGCAACATTTTGAGTCTGTAAAGTAGTTTTAGGGTATTTTAGTTGATTTTGAGTCAAATAAAGCATTTACTGCTATTTCATGTTTTCAGGTTGATAGGAAAAGCAAGAAGGGACGGACACACAGCGAGAGGCCATCACGCCCAGGCCGTGACACTGGTCACAGCCGTGATGAGCTACCCATGGAAGACAGAAAGGGTCACGGCCCAGCCGTGACACACATCACGGGCGTGATAAGGAGATCATGAAAGTCAGAAAGCATCATGGCCCAGCCGTGATGCACATCACGGGCGTGATGAGAGAACCCTGAAGGACAGAATTGATCACGGCCCAGCCGTGATGGAGGTCACGGCCGTGATAGATCAGCACTCAAAGTCAGAAGCGATCACGGCATGGCCGTGATAGGCATCACGGCCGTGACAGGCTAGAATTTGAAAGCGCGCTCATTCCAGAATTCATCACGACCATGATGCGTGGCCACCTTATAAATAGAAGCGCACCAGACTAAAGAGGCATCCGGAATTCTCACTGTTTACACATTATTCTTAGGTTTTTGTCATATTTGTGATGGAGAACTAATTCTCTTTGGTTAATCTGCTGTAATCGGTCTTCGCCGACACTTGAGGTTCATGTAATTCCCGGATTAAATTGCTTCTCCCTTTCAATGCTATGCTATATTTTTTGTTTGCTTAATTCAGAATTGTGTAGACTAAGTATTGATTTATTTCGATGATTTTATGTTCCTATACTTAATCGCGTTTGCTTAATTCGCGTGCGTTCAATCGTGTTTGCTTAATTCACGAGAGCTTCATCCGTTTGCTTAATTCGGAATTAGGAACATATATCTCGTAGCGTCAATTTCGCTTGTTAAATGCTGCTACAATCGAAAGGGGATTAGAATCTGCTTAGGGCATGGGAATTGTATGAATCAATGATAGTGGGAAACCGAGAGCAGTAGATTAATCGTTTTGATCATTGATAATCACTTCTCGCTCTGTTTTCTGCTCTGTTTTCTTAATTGAATCTCAAACCAACCCCCCCAAATTGAAATTTTTGCAAATAACACTCCAAGAGTCCTTGTGAGACGATACTCGAGTTGTCGCTCCCTGACTACAGTTTTTACAAACCATTCGTTTTTTGACACGTGCGCGACAGCGTGTCAAAAATTGGCACCGTTGCCGGGGACTCTTGTTGTTATTAACAGAAAATATATATATATATATTTTTGGCTACTAGGTCTGGTTGTGAACCTTAGTATGGACAATTATATGCAAAATTATATGCCTAGTGTTAATTATGAGCCACCATGCATTTATTATCCTAACTTTGCTGGAGGTCATGAGTTTAGTGGTGATTTTGGCATGTTTGGAGTGAATGATTATTCTAGCCAACATGGTGGAGATCAAGGCAGCCTGGATGAGATTGCCTCCCTGGTACAACAAATGGCACAAGACACTCTTGAATACCAACGGAGGACAGAAGCAAGTCTTCAGGATTTGGCCGCTCAAAGTGGTCACATTGCCTTCGCCTTGACCTCACTGCAAACTCAACGTCTCCTTGAAGAACATACAGATTCACAAATAGTTGTTCTTGACAATACTTCTTTTGAACATGATTTTGATAATGATGTCAAGAACACTATCATTGATGAACTGTGTGTTAAATTTCCAGACATTCAAGCCTTTTCTGATTTTGTCTATTGTACTATATGTACTGACTGTACTAACACTAACCTTTGTGTGGTATGTGCTGAGATTTCTGCATGTATAGCAGGTGATGGATTTGTTAGTGCAGTGAGTGAAAATCGTGCAGAAGTTGAAAGCAGCACAGAGATTCTCTCTACCTGTTTGCCACCTCCCACTGTGGAACAACCAGCGATGGAGTTCAAGCCTCTGCCTGAGAGACTGGATTTTGCATCCTTGAATATGAAGGCACTATGGCCAGTCCAAGAGGTTGAACCCCATTATTATTGAGAAGGCTTTGTTGACCAGGAGGTCACCTTTGACCCAAGAGGGAGTGAGAAGTCTGCCGCACTTGGCGAGGTCACCATGATTGTCAAGTGCTCACTTCCATATCAAGGCTGCAAGTCATGAGACCATGGAATGAGCTTCCGTCCTTTGTCTATCACTTGGGCCTTATGCTACAAGCAATGGGATCCAAGAGGGAACCCCTCAATGAGTTTTCTTAACCCTTCTTCTTAGTTTATCTTCATTTTCTTGTTAGTTAGTGTTTTTATTTTCCTTCATTTGTTTTTGAATTTAGCTCTTGAATAATTTGAGAAGATCAAGAGTATGTGTGTTGAGTCTTGTGCCGGTGAGCTTGTTGGATTCTAATCAATTTTTGCATAGATGGATTGCATGATATGTGTTGACTGCTGATGATTTCCCCCTAGGTTTTGAGAATTGAAAAATTGATCTCCATGTGAAAAATTGAAAATTGAACTTTGAGATATTTTGTTGTGATTGCATGATTTATGATAAGTTTGGGGTAAAGGGGTGCACACACTAGGGATTGAATCTCGGTCAAACAATTTGCGAAAAATGTCCAGGTGAGGATTTGAGCCTCCAACATGTTTTTAATTGTGTGAATCACTTTTGAGTTGCACTTTCCCGAATTTGCTTGAGTCTCTTCATGGTTTGCATGTTTATGTGCTTGCATCAAATTATTTAGGCAATTTTCTTTGAATTAGCTACTTGACCTGAAAAGAACCATCCCTAATGCATGTTCCCTAGTTAGCCCCTTTGAGCCTAATTAGCCTATTGTTTCGTGATGACCCTACATTATAAGCCAAAAAAATCTGGAAAAACCATGTTAACCCGATCTTAGGATTAGGAGAGCATGAAAGCTTAGCAAGAGAAGGGTTGCAAGAAACTAATTTTGGGGTGGCTACAAGGATATGATGTGTTGTTTGGGATTGAGAAAAAGAAAAAAAAAAGGTTGGATCCAAAGGCAAGAAAAAAAAAAGAGAGAAAAGAAGAAAAGAACAAAATGTCAAAAAAGGGTATTGAAGGAAAAAGGCTGTAGTCACCCAAGGCAAAAAGAAGAATGGAAAAAGGAACTTGAGTGGGAATTCAATATGTCAAAATGCTCATGCTCTCTTAGTTCCTAGGGACTTAAGCCTAGTACCCTTGAATATCCTACCTCCAGCCAGACCCCATTACAACCTTCAAAAGACCTTTTGATGTTGCATGCACGTTTTCGTGGGAACCTTGTTTGTGATGAAAATCAAATTCATGGGAAGTGCTCTTGAAATGTGAAACTGAGTGAAAGGTTCATAGCCTAGACAAATTGAGCGAATGAGTGAAACATTAATTACCCTTGTGAGGAAGGCGATTGTTTGAAATTGGTGATCTCCCTTTTGTGTGTAACTTGGATCCTCAACTTAGATTAATGATTGCATGAAAGATGGAATTCTCAATGTCTTAAAGTAAATGAATGTGGGGGTTACATTGTTACAAAAGAGGGGGGGACATTGAAGAAAAATTGTTTTGTTGAAATTGCATGGAATTTGTGCGAATTTTATTGAAACCTTTAAGCTTGCCAAGTTTGAGTCCTTTTTGAGTTTTAGTTTGCTTGGGGACAAGCAAGGTTTAAGTTTGGGGTATTTTGATCAGCCTCTGGCTCGACTAGTTTTTAACTAGTAAGACTATAAGTCTTATTCGAGTTTAATCTCGATTTCGCCCAAATTTGGATGTAATTGTCCTCAAGCAACATTTTGAGTCTGTAAAGTAGTTTTAGGGTATTTTAGTTGATTTTGAGTCAAATAAAGCATTTACTGCTATTTCATGTTTTCAGGTTGATAGGAAAAGCAAGAAGGGAAGGACAACTGAAGCAGAGGTCATCACGCCCAGGCCGTGACACTAGTCACGGCCGTGATGAGCTACCCATGGAAGACAGAAAGGGTCACGGCCCAGTCGTGACACACATCACGGGCGTGATAAGGAGATCATGAAAGTCAGAAAACATCACGGCCCAGCCGTGATGCACATCACGGGCGTGATGAGAGAACCCTGAAGGACATAATTGATCACGGCCCAGCCGTGATGGAGGTCACGACCGTGATAGATCAGCACCCAAAGTCAGAAGCGATCACGGCCTAGCCGTGATAGGCATCACGGCCGTGACAGACTAGAATTTGAAAGCGCGCTCATTCCAGAATTCATCACGGCCAGGCCGTGACGGCCATCACGGCCGTGATGCGTGGCCACCTTATAAATAGAAGCGCACCAGACTAAAGAGGCATCCGGAATTCTCACTGTTTACACATTATTCTTAGGTTTTTGTCATATTTGTGATGGAGAACTAATTCTCTTTGGTTAATCTGCTGTAATCTGTCTTCGCCGACACTTGAGGTTCATGTAATTCCCGGATTAAATTGCTTCTCCCCTTCAATGCTATGCTATATTTTCTGTTTGCTTAATTCAGAATTGTGTAGACTAAGTATTGATTTATTTCGATGATTTTATGTTCCTATACTTAATCGCGTTTGCTTAATTCGCGTGCGTTCAATCGTGTTTGCTTAATTCACGAGAGCTTCATCCGTTTGTTTAATTCGGAATTAGGAACATATATCTCGTAGCGTCAATTTCGCTTGTTAATTGCTACTACAATGGAAAGGGGATTAGAATCTGCTTAGGGCATGGGAATTGTATGAATCAATGATAGTGGGAAACCGAGAGCAGTAGATTAATCATTTTGATCATTGATAATCACTTTTCGCTCTGTTTTCTGCTCTGTTTTCTTAATTGAATCTCAAACCAACCCCCCCCCCCAAAAAAAAACTGAAATTTCTGCAAATGACACTCCAAGAGTCCTTGTGAGACGATACTCGAGTTGTCGCTCCCTGACTACAGTTTTTACAAACCATTCGTTTTTTGACACGTGCGCGACAGTGTGTCACAGCACCACAAGTACATTCAGGGAGTGGCTGTAACTCACTGAGTTCATAAAAAATACTCTTGAATCTTGTGTAATGGTTGGATATGGTTGTACCTGGTTCTTGTTGCATTAAGCATAAATCACGCCACAGTTGATGAATACGGGGAGCATTTGTTTGAGCGAGTCTTTCCTCAAAATCAAGCCATATGTCCCTAGTTGTTGTGGCGTGTGAGATGCTTCCATGGAGCACAGGGTCTATTGAATTGACTATCCAAGCTGTGACCATTGAATCTGCCTTTTCCAAATCATAGTGGTGTTCAGAGGTTTGAAGAGGTTTCTTGATCGAACCATCGATGAAACCCAACTTCGTTTTCGCCCTTAATGCAGTCTTCATGGATCTTGCCCAATTTCTGTAATTATCTTCTTACAGCAGCACTGCCATAAGAGGTGTTCCAGGATTGCCTGATGAATTCAAGTGATAGGCTAAAGTAATCATGGTGTTAGGCTTAACACCTTTGCCTTTGGAGGAAGAATCCTCTTTCTTATCAGAGTCCTCTGGATCACTCTCTGATGCCATAATAGAAAGCAGATGAAAAACAAAAGTAGTGAATTATTGATTGTTTCTCATTGATTTCTCATCAAATAGATTGTGTACACTTATAGGAGTTCATGTAACAAACTCCCTGATTGAAATAACCAACTTCTATATATTGCCTATCACTGATAACAAATTTGATCTATCAATAGTAGAAAAATAGAACTATATATAACAGATTCAGTAGGGTAATTTAGTTGTTTTTGGATATGCTATCCTTATCGTCATTAGAGGCATTCCTAATGATGATACAAACTGAATATTATGTGGGGATTGGAGAAGAACCCCTGCTTTGGGAAATTTTTATGGGAATCTGTAACAACAAATCAACACATATATTTAGCCATGAAATACCTGCATTGCTATTTCATGTTGATGACAACAAACGGGATGCATGGCCGGCAATGGAGATGGCGGGTGGCGGGTTGTGGGTTGCCGACAATGGAGATGGTGGGTGGCAGGTTGTGGGCTGTCTTGGCAATAACCGCAGAGGAGGAGCAAGACGAAGAGTGAACGCGACAGCCTCGGAGGCAGGAGAGAACAATTTCAATCGTTTGATTTGTGCGTGTCGTTCCACGTGGACAACCACGTCATTCGTATTGTGCTATTAGATCTTCGTAATAAGTAGCATTTTCCTTATATATACTAGCGGCAAGACAGGCACTCACGTGTCTGTCTGACCGCATTTCTAATGTTTTTACTCATTTTTATTGTATAGATTTATCCAACTTTACAATGTGACATAATAATGTAAACACACATTATATACATCACTGCGTTAATAATATCATGTTACAAATAAATGTAAAATTAAATAAGATACATATTTTAATAAAAAACAAATCCAAGATACCAAATATAATTTAGTTACAACTATTATTTGACACCGACATCTCAGCATTTAGATTTATAAGGAGATTAAGTAATGATCGATTTTCAGGAGCTTTTTGCATTTCCCTGCATTACAAACAAAATAAATTTATAATGTTAATTTTTGTTAGATAAAAAGTAACAAAGCATATCAAATTTTTTTAAAAAAAAACATCATTTACTTCTAATAGTTGCTTAGCTTGTCACGATTCTCAAAAAATCTTCATACTTTTTTTCATCTTTAATGTTTTTTTTGTTTAATAAACTACAAATTAAATAAAAAATATAAGACTAAAATTTGGAACAATCATCATCGTAATCATTCATAACAAATATTATGTATTATTAAAATAAAATATTACGTTCTCAAGTAAGACCATTTTTTGTTTCAAATGTATTGAGATATCATGACTTCTTTTGCTTGGTAATGTAGCTTCAAGTTTCCTAATAAGTTTTTTTAAAAAAAGATAGTATTTTAATAAATTGTGGAAATAATACAACTTATTATATAGTAAATATGTATATTATCATATCGAATACAATACATAATACATTACCTTTCTAACCTTTGAGCCCACAATTCTCTTTTTATCATGTTCCATAGCTGAGTCTTATCTACTGTTACCGTCGAATCCCACCCAAAAGAGTATATCTTTAGATGATGTACCTGATTATCAAAAGATTAGAATATTGGTTTTTTATACAACAACATAATATGAAGTATCTAATATAAATTTATAATTCACCTTGTTGTCAACTGGGCATATAGATGCGATTGATTGCTCAGCCTTCAATATTTTCCATAGTTTTTTACAGCCGTGATCCTATCATTTTTTTAGTCGAATTGTTAATAGATTGATATGGAAAAATATTTTAAAAAAAGTTGTTCACTTGAACCTACCTGCTTGATATGCACATGCCCGAAATATTTGTCACCACCTCTTGCAATAAACAGTAATATATTTGAAACGGTAATTTAGTTGAATTGTTAATAGATTTAGGCATGCTAAAAAGGTCAGTCAGCTACAACAATTTCTTTCTATATGCATAATAATATATTAAGCAATTAGAGAAACCAATAGCTTGATACGGTAATATATTTGAAAACAACAATTCAACCACATGCTAATTAATATACATGCATGTCTTGCATTTCTTCTTAGCATGACCAAAAGGTTTCACCATTTAAATGACACAGGGATATGATCAGATGAATAAGACGCTGTCATTTGTTTGAAACTTTGATCCAACTTCCATCTTAAATAAGCCATCATAAACCCAGATTGCGATTTCTTTCAGTCATATATACACATGTATTCAACCTTAATCGGTGCTGCAAGTGTGTCAAGCATTGATATTTTCAAATGCTCATTTCACCCATCTCTCTTTACAAATCTTAGACCTTCATTTTTACATTAAAAGCCATATCATCGTAACCCAAAAAGCAAAAAGGGGAATGTCTAGGTAAAAGATTAGAACACACATACAAACACCCAACTGAATGTGATACTTCCAAGAAACTAACACAAACTCACACTATGCCCTAAGACTTTGGAAAGCATGAATAAAATACCCAGAATCAGATACACCTAAATTTTCAAAAATAAAAATAATGAATCTATCTTCAGACTTAATTGAAGGAAATGAAAAAACCCCAACAAAAGAAGATCAAATAAAAGAAGATACAAAGATCAAAGAAGGCATGTAGATTACATTTAAGTTGTTCAGTAATAAAAGGAAGATCAGTAAAAGTAGAAGCCATGAGTGAGTGGGTGATTCTTGGAAATGAAAAGAAAAGTGGTGAAAATAGTGACCACCATCAACTGATAATTTCAAATGCTCATTCCTCCCATCTCTCTTTACAAATCTTAGACCTTCAGAATGCCAAAATGGTGCCATATTCACTAACAATTATCATGGATAGTTTGACCAAAAAACATTTAACACTCCAAAACCCACTGAGTCCAAGCCAAAAACAATTCAAACATCATTGTTCCATCCATCCTCACGCAATGCAATATGTCATGTTTGAATAGGTTTTCTTGTTAATTCAGTCAAACAAAACAAACAAATAGAACAATGAGCATCATCGTCTAGTACAAAAGTTTGGAGTTTGGAAAAAATTTCAAACTCATGTCAAAATAAATAAATGCAGAACATCAGGGTACATACCCAATGCAGCAAAAGCTTGCACATATGTCCTTTGTCTTTTCCTTTCAATCCTCTGCAAAAGCTTGATGTTCTTATAGGCAGAACTGCAAAAGAAAGACAATATTATATATTACTTAAACTTGCACATCCTTTTAATCCTCTACAAACTCTTTGTTTCTTTCATTCATTTGTTGTACTCCCTCTTTGGTCATATTCATGCACCTTCGCTAACAGTTTTAAATACGATAGGATGTATCTGTAATATGTAGCTATTTTTCACAAATAAAAACATTTGCTATTCTTTAAGACCTGCAATAAATCCTGGTGGACTTGTATTTATGCCACATATATAACCCAGAATGTGTCACTAACCATCATTTGAAAATGTGTCACCATAGGTGGCAATAGGCATTAAACCCAGAATGCAAGTGGTGAACACCAGCATCAACACTCGATCCTCCACCATCTATTTTTTTATAAAACAATCTTGGCTCACAAAGATTCTTCTTACCCAAAAACCAAGATGGATGTATACCAATTTCTTTCAACCTTCAAAGTGATCCTTCCCAACCCCCAACCGTAGTTGTGGATGAAATATTATGTTCTATCGATCAAAATATGGGTCAACTCTAAAATGTGACATATTGGAAAAATCTTCAAATTATATAGTACTTCAAGGAACAAACCTTTGTTTCAAAGAACCAGAAGTTTGACTCTCGATTACAATAAATTTCAAAAGAATGTATGACTTTTTCACTTGGGTCTTGCTAAGAGAAAGTTAAGTGCATGATGAAATTTGTAACCTATGAAAAAGAATTAATAGTAAAACTAAATCAATAACAACTCGATCGGTTCTTCCAAACAAAGATAAAGATTGCAAGTTGCATAATGTATCTTATCAAACATAAATAATGAGTTGCCTTTTCCCAACTCTATTGTGTTCACCCTGTCTTTCTTCCCTCCACCCTCCTTGACCGCGCTGTCGCCACGCGCCAAAAAGAACGAGCGATTATAAAATAATGCAGTATAGTGCGACAACTCGAATCGTCTCTCAAGGACTCTTTAGGTGTTGTTATTATTAACAGAAAATTAGTAAAAGTTAGAAATGGGGGTTTTGAGATTAAAACTAAAATAAAGGAAACAAAATAAAAACAGAGAAAAGAAACAAAACAGTTTAAGAAATTAGCAAATAAACAAAAGCGATTAACCTCATGTTTCGGTTTCCCACTATCATTGGTTCATGCAAATCCTAAGCAGATACTAATCCCCTCCCGGTTGTAGCAACAATTAACAAACGAAAACTGCTACTACAGATGTATGTTCCTATTCCCGAAATAACAAACGGGGTTAAGCTCTCATGAACAAACGAACATGAATGAACACACGCGAAATAACAAACGCGATTATATATAGGAACATTACATCACCGAAATGAAACAATACCACACTATACATTCCCGAAATAACAAACGAAAACATACAGACATGGCATTGAAAAGAGAAAAGCAACTAAACATGGAATACGGAACCTCAAGTGTTAACTGAAACCAATTACGGTAGATTAATCTAGGAGACTAGCTCTCCATTACGGGAACAAAACAAAAAAGAAGAGAAAATAAGACTAAAACTAATTAACTACTAACTGAGACTTAGCCAAAACTGACTAGCCACCTTTTCATTCTGCTATAGAGCAGTTTATATACAAATTCTGGAATCCAAGTCCTCGCGAGGCGAAGCACTGCTCGCGAGGCGAATAACATGAAAGGTCTGCAACTCTTTGTCTTCTCGCGAGGCGAGCATATATTCGCGAGGCGAACTCTTCAAATTCCCAACTGTAACGCCCGTGACCTTCAACATGCCCAAACCGTGATCGTCTCTGACTTTTCCAAGGTAGCATTACTCGCGAGGCGAGTCCAGTCTTCGCGGGGCGAGACAGAAAGTTTTGCAATTTCAGGAACAGTCACCTTCTGGTTCGCGGGGCGAGCAGTCTTCTCGCGGGGCGAAAGACTCCAGATTTATTCCTTTTTATTTACCTGAAAACAGAAAATAAAAGTAAATACTTTATTCACTCTAAATCAACTAAATTAACTTAAAAACACTTTACAGACTCAAAATACTACTTAAGGACAATAAAGTCTAATTTGGGTGAAAAATGATATAAAATAAGCACAAACCCATGGTCTTTATTAGTTATAAAACCAGTCAACCAGAGGCTCATCAAAATACCCCAAACTTAAACTTTGCTTGTCCCCAAGCAAACTAAAACTTAAACAGGACTCAGACTTGGCAAAACATGGCAAGCTTAAGGATTCTATCAACTTTACACAGATTTCAAGTAATTTAACAAAACAATTTTTCTTTCAATGTTCCCCCTTTCAAGCAAAGTAATCCCCACAATCATTTATTCTAAACAATTGAGAATTTCATCATTCAAACACTCATTAATCTAAGCAGGGGATCCAAGTCACACACAAAAGAGAGATCACCAAATTCAAACAACTGCCTTCCTCACAAGGGAAATTTATGTTCACTCAATCACTCAATTTGTGTCAGGTTTTTAACAATTCACTCAATTTCAGGAACAGTCACCTTAAGTTCAAAAGCCTTCTTCTCATGGGGCGAAAGACTCAGAGTTATTCCTTTTTATTTACCTGAAAACAGAAAATAAAAGTAAATACTTTATTCACTCTAAATCAACTAAATTAACTTAAAAACACTTTACAGACTCAAAATACTACTTAAGGACAATAAAGTCTAATTTGGGTGAAAAATGATATAAAATAAGCACAAAGCCATGGTCTTTATTAGTTATAAAACCAGTCAACCAGAGGCTCATCAAAATACCCCAAACTTAAACTTTGATTGTCCCCAAGCAAACTAAAACTTAAACAGGACTCAGACTTGGCAAAACATGGCAAGCTTAAGGATTCTATCAACTTTACACAGATTTCAAGTAATTTAACAAAACAATTTTTCTTTCAATGTTCCCCCTTTCAAACAAAGTAATCCCCACAATCATTTATTCTAAACAATTGAGAATTTCATCATTCAAACACTCATTAATCTAAGCAGGGGATCCAAGTCACACACAAAAGAGAGATCACCAAATTCAAACAACTGCCTTCCTCACAAGGGAAATTTATGTTCACTCAATCACTCAATTTGTGTCAGGTTTTTGACAATTCACTCAATTTCACTTTTAAGAGCACTTCCCATAAATTTGATTTTCATCTCCTAATGGTTCCCACAGAAAACATGCAAGCAACATCAAAAGGTCTTTTATGGGTTGTAATGGGGCCTGGCTAAGGGTAGGATATACAAAGGAACTAGGCTGAAGACCCTAGGAACTAAGAGAGCATGAAACATTTTTACACTTTGAATTTAACTCAAGTTCCTTTTTCAATTTTCATTTTACCTTGGGTGACTACAACCTTTTTATTTCTTTTTGGCATTTTTGCACTTTTTATTTTTTTCTATTTTTCTTTTCTTTTCTTTTTTTTCACAATTTTTTTCTTTCTTAATCCCAAACAACACATTACACCTTGCAGCCACCCCAAACTTAGTTCTTGTACCCATTCTAAGATTCCATGCTCTCCTAATCCTAAGATCGGGTTAACATGATTTTCCAGATTTTTGGGCTTATAACATTAGGTTATCAAGAAGCAATAGGCTAATCAGGCTCAAAGGGGCTAACTAAGGAACATGCATTAGGAATGGTTATTTTAGGCTAAGTAGTTATTTACAAATAAAATGCCTAAATCATATGAAGCAAACACATAATCATGCAAATCATAAAGAGATTCAAGTAAATTAGGGAAAGTGCAACTTAAAAAGTGATTTTCACACAGTTTAAAACATGTTGGAGGCTCAAAACCTCACCTGGACATTTTTGCAATTTGTTTGACAGAGATTCTATCCCTAGTGTGTGCTTCCTATCACCCCAAACTTATCATAAATCATGTCATCATAATAAAATCTCAAAGTTCAGTTTTCAATCATATGGAGATTATTTTTCAAAAAATTTTCAAGTCCTAGGGGGGAAACAGTCAACACATAATATGCAATCCATCTATGCAAATATTAATCAAATCCAATAAACTTGCCAATACTAGACTTAAACACAACTCCTGAGCTTCTCAAATTATTCAGGAGCTTTTATTAAAAACAAAACAGAAATAAAGCAAGGAAAAGAAAATTAAAAGAGCAAGGTTAAGAAAACTCATTAAGGGCGGTTCCACCAGGATCCCATTGCTTGTAGCATAAGGCCCACGTGATGGACAAAGAGTAGAAGTTCATTCCATGCTTCCATGACTTGCAGCCTTGATGTGGGGGTGAGCACTTGACAATTATGATGACTTCGCCGAGTGCGGCGGACTTCTCACTCCCCTTCAGGTCACAGCTGACCTCTTTATCTACAAAGTCTCCCCAATAGAAGTGGGGCTCAACCTCTTGGACCGGCCATGGTGCAAAATCCAAGGGTGCAAAATCCATCACTGGTTCCTCAGGGGGAGGTGGCAAACAGTTAGCTGGGATTACTGGTGCTGCTTCAACTTCTGCAATGTCTTCATCCACTGCACTAACAAAGTTATCACCTGCTATACATGCAGAAATTTCAGCACACACCAAGAAAAGGTTAGAGTCAGTACATATATTACAAGAAAATGAATCAGAAAAATCTACAATGTCTGGAAATTCAGCAATTAATTCATCATCCACCCCATTACTCTCAACACATGCAATTGCTTTAATTGCATCATCTACTCCCAAAGGTTCTTCATCATCCTCAAGCACGGTGGAGCAGATGTCCTCTTGATCCTCCTTTTCTAAATTTCCTGAAAAAAATAAACCTGCAAAACGATCTGCATTTTCTATTTTTCCTGAAAAGTATAAACCTGTAAAACATTCTACACACAAAGCAGTTCCATCACAATAACAAGCATTAGGATCAGGGGATTCAACACATAATTCATCATCAACAGAAACATTATCAAAATCATCATCAGAAATATTTTCAAGAATGACTTGTGAATCTTTATGTTCTTCAATGGGCTGTGGAGTTAGCATTGCAGCTGAGTTGGCGGTAACTTGATCAATTAGAGCCCACAACTTCCGAGATTCAGCTTGGCTCCTCTGGTATTCAGCCTCCATCCTCTGTTGATATTCAAGATCTTGTTGTGCCATCCGTTGATTGTTCTCTTCCATTTGTTGTAGCATTGAAGCAATCTCATCCAAGGTGCTCTGTGAAGGTTCGGAAGGTGCAGAGGTGGTCACTTGGCTAGGATAGTATGGTGGTGGCTCACTAAAATTAGGATAATACATGCAAGGTGGTGGTTCATAATAAACATTAGGCAAATATCCATACATGTAATTATCCATGGCAATCAAACATCCAGACAAAGCAGACAGAACCAATTAGCGAAATTTTTTTTTTCTGCTAATAACGACAAACCAGAGTCCCCGGCAACGGCGCCAATTTTTGACCGCGCTGTCGCCACGCGCCAAAAAGAACGAGCGATTATAAAATAATGCAGTATAGTGCGACAACTCGGATCGTCTCTCAAGGACTCTTTAGGTGTTGTTATTATTAACAGAAAATTAGTAAAAGTTAGAAATGGGGGTTTTGAGATTAAAACTAAAATAAAGGAAACAAAATAAAAACAGAGAAAAGAAACAAAACAGTTTAAGAAATTAGCAAATAAACAAAAGCGATTAACCTACTGTTTTCAGTTTCCCACTATCATTGGTTCATGCAAATCCTAAGCAGATACTAATCCCCTCCCGGTTGTAGCAACAATTAACAAACGAAAACTGCTACTACAGATGTATGTTCCTATTCCCGAAATAACAAACGGGGTTAAGCTCTCATGAACAAACGAACATGAATGAACACACGCGAAATAACAAACGCGATTATATATAGGAACATTACATCACCGAAATGAAACAATACCACACTATACATTCCTGAAATAACAAACAGAAACATACAGCATGGCATTGAAAAGAGAAAAGCAACTAAACATGGAATACAGAACCTCAAGTGTTAACAGAAACCAATTACAGTAGATTAATCTAGGAGACTAGCTCTCCATTACAGAAGCAAAACAAAAGAAGAGAAAATAAGACTAAAACTAATTAACTACTAACTGAGACTTAGCCAAAACTGACTAGCCACCTTTTCATTCTGCTATAGAGCAGTTATTATACAAATTCTGGAATCCAAGTCCTCGCGAGGCGAAGCACTGCTCGCGAGGCGAATAACATGAAAGGTTTGCAACTCTTTGTCTTCTCGCGAGGCGAGCATATATTCGTGAGGCGAACTCTTCAAATTCCCAACTGTAACGCCCGTGACCTTCAACATGCCCAAACCGTGATCGTCTCTGACTTTTCCAAGGTAGCATTACTCGCGAGGCGAGGCGAGGCGAGTCCAGTCTTCGCGGGCGAGGCGAGAAAGTTTTGCAATTTCGAGAACAGTCACCTTCTAGTTCATGAGGCGGCGAGTCTTCTCGCGGGGCGAAAGACTCCAGATTTATTCCTTTTTATTTACCTGAAAACAGAAAATAAAAGTAAATACTTTATTCACTCTAAATCAACTAAATTAACTTAAAAACACTTTACAGACTCAAAATACTACTTAAGGACAATAAAGTCTAATTTGGGTGAAAAATGATATAAAATAAGCACAAAGCCATGGTCTTTATTAGTTATAAAACCAGTCAACCAGAGGCTCATCACTCATGTTTCTTTGTTTTTTTTTTAAATGTTAAACACCCTGCTCTCCTGTTTCTCTGTTTTTTTTTAGATGTTAAACACACTCTTCATGTCTTGGTTCCTAACTTAGTTACTCCTTAATTAATATTTGTGAAAAGTGTTTAAACACCCCCTAAATGGAATAAGACAATCTATAATCGGGCTGAAGGTTAAACTTCATATCTCTACTCTCTATCTTTGTAAGAAGGCTATGTCGTGACAGTTGGCTTGGAAGCACTTGGAAGTTTGGATCTCCTCTTCGCCGAGCTCTCACCATGGTGTTGTCATTGTTCCTTCAACCTGGAAGCATGAAGTTTCTGATCCACTGCTGCATTTGATTTTGCCTTAACAATTTTCTTCTTATTTGCAATCCTTGCTTGCTTCCTGTGTAGTGTCAAAGGAGTGACCAATAGTTTTATCTTTAGAGCTTTGCTCATTTATTCCCTGCAACCAAACATCTACTATTCATAAAACAATTTATAACAAACTACACATGTATCAGTCCTCAATGCAATTAGCAAAACCATTAATCCATGATACATGTTCTACCATGAATTTGTAGAAATTAGAAGGGAACAAAAAGGATTAACATACATGTTTTGTTGTCTGATGTTAAATAGAAGCAATATTTTCCTTTTATCTTCAAGTTAAGAAGGTGAAAAAAATTTAACAACCCATACATTTCCATATATTTGTCTAGCCACTTTGTATCCCCAGGAATGTTCTTGTGCCTTTGCCATAGCCACTACCTTTTTATGGAAGCTTCGCACAACGGTAAAACATTCGAAAAGAAAAAAACAATTGAGCCTTTGGTTGTCATTACTCAAGCAGCCTATCCTATTTGAGGGTAAATGTGAAAGAATATTATACATCAAGTGAAAGGAACATGAAAATTTAAATAAGCGAAAGAGTAATCGAGATAGAGTAGCAACAAAAATGATAATGGCAGCTAATCAAGCATATGAATAATATTTGGTTCCTGAGTTATCCCCCCACCTTTATAAGGTATTTGCCTGCACATGAATCAACGACAACCTGTGATTCATTGTGTTGTAGTGTCAGATCACCCTATTGACATTTCCAGGAATAACCAAGTACTAAGATAAAGCTCATACTTTTCGGTTGTTGTAAGAAACAATGCTTCAATGACACAACAAATAAACATCTTTATATAAGCAAAGCTCCAAACATACCCAATCAAAAGCTAGGAACTAAGGAATACTACAAAGAGCTAACCTGGAACATTACACCGAAAGATCCATATACAACAACACACGCAACCATGTAACTTGTTGTCTATAATCACGAAAATAACCATGTAAGTCCACAAACCATATATATAACTGTATACTAATTATCAAAGATAAGAATTCAGACTCATACCTGCTTCTGCTTTGTCTGTCCATTTTTACCACCAATGGTAGTAACAATTATATGTCCTTTTTCTGTCCCATTTCCATCTAATATAGAGGCTTAACCATCTCCTGCATTTAATTAAGCAAGTTTAGACATAAAAAAACTCAATATTCAACCATGTGCTTCTTACAAAAAATGCAATGAAGGTTAAATAAAAAAGAAAAAGATGAAAGCTTTTTTTTTTTTTACCTTCTCATACTTAATGTTATCAAATAAATGGAAAAATATACATCCAATGAGAAGAGGCCAAAAAATTCTGCATCAACAACTACACAATCATTGAAGAGACAGATGTTGTTATTTTCCCTTTGTTACATTCCCCAATAATAAAGCAAGTTTGAGACATGCCTAAAGTATTTTTAATAATTGTTTCTTATGATGACTAAAAATCTGGAAAAGTTTACAGTTTTAGGGAATGTCCATCCTTTTAATTAAAAAAAACAAACAAACAAACAATGAACACCTATTCGTTGAACCATTTAATGATCAAAATCTATTGAATAGAACCAAATCAACCAATGTCTTTCCTTAACCTTAACAATAAAAAGTAAAATGCTTGACCTTAACTCTTATAAAGTTGAACCCATAATAGTTACGAAAACTCATAACAAAAACAACAATTTGCCTTCAAATGATAAATTTAGATGAAGTAAAGATAAAGAGAGAGATGGAAGGAGGTCACAAAAATATATATTGCATTATTAGTTCTTCTCACCACGTGTACTTGTTGATCCACTCCCCGGGAGCCGCCGTCATCGGAAAACCATCATCGGAAATTTGTATCACATGCAGCACTAAGCCCTGCGTATTCGGCAGCACTATACTCCTATACACTATACTCTATACACATATTCATCACTCTCAGCAATTTGCGACTGTTGCATCTGTATCTGAATTTCAATCGGGTTCGCATTTCCGTTCCTTAATCGGTCACAACTATGAAACTGAATGAAACAGAAAAAAACAAAAACAAAAAACAAAAAATCAATGAAACTGAAGAGAGTGTGTTTGAGAGTGTTTGCGCGTGAGTTTTTCTTTTCTTTTCTTTTGTTGGTCTTCTGTGGCAAGTGCCGGCGAGAAGGGGTAGGAAGAAATAAAGAAAAAATGGGGAAAAGAGCATTGGAAATTTACCAGATCCACTCCCTATCGCGCCTCGCCTCAGTCGCGACTCAGGACAATTAAATTTGCTGCTCATACTCCGCCGTGATGCCGCCTCGCCTTCCTCTGCTCCACTGTCTTCCGTCTTCCTCTATGCACGTCCACTATCCATCGTTCACTATTGGTTTTACTGAGTATGGTTAATCAAAATAAGGAGATGGGGTCATGGGGTTGGTTACTTGGGAGGAATTGTACGGTTGGTGGAAAAATTAAAAAATAAGTTAAAGTATAAAGGTTAAATCTGTAATATTAAAAAATTGACACCAAATAACTGTTCTTTTTTGAACTCTGCCATTATCTTTTAGTATAGATTATATAGGTTGTTACTGTTATAGTATATGAATCTTATAGTTCAGTAATCCAAGGTCCATGAAGTCCCTTTACTGTATAATAATGCATAAGATGCTCCCTTGAAAATCTTGAATTTCTGGCCTTGGTCATTACCTTCAGGATCGTGTGTGTATGATTATAAATCTTGTAGTTTGGTAGAGTAATTCAAGGTAGTAGTATTCATTTTGCGTTGCTTTAGAATAAAAGGCTTCCTTGCATGATTTGACTTCTTACTTCTAACATGCATCACATGCAAATAAGGCTTGGTGGAGCCCCAAAGATTGGTTGGTACTGTCCCATTTTTAACCACTAATTTCAAATCTTTGAAAATATATAATAACCATCGCTCTTGCACCCACGTTGCTCTTGTGCAGTCTCATTCAAAATTCAATAGCTATATATAGAAGTATATTAATAGTTGACTGTACATGTTTGACGTATAAGTAGTTAAATAGTTTTATCGATTTAATAATTAATTAAATACGTGTTTATGTAACTATCAATACTGTTTCCATGGACGGATCCAGAAAATTTGATTAATAAGGGCAAAATAATATATCATAAATATTTTTATAAAAAAATATATAAATATATAAGTGATAAAATAATTATATCATTATTATTAAGTCAGAAATTAAAGATTACAAAAACTAGATTATTATATAACTATAAAATTGAGGATGCCTCAACTTCTATAAATTATAATTGTTCTCTGCATTTTTTCATACTTTGAGGTTGTTATATTTTTTCATTTTCAACTCTATAAAAAATATTTCTCATTAAAAGATATTATGTGAAGTAGGATTATATAGTAATGAGGATAACATTTTTAGTGTTATTTAGAATAGAATCATAAAGCAATGGGGCGATATTAATTTTTTAGTGGGGGCTAAAAAAAATTTATGCAAGATTTAATTAACAAAAAAACTATTTTGTGGGGGCAGTTGCCCCCAAACCCATGTCCATGGTCCGTCCCTGCTGTTTGCTATTTTGGCCACACATTTTGTTTATAGTCTTAAAAAAGTGTAGGATGCATAATTTGGTGAGAGAAACAAACAAATGTTAAAATAATTTGTGTAATTTTTTAAAATTGAATTATTTATTATTGTGAGTTCACGTGGTTGATCAGTTAATTACAGCAGCAGTTTTGGCCGGAGTTAGTATGAGTTCAAAACCAGGATTGCTTTGCTTGGGAGAAGTTTCAGGTTGCTGGGTTTGTTCTAGTCGAAATTGTTGACTGGTTATGAGGCCAGCAAATGAGGTGAGTGTTTGTATTGTCCAGGTTTATGGGTTGTAATCTTTTGTTTAGGTGTGTTATCAACTATTAAGGATATTTTGATGGTAAGAGACTAATCTTTTTTAAAGCAGAGATGATTGAAGTGAAACTTGTCTCTTTCAATAATTTTCGTTGATGGGTTATAATCTCCACTAATGATATTTGAATATTTATTGTGATATTTTTTTTTGACATTCTAAACATAATGATAATTATGTAAATAGACATAACACAATAATAATTATATAAATAGATATAATGATAATTATGTAAATATAAGTATATTATTAACATACATATTTTTAAATGTCTATATAACACATCTCTATAATCTGTATCCACAATTAAAACAAACATTAACATAAGGGATAACTCAAGAGGTTTGAATTAAATGATATAAGAAGACGAAGAATATAGAAGTTTAAGGTTGAAACCTTGAAAAGATTGAAAAATTAATGTACCGACATTTACCTAAAAAAAACATTAAAATATCATTAGCCATAACTATGCTTGCTTTTAGAGTTTTAGTAATGAAAAAAAGTACATCTCACAAAAATCTAGAAGTGCTTATAACAAAACAAAACAAAATTGTAGAAGTGATTGACACCTTTTTCTTCACATGTCTTGTCACTCTCGTGCAATTTCTTAGAGTAACCGGTCGAATGAGTGTTAAAACCCAAATTCATCATGAAAAATTTATAGAATCCATTTTTTATTCTTGAAAAAATTAAATTATTTATTTAATTTCTTAAATTTATAAATATGAGATATTTTAGTTTTTTCTTCCACTTCTAACATCTATTTATTTGATTATGTGTTTCGTTAATCATCTTGCTTAATTTGTTAGTAGTCTTGTATAGCTTGTGACAAAATTCCACGATGAAAAACGAATAAAAAATGAAAAACATGCACAATTTTCAGGTATTAGGGTTTTAAAATTTCGTGCGTTTTTTCATTTTTGTTCTTTTTTTCATTGTGAAAATTTGTCACAGGTCATATAGAATCACTAACGAGTCAGGCATGATAGTTAATGTGACATATATAAACAAGTAAACGGACGTTCAAAGTGAAAGAGAGATAAATATGTCCCGTATTTATAAATTTGGGGGACTAAATAAATAATTTATTTTTTTTATAGACCAAAAGTGAGTCCTCTGTATTTTTCCGGAAATAATTTACGTCTTTATTCCAAATTTTATAGTATAATGGTTACTATAGTAGATTAAACGATGAAGAATCTGGAGATGAGTATGATTTGGCGCCGAACGACGACAGAAATGCCCAATCCACCGTCCATGACCATGTTCACCTTCCATCTATGCATCCACCGTGCACTTGAAGAAAAAAAACTTTGTCAACAAATATATGTCAGATTCCGACCAAGGTGCTCTGGATTAATTTCGCGAATGTTCTTGAGTTTTTTGGTTCTCCCTCCTATTATTTTCAGGCAAACATAACGTTATCTCATTTTCAATTATTGTGTGTTGTAAGTAGTCACGTTTTAAAGAAATAAAAGTACTTGGACACCAAAATTGGGTATCTCTTTACATATAGATTAATATATAATAATAATAATAATAATAATAATAATAATAATAATAATAATAATTTAAAGAAATTAAGAGCGAGAGATGCTGCAAACAAGTACAAGTTTATTCTTGACTAAATTAGTGTTTTGATCTTTTATCTTTATTTTAGGTTTCATTTTGATTCATCGTCTTTTTTCACTACAAAAAAAAAAAAAAAACCTGTTTAGCGACCGAAGATTTCGGTCGCTAAACATATAATTCGGTTGCTATATAATTTAGTGATTGAATTAGCGATCGAATTAAGGGGGTAACAGAAACCCTGGTGGCTAAATGTTTAGCGACCGAACTTGTATTTCGGTCGTAAATTTGCGACCGATATTTCGGTCGCAAAATTATATATTTCGGTAGCCGTATAGTTGGTCGCATGCTTAGCTCACCTAATTTGGTGACCGATATTCGGTCGCTATTTCGGTCGTAAATTTTGATTTTTTTTTTTAAATATTCCTGTAACTTAATCCTACCGACCAAATTTTGTTTTTCAATTATTACCCTATTGATTTTTAATTTCTGATATAAAGAAAATACACCAATATTTTTTTTGAATAAATAGAAAACGTAAATATGATGTACTAACGATCCAAAACACCACAGTCAATATGATCAAGAAAACATATACATTAATTAACGCAAGTTTAATAATTGTTTATAAAAAAAAGTTTAATAATGTACTAATTAAGGATCAAAACATAAAAACACACCACAGTCAATAAGTACTAATCAAAATATCAAAACTCATCAATCTTCCAAAGGGATGAACATGTAGAAGCGAGAACCCCCAATGTACTTAAACTTTGCCAATGCACCAGTGGACAACAAATACAACTCCCTGATACCATTTGTATCTGTTGCAAAATATGGGCGATCCTCATGGATTACTATATTCCCATTGAACAGATTTCCGCTTTTGTCTTCAATAGTCACAACACGCGGTATTTGTTGTCCCCACCGACGGTAGAATGATCGCGGGATTGAAATCAAATCCTGCAAATACACAAGAACAATTTAGTAAATGATTAGTTTATGCCTTAACCATCATTACGTGAATCCGATCATTATTCTTAAGTTGATGAGATACCGTATCTGGTCTATATGGATGACTGTCTCAAAACATTTAGTCGGATCCATTTTATGATAAAACGATAAGGAAAACAAGTCATATGTCTAAACTTCATCAAGTGATAATAAGAAAAGATGGAAAGATCCATGTCGCATACTAGCATGTTAAAATAGAACAAAGAAATGCAACTTCACATGCAACTTTACAGATTAGCAAACATAGTAGTTTTCAGGAAAGCAGATGCTTTTACGTCGTTTTGAATGATGGTCACAGAGAGGACTTTTCCTACCGGAAGTGCCTAGATAACCTAGTAAGGATGGTCATCAACAATTATTTCTGAAAAGCTCAATTTCCTAGTGAAACAAATGAGTAGAAAACCAGAGTTGCTTTCAAAATATTAAGTCACCAAAAGAAAGACCAGTTTGCAACTTTGCATATATCCATCCAAGAAGGTAAGATAGAAAACCACTGGAGCCAAAATATGGGAATAAAATAAATCTGCTAGAGAACATGAGGAGGACTTGCGGAAAGCAAAACAAAGAGAGAAAATATGTTTACGGACTTATGACACAAGAAAAGAGAAGGAATCTCATGACACCATAATAATTTTGTAAAAAGACAAGGGAGAAACAGGCCAAGGGTGGGTGGAAAATATACGCAACAAACCTGGCAACTGAAAGAGCAGACAATCTTAACTCCTAAACATGATGCACAAACTAAAGGCAAGCTCCAAAAAATTAAATGCACAGATAAGAAGTATGTGTCAATCGTATTAAGTAGGGACGAGATATCAAATATTGGCCCAACATATTGTTGTGACGCCGGCAAGTGTACCGGGTCGTCGCAAGTAATAAAAATAACACGGTAAGTAATTACCGAGGTCGAACTCAGGGATTGGGCTACCAATTCGACTAATCCATGGAAATCCGATGCGTTCGGTCAAGTTACGGAAGAAGGTGGTTGAGAGAGAAGATTAATAGCGAAATTCAATTAACAATCTAAATAAACTAATTAACTAAAAATCAGAAAACTAAAATGTCCAAGGTCACAAATCCACCTACCCAATATGTAC
Organism: Sophora flavescens; assembly: GCA_030762895.1. Taxonomy (NCBI): domain Eukaryota; kingdom Viridiplantae; phylum Streptophyta; class Magnoliopsida; order Fabales; family Fabaceae; genus Sophora; species Sophora flavescens. The sequence continues at coordinate 263,921,187 of CM061063.1, read as the reverse complement.
ACCCAAGTGATGATGAATTCCTCCCTAGGTTCAATTGCAATGTCAACCGGGACCCCTAAATTCTCCTAAATCCACTCTCGTGCTCATTAGGACGTATTCGACGATTGGATTAATTACTTACTAGGTCTCATAATCCTAATCTCGAATTCTGTTAATTCATGTTCCCTATAAGGTCGCACCGATCTCCTACTCACTCTCGTGCAATATTCGATCGATGATCCTAATTCAAGTTCTAAACGTGAATCACTGACTAAGCCTCATCAACATTAACAAGTCAATCACGCAACACATATGATCAACACAATCAAGTCAGAATTAGAAAACATTTATGATCCCGATTCAAGTTCTGAAACGCGAATCGCCGTTAGGCCTCAAACACGTTTAACTGATTAATCACGCAAAACATATGATCAAACATTCAAATCAGAATCGGAAAACAAGAATTGAATTAAAGGAGAAAGACATACATCATATCGGATTTACATCGACATGGGTGGCTTCATCGTTCCCTCGGACGAGGGGATTAGTTCCTCATGCTCATAGACAAGCGATCGGACATAACCTCCATAAGAAAAAGGGAGACGCAGCTCCAAAGAGAAAAGAAAATACCCTACGCTACTCTAAAGAGTGGAATTATTCTATGATTCGAGGCCCTCTAAAATCCCTACTGCATCCTTCCTGTTGGATCCCCTGTTTTGATCTGTAACAGCCTTTAAATAGGATTCCTGATCTGCGCTCGTTCGTGAGGCGAGCAGAGTTTCGCGAGGCTAGAATTAAAATTGGCGCGCTTTCAATTTGAACTCTCGCGAGGCGAAAGTATGTTCGCGGGGCGAGTCTTCAATTCTGGGCTGTGACCTTCATCACTACCGGGCCGTGATGGCCTCCGACTTCCAAGTCTTCATTCTCTCGCGAGGCGAGCTGTCTCTCGCGGGGCGAGTCTTCAAACCTCAAACTGCCACGGGCGTGGTATTCATCACGGCCAAGCCGTGATGCTCTCTGTCTTGCAGGTCTTCATGATTCGCGGGGCGAGACACATCTCGCGTGGCGAGACTGAAGTGATGACTTTTGCTGCTTTGTTGACTTTCAGGCTCGCGGGGCGAGAATATACTCGCGAGGCGAGTGTCTCCAGACTTGCAATTTCACTGCTTTTCGACTTTTCTTGACTCCCGGAGCTTCACTTATTTAACCTGAAACAACAAAAGCACCCACAAGCGTAATTCTATTCAAAATAACCTAAAAACTACACAAAATACGCAAAGCGAGTCAAAGTCCAACTTAGGAACAAAACAAGGCAAATTTGGGCGAAAACGAGAGTGAACTCGACTAATTGGCACATAAACCCTAGTTTATCTAGTCATAAAACTAGATAAGCCAGAGGCTTATCACATATCCACCGTCAAGTAAAGACCAAAGACACAGCTTATTGCAACAGATAATAACCTCTAAAGAACTTGGATATCTAAGAGACTATGACTCATTCTGCGTAATGGAAAGAAAATATCTACAACATATCATGATTGCCTCTTAATTATCCAAAATCAATATGTCCATCAAGAATATCCTCTCCCAACCAAGAGCTTCCTGATGCCCTAAAAGTATTATTAAAAAAAATCATGCTAAAAAACAATAGAAGATAATGCACGGTGGGGTCTCAATTCTCAAACCCAAACTAAACCATGCAAAGAAATTTTCCTCCACTTAGTGCAAGAAATTCCCTTGATATCCATTCATACCAGCAAACAAAAAGACCACATTTATCATCCAAATTTGAATAAATGAAAAGCCACCCTCAAATTTCTACCGTAGGATCATTAGAATCAGCACAACATTGCTATATCCATTGCAAAAGACATTTACATTTCACTTAAATTGCAACATTTTTATTTCTTGACATTTCCAAACCGGTACTCAATTCAACAATTCTTATAATCATATTACCTCTATTCATTGCTTTTCAACCAAAAATGCAAAAAAGTAATCTTCCAATGAATGGGTCATACAAATTACATGAAATAAAATAAAATTAAAACAACATAAATCTCCCCGAAATACCATAAAAACAAATGATCATCACAACTCACAACTCACATGAAATACACAAGTAGCACTTCCCAGTAGTAAGCAATAAAGCAATGAAGTTCAAGTTACAGGATGTTCCGATATTAGAAGCAGCGAAAAATCGGGATGTTACAGGATCAAATATATCAAAACTGGTCAAGTCATGAGATCCAAAACATCATCAAAACCAGTTCCATTAACATAGTAAATGCACAAACCAGAGAAATAGAGAGAGAGATATAGAGGCGAGGAGAGACGAAAACATACCAGAGAAGGAGGAGGACGGTGGTAGCCGTGAGGAGAAGGAGGGAACTGAGAGGGAGAAAAAGTTAGAAACAGATAGAGAGAGAGAGAGAGAGAGAGATGGAGAGAGAGAGAGGGGAGCTTACCGTGATGGTGGTGGCCGGAGGAGGGGCGGCAGTCGCGAAACCGTGGTGGCCGGAGGAGAGAAAGAGAGATCGAGTGAGAGAGAGGAAGAGAGATCGCGAAATGGAAGAAGAAAGGGGTTTCTGTGTTTTTAGGGATTTTAATTTTTAGCGACCGAATATTTCGATCGCTAATTCGGTCGCAAGGGTGCCATTTCAAAATTTAAATTCATAAATTTAGTGACGGAATTTAAATCGGTCGCTAAGACGCGCTCTTTTAGTTTTTTTACGCGCCGTTTAGCGACCGAATTAATATCGGTCGCAAATGTAAATAAAATTTAACCGATGCATTTAATTCGGTAGCCATTTCGGTCGCTAAAAAGGCATAAAATTTCTGACTTTTAAGTTCCTTTATTTAGTGACCGAAATAGCGACCGATAACCCTGCTACGCTCTATTTCGGTCGCCGTATTAACTCTAATTAGTCTTTCATGTAGATCCTATAATCGGTCGCCATTTCGGTCGCCAAAAACAACCAAAAAATTCGATCACTATTTTCGGTCGCTAGACAACCTTTTTTTAGTAGTGTTTTTTGTTTCGTTTTGGTCCCCTATCTTTCCAACGTTAGCCTATTTTGGTCCCTTCCGTTAGTTTTGGACCGACGGCGTTAGGGTTCCGCCGTCGGTCACCGGAATCCGCCGTGAGTCGTCGGAATCTCGTCGGGACCAGGGAAAAACCCATTTTCTCTCCCTTCCTCCATCCTCCTTCCTGTCTGAATCACACAGGCCCAACATTCTCTTCTCCGACGCCATCACACCACGACGCATAGAGATCTAGAGATTCCAGAACTGAACCCCACACCCAGTTCCTCAGTTACGCCCATAATTGAGACTCGGTTCCCACAATGTTCCTCAGGAATGCCCGATTTGAGTTTCCCGCAGTGGGTGCGACTGCAGCTCGAGGCTCGACTGTCGGGATGGGTTGACGGCTGCCCTGGTGAGGAGTCTGAAGATACCGGCGCCGCCGCCTCCGACGACGAACTCCAACAACGATCCGAGATGACAAATGGAAGAGCGATGGTGTTATGAGGAGGATAGCTTGCGGTCAAGGGATTTGAGCATGCAATTGAGGCGTTTGTTTGTTGATTGTATGGAATTGGAAGGTGAAACAACATTGTTGTCTTAGTCAAAAGAGGATGAAGTGGAGGAAGAAGGAAGGGAGGAAGAGAGAGGAAGGAAAAATGAGTTTATCTCTCTCTAAAACCAGGTTCAAAGCGAGATTTCGACGACCGAGCGGTGGTTTTCGGTGACTATGAACGATTTCGGCGACCGATGGTGGCAATTTCTGGTGATTGATGGCGAATACCTAACGTCGTTGGTACAAAACTGACGGAAGGGATCAAAATAGGCTAACGGTTGAAAGATAGGGGACCAAAACAAAACAAAAAAAAGATAAGGGATCAAAATAAAATTTAAAATAAAGATAAGGGAGTAAAACACTAATTTAGCCTTTATTCTTTGTCTATGCAAGTAACATAACTCATGTACTTTCAACATTTATTTGCACTCAACCACCTCTAAAAGAAATGAAATGTTACTTACACAAGCAAATAATACAGAAATGACACAACATATTTTTTCAAAACATCTTTCACTTAGACTAATTGTAAATAGAGAGAGAGAGGAAAAAAAAACACCGCTTCACTGATGAATGATGATTGCCAGAGAGTTGAATTAATAATTTGAACAACGGCTAGCATTTACAATTTTTCATATACACATATAATGCACATATATATAAAGCTCTACCGTGTATATATATATGGTTGCAACATCAACACCAAGCAATAGAAACAAGCATATTCTAATATTGGACTAGCTAGTGACATAATGAAAGTTCAATTGGAAACTCCTAAGTCATAAAACCACTATTTTATCGGAGCACATTTACCTCGTGAAGGATATTATACAAGAGTTTAATTGCTATATATTGACAATGTAAAGTTTTTTATACTCTCAATCAATCACTATTTAAGATATGAATGACTTTTGAGGTAGTTAAGATAGGAGTCAAAAAAATTGCTAACATGTCAGTTTATGGTTCGATGTCCGTGTAAAATAGCTTTACACTGTCACTGTCCGTGTATACTAATCAAACTCGTTATATATTCCATAAATTAATGTAATTCCTTAATTAAATAAGCATTTCCTTTTTATATTTTCGTGAAAACAATATATGTGGGGCTTGTTGAAGTTGAATACGAAAAGGATATATAAATAAATTAAGAAAACCAACCAAGTTGCTTGCAGAGATTGACAAGTGAGTGTCACATATGTTAGGATCAAGAAGTTATATTTGAAGGGGAAAGAGGAAGCTTCGCAGAAGCTGCGAATTTACTAAGAAACAAATGCATGTGGGGGCAATGGCTTCAGGTGCAAACATACTCGTCGCTGTACGTTTCTTGTAGTTAAGTGTTGAAGGGTGAGGGAGAAGGAGATCTTATACCAGATCGGCATACGGGACTGCAACCAAGTTCTTTCGATCCAGATTCTCTACGTTTAGAAATATCTGAATTCTTCTGCAATTAGACAAAATTCCATCAAGAGACGATTTGTAACTAGATTTGTTGAATGCGGTAAAAATAATAACACCCTTAAAATTTGTCTAAAAACAGGAATATTAAGAAAATCCAAATTTAGAGAATCCAAATTCCTTTATACAATATATGAAGAGGAGTTTCAGCATTTGAGGATTTCTCAGTTTTCACTCATTGGCCTATACGTACAGTGATAAGGACAGCACCAAATGGAGGCATGAATCAGTTTGCCTCTATTAGCATGTGATTCCCTTTATGACTGTTATTTGAAATGTGTGTATAAGACAAAACAAATTATGAATATCTGGTTAGAATAATACAGAACATGGATTATTGCAATCTTCCGGGCCATTAAAATATGGCTACCAATTATTGGGAGTAAATATTATTTCTGATGTTTATTTGGTAATATTTGGTGGGTTATGCTGATTAAAGTTCAAGTAATACTCTACGGTTGAAAACATGCATCTTCTAAACTTGAAAGGAGAATCACAATGATATAAAGACGTACAAATTAATGGTTGTGGTCCTTGTATTACTATGATATATGATCCTTTCACTAGTGAGAGGTGTAAGCTTGACTGAATCATGTCCTATATCGTTGACAGAGGTATCGGAGGAATTAATGATAAATCTGTAGAAGATATGCAGGTAATAATATAGTAGAGACATAATAATAGATGAAAAGAAAATAGAAATACACACCAATCTAGGGGAGCATGGGTCGCAGGTTGGAGCGTCCACTAATCTGTTTGTGAGAGATAAATGTAAATTTTTTTATGGTAGATTACAGGACCTAAAGATTTTTCCTATCTTGAATTGAGGCATCATCCCCTTACCCTAAATTTTTGTTATATATAAAAAAAAAAATATACTACACACCCATATATATAATGCATGTCGACCAACATCAACTATTGTAGAGACAAATATATTGTCTGAAGACATTCTTATCTCTTGCATTCCTTAATTTTAGAAAACTAACAAATAAAATATTTTAAATTACAAACTGCTGCTCATAATGCTGATCAGCCTCGCATAGTTTGAAAGCACTCAACATCAGGATTAAATGATCCATTCTGCTTTCTGACTCAATAGGCTCTCTATACCTGTCTTAATTAGTTTTGTTTGCTGATTTTTTTCCCTTGAACCAAAAAATTACAAACTACGGTCAACAATGATTTAAAATTATAATTTCTGGGTTGCAGAAAAAAATAAAATCAAATAGAAGTAAAGCCAGAAGCTCTTAAAATTAGAAAACAATTTATTTAAAGTGAATTTATCCATAAAATAAATAAATGTAAATGTTTAATAAATTTAACTTACTGAATAATTAATTACAAGGACTATTTCTCATTTAAATTGAGTCTTCTCCCTCAAAATTATATTGAGATTGCAATTACAGTTGCAACTCACAGTCTGAGATGAGATCCCATGACATTAAAAATAAAAAATAAAAGTTTAAAATGTAGAAAGTAGGGTGTAATTTTATATTTTATATTTTTGCCTACGTACTTGCATTAAGCCAAAAACTAACGAGTTTAACCAGAACCCGTGAAAGGAAGTGTAGGACAGTACCTGATGTGCCTCTCTCTCCCACCATGTGAAGTAATATGACGAGACGACCCACCTTAATTTCTTCCCCAGAATACTCTTCCACGCCACAATTTCTTTTTGTGCAAATTGGGATCTCGATCTGCAATATAAAGAGGAGAAAAAGAGCAGTGTTCCTTCTTAGTTCTTACTTCGGGAAATTTCTTACCACTTTCCTTGTGCACTGTGGATGTTGGTGTTTTCTCTCTTTAGAAGATGGAAGACAAGCAATTCATATTTTTTTATGCTTTTGTGTGTTTTTTTTTTTTAATTTTAAGTGAGTCAATGTTTAATCCATCCAACCGGGGTGAGTTGAACTGTATTACTCCCTTGATTCCATTATATAAGCAAAAAAATCGTAAGGTTTTTGTTCCACTATATAACAACCCACTAGAAAAGTGATATTGATTGTGTTGGCTCATTTCTTCCTCTACCTAAAGGCAACCACCAATCTCATAAAGAGGAACTCAGGTATTCTTTCATTATATATATATAATTCATTTTTTTAAAATTCATTTTTAAAAAAAATTATAAATTTTCTACAATCCATTTTAATTAGACAAAGTAGATCAATGACGTGTTGAACTTGGATAATGGGTACATCTATAATAGATAACTAACTCATTAACCGAAAACTTATTAATTATATGTAAAATCTTGATTAATTCATCTCAGTGAATGATTAATAAGTTGTCCATCTTGATATGGTACTCCTCATTAACTAAGTCTAACATACCATTAATTATAATTTTAATTGTCATTAATTAGTTGTTAATTATTGTCTTATTTTTCATGTCCATTGTCCAAATTACAGAACCGTTTCAAGACATGCCTCTTTCGTTTGTTTCTTTTCTCACCATAAATTCCATTCCCTTTCATTAAACTACTGCCACATAAATTTGGTAGGGAGTTGATGAAATAACGTACTTGATAGTACATAACATTTCTCTTTGAAAAAACTAAAAGACGAGATCCAATTTTCAAGCATAACAACAAATATAGGATATTGTATATTTCATAATAGTAAATTTTAATATATTATTATAAGGTTGGACTAAGGTGTACCACCTATATTTTGCACCACTCACTACATCATCCATATGTGGTAAATTTTTGACTAATCAAATTGCCACATGAGTTTGGTCAAAATTTTAATCTTTCTAGTTATATTTCTACTGTAGTAAAATATATGAATATAATATATTGTAATATACTATATGTACTCTTTATATTTGTAAATTTAACTCATATTAAAATAATATTTTTTATTAAAGAAACCGATTATATTGCAAAATAATATTTTAATATGAATTAAAATAATATTCGTTGTAAATAATATTTTGCAATATAATCAGTTTTTTTAATAAAAAATATTATTTTAATATGGGTTAAATTTACAAATAATACAAAAAACACATATATTATACTATAATATATTGTATTCATATAGTTTGACTATAGTATAATACAACTAGAAAGTTTGAAATTTTGACCAACCTATATGACAATTTAATTGACCCAAAATTTGATATATGGATGATGTAAAATATGGATGATGCACCATAACCCAACCCATTATTATATGGTGCAAATTAGGACAATATTGAAATACGAAACTTCGTGGAAGTTGCCTCAGACTTCATATCATATGATATATATATATATACATCTCCATTATGGTTCATGTACAAGACAGATAGAGCTTATTATTGGTGGTGCAACTGTTACACTACTACACTGTCACTTTTGTAGTTTTCTCTACTTCTAAGCTTTCTGCACTGGCTTTGTCCTTTGCTAACTACAAACCCAATTTCAGAATTGCACCAACTACTGTAGCAATTTTTGAAAATGGGTTCTCGCCAACAACAAGAACAAGTGTTGGAGAATGGTGGTGGCAACTTCAAAGGGTTGAGCAAGGAGATGAGGCATGGAAGAACTGCACACAACATGTCCTCATCTTCCTTGCGCAAGAAGTCAAGCCTCACTCTTGTGTCCAAGGTTCGATGTGCTTTGCTCAGAAACTTGCTTGTTAACTTCCAAGAGGTTATTCTTGGTACCAAGCTTTCCATTCTGTTCCCTGCAGTTCCGGTTGCCATCTTTGCTGAATACTATGGTTTTGGAAGAGTGAGTCTGAGTCTCTCTCTTAGTCTTATGGTTTCTCACTCTCTTGTCAATAAATTTTCAAATAGCAGTGGTTGGTTCGACAGGTCAAACTTAATCCTTGTTACAAAATGAGTTTAATTTTGATATACACTTAAACAAACTTCACACCAATAAGTTGAACTTGACCTATAAGGTTAAGGTTTGAGTTTTGAAATCGTTTTTATGGGAGGACTTATCTGATCATCACTCTTCCTCCCAGGTTACTCTTACAACTTTGACCGTGGAATATCTGATCAAAGGCAAAAAGTTAGAGTTTTTTATAACGTGAATCAATTATGCATAACTCCATACATGACTCTTAAGTAAAGTATTATAAATGTTATGATTTTTTTTTTTTAGTTATGTTATTTGTATAACTAGTATGGACACCTAAATGACATTCACATTCATAATTGTATACAGTATATTTATTCTATTTTGGAATACAATACACCTCCATCTCACCCATACTCACATCAATATAACGTGTCTATACGAGTGTGTCCAAAAAACATCAGTGTTTTTTTTTTATGATGTGTTAGTATATGATTGTTAGTTGGTATAAAAATTCATTAAAGTGACAATGCATTAAAATTAAATACTTATAAAAAAATCCACATATAATAAAAACATGACCCGCCTGGTCCAATCGGTTTAGAGTGCTTGGTCCATGCTGGTTTGAACCTGAATTTTATTGTGAGACTGAATTGGTGTTTTTCATGCATATGTTGACAACCTTTTTTTTTTTTCATTTTGTTCTCCATTTACTATTTATTTCAAAATAAGGTGTCTATCCGAGACATGTAAAAATTGATGAATGTTTTTCATTACAAAAGGCATAATTTAGAAGTTGCAAATAGTGTTGTCTAGTCAATTGTGTTTATTATGTTATGATGATTATGACTAATCACTTTTATTGTATACAGCCCTGGGTTTTTGCATTGAGCTTGCTAGGGCTTACTCCACTTGCTGAACGTGTCAGCTTCCTGACAGAGTAAGGACATATATATTTGAAATTGTTGCTCCCTTTGTTTATCTTTGTATAATTCATACCATAAGCTGTTTGTTTTTGGGTTGATTGCTGATTCTATTTTTTTTTTATTTGCTTTGTTGGTGATTTGTTTCTTCAATCATTATTGCAGACAAGTTGCTTATTACACAGGTCCCACAGGTATGAACTTCCACTATATCAATTTTGGAGTCTGTCACACACGTGACACAATGTAAATGTGTCCATTACTAGTAACTCCTCAATTTGGAAAACAAAATTAACCACAAAGTTTGGTCTTAATTCTCTTTCTGTTGGTTTTTGTCATCACATTGCACTAATCACATGCATGTTCTAGACTCTTTCGTCAGCCAAATACCATAGGGTAAATTTTGGTTTTAGAGACAAAAAAATGTGATAGGAATTGGTTACATCAAAGTGTTAAATTAGAATAAAATTGTGATATTGAAGGTATTTGTTTTATATGTTCTGATTTACAGTTGGAGGACTTCTAAATGCAACATGTGGGAATGTTACTGAGCTCATAATAGCAATATTTGCTCTTATTAGTAACCAAGTTGCTGTGGTCAAGTATTCTCTCTTGGGTTCCATCCTTTCAAACCTTCTTCTAGTTCTTGGAACCTCTCTGTTCTGTGGTGGCATTGCAAACCTTGGCGACGAACAAAAATTTGACAGAGTAAGGCCCTGAAATCCATTCAAAATTTTATCAACTAAGTGCATTTTTTTTAGTTAATTATCTTATTTATAGTGAAATGATGACCAATGTTAAGCATTGAATTGAATGTTCTGCTATTTTCTTGGCTATTGAATTTGTAGAGACAAGCAGATGTGAACTCACTTATGCTGCTGTTAGCATTATTGTGCCACTTGCTTCCATTGCTATTCATATATGGTGGTGCTTCAGCTCCTCTCACCGTTGATCCGTCGCTGCACTTGTCGAGAGCCGCTAGCATTGTGATGCTGATTGCATATTTTGCTTACCTTGTTTTCCAACTGTGGACACACAGAAAATTATTTGAAGCTCAAGATGTATGGTTTCTAGAATTATGATATAGTGAAGTTGATTGCAATTCTTACTAATGTCAATATCTTACTAGTAATTAATTAACATCATGCATTGGTCAGGATGATGAAGGTGGTGACAATGCTTCAGAAGAACAAGCTGTGATTGGATTATGGAGTTCAGTTGCTTGGCTGATTGGAATGACCATATTCATTGCTTTATTGTCTGAATATGTGGTGGGCACAATTCAGGTAATAATTGGCCTAAATTGTTTCTCAAAAAATGTTGTATTAGACATCTACTTGAGAAAAAGCAATGAATTTCATCTTAACTATTATAATGTTGATAACAAAGATGTGAATCTAAACAGGATGCATCAGATTCATGGGGTCTATCTGTCAGCTTCCTCAGCATAATCTTGCTACCAATAGTTGGCAATGCAGCTGAACATGCAGGAGCAATCATATTTGCTTTCAAGAACAAACTGGTGAGAACTTGGAGTGTTATAAGTTCAGATGAGGATCTGCTGTCATATTTTGATATACCATATCCTGTCCTCACCAATCATATCTTGCCACATAAGTTGAAATTTCTTGTTGGTGGGGACAGGATGTGGTACATCAAAATGGGACAACAAATCCATATCCTATAAGTTCCACACTTGCTTTTATTTAACATATATTCATAAAAAGGAAACAAAAGATTTGTTCATTGGGATTTGAGACTAAAGTAATGCCATGATTGCAGGACATTACCTTGGGTGTTGCATTGGGTTCTGCAACTCAAATTAGCATGTTTGTGGTAAGAAACTCACCTTCAAAATGTAAATGGATACTTTCATTTAGCTTTCTTTTTGGATTAGTGAAAGCTTATGCAATTACATTATAGGTTCCCCTATGTGTGATCGTGGCTTGGATAGTAGGTGTGGAAATGGACCTTAACTTCAACCTCCTAGAGACAGGTTCTCTAGCTTTGGCAATATTAGCCACAAGCTTCACTTTGCAGGTATAGTTAACATGATTTCACTGACAAAAACACCATGTTTTGACTTAGTATTTTTATTCAATCTTTTAATGAAATATAAGTCTTGACAAAAGCAAGTTCTTGTTTATAGGATGGTACTTCCCACTACATGAAAGGCCTTGTTCTCCTGCTCTGCTACATTGTTATTGGGGCTTGCTTCTTCGTACATAAATCACCCTTTAGTAAGTTGAATATGTAAAATTATTCCTTGGTTACATAAATAGTCAAAATCCATACTAATCATAAAATGTGAATTTGTGATTCATATCTAAAATTTGATCTCTTTTTTCCAGACCATGCTCATGTTACTGACATCACCCTTAAATCAGCTGCTGACTCCGTTTTAAGTGCTTAGCATGTAAGTCCGTGGGATTTGGATTCTCTCTAGCCATCATCTTTATACTGATGATACCGCATGCATGATATCGCTTGCGGTATAAAATTAGCCAATTACATAGGCTGTAGAGAGGTTGTAGAGGGTGTGGCCGGAGAGAATCCAAATTCAAATTCATATTATGTGACGGATGTAGATGTAACCCTTTGTGTGCACACAAGAACTCTGAAGCTAGCTGTGGCCACTTGGATTGCAAGCTTTGGTCTACCTTGTTCCATTACAAACAGATTCAATGGATTGATTATTGGTTCATTTCCATCATTTTGTCATATATAAATAGAAGGTAGAAAAAGTTTGCAAGTATTTTATTTGCAAGCTGTGAATAGGACTCAAGGGACCTAGTGGGTCCAAGATTTTGGGTCATATGCAAGTTATATGCAGAGTGTTGTGGCCCAGTGGCATAGGGCTCAAGGGGTTGTTTTTGATTGTGTACTTAAGTAATTCTCGAATAAATGAAAATTGTTCCAGTGAGTTTGAGGTTCCATCAGCAAGAATTCCTTTTGAACATGAAATTATTCTTTTAGCATAAAGTAAGTATAAAGTGAGAAGTGAGAAAATAAGGATGCATTTATTCACTTTAATTAATCAAGAGTGAATATATATTTACTCTATCATTTTACTTCTGCTCACTTTAAAGGAATTTAATCGATTCTTTAATCGGGGATTAACATATTATGTGTGGGTAGTCACATCAATCAATGTTTGAATCCTGTATATCATTGCTGGACAACAAACAAATAAAGTTTTGAAAAAAATAAAATTGAATCCCTCATTAATTTTAGGTTTTTTTAAGGATCCCTATTAATTTTAGTTAAACTAGCAAAAATTGAAAAATAAATATGTGTGAAAATTGGATTTAAAAAGAGTTTAAATTTGAGAATCGATTATGCATAAAAATTGGTAAAAAAAAACTGAATTTCACGTCATCCGTAATACGTTTGTTCTTAAGACCGTTACTATATTTTAATTATGCAAATTTATTCATACCTTATTTTGCCCTTTTAAGCAAATGGTGAAATGAATATTTACACACATGTTGATGTGGGGGTGAATCTAGAAGTTAATATTTATCAAAAATGAAATACAGTAAAAAAAATTGGTATGAAACCACCCTAATTAGTCCTTTAGTCCGAGCGGATCATAGAGTATCCCATAATTTAGGTCTTTTGGATCTGTTATGAGACTAATATCTGATTCGACTGATTAAGCAGGGTTTGATTTTACCCCTTGGTTTTCTGCAAAGTGAATTACAGTAATTTTTATTTCATACTTTTTTTAACACAAAATAACAGTTACACTTTTATTAACTTTTTGTTAATTGAGAATCTATGAGAAATTCAATCTCCTTTGGTGTTTTGGAATTAACACAATAATAATAGCACTAACCCGAGAGGGATCTTAAAGAATCTCACCACCAAGTCATAGTTGCCAACAATATCCTATTGACTCTAAAAGGGACTTGCTATTTTCTATCCCTACAATTTGACATTCACCCCACACGACTTCTGACATTTAAATACCAGATTCAGAAACTATGTTTTTGGCATCTAATTGCCGGATTCAGAAACTATGTTTCAGGCACTAATTGCCGGAAACACTTTTTTAAAAACTTTAAGAATTTCCCGGCAATTAAATGCCGGAAACATAGTTTCTGAATCCGGCATTTAAATGTCGGGAGGTGTGTGAGGGTGGATGCCAAATCGAAGGGGTACAGGTAGCAAGGCCCACTCTACAAACATGGATCGAAGGCCCATCAAGATTGGGAGAGGACCCAATGCATTCTTAATCTCCAAATCAGTAGTAGGAGATTGAGTTTCTGATAGATTCTCAATTAACAAAAAGTTAATAAAATGCACCCTAAAGGCATAAAGGTTAAAGTTTGAACTTTTCATAATGCCATTGTATTTAAAAAAAGAAAGAAGAGTCCCCTGAATTTTATTTTATTTTTGTTACCATGACATAGGTGCAAAGTATCCACCAGCTTTGTCGATGACTAATCTCCTCCGGGGAACCTGACTGGCCACATTTAATGGGGTCTCCCCTCCCAACCACATTTTTTCCATCCACAAGGCTCGAACTCGAGACCTTATTTAAGGAATCTGAGCCCAGTTCCACTCGGACCAACGTAATGTTGGTAGAGTCCCCTAGAATTTTGTTTAATTATAATCAACAATTCTCGTAATTAACTTAAAACGAGTTTAACCTAACCTTAATCCAGCTCGATGGTTTCATTAGGCCAAATTTTTAGCCCCATACCGGCCTATTTAATGACTAAGTTGGGATCATGTCAAGTTGTCAACAACATATCTAAATAAAAGTTACAAATTTCAATTTTATGTATAGCCAAGCCAAAATAAATAAATAAATTAAATTTTAAAACCAAAATTATAGTTTATGTTATAATGTATTTCAAAACAAATTATATCGACAAAGAAAGTATCAATATTTCAGGATCCAAGTCAGTTGATTAACTCACAGTCTACTCCTCAGAACGTGATGTTTTGGAAGAATACCGAGTCAGGATGGCTTAAGTGCAATTCCGATGGCTCCTATGTGCATCAAGGAAGAAGTTCCTCTTGTGACGGAGTTATAAGAGATGAATTTGATAATTTTAATAAGGGTTTCTTTTTCAAACTGAACCCTTGCAATGCTCTCCTAACTGAGTTGAAGGGTCTTTTGTGTGGTTTAAAAATAGCAAGATCAATTAATGCTAGGAAAGTAATGTTTGAAGTAGATTCTCTTGTGATTTTTTAGATAGTTTCCAAAGGTTACACCTCTATCCCCTATATTAAACCTCTATTTGAAGAGGTAATTTCTCTCCTTAGAGCCCCCTGTTGTCAAACTTCCTTATCTATAGTAAATAGGGATGCATATTCTGTTGTTGATTTTCTAGCTGGCAGAGGGCCTCTTCCCCTTTTTCCATTACTGTTGTTGATAATCCTTGTAATGTTTTGAACTTGTTTTTGAGCAAAGACTTGGAGGGGTGTCCTCCTACTCTTGTTAATTAGTTAATATATTCCTTTGTTATAAAAAAAAAAAGTATCAATATAATTTTAGAGATCTTGTAGTTTTGTTTTGAAACAAAGACCTCAATGCATTTCATTAATAATCAACTGGAAAATATACGGTGGGGCATGATAAAAAACTTGAGAGCTAGTCAGAAATGATGTTGTCTTAGCTAACGTATGAGCTGCAACATTTGATCGCCTCTTGGAGAAACTTACACCAAAGTTTGAACAAGAATTAAATAAATTACAACAAGCTCTAATAATATGACGAAATTCCAAAATATCATCTTTGGGCCTAAGGATACTATTAACCACCACTTGATAGTTCAAAGAAAACATGAGTTATTGATATCCAAGCTTTGAACCTATTGAATAGTTTCAAGAGACCCATTGCTTCTCCTTCTTGGGCAAGAAAATAAAATGGAAGGCATTCTGTTTTAGCAATCACAAAATGTCCCACCTCATCCCTAATACACATTCCAATGTTAGTAATCCCATTCTGTTTGGAGAAGCTTGCATCAATATCGCATTTAAGAATCCCATGCCCAGGAGGTTCCCATTTAGCAATCACTGACGTAGAAATAGTTGCATGGTTGTGTCTTGTTTCATTCGCCCCTCTCCAATCCGCAAGAAAAGTAAGAGCTCTGTGAGTGTTACTTTGTGGTGAATGAACTTTTTTATCCTAAAGAAACTCATTTCTACCATTCCAAAGACTCCACAAAACCATGGCAAACCTAACTCTTCCATCAGCTGCAAGGCCACCCAGCACTTTGAAACACAAATCCGCAAAATCATTCACTGTTGTAAGGAGAGGCGCTATGTGGTGCCACAGTCCCTGGTGAATCCAGCAATTCTGGCTAAGTTGGCAAGAGATAAAAAGATGCCACAAGTTTTCCAAATCTGCGCTGCACAATACACAAACACCAGGCCATTGAATACCTTTCCTTTGAAGCTGAGTCCTTGTGGGCAAACAGTTTCTACAAGCTCTCCACATAAAATTTTTTTACTCTAGCTGGAACTTGGAGCTTCCATATCATATCCCAGTCACCATCAACCTTGAAGTGGGAACAATCAACAACAGCATCCAGGACAAGTCTATAAGCTGATTTGACTGAGTAGTGGCCATCATCACTATTACCCCATATCAACCGATCCTCTTCAACAGAACTAATGAGAGGATGGTAAGAATCTGATTAGCCAAATCTCCAGGTAACAAAGCATGGACCCTGTTTGTATCCCAAGCTTTCACATTAGCGTTAAGCAAGTCGCTAACATACAGTCAACTAGGCAACTCAGCTTCCTTGTTAGGATTAGTTAGTTGATTTGATCAAAAATACAGTTGTAAAGTTAGTTAGGAGTTAGTTGAGTTAGTTATCAAGCAAGACAGTTTGTTAGCTATTCTACTCCTGTATATAAACACTGTAATACACAAGTT
Organism: Sophora flavescens; assembly: GCA_030762895.1. Taxonomy (NCBI): domain Eukaryota; kingdom Viridiplantae; phylum Streptophyta; class Magnoliopsida; order Fabales; family Fabaceae; genus Sophora; species Sophora flavescens. Next base: position 263,904,562 of record CM061063.1, on the reverse strand, counting down.
GATCAATGAGAAAAGTTATTCATTGCTCTCTAATATGGTATCAGTGATATACCTCCCTTCTCTGCGATTCTCAGCTCTGTGCTTCTGAGCTTTCTTGTTCCAACCCTCGTTTCCATGACTGATTCAGACTCTGATGATTCAGCGATTTCTGCTCCAACTAATGGTGGTGGCGTTGATCCCTACCAAAATCCTTCCTCTCCTTACTATCTTCATCCTGGAGAAAATCCAGGTATGGTCCTCATTTCTCCTCCACTCAATGGTGCGAATTACTATTCCTGGAGCAAAGCAATGCGACGAGCGCTTGTGTCAAAGAACAAATTAAAGTTCATCAATGGAAGCATTTCGGTTCCGCATGAAAATGACCCTGTGTATGAGGCCTGGGATCGCTGCAACAGTATCATAATTTCTTGGATTCACCGAACCCTAATTCCCCAAATCGCACAGAGTATAGTTGATATCGATGATGCAAAAGCACTATGGGATGAGCTCCGCGTGCATTTTACTAAAGGGAATGCTTATCGTTTATCAAGCCTTCTTCAGGAGGTGAATTCGATCAAGCAAGGTGAACGATCTCTCTCTGATTTCTTCACTGATTTCAAAACTGTATGGCAAAATTTGGAAACCCTTCGACCTATCCCCAACTGTTCTTGCTCTACAAGAGCAAATTGCTGCATCATAATCAAAAATCTTCAACAACAAAGGGAATCTGAGTATGTAGTTTGTTTCTTGAAAGGTCTTGGTGAAACCTATAGTCATGTTAAGAGCCAAATTCTGATGATGGATCCATTGCCCCCAATTAGCAAGGCATATTCTTTGGTACTTCAACAAGAAGAACACTTGACTGGTTTATCTTTTGGAGATCAGAAGATAATGTTCAACACTAGTGATAATCACAAGCAACAAGGTAGAGGCAATGGTGGAAGAGGAAGGGGAAGGTCCAATCCAGGAAGAGGCTCTGCCAAACAATGTACCTTTTGTGAAAGATTTGGCCATACAATTGAACAATGTTACTTTAAACATGGCTTTCCACCAGGGTATACTCCAGGGTACAAGAAAAATCAGCATACAATCCACAACTCTGTTTCTGGTGAAGGATCAGACTCACATGCACCCGAGCAGTCCTTGCCTCAAGCAAATCAAGTGGTTGCCACACCTCAGTTCAGCCCTGATCAAATGCAACAATTGATTTCCATGCTGCAGCAATCCCAACTTTCTCAGCCACATAGTATTAACCAAACTGGTAAATCATCTGTTAGTGAGTCTTCTACTCACCAACAACATTCAACCCCGGATTCAGGTAAAACAGCTTTTCCTCTAAACATGTGGATTCTTGACACTGGTGCAACTGACCATGTCACCAATTCCATGTCTAATTTTGTTAGTTTCCATGCTATTAGACCCATCCATGTCACCTTACCCAATGGGGCTGTAGTTATTGCTAAGTATTCTGGTCTAGTTTCCTTTTCAAAACATTTTAAACTCTACAATGCCCTATACATCCCTGAGTTTACCATTAACATAATTTCTGTTCAACAACTCATTTCCTCTCTAAATTGTCAACTAATCTTTGCCAATTCTTCTTGTCAAATCCAGGATACCAGCACATTGAAGATGATTGGGATTGCTGAACTTCACAGTGGGCTGTACCATCTCAAAGAACCTGTCTTCAAACCGATTCTTTGTAATAACCTTGTAAACAACCTTCATACAACCTTTACAAATTCTGCCTTTGATCTTTGGCACTACAGATTAGGCCACCCTTCAAATAAAGTACTTGATACAATTTGTACACACTTCCCTTTTGTAAAATACAATGCAAATAAAATTTGTGATTTCTGTCACTTAGCAAAACAAGCACGATTACCCTTTTCCCTTAGTAGTACTATTTCCTCCCAACCCTTTGATTTAATTCATATGGATATATGGGGACCTCTTGCCATACCATCCTTGCATGGTCACAAGTATTTCCTCACTGTTGTGGATGATCACACACGCCATACTTGGTTGTTTCTGATGAAAGCCAAATATGAAACAAGGAAACTCATGCATGATTTTGTTACCTTTGTCAAAACTCAGTTTCATTTCTGCATCAAGGTTATAAGATCTGACAATGGAGCTGAATTCCTTTATCCTAAACTTTTTTCCCAATTTGGAATTATACACCAAACTTCATGCATTGAAACTCCACAACAAAACTCAGTTGTGGAAAGAAAGCATCGCCATATTCTCAATGTGGCACGTAGCCTTTTATTTCACTCCAATTTACCAAAGTGTTTTTGGTCATATGCTGTAACACATGCTGTCCATCTCATCAATAGAATACCCTCACCCTCCATTGGTAATAAATCCCCTTATGAAAGGTTGCACAATCAACCCCCTGTCATCATTGACCTTAAGGTCTTTGGATCACTATGTTTTGCTTCCACCTTGGAACAACATAGAACAAAACTAGATCCGAGATCTAGAAAGTGCATCTTTCTTGGTTTCAAATTTGGAACAAAAGGATACATGTTGTATGACCTTCACACTAGGGAACTATTCATTTCGCGAAATGTTATTTTTCATGAAAACACCTTTCCTTATTCTTCCCCCCCACATGACCAAAATTCTGAACCTCCCCACTCCAATAACACTGAACCTGAACCCTTTAATTTTCTCTTTGAACTACCAACTCAATCTCCACCAACCTGTGGCACTACTCCAAGCCCAAACCCACCTACTGATCCAAACCCACCTACTGCTCCAAGACGCTCCACTAGAACCAGGACAGCCCCTGCATACTTGCAGGATTTTCACTGTCAGCAATTGCAGCCAGCAAGCAACAATCATCTCTCAATCCATGGTAATTCTGGTAACCCCTCTTACCCTTTATCTTCAGTTCTTTCATATCACTCTCTTTCTCCTTCTCATTTAAAATATACACTTGCTGTTTCTGCTCACTCTGAACCACATTCCTATGCTGAAGCCATTAAATCAATTGATTGGATTAATGCTATGAATGCTGAACTGAAAGCTCTTGAGGCTAATCATACTTGGCAGCTCACTGATTTGCCACAAGGCAAAGTTCCTATTGGTTGCAGGTGGATCTACCGCATCAAATACAAAGTTGATGGATCCATTGAACGTTACAAAGCAAGACTTGTAGCCAAAGGCTACACTCAACAAGAAGGTGTGGACTTCTTTGATACCTTCTCACCTGTTGCCAAGGTTACAACTGTCCGAATGCTGCTTGCCATTGCAGCAACTCAAAAATGGCACTTGCAACAGTTGGATGTAGACAATGCTTTCCTTCACGGAGACCTTCATGAGGAGGTATACATGGAGCTTCCTCCAGGCCTTCACTCCACCAACTCCGGTCAAGTGTGCAGACTAACAAAGTCCCTATATGGCTTGAAGCAAGCTAGCCGCCAATGGTTTGCTAAACTCTATTCCGCTTTGCTCTCCATCGGATTCACACATTCCCAACACGATCATTCTCTGTTTATCAAGCGGCAAGCTGACTCCTTTACAGCCTTACTCATCTATGTTGATGATGTGATCCTAACGGGTAATTGCTTAACTGAGATTGACTCAGTAAAACAGTTTCTGCACTCAACATTCCGAATTAAAGACCTTGGGGACCTCAAATATTTTTTAGGACTTGAGGTATCTCGTTCGACGCTTGGAATCCATCTCTGTCAACGAAAATATGCACTTGATATCCTTTCTGATGCAGGATTACTTGCTGCCAAACCAGCTAGCACTCCAATGCTCAAAAATACCAAATTGCTCTTTGAACCTGATGCTGCACCGCATGATCCTACTTCTTATAGGCGCTTAATTGGGCGCCTCCTGTATCTCACAACCACAAGGCCTGATATAACTTTCGCAGTTCAACAATTAAGCCAATTCATGCAAGCTCCTACTATTCATCACTTTGAGGCAGCTATGCGGATTATTCGCTACATTAAAAAGGCACCTGCTCAAGGCCTGTTCTTTTCCTGCAAGTCGCAGCTGCAGTTAAAGGCCTTTAGCGATTCAGATTGGGCATCATGTCCTTCCACTCGCAAGTCAGTCACTGGATTCTGCATATTCCTTGGTACTTCTTTAGTTTCTTGGCGTTCCAAGAAGCAAACAACAGTGTCTCGTTCTTCCTCCGAAGCAGAATATCGTGCTCTTGCATCTACCACATGTGAAATCCAGTGGCTGACTTATCTTCTAAAAGACTTTGCTGTGCCCTTCACTTCCCTTGCCCTATTGTATTGTGATAGCCAATCGGCAAGACATATTTCCTCCAATCCCAGTTTCCACGAACGCACAAAGCACATAGACATTGATTGTCACATAGTCAGAGAAAAACTCCAGGCAAATCTGTTTCACTTGCTCCCCATCGCTTCTGCTCAACAACTAGCTGATTGCTTCACTAAACCTCTTGAACCAGCCCTGTTTTCCAGCTTCCTTTCCAAGCTGGGAGTTCTGAACATCCACTCTCCAGCTTGAGGGGGGGTGTTAGGATTAGTTAGTTGATTTGATCAAAAATACAGTTGTAAAGTTAGTTAGGAGTTAGTTGAGTTAGTTATCAAGCAAGACAGTTTGTTAGCTATTCTACTCCTGTATATAAACACTGTAATACACAAGTTGATCAATGAGAAAAGTTATTCATTGCTCTCTAATATTCCTACCGTCACTCATCCAGGGTGTATTCCATAAAGGAATGTTTCTGCCAGAACCTATAATCCATTTCGCACCTGCCTGCACAACTACCTTGGAAGACCAGATGCTTTGCCATGCATAGTTAGCCTCAAGAAAATGGCCCTACGAAAAATATTTTGCTTTCAAGGGAATTTGGTTCCACAATAAATTTCGAGGCTTGCATTCCAAGGATAGCTAAATTAAAAGCATGCATATTATGGAATCCTAGACCACTCCAATGAGACGTCCACCTATATATCGGTTTTTATTATTAATTTTATTCATTCTTAATGAAGGAAATATTTAAATTTGAGAATTATAAAACATAACACATTGGATTTTATCATAGTAACATCATAATAGAGACACATCATACATCATTTGTTCATACATACCGTCCACACATAATAATACACTAGGAAATACATGCATCATTAGGTTAAACACTTAAGAAGACCACACACAATAACATTTATTCTCATAACACTGGTACTAGCTATATAATATATAACGTCTCTAGTTGTTGGAGTTGTCCGGTGTGAAGGGTCAGATACGGGAAAGTCCATAACATATTGAAGGGCAAGTTGAGAGTGACATTCAAGATAATATTTCCCCGGTACGTGACCACCACCGTAGAATGATTGACATCAAATTCTCCTCTATCAAAGTCGCAAACGATCGTAACTAGGGGTGCCACCATCTTTATAAAATATACAATATTTCACACATAAAAGAACAAGAAGAGTGAGATCACTTTATCATTAAAAATGAAGGGAAAAATAGTAGATACAATTAAAATACAAAAAATAAATACCAATAGAAAAGTAGTGTTCAAATATTTTAGCTGAGTTAGCACTTCCAAAATTACGAGTTAGATTAAGTTGATCTTAGTATAATAAAGTTATATAACCATTTTAATGTAAACGTCATAAATGATATCATGCATGCAACATGAAAATATTGAAGTATGCATGAGACCCAAAAATTACTCTACTTCATGGAGAGATTCTTTTACTTGAGATGCGATCGAGAAGACATATTTCGTATCCAATGATCAAAATAATAAGTGCAATTTTATAATAAACATTTTCACATAAAACTTGACCCACAAAACATTCCTTCTTTCATGAATAAATTTAGTAACTAGTCGGGATAGTCATGTTGGGTGTCAGGACTACGGCACAGGAGAGCTACCACTTGGCCACCTGTGGAGTTCCGCATATAGATGTCCCCAAGATCTTTTACGTCAAACCTCCACTATTTCAATTCCCGTCTGCACTACAGCGTAGCATCTTCTAAAAAAACCTTTATTATGTAAATGAAATGCATATGAGATGAGAATATTTTTGGTTCGTGTATTATTAATCCTTAAAATTTATTTCCAATCTTGTCATCGGTGACGGGGATATTTTTGTTACAGAAAATCATGCTTTGACAAATACTCTATCATTCAACATAAATTTTAGTTTCCCATTATACTTTATGAGTAAAGTCCTTATTTTAAAAATAAGTTATTGCTATAATCCCTAATAATCATATAATTAGAATGCTAAATTATTCCCTTAGTTACTTTACAACTAATTCTATTATCCATATAGTTAGAAAATTTTGTATAATTCATATATATATATATATATATATATATATATATATATATGATAAAAAAAATGTCATGGTCAGTATTTTATTAAAAAAATTTGATTTAAAAATAACCTATATACTTCTACGATGATCATCTGTTACCCATGCGTCTATATATTAAGTGAAAGTATGCTGCATAGCTTTTTCAAAAGGGACTTTCTCAGTCATATACATATACATTCTCAGGTGTTAATTTTTTTTATTTATTTTTATATATTTGAAACACAATTTTAAATAACCAAATATATAATTCAATTACTTTAACTAGTTCACCCCAACATTCTTTTTGCTGATCCATGATCCCTTTGTGGATCTTTATAAAGAAACATTAAGTAAGAATAGCAAATAGGTTGTAACAATGACATTTATAACAATAATGAGTAAACAGTTTCAAATTAATGGCATCCTAACAAATCCAAACCGTCGCATGATAGCAAGTATCTTAGAAGGTTTCATAATCTCTTTATCCTAGCTCCTTTCCACGCAGGAACGGCCGCTATTTTTTTTTTGTTGGTTTTAAATTTTAATTTATTCAAAGACTATATAAGGCTATGTGAGGCAGTAAGGTAATCAGTATATGAAAAAAATAATTGAAGACAACCTTCACAACCAGGTTCAGTACTCAGAGAGTGATAATACTCATTATACAAACATATGGGAACTGTAAGAACCAACCTTTAAAATAAAGTACATATGTATTAACACCCAGAATATTATTATCCACCAAAAATAGAGCATATTTATAACCATGAATAGGATCTGATCAGAAAGAAAATCAACATTCGTTGATAGACTAAAACTAGAAAGAAAAAGAAAAACGATTTTCAAGCTTGTAACAGTGTACTCGAAAAAATGACAGCATTAGTTTAAAAATAGATTAGGGGTTAAAATAGAAGAAAGGAAAAAGAGATTGTTAGGGTAAGGGAAGTCCCTAACACACAAATATTGCAACCACCATTTTTCCTTCATGATAAAGCTTCTCCTCCCCTTAGCTTGGTGAGTTTCAAAGTTGTCTTCCTTGTCTGGTTCAGCTTTTATTAACGAGCTAGAGTACACAAAACAAAACAAAGAAGATTTTAGATGTTTTTATATGTAAAATAATAACAAAAAAAATTAAGAGGAGAACGAAGATAATAAGAATGGAGATAGAGACAGGATAGATTGAGATTGAGAAAGAGAAAGTGAGAAGAAAAGAAGTTTAGAAAGGAAGAAGAATAAAAATAAAGAAGAAGAAGGAAACCCACCGTGTATTTGTGGGCACTTATGAGTAAAAAAGGAATTTTTTGTTAAAGGATGTGATAGGGACTTGTACTTAGATGTGTGATTTAGTACGGTGAATTCTAGAATGAAGACGATTGTTTATAGGTATACTGGTGAGATACTAATTTCACATACGAAAACCCACTTTTATCCTTGTCCCATCCAACCTGTCATCTTTCTCACTCCACCCCAGCAACCACCAGTCCACCGCCCATCGTCTTCTTCATCACACCCCACCAACCACCACCACCACACCACCACCAAGACACGTCACAACCTCTACCACAACAAAGTTCATGGGCAACAACACCAAATACGAAGCACACCTCCATAGCACTCTTTGTTCCTTTCAAGTCCCAATCTGATGGATGAGGCATCTAGGTTCACCATTTTTTCTCGTGAACAAACCTTGGAAGTAGAAGTATTAGCTAAACCCATAGCCTATATAAAACATCCCCTTACTCCATCTTCTCAGATTCACACTAAACATTCAGGTTCAGTAGTAAGGTGGCTGGGTGCGATGTCAAATCTCCCAAATCGAGCAGAGAGGATTGGCGGAGGAGGTGGGGTCGCGTGCTAAGAAGAAGATGATCTTGCCATGATAGTCTGTTGATCTTAGTCTTAGTCTTCTTGCAGTTGGGTTGTTGATGATGAAGACCATGCTCGATGTTTATGTTTTCCAACAAGGATTTTATTGTAAGTTTTGGGTGAATTCAGAAGTGAGAAGAAATTGGGTGGTGGCAGTGGCGGCGTCCTTGCCGTGGTGGGCGGTGGTGGACGCACTAGTGCACAAAAGGGATTCCACGTCGGTTATTTTTGGCTTTCCACATCGGTTTTGAAACTGATGTGGAAACGACCGATGTGGTTTATTGCCACTTTACACATCGGTTTTAAAACCGATGTGTAAAGTATATTTTAAACATCGGTTTTATACTAACCGATGTGTAAAATTAATTTAGCAATTGATAAGCAGTTGGAAATTTAACTTTCTACATCGGTTTTGCTTAAAACCGATGTGTAAAATTGACTTTCTACATCGGTTTTTAAAGAACCGATGTGTAAAGTGAAATTTACACATCGGTTTTAAGCAAAACCGATGTAGAAAGTTAAATATACACATCGGTTATTGAGAACCGATGTGTAAAATATCATTTTTTTTAATCTATTATTTACATTTCAATCATTCCTGTTTCACTAATGCAGATCAATAAACAAACCAGCAGTACCCACGATCAAACAAGAAACAACAACGAACACCAAACCAGTTTTGACACAATCATTCAAAAGCAAAACATACTTCATTCAATTTTCTTAGCACAACCAATTAGCTCTTACACATATGGTTAAAAATACTGACATTTCATCAAATGACTAGTGAGCACAGAATCTGAAAACAGAGGGCATCAGGCCTAATTAATTTTCTAATGAATGAAAACAACACTTTATCAAAGCTACATCAAAACACGAGAGAAGAAGAATTGAACCAGGACACGAGCACTAATACATATCATCAGTCAAAGGTACGTACACTATAGCTAGTATATGATAAGTTTTTAAACTAACTACATATATACAAACTATGGGTGGTACACTTCAAGAAAAAAAGTTGCCCAACGCCTCTTTATGATGTTGATGTCAGAATCAGACAATGGAGATGGATTGTTGAATATCTGCAAGTTTAATTGGACAAAAGATTATATCTTTTAAGTAATAAACTAACATAAAACATATAACGAATCTATACTATTACTTCTAATTGTGTCAATTAACATTTACCTCACTCCATCTTTCAGTGATCCCGGAGGAGATAATTTCCAACATCCACTGCATCACATAGTAGCCACATTCCCATGACCCACGTTGTATACGTGACTACGTACAAATGAAACCCAATTAGAATATGAGGAATAAAATAAAATAGAAATCAATTATTGTACCCACTGCATTTGATGCATTTGAACTAATAAATATCTTACGCTGGGAATAATCCATCTGATAGCCCGAGTACGCCTTTCACCACGCTGCATGTGGGATGCATTAATAGACCTATCATGACAAAAACATTAATTAAAGTATATATAATAGATTTCAGATAATTAAAACAACTGCATTGCTGATTATAAAGTATTTTAACGCTTACGTTTCGATGATCGTCTTCAGTTGATTCGCCGGCTTATGTCCCAATGAGCAGAAGAAGACCACGACGTTCATTCTTGGGTACAAGAGCAACAGTTGCCAATGCTTGCTGTATTTACGGAACAATTAGTGGCTGTAAGTCATATATAGTTATACTTAAATTAATAACCGGTACTTACTTATTGAGATAAGGCGCAAGATAGAATTGATGATCGTCTCGGGCAAGTATATCACGTATGGTAGTGACCGGGTCTTCCGATGCTACGAGAACATCACCCTGAATGAACATGGGGTCAATGAACCCATAAAGGGCGAGGTTACCCTGATCGACTAACATACGATGCAGATACCTAATATATTGGAAAAACATGTTAATTATCATTGTATTTAAAAATTAATTACGTACTTAACTTATAAATAAAATGTACTTATGTGCACCAAAACGATATGTGTGCAGAACTGGCCATTTCTTTATTGAGTGCCATCTCCATAAGTTCTTTCTTTGGTATATCTGATTCACAGGGTGGCATCATGTTCCAACGTTACCAATGCTGCATCATCCTCCATGGTGACAACTTTGTATAGCAAGATCTTTGAAAACATCACCATGGCCAGGTGCCCCTTTGTCGATCCCCTAAACAACATAGATATATATTAGTAATCACGGATAATTAAGTTATTTAATTCGTTATGAACTAAATGGTCAAATGAATACCTTGACAGAGCGGGACATCTCGGTCTTCCTAGATCCGACCTTTTAGGCACAATATCATTTCCAACATCCTATAACAAATACAAATAAAGCATTATCTTTAAACAATAATAAATATATTTCAACTATGAATATAGAAAAACACAACTAACCGAATACCTCGAGAGCAACAAGAAAGGCTGGACCAGTCTTCTTGGCCAAAGGATGAAGTTCTCAGGGGGCCGACCCCACTTGTTTGAACCTCCTCGGTGGGCACGGGGACTCGAGCATCGACATCTCGAATAATCTCAACAGACACACCTCGGATGATCATCCAGGTAATAACCGATGGTGTATGGTATTACCTAACTTATTATATGCCCTACCCAATGCCACTAGCGGCGATGATGATGATGATCATCAACATACAGACTCACACCTATCGGGTCGTCATCATCATCATCATCATCATCATCATCATCATCAGCAGAGTGACATCATCATCATTTTCGGGATGATGAGGAGGATCACATGAGCCCTTAGTGCTCACATGGACGAGAGGGTTGGACACCGGCTGTCATCTCTTTGGGACAAAGAAGTAAATATTGCCATCTCTTTGGGCAACCGCTCGTTCATCTCCTGTCGAAGCTCATTGCAATCTCCTGTTTTAGTTGTGCTCTATCTGCAACCGAATCCTCGTGGCATTTGTGTGAAGATTAACCATGGAAAAGGCGAATGCAGACTCCCCATCCAAAACCAATTACAAGGCACGGGTGTTCTGTTTTACCGATGGCAGTATATAATATATCATTCCGTCCTCTAGTAACAAAGTTTCATTGTGTTAGCTGATCATCCAAGGAATCATATAACATAAAAATATAAGGTCACATTACAATTCTGTATCTTTCTTATAATGTCAATTACAGCAAACTATACTTACAATACTCTCATCTACTTGGCGTGCCTCATCGTATTTATTTTTTCCAGTTTTTCTTTGTAGGACCCTCTTCCCAGAACGATGGCGTGGGGGTGGAGGTGGATCAACAACCTGCGGAAGATTTTCAGCATTAGGATCCGCTTTGAGATGCCGCCGCCGACGTGCTTTCTTTTCCTCTTCAACCATTTTCTTTACAAGATTTTTATATCCCCCACGAGACATGACATGGGGGTAGACATTCTTGCTTTGGTTTTCTCCCCCTTTTTCCTCTTCTCCTGTTATAAATAAAAGACAATTAAATTACATAAGTAAATGAAATTAATGCAATTACATAAATTTAGAGACAAATCAAATAAGTTTACCTGAAAGCTGGGATCACGTCGGCTCTGAACAAAGCGATCCCACGTCGCCTTGTCAAGAAACGGATACACCTCAAGTGGGTTCTTTTTACTTTTTGGACCGAATATGTAGTATCTGCCCAGGTCGGCCTTAAAACCCCTCCAACGCTCTCCAAGACATACTCAAAGAAACGCTTCTTCATAGCGTATGTATCCGGTATGTCAAATGTCAACTACATTAAGACCAAAAGAATCAACGAATTACTGTATGATATTATTAAGATAAAAATAAAGTAGATACAGACAAACACAGGACGTAGAAGTATAGATACCAGAATACTCTCCCATATCTGCTCCTTCACGTCCGCCGGTACATCTCTCCATGTTATTTTCCATGTTGCAGTTGATGGTAACATGTGCCTTCTTCACATATTGGACATGCTTTATGCCCCTTAACACTATACCCACACAGGTTCCCGTATGCTGGAAAGTCATTGATGGTGCAAAATAACATGGCACGCAATCTGAATGTCTCACGGCAATACCCGTCGATCACATCAACGCCTTCATCCCACATCATTCTCAAGTCTTCAATCAAGGGACTCAGATAAACATCAATATCATTTCCTGGCTGTTTAGGACCCGAAATCATCATACTTAACATAATGTATTTGCGCTTCATGCACAACCAAGGAGACAGGTTGTAAATTACAAGGAGAACAGGCCATGAACTATGAATACTACTTAAGTTTCCATATGGATTCATTCCATCGGTAGCAAGTCCAAGCATGAGGTTTCTGGGCTCATTGCCGAAATCCGGAAACAAACTATCAATTCTCTTCCATTGCAAAGAATCGGCCGGATGGCGAAGGCCATCCATCACACTTCCTCTCATCTGCATGCCATCTAATGTTCTTTGCGTCATTTACATTAGCAAACAATCGCTTGAACCGCGGAATCACCGGAAGATACCATAACACCTTCGCAGGAGGACCTTTGGTGACCACATCACAACTAGAATCACCATCCTTCACTTTGTAGCGTGATACCCCACACCTGGGGCACTCGTGCATCTCTTCAAACTCTTTCCTATACAATATGCAATCATTGGGGCAAGCGTGTATTTTCTTATACTCCATACCCATCGGACACAATATCTTCTTCGCCTCATAGTTTCGAGATGGCAATGTGTTGCCCTTCGGAAGCATTTCTTTCAACAACTCAAGCAATTCGGTAAAGCTTTTATCGCTCCACCCATTTCTCGCCTTCACATTGAACAATCTTAACACCCGACAACCGTGTGAAATTAGTGCACCGGATACAAAGCCACTTGCGCATCACTGCACAAAGTATCATACACATGTGCGCGCCGAAAAGACTCTTGCCCAACATCACGGATCATGTCCTCTAGTCCATCGTCCATTTCCACGTCATCAACTTCCTCTCTATCCGACACCCTCGGCCTGTCTAACGATTCACCATGGCATATCCATGTTGTATAACTCTTGCTAATCCCCCACAAATAAGATGATCACGTATCTCCTCGCCTTCTAGTCGTCTCTCATTCAAACAGTTAACACAAGGACAATAAAACCTTCCATTACCACTATCGGGAACATTTGTTTTTGCAAACCGTAGAAAATCTTCCACTCCATTCTCATACTCATCACTTGTCCGTCTAGCATTCATCCAACCGCGATCCATGACTAAACCAATACCTTCGTACTTAGTCCAACATATTCATCAACCACTTCTTATGACAGGGTATGACCCTATCCCATTCGAGAAGAAACTTTTTCAACATTCGGTTAACGATTAGTCCTTAACTCTCATGCTTATACTCGACAAAATTTGGCAGCATTTCCCCGCGGTCTCAGCGTACACTACTTGAACGCGATGACATCCACCACGATAAAGTATGCACCGGAGAACGAAAGGAAATGTATCAATCCGAACTTTCATCAAGTATATAACATTAGAATCAATGAATAACTATTATAACTGAATTAAGAAAAAGTTTTTTCCCAAACTGTCCAACTTTGGACAATTCAAGATCCAACACAATGAGCGGTACATTAAGCACGTACACGTACACGTACGCTCATTAGTATTGCATCTCAAACGGAAACTAAGGCTTTACTAAATAATTAACATTAAGAAAAATAATAAAACACTCCAATCCCCAAGTCCAATGCAAGGGAGATTGGAAAAGCGCACTAGTATTTGAAAAACTAACAACCATATATTTCTTAATTGAGTAATTGGCTAAAACATCATCCTAATATATGTTAATCATCATTTTAATGCCAACAATAAGCCTATTACCTAGTAAACTAGAAATCCAACCCCAACAAAAAACTATACCCATGTGGACCTCAAATGGAGATGATCCTCACATCAAGTGTTTCTAATGACTTGCCTACTTTATAATGAAACCAAAGACAATATTCATCATTCCATTGATTGATGTCCAACATGCTTATAATTTTTCTCATAAAAAATGAGGTTCTTATCACTCTCTAGTGAGCTACGAAAGAATGTAGGAGACAAATAAATTTGACCGAGCATTAATTAGCTTCATAATTTTTAAGTTTTCAAACATCACTAAACATAATGCTTCAATTAATAAATGTTAACGGAACTATTTATAGATGTAGAAGAGAGTGGTAATTCCTTCATTCCACTGAAACTAGTGTCAAGAACATAATGTTTTCTTCTCATGAAATCTAGTAACTAGAAAGTGATCTTAAAACATTATGAGAAGAAAACATTATGTTCTTGACACTAGTTTTCAAACATTATGTTCAAGGGAAACACCTAGCACTTAGCATCTACCTAATACAATGAACTACTCGGTATGTAGCACTTAACACCTTAATATATATGAGAACTAACCAGCAATAACCACCAATTAGAGAACTAACCAGCAATAACCACCAATAACAAGTGAAGGAAAGAAACCTACCTCTAAAGGATGCGGCCGCTAAAGGTGACTTGTGAGAAGAGGAGGGCACAGACGTTGAAGGGGTTAGCGAAGTGGTTAGCAACAAATTAGTACCCTAGCCCTACCAACTCCAAAACCTTTGGAAGCTGAAACATAAATAAGATTATTTCAGATTAGTTCACCAAGCTTTCTATAGTATAATTAATGAAGCATATATGCATGCTAGCCAACATATTAGCAAGAATATCCAACCTAGTGGCAGATGGCATATTAAAAGAGAAGCAAAACAATCACCCATTATCACTTATTTACTTAGATACATGAAAACCGGGATATAGCAGAAAAATCAACATATTGCTCGGGAAGAAAAGCAAAGAAAGAATTATAGCCCATACCAAAACAGGCCGGAAGCAGAGAATCGAAAACGGGGTTGCAGATATCATACAAAGAGGGCTGCAAAAGGGTTTCAACTTTCAAAGAAGATGCAAAGCACTTAAAATACCCCAATCCAAACAGCACAACAGAACAAGATAATATAATAAGAGAAAATATAGGGAGAACAGGAGAAAACAAGAGAAATCGAACGGAAAAACCACCACAAGCAAAACCCGGAGGTCGTCAAAGAAACCGAACAGCATCAATGAATGAAATTTGAGGGGAGTTTAGGGCTTTTGAGTTTGATTTAGGACCATGTCGAAACAGGAATTGGATGGATTGCTTAGCGTCATCGCATACTCTATTTTGCCACAGCCATTGAGCAGATAGCATAGCAGCACTATCCACACATTATTTGAATCTCCCATGCTAAGCATGTAGCATAAGAGGGGCTAACGCATTGCTACACAATACAGTGGTCACTATAGCTCACTATTAAGTAATAACAACTAAGAAAACAGTAACTGTTGGTTCTGGAGCTAACTCTCATTTTTATCCTGGGGGCAGAAGGTCTCAAGAAAGTGGAGTACTGCACTCAACCCAATAAGAGAGACCTATTTCAAAAAGTTCGTTTCCAAAAATCTATTCCTTATTCAAGCTTGACACTATGAGACTCAATATTAATGCACAAATAATCATGTGGTTCTGATTTGTGAAGCTTTTTGTGAGAACAAACTTTATTCTATGATTCTATTCCCTCTCCCAAAACTGAAAAATAAATTGCTAAGTAGAAAAAAGCTAAAAAAGAAAAAGATTCTTCTTAACCTCAGGTATGAATCACAATAGCCAAACACAATATATTCATACCTGTGGACTTAGCATTCTACAATATAGATCACATGCAACATAGATAGAGATTAGAAAAGCAATGCTTCAACAACCAGCTCTTAATTTCATATCAAAACAGAGTAGTGGCGGCCGAAGCTTCAATGAGACAGATAGCTTCAATGAGAAAGGAGAGAATGACATTGAAGCTTCAAAGATAGAGTAGATAGATGAGAGAAGATCAGAGTAGAAAGAGAAGAGACTCACCAGAGATGATGGTCGCGACAATGAAGGTATGAGAGAGAGGCACACACGGTAGTGGTGGTGGTGCTCATTGCGGTAGTGGTGAGTTGATGTTTGGGGGAGGAGGGGAACTAGGTCGCGGAGGAGGAAAGAATGGGGTTTTCTGAAAGAATGGGATAATGCGCGGATGCGAAGGAGGGAAAAGGAAAAATTGGGACTATTACACATCGGTTATACCTAAAACCGATGTGTTAAACATCTTATACACATCGGTTATTAAGAAACCGATGTGTAAAAGTAATATTTTTTTTTCTGTATAATTTTCTACATCGGTTATAAGGAACCGATGTGTAAAAGTAAGATTTTATTTTCTTTTTTTTTATTTCTACATCGGTTATTTAGAAACTGATGTGTAAAAGTAAGATTTTATTTTCTTTTTTTTTCTTTATACTTTTCTACATCGGTTATATAGAAACCGATGTGTAAAAGTAAGATTTTCTTTTCTTTTTTTTCTTTGTACTTTTATACATCGGTTATTTTTAAACCGATGTGTAATAATTTGGTTTTAATTTCAAAAATGCCACCGCCTCGTTTTACACATCGGTTTCTTAAAAACCGATGTGTAAACTCCGATGTAAAATCCCTTTTCTGCACTAGTGACGGTGGCAGATCTGGACGGTGGTGGTGATGTTCATGGTGTTGCAGGGGTGATGGGAGAGGGAGATGAGGTGTAGGGCAAAAGAGTCTTTTAATTTATTTATTATTTTTTTGGACCATTAAATTTGGATCATTCATTACTATAATATTATATTTGAGGATTGAAAATACTCTTGATAAAAAAAAATTGATGCCTCACTGATATACTCATAAAAATCATACTTTATGTTAGAATCCACCGTTTAGTTTGATGGAAACAAAGCTATTTATAGGAATGAAGTATATTTTACTGATAATATTTATTTATTCATCTTATCCTCTGTACCAATAGGAACTGCTGCATTTCTTGACCAGTAAAAACCTACTACATCATTACCCTAAGCTAAGCTCTAGTCTACCTTATCTCTTCATAACTTTTATTACATGTTTATCATTTATTTATTTATTTTTTAAAACTTCTCTGCTACGTTTATATATATATATATATATATATATATATATTATTTATGTTATAAGTCTGACGCTTCCCTTCATGATTAATTTTATTGTTATATATTTATCTATTATTGTTTATTACATTTTATTTTATTTATTTTTTAAATATCCAAAAAAAAATTGTTATCAAACTAAATAAATTCAAATTCTAAATACTATCCTAATGGGTTTTAGTCCATTTCTTTCACAAAAAATTTTGCTTCTCTAATTTCTATTATCCTTTGGTTTAATAATTCACCCAAACCATGTTAAAAAAAAAATATTTCTAACAATTTCTAATGACGTGAAAATTGAGGATGTTACAACTCTTCTCTTATAAAAATTTTGTCCTCGAAATTTGCTATCCTATATTGCTCAAAGCGATGTGGGTGTTGTTCCTTCATTTTATCTTCCAATTCCCATGTAACATCTCCACATGTTCCATTCCATCCCATCCCATATAATCTTGACTAACGAAATTTGCTTTCCTCTCAATTCTTTTATCCTCCTGTCTTCGATCCTAACTGGTATTGTCTCATAAGTTAGGTTTTCTTTTATCTGTATTGTATCAGACTCTATAACATGGGAAGGATCAGAAATAAATTTCTTTAATTGTGAGACATGAAAAAAATTATGGAGATTAGAAAGGAGAGGTGATAAAGCAATCTGATAAGCCACTTTACCTATCTTTCGAAGAATTTGATATGATCCAATAAAGCGAGGAGTGAGTTTTTTGGATTTTATTGCTCTGCCGACCCCAGTTGTGGTTTCAAAAATACATTATCTCCTTCTTGGAATTCCAGAGGTCTCCTTCTTTTATCAAAGTAGCTCTTTTGTCGGCTTTGCGCTGTTTTCATATTTTCCTGTATCATTTTCACTTATGTAGTTTGTTGCACCACGTCTGGTCTAATAATGATATTTTCTTCATTTTCATACCAACACAATGGAGTCCTACATCTTCGACCATAGAGAGCCTCAATGGTGTCATCCCAATACTGGAATGATCACTATTATTGTAAGTGAATTCAATTAGTGGTAAGAATTGATCCCAATTTCTAGAATGTTCCATAATGCAAGCTCTTAACAGATCTTCCAATGATTGAATCGTCCTCTCCGACTGTCCATCTGTTTGCGGATGATACACTGAACTTAGCCGGAGTTTTGTTCCAAGAGTCGTATGTAAGCTTTCCCAAAATCTTGAAGTGGATCTTGAATCTCTGTCAGATATTATGCTTGATGGAATTCCATGCAATCTGATTATTTCCTTTATATATATTTGTGTCAATTTTTCCAGGGAATACTTTATATTGATAGGCAAGAAGCGTGCAGATTTCGTTAGCCTATCAACAATTATCCAAATTGAATCATATCCATTAGAAGTTCTTGGTAATCCCACAACAAAATCCATTGCTATGCTATCCCATTTCCATTTTGGGATATCTAATGGTTGCAGCATCCCTGCTGGTTTCTGGTGCTCGATTTTGGCCTTTTGACAAATCAAACAAGCAGCTACATATTGCACTACTTCTTTCTTCATATTGGGCCACCAGAATATTGTCTTAAGATCTTGATACATCTTGGTTGCACCAGGGTGTATACTTAACTTACTCTTATGCGCTTCATCCATAATCTGCTTCTTAATGGTTGGGTTGCAAGGCATACATATTCTATTCCTAAACCTTATCACTCCATCTATTCCTATTGTGAAATTAACAGTTTTTCCATCATCTATCAATTCCTTTACCTTTTGAAGATATTGATCAATCCGCTGGGCTGCCCTAATTTGTTCTTGTAATCCACTTGTAACTTTGATCATACCCAATTGAAGTCGATTTGACGTCATCTCTATTGTCAAGCTTAAATCCCTAAACTTTTCTAGCAACTCCATTTCTTTGATCATCACTGCAGACACATGTAGTGATTTCCTGCTTAATGCGCCAGCCACCACATTTGCTTTTCCTAGATGGTATTGTAATTCAAAGTCTTAATCCTTTAAAAACTCCATTCATCTCCTTTGTCTCATATTTAACTCCTTTTGGTCAAATAAATATTTCAAACTCCCGTGATCACTGAAAACATCAAATCTAGACCCATAGAGATAGTGTCGCCAAATCTTCAGTGCAAACACCACCGAAGCCAACTCTAGGTCATGAGTCGGATAATTCTCCTTATGTGGCCTTAATTGCTTATAAGCATAAGCCACGACCTTCTTTCTTGCATAAGCATACAACCTAACCCTTGCTTAGCATCACAATATACTTCAAAATGCCTAGTTGGGTCAGGTAATACCAATATTGGTGATGTTGTTAACCTATGCTTTAGTTCTTGAAAACTTGCCTCACACCTCAAAGTCCATTCGAATGCTTGTCCCTTCCTAGTGAGCCTCGTCAGAGGCAATATGATTCGAGAAAATCCTTCAATAAACCTTCTATAGTATCCAGCTAATCCTAGAAAACTACAAACTTCTGTAACCGTCTTTGGTCGTTCCCACTACAGCACTGCTTCCACTTTGGTTAGATCTACTGATATTCCCTCTTTAGAAATAACATGTCCCAAAATTTTACTTCCTCTAACCAAAATTCACACTTAGACCACTTGGCGTACAATTGCTTATCTTTTAGAATTTGAAGAACGATTCAGAGATGTTCCACATGTTCCTCACGACTTTTCCAATAGATAATAATGTCATCAATAAAGACAACCACAAACTGATCTAAGTATGGGTGAAAAATCCTATTCATGTAATCCAAAAAATAACATGAGCGTTTGTTACCCCAAATGACATCACTAAATATTCATAGTGTCCATACCGCGTCCTGAAGACTGTCTTTGGTATATCTTCTACCCTTACACGTATCTGGTGATATCCAGATCGTAAATCAATCTTTGAAAAGACTGACGCTCCTCTTAGTTGATCCATTAAATCATCAATTCTTGGTAAGGGATATTTGTTTTTAACGGTCACCTTGTTTAGTTGATAGTAGTCTGTGCACAACCTTGAACTTCCGTCCTTCTTCTTGACTAGAAGTACAGGAGCTCCCCAGGGTGAAACACTTGGTCGAATAAATTGCTTACCTAACAATTCTTCCAATTGTTTCTTTAACTCCGCTAACTCGGATGGGGACATTCTGTAGGGTGCTATAGAAATAGGATCAGTTCCTGGCAACAAATCTATAGAAAACTCTATTTCCCTTTCCGGAGGTAAGCCCCGAATATCATCGGGAAATACTGATGTCGCGTCAGTCGACGTGCGACGACGCTCGTGCGAATCCGGCAAGTGTACCGGACTGCCGTCAAGTAATAAAAGATATCGAACCCACAGAGACTGTGTTCCCGAATCGCAATCGGTTTTCGAATCGATTAGTTCTGGACAGTTTTAGAGAGGGTTTTGAAATTGGTTTTTGAATTGAAAGATAGATGAGCAGAGAACAATTAAAACAGAAAAACAAATGTTTATGGGGTTTTTATCTAAAACGGATTCCTAGGGATTTGGGTTACCTTTGAGGCTGTTTATGTTGCTAACATATTTACCTTTGTTGATTACCGAAATTGCCTTGAAGGCGAGTTTATCCTCTGATAGCTTAAGCTCCCTCTCGGGTTACAAAAGCCGTGCCCAATTGACCCGACCCCTACTCTCGTGGTAGTCGATCCCAGATTGGACCCTTTGCGTTCCGTGACAACTCGTTGCTCCTCGAGGGACGGCTTCTAACTCTCGTGATTTCAGTCCCAAGTCTGACTTCTATAGGTCCGACACCTAGGTTCACCGCTAGGTTCCTCCCTATAATGTCTCAGTTATGCAAATAACCTAAGTTCACCGCTAGGTTCCTCCTTGGATCATTCACATCTCACAAACTAGTGGCTGCCGGGCTTTACGAGTGAATCACCCTAGAAATCCTAAGTTCACCGCTAGGTTCCTCCTTAGAACGTCTATGTCACGTAAATAAACAGTTGTGAAATTTATGAGTGATTAACACACTAGAAATCAGATCTAAAGCAAATAGTAATTAACAAAGATTTTTACATCAAATCAACATCATTTACAAACCTCGGGCAGAGCCCTAATCCCTAGAAACTAAGCTACTACTCCAGTCTTGCCATGGAGATGACAAGCTGGGTTGACAACATAATGAAAATCAGAAAAGAGAAGAGAGGAGAAGAGGAGAAGAGATCCTAAATCTATGCCTAGAGTAGTAGCCCCTAATGTGTTGTTCAATTCTATGATCTCCTCTGTATCTGATGCCTTGGTCCATATTTATAGAAATGGGGAAGTTAGAGTCCCAAACCAACTCAAAATCTGATCTATTTCGGTTTCTTCAGGTCCAAGTAATGCGCGTCACGGCCGTGATGGCCGTGACGGTCTCTGCCTCTGGCACTTTTGGAAAATCCGGTTTCTCGCGGGGCGATAATGTGCTCGCGTCGCGAGCCCTCTGTTTCATGGCCGTGAAGAATTTCACGGCAGGACCGTGATGTGCTCTGACTTTTGGTGGTTTTGGGTCACGGCCGTGATGGCTATCACGGCCAGGCCGCCGTGACGACTCGACTTGACCTTTCTTCTTTTTCTGTTTTGCTCGATCATGGCCGTGATGGGCATCACGGCTAGGCCGTGATGGGCTCTGTTTGGCTCATTTTCTTCAGTTTTAAAGCTCCATCTTCATCCAAACTTCATCATGGTTGATCTTGAGCAATTTACCCTTTATATCTGCAAAACAACACACGAAAACCGCCTTACCCGTTCCAAAGGAAAATTAACCTAAAATCTAATAAAAATATGCCTAAACTACATGAAAATGCATGCAAAATGATAGACAAAGATGATGTGGAATCACACTCATCAAATCACCCCAAGCTTAAAACTTTGCTTGTCCTCAAGCAATTACTCAGGCCATAAGATATAAATCTTTCAAAGCATGGATAGTGAACTAAAAACCCTAGAAGCTAATCCAAGTAATAGGCATTTTTAATAAGCATTCAAGAGATAATCAAGTTCAAGTCCAATTAGAAGCTTAGGTTCTTCAAGTTCATGTCCTCACTGATTTGGGCACTCATCTCACCTCACTCAAGTGTTTTAGGGTTTATGACAATTCACTCCATTTCCTCAAGGAAAGTATTTTACCATAGGCTTGACTATTAACCGAATCTCCACTTTATTAATGAAAACACTTAAGAATTAAGAGGTCTTTTCCTTTGGTTGTAATGTGGCCATGGGATTTATTGTAAGGTGGGAAAATCAAGGAAAGGGAATTTCAAGAAGGCTAGACAGATTATCAATCATTACAAAGCATGACACCTTCTAAAATACCCCTTTTTGGGCTTTGGTTTACTTTTCCACCTTTCTCTTCTTCTTCTTTTTTTTTTTTTTCTTTTCATTTCTCACTTTCTTTGTCATCCCCTTCTCCATTTTTTTCTGTTTATTTCATTTTTATTTGTTTGGAGAAGGGGAGCTTTTTAGCTCAAGAGAAATTACTTTCTATCTTTTTCTTCCCATACTTTTTCCAACTACCAATTACCCTTTTTGTAATACTTTAAAAAGGTGCCATACCAAGCATTATTTATCAAATTAATTCATGGTACCAAGAAAAGTATTTTTTTTTCTTTAGGCTCAAAATTGGGCAACTAAGGGGTAGCATTTATCATTCAAAGCTCGGGAGGCCGGAAAAATACCTAGTGCCTCAATCATTTCCAAAAATGTTTTCAGAAAATTTTTAAGTTTTGAAATGGTTTCAAGTCAAGTTCTAGAAAATACAGTCCATGAGGAATTAAATCACTCTATCACAAGAAATGGGGTAGATTTAGTGAATACCCCTTTTGGCTCAAAATCTTACATTTAGTAGTTCATAAATCAGTGAGGAACGCAAGTTTAAGGGACCACATGCTAATTATCAACTATCAAATGACTATCTCAAGAATTTTTTTATTTTTAGCCATATCACAAGAATAATGAAAAATTGGGTTCAAAAATTCACTATCTCAATTCATTTGGCTCCAAGTTCTTACAATCGGATGCATGTTCTAAGTGAGGGGCAATCTAGAGAATGTGATCATACCAATCTATGCCTATGAGAATGCAATATGAATGCAACAATGCAAATGCAAAAATAAATACCCCTACCCCAAGCTTGATTACTTACATTGTTTCCAATGTAAATAATCAAGTCGGAGAGAGGAGAAAAATGGAACAACTTACCGAGTCGGTAGCGGGTGTTGGCTTCACATTCCAGTCAAAATTTGGGTAGAAATTTTATCACGGCCGTGAGGCTCATCACGGCTAGGCCGTGATCGTTTACGGTTCTCGGGAGTTGCCCCTGTCACGGCCGTGATCTACATCACGGCTAGGCCGTGATGCTCTCGATCTTGGCATCCTACTCATCACGCCCGTGATGGTTGTCACGGCTAGGCCGTGATCCCTTCATTGTGCTCTTGTTTAGTTCATCACGGTAGTGACCACTTTGTCACGGCCGGGCGTGATGGCCTCGACTTTATCTTTTTTTATGCTCTTCTTCTCTTTCTCAACCTGAAAACACTAGACAAACCTATTAATGATATTTTTGCCTCTTGATCTTCTCAAATTATTCAAGAGGTTAAATCAAAAACAAAAGGAAAAAGGGAAAGAAAACTTGGGTTGCCTCCCAAGAAGCGCTTATTTATGGTCTTAAGCTTGACCATACTTCCTTAAATCAACCGGGGTCGGCTGGGCGTAGAAGTGCAGGCACACTTCTCTTCCAAGGAACTCCTTCAAATAGCCGTTTCTGTTCATACGGCCAATAATGCTTCCGCTTCGCTCTTTTCTCTCGGAGCTTCCTAGCCTTCCTTCCTCCCGGCGGAAGTTTTGTTTCCGCATGGACAGCAACTCCAACTTCACCACTGGGTGCATCTTCAACCATGCATATCTTTGGGGTTGCTTCCATGCTAAGTTCTTTCTCTACCGCTGGAGACGTTACATCAATTCTGCACACATGGCTCTCAAAAGGAGGGTTGTTACAAGAGTTAGTCAACTGAAAATTTACCCTACCTTCCTCTACATTTAGAGAGAGTTTGCCATTCCTTACGTCTATTAATGCTCCAGCGGTTGCCAAGAATGGCCTTCCTAAAATGATGGGATTTTAGAATTCCCTTTCATGTCCAATACCAGGAAGTCGGTAGGGATGAGAATTTTCCCTACCTTTACAGGAACATTCTCTAGTATGCCTAGAGGAGTCCTAGTTGAGCCATCTGCAAATTGTAAGGGGAATTTGAATGGTCTCAACTCTTTGCTTCCCAACCTTTCCATGATAGTGAGGGACATCAAGCTCGTGCTAGCCCCTAAGTCACATAAAGGCTGGGTCTATTTCCACTTTTTTCAATCGAGCAAGCGATGGAGAAACTACCTGGGTCTTTCAGTTTAGTAGGCATTTTAGTCTCTACATCTACTTGCTTTTTCCTGACCAACCTCTGTGGGAAAGGTATCCGGGGGTTGGTACGGTGGTGGAGGGACATATTTCGGTTCTGGCTCTTCTTTTTCGCTTGTGTCCTCCTCCGGTTCCACGTCCATTTCAGCTACCCCCACCCCAAGCTTATCATCCCTCAAGTGTATGACATTGCAATGCTCATTGGGATTTGCTTCGGGTTGCCCAGGAATGTATCCTTAGGTCTCGAGTACGTGCCGGCTTGTTGGGCAATCTGGGTTTCTAGCATCTTGCTATGAGTGGCTAAGTGGTCAACCTTAGATGCTAGCTCCTTTATTGCCTCATTCTGCTGAGCTTGAGTGGCAACAAAGTTTTCCATGAGAGACTCGAGCTTAGATTTTTGAACCTGAGGATACCCCGGTGCTGCTCTCTTATTTCCTTGACCCTCTTGGAACTCATGGTTGAGCGTGTTCTTTGTAGTTGCCGTAGGAGAGGTAAGGGTTGTTCCTTCTTTGGTTGTAGGGATTTGGGGGAGCATAGTTGGGCAGCTTCGGGTTCGTATCATAGTAGTTGTTACAAGAGTTCACTTGCTCACCCGGCCTTAGGATCCATGTGGGCATCCCATCATGTCATGTCCCTGCATTCCACAAATCTCACAAATAGTGTTAGTAGCACCTATTGCACTCACATTAGCTCTTTCAATCTTATCTAATCGTTTATTTAGTGAGTCAAATTTAGACATTATCAGATCAATGCTACTTACTTCAAACTTACCCCCCGAAATCTTGTTCGGGTTATTACCTCTTTCGGACCCCCATTGGTGGTAGTTGGTGGCGACATTCTCGATGATGTTGAATGCCTCAGTGAGAGGCCTATTCATAAACGCTCCACCGGCTGCAGAATCTAGTGACACCTTCGAAGAGTAGTCCAATCCGTTATAGAAGGTGTGCACTATTAACCACCTCTCGAGTCCGTGATGTGGGCACGACTCCAGCAGTCCCTTGTATCGATCCCAAGCTTCCGATAATGATTCTCCGTCTTTCTGGAAGAAGCCGGTGATCTGGGTTCTTATGTAGGCCGTCTTGGATGGAGGGAAGAATTTCTCCAAGAACGCCTGCTCCAATTGGTCCCAAGTGGTCGAAGTGTTAGCGGGGATTTGCTTAAGCCAGGCCTTCGCCTTTCCAGTGAGAGATGAGGGGAACAGTCTCAAACGAACAACATCGACTGAGGCTCCATGAATCCGGATTGCATCGGTGAACTCTAAGAATGTTTCTATATGATCAGTTGGGTCCTCCGAAGGCAATCCTCCGAATTGATGTTGCCTAATCATGTTGATTAGCATAGGCGGTATGGTATAGTTTTCCGCCTCAATCTCTGGCCTTGCAATCCCAGTTCGCAAGCCTCTCGCATTTGGGGCTGCGTAATCCTTCAAAGGTTTTGTATCCGGTTGATTCGCCATTAGTGGAACGGGACTCAACCTTTCTCCCTCTCTTCGTAGTCTTCTACGTCTGTGGAAGGTCCTCTCGATCTCCGGATCAATCTCACTAAGGCTCCCAAGACTTAGAGATCTTTGCATATAACACAAGAGAGATGGATACAATAGAAGGAAAAGAAATTTTTTTTTTTTCAGAAATAAAAATCAAACAAAAAGAAAAGGTCCAGAAAAATCAATTCAAAATTTGAATTGAAATTCGAAATGGCATCCGATCCTTAACGGCGCCAAAAACTTGATGTCGCGTCAGTCGACGTGCGACGACGCTCGTGCGAATCCGGCAAGTGTACCGGACTGCCGTCAAGTAATAAAAGATATCGAACCCACAGAGACTGTGTTCCCGAATCGCAATCGGTTTTCGAATCGATTAGTTCTGGACAGTTTTAGAGAGGGTTTTGAAATTGGTTTTTGAATTGAAAGATAGATGAGCAGAGAACAATTAAAACATAAAAACAAATGTTTATGGGGTTTTTATCTAAAACGGATTCCTAGGGATTTGGGTTACCTTTGAGGCTGTTTATGTTGCTAACAGATTTACCTTTGTTGATTACCGAAATTGCCTTGAAGGCGAGTTTATCCTCTGATAGCTTAAGCTCCCTCTCGGGTTACAAAAGCCGTGCCCAATTGACCCGACCCCTACTCTCGTGGTAGTCGATCCCAGATTGGACCCTTTGCGTTCCGTGACAACTCGTTGCTCCTCGAGGGACAGCTTCTAACTCTCGTGATTTCAGTCCCAAGTCTGACTTCTATAGGTCCGACACCTAGGTTCACCGCTAGGTTCCTCCCTATAATGTCTCAGTTATGCAAATAACCTAAGTTCACCGCTAGGTTCCTCCTTGGATCATTCACATCTCACAAACTAGTGGCGCTAGGGCTTTACGAGTGAATCACCCTAGAAATCCTAAGTTCACCGCTAGGTTCCTCCTTAGAACGTCTATGTCACGTAAATAAACGGTTGCCGAAATTTATGAGTGATTAACACACTAGAAATCAGATCTAAAGCAAATAGTAATTAACAAAGATTTTTACATCAAATCAACATCATTTACAAACCTCAGGCAGAGCCCTAGTCCCTAGAAACTAACTACTACTCCAGTCTTGCCATGGAGATGACAAGCTGGGTTGACAACATAATGAAAATCAGAAAAGAGAAGAGAGGAGAAGAGGAGAAGAGATCCTAAATCTATGCCTAGAGTAGTAGCCCCTAATGTGTTGTTCAATTCTATGATCTCCTCTGTATCTGATGCCTTGGTCCATATTTATAGAAATGGGGAAGTTAGAGTCCCAAACCAACTCAAAATCTGATCTATTTCGGTTTCTTCAGGTCCAAGTAATGCGCGTCACGGCCGTGATGGCCATCACGGCCTGGCCGTGACGGTCTCTGCCTCTGGCACTTTTGGAAAATCCGGTTTCTCGCGGGGCGATAATGTGCTCGCGTCGCGAGCCCCTCATTTCATGGTCGTGAAGAATTTCCACGGCAGGCCGTGATGTGCTCGACTTTTGGTGGTTTTGGGTCACGGCCGTGATGGCTATCACGGCCGGGCCGTGACAGACTCGACTTGACCTTTCTTCTTTTTCAGTTTTGCTCGATCATGGCCGTGATGGGCATCACGGCTAGGCCGTGATGGGCTCTGTTTGGCTCATTTTCTTCAGTTTTAAAGCTCCATCTTCATCCAAACTTCATCATGGTTGATCTTGAGCAATTTACCCTTTATATCTGCAAAACAACACACGAAAACCGCCTTACCCGTTCCAAAGGAAAATTAACCTAAAATCTAATAAAAATATGCCTAAACTACATGAAAATGCATGCAAAATGATAGACAAAGATGATGTGGAATCACACTCATCAAATACTCCAGGAAATTCCTTGACAACTGGCACCTATGTTAAGTCGAATTCCTCTTTAACTTCCAGAGAAGATAATAACATGTATCCTTGAGCTCCATTCTTTAAAGGAGCTCGAACTTGATTGGCATATAAAAATCCAAAATCTTGGGAATTCGAAAAAATCAAAGTCTTTTCCAAGCAATCTAACAGGACATGATTGGAAGATAACTAATCCATTCCTAAAATTACATCCAAATGGGATAATGGTAAACAGATCAAGTTTACAACGAAATTCCTATCTTCAAGGGTAATTGGGCAATTTATGCAAGCTTGAGTAGTCACAACTGGCTCATTTGTCGGAGTTGAAACTATTAAGTCAAAAGGAAGAGGGGATATAGGTAGATCTAATTGTCTCACGTAATCATAAGAAATAAATGAATGAGTGGCGCCTGAATCATATAGTACATTTAAAAGTCTACCATTTATGAGACACTTACCTTGTATCAGATCATCAGACTGGGTTGCCTCCATTCCACTCATTGTATATACTCTACCCCTAGTCATTGGTCTGGTTACTTGGGTATTGTTCAAATTCGATTCGGGTTTGGGCTGCTTGCAGTCTTTTTTATAGTGTCCTGGCTTTCCGATCCAAAAACATGTTAAGTCTCTAAAATGTCTGATGTGCATTTTCCTAAGTTTTGATGAGAACTAAACATTGGTTAATGATTTAATTAACCTTCATATTGGTTGCTAACCTATCTATCGAGTGTGCAGATTAAATAAGAGAATCATCCGTCCAACACAAGTGATTGAAACGCACGTCCAACACTGTAGTGATTGAGGCTCACGCAAGTGATTGAAACACACGTCCAACACTATAGTGATTGAAGCTCACGTCCATCGCAAATGTTTAAAGCGCACGTCCAAAACACAAGAGAAAGAAACTTCGTCCATTAAAGTATCAGAAAAGCCCATCCAGTGAGGTATCAGAATTATCCGTCCAATGACGTGGCACTTGGAGCGCGTCCATCAAAGTATCAGAAAAGCCCGTCCAGTGAGGTATCAGAATTATCCGTCCAATGGCGTGGCACTTGGAGCTCGTCCATTAAAGTATCAGAATAGCGCGTCCACTAAGGTATCAGAATGGCTCGTCCAATAACGTGGAAAAAGACTCTCGTCCACTAGAGTAACTGAGACTCTCGTCCACTAGAGTAACTGAGACTCTCGTCCACCAGAGTAACTGAGACTCTCGTCCACCAGAGTAACTGAGACTCTCGTCCACCAGAGTAACTGAGACTCTTGTCCACCAGACTAACTGAGACTCTCGTCCAGTAAAGTAACATAGGCTCTCGTCCACTAAAGTAGCAAAGGCTCTCGTCCACTAAAGGTGACAGAATCTCTCGTCCACTAGAGTAACAGAAGTGCTCGTCCACTAAAGGTGACAGAAGCACTCGTCCACTAGTCTTTGGACTTGCTGAGTCCTTAATATAGAGCTCATCTACTAGCCCGAATGAAAACTCAAATGACTAGATAGACGTGATTATTTTCAAGATGGAAGCACTTATCTTATGAACGCGAATTCTATAAGGATTATCAGAATCTTAGTTCAAGAATCAGAAAGAGACTTGAAGCCTTCTCTCCTACTCAGTTTCACGATTATCAAGAAAAGTCAGAAGACTACTCTCTCAAGCAACCTTGGATAATCTAAAAGAATGCTTCCAACATGCTTTATTCCACAAAAAGGGGAGTGTACTCAGCAAAGTACAAAAAGCTCTCTGCCAAACTCGTAATTGACTGTATCTCGATGCATAAAGCCATGATCCTACATGTTAGAGTACAACCAACGTTCCTATTGAATTAATGGTTGCTCAGAACGACTCTATTGCATTAATGGGTGCTCAGAACGACTCTATTGCATTTAATGAAGTTCTGCTTGAAGCCAACATCTGAGAGAATGTCTCTAACGGATCCTAAATGCTTGAAGACTATAAATACAGAAGTCATTGAAGATGAAGAAAAAGAGAATACACACTGCATTAAAATGCCATTACTCTGCTCATTAATTCTTTATTCTTTCATTCTGTATTCTTCAAACATTTGAAGTTATTACGCAGACTTTCCTAGACTTCACATTTAAACCACTCTATGAGTGTTAGTGAAAGATCTGCTTGTGAGAAGTTGTATTTTTACAAACCCAATCTCTCAAACAAACCTAAGTGAGCCCGAAGAGGCTAGGTGTGAAAACAATACTTGTCCTGAGCCTGAAGAGGCTAGGTGTGCAAATAATACTTGAGTCTGTAACCTTATCGGTTATAGTGGATAAATCTTGGTGCTGCCAAGGACTGGACGTAGCTCTTTGATTTGAAGAGTGAACCAGGATAATCACCGTGTCAATCTCTCTTCCCTTAAACTCTTTAATTGCTTTAGTTTTCTTGCGTCTGTCAAGTGGTGTGTTTGCAATAGTCACCCGTCCATCCTGTATTCTTCCATTCGTCCAAAGCTAGCTTTCTGTTTGCGAAAATATTTTAGCTTTGCTTAAATTCTGATAAACACAATTCAACACCCCCTTCTCGTGTTTATAGTTGTCTATTTCAGTTGGTATCAGAGCTCAGCCTCTAGGTTGAGCATCTAACAATGTAGAGGTAAAAGGTCTTGAAGAATAGACATGACGGCTGGAGCTAGTTCAAGTAGAAGTCATCAGACTGAAGGAACTTCCCTAACCAGACCTCCTTACTTCAATGGAGAAAACTACAACTACAGGAAGGATAGATTTCAATGGTTCATTATATCCACAAACTCTGATCTTTGGGATGTCATCACAGATGGTCCATTCATTCCCAAGAATGATGATAACACTGACAAACCAAAAGCTCAGTGGACTGCTGCAGAAAAATCAAAATGGGAGCTGAACCACAAAGCCAGATACAACATCATTTGTGCCCTCAGTCCAGAGGAGTTTGAGAAGGTATGTGCCTATGACTCTGCAAAAGAAATATGGGACACCTTTTTGTCACTCATGAAGGAACAACAAAAGTCAAAGAGTCAAAGATTGCCATACTTGTTAGAAAGTATGAACTGTTCATCATGGAGGAAGGAGAATCACTTTGCTCAAATGATAGGTAGATTCCAAACTATCATCAACAGTTTAAAATCTCTTGGCAAAGTCTATACCAATGCTTGAGAAGGTTGGTAAGATTTTGAGAAAGTCTGCCTAAACAGTGGAGATCTTTCGACATTGCTATCTCCCAAGCCAAGGATCTCACTACCTTGACTATGGATTCTTGGAACACTCCTTTGTTCATGAGCAAGAACTTGGAGATGAAGCTGCACCAAAGAAGAGCAAGTCAATTGCTCTGAAAGCCGATCAAAAGTCAGCAAAAGGTTCCAAGGCTTTGAAGGCAGATGAGTCATCCAGTGATGTTGACCTATCAGAACTCGAGGATTCTGAGAGTGATGAAGAATTGTCTCTCATGACCAGGAAGATAAAGCTTCTCCTACAGAAAAAGAAATTCAAGAAGGATAGGCCATTCAGAAGGTTCAACAAGGACAAGAACTTCAAAGAATCCACCTCAACAGACAAAAGTCCAATTGTTTGCTATGAGTGCAAGAAGCCCGGTCACTTCAAGGCTGAATGTCCTCAACTCAAGAAGGCCCCTTTTAAGAAATTCTTCAAGAAGAAGAAGAAAGGAATGATGTCTACTTGGGAGGATCTGGAGTCAACATCTTCTGATGACGAAACAGAGGAAGAAGCCAATCTCTGTTTGATGGCCAACACTGACTCTGACTCTGACAATGAGGTACATCCTGACTATGAGGAATTACTTGATGCCTATGAGGAGTTGATGGAGGAATCCAACTGCTTATCTAAAGCCTTCAAATCCCTCAAGAGAGAGTATGTAAAGCTCACCAGTGAGCATAAACAGAAATCTCAAGAGTGCGAGAAGGCGGCTAAAAGAAAACAATGGTAGTAAGACCGAAAAGTCTAATGAAGCTAAGATCTCAAGTAAAACATCACCATCGAAGAAGTTGAAAAACTTCAACGAGAAAGTGGAAGAGCTCACTTCTGATCTTGCCAAATTTGTTAATGGTAGAGACAATCGACTAAGCTACTTGGTAGTGGAAGCACTCTCTTAACAAAGAAGGTATTGGATATGTCCATCGGACACATCATAAAGTATCAACTAAAGTTTCTAAAGTATACATTAAGTCAATGTAACCAAATCAACACCTATTTGTAACTTCGTGGAAAAAGCTGGGCATGTTATGTCTAAGTGTATCCATAAGAAGAGAAGGAAGTCCTCTGAGACTCCTAGAACTAACGAGAAAAGGACCCGAGAAAAATATGGGTACCTAAAGATCAAATAATCCTTGTTGCAGATGTCCTCGACAAGACAAAGAAAACACCACTGTTGGTACCTGGACATTGGCTGCTCGCGACATATGATAGGAGAAAGGTCTATGTTCCTAGGCTTCCAACTTAAGAAAGGAGGACACGTTGCCTTCGGAGGGAATCAGAAAGGGAAGGTTATAGGAATTGGTACTATTGGTGGTAAACCCCCTCTTCCCTCTATATCTAATGTTCGTATGGTTGAAGGATTAAGACACAACCTGCTTATCATAAGTCAATTATGTGACAGTAGATTTGATGTCTCCTTTACCAAGAATGTATGCATAGTTAAAGACTGTAGTGGCAAAACCTTCTTTTCAGCTAAAAGGCAACAAAATCTTTATAAGATTGAACTGTCTGATATCTCAGATCAAAGTGTAACCTGTCTGATGTCTAAAGAGGATGAGAGATGGTTATGGCATAAGAAACTAGAACATGCTAGTATGAAATTAATTCCTGAATTAAAAAGGAATAATCTCGTGAGAGGATTGCCTGATATTAGCTTTAAGAAAGATGTCTTGTGTGATGCATGTCAGAGAGGTAAACAGATAAAATCAAGTTTCAAATCTAAAAACCAAGTATCAACCTCTAGACCTCTTCAGTTGTTACACATGGATCTGTTTGGACCGATTAGTGTTGCCCAACTTATTTAGGAGAAAATATGGATTTGTCATAGTTGATGACTATTCTAGATACACGTGGGTACTCTTCCTAACACACCAGGATGAGTCTTTTAAGGCTTTCTCGATGATTCGCAAAAGCAGTACAAAATGAGCGGGGTTTTCGTATTTCTACCCTTAGAAGTGATCAAGGGGGAGAATTTGAAAATGAAGCGGTTTAGACGGTTCTGTGAGGAGAATGGAATCTCTCACAATTTCTCTGCACCTAGAACTCCACAGCCAAAATGGAGTGGTTGAGAGAAAGAACAAATCTCTGCAAGAGATGGCTAGATCTATGCTCAATGAAAATAATCTCCCTAAGTACCTCGGGCGGAAGGCGTAAACACTTGCTTGCTATGTACAAAACAGAATACTTATTAGGCCTTTTCTAAAAAGGACTCCTTATGAATTGTGGAAAGGAAAAAGCCCTAACATATCTTATTTTCATGCTTTTGGATGTGAATGTTTTATTACGAATACAGGAGATAATCTTGGAAAGTTTGATTCTAAGGTAGATAAAGGTATTTTCGTAGGTTATTCTGAAAAGTCCAAGGCTTTTAGAGTTTACAATTCAAGAACTTGTATTATTGAAGAATCTGTTCATGTTAAATTCAATGATGGATTAAAGACTGATAAAGAACTATCAGATCTAGAAGATGATCTTGCAGGTCTTGATATAAACAAACCAGAAAGTCAACAACCCGATCTAACCAAAACAGAACCTGTGCCTGAGGCTGAAAGACAAGTGGAACAAACGAGTCAGCAGACAAGTCAAGATCTTCATGATGATCTCAAAAGGGATTGGAAGTTCAACACTCATCATCCTAAGGATATTATTATTGGAAATCCTTCTGAATGAGTAAGAACCAGATCCACATTAAGAGAATCAAGCAATGTGGCCTTTATTTCAGATTTGGAGCCTAAACGCGTTGAAGAAGCTCTTGAGGATGAAAGCTGGATTCTTGCTATGCAAGAAGAACTTAACCAGTTCACCAGAAATGATGTCTGGACTCTTGTCTCTAAGCCTAAAAAAAGTTGGTTATTAGAACAAGATGGGTCTTCAAAAACAAACTGGATGAAGATGGTAAAGTTGTCAGAAATAAGGCAAGGTTAGTAGCTCAAGGCTATAACCAACAAGAAGGTATTGATTATACTGAAACCTTTGCACCTGCAGCTAGAATAGAAGCCATACGCATTTTAATGTCATATGCTGCACAACACCAAATTACCCTGTTTCAAATGGATGTAAAAAGTGCTTTTCTAAATGGTATAATTGAAGAAGAAGTGTATGTTAAACAACCCTCTGGTTTTGAGGATACTGATAAACCAGATCATGTTTTCAAACTTAAAAAGGCATTATATGGTTTGAAACAAGCACCTAGAGCATGGTATGATAGACTTAGTTCTTTTCTCATGCATAATGGTTTTACTAGAGGACAAGTAGACACTACTCTGTTCAAAAAATGCTCTAAAGAGAACTTTATTATAGTTCAAATATATGTTGATGATATTATTTTTGGAGCAACTAATGAAAAGCTGTGTAAGGAATTTTCAAATCTAATGCAAGCTGAATTTGAGATGAGCATGATGGGAGAATTGAAGTTCTTCCTTGGATTACAAATCAAGAAGACAAGTGATGGAATTTACATTCATTAACAAAAATATACCAAGGAGATAATCAAGAAATAGAAAATGGAAAATGTAAAGCTCATGAAAACCCCTATGCAACCCAATGCAAAACTAAGCAAAGATGATGAAGGTAAAAAGGCAGATCAAACTATCTACAGATGTATGATTGGCTCTCTACTGTACTTAACTTCAAGCAGACCTGACATTCAATTTAGTGTCTGTATGTGTGCTAGATTCCAATCTGATCCTAGAGAATCTCATCTTAAGGCTGTAAAAAGAATATTTAGATATTTGCTTGGAACTACTAATCTTGGTTTGCTGTATTTAAGATCAAAAGAATACAGATTAGTGGGATCTTGTGATCTTGATTTCTTTGGAGACAGAATAGAAAGAAAAAGCACCAAGTGGAGGATGTCACTTCATTGGAGCAAGTTTAGTCTCATGGTCAAGCAAGAGGCAGACAACCATTGCCTTGTCTCTGCTGAAGCGAGAATACATCTCTCTTTGCTAGTTCTTTGCTCTCAACTCTTATGGGTAAAACATCAACTTGAGGATTACCCTATTTATGAACATAACATATCTGTATGGTGTGATAATTCCAGTGCTATATGCTTAACTAAAAATCCAATTCATCATTCTAAGGCTAAGCATATTGAAATCAAACATCATTTCATTAGGGATTATGTTCAAAAAGGCATCTTTGATATTAAGTTTGTTAAAAGCGAAAATCAATGGGCTGATATTTTCACTAAAACCCTCAGCAGAAGAAAGGTTTTTATTTATTAGAGATAATATAAACATTAATTTGCATTGTTGAATGACATGTATGAATGTTAACGAGTCTATGCTAAATCTGTCATTACTCCTATATACATGTTCTTTCAACTAAGCATTAGTTCAGGGGGAGTAATGATACAATAATTTAAGTGGATTATGTCTAATATGCTTGATGCATTACTATGATTTTCTTAACATGTTATCTTGCCTTTAACATATCTCATAAATAAAACTTGATAACCCTTTTTGATGTTGACAAAAGGGGGAGAAAGGGAGAAATGAATAGGGAGAATGGGAGAAATGGAAATGGGAGAATAGGAGAAATAGAATGGGAGAATGAATATGATATGACCTGTTCACTTAAGAAAATTTCAACCTGCCTATATATGCTATTTTCTTTGTTGATATTTTCGAGGTTCATTAAATCATCTCAATGTTTGTCATCATCAAAAAGGGGAGATTGTTAAGTCTCTAAAATGTTTGATGTGCATTTCCCTAAGTTTTGATGAGAACTAAACATTGGTTAATGATTTAATTAACCTTCATATTGGTTGCTAACCTATCTGTCGAGTGTGCAGATTAAATAAGAGAATCATTCGTCCAACACAAGTGATTGAAACGCACGTCCAACACTGTAGTGATTGAAGCACACGTCCATCGCAAATGTTTCAAGCGCACGTCCAAAATGCAAGAGAAAGAAACTTGCGTCCATTAAAGTATCAGAAAAGCCCATCCAGTGAGGTATCAGAATTATCCATCCAATGACGTGGCACTTGGAGCGCGTCCATCAAAGTATCAGAAAAGCCCGTCCAGTGAGGTATCAGAATTATCCAGTCCAATGACGTGGCACTTGGAGCTCGTCCATTAACGTATCAGAATAGCGCGTCCACTAAGGTATCAGAATGGCTCGTCCAATAACGTGGCAAAAGACTCTCGTCCACTAGAGTAACTGAGACTCTCGTCCACTAGAGTAACTGAGACTCTCGTCCACCAGAGTAACTGAGACTCTCGTCCACCAGACTAACTGAGACTCTCGTCCAGTAAAGTAACTGAGGCTCTCGTCCACTAAAGTAACAAAGGCTCTCGTCCACTAAAGGTGACGAAGCTCTCGTCCACTAGAGAAATGTGAAGTGATCGTCCACTAAAGGTGACAGAAGAGCTCTTCCAATATTCTTTGGACTTCTTTGAGTCCTTAATATAGAGCTCATCTACTAGCCCGAATGAAAACTCAAATGACTAGATAGACGTGATTATTTTCAAGATGGAAGCACTTATCTTATGAACGCGAATTCTATAAGGATTATCAGAATCTTAGTTCAAGAATCATAAAGAGACTTGAAGCCTTCTCTCATACTCAATTTCACGATTATCAAGAAAAGTCAGAAGACTACTCTCTCAAGCAACCTTGGATAATCTAAAAGAATGCTTCCAACATGCTTTATTCCACAAAAGGGGAGTGTACTCAGAAAGTACAAAAATCTCTCACATGACTACGACATGGCTGTATCTCGATGCATAAAGCCATGATCCTACATGTTAGAGTACAACCAACGTTCCTATTGCATTAATGGGTGCCCAGAACGACTCTATTGCATTAATGGGTGCTCAGAACAACTCTATTGCATTTAATGAAGTTCTGCTTGAAGTCAACATCTGAGAGAATGTCTCTAACGGATCCTAAATGCTTGAAGACTATAAATACAAAAGTCATTGAAGATGAATAAAAAGAGAATACACACTGCATTAAAACGGCATTACTCTGCTCATTAATTCTTTTATTCTTTCATTCTGTATTCTTCAAACATTTGAAGTTATTACTTGAGACTTTCCTAGACTTCACATTTAAACCACTCTCTGAGTGTTAGTGAAAGATCTGCTTGTGAGAAGTTGTATTTTTACAAACCCAATCTCTCAAACAAACCTAAGTGAGCCTAAAGAGGCTAGGTGTGAAAACAATACTTGTCTTGAGCCTGAAGAGGCTAGGTGTGCAAATAATACTTGAGTCTGTAACCTTATCAGCTATAGTGGATAAATCTTGGTGCTGTCAAGGATTGGACGTAGCTCTTTGATTTGAAGAGTGAACCAGGATAAATCAAGTGTCAATCTCTCTTTCCTTAAACTCTTTAATTGCTTTAGTTTTCTTGCGTCTGTCCAAGTGGTGTGTTTGCAATAGTCACCCGTCCATCTGTATTCTTCCATTCGTCCAAAGCTAGCTTTTGCTTTGCGAAAAGATTTCAGCTTTGCTTAGAATTCCGATAAACACAATTCAACCCCCCTTCTCGTGTTTATAGTTGTCTATTTCAAAGCAGACAGGTTCCTTTATCGTATGAGAACCTTGTCTCATGCGACTTTCCACACTTTAAGCACTTTGGCATATGTGCATAGCTCGACCCTCCTCAGTAAGTTTGGGGCGGTCGTTGGTTTCCACGAGGTTTTACATACGGTTTATTTTTGAATCCTTCATTATTCTTAGGGAATCGGCTGGGCCCAAGGTACTTATGCTTCCCATCTACGTAATGACACTTGTTTACTAATGCCGAAAATTCCATAATTTCCGGTGGTCCCATGACCCTACGTATTTCATGTCGAAGACCATCTTCAAACTTCACACATTTCCAACGCTCATCTGGATGGTGTTGGTAAAACATGGAGAATTTTGCTAGCTCTTGAACTTAGCAAGCATATTCTCCAACGGGACATTCCACCTTACTTTAGTTGTAGGAATTCAAGTTCTTTGGCATGCTTGGATCGGTGGGAAAATATTTTTCCAGAAATTTTTTCGAAAAATTTCCCAATTTATTTGAAACCCTTCCATTTCTAAGAGCCTACGAGTTCAGTCCCACCAATACTCAAACTTCTCCAACTAGCATAAAGGTAGCAAAAGTTGCTTTTTGGGTATCAAGTACAAATCATGGCAGAAAAATCTTTTCCATCTCTTGGATCCAGTTCGGCTTTGTTTGGATCATAGCCTCCTTTAAACTATGATGGATTATTCCATCGTAATTCAGATAATTCTTGAAATTCCGCCACTTCATCATTTCTTTGATTATTCTGTTGAGCTTGTTGCAGTAAAGCAGCAACCAATTCTCTAATAGCTTGCACAACTTCGATCATTTCCAGATTGGATCCTCCAGAATTCTCTCCACTAGCCATCTCTTCCTACAATTGATTAATATTTGTTATAAACAACATCCATAGGAAAATAACACTACCTTGGTAACACGAACGTAGCTAGTCAATACCCAATCCCGATTTAGGAAAGATTGCTCCGATATCATTCAATGGGACGTCCACAAATATATCGGTTTTTATTATTAATTTTATTCATTCTTAATGAAGGAAATATTTAAATTTGAGAATTGTAAAACATAACACACTGGATTTTATTTTAGTAACATCATAATAGAGACACATCATACATCATTTGCTCATACATACGGTCCACACATAATAATACACTAGGAAATACATGCATCATTAGGTTAAACACTTAAGAAGACCCACACAATAACTTTTATTCTCATAACACCGATACTAGCTATATAATATATAACGTCTTTAGTTGTTGGAGTTGTCCGGTGTGACGGAGTGGGAATCACGGGAAAGTCAGAGCATGTTGAATGGCAAGTTTAGAGTGACATCCATCGGTCCTTGAGTGACGATTGGTGGTATATTATTGAAGAAATTATGTAAATGTTCAAGATAATATTTCCCGGTATGTGACCACCCTAGTAGAATGATTGACATCCCATTCTCCTCTATATCGCAAATGATCGTAACTAGGGGTGCCGCCATCTTTATAAAATATACAATATTTCACACATAAAAGAACAAGAAGGCGTGAGATCACTTTATCATTAAAAATGAAGGGGAAATTAGTAGATACAATAAAAGCACACAAAATAAATACCAATAGAAAAGTAGTGTTCAAATATTTTAGCTGAGTTAGAACTTCCAAAATAACTGTTAAGTCTCTAAAATGTCTTATGTGCATTTCCCTAAGTTTTGATGAAAACTAAACATTTGTTAATGATTTAATTAACCTTCATATTGATTGCTAACCTGTCCATCAATTGTGCGGATCAAAATAATAAGAAGTCACTTTCTCACTGTCCGCCCACATAGATGACCACTGTATGAAGAAGCAAAAGTCAACCTTTGTCGCTCACTAGGATATTGACTTTCTGCATCGAAGTTTCAGCTTGTCTTCGATAAGTTCTTATACTTGTCAGAGATTCTTCGATATGGAACTCAAGTACAAATAGCTTTTGGAAGCTGTCCCCTCATACTGGAAGACTCAAGCTCTCTCTCTTCGTTTCACATTTATCAAGAAAAGTGGAAGTCATTCTCACAAGCAACCTGGAAATTGGAGATGAAGTCTCGTTGAAGAATGTATCCAACATGTTTTATTCCCTAGTACTCTTGGTTATTACGAAAAAGGAAATATGCTCTGCAAAGTACAAAAGCATTCGCACAACTCGATTTGGCTCTTGCACGATGCATAAAGCCATGATCCTTCATGTTAGAGTACAACCAACGTTCCTATTGCATTAATGGCTGCCCAAAAGTCTCTATTGCATTTAATGGAGTTACGATTGAAGCCAACATTTGAAGGAATGTCTCTAACAGATCTAAAATGCTTGAAGGCTAAAAATACTGAAGTCATTGAAGATGAAGACACAGAACACACAGCAGTAAGGAGCCTTTACTCTGCGCATTCATTTCTTCATTCTTTCAATCTGTATTCTTCAATCATCTCGAAGTTATTACGTCAGTCTTTCCTAAGCTACATTTAATCCACACTTTGAGTGTTAGTGAAAGAACTGTCAGTCGATTGTATTTATTACAAACAAATTTCTCAAACAAACCTGAGTGAGCCTGAATAGGCTAGGTGAGCAAAGAATACTTGTCTTCGAGCCTGAAGAGGCTAGGTGTGCAAACAATACTTGGAGTCTGTAACCTGATCAGTTATAGTGGATAGAACTTGGTGCTGCCAAGGACTAGACGTAGCTCTTTGTGTTAAAGAGTGAACCAGGATAAATAGATGTGTTAATCTCTCTTCCCTTAAACTCTTTAGTTGCTTTGATTATATTATCTGCGTTCTAACTAAATGGGTTAAAGTGGGAATATCAAATTTGTTTTCAAGTTTGTGTGCTTGTGTGTTTTTCATAAAATCACACCGAGATAGGTCACCTATATGTGGAGTGTTTTTCATACTTGTCTAAATCTAGCTTGTGTGCGAAAAGTTTTCAACTTTGTTTTAATTTGTGATAAACACAATTCAACCCCCTTCTCGTGTTTATAGTTTTATATTTCAGTTGGTATTAGAACTCTGCCCTGCGGGTTGAGCATCTAAACAGTTTAGAGGTAAAGGTCCCGAAGAATAGACATGACTGCTGGAGCTAGTTCAAGTGGGAGTCACCAAACTGAAGGAGCTTCCCTAACCAGACCTCCATTCTTTAATGGAGAAAACTACAACTATTGGAAAGATAGATTTCAATGGTTCATTCTATCAACAAACTCTGATCTTTGGGATGTCATCACGATGGTCCATTCATTCCTAAAAATGATGACAACACCGCAAGCCTAAAGCTCGTTGGACCCATGCAAGAAAAGACAAAGTGGGAGCTGAATCATAAAGCCAGATATAACATCATTTGTGCTCTTAGTCCTGAAAAATTCAAAAAGGTGTGTGCATGTGATTCCGCAAAAGAAATATGGGATACTTTAGCTGTCACACATGAAGGAACAACGAAAGTTAAAAAATCAAAAATTGTCATACTTGTCAGAAAGTATGAAGTGTTTCTCATGGAAGAAGGAGAATCCATTTGCTCGAGATGATAGGAAGGTTCCAAACTATCATCAATGGTCTAAAATCTCTTGCCAAAGTTTATACTAATCTTTGAGATGGTTGGGAAGATCTTAGAAGTCTTCGTAAGCGGTGGAGACCTTTGGTCACTACTATCTCTCAGCCAAGGATCTCACTACCTTGACTATGGATGAACTTCTTGGTACACTCACTTGTTAATGAGCAGGAACTTGGTGATGAAGTTGCAACATAGAAAGGCAAATAAATTGCTCGAAGGCTGATCATAAGTCTTCAAAGGCTTCAAAAAGCTTTGAAGGTAGACAAGTCATCAAGTGATGCTGCCTGTGCGAACCCGAGGATTAAGAAAGTGATGAAGAGTTATTTCTCCTAACCAGGAAGATAAAGCTTCTCTTATAGAAAAAGAAGTTCGGGAAGGATAAGCCATTGAGAAGGTTCAACAAGGAGAAGAACTTCAAAGAATCCACTTCAACGAGACAAGAGTTCAATTATCGCTATGAGTCTGAAGCCTGGTCACATCAAAGTTGAATGTCCTCAACTCAAGAAAGCCCCTTTGAAGTTCTTGATGATGAAGAGATAGAGGAAGAAGCCAATCTCGCCCGATTGCCAACACTGACTCGATTGAGATAATGAAGTACATCCACGACTATGAGGAATTACCTGATGCTCTATGAGGAGTTCTTTGGAGGAATCCAACTGCTTATCTAAGGCCTTCAAATCCCTCAAGAGAGAGTATATAAAGCTCCTTAGTGAGCATAAGCGAGAAATCTCAAGAGTGTGAGAAGTGGCCAAAGAGAACGATGGTGAAGATGAAAAGTCTGATGAAGTTAAAAT
This sequence comes from Sophora flavescens, assembly GCA_030762895.1. Taxonomy (NCBI): domain Eukaryota; kingdom Viridiplantae; phylum Streptophyta; class Magnoliopsida; order Fabales; family Fabaceae; genus Sophora; species Sophora flavescens. The sequence goes on along the minus strand of CM061063.1, from coordinate 263,862,553 downwards.
CTCAAGTGAAACATCAAAATCTAAAAGAAGTTGAGAAACTTCATGAGAAAATGGAAGAGCTCACTTGATCTTGCCAAATTTGTTAATGATGAGACAATCGACTAAGCTGCTTGGCCGTCGGGAGACAACTCCCTTAACAAAGAAGGCATTGGCTATGTCCATTGGACACATCATAAAAGTATCAACTAAAAACTCTAAAGTGTCTATTAAGTCAACTTTCATTAAATCCATACCTTTCGTAACTTCGTGGAAAAAGCTGGACATGTTATGTCTATGTGTATTCACAAGAAGAGAAGGAAGATCTTTGATTCTTAGAACCAAGAGAAAGGACCCAGAAAATTATGGGTACCTAAAAACCAAATAATTCATGTTGCAGATGTCCTCAACTTGACAAAGAAAACACCATTCTTGGTACCTAGACAGTGGTTGCTCGCGACACATGACAGGAGAAAGGTCTATGTTCCTAGACCCTCCAACTTAAGAAAGGAGGACATGTTGTCTTCGGAAGCAATCAGAAAGGGGAGGTTATAGGCATTGGTACTATTGGTGGTAAACCTCCTCTTCCCTCTATATCTAATGTTCATATGGTTGAAGAATTAAGACACAATTTGCTTAGCATAAGTCAATTATGTGACGATGGATTTGATATCTCCCTTACCAATGATTTATGCATAGTTAAAGACATTAGTGGCAAAACCTTCTTTTTAGCTAAAAGACAACAAAATCTGTATAAGATTGAACTGACTGATCTCTCAGATCAAAGTGTAACCTGTCTGATGTCTAAAGAGGATGAAAGATGGTTTATGGCATAAGAAACTAGGACATGCTAGTATGAAACTAATTTTTAAACCGAAAAGGATAACCTTGTGAGAGGATTGCACGATATTAGTTTTAAGAAAGATGCCTTGTGTAATGCATGTCGTAGAGAGGTAAACAAATTAAATCAATTTTCAAATCTAAAAACCAAGTATCAACCTCTAGACCTCTTGATTTATTTACATGGATCCATTTGGACCAATTAATGTTGCTAGCATGGATGGAATAAAATACGGGCTTGTCATAGTTGATGACTACTCTAGATTTACATGGGTACTCTTATTAACCCACAAGGATGAGTCTTTTAAGGCTTTCTCAGTATTCTCGCAAAAGAGTACAAAATGAACAGGGGTTTACTCGTATCTCTACTCTTAGAAGTGACCATGTGGGAGAATTTGAAAATGAGCAGTTTAGATTGTTACCGTGAGGAGAATGGGATCTCTCACAATTTCTCTCGCACCTAGAATTCCACAACAAAATAAAGTGGTTGAGAAAAAGAACAGATCTCTACAAGAGATGGCTAGATCTACGCTCAATGAGAATAATCTCCTAAGTATTCAGAAG